>JAXCHO010000027.1:8492500-10896250 GCA_036630365.1 Acanthiza pusilla
GCTGAAAGTTAATAGGTTCTGCTGGAGTACCATGGCTTATCTATATTTCCCTGATACTTGAAAAAAAGTTTTTTGCATGTTCTTTATACTGAAGATCAGCCTTGTAAATATTCATGCTTAGATGAGGAATGGAAATACAGGATGAAGACACATGAAGAGCTCTGACGGTCATGTAGTGAGTTTAAATACAGATCAGGAAAAGCTGTTTCAAAGGGAAAACTAAAGTTTAAAAATCCACAGCTCCATCATAATTTTTTTTTTTTACCAGCTTTGGTTTTATTTTGAAAAGCTCACATTAACAATTTCAGTTTTGGGAGCAAACTTGTGCTCCAAATAAATTTATGACTGTTAGCTTTTAAGGTGGACTTCTTAATGTCATCTTTGTCATGAAGTGTATTGGTTTCTTCAGCTGAAAATATGCTTCTGTTTTTACACTGAGTGAGATAAAAACACCAAAAAAAAAGAAAAAAGAAAAAAGCATGCAGTACTGCAGAAACAAAAAGTCTGTAATATCAATATACTTTGTTTTTTTCATGAGCTATTTGTTAATGTTTGGTGTTTTTCTACTTGTTGCTGCTCCTGTTAGAAGGCAAAATTAATTGCAATAACCATGTTTATTTGAAACAAATCTCATTTTACAAAAACATAGTAAACCCCAGTTTTTCTTGAACACAGAAATCGACCAGAGCTGACTTTTTTTGTTTATTTGGGTTTTTTTAGGTTGGGGTTTTTTGGGATTCTTTAGGGGTAGGTTTTCAGCAGTACAGTATCCAGAATTTTTTTTTTTCCCTTGGGTTTATTCTGCAAGTGATCCTCAACTGTTTGTAGCTTTCTACATCTGCTGTGTCTGTACACTCAGAGATGATCACTGGAAATAGAATTGTTTTGTATGTGTGTCACAGCTGGGGGACAGTCCCTATGTTCACAGCCTTGGTGAGATTTTATCTGACTATCAGACTGACAGAGAAAACACTGAGAAGTGAAACAAAATTAATTTCAATGTCTGCTTTTCCTGTATGGAGAATATGATTAAGCACAAGCATAATTCTCCCCAATAGCCCAGGTATTAATGAAATTAGGACACAGTTTATAAGTCAGTGAAGTAGATACACTGATCGGATACTGAGGCATTTGAGCCTTTTCCATCTGTAATAGATATGGGGACAAGTTCTGAAGGCTTTATTCAGCGCTTGGCTGAAACAATGAAAGCCATGAGCTGCTTCTCTGGAAAGAAGCAAAGAAAAACCCATGAAAACCTCTATACAATCTCTATTCCCTTCCCTTCCCTTCCCTTCCCTTCCCTTCCCTTCCCTTCCCTTCCCTTCCCTTCCCTTCCCTTCCCTTCCCTTCCCTTCCCTTCCCTTCCCTTCCCTTCCCTTCCCTTCCCTTCCCTTCCCTTCCCTTCCCTTCCCTTCCCTTCCCTTCCCTTCCCTTCCCTTCCCTTCCCTTCCCTTCCCTTCCCTTCCCTTCCCTTCCCTTCCCTTCCCTTCCCTTCCCTTCCCTTCCCTTCCCTTCCCTTCCCTTCCCTTCCCTTCCCTTCCCTTCCCTTCCCTTCCCTTCCCTTCCCTTCCCTTCCCTTCCCTTCCCTTCCCTTCCCTTCCCTTCCCTTCCCTTCCCTTTTTAAAACTTTTCAGAATTTTGAAACATTTTCAATTTCAATGTCATCCACCTCCTCTTTGATGCCACAAGATCACTTTATCAGCCTCACTGTTTAATCCTTCTCCCCAAGTATGCTTCAGTATCAGAGACTTTCCTGAACTTTGTACAAATTTAGAAAGCTCTTGAGGAGTGTAAAGGTATGGGAAACTATAAAGGTGTGGATACAAGGAATTTAAGTTTAAAATAGGATTTCTGAAGTGCCAAATTAGTGGTCTTTGATCAGTTATTAACCTGAGTTCAGGAAGAAAATTCATAAAGTTTTGAAATACTGAGTACAAGAAAGGAATGTTTGAAATATAGTTAGCTGCTGAAACTTTTTAAAGTACAATCCATGGAATAATTTAGTGCATGCCCAATGTCCCCAGTGGCAGTGATGACATTTTAATCTTTGGCTAAATGACGAAAGTACGCAGGCAAACTTTTGGGATGTTTGACTGGCTGCCTGACAGCTATTAATTTAATTTCACAATGTCACCTGGAATTGAATGAAATAATGCTCTAAGTTTTTTTCCCCAGAAAATTTTATAGACATAGACATAAAAAATAGCAGAAAAGAAAACCACAAAGAAGGTCAACATTTGTATTTCAAAATTTCTTTACATACAGCCCAACATTCTGTGGAAAAGGTACCTTAACACCCCTTCTCATGTGATGAGCTGAGGTGGAGCCTCCTCATTCTAAGCCAGGAAAATCACCAAAGTGTGATTTCCTTTCTTAAGTCTGTCTCCTCACGTACCTTACCCTGCAGCTGAACCTGCTAGAGACTTCTATTCATGACCACTTGTACATTTTAGCAGACTTTTTCCCACTGGCTGCAGGATATAAATTACTGTCTGTCTCCTGGTTCAGTCTGAGTAAAACATCATGTGTGAACAGCGATGGTTGATGAAGACCAGATGTCAGCATCTCAAACTGTGACATCTTTCTTAAGACAATGTTTGAATACTGACTGTCTCTAACATCATTTCTCTCTGTAACTCTGGACAAGCTGCTCGTGGCAAAAACCTCCCTATAAAACCCAAACAAAAAAACAAACAAACAAAACTCCCCTGTGCATCAATTTTATCTGCCCAGTCTAGGCAGTCTAGAGTTTGAATTTTCAAAACTTCTAAAGTCCTCATAGAAGCTAGAGGGAAAAATAAACCTTCAGTACATTTTATAATGGTGCTGTGAATACTTGGATTTGCTAACTGACCATCTTAGGTGCAAAAAGGAATTGTTGAAGGGCAACCAACACGGGAAAACAGCCAGGTAGTATCCAAAGAATGTTCTGTTTACATTCAAATAATCCAGATTCATATACGAGTAAAGAGCAGCTCACGCTTCTCCAAGATAAATGTTGTTCAGATGGACAGACTTGAGACCCTAAAAAAATGTTCACTTCAACAGGCAAACACGGAGCTGCTCACCTGAAGGGATCAGGCAGACTTAAGAGTTAATGTTTCCTGTAACCTGTTTGAAGGGATTCTCTTTGGAAAAGTTCCCAGGAAAAGAAAACAGCTCATCCATCTAGGGAAAGAATTGCCTCCAAAGATGGGACAATCCCTCAGTTTTCAAGCAAAAAGTGTGTTTGGGCAGCACAGAGAGAACTAGATAAGCGGTGTGCCCTACCCCAGCTTCAAGGCAGATATTTCACAAAAGAAATTTGGCCAGCCTAGAACCTGAGTCAGAGTCTGCCCTGCAGAGAGAGGTAAGAAGGTGAATTAAGGTGTGACTCTGCATGCCAGAGGTTCATGGTGGATGGGGTGTGCCATGAAATTCAAAATGGTGTTCTCATGGCTTCTATCCCTTTCCTTTTCAGCCCTGCACTTTTAAATGAAGACAAGCATCTCTGAATGTGTAGGTGAACTTAAAAATTGTTTGCCACATAACAAAAGATCTATAGATCTATGAAAACTCCTGAGCCTGAGCCTCTGATCTTGATTCCAAGAGATAAGTGGCATCATTAGTATGTACTGTCACTCATCATCAGCTGTGAGAATGCTTTTAGCTGAAAACGGTGGCTTGCTATTTTTGCATAATGAAGGACCACCATATTTCTGATTTGTTTTGTATTGATTTACACATACAAAGTTCTCTTACATCCTTAGTACAGGCAATTATATCCTATTAAGATATTTTAGTCCTGGAACCAAAATGTTACCCGTTCAAATCCCACTTAGATGCTATATAACCGCTCTGACTTTTTTACTTTCATGTAAAAGTCTAATTTGATCCTTCTCAATGTATGTGTCAGCACTGTTATTTATAGTGAAATTAAAATTCCTAATAATCAAAAGCCAGTGATCATAGTAAAGCTTGCTATTAATAGTTTCCCAGCCTGCTAGAACGATGCTCTGTTATGTTCATCATGCAATGGAATAATGTCATCATTAGGAAGCTCTTTCCCATTTAATTCATTCATTATTAAGTACTCTGGGATTGTTATTGAACACCTTTTATAGCATCTGCCATGTGTAAAATGAAGATACTACCATTAAAATAATTTGAGTAAAAAGTAACTCTCACCCTGAAACAAATTATCCAAGAGGATTTAGTAAATCAAAGATTATTCAGGAACAAAAAGTCCATTTACAGTTGCTCAGGTTTGCCTATTTTCCCCAAACACTGAGTCTCATTAGGAAAAATATATGTTTCTCTTGAGCCAGTGAAATCTATAAAAAAGAAATTAAGAAGAATCAACAAGACAAAAATGCAAACCCTTGTAAATAAACCAATTTCCAGCCACAGAACTCTCAGAAAGCTAAGCTGTTGTCCTCTCAGGTGTTGTCCTCTCAAGCTAAAATTAAGGTTATTCATACTGAGATCACATGATTCACATTTGAAATCTATCTTGTTATGGGCCTTATAATAATAACTTATGGATGAAAAAAATCCCAATTTCATGGGAAATTGAATAATTGTAATCACTTAGGTTTTTAAAAGAGCTTTTGCTATCTTTTACATAGGAACTCTACACAGAGCCACGATTTTTTAAATGGCTCTATGCAAGGAAATGCACATGCGGCTGACCAGGGAGGAGATGTACAGATTAATTTATTTGAATTACAGAACTGAGGGAAAAAAGTTCCTACTCACATCCTCATAGCTGCCTCTTCTCACACTATTTTAAAAGATAAGTTTAATAGGGTTACAAGAACTGTTTCCATGAAGCCAAATAAAAAGCTGCTCAGGATTTTATCCAGTGTGGAGACTTCATGAGCACAATTTAAAAAACAGTATTAGTTTTAAACATGTCAAGTGATCACTTGTTTTAGTAGAGGTTTTACAGACTTCTCGGAAGGTGCAGATTTGCTCTAGTGCTGCTTTTTCTTTTAGAGTGAAGGAATTTCAGATTAATCTCTTAATATAGAAACTCTCTAGGAATTGCTTTATATCAGTTTTGTTCCCCTTGTCTGTTAAGTGCAAACAAATACCCAGATCTGTTATTCTCCTGTGATTTCAGTTGTGTTCTTTGAAACAACGTGCCAGCACTGTGAGTGACATATCCATCCTCTGGTAATTTGTCATTGATAGATTATTCTTTAATTAAAGTTTCAAGATGGATTTTCTTGTACCGGGGAAAAGCGGCTTTACAGTTTTATCTGAAGGCATAAAGTAACAGTGCAGATCTATAAGTAGATGCCATTTAACAGAAAAATAAATACATATTTTTAAATATTGCTTTTACATAAATATTTGTAATACCTTTATCTTTGTTAAATACATGAGAGAGTAATTTTAACCCCCAAATTTAAACACTTTCCTAGACTAAAAACACTGATGCAAATCAATATATGTTTCAGCAGACTGGTGTTGGTGCATGTCTGTTCAACATACTGCTATCTGATCCCATGACTTGTAACGTTAATAACAAAATCAATCAAGTGCCACAAAAGTGAATTGAAAGACTACCACGGCCAAATTTGAAAATAGAATTAAGAACCACAAAACTGATTAACACCGCATAACCTTGAGACCACTTGAACTCCACAAAGGCTGCAATTTTTTATTTAGAGAGAGACTCATCAAAGTATTTTTAGAGTATGACAGGGTCAAGCTCATCGCAAAATAAGGTGGGAGACACTCTTGTTTAAAAGATGGATGCAATAAGAGATATAAGGCCATGATTAACATCTGCCTAACATAAAGGAATTTGAACTCATCAAAAACAAACAAGCAAACAAGCAAGCCTCCAAAACTCCCAAACAAACACATAAAAATATTAAAAGAAAGGGAGTGATATGGCTATTTCTCAAAATAAGGGGCTAGGTGACATAAGAACCAAGAACATACTGACTCTTTTGAGTTCTGCATTTCCCCAGCCATCCCAGCCAAGCACTTCTCAACAAAGGAACATTTTTCCAGTGAATTCATTTCAAAGTAGCAGCTAGTTTTCTTTCTGGTTTTTTTTTTTTTTTTCCTTGCCTGTCTCAAGGTGGCGAGTTGGGAGTGAAAGAACTGGCAGATTTTCTCTTCACAGACAGGTGTGATTTAGGGGTATTATTTCTATTTTCAGTACACTGTGAATCACACAGATTTGGAGTGCAAGGTTTGCACAAAATGTAATGAGTCAAAGCCTTAATAAATATTTACATCTCTAGTGCAAAACTAAATAAACTATAGGTCCAGAGCACTGTAACCTTTCATTAAAAAAAAAGTAAACTAGCCCCCACAGGACATGTCAGCTTCTCATACATCATATGAAATCCAACACAAACATTCAGGAGCAGTAGTATGCTCTGCAGCATTTATTAAACTTGCTCCTTTATCCTCCCTCCTTATGATTCTTCTAATAATGCATTATGTGGCAAAGGATTATTGGGTTTGTGTTGGCTTTTTTAATGAAAAAGTCACAAAATACGTGCCGTGGAGACATAAGAAAATTACATAGTTGTTAGGAGAGGGTATGGAACCTATAATGGAACACAACATAATTGGGGTGCAAGTTACCTTCCTTACTGATTTCTGTCAAAATCCTAATTCATATCTTGTTTCTTTCCAGCTCCCTTCTGCAAATTTATGCTACACAGAAAGTGTTCCATTTGTCAAATGGTAATAAATAACTAGTGGTTAATAAATAACTGTAGCATGCTTGTCTTTATCAATGAGTGATTATTTAACATTTAGTAATAAACTATTTATTAAAACATATGTTCATCTTTTCCTAACATTTTAATTAAAGTCTGATCTATAAATAATCCCCAAGAAATTACCTATTCCCATTTATGAGGTAATCTTAACTCTCTAAGGTGTTTATGATTTCCAGAATTCTGCAACTGTGCTCACTCTCTTTTGGATATCAAAAATATATTAAACCCACATTCTTTTGTGTTTTCTGCCTGGTTTCCTTTGTCTGCTCACACTTCACTTTTCCACCATCCCTTTCTGAACATTCGTTGTGCTTCTCCAGCGAAAGACTCCACTTTAATTTATACTGGCCACCTTATCCACGAGTCATTCCATTCTAGTGAGACAATATCTCTTTGCTGGAGACAGAAAAAAAAAAAAAAAAAAAAAGAGTAAAAGGGGGTTGGAGGGGTAGGTCGTGGGGAAGGAAGAAAATTAAAAATGTGGTTTATATTATTGGGCTGTTGCCAGCAGCACAAAATAGCTTATAACCTGGCCTGGCTGCAGTCTGAAAAAGGGTAAGCAAGCTTCAAGCACAGTTTTAACATTAGAAGGCAAATTTATATTCATAAAACATACAAGATCATGCTCAAGACGTTTTAAATCTTTTTCTTTAACCAGGGAGCAGCAATGTTTAAGTTACCCTTTTCTTCATGAAATGTGTAATGGTGCTCTTTTAAGACATGCTGCATTGTAATTACTGCTTTGCTACTGCAGTGTACTTCAGGGAATTGTAACTCACTGAACAAAGGTATCTTGCTTTTAGTTGCTGAACAGGCAATTAGCTTTCCCCAAAATGGCATTTTCATATCCCAGCAGCCCCATGAAGCAAGAAAAAAAGTCTATACATCATATCTTGAGCTCTCTCCTGTTTCATAGACTCTGAGGTTCCTTTCACACATGCTGCTGATCTGCGTTTGTCAGTGAAAAATCAGAATAACAAAGCAACATTCCACTCCCTCTTGTCACTTGTCATATCTTCCCACCAAAGAAAATTTGCAGTGATCAGCTGTAGCAATCTGGGAGTATTCAGCTTCGAGGCTGCCTCGTCTTTCCTGTCTCTTACAAGGAAGGTGCTGGTTTGTGTGTGCTTGGGGAGAATTTATCCTGAGTCCTAGCATTTGATCCTCTAAGTCCCCAAACTTTCGTAGTTTTGAGGGAAGTTTCCTCCATAAGTAGTGGTCCTACAAGGGTTTCCTGCAAAACATCAGTGGAGTTTTATCCCCAAGGAAACATTATGGATTTATCACCCCTGAATAAAGCTGAAAATTAGGAAGAAGTTTTATTCTGACAAAGAAATGGTTAAATCTAGGGGAAAATATTACAAAACCGAAAGTATTGTCAAAAAAAATCCCCATACCCCATCATTAACCACCTTTCCTTGCTGTCCCCTAAGACTTCTTGACGGCATGTCTTGGAAAGGAAAAAAATCCTCCACACCTGACTCCTACCTTTTAAAACTGACCCCTAAAATGATCGTAGGGAGCTGGAAGCATCGTCTTCTTCACCCCATCTGCTTGGCTCAGGGAGCATCTACGTATTCTTTTCTCTATGGTAAAACTTCCCCTCCTATCCTTCCTTTCTGAGCATCCTTTTCTTCACTTTTTCATGAGATGCAGCTTTTACATGTTGTAAATATGTAAAAGTACTAATGATCCTTCCTTGTTCTTCAGGATTGGTATCCAAGACATGTAATGCAATTGCAGTGAAGAGGATCCTTCTTCTTGGGAAGTGTTTATGGTCCCATGGCACTCCTCCATCTCATATTCATATTTTAATTGAACTTCATAATGAGTTCAGTCTTTTTCTGAACTCTCACTATGGAAGGAATAGGATCATCACCTATGGAAGTGACCTCAGGATTTTCCTGATTTGCCTACACTGTGGACAAGGATTCTTAGGAGCTTAGGGTCAGCTTTGGCTCATTGACCTTAAACAGAGCCTACACCACAGCTGGGTCCATGCAGCCTTTTGATAGGGGGAAAAAATAAAAAAAGCAGAGCTTTGTACTGTGGAACATTTCAGAAGTCTTAAATAAGTTTTCATTCTAAGAACATAAGTAAGAAAGTATTTTTTAGTGAGAATTATCGATCACTGCAACAACCTCCCCAAGGATGTTGTGGTCTATCCATCAGTGGAGGTCTTCAAGGTGTGATTGGACAGGAGTGGATAATCTGATTTAGGCTCCTTTTCCTGTGAAAGATTGGACAAGAGGTCTCTCCCAACCTGGGCTCTTCTGTGATTCCATGATTCCATAGGATTCTGTGAGTTGCAAGTCCTTATGAGCTTGCAAAAGGAGAAGTGTTGAGGATTTTGCTTTCCAGTTTGGTACATCTACAGCACGAGGAGAGGATGTATTTAATAGCTATCATATGACCTAAATTGTCCAAACAGAATATTCAAGTGCTCATCCTCACAGAATCTTGACCATGTTTATGTTCAAAAATTAAATTGCTTAGTTCCTCAGCTAAACATTTTTTCAGTTCAACAGATGAGCTAGTCCCCTTTTATTATACTAATGCCATTTAACTCTTTTTTTCACTCTTTTTGATCTTTAGTATTCTCTGTGGGACATTCTTGCACACACGCCTGTATTTTAAGTCCAAAGTAATCCATTAGGCCTCATATTTATTCAATTAGTCTCCTACTTGATACATCAGAATACCTGTCACTCTCTGGAAAGCCAGATGTGTATGACAAATCATTCCCCATCAGTGACACAGACCCAGCTGAAGCACTTCCTACAATTGCCCTACAAATTCAAACCAGCATAATTACTCAAGGCAAATGAAGAAGCATTTTTGAGATAATTTTCCTGATTTAACAGATTTTTTAAAAAAAAAGTTAATATGGATTATTCCAGGGAATATTTCAGGGGAAAATAGCGATCCTGTCTAACAAAAATAATCATGCCACATTGACAGAAATTTCCTCTGTGTGGCTATCCCAGTGTGCTGCCACAGATTTCTGGGAGGATCGGATGACAGCAGGCAATTGCCATCAAGAAAGAAGCAACTGCCCTTAGACTCTCTGTGAAGTGCTGATGTGTCCACAGACTCAGTGAAGAAACAACTTGCTTTCTGTACAGCTGAAGCAAGCTGTGTCAACAGGACAGAATTTGAATTATTGCATGCTGCTGTTACATCTATAGAAGCAGAAGAAGGGAGTGGATGATTGTGGCACAGAGCTTGTAGTTAGGGAGGGAGTAATAGTAGCTCCTCAGCATTAGTTGTTGATGGAAAACATCTGCTTCCTTTCCCATCCCCATGAAACAGGCACTTGGGAAATGTTCCCGGATGGTATCTCTCTGATCGGGGTCATTCCTCTGCTTGGAAGTCTTACGCAATGTTTGGATCCACTGCGAAATCGTTACATATCAGAATGGAAAACAGATAAGGATCTGCTGCCTGCATTCCTGCGCCGTGTCTGACGTGTGGCATGTGGCCTCCGAGTGTGTGAAAAGTGATGCCAGCCCCTCTAGCTGCAGCAGGCAGCACAAGAGGCCATTTTTTCTCCCCTGAGTGGGGCAAATCCAGGTTCCATCAGAGCCCACCCCGGCCCAAGCTGATCCTGTTCATTTCCAGCTGGAGCACACTGAGCTCGGAGGTTTCCTAGCCCTGCATCAGGAGTGGGAGGGCAATGTTACACGTGTTGCTGGGCACGGGGTTTATTTTCTACTGATTGCAAATATCCCCTTTTTTCCCCCAGGCACATGCTTTCTTTTCAGGACTAAAGTTCGTTCATGTTCTTCAAGGTAAACCCCAAAATGTGTCACCAGGAAAAAAATATGTAGGGAATGTGATGCAAAGGAGTGATGGTTTTGCTTAGCCACCATGTTTTCAAAGTTTGTTACCAGCACATTTAATCCACCATACAAAAAAATAAATGATCCAGGTTGTGAAATAATGCCTGAAAGAGAATAAGGATATTAGAGGAGGGGTGATTTTTCATTTTGAATCCAAATTTAACTGGAAGGGTGGCAGGATTGATTTCATGGTCTCATGAAGCAGTGCCTACAAAGGAAGAAATGGGGTCTTTCCATCTAAAGAATTTGATTGCAGAAAGTGTGAATACAGAAGAGTTCCCTAGCCAGTGTATTAATCATTCAGGGTCTGAAGGGAGATATATTTGTATATATAAACTATATATGAACATACACATATAGAGAGAGTATATACTCTTACAGATAGGAACATTACTGAGTCTTACAGATAAGCATGCAAGAAGATAACAAGCCTTTCTTTTATATTCCTTAATGATATACATACAGGAATCTTCTCTTTTTTCCTTTTTTTTTTTTTTTTGTATCGTGTCAGTTTATATGTAATTAGTAGATAAGTGAGGTGAGGGAGATAAGAGTTTTATTTCAAGGTGCCTTTATTTTATGTGTATAGAATGTATCAGTGTTAAAATGCCTGTATATAATTGAGCATTTTATTCACATTGTGTGTATGTCAGATTGGTTACTATAAATTTGTTCAAGTCTCAAAGCAACTTGGTTTAAAACCTATGAGGACTGTAGTAAAATAAAGAGAGAAAGCAAGTCTTAAAAGTTTCTCCACACATTGGTGGACTATGATAAAGCATCTCTTCACTGCTAAAGCATCCAACCATTATGCTTCATAAATCCAAATCTGTATTACTCACATTTATTTACAATATTTTGGGAGAAACCTGGCACCCTACCAGAAATAGCTTAAAAAGCAATAAATGTCAGAGAAAAAAATCCCTTCTGTCATCAAGTGATAAAAGAAGGAGTTTGCTAAATATATGGTGATGAATTAAAATATTACTAGCGAGACAGAGCCTATACATAATCTTGGAAGAGAAATTCTGGAGATGAAGAGATAGTGTAGTACAAGCTAGCTGTTCCATAAATAACAAAATAAAGTACTACAATGAGCCATCTGCTTGCTCTAAATGGAGACAATTAGAAATTCTCATACTCTATATATTTATTTACTTTAAAAGAACATGATTTCTTCCATTTATCTTTAAGCATTTAGGAATATTAATTAAAATGCCTAAGGAAGGTATCAGAGGGAGATGGATTTGAAGTAGCAGGTTCTGAGTCTTATTCTGTTCCTTCGCCTGTGACAAATCAATTTAAAAGTGCTGTTTTGGCTTCCCTGCTACACAGAATGTGCTAGCAAAGCCAAGAAAGTGTTCCCCTAAATGCAGGCTCATCTCTCTTGATTCAGTGTGACTGTTGCTCACTACTGTTGCTCACTTCTGTTGCTCACGAAAGTCTAAATCCTCAACAGTGTTTTGGGGGCAAAACCCCAGGAAAATTGCCAAGCTCACAGCTGTAATTCCAAAAATTCCTGAAGCCTATTCCTGAAGTATTGCTAGAGGAGAAGGAACTAAGAGCAAAACTGCACTGACCACTTGCATCCCACCACATCAAGGTTTGTGGATGTGTGGCAGGGAATGCTTTTGCCCAACAGCACAGCCACGTGTTCTCCACCCACCTGCTGGAATACTTTTCTATCACATATTTTTTCTAAATACGTTTTTCCTCTGTGAAACAAAAGCCATTACTGCAGCTACAGTGACCCACCACTTTAGAATACATAAACCCCAGGCCCTGCACCTTGTCTTTGAAAGCTAAGGGGCAAAACCAGAAAAAAGTGGATCAATACACTCAGCAGACAGCCACAGGACCTCCTCCAGAACACGCTGGCAACCTCGAGCAGCAGGGCTGTCAGATTTTACAAGCCCTGTTTTGATGTGGCCTGGCTCAGGAGATTGCATGTGAGGCGGTTCCCCTGCTGAAATTGTTTCAGCGTGCATGAAATAATTAAATCCTCACAAGACTGAATAAGATACCATTAGAAAAGTGTAGGGGAATGGTAAAGTAGCCAAGACTGGTGTTCCAGTGTGTATTAAACAGAGTAGCAAACACTTTTAAGAATGTTTTATGGCTCAATAGGATGCACATTTGATGATGCTAAAACATATATTCCTGTATTTCCTGCCTTCACAATGAATGTATTTATTGTTATGTCGACAGGGAAAGCCATCTCTTCATCTGTGTTTCAGGATTCAAACACTTTGGACTGAGACCATTGATGAATGCTTCACTTGCTAAGCTTCAGCCCTGTGCCATATAGAAAGTAAATGAAAGAATTATGCAGAGCAAAACAATTGTTAGATTGCTATCCTGTTACAAGATGGCAGAGTATGAACTCTTACAGGGGCATGCCTGACACTATTGCTTCCGATGAATAAAAGGATTTACTGCCCTAAGTACCTACAAAATCATGAATATTTTCCAATTTTTTTCTTATGTAAACAGTTTCTGCTGGTGTCACAAAGATATTATTGGTGGACAAAGGGAACAAAATCTGTGCAGTAATGAATGACAAGCTGGCTTTCATAAGCTATCACACTCCATTAAGATGAAGGATACTCTGAAAAAATATACATCCCCATAAGGAAATATAAATGCCCATAGCCAACAGGATTGAAAATCTGGCAGCTTTTACACTGCCATTTCTGATCCCATAGACAAGGCTGCTTTGACAGGCATTGCCAAAGCCCTGTCCCACACTAAGGGCAATAGGACAAGGAGCTGGGACTTTTTTCAGACATGAAAAAGCCATTTCATTTCCCTGGAGGTGTTGCAGAAAGCTGTTAGAGAGCACTGGTTACTTTAGTGCAACGGAGCCCTGAAGGATAATCCAAAAAGCAGACATGGGTTTGGAAAAATATCCTAGGCGGCATAATTTCATCAAGGTAGCCATCAGAGAGCTACTTCAAAAGTCAAATGGAAAATTATGGCTTTTGCCTTATGAAGTGATTTAACACCTCTAGTGTTGATAGGAACAGGGTTGAGCAGGCAGAAGAAGTCATAAAAGTAAAATCTAAATTATATATGTAAATCTTTAAAAGAAAATAGTGTGTAAAAAATTGGGTGGAAAAACACTGTTAGAGCCTTTTTCCCAGCACCTAAATGCCAAAAAAATGTAGCCTTTTTTTTTTAAATAAGGAAGTAACATTCAAATAGTAGGAAAAAATTTGGATTTATGCCTGTTGATGTTTATTCTTCTTGTCTTCTAACAGATCATTAACTTATAACACAAAACACATTTCTGCATCAGCCTTGGTCTACAAAGACACAAAGCCCATGGGAATATTTGAAAAGAGCTCTTTCAAACTCTGATGGGCTGTTGTCTTTACTTTCCCCATTTCCTTAAATCCTCCAAAACCCTGTGGCATTATTCCCCCTTTTTTCCAGCAGTTTAAGAGAGTCCAATCACAAGTGAATGTGAGGGATAGGGGTGGTGGCACCAAGTTCAGTGAGCTGCACACCTTCGAATGCCAACATCACACAGCTGGATATCAGAAAAATCCAAATATTAAATTGGCACCACTGAAAGACAGCTGTGCATTGCTAGGGATGTCTTTAAAGAAAAAAAACACTATTCTGATCCTTCCTTTTTCATCTGAATAGGAAAACTTTCATTAGGAAAAATTCTATTGCACTTTACGATGCAATATTCAAATATAAAATGCTTTTATGGGTTTATCAAAAATCTTCAGGTTCTACTCCAAATAAAAAGAACCAAACAGAACCATAAAGCCCCCCACACCTGTCTTTAAGGTACATAAATATATAAACATATAGATGCTTATGTATATTGAAGGCCTTCCAGTCACAGAAGTGTAACTGAGATGATTATTTTTTTAACTCCGTTCACTTGGCATCAGTTATGTATACTTTCAATGTTGTCTTCCCAGAGGAAGATTTGGTTTTGTTTGCTTCTTTAAATTGAAAAATCCATTTCTATTTTCCTTCTGGGAAAGATGGCTGGAGAGCATTAATCTTTTAGCAGAGATAAATTATAGGAGAAGTAATAAAAACAAACAAAATAGTAAATTGTGTAGAGTATACATCAAGACTTCTTTTCACCTTTTCTCCTTACATAGAGGAGGCACAGCTAGTGAAAATGGAATTGAAATAGTGAAATTATTGGTGTGGTTAGGAAAGATGACTAAGCCTTTTTTCGATACAGGTTCTTACTGCAGTTTTCTTGCTCCATTCTGTGAAGCAATTGCTTCTAGACACTTTTCCATACAGGACATCAGGCTCCATAAACTTGCTGGTTTGCACCAACTTTTCCTTTCTAAACCAGCTGATGTAGGTTTTGTTCCTACAAGGTCACACTTACATAATTTTCTCCTAAATTTACCTCTGCTCCCCCTGAGCAGACCTACATTCTTTCAGGCAGCTCCTATGGCACAGTTAATGTCACCCATAAAGATAATTTTAAGTGTTGGGATAAAGTCACACTACTTATTATCAGAGACTCATTATGTTTTGTCAGATCTTTGGCAGAACTTGAAAAAATACTAAATTACTGTGAGAAAGCTTTTGCTTTATGTGGTCTGAAGATCGATAGCAAATTTTTAAAAAAAGACAGAGTTTGCCTGTGCTGGAGTTGTAATTTAATGTATTGCTAACATCTGCTTCCTCTCCATGGCTAGGCACACTCACACTTTTATTTGTTCTCTATTACCAAAATTTTCAGTTCTTTGTATGAACTATGTGTTACTGTCACATTTAATATAGAAATCCTGCATAAAAGAGCTCTCACACATGTAAGTTTAATGTTCCCAGCTTCAATTCCTTCCTCTGAAGGGCTATGAACTCACTTCTCTCGCCTTGCAGGTGAAGGTTTGAATCAGTCTATGACAGGCTTATGTGAGAGCAGCTGCTCTCATGCCCTCTTATTGTGATTGTTCCACTTTAATATTAAATATATTATCATTCCATATTCAGCAGAGCAGAAGGAGAGGGTGAACAAGCACCTGAACAGAAACACAACTCAATATGTTCTCTCTTAGGGTACTTGTCTAGAAAAAAAAAGGACATGGTGTTACTCTTCCTGCTACATTCCATACTTAAAATGCTTTAATTTGTGCTGGCATTTCAAGAGGAACCTAGGCTCCTTAGCAAACACTCTCATAATGAGGCACAAGAAGTGTTCTTGCAGCCCTTCATCTCCACACCACATACAACTCTTTCAGCAGGAAGGATGAAGGCTGAAGAGTATCATAAAGAACAGGGTTTAAAGTCTGACATGGAGTAATTAATTAAAAATATCCAGGAAGAAAGGAAACATTTGAACACCTAAACCTCTTAATAGTGGAAGCATATGCTATTGGCTAATCCACAGAGGAAATGAGGGTCAGAATAGGAGGATATTTATCTTTTTTTGCTTTGCACAAATATAGAAGTATCTTCTAAGGATGAGTCTCAATGAGTGAGAGAAATGAGGACAACTCCGTGTTTCAACTCCAGTGGGCTTTAAATTAGGCTAAGTAGGCAGATAATTACATGTCTCAGAGCCCTTTAGTAGAACCCCACAAAAACTTTGCCATCCCAAAAGCTTAAAAGTTGTTGAAACTCTGAATGCAAACTGTTATTATGGCTTCAAATCACAAAAAAAAAAAAAAAAAAAAAAAGCATTTAAAAAAACCAAAACAAAAGAAAACAACCAAACAAAAAAACCCAAAAAACCCAAACCAAACCAAAAAAACCCCCCAAAACAAAAAAAACCCCACAAACCAAAAAAACCCCACAAACCTTGTGTTCTCCCCCAATTGCTCTGTCAGCTTGTGACTAAGCTCTCCAGCATCAACCAAATTCAGGCTGTATCCTGCAGATGAGTCAGGTGATTTGGAGGTCAACATGAAGTCAACCATCAGCCTTTCAAAGGCTTCTTCACTAACCTCTTTACACTGTCTACAGCCTTAACTTGTGTACAAAACAAGCGATCAGCATAGCAACAAATCCTTAAAGTAAACGGAGAAGTAGCGCCGTACATTTAATATATGTCTAGACAATAGCCATAGTGTTAGTTTCTAAATTACAGCATAACAAACAGGGGCATATACAGGTTAATTAGTAATAAAGTTGAACTATTAAAGTGGATCTCAGTTAATTCATTGGTTTTCGAAGTATTTTAGGCTAGATGGATTCTAGCCAAGGCTCCAAGCTTATGAAATGGTGATTCATGGCTAATAAGGGCAAATGCCCTAGAGATACGAATATTTGTTACCCCAACACGCTGACCTTTTCCCAAAGAGGCAGAAATTTAATTATCTCCTTTGAAAAGCACAATTATAGAAAAAGTCAAAATCTGATTTATATTCAGTTTCTGCATTTTTCACAGATAAATAAGTAGGGAGAAAGAGAAACTGAAGGAACATTTGAAAATAGCCAGAACCAAAATTAATATACCTGTGTGAGTGTATTTTGGGGGAGTGAAGAAGATTTCTTCTGCTGCTAGTTTAGTCAGCTCTTTCAATTTTGGCTCACTTTAGGCCATAAGCCTTTGTGTGACACAAACCTTTCTTTACAGCAAAATCAAAACTCAGAAAACTGCATTGTCTCTTTCTGTGTCTCACCTCTGGTTGGGTTTATTGGCTTCGCTGGCAAGGTAAGGAATGGGTCAGAGGGGTCAGTGACAAATCCCCCATGGCAGGGACCAGCACGGAGCTGCCAGTCTCAGGTTCACCACCAGAAGATTCCACCACATCGCCACATGGCAGGCCTTGCTGGGGCTGTTGCTTCAACTCTGAGTGCAAAAGCCAAATAGAAAGTGGCTGAGGTAAAAAAGTTAAATTCCGTGGAGCTTCTTTCAAAGATGTATTTTTAATCTATTTTACTGTATGTGGAATTATCTGCATTAATTTTGTTCCTTGTACCAAGACTCCTCCAACAGCTAAAATCACGACACTGTGAAAATGTGCTGATTAAGTCAGCAACTGTCCACGGTTAAGGCATCTACATTAGAACATAACAAAAAAGCCTTCTTAATTATAAATGGCAAACAAGCTGAACGCAGATTAGGCGACACACTTTCATTGAGTATGATTCTTTTACAGTGATCTGAGCTCTGATCTGCGGTACTCACACGGGATCTCTGGGGAATCTATCTCCTGTAAGATCATATCTTAATTTGCTTGGGTAATATTTTTAGCAATTTGATGTCTTCCTACCCCCTTTCCCATCAATGAAATAAATCATATTGTGGTCATTAAGTAAACCCATTCATCCAGTTCCATTTGCTATAATTCTGCCTGCTACCGTGTAGCCTGGGGCTATTGATCAAGCATAGCATTCCAAACCAAGAGTGTGTATGTGAGCATGTGTTTAATTAGAAACTTAATTTATTGCAATGACAGCATGGAAACTTTTAAACACAGGAATTTTCAGCCCTGTTTTCAGCTCTTAAAAACATACATGCCTTCTTTGATTGCAGACAGCTTATTTCATTTGTGCAAAACAATATTTCCATTATTAAAATTAATTATGAAAATGTTTAATTCATCTATTTTTTCTTATATTTTCTTTACAAGCCTACAAGTCTCCCAGTGGTAGAAACAAAAGTTATTTGAAGTTATTTGAATGTCTTTGCTGTTTTACAGAAGCACAGACCCACAGGGACTGGAAGGCACCTCCAAACCCCTACCCACAGAAGGGTCACCTATGGAGGTTGCTGAGGACCATGTCTAGTTGGCTTCTTAATATCCCCAAGGATGGAGATTCCATAGCCTCTGTGGGCAACCTGTGACACAGCCCAGCCACCCAGACACGTGGAATAAAGTGTTTTCTTATGCCTACATGAGATTTGTATTTCAGTTGGTGCCAGTTGCCTCTTGGCCTGCCAGAAGGTGACCCCGACAAGAGTCTGACTGCTTTCTTTACTTCCTCAACCAGGTATTTATATACATGCATATATACATTGAGAAAAGCCCTGCTGGAGTAAAGATGAACAGCACCCACTGTTCCTCCTTGCTCACTGAGCCCATCACTTCATCATGAAAGGTTCTCAAGTTAGTCAGGCATGGCTTGCCCTTCCTGAATCCATGCTGGCTACTCCCAATCACCTTGTTTGGAAACTATTCCTGGCAGACCTAAGTGAGGCTGAGTGCCTTCTTGCTCCCTGCATGCTCCTTCTTGAGGACAGAGGTGACATTTGTTTTCTTACTGTTCTCGGAAGTGTTATTCGTCAGCACAACCTTTCTCAGCTAATGGAGAGAGAGCTGGCAGTGACACGGCACTCTCAGTCCCTTGGCACCTCCTGGCTGTATCCCATCAAGTTTCAGGGACCTGTGATCACCCAGGTGGTTTAGATGTTCCCTTACCAGGTCCTCCTCCAACAAGGACAAGTTTGCCTCCCTCCAGACTTTTTCTCAGATCTCAAGGGCCTGGGATTCCAGTGACCAAAACCTACCAGTGAAGATCAAGGTGAAGAAGGCACTGAGAACCTCACCATTTCCCATGTGTCCTGTCTGCAGGTTCCCTGAGCCATTTTTGCAACAGATCCACACTTTCCATGCTCTCTCTTTTCATGTTGAATTATCTGTAGACACCCTTTCTGTGACCATTCACATCCCTCATCAGCTCCAACTCCTGGTGAGATTTGGCTGTCTCTGCACACCTGGACAGCATCTCTATATTCACCCCAGGTCACCTCTCCTGCTTCCACACCTTTTATGTCTGAGTGAAGTCATGATCTGGTTCGCTTTCCAGGATTCCTGCCACCTTTGCAAGGCACGAGTGGGTCCAAAGGAGCAGCGTGCCAAGCTGACAGCACCATTCCAGAGCAGCAGCGTGTTGCCATTTTCCGCCTGAAGAACTGAACGCTGTCACAATCATTTATTTGGGGCTCTGCGAGCCACATAACTATTATTTCTCCCCACAGAAGCCCACCTCCTGGAGACTGTGACGCCCAGCACTCGGCAGGCCTGCTGTGGGACCTCTCCTCTGAGGACACACGGCAGCAGGTGACAACTTCCTGGTGGAGGTCACCATCCGTCCTGCCTGCTGATCACCTGCAGCACGGGCAGGAGCTGAGTGACAGAATGAGCAAAAGCGGCAGTGGAGCAAACAAATGTGATAAAAGATGCTGGGAGGGCAGCTTGAATAACTCTGTGAAGAGCCCTGGCTTGTCATCGGGGTACCAGAGCGTTGGAAAATTCATGTTCGAGGAATGCAGAATTTTCCTCATTTTTTGGTCATAACATAGCAATCCCAAGGTCTATTGCATAGCTAAAACTTAGATTACAATAGGCAAATTGAGCTTTCATAATTTTCATCTGGAATATCAGAATTAAACTCCATGATAAAACACCTCCCTTGCTGCCCTACAAATGAGGACTTTCTCTCACTCTCCCTCATTCCTTCCAATTGTAAACACCCTACTCATTGCCTATATTTTCTAGTTATTGCCTTCTAAAAATACAAATGTTTTCCTAATATTTTTGTATTAAATATGACCATGCTTCCTGCCAGAACAGAAACTGCTCACTCCTCTCTTACAAGGCTGCATCTGAAGTGCTTCTCCTAAGATTAAAGGAAAATCCCTCCTAGGTATGATTTGGTTTGAGCATTAGTGAGACATCTGTCAGGATATTAGCACAATTATCCAATATAGTACACACTCTTCTAATTTACTATTTATTTATTTATTTCCAACACAGACAGTGTTTCATTAACTAATTCTTCATTTCCAGTAACCATAAGGTGCTGTCCAAAAAGCTGGCTAAGAAAAAAGCAGAGAAAACCTCAAGATTTGTTATCTTCCCAAGTAAACACACTCCTGGTCACAGAAACTGGAGAACAGGAAGGAAGAGTTTGTACTCCTGTCCGGAATACCCCTCCACCCTATTTTGGAAATAAATAGGAATTCTATCAATTCATTCACATCCCAAATTTTGTTTCCAGATATTGCATCTTACTATACTACATGCTGCTTCAAAAGAGAAAAAAAAAACCCGCAAAATACCAAAAAAGAGAATGACAGAAATTTTTTCTGTTGTGTTCCACTTTATGTCCAGCACTAATAAAGCCACTTAGATTTGGAAAAGAAATGAGAAGTACCTATGTTCTCTGCTATAGTCTGACAACCTTATCTGTCATCTCAGCACCCTGGAAAATCCATTCTTTACAGATGTGTAACATCCTTTTTTTTTCATCATAGTGAAAAAAATTAAAAAACACATGCAAAACTTTGCCAAGCACTAATGAGATAAGGTTCAATGTCCTTCCAGTAGTTTGATATTCAGTATTTCCCTAAATGTGTTCCAACTGCTGAGTGGTGCTGGGTTTTTTTAAGAACATATTGAAAAATAGATTTACCTCTAGTGTTTCCTCTCTTGTGTTAGTGCCCAGCAATAATTGGATCAGCTTCTCCTCCCATTTTGGAAGGGAGTTTGTGGTATTTTAAGGAAGGCAGTGATTCAAAAGCAATGTTGTAACCAAGGACTATAGGTTGTGGAAAAGGTTAAATTTCTCTTGCATTTGCTACTTTCTTAATAATTTTACTTATTTTTCTTGCCTCATCCTCCACTCACAGGAGGCAGCTCCATCACGGGGGTATTTCACCCCCTGGTCATTCCTCCAGGGCAGGCAACAGAAACTCATTTTTCTATCTTATTCTTCAAATGCTCTTTTCTACACTGGCTCCCTTTCTTCTAACAACATTATATCTGTGCCAAAGTTTTTGACTCTGTGAGGTTTTTTGCTTCTCTGTTGTTACTTGCAATTAGCTTAACAACTTATCACTCATCCACAGAGGCTTTAAATAATTTATATTTAAGGTTTTGCTTTACAGCATTTCCTCCCAATCCTTTTGCAAATGATTCTTTTTTTTTGTCCTCAAGAGTTCTTTGCTCATAAACACTGCCAATCTATTTTACTTAATACATTTCTGATTGTATTAAATTGGAACATTTACATGTTAATACACCTGTATTTGTATCCAAAATCCACCCCTAATGATCATGGTACTTACCATATCCATTTGACTTAATAAAATTCAGTCTGAAGTTTTTCCTTGCTGAGTTGCCTGTAACACATAGTGATATAAAAATGAGTTCTACATGAATCTCTAGTCCTCCTTATTAATGATTGAATAAATTATACAAATTAAAATTCCCAAGATATCACTGCAGTCACTAATCTAATGCTCTCAGCCATCTCTGAGTGTGCTTCCCTACCCTGAACCACAGGTGGTAAATACTTTTTCCTTCCCCCTCAATACTTCAATTTAAACTGAGTCCAAATTTCCACATTCCCCTTCATTTTTAATAATCCTCATCACAAGCTGAAAGGAGTTATTAACTCACAGTGCCACCTTTCCCAATTTTCCTTGTGAAATATTCTGATGCAGAGGGTGTCCTCTGAATTCCTAATCAAGTAATGACAGCACACACTACACAAATAAGAATTGCCCTGGTGTTACCCTAAGTTATGTAAATGGCATTAATAAAATAAAAAGAAATATTTATAACCATTTCATAGAAAGACTACTGAGACCTTGTATAGACTTTATGTGCCCAAATATTTCTTCTATGAACTGATTGAAGAAATATTTTAAAGTTGTTGTTGTTTTAACAAAAAACATGACTACCAATCTTGTCTTTCTCCAGAACCAACAGGACAAAGATATTGGGCTTCAGAAGAGGAGCTTCTTCTAAAACTGTACTTAAAACCCCCAATCTCTGTAGCAGATCCATTGCTATATACATGGTAAAGGGAATATAAAATTGAATAAAAACACTGGTAAGCTGCTGGCATGTTGGAGATTGATTCCCTCTGTATTTGCACACCCATGAAAATTGCTTTTGCTGCTTCTCTCTCTCTTCCATTGCCCCTCTGCTTTTCCCCATCTCCCTCTGATGGTGAACCGGGCGAGTGTGGAACATCGTGTTGCTGATTTCTTGTTCATACACAGCTGTGGACAGACAGACAGACAAGTTATTCAGAGTTTTCCTGGGTTTGGAGTGCTAATTTGAGTATCTCTCCCCCACCAGTGGTCAGATGTCATGAACTCGTAGAACTGAAATAATCTCAGAAAAGCTCTGTCTTTCCATTCAGTTCAAACTGACCCATGGGTTCAAACGTTAATGGAACACAGAAGGAGAGCAGAGACACAGGGCAGCAAAAACAAACTTCCTCTTTTAGCAGGCCAGGCTAAAAAGTAGGAAAGTGAATTGTCTCTGTCCGATCTACACTTTATTTTGTGCCTCAGAGGGTACACCACGCCCGGGAAGCCAATTTTTCACATTCCTTCTCTAAATTTAGTAGTGTCAGAGGGTGTGTTCTGGCTACTTGGCTGCCAGTGAGAATTATTTCCTCACTGCTTCTTTCATCTGCCATAGGCCAGAAACTCTATTTCTTTGTGCTACAGATTTAGCTGTATGACCAGTCCTGATGCACCAGACCAATACCAGTGGACTTGAAAAGATGGATAATGAAAAACAAGCATCAAAATCAGGCATTTCTACTCATTCATGAAAAATTAGTTTCCTTTCCCTGTAAAATATCAAAACAATATTCTGGACAGTGAATTTTAAAAAGAGATTTTCTGTCTGTCTGAGGACGACTCGAAACTTCAGGATGTACAAATGAGAAATTAAATCTTCTGCTAAAGCGGAAAATGCACTGAGTAAAGGTACCTTGCATTTCTTTCCAGAATAATTTAAAACCTTTTTTTTCTTTTTACTCTGCCAGACTAGATACTTGACAAAAAGCCTCTCAACTATCATTTCCTCACTGTTTTTTCAAGCCTATATTTGGGCCACTAGTAAGTTTTTTGCTTTATTTTAAGGATTTAAAGCCTAGAAATATGATTGGAGTAATGGACTGGGACAAGAACACAAAAACTTTCTCTACCCTGTGTTTATTATCAGTCCCTGGCTGCAATTAATTTTTTCCATGTCCTTACCTCTTCTTTAGCATCTTTTCAGCTTTGTTTTCTTCTGGGTCTTCTTCTTTTTCTGCTGACTTAAAATACATTAATGTTTTAAAATGATAAATCAATTATTTTTTATTTTCTTTCCCCCTCTAAAATACTCCTGGCTGATGTAGACTCACCAATATTTAATAATTTCTGAACATAATTATCTTTATACTAACGCATTTTAAAGCCAGGAGGATCTTATTTTCAAGTGCTTTCTGCAGCTACGGGACTCAAAAGCTTTTTTTCTGTCTAAAATAAATGTTGACGTTTTATCGCAATCAACTAATTAGAACTTTAAGAGAAACAAAACTGTTGCAAAAGTTGTGGTAAAATAGATTGAGCAGCACAGCAGGTCCTGGTGTCCATCTTCAATGTACTAAAAGGGACACAACATATTGTTTGAAATTACTGGAATGACCAGGGGTAATAAATAAAATCATTAAATACATTTGACGTGCCACTTCTGCCAGTAAGCCACTGGGCAAAAGGAAAAAAAATGCTTCATGCATATGTTTTAGGGACATTTTGTTCTTGTTTCTCATTGTCTCACTTCGCCTGACTCCAGTCAGAAGCTCGGCAAACGAGGACTGACTTGTTTAGCACCCTCCAAATGTGCTGAAAAGAGTTTAGTCACAGCCCACACAGAATGCTATTTCTATTTGCTGAAGTCCAAATCTGCTCTACAAGTGAGGATCGTGGATCAAAGATCAGCCAGCAGGCAACAGATACCTCATTTCCAAATCTTGCATGCAGAAGAAGACCAAAATAATTGAAGAAGAAATTGTCATTTAGCAGGCCTTCCAAGAAATAGGTGTAAGCGTCATGTAGGTGGGTTTTATACAAATTACCTATAAGGATCATAAAATGGGCTCAATCAAACAGCAGAATATATTAATCATAAAAGTGTGGCAACAGATTTTTTGACAGGAAGGTAGTTGGGTAACTCTCATAAGGCTTATTTTGTAGAATATTGTTTCAATTCAAGTCCACAGTAACAGTTTTCGATTATACTATTATAAATAATATTTCCCTTACATAGGTTACCTAAAATGTTTTTAAGGTGGGTTTATGGCACATCTGATGATATAATAAAGTTCATTCAGATCCCGTAAATATTCTTAGAGTGTTTTTTTCTGCAGGTCTTCCTTTTTCCACACCAGGCCACACAGTGATATATGACGCCATTAGTAATCCATCTTAAGCCCAGTTTCTCCACCAGAGGTATATATATTTTTAATTATTTTTTCTTTGTCAGAAGGAGTGACGTTTTACTGGTTGCTGCACTGGAAGTGGCAGGCACTTGATAAAGTGCTCCACGGACCTGTCCTTCCACTCATCAATTTCTTGCAGGTGTACAGTTTTGCTTTTAAACACCATAATTCTATGTCAGAGGAGATGTACACAAGCTTAGGGGGTCTATTCAAAAAGCCATAAATTCTGTGGGTGGCTCTTTATGGAACTCTGAGTTGGAGTGCCTTGGCTCTTTTCAGCTCAACATAATGCTTTGTTATTTTCACATTCATCTAGAGGGTCATAGTCATCATTTAAAGAAAAAAAAAAAAGGAAGAGAAAGGAAAGGGAAAGGGAAAGGGAAAGGGAAAGGGAAAGGGAAAGGGAAAGGGAAAGGGAAAGGGAAAGGGAAAGGGAAAGGGAAAGGGAAAAAGGAAAGGAAAGGAAAGGAAAGGAAAGGAAAGGAAAGGAAAGGAAAGGAAAGGAAAGGAAAGGAAAGGAAAGGAAAGGAAAGGAAAGGAAAGGAAAGGAAAGGAAAGGAAAGGAAAGGAAAGGAAAGGAAAGGAAAGGAAAGGAAAGGAAAGGAAAGGAAAGGAAAGGGAAAGGGAAAGGGAAAAGGAAAGGAAAGGAAAGGAAAGGAAAGGAAAGGAAAGGAAAGGAAAGGAAAGGAAAGGAAAGGAAAGGAAAGGAAAGGAAAGGAAAGGAAAGGAAAGGAAAGGAAAGGAAAGGAAAGGAAAGGAAAGGAAAGGAAAGGAAAGGAAAGGAAAGGAAAGGAAAGGAAAGGAAAGGAAAGGAAAGGAAAGGAAAGGAAAGGAAAGGAAAGGAAAGGAAAGGAAAGGAAAGGAAAGGAAAGGAAAAAGAAAAAAGAAAAGAAAAGAAAAGAAAAGAAAAGAAAAGAAAAGAAAAGAAAAGAAAAGAAAAGAAAAGAAAAGAAAAGAAAAGAAAAGAAAAGAAAAGAAAAGAAAAGAAAAGAAAAAAGAGAAAAGAGAAAAAAAGAAAACTCAGACTCAGAAGCACATTCTTCGCAATAAAGCTTGTATTATTCTCTCCAATTCTACACATGCACAACTCCTACTTAGGGTGGCAACCTTTCTGCCCCACTTCCTTTCTGTCTCTTTATCCTAACTGGGTCAGAATAAATGTTATATTACTCTGAGAATGACAGAAAGGAAAGGATTCTTGAGAAAAAAAAAAAAAAAAAAGGGAGTTGGAAAGGAGAATGAAGAAAACAGAGACCAAATGGAGTTTTCCTGGATCCTAGGGGACTTGCCTAATTTGACAACTGACAGGCTTGAAACAACTTTCAAAGTCTTCCCCAAAAAGCCGCAAGCTCAGCATCAAGTACTAGTTAAGATCTTTTTGTGATAGCCCTATAGCTATTCCTCTTCATGCACCTGATATTATGAGGATGAGATCAGCTGCAAGGTGCTAAGGGCTATTGTTTGGGAACAGCAAGGAATTGACATACCCATTCCAGGTTCAGCTCCCTGTCCTGACAGATGACTCCATGCATTTGCTCTTCAGGCTGGATTCACTCTCAAACATATAACTGTGGCTCAAAACTGATTTCATTGCAGGTTTGGACCCATTTCTGAGCTGCCCAACAGACAGTGAAACAAGCTGTCCCAGAGGTGGGATAGCCATGTTAATGCACAGCTCTGCTAAGGTGAATGCCTTTCAGCCAAGAAGTTCTTTGGTAAGGACTGACATAAAGACAACAGAGACGGAAAATCCGTCACTTATGCATGTGATTTATTACACATATTAATCACCTCCGCATCCAAACTCTGTGATTTCTCATGTTAATCCATAGCTTGCCCATATGGCTCTGTTTCTTTTCCATTTTACCTATTACAGAGCTGTTAGGACCCAGGCACTCTTCCACTGGAAGAGATTATCATTACAGAGTAATCTCTCAAACTCCTTTCCAACAAATTAAAGTTGTGTTCTATAGTGTCTCAAAATACACAGCATTTTTTACTCAGTGCTTAGCTTTATTGTCTCTCCTTTATCTTCTCTGGCTTTTTAATATCTTGCACTTGTGGGATCAAACCTACTGTAGATAGCCAAGCTAATATTTTTCAGAGGTTAGACTCAGTCCTTCAAGCCAATATTTTAGCACTATCAAATACCTCTCAAAAACATTTAGATGAAGTAAAAATCTCTTTTTATTTGATCTAATCCACTGATTTATTTTATCTAAACTTCCTAGATCAGTAAAACATGTAATAGACATTTAATAAGCATTTAAAGTGTTAAGGCAAACTTATAGAAGAGAGGATGTACTATAGCCTCTGTACAGACCTAGTAATTTATAGGTCCTCATATTTTTTAGTAATGTCACTGCTAAAATGTTTTGAGGTTAAAACTGAATTATATCAGGTAAAACATTTTAAAAAACCCAAAAAGGATTAAAAACCTGAACACTTGTACCTCGATATCTCCATGCTTAATAATTTCCTCACTCCCTTAGTTTGCTTTAGCCCTCACCAACAAACTGCCCAGACCATGTCTACCATATTTGTGATGACTTTAGACGGTCTTTTTTACTTACAAGCATAGGGTTTGGTGTCTGCTCCTTTCTTTAAATTTAGCAGGTTAGTTTTATTTGATTTAGTCTGGGTGAATTCAAGCCTATTGATTTTATAATGATCATAAAATATCTGCAGTTCTTACAATGATATTTACTATGGACCATAGGTAGACATAAAAAAAGTTCTTATGTTATACAGATTTTTTCAGTGAAGCAGCAATTAATGAAGAAACAATAAATAATTTTACAAAGCAAATTGTTACATTTACAACCACATTATATGATTATACTATTTTCAGACTTTCTCAGTGGATGTGATGTCTCAGAAAAACAACAAAACTTTGCTATGAGCCCATCATTATCTTAGCATACAGGTAGAAGTATATATTCATTTTTTTCTTTGGCATGAAGAGTCAAAGAGGTCTTGCTGCCAGTAAAGACGAATTTATTGCAATATGTGGGTAAACATATTGCAATCAAATATTTATCAGTGAAGAATTTACTTTCTCTTAGCTTAGTCCTGCTTTGTCAAGTGTCATAGAGGCAGAGAAAGGTGAAATATAACCTATGCATATTTTAACTTGCTTAAAATACTTCTGCTTGCTTTTGCCCTTGGAAAAAGCAAAACTGGGCATGTAAAATCATGAAATTTGTGTAGATTAGTCTCTCTATTAACTTTCAAAAATCTATTGAAATAGAACAGTTAAAGATAAGTAAAACATTTTTCGGACAGACAACTAAGCTTCAGTGAAAGCCATTGAAGTTCAGGCTTCTAAAATCCTAAATAATTTTTTTAAAGTCACCTTAAGTTCTTAAAAATCACAGAGTACTTTTGGAAATTACAGCCAAAAGAAACATTCTCACGTTCTCTAATGACTTTTCACAAAGTGCAGCAAGAGACACCAGCATATGCCTTCTGATATATTACAAAATGAGAAGAATTAGCAAAGTAAAGATTCAAGCCATAGCCCTATCTGTCGAAATGCACAAGAAGTATGAACATCTATACGGTATGGTGAGATACTTGTGTTATCTGTTTAATTGTTTAACACAGCAATACACTGCACCCATTAAACACAGAAATTGTGTGATCATAATCCAGTAGGGAGAGCTAGAGTGTAATACTTTTGCCAAGCACTTAATGCCAAGGATTCAGACTGCATAATCAATTCGAGAAGATATTGCTATTATGATGTGCATTTCTGAAGGACCTCTCCAAAATGCCTCAGCTCTCTTATTTACATTTTGGCTTGCATTGGTTGCCTCACGGAAAGAAACCAATCTTTCCTCCCTCCAATATGAGGGAGTTTTTTCAGAGATACACAACTGTGTCCTTCCACAGCCTGTTGTCCATCCTGTACTGAAATCACTTGCCACAACCCAAAGGCTATGACACTCCAGATTCAAAACCATCTCCAGAACAGTGACAACAAGCTGTCAGCTAAGTCAGTGGCTCTTTGTACATAGAGTCCCATTTTTCTAACATTGAACTACACAATAAAAATTGAATTTGGTCCAACCACTGCAAATCCATTGCTTGAATATTGTTGTAAATCAGTCCTAATCATTATGTTCCTACAGGGCTTTATGTCAGGAGAGTTGTATAAATTTGCAACTTCCAATAAATAGAATGTTATCTGAAATTTGATGAAACCAAGATATATTGTATAAAAATATTCTAGCTCATTGCTTGCCCTTATTTGGATGAATTTTATGTCCCTCTGCATTTTATATGGCTATAAAGAGAGATATCTATCTATCTTTATATGGGATGGATGGATGGATGGATGGATGGATGGATGGATGGATGGATAGATAGATAGATAGATAGATAGATAGATAGATAGATAGATAGATAGATAGATAGATACCCGTACAATGGATAGGACTGTACAGGCCAGGATTCTCCAACCTGGGGCAGGGTTATTTCCCTTCCTGCTTTCTTCCCCCTCCATGAGATTGAACACTGTATGTCTGGAGTGTGTTAGCAGATCTCCCAAATCTTTTCAGCTCCCCTTGCACACTCATCTAGGAAATATGTCTGGGTTATAACTAAAAGACCTGCTTCATGAAGCAAATGTTTTCCCTGAGTTCTTGGAAGTGCCAGTTGGAACCAACTATCGTGCAGAGCAGAAAATCATGCACAGAACTGCATTACAGAGCGCTGAGAGGCAGGACACAGACACTACACAAAGGAAATGTCCTACAAATGTCTTGGCTCCAAGTGATTGCTGAGCAGCCTGCACTCGTAACAGCAGGAAAATTACTGAGCAGAGAGTGAAGCAATTAAAAGCTGTACTGGGTCTGGCACATTCCTGTGAGACAGAGGGCAACTGAACAAATTTAATAATGCTGCACTCTGCATTTGTCAACACTGAAAAGATCCACTTGCAAAAGTTATTTCTGTCCAATATTAGTCAGTCCTAAGGCACACAGTTATTATCAGATTTTTGTGCATAAAGTAATTGTATAGACATTTGGGCAGTTCTGAACATCATGTGGTTGCTCAGAGGGTAAAGTGATGTTTATCCAGAAAGTGTATTTACCTAGGGAGATGTACAGAAGGTAAAGAGAGAACACAGTGGTCTGCTGACACTTGTAAGAAATGATCACTGGTCAGAGATCAAATCTTGCAAAGCTGAGTTGTGTTTGACAAGGGTTGTAATGTGATGGAAGGAAAATATTAAAGGGTAATTTGAAAAATGAGGGTTATAATTAAACATGCCCTCTATCTGAAAGATTTTGACAATAAAAATGGCACTGTCCACAGGTACCACCAGTCTTTCTGCCACAATATTTTCTGATGACAAAAAATATAAAGAAACCCTCTTCTAACTAAAAAAAAAAAAAAAAAAAAAAAAAAAAAAAAAAAAAAAGGTAAAAAAAAGAAAGTTGTGAAAGTCAAGTAAAAACAAAATTTTGAAAAATAATTTGTACTAAAGATGTAATTTTTCCAGGCAGGAATATACACAATGTGTGGTGATGTACAGATGACACTGAGCACCACTCCTATCGATGTCAGGGTAGAAATGGTGTTCAAGCAACAAAGCACTTGTCAAACAAACACAATAAAGTGGGCACAGGTTCATATTTTTCACTAGAAAGTAACAAAACAGAGCCAGTAAGCAACAAACCAGGGGACAGGCTCACCCCTGGCCCAAGAGAAAGTAGAAAAAAGCACATCTGCCCCATTAGAAACTGATGCCAGAGTGATTTGGGGCTGAGTAACACCACAAGAGATGAAAGAGCCTCTGTGATCTGTGCCTCCAGAGCTGCTGTGACTGGGGAGCCCGAGCTCTCCGCGATGGGGAGAGATGGCACTGCAGCTGTGCTGTCATAACAAGGTTAACCTGCAGCCAGGGGAAGTTGTCAGTCCAGATGGAGATATATTGTGGAGGGACCAGGCTTCCCCGGCACCCCAGGGAGGGATACCACGGGAGCTGAGGCACTCCTCCTGCCCAAGGAGGCCTTGGAGAGACGATTGTCCCCACAGGCTGAGCCAAGTAGAGGAGCTCGTGTCCATTTGGGCTGATAAAATTGCAACTAATGGGCTTATCCTTCTGCAGCAGCGGCGCTGCTGAAATTTTCGAGGGCAGCAACAGATTATCACAAGAGGATTATGCTTGTTAATTGATATTTCTGGTACATTTGACTGGAAAATGAAGGCATCAGGATGTGGATGCTGAGCTGTCTTTGTGAAGAGATAGTGGAAATTGGGGCTTTTGCTATGGCACAGCCGCTCATGGGTGAGAAATTTCTCAGCCTTATGTAAAACAAACTACTTGGGGGTGAAGAACACCAAAACAGCCAAAGTTCCTTGGTCCCACAAGGACTGTGACTGTGAAGAGGTTTGGTAGCCCCCACCTGTCTCTTGCCCATTCCTCCATACCTCCAGTCCTGCTGGTGACACCCAAATGCAAGTAAAAGTGATAAACATCCCTCTCTCTTTCTCTCTGGTATTTGCCTTAGCACCTTCCATCCAAAATGAACAATATACCTTTGTTGATGTTTCTTTGGAAATTATGTAGCTTCAAGAGATCACGTAGGAAATCAGACCAGCTTTAAGTTGTGATGAAAACTGGTTAAAATTTATGCTGTTCTTCACTTTTATTATTTATTACATCCTTGCCCGAGTATATTGATTTTGTGCCAACCTCTGTTCTTGTCACAGTTTTTGTCACACAAATGAGGCTCCAGAAATGCAATGCCTATATTTTATGAAATACAGTCTTATGCCATTTCAGGATGACCTTTTCAGTATTCTGCATTCTGATGGGTTGACTGTTTCTGAGGCAGGGGTCTATTTCCATCTACACCTTATCCCCTCAACACTTGTGTTTTAAAAGTAATTTAAAAAGAGGTTACTATATCAATTTCTTTTGTTTGTATTGGCATGCAGAGTTTATAGTCTCCTTTCTGAAAAATTGGTGACCTCTGGACAGCTGGCTTTTCATTGTATGTGCCTCCATGCAGTCTCTGTGTAGGAATGAAGTTTTCACTACAACATTAATTTTAGTATTAGAACGTGTTAAACCGATGGGACTGTTTCGCTTTTTCTTCTGAGCTATTTTAAATGTGCATTTGAAACAGCATTATGAAATACACTAAAGAGGCAACAGTTGACACAAAGGAGTTTCCCTCAGCTGCAAGTGACTGATCAAGAAGGAGCAGAGGCCCCAAAACCAGACACACAGACTTATGGGGTCATCACAGTGTCACCACAGAGTGGTGGATCATGCACAAGATGCAGAGAACAACCTTGATGACTTGCCCTACAGTGGCAGGGTCAGTCCTTTTAGTGTCTGCATCTGTAGGCAGAAGAATTGTAGAATATTAATATCATGAATAGTTGTTTCTGTTAATTTTTGGCTAACTTTTCTGGTGGTAGCACAAGAAAAAGGCACAGCAAAACTTCTTAAAAGAGAATACCTGATTCTCAGTTCTTTCCCTTTTTGTTCAGCATGATAATAGTTCCTTGCAGGATTCATGAAGGCATCAGTTCCAATTAATCAACCCCTTTCCCACAGATCATGGGAGCTTCTGACTCTTGATTTGTCTTATGGCATCTTCAGCATGTAGTATTTCTCCCCTGTACAAAATAATTTAGTTTTTCACTGAATATTTTAGAACACACAACAAAAGACTGTGAAGTTGCGTATTTTCACGAGACAATCCAGTGGGTAAGCTATTTAATCAGGATTCAGGAAGCTGAGAATTTTTGTTAGTCCCTATTACGGCTCTGGTAGTCCTCTGAGCCTCTGAGCCCGTACTCTGAGCCTCTGCTGCCGTGGCAGCACTTTCCATCCATCCATTTGGGCCAGCAGTTCCCAGAAGCACGAGCTCAGGGGGAGCTGACAGCCAGCCAGACCTCAACACAGCAGTGCCAGTGTAGTGACAATGACTCATCTGTGACAGATCATCAGGTTCTGTGTGCTGTGGAGACAATTTGTGTATGAGCAGGAAATTCAGTCCAGTCAGGACGGCTTTGCCTTGCTACCCACGCTTTGGTCACCTGTGCAGCTCGTGCAGAAACCCCAACACGTCCAGAGCACTTCAGATTCACAACGCATGTGCGCTTTTTGTGTGCATTTATTCCTGCCTGGAAAATGTATGAGACCCTCAAGGATGAGCGATGGAAAAGGAATCCTAACAGGTTTTTGCCAGGTGAAGTCTCTGCTGTGTGTGCACAGGGTGGGCAACATCAGCACAGTAGGGTATTTGTTGCTGCAAAACAGGGACTCCTGAATGCTTAAAAACACCCATATTTTATCTGGGGGAAGAGGCAGGGATGGGAATAAAGATCTGGGGGTTTCCTATCCTCATTCAGAAGGAAATCTGAGCAGCTGTGGGGCTGTAGCACTCCCCAGCAGTCACAAATCAGCACAACTCTTCCCTGCTCACGTGAACGCCCTTTGTGCAGCATCATGCCATGCCACCACCGCTTTGTTCTGAGCATCAGCATCCTGCTGCTTCTCCTGGGGAGCCTCTGCCTCTCATCAACGCAAACAGAGATGCCCACAGAATTATTCCAGGCACTGAAAAGCAGGCCAGCTTGAGCTGATCTGCATTATTTTGCTGGAAATTGAAGATTCTGTTGGTTGCAAGTTCATCTCACTGCACCTTTTACAGGACAGGGTGTTACAGATCAGCCTATTCATAGCTTTCAGGAAAAAAACCCCAACAAACTGAAATTTGGATAAGGTATTTTGGGCAGAAAATTGCAGACAGAGAAGTCAAACCAATGAGGAATTTACACCTCATGTATTCTCATGCTGACATTATTAAAAAGCCTAAACTGCAGCTCAGTCAGGGAAAGGCCTTCCTGCCCTGCCTGCACTGCTACTTGAAAGAATTAATTCAGAGGGGAAAAAACCATTCTTCCCCAGCAAACAAGCAAACTTTTAAATAACATGTACTTTAGTCCCTGAATATGTAGTTAGACCTCTGAGCACTTAGTTATCTTCACACATTTCAAAGCCATTGCCGTGAAAAATTCAAGAAAACATGAGCAAAAAAATGAAAGTGTAAATACATGTGAGGCAAAACCTTTCCTGCAGAGAACAAGAACCCAGAAAAGCTTATAGATCAAACAGTTTAAGGAAATACATTACCATTTTGGATTCATAAGGGTTTTCTTAGGAGGATTGAACACCTCCTTTAGAAAAAGTTCATCTCCAAAGCTGTCGCTTCTCATCTACAAAGCCCTGGAGGTTTAGTAGAGGTCCAGACAGCATTGCAAGTCAGAATTTTATTCAGCATTTCCAAGTCAGTCTCATAAAATTCAGGCAAGCCTAAATGAATGTTTGGGAAAGACAAGTTCTGTTGAAAAACATTCCTGAGCTGTATAAATAACCAAACAGCAGGAGCAGGGTGTGGGACATGGAAAGGCTGCAATAAACGCAAGCAGGACACTTTGTGAGTAACAATGCACATTTGTGCTGTGATCACCAGCATGGGTACTACCCAGAGCAAACATTTTCAGAGGGGGAGATGTTGTGGCTGCGTTAAAACAGAAACATTTCACCGATGTAAACACATCGGTGCTGATCTATCCCAGCTGAGCACCTGGCTCTGGAGCCCTCGTCAGATCTGCCTCTGCAGGGAAAATAACAGCCAGACAGGGCTGGACATCACACCAGGCACAAACAGATCAAAATCACGGTCTGTAAACCGCACAACATGCTGTAAGTCCACGAGCCAATGGAATACTTACGCTTTCCCGGTGAGGACAATGGGCTTGGAAGCCTGGAAAGGCATGGTCTGAGCTCAGCTGCAGCCCCAAGAGGTCCCAGGGCCACCAGCCAATACACAGGAGTCCTGTTGCCCACTTCAGCTGGGGAAGGAGAAGCTGTGGCAGCGTCCAGAGGGTGAGAGGAGCCAGGTCAGGCAGAGCTCCTCAAAGATGGGAGGTGGGTGTGTGAAACAAAGGGTGCCACACAGCCAAGATTCCCAAACCCTGGCATGCAGTGACTTGGCTGATGGCACACGGTCTGAGTTGTTTTCTCATGCCAAATCACATTAAAAAGAGCTAAAAGACATTAAACATCTCCTAATATGAAGTTGCCTCGAAACAATGGCTGGAGTCGTCCCAGAGATGCTGTGTGAATATGGGAATAGCTCCATGCGATCCTGATGCATCCACTAAACAATTTCCCTACTAAACTGCTCAAGCCAGCTGTGTGAAAGGCGAAACAGGCAATGCTGAAGGAGGGAAAATTGATCTGGAAAAGCGCAGCAAGCACTGCCCTGCCAGCCAGAGCTGAGTTCAGCAGCTGAAGGACAGAGGATCCATGCTTTCAGGGAACAAACCCACTGAAGCAGCTGGATCACTGCCTCCAGGGCTCTTCCCCAGTCGCACAACAGCAAGACTCAGTCTCTCAGCCTCTCTCCTCCCTGCGTGTTCCTCTTTTCATCCCCAATCAGCTTTCCCTGTACTTTTGTCTAGCAGCCCAGTGCCTTTCTTTGACTTACAAGAAAATTCAATGTCAGTTCACTCTTGAGAATTTTTTGGGAGATGCAATCTAGTGCTGAAATTGCTCTCCTCATATTGAAGACACTTGCTGGATGGAAAGAGGCAGACCAAAGATGTGTCCCCAGTGCTGTAAAGTTCATTTGCTCTGTTTGTATTTAAGCTAAAATGATCTAAGCTGGGATTCTTCCCTCCAGGGTGTTCTTTTTTGTTCCTGGGAATGAAGGATGTTAAAATCTAACCCCAGCTCTCCATATTTAAAATGGCTAAATAAGTGTCATCCTAGCTGGGGGAACGAGGGGTGAAATGGAGACATTTGAAGATGAAATTATTAAAGATTATGAGGCACCAGGAGCTATTTCAGTGGGGTTTCTGTAGGCAGCAGAGATCAAAAGAAATATCTGCATGGTCTAAACACACATATATGTTTTAGGAGAGGAAGAAAACAGACATAAAAAAAATCTAGTTATATTCTCCCTGTCTAGATATTAAATACAACAGAGAAGCACAATGTGTTCATTTAACTGAACACTTTCTCGTAAAAACAGTTCTACTCCCTCACTTCTTCCAGCTGAGCCTTATCAGAGTGCTTTTCTTCTATTTATGCCTCAAAATGTTGATTTTATTCTGTATTCTTCAGAAAAAAAAGATGCAAACAAGCAATTCTAGTCAATACCTAAATACTTCTGTCACAAAGGAGACCTGTCAGAAGTTCATATAAGCAAAATATGAAAATTTTAACCAATGGCAGATCTAAAATAATTTTAAAAGAATATTTTGCATATATAATAAATACTTCTCTTTGTTTTCTTTTCCACACACTGGTAAGATTGTCCCTTTACCTGGCTTCCCATTGGCCCAAATTCCAGACAGGGTATGTGAAGACAATGTAATTACTCACACCATAAAAATGTCATTTTAGATGTGGATAAAAAGATTATTTTCCTGAATTCTTGCAGGAACTTCCAGCCGAGACAACAGAAATCCACTCAAGAGGGTACCTCAAGTTCCCGAGTCTTCCTCTGTGTTTATGGCCACACCTGTAATAAGAAGAGGCATAAAAATCCTTTTATTTTAAGGTATTCATCCCTCCCCATGTTATGGTTTGGGTCTTGAAATCTGAAAATGTTGAGTTCTAGTCCTGGAAATGTCACAATTTTAAAGCTTTTTAGAACAACCTGGGAGAGCTGGTAAAGCTGCTTTAAAAAAAAAAAAAAAAGAAAGAAAAAAAAGGAAAAGTAAGGAAAAAAAGTGTTTTGCATGTTTCAAACAATAAGCTGACCCCAGTCAAGGAGCTGATATTTGAAGGAGAAAATGAGCATCACAGGACAACTTTGGGTAAAGCACATAAGAGCACAGAGAACATCAACCCGATCCAGAAAGAGCAATAACTGAGTGCTGATTATGGGACTGGAACATTGAAGCAACAATGATTAGAAATCAGTGTGAAAACAAAGAAATAAAGCTAAATAGCTCCTGTTTCTCCCAGTCCTTTTGTTCTCCCAAACAAAATGATTTCCAGAAGAAAAAGACTAACTATGACAATGTTCTCTCTGTTTTGAAAGTGATTATCCTATAGGGATCAGTACTTTACCCTTCCTTATATTTTTAAAACTTTTTGCTTCTTCATGTGGATTTCAAATGAAGCACATTAGAATTGCTAATAACCTTCCTTACTTAGCTAAGAATATGTCAGGTCAATTCTGCAACAGACTGAGTCCAAGGGCAGCAGAGCTGGAACAGAAATAGATGTAATTATTCTGTTTTCAGTAAAAAGTAGATTTGCAAGATTGCACAAAGAAATGAATATTCAAAACAAGCACATTGTCAGGAAAAGCACCCCAAAAACCACAACAAAACCGAAAAACCCAACAAACACCATACTACACTTATAAAGTAAAGAAAGGAAATACGGAGCCAGTAATCACTGTAAAATGACAATTTTCATTTCTGACATCAAGGAACAAGGTGAGGAGATGGAAATATCAACCTTTGACAACGGAAGGGGTAATGTCATGACTAGTGAATCCAATGAATGACGTGAGCTGTGTTTCATGGCAGCTTACACCACCAAACCCAGCCCAGAATATCAGTAAAACAGTCTGGTGACTGCTCAGTGGGGGGTGTGAAATGACTTTAGGGATTTCTGTCTGGGAATTGCACCCTGAATTCAGTTTATCAAAAATAAATTCTAAATAATTTGGTTTAGAGTAAATAATTTTGCCTCAATGTGAGAAATTAATTGATGGCATATAATTTGGTCTACTATATAAAGGTGGATAATTAACACACATTGATGGTCACTGTGTGAAATTTTCCATCATTTTTCATTATAACCCCACAAGTACCTTCCATTCCTCCACTGGTAGGCATCATACTGTGTCTAGCCTAGAACTTACACAGATAAAAGAGGCTCTATCTCATTTTACCTGCTTCTTTTTCAGTAATCAGCAACAGGCGTGAAATTCATCATGAATTTAGATATACTTGGTTTTATTCAGTGGGGCAATACTCTATGCATGGCCTTGGAGCTGCAAACATCACAGAGGTTCTAGGTCACATTCTGTGGGTCTGAGTATGTCTGTAGCAGTCCTTGGCCAGAGCAAATATGGCTCATTATGGTCTGTCAGCCAGGGTGAAACAGGGAAAAGGTGTAAAATATCACAGCCGGAAAAAAGTCTTACAGAGGAATTAAAAAAAACCTCTACATTATACACATAGTTTTTACTCATATACCAGCAAAGAAGAAACTAATGCCAATTTCATGGTACTGTTCATTTTATAAGCTGTACAAAGCCCCAGAGAGCTTCCACAACGAAGAAAGTAAATTCTCAGGTAAATATGCCAGCAGTTAGTGTGAAACCAGATGCACAGAGGATTCCTCACAGGTTATGCCAAAGCTTCAACACGGAGGTGTGATTGCCTCATGACCCACCAGGGCCCAGTTCCGCAGCCTCATCCCACAGCAAAACAGACCTTTAGGGACACAGAAAGCGATTTTTGGTCAAGTCTTTGCCAGATGGATCTAAGCTTAACTCACCTCTGACTACAGGGCAGCAGCTCCTTGTGCTGTCTCTCCCAGAAAGGTTAGCTGAAAGCTGATGGACTTACAGGACAGTCCTCTGAGCGTATTTTGAAATTGATATTCTAGCTAAGTTTACCAAGTGCAGAGCAAATTATTTTTAATTTGAAACACTAGAAAGGATATTTCTTTGTTCTCTGACTCAATGGTGGCATTAAGACTTGTAGGTTAATTATCAAGGAGATTATAGGAACATCTTTGATTGTTTCATTAAATATAACAGCAGAGCTTGCTCAAAATCATCTTTACACACAACTTCCATGACAAGACTATGAAAAACAAGGTGTTTCTCTCATTAAACTGGAGTTTCATTATTCCTTTGTTCCGTTATTTCAGACGTACACTGAACATCAAGAGCCAATCTGAAGATTAGCTGGGATATCAAACCTAGTGTGGCCTTGCTAGAAGTAAAAATCCTCACATTAATACCCAAACTTTTCAGTGATCTTTGTAGCTCAGTCCCTTGGATCCTTATAAGAAATTTAATTGGTATCAACTTGAAGCTTAATTCAAATTGGAAAAATCCCTTTAAGACATTGAAAATTTTTGAAGGGTAAGAAGTACTTTTCACGTCTTTCAGGGAGACGACAAGGTGGAGAGAAGTGAAGCCAGAAGTTTGAAGTGAAAGGCGAAGAGGAAGAGACGCTTGGGAATACTGAGGAGTGAAAATTAAGTTTCATGACCTCCTTTGTTTTCAGTGGTCCTAGTTAGACAGGATACACTGCTGAGATTTTGGGCTCTGGTTTACTTTATGAGGTAGATTTAAGACTAAATTTTATGTGCCAAGATATGGCTTAGATTGAGGGCAAAGTTTCATGTTTTAATAATTTGTAGTCTTTAAAATTAAAACCAGGAGACTGTCTTGGATTTTATTTTATCTGAATGGGAAGAGGAGCTTGCCTGTAACAGTAAATTGGACTCAACACCTATACAGCATTATTTTATGGTTTACTGGACATTTATTTTAGTGAAGTCTGCATCTGCATTGCATTAAACTTGAAAGGAAAGACACAAATGAAACTCAAATTCAGACCAAGCAGCAGTCGAGTCAGCTATGGAGCTGCTAACTGCATTTGTATTGATTAAATTTACATCCTGGAAATAATGAAACAGCTTCTGCTGCATTTACCTTATCATGATCCTAAGCAAGGCAGAATTATTATGCAAAAGGAAACAGTAGTGCAAAAAAAGCAGGTTCGGGGAGAGAAAACAAACAAAACACAACCCACAAACAAAACACACAAAAAACCTCTTGCTCTTTTCCTCTCTCCCTCCCCAAAGCTACATAATTTACTCCCAGTCCATAAGGTCCTTAGTTCCAGTGATTGGGATGATGGATGGCTCTACTTCAGCTGCAGCAAGAGAAGATACAGCAATGCATCACTCCGCAGGAAAAAACAATAGAGCGAACAAAGCAGCAGGACAATGTGGTGGGCAGCAAAGCCAGGGGAATTCTCTGCTGGTGGAAAAGCAGGCAGAGAGTATAAAACACAGCGTGTGGGGCTTGCACTCTTTGTGGCCACGCTTGTTGGAACCTGATTGAGAGGGCTGACCAACAACTGCAGGCGGGGAAGATCTTTCCCACTTGGGTTCTGGTGTTTTTACAGGAGTAAAGGGTGTAGGAGTTGTGCCATAGCCTGATTCCTGCCAATGTATGTGATTTAAAATGTTTTGAATCAGTTCATGGGTCAGTTCGTGGTTAATCTCTGTGAAAGTTAGGTGACTCTGAAATTTACCTGTGAAATTCTACAGGAATCGATTAAGACATTTATGTTTTAATGTAAGTCAGTGTTCAAACTCAAATCCAATAAATCAACAATTGCTGTGCTAAAGCTATCATAGTTCCTACCATAAAACTCAGCAACAAATGTAGTAAAAAAGGAATACTACTATTAAATATTACATTCTTTGCAGCAAGAAGGAAAAGCACAAGTGATGGCCTGAGGAAATTCTGAGGGCTTAGGTGAAATGCTTCAAACAAACAAGACACAACCAAAATATATTCATTATTTATGTGTGTTTTCAGCACATAATGCAGTAATAGTGAATTAATTACTGTTTGTAATTTAGATGATTCAGACAGAATATAAGGAGATAAATACATAACCATAAACAAATAAATTTACATAATATACAACACAAAAATTCAAGGGCACTTTCTAACGCCTAGAGGGAGTAGAAAATACTGAAGCTCTTTGAATTAAGTGCTGCAACAGGACAGGTTTTGCACTTTTTACAGGAAATCAGGTTCATCATCCAGAGAAACTGATTTGGAACTGTAATGATTTGTCACTGCTAAGCATGTTAATATTGCTTACTGCTCAAGCTTTCTCATTTTCCACTGTAAAACCTATTGAGTAGCATTTTGCTGAACTTTATACAACAAAATTGGGTTTTTCCCGTTCTAGTTGAATTCTCATAGAAAACACCTCTACCATTTCTACAGCAAGGCCAAGAATATAAATAGATAATATTTCACTCACCTGAAAAACTCGGTGAATATTCTTTGAATAGCAGTGATAGCTGCAATTTTTTAGAGCAGTTTTATGATAGCAGAAATGCGGTCTACTGGCTACTGGATTTCTCTTTCGCTTTTCTTCTGCAATTTAACAGCAATTCACACAAATAAATAACTTTTGTAAATGCAAGTGAAATTCAGTTAACTAAAATACCTTGAAAGTTGAGCCTTGCAGAGCAGAAACAAAGTTCTGAGAGGACGACTCCTGTTCTGGGCATGCACCAACAACTTTTCTGTAAACCCTCTGCAAGGGAATTTTATGTTCAGGGCGGATAATGACCTGTCTAGGATGTGCATGCCCTGCCTCCCACTCCCTGCGTGCCCTAGGCAAGAAGTTGACTGCGATTAGCTGGACATTTCTTCTTGGAGATGGAACTGACAGAAAAATGGTTGAGTCCTACAGTTGCAACTGAATTGATGTTTTTCTTGCTTTAACATCCAAAATAGCATTAAGTACTCTCAAAAGCCAGCTGTACATGTGAAGCTGAACCCCAAATTGAGTGTACACTTTAAACTTTTATCTCTGTGAGCCAGCTCCCAACATCCCTCAGTCACTGCGTGGGCAAGATACATTCATTAATATCTCTAAAGCACTAAAACATTAGAATGGTGATAGGAGAGAAAAGCCCATCAGGAATTAATAATTTTTGCTTTGGAGCAGAGGTTTAATGGACTGCAGTTAAGTAAAGCCTGTTACCTTGTATTGACCATGGAAGATGAAACAAAATACTGAATCAGTAAGGGAGTGCTGTTAATTTTGTACACTGAATAAAGAAAGGTTCCTATGGACATAATCTACATGTTTGTGTAATTACAGATTAGTATATTACTGACTACACAGAAGAGGGACCAAGTCACAATCTTGGCTTTTTTATTTCATGACTTCTGAATGGTGGATTTAATGTTTATTATGCTTTTACTCATATTCTAGAAAAAATATTAATATTCTACTTGAATATTCAGAATTCCAGAGAAAATTAATTTCTGCAAAATTGAAATTCATCTTCCAGTTGGAACCTACTCATCTTGCTTTTTAAACCCCCAAATCAGAATATTTGTTTTGTTGAATTGATCTGAAATAGTGCTTTTAAAACTTGATTATTAAGACTCTTACTGCACTTCCATCCCATTTTATAAAAGTCACAACCCCTTCTAGTAAGTATGAAAATACATGTTAGAACACTATTACTAAGGTTGTAAAATCAAGCAGTCATAACAAAAAATTAAAGGATTTGTCTTCAGCTAATGCCTCATCCCCTCTCTCTATCATCTGTTTGCCATAGTTCAGCCAGGATAATAGTCTGAGAATACATTCTCTGCAATGGATTGGACTCCCTGCAGTAAAATTGCAGCTCTTCTGGCAAAGACTGCCCATGTTCTGACTGCCACGTGCAAACCTGGTCATGCCACTCCAAAATTTACATTTTAGTGCAAGACAAGGTACAGGGAAGGGGCAGAAAGAATGACTGTCATGCTTTCTTTTCCATAGGGGAGCTCAGGTCAGCTATAACTCTACAGTTTAGAAATGGGATAAATGAAAGAATATGTGTGAGAAAATAAAAAGATATTATAAACTAAAACAACTGCAATACAATAATAAAAAATAATCAAACAACAGCCACAAAATCATGAATGGCTTGGAGAAAGGGAAGAAGAAAACATTCATGATTGTAGTATAAGATTGAGAGGGAAATCAGTGAAAGAAAATACTGCTCATGCTATAATTAGAGGATGCTGCTCATTGCAGCAGCATTTTTAAAATCTGCTTAGAATATAAATGGGTAAAGAAGAAATGAAATAGAATGAAGGAAAGCTCCATGAATATCTTTGAAACACAGTGATGTAACTCAAATTCTGGTTCATCAAACCACAAAATACAGTTTACTTGCAAATGAATAACAAATTACAGAATGAAGACTATACTGGAGAAGAAATTACCCCATGTATTCCATTTCTTAAGATCTTTCCCAAAGCACTCATAATTTGACCCTGTCAGAGGCCAGATATTGGATTGGAAGCAGCTTTAGTGTACTCCTAACTGCTATGTCATAGTCCTGGAAAAAGGTTTCAATTTTAATATGCTATCAGCTGATCTGGCTCCTGAACGAGACAAAGAATACATTCACTTGAATGTTATAACAACATTTCCCCCAAGTGAGGAAAAATATCTGCTATATTCATGAACGCCTCAGGTTGTTTTTATTGGTTGCATGGCTGTTGATTTTTTTATTTCAATGTGCAGTATTTCCATTTCATACATGAAAGACTGCAGATTTTTCTTCATCGCCAACAAATCTCTCTTTGCTTGCGATACGAAGAGTCTAGCAGCTACAGGGTTGCCTGAAGCTTTCTGAATACAAGTCATGTATACCTTACTACATGATTGAAGGAGATCAGCTTGGCTCCACCCTAGCTTTCTTTTACTTTCCTGCTTCTATGTGGGTTTTCACGAAATGGTTTTGATCACCTGTGGTGGAAGCAAGTGTGGTCAGAGATGTCTCAGAGTCATAAGTCCTGACCCCTGCTCCCGTGGCTGTCAGGTACCTGCCGTGTCTGACGGCTGACCAAGCTGGCAAACCCTCGGGCAGAAATTGGTCAGGCTCCACTCTCTAACTTTTATTTTAATTCCACCTAAGAGTTAGCATGAGATTTTAACTCAGCTCTTCTCTGCTGTAGAGCTCTGACACTGGGCAGCACTTCATGCTCTCGAGTCCCACATTAGGCTTAATGTGCTCTGAGAGGTGCTGGGCATCTGACACAGCTCCAGAACAGAAGGGGAGGAAAGAGAGAATTGAAGTCATTAGCAGGATTCTGAACCCAGCAGAAACTAAAGCCTCACACCCTCCAACTGTTCTCTGCTGTCACTGTGATTATTAACTTCGTGATAACAATAAGTTTGTAAGCAAATTTGTAGCTCAGCTGGGGAGAAGATTGGAATAGACTACATATTTTTTTCTCTCTCATTAAACACTTCAAATACAACTGAGAGGAATTTTAATATTTAAAAAGAGAGATTCAAAAGCTATTTACTTCTGGGCAGCTTATTCTAACACCACCTCAGCTTATTTTTCCTCCCATGCATCTCTAATAAGCAAATATACGCTCACAGTTAGCTCTACACATCTTTGCTATTTAGTGAATATGGAAATAATTTAAGTCTCTAAAACATTTCCACTTAAAGCTTCTCTCCTCTACTCCACCCTGTCCTTGCTCTCATTGCAACCTTGTTAAGATTAGCAAAGTCCTTTATTGATATTCATCATAAAACACAGGATTTCCCCCTTTCCAGAAGACATGCCACTACTAATTTGGCCGAAAACCATCACCATGTGTCAGGCCATTCAGCTCAACAGAAGCCTACTGCGGCTGCAGGTCATGTTGCTGTTTTACTGGATGTGGCTTTTGCCTCAGCTGCTCCACAGAAATGCTCCATTTTTCCAGCATGAGCTGGAAAATCCTCTGTTTTTCCAGCATGAGCAGCCAGCTTTGTGAGCTGGGAGAGGACAAGACAGAAGGAAGCAGCACCTGGAGAAGGGACCTGTTCCCTGGGCTGTGGAAGGACGCAGGATGAGGGATACCAGTGAGACTAAAAGGTTGGTGAAAGCAAGAAAGAAGAGTTCAGGGGATGGAGGCTTCCTAGAATTAACAAAGCCCCTCAGTATCTGGAGGCAACATACACAGTGAGGTGGTGAAAAGAAATAAATACGTAACAATAACAAAACTATTAATATAAATCTATTGCTAGTTTTTGACTGAATGGCTTTGTTTCACTAATGAAATTATTTTATTTATTAAGGATAAAAGTATTTCCAGTAAAACCTCATTGAGCTTACTAAGCATAAGAATATTTTCATTTAATTTGCTTCTTTCAACAGAATAACAAGTGACAGAAAAGAAGAAACATTCCCACTACCTTAATTAAGTCCCTTAATTATTCTTACCTAGCATAGTCACTATTTAAAAATCCCACTCAACAATTTAGGAACAAATCTCTTTACAGTTACTAATTAAACACTAATTGCAGATAAAGCTTACTAGAAGAGTACAACGCCATTTTCAACTGTGTTTCCTCCTTGAATATCATACATATTTTCTCCAACATTTGGCCAGGCAGGTGGCCAGCAGGCACTGTCAAGATAATTTATGTCTCTTGTTTATTTGAATAATTAAAGTAACAACAACACTGGAACCCTGCGATTTTTGCACAACCCCAGCTTACACAACAATTTCCCATTCCTTCTACTCTTGTGCTTTCTTCCCACAAAAGAAACCCCACTCATGGGAAGGAGGTTTGTAATGAACCAGTGACGTCCAAGGAAGTAGATCTTTGTGAAAGGAACAAATTTCTGTGCAGATAACCAAAGACAGAAGAAAACTGCAGCAGTAACTCATGAATCTGCCTCCTGCCCTGGGTACCAAACCTCTCACACCCACCTCAGTTCTCCTTCTCCAGGGAGCTCTGTGGGCATCCATCTTCACCCATTCCTGCTGCTCGTGTGCTGCAGGCAGCGTTTGGTGACTGTCACTGCATCCTCGGTGTGTGTGAGCTCCGATTCTCCTGTTCCTGAAGGACAGAGGAGCTAATGCAAAAGCTGTAACTTGAATTTTTGCCAAGAAATGGAAAGTATCAAGGGGCTCTGAGCCTCACGTCAACTCTCAGCCCATCACAGCTTCTCTGTGGCTGCACTGCTCACACGGTGCATCACCACAGCTGATTGTGATCTGGAAGGATTCCTGTGACCACCTAAATCTGAAGTATTCTACTAATTTTGGTCAAAAAACTTGGTTAGGTAAGAGGCCTAACATCACTGACCATAGGATAGGCAGAATAACTCACAACAGAACCGCACTCTTGACAGGTCTTTACATATTTTCTTCCTCTTGTTACCTTTCTTTTCTAGAGAACCCACGTTTTCCCCACGTTTCAGGAGATTTTTCTGAGATTCAAGTGGTACATGGATCTCTCCCTGCCCTACAGCAACATGGCTGGCCTTGCAATGCACACAACTGCATCTGATGGGTGTTTTTACAGCCCTCCTATACCTTTTCAAAACTGTCAGGTGGTCGTAAAAGATGAGAAAACAAAGTGATATAACTGAAAGGCTTTTTTTCTTTTAATGTCTGTAAAATAATTAGAAGCCCCAGCTCCTGTACTCACAGGCCAGAGGCAAAGTCTAAAGCAACATAAATTATATAAATTGCTTTGCAGATGAGCACATTAGCTAAAAGCGGTCTGTTTTTTCCTGCTAGGCAGAATTATTTTGCACCAGTATGGGGGAACCAAACCTTTGCCATACTAATCTTTGATACTGGTGGGTGGCATTATAATCCTGATATTATTGTTTATGTTCTCTGATGAGTAATGTCCAGGACTCTGAGCTGTAAGGTAGCAAGTTCCTTTAGTCAGTAAAAGATTTTAGATTTTCATGTTCACAGAGTTCCTTCTGGTATGGTTTTTACCTCCATACACATATCTTGCTATGACTTTAAAAAAAAAAAAAAAAACAAAAAAACCCAAAAAACCCCAACCAAACCAATCAATAGATAGCAGTTAATGTGATACTTGTAATGCACAACTTGTTCATCTCGTCCAATAAAAAATACAGGACATGCAGAGCAGGCTTATAATTTATGGGGTACTGCCAGTCAGTCACTCAATTTCAAGAGTCAGAATATTCTCCCTGTGTTATCTGCTGATTCATCACATGACTTAATATTTTTCTCTTTTTAAAAGGCAATATTTTGAGACCATACATCTATTTCTTTGGGGAAGTCCAGAGCAAAATCAGATGTCAGACATATATAAATGAGATGCTAAAATATGGTAAGCATATCTGACAGTTCAAAATACATTATTTCTTTACTGTCTATCTCAGTGAATTTCTGAAAGAGAAAATAATATTACCTCCTTTATTGTAAATTGTATTACGAGACAGAATAGTTTTGTTCTATAGCCCTGGTAATCTTCTTGCATTTATCCTACTACTAGAGAAATTGTTTTTAGTCTGGGGCATTTCTTGTCTTGAATTCTACTTCTTTCAACATATCAGTCCAGCAACAAAAAGCTTTTATATTGACGGGCTTATCTAGTTTTGGAAAAATGTTTGCTGCCATGTTGGAAACCCTGACACCATGTCTCCGTGTTTACCACTGTTTATAAAAGTCTCGGTGCTAAACTGACCTTTGCTTTAAGAAAATGAATTTATTAAACTTCTCAGCTAGATTTTTCTTCTGAAAAAAAGAAAAAAAAAAAAAAACAAACACCAACCCACCAAACAAAAAATCCAAAGGAGGATTGAAAAGCACTCTGTTCAGACAATTGGAATTACATTTCTGTAAATATTTCTGGTTTTGGTATTCTGCTTATTTTCTCATTCAGCTTCTTATTCTTCTGCTTTCTTATTCTGCTTTATTTTTTCTTAGGTTTTGGTATTCTGCTGATAGTTCTAGAAAACCTATCCTTTTCAAAGTCCTGTTCATTATCAACTGTTACAGCTATTTTTTGGAAAAAATTACAAGCCCACTTATTTCCTTACAGTTCTGCTACAATTCAAAGTTATTTACATAAATATGAATGTACATACTCATGTTTATTGATAAATATGGGAAAGGGGAAAATATCTGTAATTTCTGTATACATACACTTAAAAATGTGTATTCAAAAATACATATGATTACTAAAATATCCCCTAAAAATTACTATTTAAAGGAAATCAATTCCTTTAAAACTGACTCTGCCAGGGTAATCTATTTGACTCTAAGGAATTTATCTCAAATGCAAGCTATCTCATAGTTCTGTTAGAGGCAGGCCAAGCACCCTGTGTGAGTTCAGGACCCTGCGTGGTGATTTCCTTTCAGCAAGCAGCAATTACAGGGATTAGAGGCTGAGGCTCGGCTCGATGGAGATGAGGAGTATTTAGCCATTTCCCCAGCGTGGCTTTGGGGCACACAGACAGGTTCCCATGGGCCCTGAGCGATGGAGCCTCTTCCACCAGCAGGCACCAGAGCAGGTCCCTTTTGCTGCCGCTGCAGCTCCAAATGTCACATACCACAGGTGACGCTCATTACGGGAGCCACGGGGACATAAAGGAGAGCACGGATTATTGCTGATGGTGGAGTGCCAAAGGTTAGTGAAAAGCTGGATTGTCTGCTGGACCGGGGTAGATAAGAACACAAAAGGGCACAGAAATGGATTTGAATACAGCCACTTATCAGTGTGCCTTTTAAACTACATTATGCTGCATATAATGGTGTGCTGTTAGCACTGAAATTGGGAGTCTCCTTTTATGAGTGTACTAATTTATTAACATCACCTTGTGTCACCATTTTAGCATCTCCTCGACTTCCCTGAGCCAAGAAGTAAGACACCAAGTCAGCTAAATTCAGGCAGAATTCAAGTGGCTCTAGTTCTTTTCAAACAACTATTGCTTTCTGCTGATGTAGCTCTCTGTTGGCTGCTGTATTGTTTTCTCCACAATAAAAGCAAAGAAGCACATATAAAACAAAGATGTTTATGATTTGGAATAAATTGTAGCTTTACTATTCTTTATTACTGGAAACCATCCAATTATTATGCAAAAGAATTTTAAAAAAGGATCATTTATATACCATACTGTTAAATTTTATATCGAGTGATATGATAAAATAGCCAACTGGGACAATGGGTGGGGAATGGGAGGAATGCCAGATTTTATTTATGTCATGTTTATAGTTAGCTATGTTTATCCTTTTTTGTCAGTTAAAGGAACATTAAATAGAATTATCTTGGATTTATGGTAAGTAATAAAGCAGACTTTTTTTTTTTTTCCATGAATACTCAATTAGATTAAAGTATACAGTCACAAGAGCAAATATGCACCTATTTATGATTCCTTTCCTGAGGCCATCCTCATGTTCCTCTCCCGAGACTGCAAGAATCTGGAAGACTTTGGACAAAACAGTGCATGTGTTTACTGTAGCACATGTGGAAGCATAATGCAAGACTGGTAGGACTGAAACATGGAGTTCAGGGATCCTGAAAGGGAATGGAAAGGATACAAAAAGAAATGTTAGCACCAGACTTAAAGAAAAAAAAACCACCAACAAATCAAACAAACACCAAGCAGAGATTTCTGGAAAGAAATAATATAAATAAATATTATTTCAAAAGGGCACTCTCAGTGCCTGGTTTTTGTGGGGGAAGACTCAAAAAGGCTTTGTTTAACCTTGCTGTTGTTGTGATTCATTCGTGCCTAAAAGAATGAGAAGCCTAGAAATCCTTGGTAGAAGGCACCCAATGTCTAGCTGTGTATCTCTCTGGCATGGACTCTGACATTTGGCTCAGAAAGGGATCTGTCATCAAAAGTCACGGGACAGATTTATATCTCTTTTCCTCGAACACGATATCCCCCAAAACTCTTCTAAAATGCAAAGATGCCATTTCAAACCACACCTGGCATCCTTTTTTCTTACTTTAGGGTAATATCCTATTTAAGAGAACACCTTTGTGAAACAAGGGAAAGGTAGGCAGGGTCAAGTTTCATGTTTTTCAACAAGGTTAAGCCTGCAGTTCAAGTTTGGGGACTTAGTATTTGCTTCTGTGTACGCTCATATACAAGATAAAGGAAAAAAAAGACTAGTTGTTTGAATCAATTCATCTCAAAACATTCTGTGAGGCTTAAATTCTGGCTCAGTCTATTGAATCATTTTTTGATTAGCTGATAAAATGTCTGGCCAGCTCTGTCACAAAAAAAAATGGAGAAAAAAATCCAATTCATTAAGATCATTTTGTGCTGTCTCACATGCTGTCTTCAACATCATTTTGGACTGAGCTTAACTTGTTGCACAAGGACTTTGCCACACGTCAGGTAGGGAACACAGTGATGCTTCCCATCTCCAACACAGATGTTGCCTAAAAAGAGTTATAACTGGGAAAATGCCAGACCTCCTGGGACCTGAGCAAGACAGATAATTGATGGTGCCATGGCCAGCAGCTCTGAAGCCTGCTGTTTCTGCTCATTTCTCTTTAATCCACAGCACAACATCATTCACGCTGTACTAATAGCAAGGATTATATTATCACACGCTGTACTTCCAAACAGACTCTTCTTACTGACAAACAAGTGCAGACTTTAGGATTCTGCTTCAGTTTTATGCCAACGAACTGTAAAGGTGGAAACTTCTCTGCTCTTTTGTTCCTGAATTTTCCATGCCTCTTTTGTCCTTTCTGTGTGTTGTGCAGGGATGCAATCAAGGACCTATTTTTCAAAATTTTAACCTTCATACACAAAATAACTGAAACAACAAGGCAAGTTTTAAAAATCATCTTGCTTGCTCACTTCATTGAAAATTATCTGACAATCCCTATTGCTTCAGATTTTCCCTGTTAATTTTTATTAGAATGAAACGTGCTCTTTTATGATGGCCTAGGATGTAAGTCATTGCAAAAAAATCAGTTTTACTTACCTAGCAGGGAAAGGTAATATTTATTACTTACTCAAGCGCCACCTATTTCTATTATTCATTCACTGTGAATGCTCCGACACCCCCAGCACCAGAGATTGGTCTGCACAGCACTGCGTTACACAGCAATGACTTGTTCCAACACACAATCCTCCAGTGCCATCCCCCAGCTGTACACACAGAATCACAGAACTGTTTTGTTGGAAAGGAGCTCCAAGATCCTTGAGTCTAACCTTTGGCTGATCACCACTTTGTCAGCCAGACCAAGGCACTGAGTGCCATGTCCAGGCATTTCTTGAACACCTTTAGGGATGGTGGTTCCTCCACCTCCTTGGGGAGCCTGTTCTAGCTTTTCAACCCTTTCTGTGAAGAAGCCATTCCTGATGAGCCTGCCCTGGCTCAACTTGAGGCCATTTCCTCATCCTATCATTTATTACCTGGTAGAAGAGACCAATCCCCACATGACTTCACCCTCCTTTCAGGGGTTTTAGAGCATGATAAGGTGCTCTGTGTGCTCCCCCAGCAAACTCAGGGCTGTCACCTCCATCAGGGCTGTGTCCCTCCCTGCCAGGACAAGGAGCTGTGCCATCCAGGGGCACAGAGATTCCTGCTGGTGCAGCCAGCTTTGCTGCAGGGCCGGTGCACAGCACAGCACACGCCTGCTCAAAGCATCTCCAGGGCCCTTGGCTCCTCCCTGCAGCTCCCCAAAACCGGCAGCTGCCATGCAGGGGTCACACCAGGGGGTTTTAGTCACCTTTGGCTGAGAGACAGACGCCTCTGCAGTAGTGACTGTAAATGAAACACAGAGCAAATACATGGGAAATGTTTCCTGATCCTGATGACTCCTGAGAATTGTGTAAATCTTGTGCTCAAATAGGTTAATTCCTGGGGTAAAGTGCCCTCCTTCCCCAGAGTGACAGTACATGATGGCTCCCCAGACCTTGCTTGCTTGGCCACTGAGAAAAGAACAAGTTAAACAGCCAGAAAAAGGTGGGAAAGTTAGTCAGCAAGGAGCCAGTCAAAAAACAAACCCTCTCTTCCTCAGCAGTGATTAGTCTGTCTGCTACAAAGACTTGCAGTAACAGTACTTTTGCTAAAGAACAATAACCTGCATAAAACTTATTTGTAGCTTAGGCAGTTTAACTAGAAATTTAAGCCATCAGTAAATCCTCTTTTAAGTTTTAATTTAATTTAATCTTCTCCTCAGGGCACGGAGTATGCACAGGAAGAAACTGTTATTATATTTTTCATGAGAGAGAAAATAATAAAAAAAATTTTGGTGAGACTGATGGGGACGTGGAGCAGTGCTGAGGTGGGGGCTGGGGGGAGCTGAGTAGTTCAGATGCCTTCAGGTGAACCCTGGAGAGAAAGTGACTTTTCAGCTGATGGCACCAGAGATTGTGGATGAATGGAGGCAGATCATGAAAGCCAGATATCAAAAGAGAGATCAGAGCAACCTATTAAAATGTACATTTATATTGCTAAATATTTTTAGGGTTGCTGAGTTGAGACAGCAAGCAAACAGCACATCATGGAGAACATTGATTGAAAAGCTCACTGGGTTGGGAAAGAATTTTTCATTTCATAAGTCATTTGCTGTAACCATTCCAAAAAGTCAGCAGATTTTTAAAATTAATGAGAGTCGTTCTGTGATGAAGTCTGGCTTGATGGCCACTTCCTTCCCTGGATTTTCTCTGGAGAACTGAACCTCATCCTTTTGTGCCATTAGAATTTTTCGGTCAGTAATGCTAATTCATTTGGCATGTATACAGAATGAGAAATTATCTCATTCTGTTTATAAAATCCCATACAGATACAATGCTTTCCAGAGATTTTAAGTCCAATTCCAAAGAGCTTTTTCTAAGGAGCTGATACAATTTATTGAGTAAACAGTGGGGCAGAAGGATTGTCATTACAAATTGCAACAACGACATTTTTTCAGTTGTGGACAACTGGAAGTCTACAATTTTTAAAAATTAATACAGTGTTACTATTTGTTTAATTATATCCTGGTAGCTGTTTAAGTCTTCAAACAAAGGATAAAAATTATCTGGCCATATTCCACTTCTGGTGTGGAAAACAGGCACTAGATAAAAAAAATCAACACGTCTGTTATTCAAAATGGGCGTTTTCATTGTTCTCCATTGATCACTCTCCAGTACCAATTTTAATTTCACAATGAGATACCTCAGTACACATACTAGTCAAGCCAAAGCTACTTCAGTAAATACCTGCCATCTTTTCGACCTAGCATAGATAAAGCCAAAAATCTCATTTTCTTAGTATATTGCCAAACATTAATTGATTTTAGCAAATTTTAGGAATCTAAATATGCTTTTTCTTCTACAAAATGCAGGTTTTTGTTTCAAAATAAAAACTAACAGGACTTATTCCCAGTAATGACTTGCTCATTGCAGACAGAAACGTCACATGAGTATAGGCCTTCTGCTCACTGAGAGTTTTCCTTATAGTAACATCCAGAAAAACCTCCAGGACATAACATATAAAGGTGTGAAAGTCTAAGAAATAATAATTAACACATAAAATTTGCCAGGTCGTTGGAAATAGTCTAGCTACCAAGATTCTACTGAGAACCAGCAAGGGTTGTGGTGACCAAGCTGCCATCTGCAGCCTGAACCGCTGTCCTGTTGGAGCTATTTTCTCTCTGTTGCCTGTGAGAGAAGTCAGATGACAGCACTGCAGAGAGTGTAAGTCAGATGGGATAAATGCCATCCCTAGCTGCTTGTGCATCAGGTGCAATCTCAGCTCTACACCGCATTGCCACTGAAATTGCTGCTGTCCACAGCCTCATGAGGGCTTGAGATTTCATTTTCCTCGTGTTCATTACATTTATTACATTACATTAACAATAATAATGTATATTATGTCATATTGCTACTGCTTGTCTTGCCTTTTCCTTCTTTCACTTCAAACACCAGGAAAAATAGTGTGCTGATTTGATCAACTAATTTGCATATGCATTTTACTTTGCAAATTATCTCACTGTTCCAGAGCTTTAACCAGTCTGGACCACAATCCTATAGCAGTCACAGCAAGTGTTTTGCTTTGTCAAATGAATGAGCTTTTTTCCAACTTTTATTTTTGTGCCTCTTACTGAAACAAATGTAATTATGAAGAAAATAAATTTCCATGACAATCACTTGAAGTTGTAGCTTAATTCCTAATGGTTTAATATAAGTTTTAATTTCTAAAATTTATTCTGAGTGAAATGTAAATGTAAACAAAAATAGAAGCTTTTAAGACAATTTAATCCGCAAATGTTCTGTTCACAAAAAATTAAGTCTTTCCAATCCTCTTTGTCAACAGTCTCTTTTATATTTACATATTGCACAATTAGGAATCTGAAATCTAAAAAGTTTTCTTTAGAAAGAAAACTTACAAGAGGATATACCCAAGGGCAATTGACCTAAGCCAAAATCAGCAAACCTTTCTCATGTATTTCTATTTACCTCTGCCTCACATGGTCTTCTTTTTGAAGAATCAGAAAAAAATATAAATGTCAAGGAAAACCAGAAAAAACATGATTATGGAAATACAAGGAGAAGAAGATAACAGAAGGGTGGAAGTGAGAAGAAAGCTGGTAAGCACAGAGACATGCAAAGAGCTTGCAGGTTTGGGCCAAACAGCGTCCTTGGGCTGGGGCACAAGAAACAGTTTAATAAAGCTGCTTGTAGGACTCCTGGCAGTTGTATTTTTCTGGTTCATCTTGTCATGTGTTTTAATTTGCTGTTCTCACCTCGGTTCAGCCTCCCTTGGTCATGCTGTCCCTGCGTGCTGCCCGAGCGCCCAGGCCACTCTCATTCCTCAGCAGGCACAGCCATGGAGGACAGGCAAAGCTGGAGAGAGAGGAAAAATAAACCTGCATGAAGGCAGGAAGAAAGTGTTACTGCACTCCTTCCACACGTCCCTGATGCTCTTGTTCAGGTGTCAAGCACAGACCTGGACACTTCTGCTCCCCTGAATCTCAGAGGCCTCTCTGCCACACCGCAGTGTCTGTGGCTCACCCTCACCCTTTGTTGTTGCGCCTTCCACTGCCATTTCAACACGTTTTGGTTCTTTTACTGACATTTTAATGGGGAAGTTTTCCCCCACGGATCTCACTACGAAGCTGCTTGGATGGCAACACATCAGATTTCTCCAGGTTTGCAGTACATGAGGCGTTCAGACCAGGTTCCATTTCCTCCTCATTTCAGGGGCTACCCACAGTTTCTTCTTCCCCCTCTATCCCGTGAGGGACCCTGCGCTTGTGTGACCTCCCCCGGCTGCCCTGCACCCATTCTTTGGGAGGGAACTCTGTCTTTTTAGGCAGTGGGAACACATTCCCAATGAACATCACCTCACGCTGAAACCTGCAGCATTTGGGGACATCCATGAGACTTCTGCAGCTCTTCCTGATCCTTCTCTTCTGGTCACAACCTCGTGTCTGCCTCTCCCCCCAGCCCAGGTCACCTCCCTGTCCCCCCGGCTGGTCTGTGCCAGACACCCTCCCCCTGGACCCCCTCTCCCCTCTCCAGACTGCCTTTTATATGGAAAGTGGCTTCCCCACACATCACTCCCGAAGTTGCTCTCATTCTTCTCCTCCCAGGCTGTCTCCACCATGTCTCAGACAGACCCTAATCCCCTCCTCTTTGTCTGCCCAGGACTCTAAACCTTTCCTATACCACGTTGCTGCTGTCACGTATTTGCTCAGTCCTACAAGTCATTGCTTTATAAAGGACCAAAATCATTGCTTTGCCTTCAGAACTATTAGTCTATTCAGGTACCAATTCAGACGCTATTTAAATGACAATTGGGTTCACAGAATATGGCTCCCAAGTATTTTAATTTGATTAGGAATCAATCCTTCTTAATTACTTTTACAAATAATTCCCATTTTCCAGCTGGAAGTATAAGATAAGCTTGTGTGTATATATATTTTGCTCTGAGATTGAAAAAAAAAAAAAAAGGATTTTATAATTGTATAATTGTGTATCTGATAAATTGGACAAAAGAGAAAGGACAACTTTTGAAGAATTTAAAAGCAGATCTGATTCTGGGAATAATCCTTAAAAAAAACCCCACTAATCACATTAGCAGAAAATAATCTGTAAAGAGTAAAGCAAATTAAGTGCACGTCGGAGCAAGGGAGAATTTGTATAATTTGGGGGATAGATAAGTGATTAACCCAGTGAGATGACTGGGTTAAAAAAAAACAGAAAAAGCTCTAAATTCACAGCAGGTGTCAAAACCCAAAGATGACACTGGGATACATTTTACTACTTTACAATAAAGACATACGCATGGTTAGTTTAAAAGTATTGGTGAGATAGTCCATAATATGTTAAAACCAGGAAACTGAAATCAATTTTATTTTAAAATCTTTATCTTTATACTACTAAAAAGACAGTCACTTGAAAAATTACAAGAAACATTGAAGTATTATAGTGCACGTTCAAGTTTTTGCCCTTTTGCACACTCTGAAATGTGATATTAAATAACTTTGTGGAGGAGCTATATAAGGAATTACAGATACAAATGTATTAAATTTTAACCATGTACACAAACCAAGCCAACTATTGCTGTTTTTCCAGGTCTGTGGTAGAAATAGTGGGAGCAGCTACAGTGTCACACAAAGAACAGCTGTGGTACTGTACAAAAGGAAGAATAGGACAGGGAGTGGCTGCAACCAAATCTATCATAGAAAAATGATGTCTCTGAGGGTCTCTTCCTATTGACTAAAAATTATAAATGATTCTTTAAAGTAATCATAAGTTATAACAAAAATATGTGAGACTTATCTTTCTTCCCAGTTTGCTCACTCTGAAATATAAACAGAGCAAATCTTGTAGTTGTGTTTAGACACATTTCTTGCTTTTAATTTTTTTAATTTGTTGAAATTTCTCCTGCAATTACAGGCAAAATATTCCCATGCCTCATGCACAATAGCTTGGAACAGAGATGGTGTCCAGCACTCACCTGACTCTGAGGCGGAGATCTTTTTCCATGGCTGACAAAGTGCACAGCTGAATCATCTCCACACAAAACTGTTGCAACTCTGCTTAAATGGATCATGAACATTGCTCTGGAAAGGAGACACCAGCTATGATCGTGACCTTCTGACTCCTGGAAAGAAGAAATGGCACAGGCTCCCACCATAGAGCTGCTCTGAACGGCAGATCCTTTCCACACTAATTATTACACCATGGCAGACTTCTGAGGTGTTTACTTTTCCTATACTTGTGCTGGGATTGGACATTGACTTACGGTAAGTTTAGCTAGGATTTAAATTAAATGCAACTATTTAAAATTCAGTGTCGAACGGGGCAGCTAAAATAAGAAAAATCAGAATAAATAGCAGTTAACATTTGTACTGCCAATGCAAACACACATTTTCTTTTTAGCAGTTCAACCGTACAGCCTATGTAGCAAAACACTTCCTAAAACCTCATTGAGATGAACAGGGTTAAGTATATACACCTAAAGTTAGGGGTTTGTCGGCTAATATTTACCTGGATTCAGGTAAGTATTGGGTTTTGACCAATAACTCAGCATAAAACATAGCATGACACACATTGAATCTTGAGTTCTTTAACAATTAAGCAATAAACTATTAACCAAGTTACGTAAAATTTCAGGATCTTTCTGAATGCATACACCGGCCATTTCCAGAGGCAGTCAGAATAAGATCCAGGTGAACTAAAGCACCCTCTGCATGCTAGTTTTGACTGGAGGTGTGTTGTGGACAAACTGGAAGGCACATCTTACAGCCCAGCACTTCCTAAAGCACCTGCCCCTAGAATTACAGCATCACAGAATGGTTTGAGTTGGAAGGCACCTTAAACATTATTTCGTTCCAACCCCCCAATTAATTCTGTTGTAGACACCTATTGTACATACACAGCCCTGTCTGTCTCCGTGGGTGACAGATAACAACTTCAATCACAGTGGTTGTGAACGACGCATCTCCTCCGCTGGGTGGAAGAATATATTTTCAGTGCTGATTTAAGGAAAAAAAAATATTTGGAAATCTTAAACAGTTCAGAAACAGTTATACCCTTATTTTTATGCTGGAAACCACACCATGTTGAACTACAACCTCTCTGCATAATTACTGTTTAGTTAAAGGGACGTAGGAGCCAAATTTGAACTGAATTTCTTTTCGCTAAACAAGTCCTGACACTGCACAAAAATTAAAGTTAAAACACATAACCATGCACATGTATCTATATGTACACAACATTTTGTGTTTAAAATATAAAGATCTATTCAGAAGACAGATTTGCATTTTGGTCATTTTGCTATATGGTAGATATGTTTGCTTACAGATTGTTCACTATTCAGTAAGGCAACAAAAGCAAAAAATTAGTTCATCAAGTCAGTCACTGAATGAAAGTGTGAGAATATAATTTCATTTTTTCTCTTTTCTCCAGCTGGTTTCAGCACACTGAGACAGTTTCACATGTTCCTTGGACTCTTAAAATGGCTTCAATATAACCTGACACAGACAATTTCAGTCTAACAATAAAGGAAATCAAAATATATAATGCAGAATCATTCAGAGCTGCTGGGATTTTAAAATCCCATGCCCTTTGAGAAACTTTCAAAATAAATGAAATGTTTTATTAATTCTAACAGCTTAATGTACAGAACTAATAGAGGTGTAGTCCATTCATCATAAAAATCTTTGTCTTCTCCCATAATGCATTAATTTCTTTACACAGACAGATTGCATGGCTATGTTTGTATGACACTTTTTTCCCACTCAGATCAATTCTAAGACCCGTGAACTAAAGAAAATCATCTTTCTAAATGGAATACTAATTTTAGCTAAGCTGCTTTTGAAGACTATGCTCTTTTTAAAAAAAAAAAAAAGCCAAAGCTCCATACAAAAGGTAGGCAGAAGAGGGAGAGTGTAGCTGATGAAATGCAAATGAGGCTTTTCTCAGACAGCTGGCTGCTTTGGGATGACATGTGTGATGAATGGCTCTTAAAACATGAGCAGGCATCAAGCTCCAATTCAGTGTCAGACTGGCAAAAACAGCAGCATTACTGGATGCTTCCTTTAATTAATGCAACACTTCTGCATTAGTCCGGACACTGCCGATAAACGGGAAAGAACTGATATCAGTGGTAATATCAGAAATCTTTCAACCTTGAAGCTGGGATGCATTAGCCAAAAGCTGCGGTATCGTAAAAGGTTTAATTGTATTTGTAATGTACCAGTGCACCATGACAAAAATGGGAGATAGTGTAGGCAGGACAGAGTGAGCCAGTGATAAATGGGTGTGAATGAGCGATTATAAAGCAGGGAGGAGTGTGAAAACAGACAATAGACAGCGGAGGGGAAGGGGCAGGAATGGGGGGTTATGATAGCAACAGCTCCTCTCATGTGAAAAGCAGGTAAGGAGAGAAACCTGGGTATGGTTTTGAGAAGGGCTACAAGCACAAAGCAGTTTAACATAAATCTTTCCTCCTAAATAGGTTTCATTGACAAAAGTGAGATTTACCACTGCAGCTACTTCTAGCAGGACTTCGTGGGGAAGGCTTGGTGAGCCAGTTATCTGCTGCAAAGCATTGCAACTCACTAAATCAAACACACAGCACAAGGTTTCCTATTAATTGCATACCGAAGTAATGGGATACACACACTGTTCATCCATTGTCCTGAAAATTATGTTTTCTGCCAGAACATACCATAAAACTCCCATGCAATTTTTATGCTGTGACATAGTCAGCAAGTGTATGTAATAATAGCAAAGCAGCTTTCTTGAGATTATTTGAAAATAAAGACTAATCTTCCACTGAAAGTATCAGAGACTTTCACACAGCAAAGCTACAAAGCATCCACGTGCAAGGTGTTCATGTTTTGAGACTGCCATCAGTTTCAAACATTTCTAAAGACTCCATCTTCCTAGCAAGTAGGCTAAGGCATATAATTAAGATTAACAACAAGTTCTGGTGAGGTTCTTGAAAATGGTCTATGCTTAGTGTTTCTGAGAAAGGTGAAGTATTCCTGTAATGTACCCAAAGTGATTTGCTGTTCCTTGATGACACCTTTATTCATGTGGTAGCCTTTTGAAACCATTCCAGTTGCTCTCTCCCTTTCTCATGCACACTTAGGAGGTATTTATTGTGTGCACCAAGTATTTACTATATAGTTTCAAAGCCGAATTTTTTTTTCCTTTTAATTAAATTTTGTTCTTTGAAGCCAAAAAAAGAAAAACAAAAATCTGTTGCTTTTAAAATGAATACCAAGATGAATTACTGTCAATACTTGTTTTCAGGTGAGAAGAGAGAGCAAGGGAAGAGAGAGACATTGGAGAAGGAAACATTTTCAGGCATCAAAAATGGGTTCTGAAACTATATAACATGACATAGAGATCTTTGACCACAGTATTGAAAAGAAAAAAAAAATGGCATTCATGTGTATGCTTCTCTTGTTGTATTAGACTACAGGCGAGAGACACTTTACCAGTTAAGAAATTACCATATATTTATATATCTATTATCATATACATATATATATAATCTTTGAACTGAGGCTAAAGACTTTTAAAAACCCTTATGATTTTTTTTCAAGTATAGCACACTTTCTTAAATATAAAGGACTGTAAAAAAAAAAATTAAAATATAGATATTTAAGTGGTTCTCTTTACTAAATTTCTAAATTGTTTTCCTTATTAAAATATTTCTGTATTGTTATGCAGAGACATGTTTTAATATTTATAAAAATGTCTGAATGGAAGATAAGCTGGCCAGTGCTATGGTATGAAAGTTTTGCCCAGGAGAGAAGGGCAATAGAAAGTTGGTGGTTTTGTTTCGTCCTTATGTACCACTTTTTGTCAAATCTTTCAAGTCTGGTTTTAAATTCCGTGTCTTAGGTGAAACCACAGCTACCATGGTTCCAAAACACCTCTGTAGCTCAGGAAAGTTGGAAACCAACTTAACACTGATTAGCAGAGCAGTTAAAGAGTAAAGAGGGTTGAAGATATTTGGATCAAAGTAATTCTTTTTGCTAAGAACTTCCTGAACAACTTCTAAAACCCCAAAAAACAAAACCCAATGAACTAAACAAAGAAACCCCAAAATCCTAAACCCACATCTTCCATAAATTACCAAATTTTACAAAGGTGGACCTGATTATCCGTATTTTCAGACTAATAACTTGTCATAGAACTGAAAATGGTGGTGCCGGTGTTTCCCTTGTGCCTGTTTATTTCCAAGGCCTGGTTAGCTATCCCCACAGGCTTATAATCCTGGATATAAAGTGCCCTGTCGCATCAGAAGCTTTCCCCTTGATGTAGGCAAGCCATCAGCCTACTGGCCTTCACAATTTTGCAGGAGAGAACTCCATTATAACACATTGAATGAATTCCAGTGTTGCTGGAATTTTTTACCTAGTCATGAAACAGCGAAAGGATAAAGCAGTCATGACCTAGCTTGTCTCAAAATTGGCAGTCGGTGCTTACTGTAATGTGCCTTTATTCAGGAGGTCCATTTTCATTCTTAACTCCCCAATTTCCTGTAGTATACTTTAGCTCCTATATTATTTACAAAGCACTTTACCACAGGATAAAGAGGCTCTGATCCAACCATTCCCTTCAGCCTACCACGGGGAAGACCATTTACTGCCCCTTTTCCTCCCTCCCTCCCTCATCTAATATTTAATGTACAGGAGGAAGCATTCATTTGTACTAAATGAGAGATGCCATCAGACGTGAAGGGGGCATGTTCAGCCAGGATTGGATAATGATATGCTTACTCATGCTTACCACATTAGGAAGTTTTAATAGGACTCCACGAGGATCAGGTGCTAATCACTGGAACAGCATCAGATTGCAGTCCGTAATTTGGCTCACTCCTTCCGCAGAGCAGCAATTCCGCGCTGATGGCTGAATCCTGTCCACCTCTGAAAATCCAGGAAGGCAAAATAAGAATAGGAACAGGATTTAAAAGGTTGTTTGGAGGTCCTGTATGGTTGCAGGTCCAGGGCAAGGCCAGCAGGTAGCTGTGGCTGCACTCAGGGCTGGCTGGGGTGCTGGACGTGCAGATAGCTCCTAACAGTGCCCCATTGTGCTCCTCTCCCATGGGATTTTAATTGGACAGCGTTTCCCGCTAATGGATGCTGGTCATGAACAAACAGCTATAAATCTCTCTGGCCAAGTTAACCCAAAGGCATGCGCCAAATTCTAGTGTCAAACAGTCTAACACGCATTTCCTAATAAATAGAAACGCTTTTTTAACAGAAAACAAACGACAAGCAACACGGGCTGGGATGAAACCATCCAAGTGACAGGACAGACCCAGATGGCTCTGGATTTCCTGGTCCAGTCCAGAGCCCAGCCCCGAGCTGTATGGAGGCACACAAGCCCTTGCTGTTCTGTTAAAATAAGATGTGAGATCAAGCAAAAAAACTTTGATGAAAGAGAAATATCCTAAAGATGAAGTGTTTATAGCAAAGATTTTGATGTAACAATTGCATGCAGAAACAACAGATATATATAAAATACGTGTTTTATGTAATAAATACTTTTAGGACTGTGCTTTCATTATTGCCAAATCCCCTAGATCGCTGAGATCTAATGGTAGGATGTAAAGATATTGTTTAAAATCCAGTTATGTGATCTAAAATACTCAGCTGGCAAGAGGCCAGGGGTCCAGCTTAAGTAGGTTCGTAAGAATATATGAATCTTATAATTGTGGGCTGAAATCATTTTGGAGCAGAAGTTTTGTGGAAAAGTTTCCAAGATTATTTTAATAGCAAATGCTTGAAAACACAGACTTCCCTGTGTATTTAAGAATTACAAGCCAGGCACCCAATCAAGAAATTGGCCCTGTTTTCCTTGCACTACTGCCTAACACAAGATAAAAAGCAAAAGGAATGTGGTATTTTTTTAGTTCACAACAGTTATAAATTTTATATATTTTACGTTTCAGACACTACAGATTTTAGAATCCTTATAAATGGAGCCTGCATCTGGATGGGTGATGACACATGATGTCACATTTCAGTTGGAACTTCATCATGAAAGTTTTTCATTAAAACCTTTCATGAAAGCTATAAAGCTTTTCAACAGAAAGGAGGCAGAGAGAGGTATAACTATATACTTTAAACTGCTTTAAATAGAAATATTGGAATTGATAAGTCTTTTGGAGCAGATGGTCTTCTAGCTGATTTAAGAGACATGGGGTCCCTGGGAGCAATTGCTCCTAGAACATCAACAACTAATTCCCATTCTTCACGTGTTCCAAATTCTGCATTCTCTGGAATGCTGCTAATTGTTTTACTTTGGGTCTGCTCTCAAGAGAAACCTAAATAATTTCATTTCACTCAGAAGTTTATTCATAATCACCGGAACAACCGAATTTGTTGCATCGAAACTACATTTCTGTGTTCTACTTATTGACCATTTTACATGCTTGGGTAATCACATCGAAATTATTTTGAGGGAAATCAGAGAGATGTGCCATGGTTGCATCACTTGTGTAATGCACAGATGATTTCTCACTAGCCCTGCCTCCACAGAAGAAATTAGAGCAGATATGACGTGTGTGCTGCGAAAGGTGATGTGCGTCAGAGTATACAAACGGAAATCAAAAACCTTGGTAGTTGGCCTATGGCTAGTCATTTCATTCTTTATGGACATTTTTATATCGATAATAACCTCTTTTTGGACAAGGACTGTCTTGTGCCATGTGTTCATACAGTGCTTTCCATAGTGTTGTCCTTAGATCTCCAGGTGCAAATTAAATACAAATATAAAAGGTCATGAAACACAACATCAGTGACATTTTTATCAAAATCTATCATCATTTTTCTTTCTCCATGTCCTGAAAATGTCCTTCATTAAGATTAGGGCCTAAAAGCCATTTACATTTTTGTGAGAGGAGAGCATGAAAAAATCAACTTTTTTTACTACTGGAGCAGATAATCAAACTCAAAGAGATATGGAAATCAAGATTCATATAGACATTTCTTTTGTTTTGAGCAGCTAGCCTAATCCCTCCTTAGCAAAGAAGGGGCATGAACCAAGAGCAACCCAATACAATATGGGGAGTTTACCCGCTTCAGTCAAAAAACACCTTTACCCTTCAAAGAGAATTCTTATTTTCAAGATTGCTGTTGTTGTTATTTTCATTTTACAAGTCTATTTTGACAAGACATTACCTAACAGACAGACAGCACTTGCAAAGAAATGATAAATTTGTAAGTCATCTTTATCATGATAGTTTCATAACTTGCTTGGCATGAAAAACCCACAGTGTTCTCATAATACTACTCTGTCAATTTTAAGTCTAATCCATCTGCATTGTACATCACTGCATTATATGCATCATTACACTGTAACTGTAAAAAGGAAAATTAAGGTGTGATAAGGCCTAAACATCTTTATAACAATTTCAAGTTTGTGGAAATGTGAGATGTAATTGTCAATTACAACACACATTCACTTTAAATAATAGCTTGTTAGAAAAAAAAACCCACACTGATTGTGCCTTCTTTCCAGATTTCCTTTTGTTTTTTGCATCAGGTTTTGGCTAAGACCCTGCTACAGTTTCCTGGAACTAAGTGGAAAAAAAACAAAATAAAAAAACAGCAGCATTTTTCCCCATCTTTTCCTCCCAGTTTTCTTTCATGCCAAAACTTCAAGGTCAAAGAAATACAAAAACTCAGAGGAGGAAATCAGTTGCTCAGTTGAGATGATCTGCAATGCACAGTGACTTATCCAAAGAACAGAATGGTTAAATTTCAGTCAACTTCTAGCAAATGCCTTACTCATTACAAGACTGAAATACTGGTTTTGGGTTTTTTTCCATCAATTAAGAGAAGCACCATTCCAAAGAGAAATTTCCTTTGATTGCAAATAACCAATTGCTCAGGAAAAGTTGGACCTCTGTGTATTTCCTGTGGTATGATTTCTGACAGCTGGCTTAAACCAGGGAAAATCCTGGTCAAGAAGTCCACTCACCCTTGAAATAACCTTCAAGAGCTCCAAAACATTCAGCAGCCCTCAACTATTCCTTCATTTCCCTTTGCTCAGGGGTGAGGCTGTGCTGGTTGAAGTAGACACACTGCTGGTGTACACCTACCTTAATTAACTACTTAGCTCAGTTACTGTGACCATCTAGTAAGATGGATGGATGTTATACATCACCTCACCACCATCAATTGTTCACCCCATTAGAGCAGAGCAGAAGAATGTAGACAAATGATTTATTCATCAAAAAAGAACAGGTTCAGCTGACCTGAAAAATAGCTGCAAAACTGGGTCAAATCCATCAAGAGGTTTCTGCTGGATTTCTCTCTCTCTCACACACACATTGACACTCCCTGTGAAAGCCAGAAGGCCTGGGACTCAGTTTTAGGAATAGTGTGGTTGGGATAATCATGGAGGAAATGGAAGGAACCAACGTTTATTTTGCTCTTCTTCTTGGACTCATTTTCTGCTGCTCTTGGTAGACCCAAGCCATCAGGCTCCATGATCTCTCACAAAACCACCTGCTTTCAGCTTTTCTACATGGTGTGGGGTAATAACATGTCCACTGGGGCCCAGAGGAATGAAAATAACTCAGCCTTACCAAGTGAGTCCAGTGCTGGAGCTGCTGACACGTCAGTGCCCCAAGCCTCAATGAATTTGCCTCTCCTACTTCTCAACAACCTCAGGTCTGGGATGACCAAATTTCCTACAGCTTTGTCGCAGCTCCTTGAGCCATGTCTTCTCTCTGCTCATTAGCATTAATTAAAGATTCCCCATATAGGACCAAAATATTTGCTCTGAGAAAGGATTTGATTGAGCCAGAAAATGTTAAGGGAGAGACTTTGAAGAGAAAAGCCCAACAAATTGTCTATTCAAAATGTTCACGTCCCAGGTCAGAAGAAAAAAACCATCACTGGTGCTTTCCTGTCCCTTACTGACTTGCTCTGGTGAGTAAAAATGCAGGTGATCCCTTACAGAGCACCACTGAGAACACTTCCCGTGCACGCTATTCCCTTGAACGACAGGTAGATTGGATTCTGATTCAAACTAATTTGCTCACTGGTAATGAGCTGTGATATCATCACCTAAATATAGAAATAGGTATTCAGTGAAGATTTTAATAAATGCAGGAGTGGGAAAGAGTGTCTCTTACCTAGCCATAGTCCTTTTGAAAAACTAGAAGTCTAATAATGGGAGTTGTTTCTTCTAATGCTTCTAATGAGATAATATTAATAGCTTTCAATCAAATTAACTGCCTGATGCTGAATACCCACTAACTTGTATCCCATACTCATTTTTATTCTTTTTTTTTTCAGCAAGACATCTAGTGAATTGAATTTTAAGGACTGTGTTCCTGAAATAAAGCTAGCAGATCCTATTTAGATTGTCATCGTTGAAAAGCAGCGAATTCTCAGATGTTTTCCATGGGACAAGAAAGTACTTGCCTTATTTTGACAAAGTATTAAAAGTCTACAAAAAGCTGTTCTGTTGTAGGATCATAACAGATTCTGCCAGTAATTTCCCAAAAGTATGAACATTGTTCTCTGTGCTGTAAAAATAACCGCAGATGTTCACTGTCTTCCTTTCACTATGAACTTTTTTTGCAGAGTGTTTGTAAAGCTCTACAGTATCATTTGGAAATAGTCAGCAGCTTGGGCAGGTCTGACTGCATAGGCTGTAAGAGACTGGCAGTGGGAAACAAAAAGTTATTTTGATGGTGCTGGGCTGTTGATCATGAAGAATGACAAAAATAAAGTTAAATTAATTGTCTTTCACGGCACATCTTTTTTTCTTCAGCTGAGTCCCAAATCAGAATTTCATCCTAAATTCACACATCACTAAAAGCCAGTATTGGAAACATACATGGAGTTCACAGATTTATGAATGTGACAAAAATGTTGTCAGGTATTTATACGATTTTCTTGGTGAAAATGGACACAAGCATGGTTTTTTTGGAAACACTTTGTGAAGTTGTCTAAATTTTTAAACTGACTTGCCATTCTGTCTCTTGCAGTTCTACAACTTAAAATGAACAAACTCAGTGGCAAGACAACTAATTTCTTTCCTTTATCCATCAGCAGATGTTTGCCCTGTAATACCTTCAAACATTTTTAGTCACAATTTCTCCCTTTCATTTAGGGAGAATTTAACAAGAATTACATATCAAGTAATGTTTATGTGTTTTTACTTGGAAATTTTAAAGCAGGATCAGTGATAGGAACTGTTCTCCCGAAATATCACTGGTTTATATGTTTAAGAGACAACGTGGAGAGAAAAAGGTACAACTGTAATAACAATGTTAACCAAGCAGTTATCTCAGAGAGTCACAATTTGGTCAGCTTTGTTTCCCCCTTGTTATTCACCAGTTCCTATTCCCTCTATTTTCCAAATATTTCAGTGCATGTCCTTCATGATCCCTGCTATACGATGGAACACAAACAAACAAACAAACAAACAAACAAACAAACAAACACACAAACAAACAAACAAACAAACTCCCACAAAATATCTGGGCAATTTTCTATGTAGAGTTAAAAATCAAGGTAATTTCTAATTCCCCAGTAACTCTTGGAAAACCACACTGAGCAAGACTTGACATTTGTGGTGAATAATGACTTCTTTGATAAAAATGAAAAGGTGATAACAAAAAAAACCACCTAAGGGCTTTATACCATTTCCACTCAAGAGACTGAAGTCCAGAATATATGAGTATGAAAAACAATGGTATTCATTTTTGCGTAAAACCTTCATATTTATAATCTCAAGATTCCCTTTTATTCTTCATAATTGCTATAGACTTAATTTTGTAAGTCAAATTGAGCTGCTTTTGAGAGAAGAAAATTCCTCTGCAAGACTTCTTTCTTAATTCTTAGCTCGCAAGGAGATTTTTCCCTGGATGAAGAGACTTTACATTGGAACAAAAACAAGCTTTGCACAGTGTTTAAGGCATTTGCACTGCCACCTAGACTGTGGCAACTGCATTTTGTTCTTACACTCCCTGTGTATCAACAGACCCTGTTGTGCAATATTGTACAAGTTTGTATTTCCATATATATGGGCCCTGATTCTGCACTCAGATCCATTTGGACAAAAGCCCTTTGTCTATGGAGAATACTCGTGATTTCGAAGTATGGCCATCTGTTCTGAGATTTTAAAACTAAGGCTGTGTAACAATAACTGGTTTTCCTCACAATGGAAATGCTACACAATGCTTATTGCTTATTGTACTTTGGCTACTGTAGAAGCTGGGGCTGAGTTGTGTTTTTATTTTGTATGAAAGTTGTGGGGTAAGAGGCTTGTAACACAGCCAGTGTAAGAACAAAACTGCAGGTATTTGGGGAGTGAAAATGCTCCTCCATACCAAGAAACCACTGATGACATCTGGCTGAGTAGTAGTTGCCTACCCAGCAGAAGCATACATAGATGTCAAAAGGTTTACTTTATTTCCTGTCAAAACAATTATCATTATTCCCTTCCTCCCTTCCATTTACACACCCATATGCCTTTTTTTCTGGGTTGGCTTTTTTTCTGGACAGCTGCATGGTGAATTAACACAGACCTGGTGTATGGACACCGTGCCACTCTCGTGTTGCATAATCTCCTTCTCCCAGGTGGTATTAATCATTAGCCAGTTGCATTGAATAACAAAAGAAAATCCATAAAGGATTAATCACAGAAATTAAGTTTGGGGTTGATTTCTGAGTAAGTCGTAATCTATACTAAAAATGCTTCATCCAAAGATAATTGGAATTTTTTTTTTTTTTTTAAATTTAAATGTGGAAGTGAATGGCCATGAACAATAAGAACATTTTACAGCTTCCTCACCAAATGTTTTTTTTCTGGTCAAGATGAAGTCCTTTATCAGTCAAGGTCTCTGAAGCTCCAGTTTGCATCTGCCTGCACACCGTGCATTGCACTAAAAGGTAAAAGGAAACTTGCACATGTAAGTTATTTGTCATTACCCTCCATTTAGCTTTATCTTTTAGCTGTGCTAAATGAGCAAGGGATGCAAGAGGAATGAACACAGCTTATTTCTTAATGGAAAAACACATCCAATTTTGCATCCACAAGCACTTCCTCTTTCATAACCAATCAAAACAAGGACCTAGCTCATCATTTGTAGGAGCTACTACTATAGTCAAAGACTCAGACTTACTGTAAGAAAAAGAATGATGTTTTTCTCCACATTACTTTCAACTGACTGAGCAATGGAGCCTCCTGTTTCAGCACATGCAGAGAGAAACCATTTTGAAGCAAAACATGGGAGTTTTCACAAATAATCTAAGTCACAGAGGCAAAGGTAGGAATTATTATGTCTCATTTCTAAGTGCTATCATTCAGAAAAGTTCTTAACAAATCATTACTAAAATTATGTAATAATTAATGAATTATTTTTTCAAATTTCAAAACCAGCCACTGATTCACAAGGGTGTATCAGTAGAATAAATTTTTATCATCTGATTAGTCCATTCTAACCAAAAAAGCACTTTAGTATAAGGCTGATTGGAAGGCTTTGCTCACCTCAAATAGAATAAACAGAACATATATCATAAGGATAATAGTGGGGAAGAGAGACTTAAACACAGCCAGGCCTTGGTAGCATGAAATCTCACTGATACCAATAAGATTTTCCATGCAGACCACAAAATTAGAACTTTGTTTTGTAAGTGGACAAAATGTGCTATTTTATGCATTTTTATATTTAAACAACCAAACAAAACAACAAACCAACCCCAAAAACCCAAACAAAGCACAACAAACATGGGTCCTGTGTGCTTTATGCAGGTATATATGTATTTTTAAATGCTGCATATATCTATTAAATATACGCAGTATTTTTTTAATATATATATATAATGTATATACATAATTTATATATACATTAAATACTGCATGTATTTAAATACAAACAGTGTTAAATCTACTGGCAGAAATGTGTCCATTGAAGCCATCCACCAGTAGAACTTCAGGAAAGTTAGATGAGGAATTGCAAGCAGCTGCATCTATACTGCACAGTCAGGATTTTATAATAAGCCTGTAGGTAATGTTTCTCTGGATAATTTTCTTTCTCAGCTAAAAAAGAAGGCCTTTCTTGGGAAAACCTCAAGAATATGTCCCATGGGGAATTAAATGAGATTTGGGCATCTAAAGTTATCAATTAGACGCCTGATTTATGTCCTCAAAAACTACCCCTATCCCCAATGACACTGCACAGCCACGCAAACCAAACTTTCCAGCAGAATAATCCCCTCCATACCTTGATAGGAGGCGGCAGCCTCACACCTCAGCCATCTGCCCTGGTGGTCAGGGCATGTTCAGGTGCTTAAACATAAATTCTGTAAACATAAAATCTGACAGACGTCAGAGCAGCTCCAGCAAAAGGTAACGAGTGTGTGAAACCTCAGCCCAGCCCACAGAGTGCTAATCAGGGCACTCCCCTGCGAGGGTTCAGTTCAAATCCTCTCAGACAAAGGATGCTGAGCAGCATTCTGAGTGTCCTTATCACACAGAGACCGTACAAAAAGAGCACTCACACCAGTGTTTCACAATATAGTCCTAATTCCTCATTGTTTTAAACAGGAGAGACCTTCACCCAGCCTCGTGGGGTATTCCAAGGGTGTGAGAGGAAGAAAAGGCTGTGCATTAATTATGTCCTATCCAAGGGCAGTATTTCCCACTGACTTCTGGAGGTGACTAACTCGCTGTCCTGCATGTTTACAGCACACAAAGCTCCTCATGAACAATATATGAAGTATGCACTGCTTTGATATTCTGCAAGGCTCTTCTGTATTTAACTTTGATAACATTCTAATTCTTTTTTAATAGCTGATTTTTTTTCCCCAAATATGTCTAAATTGTTAATTTGGCCATATTTCAGGCAAATAAAATATATCCAGAGAGTCATCAAAGTATCACAGTATTTCAGGCTGCTTAAACATTTTAAAATGGACATTACAAAATAATTGTTCAGGGCCATACTGACACTAAAATTATGTAAAGAGAGAGCTTTTATTTTCTATGTGGTATTTATGTGAAAAAGTTAAGTGTCAGGCAGAAAATAAAAAGCAAATGAAACATATTAAGATACTCACTATCCCAGGTGCTCTTTTGGCATGTCAATTTGTGCAGCTCCAAGTTAGCCACAAATGTTCTCTCTATGATGTGCAGTTGGTGTTGCTCCATGACAAAATCTCCAGTCCTCGTTCCTGGATGAGAACCTGATAGACAGATCCTGGCTGCATATCAGGGAAACCTGAAAGTGCCCTTCATGTCCACTTGTGTTTCAGAAGGAAACATTTATTTGTTCCTACTGCTAACACTGTCCATTTGTGAGAGAGCAAAGATCTGAGCCAGCCTTCCTTCTGGACACACTGCACCAGTTACTAATTCCATCTTGGTTTTTACGTCTATTTTCTCACCAAAACAGAGACTAGGGACAGAAAGCTATTTTCTCCACTAGCTATAGGGGAAAGTTGCTATGCAAGCAGCATCCAGAGCAATCCATTACTCATTGAGGTACACCTGCAAACCAGTTGAGGGTACAATGCTCTGTGTTCCACGAGGTTTCTGGACTACTATGGTTACTTTATATGATGGTGACAAGGTTTGCTTGCCTATTAATCCTAAATGCTATGAGTCTGTTTTTAAAATGCCCACTAGGAAACTGTTAAATTATTTTAAATAATGTTTTGCTCGGGTTGTAAAGGTGCTGCCTGTGCTTCTGGAGTTAAACTGTTTGGCTGGTAAAGTAAAGGAGATATGCAAGTATCACAGAGGTAAGTATGAAAATCCATTGCCTGTTAATTGCTAAATAGTCCCAGAAAACTAACAGCACTCAATCTCCTCTTTCTGAAAGTGACTCTGAACAGAAAATCTGTTACTCTGTTTATCAGTTTCAGATGGGCACCGCACCCCACCACACACCAGTGCCCCTGCTCATTGCTAAAACAAAACTCCCGATAAAACACCTTTGGGTGCCAGGAACAACACTCTTCTCCTTGTTACTGCCGCAGCCACCTCTGTCTTGCCCAGCGACTGAACTCACCGAGTGCCCTTCCAGAAGGGCAGAGCAGCTCTCCACAGGCACCCAGGCAGGAGGGACTCCTCTCCCAAGCGGAACTGCCTTGCGGTGCTGATGCTGGAGAACATGGGAACAGACCAGACTGCCAAGCAACAGAGCTTGCAAATCAGCAGGAGTTTTTGCAGATATCGAGGTCTGAGTTTAAAATGGGAAATAACTCTCTCATTTAAACTTTTTCTCCCCAGAGCCATTTGTGGGTGTGAATAACACCAATCCCACCTGACTCCTGCAGCACCACTGCATTTTATCCCTGTGAACTCAGTTAAATATCATGCACCCAATGTGGCAGGCACACCAGATGCCACCAGCTTCATGTTTCAGAGCCCTCCTCCAGCAAACAGCATCACGGGGAGCCTGCAGTGCAGCCACTCCAGAGGAATGGACGTATGGTGTGTGCTAACCCATGGCTATGGTTTGACTCTTACTTAACCATTCACTACACTTGCACTAATCAAGCTGTATAAGGAGAAATTCCTCCTGCCAAGAAGTCAACAAAAGTTATATCAGATGCAAAAGACCAGAAGAAATACGTTGCATATTTTCAGACTTCTAAGATGTCTGGGTACTCGAATTTTTTCACTTTCATGTCACTCTTTATCTTTGCAGTCAAAGTAAAGAAGAGTATTTTGCTGACAAAATGGTTTCAAAGACTGTGCTAATAGCCTAAGCTCTTCTCTCCCTCTCTTCCAGGTGGTTGCTTCGGTTTCATGTGATGCAGTGTGCTGCTGTTGTATTCGTCTGGCAGGGCAGCTTCAAATTAATGCTTTCAGTGTGTTAGTCAATTCTTTCTTTTTCTCACTATACACATAGATAAAATGCCAGGGAAATGGAAATTTAAACTAGTCATGGGATTTCTGAAAAATAGATGACATAAAAGTCACTTGCCATAGTAAATCATACCCTGACATCTTAATGTCTTGCAGTAATGAGAAAATTCAAAGTTATTTCTAGTGACAATTGATCATACTACTACAGTCTTCATGAGAAACATTAGATAAAATGGAAAAGTGTCATGTCCATCTGTTGAGAATACACCTCTAAAGCAAGTATAGCAGAAGACACCCTAAATCTCTTGATTAAACCTTTTAATGAGATAAACTCAAGTCAGATTTGATCCTAAAATTAGACTCTTTATGATAATTGGACTTCAGAAAACATTTAGCTTAAAACCAAAAAGCATCCAGTCTATTTCCTTCCTTTCTTTGCAGACAGATTTGTTCTGCATGTATATGCCACCATGAAATAAAAATGGTACAGAAGGTAGGCACAAAGAAAGAAAAACTTCACTCTCCAGAGTGTTCTTGCTGCTGAAGACAAAAGAAAGGTGTCATGAATAAGGAAAGGAACCAGCAGCTGAATTATTTTCTGCATATGCTTTTCATGCAGCTTATACTTTTCATCTGAAAGCTCTGTGGTGTCTTTAACAGTGTTGTTAACATCTTCATTAAAATAAGATTTTCAGACTCTCACTGCTCTTTCTTAAAGCCCCTCAGCTGAAGATGAGCAGCACAAAAGGAGGTAAGACTGTGCCAGGTTGGGGTTCCACTGACTCCTATCACTGGAGGAAAAATGAGCATAAAGACAAAATTCCTGTTTGACATCAGACAAGCTACTTTTCCCCTTGCTGATCGAGGTCACTGGTGACAGGAACAAGAGGTATCTGACCCCCTGTCCTGGCAGGAGGACATCTGATCATGGGAACAGGTTAAGTTCACATGGTGTGCACAGATTGTTCAGGTCTGCACTTCTAGCCCATGTCATGTAACCTGCACTGCATGTGGATGACATTATTTAGTGTTTACATCACTTTAAGGATAGGATGGGATGGGATGGGGCTGGATGGGACGGGACGGGACGGGACGGGACGGGACGGGACGGGACGGGACGGGACAGCACAGGACAGGACAGGACAGGACAGGACAGGACAGGACAGGACAGGACAGGATAGGATAGGATAGGATAGGATAGGATAGGATAGGATAGGAAGGATAGTAGGTAGACAATAGACTGGGCAGAAATACCTTAAAAATCTCTTATCTTCAGCTAAACCTCACCCTGGTCATTTTGTGGAATCAGTGTCTATCAGTGTCAGGATCTGAAGGGAGGGCGGCCAGAGGATGGAGCCAGGCTCTGCTTGGTGCTGCCAGGCCAGATGCAGACACTGATGCCCAGGAAGTTCCACCTGAACACGAGGAAGAACTTCTTCACTGTGCAGTGACCAAGACCAGGAACTGGTTGTCCAGAAAGGGTGTGGAGTGTCCCTCGCTGGAAATATTCAAGAACCATTGGCCACATCCTGTGCAATGAGCTCTAGGACAACCCTGCTCGAGCAGGGAAGACAGACAGTGTTCCCTTCCACCCTCACCTGTTCTGTGAGTGTGTGAAATCAGTGAATATTGTCCTCACTGCTGCGGGGCAGAGGCAGAGGGGAAGAAGACAAAACCACATGGATCAGACAGGGTGTCTGTGGTCTCTGGCTGGAGTAACTGCAGAGCAAACCCCATGGAGGCACCACCTCTGCCCTCACCCAGCTACAGTCAAGCACTTCTATGGCTCTTGCCAAGAGTTTAGTTTCTGCCCCTCCTGGCAGCTCTCATTCTGGCATTCCCATTGCAGGGCTACAGTGGAGAAAGAGGCTAATGAAAGGTTTCATGGGGGATTAAATGCATAGCTGAAATTTATTATTGTTATCATATTCTCCTATGGCAGTCACCAGTCAGGGCCTGGGGCCACTGTGATATAATCTGAAGAGGCAGAAAGAAAAAGTTGGCCAGGGACCCCCTGTTGAAAATACAGTTTTGATTAAGAGTGTTTAATACTTAAATCTTATTTAGAGGCAGGAGAATTAGGTTTAAATCAGAAAGACTTGAACATACTCAAGCTAAGTTAAAAGCAGAGTTCCCACTGCAAAATTGAAATCTCATGTGACATGAATCTCAGATGTGCCATACAAGACAATGGGACAGGAAAGCACATATTTACAAACATTTTTAGGGAGAAAAGAAGTGTTTTCATAGAATAGATTAGATAAGGAGCAAACCTTAAGACCTGTATAGATTTATTTTATCTGTAGGACTCAATGCAAAATCTTAAACCCCTTGATTCAGTAAATTACATTGAATAATACCAAATTGAAACTTTCATTGTTTTCCTAATGTTTGTTAACACTCACTATATATACATGTGCTTTGTTCTGCACAACCTATGATCTTGCTTTTACCGAAACTACAGGAAAATGAAATTCTGATCTTGTGCTTTGTGGCACTCACTTTGTTAAGTATAAAAATGTCTGTGCCATAAGAAATTTATCGTTATTATGACTTCACCGAGAGAGAAAAAATTGTAATGGGAAAGCCTTTCATCTAGAACTGCCCTGAAACTGATATTTGCATCACGATTTTGAATCAAGGCCTAGTTTCCATAAACATTATAACTAACAATGCCAGGCATTAATTCTAGCACAGTCCATGGGACGCATGTGTGGTGTGTATTTGTGTGTATGGCGTGGGGCAGAGCCACCTAAATCCCAATGACCCTCCTCTTTACTGAGCTTTCCAGGCTCAGAAAAGTCATACGTTGGGAGAAAACAAGCCAAGCTGCTGCTGTGGGCTCAGCAAGGTCACTGGGCTGTGCTTGGATGGTCAGAGCAGGCTGAAGGCCATCCTGTTGTTCCCATCCCCACTACAGCAGCACGTCTGCCCTTCTGACTGCAGACCTCACTGTGCCTCTTCCATCTGGTCATCCACAAAAACAGAGTGAGGTTGGTCAGGCCCTGATTCGCTGGAGTGATTTTCTCTCTTGCAGATCTCCCTGCTGAAACCATCAGGCCTATTCTCGTGGCTGAAGGTCACTCTGAGAGGTTGAGGCAACTGAATTCTTTTAATATCTGACTTTTAGAGGGCACTCAGAGCATGCTGAGATCACTGCTAAAATAATGTTTACAGGGGAGCTATTGCATGTAGCAGGGATTAACAAAGACAGCGAAGGAAATAAACACACAGAAGGGAAGACAAAAGTGAGTTTTTCCTAAGGCACAACTAGAGCTACACAAAGGCAGCGCCTTGAACTTGCATCCTTGTAAATTAAGTGCATTCTAAGTGATATAATTGCCTGGCTGGAAATCAGAAAAGAGTACATGGTAGCTGCCAAGGTTTGTTGTTTAAATGGAAAAACACTGTAAAGAGATTTCAAATGGTGGCACACGATACAGTCTCCTTTTGTATGGAGCTGCTTTGTGAACATCTTGCAAACGATAGCAACACATTTCATCCTTGAGTCAGAACACTGGGAGAAATGCCAGGCTAGCCCAAACTGATTGGGTTACCTACACCACTTTCAGCAGATGTCTTTGGGGTGTAGGTGCTGCTAAGACGCCTATAAAGAATTGGGTGTGATGGGAATGCACATTACTGAGCAGGGAAATGGCCCATTCCATACTTATATACCTAAAACTGCATTAAAAAGAATTGTTCAAAGGACATTGCTAGGATTGCTAACTGTATAAACTAACAGCCTTCCTTTTTAAATCAAGTTCAGTGCCCCCTTCCAAGCATCTCCAGTGTATCATTTGCTTTGTCTCCTCCCTCCCCTTGGAAGCTTACAAAACCTGGAGCTGATTCCAGCCTCCATTACCTAACCCCACCCTCTGTGAGTCCTTTCTTCTGGTGCTTCTCCCACTATTTGCCTTCCTCCTCCCACCCCTCTGCCCACCCATGGACATCTCAGCCCCAGTTTCCTTTTCTCTGCTGTGCTTCCCTCAGTATCTCCTTCTCCTGGAAAATCCATCACTCTGCCTCTCTTCAGAAGCTTTTTTAGCTTGTCCCTGCTGTCAGTAGCTGAGGCAGCCAGCACACCTCATCCCCTCAGGGAAAAAAAAGGGTGGGACTGGTCCTTCTGTCCCTGCCAGACTCTGTGGCATCTAACTTTTTAGTGTTGTCTTGAGGGACCCAAGAGAAGACCAGGTGTGTCTCTGCTGTGGGCAATTTTTTTCAAAATTTTAGAAGCTATGTGCTACAAACCTCTCTAGAGAAAATGTGGATGTTTTTTCAGTTGAAAAAAGCAGCATTGATGACAAAATGTCACCATCACTGTCACACGCACAACAGCACTCACACTGTGGGAGGCAGAGGTGATGAGATTTCTTTTTTTTTTTTTCAGGGGAGAGAAACTCTTATTTTCTGTGCCCTCTTTTCTTGAAATACCACCACGTTTTGCTGCACTCCCCATCATCCCTCAGCACGTGCAGACTGCTGTGAACTCCCAGCACAGATCACTATCACCTGCGCTGCAGGATCAAGCGCCTCGGCTGGAAAAGCAGCCGTCACTCTGGCCTGTGACAAAGGCAAACACTTGGACTGCTGAGAATAACTGTGAGGAGCCAGGAGCTCCTAAATTCGGCTCCAGTTATTCCTCACCTCCAAAAGACTGTGGCAACTCTTTCAGGAGTCTCCAGCGAAGGGCTATGGGGAAGATGTGCCCTGGGAAAGATGCTCTCCTCCCCCCTGTCCTTATGATGACTTTGGTACCTCTGAGGAATGAGCAAGGCTCGTGCAGGTCTCCTGCTGAGGGAGCAGGACTGGCTCTGTAGACGTCTCCTTCTCAGTTACTTGACAGCTTGCTGAAATTTCCCTAAGGAATCCAAGAAAAATAAGTTGAAATGAAGTGCTATAAATGTGAAACAGCGTAGAGTTTTCTCAGGTAAAGACAGGGCATTTTGTATAGCCAAGGGGCTTTCTTCCTCCCGGATTTCAAAGGTCTCCTGTGCACAAAAGCAGTAGCAAACTGCTGAAAGAAAGGTTACATGCATTTAAAATGGAGGCTTAGGGAGATTTGCTGTAGGAGTTATTCCTGGCTCCCACTAAGATTCTAAATATACTCTTCTTTGTGTGTGAATTTTACATATGTTCTTGTTAAAAGAAAGGTCACACTGTGAGATCGCTGTATTTTTACATTTCTGGATGTAGTGGATTCCAGAGATGTAAATTTTCCCTTCAAAATACTACCAACTATCACAATTTTTTGCCTGAAGAAACAGCATCTCTGGCTGTTTCCAGCTGATAGCTACAGATCAGTGCGGTTTGAACATCATTTGATCTACTGAGATGGCTCTAAGTGAGGAGCTGATGGTTTTGCGGAGTTCTAGTTGTCTGCTCCAGTTGAAAGCTAGTTGTCTGCTTCACTGGAGATATAAGCTGAAACAGCTGATCAAGACTGAGATCTTATTTGAATAGTTAAACACTGGCTTCATCTGAGCATTAACTAATTTGCATGGCAAAATTCCAATTTACCATCTATCACTTAAATGACAGCTTGTGAAACAGTAGTTCAGTATACTTCACTTGCAGTGTTAGATTTCTATTCAAATCAGGAGAGGAAACATATGTGGAGTGTGTGTGTTGGGGCAGTCATTGTAAAACACACACAGAACGCATACTTAACACCAAAAGCTTCAGATACAGAAATGCGGAATATAAATACGGAAATTATTCCATTCCATTAGAAAAAAACCCCAACAAACAACACAACAAACAACTAACTGCTTGAATTTATCAGAAAAAAAAATAATATGTTAAAACCTTCTCTTAATCCATAGGACCAGAGGCATCTGGAAAATATAAATTTGTTTCCATGAGCATAATAGCAGCATTCCACTGACTTGTTCCTTAGAAACTACAAACGTGCCACGAACACACCAAAAAAAAGGGGATTTACCCATTTTTCTGAATTGTAAAAAGTCCTGTGCTTGTTCCTTGGTTTGGGGTAGCTAAAGCACCCAGTTACAGGAGAAGATATTAGGGGCAATCCAAAATCTGCTGTCATTGTCACACCACTGTCACCAGGTGTGTGGGGCCCAGGAGCTGGATGAGATCTCCTGCCTGAAAACATGATCTGCTTGGAGAGTTTCTGTATCCTTTACAGAGCCAGCGTGGTTCAGGTCTGTAAACTGACAGCTTAAAATAGGAGCGATTTTGGGAAAGGGGAGCAGCGGTGACCGAAGCACTGTTGCACTCAGAGCATTATTGCAGAGCCAGAAACCTCTCTGAGGTTGCTCAGGGCCTGATTGCTGCACAGCCTGGGCACCCTTGGAGGCCTCCTCACAGCCAGGAGGGTAACACAGCCTCCCATCTGTCGACAGGAATTTAGAAAAAGATGCATTTTGACTTCAGGGAGTTTCAAAATTGGTTATTTTTTTGTTGAGGGGTTTGGTTTTTTTTCCTGTAGGGATAATCTAAATATATTGCTACTCCATTCCATATCAGGGTTAATCAATATAAACAAAATTCCCTGTGAAACAAACACACATTCTCACTGCTGCCCCAAGCGCCTCTGCCGCTGTGCAGGTCCCGTGGCTCCCGTGAAATACCTCAGTTTTGGGCTGTAGAGATGTCCGTGGTAAAACACAACTCTCTTTGTATTTCAGACACTGTACACTCAAGAAGAAACCTGCAGAAAATAATTATGTTTTGGTGCTGTGGAGATAGCCTGGGAAGCCAAGCAGAACGGTCAGCAGGCTCTGCAGGAGGCTGGGGCACAGCAGAGCAAATACAAACATTCTGTGTCACTTGGCTTCCAGGACAGGGAATTGTTGCTCCTGGATGCAGTTCCCAGGGCTGATGTGCCCATTCCAGATCCTCAGGACAAGCCAATTTTACACCACAGTACCACATCCCCTCTTCTGTATGCAAGCCACAAGCACAAACCTCCCAAGAGCTTTTTTTATGTAGAAATAAATGCAACCTTTCCCAAACCAGATCCTAAGCCTTAATCCAATAATTCTTTGGTTACCCTTTTAGAGGTGATCGTTCAGCACCAGCAGATCCTGCAGCACCTCAGAATCCTGCAGGAAACCCACTTTTCCCTTGAAAAGCCAAAGCAATGCCTTGAATTTCATGGGGTTTAAATGCCAGTGGCATACACTGGTGAAACAGGGCAGTCACAACATACAAAAATACTATTTGTATTCCATATGGAAGCGTTCCATAAACTTGTTGCCATGCATGGTATGGTTCCACTGATCTTTTACGGGGGGTGAATCTGATGGCCTTTTAGCTGTTTTCATCAAAAACTTAAATACATGATTTTAAAAAACTTACTTCTGCACAAAAACCTAACTTGGAACTATGGATGCAAGTCACAATCCAAGTTGCTTTTTGCCAAAAAACGCAGGGTGATCAACTCTTCCCCATTTCATAGAACCATGGAAAAGTTTGGGTTGGAAGGGACCTTAATGACCATTGAGTTCCAATTCCCCTGCCATGGGCAGGAACACCTTCCACCAGCCCAGGTTGCTCCAAGCCACATCCAACATGGCCTTCAACAATTCCAGGGATGAGGCAGCCACAACTCCTATGGGCAGCCTCTTCCTGTGGCTCACAGTAAAGAATTTTTTCCTAATATTAAGTGTTTCATGCTCAAAATGCTGAATCTGGAGTCATATTTATTTTAATGTGTGTATCCTCCTCACCCCATTCCCTCAGGTGGATCATGGTGAGGAGCTCTGCAGGTATTTTGTGCCAGAACTACTGCAGTAGGAAAATTCTGCCCTCTGTGTGTGTGCTGGAATGTGTCTGATTCCAGCAAGACATATATTTAAAAAAATTAAAACCATGTGGGAGAAAAATCAGTTCTCAAAGTCTGTGGTCACATTTCAGTCCTTTCATTCTTGTGAGACACATTTGGGGAGGAAATTAAGAAACCAAAACCAAATACATACAGATGAGGGGAAAACGAGCTCAGATGTAAACATGTGACCCTCAAAGAGCAGATGGAAAAAAACGCACCATCCCTGTATTTACCCCTGAATCTAAGCATCACTTGTGATTAAACAGGTAATCACAAAACCACACAAAAAGTGTGCCCTGCTGACACGCTCTCAATGCCCCAGGAAGGCGCTGGCGCTCTGTGGGCTGTTTGCTTACAAAGAGGAGCTGCTGACTCTCCTGACTTTTCCCAGAGAAGATGGGCATCTTGCCAGTGTTTCATTTTCAAGTGCCATTGTTCACCTAGGGCTTTAGCAAAAAAGCTTTTGCTTATTTATTACTAATCCCAGCCTAAGTAATGATCTTTTTAAATCCTTTTACTTTTGAAAACAAATTTATCAGACAATGACACCAAACATAATGTTCCCCAAAACCTCTGGCATTTATTTTTTCATTTAATAGGTAATTCTATAATTCACACATCGGTGGATTGCTTTATGGGTTCATGAAACCTGCTTTTAGGAGCATTATTTTGTCAAAATATAAATTTTACTCAGGTTGTGAGGGCTCTTTTCAACATGTTTTTGTTAGTTATATTCTTGACAGCAGAGTAAAGGAGAGGAACAATTTTTATTGTGCACTTTATCTGTGAATCTGCAAATTGCTGGTGTATTCATATATTATATTATTCAGATATGTATTAGACAGAATGCATGGTTTTAATCGGTGATGAAGTATTTTTAGCAGTATAACTTTCCTGATTTGGTATAAATTCATGGTATAACCTTGACCAAAACCAGTTTGAGAGACCCAGTGTGACCTGTTCTCACCCATTATTGGTAAGGGAATATCAGCTTGTGTAACTTTGCTGGCTTTCCACGCATTGCTGCCAGTCTGTGATCTACCCTGTGAAACAATTTACCTGCCCCTTCACTCATCTGGTGCACACAGAAAACACTTGCCCAGCAATTTCCAATGCACACATATGAAAAGTTGTTTGGATTTTCCAGAAGGGTTGGAATAAGGTAAATGATGCAACAACAAATACCAGCAGCAAATCTGTCTGATCTTCAACTTCAGCAGGGCAGCTCTTAAGGAAACAAACAGTAAAAAAAAAAAAAAAAAAAAAAAAAAAAAAAAAAAAAAAAAATCCCATTACTTACTTATATAAAAAGTTTTAGCAGATTATTTAAATACTTCATGGAAATGAAGATTTGCTTGTGAAATCTCTACATCCCCAGCCAGCAGTGCCAGAGGACAAGAACACTCCAGAAACTGTCAAGGCAATTTTGTGGTTCCAGTCTAAACAGAAACCATTTTCTCTTGCTGGATAAGGGAAAATCAGAACACGGCATCTCTATACTGTGATTTATTTTGTTTATCTTTATACCAAGGAGGCTTACCTTTCAGCATCCAAGCAGCAAAAATCCAAAGATGAAACATTTCCATAACTTACACCAATTGGCACAAACCCCATAGAAAACACTGCTTTGAGGTATTTCCACTTTATCTAGCATTACAGCCAGAGGCAAAAAACACCAAAGAAACTGATGGGGACTTTGAGAAGTCTCTTTCTCCATGAAGACCACAGCAACTCTCCAAAACCTCAGCAGGGAGAAGGATTAAACCAAACCCTGGCATTCCATGTCTCAGCATCACATGGGACTCACAGAAGCTCAGACTCTCTTCCACCATCCTCAAGAGAAGCAAATGAGCACTCAGTGTATAGGAACCTCATAAAATTGACCTAAAGCCCTGCAAATTGTCCACCAACACCTGTGTGGCCCTGCTGAGGTCAAGAGACCTGACTGTCCAGTGGTCACCAGTCAAAATAAAAACTCTGCCCCAAATCTGGGATAATTTTCCTACTGTTTTTCAAAAAAATCTCCGAAGATGAGAACAGTACTTTTCAGCTGCACTTGAAATCACCTGGATTAAAATATGATCCTAATCTGTTCTCCTTTATAATTAAACCAGTAGACTAAACCATACTGGTAAAGTATATTATCTTTCCAAAAATTCACTTCCTTTTCAATTAAATATAATTTCCACTTCATCTCTCCCTTATATTTATTCCACAAACAAGCCATTGTGTTATTAATGATTCAGAGTTCCCCAAATCCATATGTTTTATGGATTTTATGTCAAAGTGGACTCATAATATTTTAAAGAGGAAAAAAGAATACTATTTTACTGTACTCACGTCCTACACTACCCAGCCAATAGGCCTGAAAGCAATTCTAAATCTTTCCGTAACAGCACCATGGAGATTACAAAAAAGAAATAGGCATTACCAGAATGCTCTACCCCTCCATCCCTCAAAATGATTGATGTTTTCCTGCAAGACCTTTTTTAAGAACTTTCCTGTTTGCAGGAAATTGTTAATTCCTCTCCGATAGTTGTACACCTACGTACAGGTGTAAGAAAATCCTTTAAGGTTTTGCGGCAAGCAGAAATCAGGTAGATGATAAAACAGGGCCATCAGTCACATTAGCAGTCAAGTGAATGTGATTCTCCTCATTTTTCTGAAGACATGTAGCTTCTCTGTGAATGCTCAGACATTTAGCTATTCACATATTAGAATGACATATTTAAAGTAGTGAATTTCACATTAGCAATGCAGATGGAGCAAAGAATAATCTTGGAAAATTAGATGGTGGGAAGGCTGGCGTTAGAGAGTAGGATGAGAGTTGGAAATCCTAGACAAAGCAGAGAAGAAGGTTAGTAGAGAGGAGGAAGAACGGTAAAAGCAAATATGTAAAGTTAGAAAAAGAAGGAAAAACTGCAATAAAAGAAAAGACTGGAAGATGCAATAAAGACCCTGGGAGAAAGCTGAAGTGAAAAGACAAAGATCAGCAGCTAGCAGAAACATTAAAACATTCAGATAGCAGCACTTCAGTGACACTAATTAATAAGAAATGTGTTGCTATGTACAAAGTTGATGCCACTTGCTCACAGAATAGCTTTGGGGGCTGTGGCCCCCCAGCCCTGCGGTTGTGCCAATCACTTGCTGCTCGATTAAGACACCAAAATGCCTCCTTGTAGCATTGAGGTTGAGCCCTTTTGTACACACACAGGCACACGAACAGAAAAGTGCTGCAGTTGCTGCTCCGGAGATAAGGAATTCGTAAAAAGGAAAGCGTAAGAACGGGGAGGGGGAGAGAAGGGATAAGGAAAAAATCTCGGGGAAAAAAAAGGAGACATTCAAGAGACATCAGTCTTGAAATTAGCAGCTCATTAATTCTCGGCTTATTTTCAGTCTCTGTGGAGATTTACCATATGTGACAGCTACTCAGCCTCGGAGTCCGATTAGAAGAGTTTTCCGAGTAGCAGCAGGGCTGGATTGCCACCCAACAGCCCCACCATTTCCAGCAAAGTTCGATGAGCTGGTTACCCTTTAGCAGCCATGCTCTGAATTGCAACTGGCCTGCTATTTTCCTCATATCACTGCTGACAGATGAGCCTGATTATCACCCGAGATCCACCTTGCTCGTGCTCGTTTGGACAGCAAAGATAGCAACCGAACTGAAAGAAAATTCCGGGAAAAGTAATTGAAGACAAATTTAAAATTTCAATAGATTCTCCTGGAAATTTGCCTACAAAGCATATTGTTTACATATCCTCCTCCATACAGAAGTTTGAAAGCCTATCCCAGGATGCCTGCTGCTAATGTTTTAGCCCCTGCCCTGGCCAGGTTTCTCACAAAGCTCCTGGATGCTCCAGGCCAAGATCAATTTGTCAATGCCAGGTTGTATGATGATTTATGGCTACAGCTGAGTGAGGATGCTGGCCATGTTCTGTCTCTCCCTAACGAGCTGTGTTGAACTCAAGCCATCCCAAACCCCTGATGGGCCGTGTGGATGCATGCTCAGAGTGGCTGAAGCTGTTTATTGAATTTCCAGGTACAGCTTTTGTACTTGAGGGAAAATTTTGGAAGGGAAAATTTTGGAAGAGAAAACGTGAAGCTGTTCAAAGCTGCGTTGCACTGTAGTAAATAAAGCATATCACAAAGGGAGCTAGGCTTGTCTAGGAGATGTGTAAAAGCTTCTCAAAGTCAGAATTTTATTTGGCCAGGATTTTTCACATCACATGAATTACCTAAGGAAGGAACATCTCAGTACATACCAGATACACCTGTACAAGTGGCAACAGGCATTTTAACAGGTACATAGGTGCAGGGAACCTGTCAATTACTCTGCTCTGGGTGAACACTAGGCTCTGATTTTCCTTAAGCAAACAGCCAAGAAGTAGAGGGGAATCAAAGAACAAAATCATATCTTACAAAAAAAAAAAAAAACAAGGAAAACCGAGGGTAAGAAAATTAAGAATACTGTAGCCAGAACACAATTACAAATGCTATAGTCCAGACCATAGGAAACAAGAAATTTAAGAATAGTAGTGTGAAAAAAGAATTACATAACTGAGAAAGGTCCACGTGGCTTGTGTGAGCAGCATGAGATAGACATTGCACGCTGAGTAAACCCCTCTTGTTGTTTGGGACTGTTGTAGGTAAGATGCTGCTAAAAGTGTATGGAAAGATAAGGATCAGATCCTGTCCAGCAGTGAATTAATGGCTAATCAAGCTATTTCTCTGAAGGGAAACTTTATTAGTTTTTCTGAATAAGTAGTCCCTTTCTAGAGAGATGTGAACATTGACAAAAATTCACATTCTATGAAGTGCAAGAGGAGATACAGCTTCTTTTAGCAGCATTGGCCACTGGTTATTTCTGTTAGTTTCTTTTTCCAGTGCACCCATCCAGGAGTGCTTTATCAGCAGGATTATGCTGATAATTGGCTACACCTCAAGTAACATGAACCTGAGTCTATTGCAGGGAAGTGGAAGGCAAAAAAGAAAAAAAAAAGGAGGAACAGAGGAAGAAAAAGTTATTAACATTTCCTCAATATCACAGAATCAACTAGCAGGTCAAAGTTGTAACAATTTCATTGCAGAATAAAAAAATCAATGCTGAAGAATGATGAACCAACAGCTAGCATGGCTGCTTCGGGTGTTATGATACCATAATAGCACAACAACCTTATTACTCATTGCAGTTGTTCTTTGCATGTCTTGACCACCTGTGACAAGTGCTTCCGAATCCGTGCATAGACAAAATCTCAGCTTAAATCTGACTAAAACAGAAAGTGTCTTGGGCTAACTTGTCCTTCCTTTGCAGTTGCTCATTATGGAGTGACCTACTCTTTTTCATGACTCCCGTTCCTGTAGATTGTGTTTATTGAGAGCTGATAGTTACAAGTGCTGCCATTCTCCATGTTTTATATACCAGGGAATTAAAATAAGAAGACTCTGACCAAGGCATTGTAAACAACATGAGAGAACCTCCCTAAACCTGTACACTGTAGGAACGCTGAGGAAAATTTGGTTGCTCTGTTTTCAGAGGCTCTTTGTGGTGCTCAATTCCCATTGATTGAGTGCTGCTAGATGTGCAAGCACATAACTGCGGATATAATGTCAAAGTCATCCCCATTACAACAAGGTTTCAGATGCTCCATAATGAAGGCTTCATCGGAGAGTGAAAATTATTGGCTCCCCTGTTGATGACTTTTACAAAAATCGTAAAAGTAGAAAGTTTGCCAGCTGGATGCATCTTCCTGTGCACAGTCATTTACCAAGCTTTGAAATTTTAACCATTGGCAACAATGCTACAGTTGAAAAAACTCCAAGAATATCTGTTCGATGACAAACAATGGTCTGCAAAATAGAGACATGCTGTCCTGACAGCTCCAGCTCCAGCTATATGCTATGATATGTGCCAGCAAAAGCAGAGAAGACATTCTGTAGCATCATAAAACTGCTTCCAAAAATGAGCACCCTGCAGCTATTAGAAACTGCGTGAGAATCACCAAATGTCAGCCTCATGCTCAACAACATTCAGTTTAATAAACGGATTTAAGGAAGTGAACAGCATAAGATGCTTCAAAACACCCTTAGGACTACAATGAAAATATTGAGTAGTAGGGGAAAAAAAACGCAGCTATTTACCATGAAAACAAGAAAAAAAAAAAAAAAAGAGGGAGAATTTTGTGTCTCTTTTTTGTTCCCTGGGACCAATTAGGAGCATTCTGTCATTATTATTGTCAGCACTAGGAACAGTTTACGAACGATAATCAATTCACTGACACATCCTAATATTGATAGTCAGAGGCCTGCACTGAGAACAGATCTACATTGTTTTGATTTTTAACATAAGGGTTTTTTTTTCCTGAAATTTTATTTTCTGAGCAAGTATTTAAATTCATCCAAATCTAAAGAGAAGGGACTGTGGGCAAAAGGAGTATTTCTGTGTGCTAGATCCATAATGTGCTACAGGACCATCTGGGAAAATAAAGAAGAATTATTTTTTGTCCTGAAAATTTGTTGAAATATTGCATGTCTTTTTCTTCCCCCCTCACTTTCCTATTCTTCTCCTTGTCCTCCACTCCCATGTCTGCTCCAGCTCTGAGGTGGGGTGAGAGGTGCCAGGGTAGGCACAAAGACATCCCTGCCAAACCAAACATTCCCTGGCTCATGACACACACAGACCAAAATCAAGGAAACTTCAAGTATTCACTAAAGGGCACTGAGTTTACCTGGATTTTGCTAACTTTTTTTCCTCCAAGAGTGCTGCTACTGCTATAAAGGCACGTGAGATACGCTAGTCCCACAAAAGTCCATATAGGGGTCCAAATAGGAGTTTCGGATCAGAGGAACTTGAAGTTTCTTCACCCAGACAACTTTACCAGAAATATTACAAAATGCTGTAATTCTATGATCCAACTAATTAAGGAAAAAGTAGTTCTACAAGTACTGAGAGGTTTTACTCTCAGCTCAAGTACAAGGGTACTTACCAGACCTCAGAGGTCTAGTACTTTTACTGTTAGTTTCCAATTAACTAATTGATATGAGTTTCTATTAAAATCATGCCTCCTAAATCCCTCAGTGAAATCAGAATTGTAACATATCGGCAATCAAAAGCTGAAATTCATATCAGTTCTCTTTCATGGGTCTGGAGGAGACTGCAAAGTATATGAAAATAGGGAAAGGGTTATTCTTTGGATATTCTTAGTGAGTGATAAGTGCTTGTGAAAACACTTGAGATTTGCGTAATCCCCAAAAGATCTAAAAGAACATATGGACTAGGATAGAAGAGAATTCAAAGCCCCATGCTTGGAATCAGGTTTTTATGTACCCAAACATTCGTGTAGGGAAAATCAAAATATCTTGGAATGTCCCAAGGCTGCAAGGTGCACAGTGTAGAAAGGCAGTCCTTTGATAGGCAAAAATCTGCTCATGAATGACAGAAACTAACCCTTCACCTCGATTAAAGAAAAGATTGAAATTTCACCACAGATTTCACCAGACCCGTGACTTTCTTATCCCTGCTCAAAGTTACTCACTGTTTCAGGTGCTTTAAGGTGCGTTTCTGTGCACGCCGACGCGGGAATCACATTGGGCACAGCAGACACAGGTGGCGACACGCGGCCAAAATCTTCCTGCAGCCGGGATCATTCTCAGGCTCTGCGTCCAGGGCTGAGCCACTCAGATCAGGACTCATCAATCAGCGGCTCTCCCTGAGCTGCAAATGCTCTAAAGGCACCCAGTGACCTAGTTTAAACTTGAACCTCGTGTTCCGCACAGATCTAACAGAAAGTGAACTTTTAGAGATCCCTAAGTGTGACGTGTCTAAGACAGCTTTCCAGGCAAAGGAGGACAAAAATAGAAGAGCCCCGTTATATGCCTAACAACAAGGTAGAAAATATGCAGAAGAAGTTTATGCCTGGTAGGAAAAGAGGAGGAAGAAGGGGATGGGTAGGCTGAAGGTAGTTTGAAGCCTGTGACACCAGAGGAAATATAAAATATTTATTTATCAGTATCTGCAATCCACTGGGAGATCTGAGGGACTGGGGAAGAAATGGCAGAGAGGTTTCTTTTAAATACAAACTGGATTGGGTGACTGTCATTTTAAGGCTGGGAGCAGGGGAGACAGGTCTGCAGGAGCTTGGGAGAGGAAAGTGTTTCAGGCAATTGGTGATTAATTGTACTCTGCTATGCCACATCTCTTTCTATTAAACCTTAGATGGCCAAATCTGTTTCCTAATTGTTTTTGTGTTTCTCAGTCTTCTTTTGTCTTGCATAGGAGTAGGCAATTTCTGTGCCATCAATATCTCATTAAGGGGCCTTGGATCTGAAATGCCTTGTGTTGTTTTTAATTTTGTTTTCCAGGCTTTTTGCTACATTTTATGACATGGCATTTTTTGTTTGCTCGTTGCGGTCCATTTATTCTCTGGCATTCCCTCTCCCCAGGTTATAGCTTTATTTGTTTCTCTGCCTGTTGGCACTCGAGGTGTATGTAAATTATTGTTGCATGCTTCAGCATCACCACCTATTGCTCTTCATTTCCCCTAATGACAGTCCCATCTGAATGCTGGTGCCTGCTCAGGTGGTACACGTGTAGAAAATAACTTCAACTCATCCGTGAGGTCTTTTTTCATTTTTCTTTTTTTTTTTTCCACCCTCTTTCCTGTTGCTGTGTGCCTCAGACTTGTATTCATGAGGTGAGGAATAGAGCCGCACGCTTTCTGCCCGGGGCAAAATCCTGCTGCCACTCCTGCAAGTAGCAGCTTAGAGGAAAAAGGAAGGGCATTCACACAAATAGCTAATCAAAGGGTTTTTAATGATACTCATTAGGAAAGAAATTCATTAACAAGCCAGCACAGAACATTCCCTGAAGGGAGAGTGATGTTACTGGTCACATCAAAGTCCCCACCTGACTAACACCTTTATTGCTGTTCATAGTAAGGCCAAGTTAGCAGCAAAATCAGTCGCATTCAGTTCCTGCCAAGCAAAAAGTCATCAAAGCATGGTCATGGAAACTGGATCAATTCTGGTTTACTAATAAAAATGGCTTTTCAACTTTTCACAGCGATGTATAGTTTAGCACCCAGCACTGATGCTTTCGAACTCATACAATTTTTGCATTTCCTACCCTTCATTCCTCTCCCTGCTCTTTCCCTCTCTTTTATTTGGGTCCCTCTGACCCTGACCACAGTGGTGCCCACGGCAGTGGCACAGTCCAGCAGCACCACACACCTCAGCTGGATGGATGCCAGCGCCCCTTTCCCAACAGAAGGAAACCCATGGCAAGGTCCAGCGGGGAGAACTGTGGGCAGACCCTTCACCCAGACAAAGCACCAATGCAGGCCTGCCAGAGCCTACCCCGACTGCTCAGGACAGATGCAATCTCTGAGCATCAGGGCTATTTCCAGCCAGCAGGTGTAAAACTGCCTTTTTTTTTAATGCTCACACCATTACTTACCTATAAAAGGGACTCTATTTTTCTGCCAACTCATTCCTAGAGATTAGTACCGGTATCTTGGGATGCTCATTTGCTCTGTAAAAATTAGTTTTTTAAACAGGCTGGAGCAGAAATCTCACTTTTATTGCGCTGCCCTGATACAGTAGAGCTCAGTTATTAGAACAAATTGTAGCAAGCAGCTTCCTGGTTGTTATACCCTCATAATTACGACGGGCTGCCACATGAAACCCTGCTTCACTCTTATGCTTAGAGGCAAGATCTCCATTTTGCAAGGACAGAGCAAGTTCTATTATGTATTTTACTGCCAAAGGAGGTCAATTAACTTTAATTGGTTCTAATTAGCACTTGCTCAAGCTGTTATATTCTTTACCTGCATCCGAGTGGCTCTCCAAGTGCTGCACAATGGATTCCTGCTTTTGAACACAAAGGAGAATTACTAATGGCATCCTTGAAGGCAAAAGATGCACTGATCAGCATAAATGGGGAACAAATATCAGCACGAATAGTAGCAGGCCTTTTTAGAAAAAAAGAGAAAAAAACAACAAATATTTTGTGCCCATCTGGCTTTGATCAATTGAACTGAATGCAACTGTGCACCTTGTTGCTTAAAGTTAGAACAATGTAAGTACACAAATGTCATTATTCTCTACCATAATTTCTTTACAGATGAGAGATAAGTTCTGCAAAATGCAGGGGGTAGAGGGGTGGAGGGGCAGTGTAACAACTCTGAAAAATACATATCGATCATTTCAATGGTAGCCAAAACAAAATACCCAGAAAAAGAAAAAAAAAAAAAGCCAAACGTACATCTGAAATGCTGATTTCTAGGATTTCTGAGGATTGTTTTAAAAGGTTTGCATTAAAATGAAAGGTTTATGTTTTGAGATGCTTTGGGTTTTTCTCCCATTCTGCTAAAGCAAGAGGAACAACCTCACTGGCCTAGATGTCACATGAGCCACCTGAGCCCTCAGGATGTGGTGAGAATTCAGCAGCAAACTCAGGATTGTCTACAACAACCTGAATTAGGAGCCATGTGCCAGAAGAGACGCTGCAATGCTGAGCTCTGCCCTAGGAACTTGATTTCTGGTGGGGCCTTCCTGGATGCAGCTACACAGCTACAGAAAGGCAGTGGAACTCAGAGCTACTTCTACCCAAATAACCCACTGAGCACATAGGCACGGCCCTACCTCTCCTGTGGGTCCCATGAGATATCTGTGAGCTCTGTCTGTTCCCGTGGGTGGAGGAGTGCTGGCAGGAAAGAGCTCAGTCCCAAAGAGAGGTGGGGAACAAGCTGGACATGGCAGACGCTTGGTGCCCCTGACGCAATACAGCATTTATTTTTCCATGCATCCAGCCCCTCAATGCATGCACAGAACCTCCCTGGCTCTTCTGCTCTTGCACCCCCCATGCCAGACACCCCAGATCCAGGGAACAGCATCAGCACTGAGTGCACAGACCACAGCAGGACAGCACAGACAAGAGTCAGGGAGAGTGGCCCCAAAACGTGAGACATTCCTGACTAAGCAGTCTCAATGCAAAAAAACCATGGTGCCACAGTCCTTGAAGACCTTCCCTGCCCTGAAAACTCCATCCTTGGAGAAGTGACCTTCCTCAACATCCTGACCTGCCTGGGATCCACTGAAACCCTAAAGCCATGAGGGCTTCCCTGCTGGAGATTTCCTGGGGTCTGAGCAGCCAGGGCTGGGGGCTTGTACCACCCCGAGCATGCTCCACTGTCACCAGCTTGGATGGACCACATATTTAAAACAAAGCACCAGATTTAGCATCCTAAGGATCTAGGCCCCCTGTGGACTTTGGATAATTTGTTTTGGTATGGAAACCAAAAGCAGTGAAGTTTACACATATTATTGTACTGCTCAAAATCGCATGTGAAACTGTGGCGGACTTGGCTGATTCTAAACCAGTATGTGTTCCTTATTTTAGTATTAGTTTTCCCTTTTTTCCTGCTATTTGAATGTGCCTCCAAACGAATCGTCCATTGCCCACATGGTTTTCAAAAACAATTTATTTTTTCGCTAATGTGTTCCAGATAGATGGAACACAAAACGTGTGTTAAAAAAACATAAAACTAAAAAATCCTCCCCTCGGCAAACAATTTATCCCCAATCCTTACAAAAGAAGGTCAACTTTTTTCTTTCTAGTTCCCCTGCTAAGTCTCCACAAGGCTATTAATCATTAAAAAAACCCCAAACTGTAAAAACTGTAGACAAGCCAAAGGAGCTGCCTGTAATTTTTTTCATTTTTAAATAAAAGTTCCTGCCAAAATCTCCCCCAACCCTATTTTCTTTCCTTTTTCAGTTGTGAGGACCTCTTTCTCAGCCTCAGTACACACCTCTTCTCGTGGCTGGCAATGCATGGGCTGAGGCAAGCACAAACCAGCATATAATTATTTCAAACAGTCATGTCTTCCTTTTGCCCTGGTGTATAGTTAAATTAATACACTTAAAAACATTCCATGCACCTTATCTTTTGCACTTTTCCCGAGGAACGGTGTTTCTGCGGCATTTCAGGTGACAACCAAAAGGTATTCAAAAGATTTACTGACTTGGATACGGACTTGAGAAATAAAAAAATTTTAAAAAAGAAAGAAATAAGAAAAAAAAAGAAATGTCTGTTCTTTGCATCACTGAAATGGCTGCCCATACAGCAATACACCACTGAAGCACATGGAACAATTTATTATTTGGCCTTTCAGCCCTCCTGCATTTAAAATTGAGCACATATTCAACACAAAGATTGAGAAAAATTGCCCTAGCACCTATCCATCCATTTTGGGGGTATTCTGTACCGGCTTGGCAGTAGCCCCACCAGTACCAAACCCCAGCTCCAAGGGCTCAGAGCAGGTTTTACACATCCGCTACTCTGTGGGCTTCAGGCAGAGCGAGTTGTGCCCTGCAGTCCTGGCACTGAGAGGGCACAGCTGCAAACAGAATAGTCACTGGAATGGCTGTATCAGTGTAATCACATTGGTACAACTATTGCCAGTGTAGGCAGGACATTAAAAAGAAACCCCTACCAGGCAATGTTTACCACTGGCTCGTAGACTAGTTCAAAAAACAGTGTACAAAATGTTGTCACCTGTAAGTGGACAGTGATGATTATAGCTCAGTCTATGTTATTATTGCCTGATTTTCCCTGGTTGGGTTTTCACATATTGACTCCTTACTCGAGGTCTTTTAACGTAGATTTGAAATGTGAATATGTTTTATTTTTTCCCCAGTAAATATACAATACACACTTCAACAGTACTATTAACCAACTTCTTATGCCAATTAAACTTTGCTGCACTAACAATACCAATGAAACACATTAAGAGGTCATACTTTTTCGTGAACAAACTGTAGCCAATAAACAGTTTTTTAAAAAAAACAACTTAAAAAACAATTCTAAGTGCTGCCACAACATCCCTTTTCTTTAAACACATTATTCACAATAAATGTTTTCATTTTTTTTAAAAAAAAGAAGAATACTTCTTTTAAAATAGTAAATTAAATGGCATTTTAAAAAATATGTACTGTGGTTCATTGGAAGTACACTGTATAGAAAAGAGAGAGAGAGAAAAAAAGAAGAGACATCACCTGTAAGATAATGGAGACACTTTGCCATACACAACAACACCTTATGTAATATTGTAAGCAAATTATTAATGAACAAAAATGTACAGAAGCAGATGGACAAGTTAGTGAATATCATGGTACTGCACAGCTTTAATACTGACACACATTTACTTTCCAGTGGAAGAGATAAAACACATATTTGAAAATAATTGGAATGGCTTTATCAATCTCTAATGATACTGAAATTTGAATAGATTAGAGTAAGGTGTTCCACCAAAGCTCAGCACAAGCTTTTGAATTAAACGGGGAAAAACAACTATCGGTGACTGAGTTAAACATTTTCCAGAGAATTAAATTTGAATTTTACTCTGAATAGTCTTCTCTTCATATGGTAATAATAAAATAAAAAACATACATACGTAAATATGCTGCTTTCTTTATCTTACTTGAACATTTTTGCACATTTTAAAGTAATATTTTTAACTATGGTGTTTTAACAAGCATGAAAATGACACATACTCATTGGTCACATATGTAAAAAAATTCATACCTTTTTCCTCAACTTTTTTTCTGTTTGCAACTTGCTAAATAACACTTCTTGACCGTAAGGGAGTTAACTACCATTTTTCAGATATTTAATAGTGCTGAGTTATAGATGATGGCTGTAGTGTTTTATCTTATCATGGAACAAGTTAATGAAATGAAAAGCAACATATATTTAGCATCGTAATTTACTTTTCTACAATTCTGCCATTACTAAAAGTGTTCTTAATACTGGTGAGCTCCAAGGCAATATATAAAACAACATAGACTGGTTATACGAAAAGGGTATTCAATGGAAACTTGTGTTCATGGTCAGATAGCTAACAGAAATAAGCTGTAAGATGCAATATTTAAATTAAGCATCAAAGTAATGGGTGGGTTATCCACATACAACATTCTAAGAAAAGCTTGAGAATTCACTCTTTGAGATTTGAGAGGTACAGAAGGCTTGGACAAAGTAATGAAAATTAATGAAGAGACAGGATGCTGTCATTAATGTCCACTTACAGAGTCTGGTTTATTCAAAAAGTGTATAAACATGCGTTATGTCCTCATCATAGTTCAAAGTTTGAAGCCACTCACTAAAACACAGGTCAAAGACTTTCTTTCCTTATATCCAACTTTTTGGATATATTGTATTGCCAGAAATATACTTAACGAAAGCCAAAAATAATTTGACCATTGCTTTCCTTCCAAACACTAAACATTTTACTATAAATTTAGTGAATCCAACTCCAGCTCTTGCTGGAGACTTCAGGTATGTAACGGAAAGGGTTGTGTAGACTGCATCAAAACAATTAATGTCATGAATTTCAGTGGTGCAGCTTTATCCTCTATCATACTGTACAGGTACTGAAAAGATGAAATAAGATACTATGACATTTCAATTTTTTGGAAGCAGCCTGAAGATGTCTTAGTAATAAATTGCATTCTTATCTTCTTACTAGGTATTCCTTGTATTTATATGGTTTGTTTCTCCTGGAAAATCTCTGTCCTATATTTTGGGCTGGAGAAATTAATGGTAATAACTCTTAAAACTGCAAAACAAAAACAGCTTTAGTGAAACACCTTAAGTTCTTTTGTTTGTACCAAGGTTTGTTTTTCTTCCCCTTAGTGACATGGGATGGCTAAAAGCAGATACTAAGGGTATCATTCTAGTGAAAGAGTCTGGGCCATCTCATGCTACCTTTAGTTTTCATATTCACTCTTTAAACTCACACTTCCAACTTCTGACCCCATCTTTAATAGGAAGAGCAACTATGTTGCTTGCTTTTAAAAGGTTTAAATCTGTCTCTAATGTCTTCACTGACATCAGTTTTGCCTGTCACTTTCTCATTTCTACGCCCCAGTGGAAACCTCCTAACATACTCCTTTACATCCAGCATTATCTAAAGTAGCTTACAGGACGTAAACCTTCTTCACACATTCAGTCTCTTTTTTTCTTCATGTCATGAGGAGTAGAGTTTTGTGCTTATCACCAAAAAAAATTGCAGTGCAAACTTTAAACATAAAAGTTACACAATTAAAAGTTAATATATGGCACCACAGCCTATTAATTCACATATAGTACAACAGACCAGTAAAAACAGACATGAATATGAACATAGCTAAAAAGAAGGTGAGCTTGCATAGCAATGCAACAAAAGAAATTATATACAGAAGGAAATCCTTTTCATCCTGGAGGGTGATTTTTTTTTTCTTTCTTTTTTTATATACTCCTGACAAGGAATAGTTTAAGGTGGATGGTGTATTAAAGAGAAGAACACAAGTAAAGTATCTGTGGGATATGTGTGGCTGTGTGTCTTTACATTGCATTTACAGTTCTTTTAATAGTACATAAATAAAGAAAATGTTCATTGCACTGTTTAGTGTCATCACTTCCATGAGTTCAGACCTGATGGTCCATCAGAGCAGCTTGCAATGTGTCTTCTCAACTACTCTATAGAGAGAAACAGAGAGAGAGAAAGTGGTTGTAATAAGGAGAAACAAACACACAAAACAAAGCTCATGGCAATATTACTGCAGCACAGGGTGAGTACCCAACCGGTTGTAAGAAGAAGGTTAATTGCTTCTAAGATGAAGAGCAATGGATGCTAAAATTTAGCACTTACCCACACCATATCTGAGACTGCACAATTCAGGGCTTGGAGATCACCATGAGCTCTCTTACAGCTGCTGGGCAGCAACTGCCGAGAGGTGCTGAGGGTTTGACTGCAGCAAGAGGGTGCAGACATGCCAACAGCTCCATGGCTTTTATTGCCATCAATAAATGTATTAAACACACCAGGATGGCCAAGCACACCGGGGTTTTGATGTACTTCTTCAAACAACAGAGTCAAGCCTTTGGGCATCTGGCACTGCCAGCACGTACACAGCATCAACAGGGTTTTATACAAAGTTTAACAGATATTGAGTGATAACAGAAAACAAATTTGGTAACGAATTCCCCTCTCCTGGGATGCTGAGGAAAAGAGTGGAGATGTACAACTGAAAAAATGGGCTACACTATCAAGAAAAGAGGACCTCCATATAGGAGAATACTTCTCATCAAGTAGCAGGAAATTAAGGGGAAGGCTGAGGAAAACTGTCAGTAGCATTTCCAAGACAACCACACTACACTTCACCAGAAAAGGTCTAAATTACTAGAATTCCTTCTCAATTTTCCCCATGCTTCACTAGCAGTACACACTGAGAGATGTCCCTGTAGATAACACGGGCATGGCTTACACAGATCTGAACATGTCCAAACCAAAGAACAGAGGGACAACATTTGTTTGCCTTCACATGCAATACGCCTCAGAAGGCAAAAAGATCCGGATAAAGCTTAACCTGATTATCAAAGACAACTTCCTACTCTCTTCACAACAGCTTTATAATCTTTCTCTTTTATCTATTTGAGAGTTTTAACTGGAGCTAGAGATACACTTACATAATTCACCAGTAAACTGTCCTTGACTGTTTGATCCCACATAGCCTATATCGAGAAGGTCACTGGCATTGCGTTGGTGACCTCCTCGCAAGACTTCACCTTTTCTAGGTCCAGTCGATCCTTTAGAAGAAGATGTTCCTGAAGAGCTGTGGCCACCAGGGGATGGGAAGTTGGGTTTACTATATGGTACGAGTGCCTCCTCTAGAAAAGCAAAACAAAACAAAATAAATAACAATAAAGTCTTAGAAATAGGCATAAACAAGCTATTCATTTATGCACATCATATTCATTCATATCTGGCTTTTGTCTTGCTTAGTAGCAAGATAATTTTACCTAAGAAAATACACAACTAGGAGCTGTATCCCAAGGACAGAGAAGCCAGCATGAATTTAATCTTCCTTCCTTGTAAACTCCTAAGTCAGTTTGTATTAATTATAAAAAGTCTAGATTCATTATGAATAACAGATCATGAATCATAGATAGTTTAATAAAAATAGGTGAACATGCAATTTCCAAAACAATGAAGCTATGATTAGATTTTTGCTCCAAGCCTACATAAATGTGCTTTTTCCTTTTCTTTAGCTTAAATTATGGCAACATTACCTCAAACAGTTTAGATAAAGAACTACAATATCAGCTAATTTAATTAGCTTCCAGCAACTCAGTAATTTCTAATGATGCAAAGTACACTGACAATTTTTTTTAACTCGTGTTGAATTACATTGGAAAATATTATATTATTCATTGCACTTGTAATATTTGGGGTGGATAAATAATCCTGCAGCTTGTTTCATGTTCCACTATGAGCAAAAAGCTTACTTTTGTTCACTTGGATTCTCTTTCTGTGAAGACCTGTAATAATGAACTGCTTGCAAGAGCAGGATTAATAGCAATAAAGCATAAGAGTGTATGTCTTCATATATACGAAGTAAAACAAGACATCACTTCTGATTAGAGTTTCCAGGAGATATTGTTGTAATAATCCAAATCCAAGAAGCATAACAGCAGCACTGATTTAACACTGAAATAGAAGCACTATTTCCTTTCCTTGCTGTGTATGATCCACTTTTGCCATCTCAGAAGCTGAAGAAACAGATCTTGCTAAATATAGCTTGATTTAAGAAAGGATATGAGTATGTATGCCTAACCTCAGACACAGCAATTGCCCCTTCTGAAATCAGTGGGATTTCTACTGCCTGCATCTTGCCTTTTTTTCAAAGTGAATCTAGGCCAAAAGGGTTTTCTTTATTTTGCTTTTGCAATTGTCTTCACTCTTAAACAACCTGACGAGGAGAAACGGACTTTCATTGACAGCGGGCAGGAACAGAGAAGGAAAAGTAGGTGGGGATGGTTGGAAAGAAAGAGCAGATAAAAATGCTTTTGAAGCAAAGGTTGAAGCCTTTGCAAAGGCTGCAGCAAAGGCACAATTAACTTAGCAAAGTGCTAAATGAGAACAAATTTGTGGAAGAAACTCAGGATTTGATTCGTTGTGCCTATTGCCACAAGGGAGTAGGATGTGGGGATTCCCCATGCGATCTGCTATGGAAGTGAGCCTGTTTGTAAGGTAAATCTGTTGCAGAAGAGGGCAGGCAGCTGACTTCTTTCCCTGCCAAAGTATCTCCCTCTGCTCCTGCCCAAGGGACCAGAATATTTGTGCTGCAGGACCTAAGGGCATTATCAGTGTTTTGTGCTATGACTGTGTGCTGTCCTTGCTGAAATAAAAAGAAATGCTTGGAAGAGAGAGCAAAAAGGCATTTAACAGCCAGAGTCTCCTAAATTATGTTACTTGGTTTTTATATATCAAGACCTAACAATAGAATCAGATGCAAACCTGGTTTCCAAAGGCTGGCTAAAATATGGAACAGTTTTCATTAAGGCAGCAATAAAGCAAGTGGCATAAATCAGTTTAGCAGAAAGCTGGATACATTTTTAAAGGATGAAAACAAAAGTCGTTAGGATTGCAAAAGAGTTGGAAGATGACATATATAGTCAATTGATTTGTTTTTCTAGCTTGTGGACTCAGGATAAGGCCTCCTTCGGGTTCAATGAAATATTGAGGAAAAATGATCATGAATAAATATAAAGTGCATTATCATTATAGAGCATATGGTATGTTAAATTATCTGTTGTGCCCTCAGAAATAAATATAATCCATAAAATAAGCAATTCTGACATAAAGTAAAGGCTAGGTTTTATGCAACATTCTAGCACACCAAAAGTAGTTGTTTCCAGACCTGAGAATGGGCTCACATTTATTAAACACTCCAAACAGTGCTCCATGTCCAGGCCTGCAAAGAATATGGGGAGGCTTTGTTGGTGCCTTTCTCTTTGAAATACTGAGCCTTTAATTTGAAGATCTAATTCCAGCCCCTGTGAAATCAGGATATGTGCGTTTAACAATGCTGCTGTACCCCATAAAATAACCAAAAGGCTTTGCCTATTATCAAAACTATTGTAACCTGATCTAGCACTACTTTCTGCAGAAGGGGAGCTGAGAATGTCGTATTTGATGTGCTGCAACTGCGGTTCTACAATGAAGCCACTGCCAGGAACTCAGTGATATTGTTTATACTGAAGGCAGCCAGTGGAACCTCGGATCCCAGACTTAGGTATTTTTATCCTATTCAACTTCAAACTAAAGGTCTTGCTTTCAAAATTCGACTCACAGCTTGGTAACGTCTGAATGAAACCCCCTAAGTTGCAAATTAGCTATTTTCTGGAAGCTGATAGCTAATAATAACTCCTTTTGGAAATATACTGAAAACTGGGACAGGATATATTTCAAAAGAACTACGCCATTAATAAAGGAAAAGGGAAGAAGCACAATTAATATTATTAAACTACCCAAATTTAGTGATAAATTTAGTTATAAACCAGCATCACGCACAAGAGTAGCCTTTTTAAAATCTATCAAAGACAAGAAAGCTGCAGTGCAAGAGGCTAGAATGAGAATGCACACAGACAGATATGAAGCTCTGGCCCATCTTGTGCGCAAACTTTATGAACCCCTCACACCAAGGTAAACTCATAATATCTCCTAAAGGCATCCTTTTTATGCATAAAGGATATGCACTTGTTCCTGGCATCCTTAATTTGACAAGAACAAGATACCTGTAACCACTTCAGTCCTAAATTCAGTGCTTGTGTAGGGCACTGGAAGTGTCAAGATCAAGTTCTCTTTATTTATGGACAGATAAATGCATGCCCTGCAGGATGGGAATTTTACTACTGTATAAGCTCTGCATCACAGAATAAATGACAAATTCTATTTGTACACTTGTGAGGCAGAGGAAAAAGAAGGGAATTCTTTCTAAAGAGGTCAGAGAAGCATCCTTAATAATAATTTTCAAAGAAATGAGAAGCGTAGAGTATATTCAGGCTATTTGCCATGTGTTTGTACATCTTGTACATTGCAATTAAAATTGCCATTTCACCAAGCAGCATGAATTTCACATACTATTTTTAAACTATGATTTCACATCATGATTTCAGAACATGAACAGCCACTCACTTGTTTTTGCAGCCAACAGATTAGGGGGTTTTAACAGTACCATTATTGTTGTATTTTAAAATATGGATTGTATTTAAAATATTTACATTTTAAATACAGGTAGCAGTGTTTTCCCTAGGAGGACTTTATTCAGTAAATCCTCTCCACATGACAGGTTTTCCTGTGCACTACTATTTTTTGTTAGTAAGTTAATGGTATAAATCTGTTAGATGAACAAGAGGCATTAAGAGTTGAATAAAATCAAGAAAAAGATGGATGATAAGAGTACCTTTAGTATGACTGTGGGAGCTACATACATAAGTGAAGAAACAGCGTAACCCTGCAAAAAACTTCACTCACAGTATGATTTTTTTGTCTAAATAGTATTTGTCCTCTTGTATCACTCTAATCAGCACTGCACTGGGATGAGATGGTTATTGGCTTAGGGAAAACGCCTAGGATGAAACAGCAGCTTTTACTTGAGGTCAGGCTGACAGAAGGAAAGTGTGAATATTGTAGAAATACAGCTCCAGCCCAGCATCACCTCCTGTGCACATTTTTGCAAACTTGAAATACATTTAGGCGCTAAAATCAGCTCGTGCAGGTCCTGTATGAGGGTGAAAACCTGCGCTGTCATCTTGCTGGGCCTAAGAGATGAACACTACCTTGTCATATCCTTGAATAAAGAGAAGAGAGGGTTTTTAATACAGCTGAAAGGAATGCCAGTAGCTCAGAAGGATCAGCCTTGTTGCAGATATGCAAAAACAACTGCTGCCAACTTGGAAGCAGGTTGAAAGAACTGGAAAATATGGTCCTATATGCATAAATAAATACATCTAACAAAAGATACTCTAAAAGCCTCTCTCTCCTTCCTTCCCTGCTGGCCTGAAACTGTTCCTATTTTCTCCATTGCTACGCTTGAGAACATTATTAATTTCCGAAACACTGTTAAGAGTGCACCAAGTCAGGTGCTAATGAGATTTCATTGTTGCAGGAGGGAAACTTGGATGACAAGCTCTGTTTTCACTTTGCCTTTTCACATTTTCCAGCCTGACCCTGGCCAGCGCTCTCCCAGAGAGGTGTGGGTGACCCTGGAGCCCTGCCAGGCACAGAACCCCTGGGCACAGGGTGGGGTGTCGAGCAGCCGCCCTGCCTCGCCTCGGCTGGTGCAGCACACACACACCTGATCCGAAGGCTTGTTTGTGTTGGGCTTTCCTGAAATCCTCTTGGCGGTCTGTAGAGCTTATCCACTCCTGGGCTTGCCGCTGCCACTCTAGTGATGTCCTAGCGGGCCGGTCCAGGGAGCTCTTTGTGTCATCTACGTTGGCTGCGTGCTGCCTCTCCAGAGAGCTGCCCTTCCTCTCTGCAGAGCCTCCGCGCTGGCTGGGCGCTACGGGCTGCCTTAAACCCTGACCGGGGGGCGGGTCGGGTGGTGGTGGAAGATCTAAAAAACGTGAATAAGATTCAGGTGAACTAATTTTTTTAATGGAAACAGAAGGTCTGGTTTTGATGCTGAAAAGAAAAGAGCCTTGCAAACGGTACAAGTCGCTAAGTTAGTTGGTTTTAAAACGAGGAGATCTCGTGTTAATCAGAAATTGGGTTTTGACTTCCACTACCTTTTTATTCTGCTTACTGTGTTGCTAGCTCTTCCTAACTTCCATAAAAATCCATAGACTCTGAGCCCTGACTTACACTTCTAAGCATGGGATTTACTCTCTGTGGGGTGTACTCCAGTTTTTTGTTCACTAACAGCAAGGAATTAAGAAAGGCTATGGAAAACTGACCTGTGCCAGTTGACAATTTCACCTCACCATACTGGGGTTTGCTTCATCCGGTTTTTGGGCTACACTTTCAGCTTGAGGTGTAAACTCAAAATCTAATATAGAACTTAATCAAAATGAATAAAATGCCACAAAAAAAAAGGGGGGAAATCAATTCCAAAACCTACTGCCATTGAAAAAGCATCAGTACATCTCTGACAAATGTGTTTAAATGGAACCACCAAAAAATGGGTGAGAATTTTAGTCACTTAAATGAAGAGCTAGAGTCTTCAGAGACTAGAGGATGGCTGTTCTTAAGTTTAGCAGTCTTGCAAATGTAACCAATTAAAATAAAATTTCAGCTAACAGAAAGACACTTGCCTGGTCTCCAATAACTTCTGTCCTTTTCAAGTTTGGGACTTGGACTACTAATGTGCTTGTAGAATTGAAGATCAACCTTCTAGTCACATTTGTGGGGGCAAAAGTACACTTTTGTATTAGTTCAAGACCCAAGGTAATTATAGACTCAGGATGATTTTAATTCTAAATGCAAGTTTTTCATGTAAACCATGTGATAGACTTATAATAGTCCAGATCATTTAAAAAGAAAAAAATATCAGAGAATGGAGGCACCTTTAGTATCATAATGAAAATTCTTCCATATTATATACCCATTCCATACAAGGAACACTTTCTGATAATTCTGTTTTGGTGCAATGGATACCCCAAATAAATCTCTGCAGCCACGCCAACTTCACAAAATCCTATGTTAGCTTACAACAGATTTGGGTCTGTCCTGTTTTCTAGTCCTTTGTATGTTACAGTGTTGTGAAGGTTTATCAAGAAATTGAACTTGGCTCAGGAACAGGCATGGAAAAGTAAACCTCTCTTTTGCCTGCAGGGAAGTCTGATGTTTATAACTCCAGTGAAACCAAAATTCATTTTATAAATTGGTCAGGAGGCCTTTGGAGGGAGTTTATTTCAAAGCCTGTAATCCAGTTTTATATAATGCTTTATGTAATGCTACACAGAATTTTTTCATGCCCTTGATGTTAGAGGTGATACTTATACCTCACATATGGAGCAGAAATGCTTCCAAAGTTGCTGAGATGTCATTCCAGTCAACACTGTCTCTTACAGATAAATGAGGATGTGCAGGTTATTTGTGTTTACAGGAGGAAAAAGTTGCATCCAGTGATGCTCCTGCCCCTTTGCTCACCACTGAAGAGCTGTGCCCCAGATTAAGATAACCATCCTCTGGCAAGAGCAGCCTTTTAATAATCTGTCAGTGAGCCTGGTGAATGCTTTATGTTCAGCACTAATTTATTTGAGAAATTTTTTGTTATGAATATAGATGCGACCTTTCATGACAATGACTACACTTGAGTTACTGTAGGTGGAAGCAGGAGGGTATGGGAGCTTGCCAATGTTAAAATTGCTTTATAGTGCTGGCTTCCAAAATGGCATTTCTTATAATTGATTTTATTGCGATCATAACCAGTTAATGCACAGAACCACAACACTGGCATCTGCTTATGCAATCTGAAATACAGATAACCAAAGTTGTGATTTATAAGCACTTTGTGGAGATGCATTGAATCCAATAAACACAGTCATAACATGACATCGGACTATGCGATTTCCCCAGATAAAATATCTACCGTTCAATATAAACAAAATTTTCAAGTAGTATCATAGAAAAAAAAAAGTTAAAATTATTGCAGTATTAAACTTTAAATAGACTGCCCTACTTCAGAAATTGCTGTCTAATAGTTGTTATTAATTAGATACTTTAAAGGAAAGAAAGCTTGTACTTAAATTGTACTGCATGTTCTAGAGCTGACTGCAACTCCTGGAATTACTGTAGAGTTATGATGTTGATCTACTTTTAACCTGATTATTGCTTTTATCCATCCACAAAATAAGCATAAAGACTGACTTATGCATAGAAGTGAAATGAAACACCATGTTTGTAAATTGCTTTCGGTGCTTTAAACCTATGGATGAGTTGAAGAGAAGAATAAAATATATCTTTTAATGAAGCTTCACGGAATTGTAGAACTAGAGGTACTTTGGAATTAACATAAACTGGCTCTGGCCTGCGTACAGGTTTACTGAACTGTGTGTCACCTGTCTGAGAAGATTTGTAAGAACAGTTACTAATTGTAGCCAAACATCACTGACTAAACTGTTTGCTTCTTCACTTCCTTACCCAGGTTGACAGTCACAGTAACACCTACCCCTTCTTTTTAATAAAAGAAGCTGGAGGAGAGCTTCATTTGGAAATGCAGCTTTTTATTTGCTCTGCAACTTACATCCTGTACTGTAAATCTTATGCCTTAGTAAATAACTACATATTTTCTGTTATCTTGCCTGGGTATATAGAAACATCCCACATATCTGGAGGCATGAGTTTCTCCCTCCAACATCACTGAGATTACTCTTGCCTTGCCTTTCCTCTCCTACCCCTACTAAAGGGGTAACAGATGTGTTAGAAGTCTCAGATCCTCACAGTAAATCTTATTACCACATAGAGGCAATCCAACTCATCCATCATGTCAATCCATTCAGAGAAGTTTTCAATTTAGAAATTCAGGGACTTCAGTAGGATTTTCACTGAGGATACCCAAAGTGGTAATGGATTCATCCTGCTTCCATCTAAATCCCACTTATCGTTCAGGTGGTAGGGAAAATACCTGAAAGCCCGCAGTGAGCTAGTAACTTTCTAGGTCAGTAGGATGTCATCCAGACTATCATTTTGAAGCCTCTAATGGCAGGATTATCAAACCTGCAAGGCAATTCATAAGTGCATTGGTGGGGAGGTGATGGTCTTATTGATTTAGTAATGGAGGGATTGTGATTGAGGAGCTGTAGGACATCAGAGTGCCTGATAAGGAGGAGATGGATATTCGGTCTGGGATTACTCCAGCCCTTCTTTAGAAGGCAGAGCATTGGCTAAATGATTCAGGCACCAGACAAGGTTTGGCACAGCCTCTCATTATTAACTGGAAAAAGCAGCAAGTTAAAGAACCTACAACTATAAGGACACACCTTTCTACCTGTGTCAGTGATTTCTTTTCCTAGGGGTGATAATTACTGTGACATTTAATAAGCCTCTGAACCACTTTCTAGCATCAGAAGGTAAGTATTTTCTTTAGAATGATCTACCTTAGACAAAGTTAGTTGTAATACACAGAAGGAAGTTAGTGGCATGGCACAGCAACATAACTCTTATGTTTCAGTTTTCATTTTCAAACCCTAAGCATATTTCCCTTCTGCCTCCTCTTTGTTTTAGTTGGGTTTTTTTGGGTTTTTTTTGCATATCATGCTCAGCTAAGAAGGGCTTTTAACTTCAGTCACACAGTTACCATGCTGCATACTATATGACAGATTCCACTGTTTTGCAATTCATGACTCATTGTTTCTTGGAAAACAAATTATTCCTTGAGCACTAACACTAAAAACCTCCTGTTTTTTGTTTTTTGTTTTTTGTTTTTTTTTTTTTAATGTGGACTGTGAGCTCAGAATGAAAGTTTTGATCATCTGAGGGATTCGTAACATATTCTTCCTCTGTGGATTTGCTGTTGTCTCCACAGTATTTCAGGATGTGGAAGTGAAAAACCAAGTTGTACAGCAAGACAAATATGAAGACTCCATCTAGAGTCAGTCTCTAGAGGCTTCTGACCTGCAGCTGAAGGAAATGAAGAAGCAGGGTTTTAGGGGATTTGTGTGGATTGCTGTCAAAACTAAGCATGAACTTGAACCCTCAAATGCTTACACAGTCTGAGATGTGTGTGCTATGTGTTAAATATTACAGTTTCTTATGCCTTTTGCACTGTCCCACATGGTTACAGTTAACAAGCAGGAAGCGCTCGGGATGTGTATGGGAATAGGCAGAGAAAGCTGGAGCTTTCTTGGTCAATGAAAATTTAAAATGACAGACATCCGGCATGTGATGAGATTTAAACACAGGATACTAGGACTCATCCAACTTGGGAATTTGAAAACAAGTGGCAAACCAAGTATGTTCTCACATGACAAATCCAGGAGGAAGCAGTTATAAGGGAATGGATTGGAGACATCTGAAAAACTGGAGGAAATGTGTAATGATGCTTCTCACAGAAATCAGGATGGCTCAGGGCTGAAAGGACTGGCCTGGATTAGGCTTGGAATTGCTGGACCTATCCGAGGTTCTCCTACTTGGTTTTTCTAGCTATAGCTTAAGCACAGTGGTATTGTCTGTCTTTGTAAAGTTCCTTGCAATATTCCACAGAAAGCATCCAGTTACCATTTCTAATTTCTGTAGGACCAGAGATTCCTAAATTCAATTGTTTACATACATGCAGGTGGCAGCAGCAACCTTTAGCTTCCTTAATTGACAAATGATCTTTTGCAAATTTAACTATGACTCAGACTTGACATTACACTTTAATGACTCATATTCAGTAGGAGTTGAAGCGGAAAACTGTACCATTTGTGTTTGTTTGTTTGTTCCTGTGTTAATACAGGATGGGAACAGTTCCTCTATTGCTCCAGGACGTTATAAATTTTTGGAACATATAGCAAGGACTTCAAATAGGTTTATAACAGACAAATATTAACCTAAAGGCATCCAAAAGCTGTTATGGTTATTGCCTGTGTCTAAGAGGTTGAAGGAAATAGTATATCATTGATATTCTGATTCAAATATATGAAAGAAGAAGATTAGTATTTTGTAAAGGATAAATAAAAGACAATAGGAGTTTTCTCTTTTAAAAATAAATCTTAGAACCTGATCTCTTTCACTGATTTAAAACAAGGCCAAATTTTATGATGGAGTCACTCTCTGAGGAGCACCACTTCCATCTGTTTCATGACCTGAGCTGGATTCCCATTAGTTTTCTGGTACCCACACTATTGAGCAATATTTCTGTAGCAAAAGCATTCAAAAGCAGAAGACTTCAGGTCCCACCATACCAAACGCACTACAAGTTCACACAAACACAGAATTTGTGGCCCAACATGCTATCAGTTCAGGGTGACAGGACATGCCACTCAGAATGGTTAACAAAACACACACAGAAAGACTTTGGCCAGCATTACAAGCGACATCCACAATATCCAGTTCCTGTTCTCACAGCCACAGCTATTTAATGGATCTCTGTAGCAGAGAGGCCTCTGGAGTATATCCACAAGGGGAGGGAGTTCCTGTTTAGAGCAACTCAAATCCATATGGGCAGAATCTAAGCTACTTAAAGCTGTTTCCACAAATAATATGGCAGCGAGAAGGAGCCACAGAGCAGGAAGTATAACAACAACCCCTTTGGTAAAGACTCTGATCATTTCAACACCTACAGGCGCAAGGCCAGGGATCCGAAGAAATGAGGGGGAGGTAGCCAGCTGGCCACCTTCCTATGCAGTCTTCCTCAAAAAGTAACAGGCAGTAAGTGTGTCTTTTGCCAGACTCAAGGCTAGACAAAGAAAACGGAAAACACAGCCGATCTTAATTATTAGAAGAGCAGACCAGGCATGCCTGAAATTTCCAGATGGGAAGTAGTCGTAAGAGAAGTGGAGATGCAAAAGAGGGAGACACAGTCACTGAGGTCAGCGGATGTCAGGACTGAAGCAGCACGGACAAGAGGTGAGGCAGAATCATGGGAAAAGCATGGCAAGTGTTGCTGTAGCTCTTGGGTGTCTGTCAAAGCCAGCACAAACCAAACAGAGCCCTGTGGCAGCAGCTCTCCACTTCTCCTTAGGAATTCATGGCATACTGCTACTGCTAGTGGTGGCTACTTTTATAAAATGTAAAATTACTCACAGGTCATTCTTTAATGTCAACTCATGTGCAATGCAGTCATTTTGGGGTAGGATTTATACTGAGATCTGAGAAACCCTAAGAGATGATGACATGTCCAGAGCAGAAAGGGAGAAAGGCTCCTCGAACACTCACCAAGCTCCACTCAGGTGGCAACCTGGGGACCCCACTCCACCAAAGCAGTAATTCCCTGTATCCTATATTCCTGAAAAGATGGCTCTGCCCTCTCCCCCTGTGCCCCTGTGCTCATTGCAGGTTTTCCTGCCACGACACTCACCGTCCGTGATTCCCTCCCGGCGATGAGGCAGCGGCGGCTGCTCCAAGCGTCCGCCCTTGTGTTTCTTCGTGGGCCTCGGCCTCTGACCCTGATTGACAGCGGCGCTGGTGTTGCTGTCACTAGAAAAAGGACTGCCTGGCCGAGGTCTCTGAGAGGAAGAATATGCTTTGCCTAAAGTAAAAAAAGAAAAAGAAAAAAAAAAAAAAGAGAAAGCAGATGAAAAAATGTTATTGCCTTGAAACGGGCTGTTCTATTAATGTCTGCTCCAAAACATTAAATCAAGCCTAATTCTCAGAGGCAGGCAAGTGTCCCCTTGAGGTACCCACAGATAACAACTGCTTTAAGACACACCACAACAAGAGAAGCAGAGAAACTTGGCATTCTTTTGTCTTTAACTTTTACAATTAAAATTATTGCATCTGTTGTGATAAAACTGCTGTATGCCATGTAACTCCTACCTGCTCTGTGTGCTGAACAGATGTGTCATAACAACTCCTCAGCCTTGAACAGGGAAGGAAAACAGTTCTGCAATCAGATCAAATTTATCTCCTCCTGCCTTCCACTTTCATGTTTGCCGAGCCAGATTCTCATTTTAGGGGCTCCCATATGCACTGTATATCTGGAGTAACTCCAGTGAGATAAACATAACTGATTTTTCAAACTATGTAGCAGTGTAGGTCTGTGTACTTAAAGACTCTCTTCTCTCAAGAAATAAAAATGGGGGTATATTTAAGTGCTAAAATTTTCCAGTTAATTTTCAGTACTTTTATATGTCAAAAATATATATTCTGACTGAATTTGTTTCTCAGATTTATATATTTTTATATATGCAGTGTATATATATATCGATACTATTCAAGCTATGTGATTTCTCTTAAAAAATATCTTTGATGCTGTTCTGTGGAGCACATGATTAAAAGCCTTGGAATGTAAGAGCACAGTTAATTTACTACATTCTCTTTCTCTTATTCTGGTATTTTTATTCTGTTTACTAGACAATGTTTAATGATAACTGATGAAAACTAAAAATCACCATATTTTACTTTCTTTTTTTCTGTTTATGTAATTTTTGCCAAATTTTGGAGATGCTAACATCTTAATTAATTTGGAATTGGTAATTAAAATTCTTACATGTTTTAACGCTATCTGCAGTGGAAAATCCATAAGCCAGTCAGAACTTCTGCTCTTACAGTGCTGCTCTAGGCCCAAATGGTGTAAGAGTTGACAGAAAGTGGCAAAATGGGTGTTTCCTATTTTTCTGGTCAACTGGGCCCAAGATAATAAGGAGATTTTTTTAATCTTCTGGTTAACTTAAAACAATGCCTTTGCTAACCTAGCTCATTTTAACTGAAATTGGGTTACAGAACACCCGCCCTAGCAGCTAATTCTGGAGCTAGGAGAAAGCAGGAATTTGGGAACATTAACCTCTATAGCTGGCACAGCTGCAGCCAGACAAAGACGAGTGATCAAGCCCTTGTTTCATGGATAAGGATAACACAGCAGATGAACACAGACAAAATATTAAAAATTCATTTAAAAATAAAAATCAAAAAAGAGTACTAATGCAAAGAAATTCAGATGTGAGCCTGAAATTCCGTCCCAGGTTCCAGCACACTGCACAGATGTTTTGCAAAAATAAACTCACAACACTCAAGTGCAACTACTAAGTGCAGGATGCAGATTCTTCACACTTATTCTTTCCACTATAGAAATGTGATTATTCATTCAGAATGCTGGTTTTAAAAAGAAATGGACCCCAAACATTCTTGTTTATCCCTTCATAAAAATGAGACAAAATAAATAGCACTGACCTAAATCATACATGGGGCAAACACAAACGATGTGCAGACTCCCAAACCACATTTTTCAATGCACTTAATAACTGATTACAGCACCTTGTATTTTTATGCAGCCCTTCCAGTAAAAACTGCTGAGCAGTGTCAGACTTTCTGTAGCAGATTTAGTGTGTGCAAGTGGAGACAAGGATGAATCCACTAATTCTTGATTTAATTTCCCAAGGGCGTTAAAAAGGAAAGCTGTTTGAACTTCATAGCAAATCACATGATGGCTTCTGGAAACTGGAATCAAAGTGTCTGGCAGCAGAGACTCATTGCATCTGGATTTACCAGTGCCTCTCATGCTGGCAATCAAACATTACCATGTGAGCCTATCAAGCTGGACATCTCCTTCAGCATCTACCGCTGAGAATGCCTCACAGCTGTTCTAAAGGGGAGAAAATAATTGTCCAGACTGCAGAGGAATTGAGAGTCAGGACTTTCAGACTCCCTTCAGAGCAATGGACAGGATGACACTGCTGCTTCTCCACTGCCAGACCCCGAGCTGCACTCTGGGGGTGCAGCAGAGCTGTAACAGGGGTGTCTGACCGAGCCACACTGCCCGGGGAGGTGACACATCCTACTGAAACTGGGGGAGCACTTCCATTTGCTGAGGTTTCTGTGAGGAAAAGAGGGGAGGGCTGTTTGTTTACGTGTGGGTTTTATTTTATTTCCATTTTGCCTGCTGGATCAGTAGGACAGTTAAGAGGGTAATAACCATAAAGTTCACAGCCACTGGATTTTTTTTGGGCCCTGTACTCTAATGGTCTGTCTGAGGAATTACACACACACTCACTTTAAGTGCATTTGTGACCTAATTTAGCTAGGAAAATACAAGTGACAAGGGGGCTCTCATCCTTTCCTTGTATTTTCCATTCACAAAGCTACAATAAAAAAATCATATTTATTCTGAAGTGTCTGTGTTTGTGTGTCCATTTACTTGTATTATGTGTGTGTTTGTGGTGGAAACTGTGCTTCTCAAAGGTTTGATACAGCAAGTTTGAGTGAATCTTCGCATTAGCTTTTACTGGAGCAAATACCACCAAAAAAAAAGGTTGGAAAGGATTTGCTCCTTTCATTCAGAAGTCAGGAGACTCGTCAAGGAAAACAGTGTATTTTAAGTCATAGTTTGGCCAAATGCATCCATACTAGATAAGTAAAGGTCTACATGATTTTTCTTGTTTTGTTTTGTTCTTTTTCAAGTGGTAAGACAGATTTACTCAATTTTCCATTAATAAAATAAATAATTGAGAGCTTCAGCTATGGTGAAATAACAATCTTTTAAGGATGACTGTGTCTGACCAAAGTCAGTGGCAAAAGTCCCAGTGATTTGAAAAAAGCTGGATCTTAGGACTTTGCCATCAGCTCCTTCCTTTATTCCTAACGTTCCTAAAAGGCAGTGCTTGCCATGAAGTTATTGCAAGCAGAAAACCTACAGTTTTCAGCCTCAACAAGTGAGACATTTCTCCTAAATGCACGCATTTTATTGAAGGAGAAACTTCATACTAGACTAACAGTAAAAAAAAATTAAATGATAGGAATATTATGGGACCTGCCATCAGGAATCACCTGAGGAAGCGTAACAAAAAATAGGACCCATGTTCTTACTTTGCTAACAGATTTGTGAATTTAAATAATTAGTCATTGTTGGTATTTTGACGAGATTAAGAAAATGCAAATGTATTCTTTTTTTACCAGAATATTTAAAGATAATTTTTCTTTTCTTTTAAATAGAAATAAAACATATGGAACTTTCAAAAGACGACCTAAACTGTATTTAGTTTTCATTAATTTCAGAAGATGGGATGTTTTCAAAAGCAATATCCACTTTACCTTTGTTACATTTTACCTGGCAGGTTCAGTTGGCATTAAAATTAAATGTTATCAAAATATATTAACTTCTTGAATTAAGTATTTTTTTAAACCAGCTATTAATAAAGCTTTAAACAGTTTGTATTGTTAACAATAAAAGCACACAAATTCACCCCATGCTTAGAAAAACTTCACAGAAAAACACACTTTTGCAAGAAGAAATACAACAGAAGAGCAGGGATGGAGATAATAGTTTAGAGATGATGTTCATGACTGGAAACGTGAATGATTGTGAGGAGATTTTTCTGAAAATGAAATCATCAAAGGTTGCAAGGCAGAATTAGTAATTTCTTCACCGAAATATTAAATGAGAATACATCAGTAAATCTATGGCAGAGTCAGCAGAGAGGGGGACTGCAGCAGACCGAAGGTGCAGATTAAAAGCTTGTGCTATTCACTACTTCAAATCACTCAAAATGAAACATAATGCAAGGTTTCATTTAAAATATACCAGTAAAAGTATCTCCATCCACCTCACTCCATGCATGTTAGACAGGTGTGAGACGCAGGTTCACTGAGAGAAGGATAGGCAGAGACACCCTTCATGCAGAAAGCATCAACTTTGGGTCTACAAACCTGTTCTGGTCAGGCTGGTTCCATCCAGCCTAAACCCAGCTTTATCTGCTGCTGCAACCAGTGCTTGTGCAAAAGTGCCGCTGGTAAAGATCGAGTCATCTGAGGAGCTACCTACACTAGATCTATGACTAGAAAAGTTACGGTCCTCATCAGACGCAGAACCCCATCCATTTACCATTGAACCTAAAAACAAATGTAGGGGGGCTAGTGAGTGGTGCACATTTGATATTCTTTGTTCATCTAAAGATTAAAGACCCGCTTAATATGTCCTTTCTTAACAGGAAACCCAAAATTCATTTGACAGAGCTTGGTACAAAAGAGCAATATTCATCTAAAGATTAAAGACCCACTTATTGTGTCCTTTCATGGCACAAACCACAAAGTTTATCTGACAGAGTTTGGTACAACAGAGCACTATCAGAGCTAGGTGGGATCTCATTCGTAGCTTGCTTCATGTAGCTTTGATCCTGTAAGCAAAATAATACACACTCTCTACAAATGTGAAGGCTCCGCAGTAAATTCTTTTGAAAATTAATGGCTTTTTCTTGTGCTTGAATTGAATGTGACTGTTTTCGTTATTTTCCTTTTAGTTGACTTGTTACAAATCAGTATCTAGTTTGATATTTGCAAAACCAAGTCTTAATTTTGGACTGCACATGTGTAAGTGTCGGTAGATATGGCTACAGTCAGACCTGGGCTTCAAGTGCTATTCTGAACAAGACTGGCACCACGTAATTGTGTCAACCAAAACCTTAAAATAAAAGAGAAGTTTAAATGGCCTGAGAAGTAGTTCATTCTAGTGGATTAAAGAAACTTTTTAAAAAAGTTAGAAATAATTAAGATTCAAGAGCAGTGCAAATATATGCTCAAATTGAATACTGAGTCAATTGCTAGGCCAGTTGGCCCCATGGTACCTACTAACTATGGATTACCATCACTGCAGGAGACGAAAGTGATAACAACATCATAAAAATGCAGTTAGAAAACCAGATACCTGAAAAAACACATGAACGAAATATAGAAATCTTTATATCAAGAACAAACTAGAGAAGGAAGGATCAATCTTATTGTGCTTTTCAGCAACTGCTACCTTGAAAAAAAAAAAACCCAGTGAGCCTGTGAGAACCTGAAGAGAACTGGTTTTCAAAGACATGAAGGCATGTGGAGGGATACATCACGGCCCTGACTTTACTCAGTTAGCAGAGCTGAATTTCTGTAAATGTACATAAAATGTGTAGCAATGCAGTAGCCTTTTCTTAATCCATGTCCAAGAAAGCATTGCTGTGTTTAAAATTGTTAAGTAGTAAATCAATAATGACCTGCCTATTGGTTAATTGATAGGCTAATTAACTAATGGTGGTGTCAGATATTAAAAATGTCCTGCAAAAATAGGTCATGAGTGCAATAAATGAATCCTGGAATTCAGTAGCACGCTGCACCACAAAGCCCTAGAACAATGGATTATTTTGTGATGCTGCAGTGACCAAACCTTTTAATGTCAGAGAAGTGGCAGGCTATAATAACAAAAGCCCCTGCACTCCTCAGATACAAGAAAAGAAAGCGAGGAGGTCTGTGGAGGTCTGACAGGCAGAAAGTGTGTTAAGTGCAACAGAGAGTGACAGAGTTTGATTCTGCTTGCCAAGAGCACACACAAAATTGTTATTTTCCAAACAGACTCGACCTGATGCAGACAGATGTGAGGGAGCCCAGATAACAGCAAGGGAAGGCTAAAACTGAAGTTCCTCTCAGGAGACAGTTTCTGAACTAACAAATCAAAGCGTGATAGGACATCATAGAGAACGGAGAGTAAAGACGCTTAGCAACAGTTATTGATGATGTATGAAAAGAGATACTACAGATAAAACACTCCATGAAGATGTAAGGAAATGAAATGCTGTAACTGAGGACATTTTCAAACAATCACATATAGACACATTCCACAAAATATGTAAGCACAAGCTGAAACATAAAAATAGAACTAGAGCTACACATGTCAAAGGATGATACTTGGATGCTAAAAATTTAACATGTATGTCATTAATTTCAGGACCCAGGGGTTTTGTGTGAGATATTCCCTTCTCTATGTAGAGACATATAAAACCATATACTGTACAGAGCACTTTTTGTTTTCAGTATCAGAGTCTGTGAGACTACCAAGAAATAAGCCTCGTTTTAGGTATGAAATATACTGAATATTTGTCAAGGCACCTAGTGTGTGAACACAGCTATTGTTCTACACACTCACAGACATACCAATTTTTCTAAAATTACCTACATTTTAATTATCAGGCTGCCAGTTTTCCAGGCTAACCCTGTACAAAAGCTTTGTTCCTCAACTCCTCCACATTCCCATGGACAGCAAGTATTAGCGAGGCTAGGAATAGTGTATTCTGGCCATGGATCATTCTCCTTTCCCCTCTTCTCCAGCAGCTGTGCTAGGGGGGCCTGGCAGGCTGGAAGTGTAGCTCCATTTTTGCAGGGACATGAGTTTTACTGGGATGTCATGACCCCACCTGGAATTCTGGATCCAATTCTGAGGTCCCCAGCACAAGACAGACATAGATCTGTTTGAGTGCATCCAGGGAAGCGCCACAACAATGATTAGAGTGCTGGAATCTCTCTTCTGTGAAGACAGGCTGGGAGAAGTGGGGTTGTTCAGCCTGGAGAAGAGAAGGCTCTGGGGAGACCTTCCTGCAGCCTTTCAATGTATAAAGTGAGGTTAATAATAAAGACAGAAAGAGGCTTTCTGATGAGGCCTGCAGTGTCAGGACAAAAGGCAACATTTTTAAACTGAAAGTAGCTTTAAATTGGATAGAAGGGAGAAATTCTTTACTGTGAGGGTGATGAGGCACTAGCTCAGGTTGCCCAGAGAAGCTATGGCTGCCCCATCCCTGGAAGTGCTCAAGGCCAGGCTGGATGGGGCTCTGGGCAGACTGGGATAGAGGAAGGTGTCCCTGCCCATGGCAGGGGGGTTGGAACAAGATGACCTTTAAAAGTCCCTTCTAGTCCAAACCATTCTATGTTACTTCTGGTTGCTGGAAGCAGCTTTTTATATGGAAACTTTTTCTAACTGCTGAAGTCAGCAAGATACCCCGAGATGTGAACAGCACCCAGAGCTGTGTGTGACCAGGGACCTAAAGGCGAAATCCCTACATTATTTCTACCGATTCCTGAGCTGCTCAGTTTCACTGCATAAACAATTTCTTTTCCCCACCAAAACCCGCAGCAGTAAATCCCATTTTGCTTCGACCTGCAGAGGTGTAGACATTGCCCAGAAGGCACGGGAGTGCTGGAGCCGAGCCCGGGCACCTCAGGCCACCGCACAGCTGTGTTAACACAGCACACGTGGTGAATGCTTGTTTAAAGGCATCCACTGGCCCCTTGCTTTCCAAATCAGATGTACATTTGTTTTTCTCTGAATAAAGGCAGAATAAGAGATGCTGACGTTCCTTTCAGATCAACTGTGCATTTTGAAATGGGATGAAACAGGCTTTTAGTGTCTCCTTTACATGCAGCTCACTATGTGTTTTCCAAGAGCACATTTGAGTTTTTACGCTTTCTGGCAACTGTAAATTTTACTCTTGCTGACAGCAGCAGTAAATGCTTTATGCAGAACGAAATCAGCTCTGTGAAAAGTTGAACTCTGTTTTCTTGCTCCATAAAATATCTCTTGGTGCTAATGCAAACAGAAAGCTTCTTTGCTCTCAGGGAAAGGTGAGGGGAACAGAGGTGCCAGCTTCCAGTAGACTGCATGCTACTGCTTTTAGTGGCATTCTGCTGGCAATAAAAATGTTATTTCTCTTTGTAAAGTGCACTGTTGCTTTACTTAAAAATAATAATAATAAAAAAATCTGATGCACTTGTGAAGTAAAAGCTGCTTACAACAAACCAGACACTTCTGAAAATTCCATTAGATGCTCCTCTGCATCTACCAACCTCCATGTGCTTCCTTCGTGTGTTTTCCTTGACAAGCCCATCCACAACATACTAATGTTAAGCCCCTGCTCCTCCGCAGTTTTTTAATGGAACATGGATAGACTGCTTAGATTTGTGAAGTGGGGGTGACATCCCTGGGGACTGATGGCACTTCAGCTGAAATCAGTTATAGAATTCTTTTAGCCTTCATAGAGGAGAAAGATATTATCCTCTCTTGGATACGTCTGACCACTGCCATGATTACACAGAAAGAATGCCAACTGATTTCGGTGGAAGTGATGGAACAGAAGGGGCAATAGTCATTGTAGCACCAATTTAAGAAAGAATAATAGAAGTATTTGAATGCAGAACATAAAAATGATGACACTTCAAAAACTAGACCTTGTTTTTTACTTTCCTCCACCATAAATGCCCATATATTTAAATGTATACACTGGGAATAAACCTTCAAGTTTTAAATATTTTATTTTTGGGCAGAAAACACTAAAAAAAAGGGAGGTAAAAAGCATACGTAGATATTCGGCACTTCAGAGGTCCATTGGTAATTAATGACCTTCATAAACATCTAATGAAAAATGAATTTATGTCACTTAGCCAAATTTATTTCTGTTTGCATTCCATCTTTCTAGATTTTTTTGGTTTCCATATTGCTGAAAGGCACAAAAAAATTCTTAAATTTATTCAAGCTGTTAGAAAAGAAATGCACACAGAACATTAAGTAGTTGCTCAAATGTTGCTGAGCAGTAAAATACTATGATAAAGTGGCATCTTGCTGTGTCTCTATTACTTCTTCAGCACTAAAATTAATTTATGATCAGTCATCAATTCATTTACATGTCATTTTATGCTAAATCTATCGTTGCTGATGAATGCATATCCCTAGATCCATTAAGCTAGAGTAAAGTCTGTGCTTTATAATATGACCCTGCTAATTGTTGCATTACCATTTTTATGAGATACAAAAAGTAGCAGTTTCCTATTTTCTGAGCACATATTTAATCCATGAAACACATTCTTCCTATTAAATGCAATCTGTCTAACTGCTTATAAAATAGAATCTTTTGCAATAGGTATCCGTAAGCAAATCAATAAAAATACTGAGCTCTGCCATGGTAAAATATAGCTCATGAAAATGATATTGTGCAGTTTTCAAGAATTATTCCATTTGTGCTCAGACACTATGAATGAACAAGTTTTTCCATACAGACAGTGATCAGCGAGTCTTTTAATCCAGGCCAAAACATGTCAAATAAGGGATATCCTTCCTCACTGAGCTACACAATCTATAGTTTTTTATAATTTCAGATCTATATAATTCTATTGAAAAAACAAAAGTTGTTACCCATTTGCTGTGGCACTGTTTACAAGAATATTTTATATCAATTTGTATCAGGTAGAAGAGGGCTTGCTCTAATTTCCATGCTAGTTAATGAGTGCATCTCTTCCCTCACTCAAAGTGCACCAGGACTGAAGATTCAACATCTCTCACTACCACTGGCACTGCAGGAGGAGCAGGAGATAAGGAGAGGACAAAGAAAACCCCCAAGCCATAATACTTTGACCTGAAAAAACCTGGGTTTGTTCATAGTGATTTTAGTGAGAAGCAAATTAATTTTTTCCACGGTCATCATATGCAATTAATTATGTCTATTAAAGTAGAATAATGTAACAGACTCTTTGTGGCCATTCATGCCATAACTCTGCACAGCATTTCATTATGAAGGCAAACATTAAACATAAGAGAAAAAAACATACTTCAATATGGCATTGAAAGTAAAAAAAAAAAAAAAAACCAAAATAATTATGAGTTAAAAGTCCAGTAAGCAAAAGTTTTTGCAGGGTTTTCTAGGTCTTACTAATTTGTTTTTTTTTTAAAGCAGGTTCAGTGACTCAATATCCTAATAAACCATGCCGGGAATGAAGCAAACCCCTGTCTTAAATTTCATTACATCCCACAAATGTTCAAATCTAAACCTCCCTCCTTGAGTTCTCTTTGTAATATCTGGAGAATGTTAAGATACAGTTCCTGTGCACTCCTCCTTTCTTTTCACTTTATTATACACATCAACATTATGTCTCTGCCACCTGCAAAGAGAAAAGCTTAATAGTGCAGATTAAACCCTTGTCTGAATCTTCAGTTAGCTGTAACTAAAACTCAAGGGCCTGGAAGACAACTTGACTTTTAAACAGCTTAAAGGAGCAGCGCCGTGGTGTCAGAGAGATTCAGGGGTTCGTGCTTTGGCTCACGCAGTGCCAGTGCTTCCCCTCGGAGAATCCCACATTTGGCACTGCATGAAATGCTCGTTCTCAGCTCAGCCATGAAGAACAAAGCGCCATTTCAACCCAAGAGTGGGTAAGGCATCGCTGGGGCATGCTAACTCTGCAGGGTGAGGAACCTCGCCCTGCTCCCTCCACAGCAACTCTGTTTGGAGGAAGTCTGGACCAAGGGATGTCAATTTAGATTTCTCACAAACACTCAACTCCCAGGGCACTTCAGAAATATTGCTTCATCTGGGTCAGCTGTTTTCATTTGCCTCCATTTTCAGATATAATGTTTAGAGAAGTGAAAACGTGGGCTATGAGTTCCTAGCAAAATGCTGGTTGAAGTCACCAAAGGCACTGTGAAAAGAAGTAGCTTATATAGTAGCACAAGAACAATTTAGTTGTTCTACAGTATTTTAAAAGCAATCAAATCGAAGAATGAGAAATAGCTTGGGAACAACTGAAAATATTTGCTATACACTCCTTAACACCAGCAGAAATAGAGAAAAGAAAAATTTAAATTCTCTTCTAGAAAAAGAAAGCCCAAGTATAACAGGCAATTTCTTTCCACCTTTAGTAAAAAAACAAGCTCAAAACAAGCCCCCCTAAAATCAAGGTTTGACCCATATAGTAACTGAGGAAAACAGAAGTTTTGCTATTTGGAGATTCTGCCATCTTACAGACCCTTTAGCCTAACACTCTGGGTGTACTTCTGCAAAGCTATTGTTCCTTATTTAAGTCATTCTAAATGTTGGCTACATGCTGTAGGGGTAATCCATAATTTTGCTTCCCCTCCAGCTGCACATTCCCTTCCTGCAGTGCCAGCACACACCTTGCCATGTGGTGAACCAGGGCAAGGAACAGATCCAGCTAGTCATTAATCAAGAAAAGAAAAAGCAAAAGAAAAAGCTTAATTTTCAGCTGGATGAGGCCACATGAAGTTAGTGGTGATGATGAGGGGGTATGTATTTAGATCACCTTAAGTACATTCCCAGTCTACGTTATCAGGTTCTGCCCAATTTCTTCCAAAATATCAGAAAGCTTTTAAAACTCCAGTAATTTGACATTTAACACTCCAATAATGAAACAACATTAATAAATATTTTAACAAGCTTGAAGGTTATTCATAAAAGAACAAGCTGTAATAAGCACAGAAGTTTCAAACTGGAGCAGGAATACAACTACTCCTTATTTGCTATAGGGAGCATGGTCCAAAATATTAAGTGAAGATGCAAATGTGGAAACATTCATTTTCTGATTTACAGATACATAAGCATTGATATATTAACATATACCAAATGAAAAATTTATACCAACCTGTTTTTTTTTATTTATTTATTGCTCGTTTACTGGTGCAAAACTCTTAGTGAATTCCTAACAGAAAGGCTTCTAAGCCATTAGTGAGATATGCAAAAATATGCAGAATTATAGCCTGAAGGAGATTACACTAGAAATTCAAGCAAAGTCACTTAACATACTCATGCACTAATAAGTTAACCTTCTCAATTCAGGGATTTAAACTTTAACTCTACGGCCCTCAGTTGCATCTGGATTTCAAATCACAGCAGCAGAGATACAATTCTTAGATCTCAATTAGATTGGCAAGCAGTCTGGCTCTAGGGTGAAGGAAAACCTGCAAAGTGGGATTAAGCTACACACTGTTTCATTCAGCAAGGGAAAAGGAAGAAAATTACAGGCATTGATGCTCCATCACTGTCATATTCCTGCAGTGTTTTCAGAATGGCAATCTTTAAGTATGGGTGCAAAAGCCTTGGAATTTCAAAGGTCCAAAGATGGAATTCAGTGGTGCTCTGGTAGGAAGTTGTTCTGAACAAGTCTCCCTTAAGGTATGACCAACAATCAGCGTTTGTCTGCTGAGACTGAAAACTGAAGCAGCACCCACCACCAACTGTGACATTTGGGATTTTTGGGTCTCCAGCACATCTGCACATTATGGACTCAGTATATTAAACAGAAGCCCAAGCAACCTGAAGGGAACTACACTAATGCTTACAAAAAGCACATCATGTCCATACAAAATCTGTGTTTTTGAAAAAAAACCAATGTTTTTCACTGCCTACATTTCACCAAGAGCATTTTAATTCGTTCAGACTCTGCACATTAATTTTTACCAGGCCTTTCTAGATCCCCTTTGATGATGATGTAGCTTTCCAAGCCATGCAAAGGACAAGAAGCAGGGAGGGAAGGAGGGTCAGAATCATTAAACAGCTTTTCTGAAGGAGAACAACCACTAAATTCAGCAATACAAAGTAGGTTCAAAATACATGGTTTCCTATATAAATGTTGTATTTACTCTAGAAAAAAAATGTTGTGCTGATCGAACTACTTACTCTGAAGTCTTTAACTTCCTTATATTCGCCTGGGAATGCATTTACCCAGCAGAATATTTAAAAGTGTTTTAAGATAAAATTTTTATGCTGCTCCTGATTTATCAAATATATATTGCTAAGCTGAGGTCTTCCCCCTCCTTTTCATGTAACTGCCTTGCTTCTCTAGTAGAATGAACCTTTCATGAAAGCTGGGATATAACTGAATTTTCTTTCAAGTCTTTAAAGCTTTTTAAAATTCATGAATTTTCTTATCATTTTGCAGCAAAGCAAAGTATTTCCAAATCCTTCTTTAACTTTAGTGTTTAGTATTAACACATTTTAAATGTTACAGAAATCGAGTGGAATAAATTTTCACTTAGAAAGTGTCCAACTGATGATGTATTTTACTGGTAGGAACAAGTTGGTGTCACTGTGTTTGGTTACCTGTCACAGAGCTGTCTAGATTGTCCATACTGGAGCCTGGAGTATGCTCTAGACCTCTTAGTGGCCTACTGATTTCTACAGTTTCTTCATCAAGATCATCCTCATCATCATCGTCATCTGGAACATCTGTTTCCAAATCTGAAATGAGGTTTCCAGATACGTATCCTAGGGGAGGAACTGGAGCCTGAGGAGGTTGTGTATTGCTTTGGATGTGCCTACACAAACAAACAGGAAAAGTTATCAGGATGGATGACATTTTGCAGCCCATGGTCAATAAAATACAAGTCCTAAAGTAGGTTTGCAAAACGTGCTTGATCAGGTCAAACTCAAGAAAAGTCAGTTCAGTTATTCACCACAGCTTTTAACACCAGAGTGCCTGCACACTTTTCAGTCTTAAACAAAAAGAATGAACACAAAATCCCCTAGGATGGGGAAGGTCAGGATTGTCTTCCCACAGATGAAGAGCGAGAGAGGTTACATAAATCAGGTAAGAAACCCACGGAAAAGCACAATTCTGAATCCCAGCCTAGCATATAAGTGTCTCACCCAATATTCCCCCTTGCAAATCACACATTGAACCAAAGTTAAATCTCACTCCTTCCGCTTAAACAGATGCAGTGCCCTGAAGCAAAAGTCACTCTAAAGAGGAGGAAATGGCCAGTAGGACAGAAGAAATTTTCAAGTCCAATGAACGCATCATCAGTGAGGCCTTTTCATTTTGCTTTATTCCAAGAAGTTTAATTGATTTAATTGCAGCAGTATTAGGGCATGCATGTGTGAAATTACTGCATGCAGCAATCACATTAAGAGAAAAAAAAAAAAGAAAAATGAAGATAAAAAAGCACCCACAGGATAGCTAGATGGCCAAAGGCAAGCATGGGGTTTGGAGTTTGATTTGCCTTGTCTCTGAGAGAAAAGAATACCATCAGCTTTCAAAGCAGCATTCCTCACAGCACAACAGGTACACAGCAAGCTGTGCCAGGGGAGCCAAGAGCATGTACCATGCTTAAAATTGCTAACTTGGGCACGTGGGAATCCTTGTGTGGCTGTACATGAGGTGCCATGACCTGATTTGAATCGGCAGCACTCTGGATGGGATCCAGGATTCTGCCAGTCTCTGGCTTAGACAAAAGTAAAACCTAAAAAATTACAATTGTCACCTGTTTGGCTCCCAGCTATAATATATTTTCAATGAAAACTTTGTGCTGTATTGTTGCCTACACCTAATGAATGAATTCTCTTTATTCAATGAACCTTTTTTTTCCTAATGTAAATCTATCAGATATGAGAATGTCATGGTAAATGTTATGTACCACTGTTAACTTTCTCCACCTTGGTGTAGGTTTTAACTTATTGCTTATTCTGAATCTAATTTCCAGAGCAAGTGCTTCCTTTTTGATATACAGCCCCCTTCTGATTAACAGTTATTGAATGCTTTTCTGCCTGGACACCAGGTTTTTAGTGCTCTATGCAGTGTTCAAAACACTGGGGCACTAAAGGGCACTACCACCTAACTAACCCTCAATAAACAGTGTGATTAGCTCCCAATCAAGCAAAATGCTTAAGTATATGTTTAATGTTAAGCTTGTGATAGAACAATTGGAGTCAATTTCTCATGTACTCACAGTTAAGCATATACTTAAGTGATTTGCTGGATCAAGGCCATAATGATTATGTACTTTTCCAGTAATCTCTAATGGGCTCTTTCTTAAATTCCTAGTTGGCTGATCTCTTTATTTCTCTGTTGCTGCTCCCACAGTAACCTATCTGACAGGTCTCATTTTGCTGTTTAGTTTTCCCCTCTCTCTGCAGTGAACATGTTAACTTTGTGAAAAGAAAACTAAGAAATCTTCCTTCCCTGTCAAAACAATGGAGGACTTTCTATTGCCTTTGACTAGCATGATACATGTCCAGCCAAACAACATAAAAATACTAAAAAATTCTATGTCATAAGAATCACTTCTATTTGCAACTCTCAGCACTTACCCCAATACCCAAAAGGTATGAAATAAAGGTTATGTCCTTGTTATTTTTTTTTCAGAGTTTCAGGCTCAATCACTGTGACTTTGCACAAGAGCAACATTACAATCTCTATAATCCTAAGCACATTATGAAACTTCCCAATCAATTTTCATTTCTCCAAAAGGGGGGCAAGACCCTTCCTGCCAAAGCTGCACGAGGCTTTGGTGCAGCGTCCTGCTCCATTATCTGTGCCTGGCCTGGCACCCGAGGTTTGGAGGGCGTCGCAAGGGTAACAGCTGCAAAATGCAGCAGCGCCTGCTTGTGCTGGCAGGCTGTGCATCTGTGTGCTGGCTCAGAAGCCAGTGCCTTCAAGAGGCCAGGTCTAGCTGCTGCCTGGGATTTGGGTCTGTCCCACAGGCAGGCTGGGGGCTGCAGAGGGACCGAGGTACCCTGTTGATCGAGTGCAGATTGCAGACAAGCCCCGAGGCTTGCGCGGTGCCCAGGGAAAACAGCTGGCTGGGATTCGGCACCGCCTGCCTACCTGCCTGATGGATTTCTGGGAGCTCAAGCTGAATAACTCTGTGGCTTTATTTACCAGGGAAGAAAGGCTGCTCCTCGGCTGGCAGCGTGCCATTCCATAACTAGCTCTGCTCCGCTCCACCGAGACTCGCGGGCTTTGTCTGGGTGGAAGAGTTGTAAAAGGACAACTGCTGCTTAGGGAACATCCAGGAAGCAACTGACCTTCACCGTATCCCCAGCCTGGCGCAGTTGACAAGTTCTTTTTCAGTCCCTGAGGAGGTTGCTTCTGTTTGTTTTGCAGGGGAAATGTTACTGTGGTATTTGCTTGCTCTTCCTTTAAATAGGCGTAAAGCACTCTAAAACACTAGATCCGTTCTGTAAATACTAACAACTTTTTTTCTGCTGTTTCTGGGCTTTTCCTATGAGTCAGAAACTCTCATGGTGTTTCGAAGTACAGAGATGAAAATGCTTCATTCTCATGTGACTCAGTGTAAAAGCTGCCAAATTGCTATTTCAAGAGACTATCATCATTTTGAATCAGGAATTTAGAATCTTATTATTTTTGAAAATCCTAAAAAAATCCTATATTTTGCTAGCCTGAAAAGAGAGTACTCTCTACTGTATAAAAGCTGTCAGAAGGTGGGTGTTAACAACTTAGCTGAAAAATTTCAGAGGAATATTGTTTTTACATATTTTCAGATGAGACTTAGCTTATTACCAAGTATTACGATTTAAAAAGCACATCCTAATGCGTAAGGCCTTCCAAGCATGGATAGAGTTTTGCTATTTCTTCTTCCGTTTTACTTCTTTTGAAACAGTATTGAAACGCTGTTGAACACAGTCAATATTTGTGTCATAAAGGAATAAATGATATTATTATTATTATTATTATTATTATTTCATTTCCCTCATCACAGGTGACCCCTTCAAACATTTACCATGTCTGCTTTGCTATATCAAACTGGTAAGCCCTTGTTAACTCATCAAGGTGAGCTTGAAGCATTGGCTGCATCTCCTCTCGTGGGGAAGGCGTGAGAGTTGCAGTCGACTGTTGCCCAAAGGAGATGGCAGGAGATGAAGCTACTCCCCGGACAGGAGGTGTGGGAACACGGTCATCATCTTCTTCAAGCTCATCCTCCATGCCCTGATGCAGGTAGGTCTGAACTGGCAAAGGTGGACACCAACCGTCACTGTCATATCTAAAATAAAAACCAAATAAAGTTAGTGCATATAAAATCTCATCTCTGCCACACAGTAGAGGGTGTAGAAGGCATACAGGATTTCTGCTACAGTTGGAAACCTTGCTCACAGTGTGAGTTCTAAGATTTAATGAAAATAGGGTCAAAATTGCTTAAACTGTCTTTACTGAGTCAAATTTTTCCCGTAACAGCTAAGCAACTTAAACAAGATAAGCAACAAAAAAAATACTGATCCGTTATCACATTCGTTAATGATGATTAGATAATGTTACACCACAATCAACAACAAAAATGAATGAACTCACTTTCAGGATCATTAATGTAGGAGGAATGAATATTGACCTAGACATGAAAATAGCAGCATTCTTAAAAGGTAAGAGCAAGCTTCACAGAGTAGCACTTTTGTACTTATTTCACAGGATCCTGGAATAAAGCTGAGATGAAAGCAACCCACAAGAATCACCAACTCCAAATCCTGGCCCTGCACAGCAGCATCTCCAAGAGCCATACCATGTGCCCAGGAGCATTGTCCATTTACTTCCACCCTCCCCTTCATCCATCTATAAATTTACCATTTGTTTCTGGTTTGTAGCTTAAATAAAAAACTACACTTTCCTCATAAATTCTGGTCTCCCCACTCTGCACATGGGTATCTCCTGTGATGTGTAATCCATTCCTGTCCCAGCAGCAGTGACCCCAAGCATATGCTGTGTCACAGCAGCAGCTGATCACATCCATTAGCACACATGTTGACAGCCCTGCCAGCACCCCACCTCCGAACCAATCTGTCCTGGACTTACCTACACAGTGCTACATTTCTGAACACTTTCAACACACCTGCCCAAAGAAATAGAAGGATTAACCACTAGGAGTATTCTTGAATGCCAAATTCTTCTCTCTTCATATACAAAGGGTGTCTTGGTAGGAGTTTGTGGTTCATTTGTTGCCTTCTAACAAAGGTGTAAGGGGTGATGTTATATCTGATCAGGGCTAGAAACAGAAGCTTTGTGTTTTATTACCACTTCTTATGCAAGCTTTGCCAGCAAGCCAATTCTTTTTGGTCTCTGTACTCATCACAGGACCTTTCAATTCAGTGTTGTAGTACAGTATCATCCAGGGATGCTGTCCCTAGAGACTCTGGCATCATTCCAGATGGATAGGCCTTAGTGACTGTGGTCATTCCCTGTGCACTATCTCCCCAGAGTGATTCCCTAATCTGAACACAGCTTCACTTGTACACAGCTTTGCTGACAATCACACCACTCAAATCTCAACTGTCTACTTTTCCCATCTTCAAAACATCCAGTCAGGTATCAGTCCCTTGAGCATCAGCACACATTTCTTCTTAACTCCTGGTGTATTCCAAAATAACTCAGGATACACAGCTTTTTTTTGCTTTTTTTTTTTTTTCAAAAGGCAACCAGACAACCACAAGCTCTCACAGCTCCTTCACTGTCAAACCATCACACACTCTAAAGGCCATTTCCCAAGCATCATCTAAGACACTTTATCTTCTTTCCACCTTCAAGGACTGCTGACAAGGTCCTTTTTTCTGCAATGCAGGCAGGCAATGCATTGCGCTATACAGTTAATTTCTCATACCAGCTTAAAAATATTCCTTTAAAGCTTCTGATTTGGAAGGAAGGATTTACCAATTTCCCAGAGAAAAATGAATTACTGTCAATTTTCTCAAGTGTGAATCCAGGTTATAAAAAGGCAGGGAACACTGAGATGGAGAAGTCTCAATACCTGCATTATGAACAGAACATTTACTTTCAGCAAAACCCAAATATTTCTAAAATTAACTACACTACTTTTTCCTTATTCAGAAGTCTGTAGTCTGCATTTAAATGCACACATTCAGAATAGCTAAAACAACCTGACTTAGTCATCCATATCTGGTAATTAACACCGGTATAAATTTAAACCTATATATATATGTAGATATACCCGTATCACACAAACACACATATAAGCACAGAAGTGAAAATAAAGGCTGCTTCTTAACTCCTGGCCTCTAGGAGATTTTGAGTGATTGATCATTACCATTTTCATAACACAGAGCTCTAAGAAAATGCTACATGATACATATTCATCCTTAGCAGACAATTAAGACATGACCAGCTGTAATTTGTCTTTCCAAACAGTATTCACTCATGACATTTGCACCCAAGGCTGAAGGCACCATCCTAACTCATGCTGCTAAAAATGTACAGTGCAACAGTTCTCTCACTTCCTTTTGCTCTCTCAACCTCATGCTTTGGTATAATGGATTCTTCTTTAAAAGGGACAGGGCAAAGAGGCACTCCCTAGTGATTTTTCAATGATGGATCAATGAGCTTTGGATGTGCTCGCCTTCTGACCCTACTTGCTTCAAATCCCCAAATGTTCAGCTTGATAGTAAAAAACGTTTTTTAGAAAAGAGATTTCTTAGTGAGAAGATTCTGCACAAGTTCTGTATCTTTACCCAAATTGTGTTTGAAATGGAAAGCAGCCTAAGCCTGAAGCTCAGGACATTGAGATTCAAGATTTCAGGTACAAGAACCTCTGTCTTCTTAATGTAAGGTGTCAGAAAAGCCACAAGTTCTAACCTGCATTTTAGAGAAAAACAAAACAAAACACCAAACCCCCCCCCCAAAAACTAAAAAAAAAAAAAAAAAAAAAGGAAAAAAAAAGAAGAAATAGAAAAAAAGCAAACCTAACAGACTACAGAGCAACTACATGCCACATAAATGACACAGTAATAGAAACATTTTGTACCACCATAGTGATTATTGGTCACATCTGTGTTCTTTTTCATTTTCTGAGTAAACCCAAAGTGGTGAAAATGCAACTTCTTCAAGTGCACTTATTAAAATCAAAGTGCCTTAACTTCATTAGGGACCTCTGATTGTAATTTCATTATAATTAAGACCCTAATAAGTTCTGGTTAACAAACATGAATCTCTATTTTCCTAATAAGTTTTATTGTATTGTCAGCACTTTTATTCTATACTGATCTTTTACTATTAAAAAGCCTGATTCATTACACTAATAGATTTGTTCCTTCAAAATATAAAATAAAGGTGATAGATAAAGGGTACATTCTATAACAACTGTGTATCATTACACACATAGTTGCAACAAATGAAGCTTCCCTCCCTAGAACTCACCAGAAAGGATTTTTTGAAGTAAAAGGTACTATTTTCTTAACTTTTCCTAAAGATAGAAAATAAATATCAAATACACAATTATCAAATACACTGAGATTCAGCAGCTAATATTCCATTCTGAGGTGTAATCAATAGCAAGAAATAGAAATGACCAAATAACAATATGCAGACTGCCTTTACCGGGGTTGGCTCAAGATCATGCTTGTTACTGGTGAAAAATTGAAGTAAATGATAGCGAGTAAATAATGAGCATTTCCTTACTGTCAAGTTTAGATAAAACTAAGCAAAATCATCTTCTCTGCAAAGGGTGGGAAAGGGAATGTCAGTTTGGGAGCTACTATAGGAAAAGAAACATTTAATTGGCACAAACAGGTTCTTTGCTGAGGTTAAATAGGAATTTAAGACATCCCCAAAGCCACCACTTAATATAACATGGCTGGCTGGAGTAAGATGTTCACTTTTCCTTCTGCAGTTTATAGAAAAATGGAGGCAAATGCAAACTGTAGTGCCTCTGGGAAGAAGATGGCAGAGAGAACCGAGTGTATTTTTTTTGTGGTAGGTCAAGTTAGGTGACTTTTTTTTTTTAATATCACTTGCTATAGTGGATTATCATCTTTGGCAATTTAGAAGTCCACTAGTGCTCAAAAGGCCACTAGTGTTAATCTCTAGTAAGCAAAACTAAGTGTCAAATTCTTGAGTTTTTTGGTGATAATCACGCCAATGAAACTCACACATGAATTTAAGTGTTACAGGAAGACACACAGAAAAACAAGTTCCTGTTTAGAGGTCACCTTCCTTATTTTATTGCTCTAAACATTCACATTTTATACGTGAATGTTTAGTGTAATATTTCACATTGTGAGAATTTTATGAAAGTGTTTTTTCTGATTGGAAGTTCATTTTTCAATTGTAATTCACAATATGATTACATCTGCATGTAACTAATTCTAAAATTAAACCACATTGAACTTGTCACAGATGAAATACACCAAAACAAACCAAGAAAAACAAAACAGTTTAAAAAACGTGGTTTGTTTTTTTTTTTTTAACCCAATGTGTCCATATTAAAGGCAACATAAGGAATGCAGTTTATGATTCTTTCCCTTTCAGCATGTTGAAAACCATGGAAACAAGATCAACCCCTAAATACAGAAGAACCATTAGTATTGGAAGCATCCTGAGAAAGTATGGGCATTGCAGATTCAGTCTTCATCAAAGGTGGCTGCAAATTACTGTAGCTCCAGACTGAGACTGTAAGTCCAACCTTCAAATTCTTTCTGTGTTTCGTAAAATGCGTATTATAAGCTCTTGCTACAACCACTGCTAATGAGACATTATGAAAACCAGAGAAGAGTAATTCAAAACATAATCAGAGGGAAAACTAAATCTGAATTGTTGTGAACCTGGAGGCCGGTGATTACCTTCTCCTTAAATAACCAGTGTTGTCTTGGTGACCAACACTATTCCTTCCAGCTAAATTGCAGATCCTTTATGCAACTGAGGAGTCAAGCCCTGTGTCACAAGGGATTTCCCTAGAAGGTATTTCCATTTACCTTTTATGCTATTTCATTGTTCTGAAGAAAATCCAAGTGGTTTGCCTTCTATTGCATAATTGTTTTAGTGAAATGGCTGCACATGTGTTTTGAGGATATAAACTGATAAAGACAAAATTATTATATGGTGAAACAATTTTAAATTTATTTTAGCCTCTTATAACAGAATACAGAACACAATGATTATATGAATTTTTTGCCTTGAGATTTAAACAACACTCACAATCAGTAAGGTTATTCATTTTCCATTACTTTGAAATTCTACCTCTAATACAACCTGAATGGGCCTTAATCTTAAAATGAACTTCACTGACTAACACAGTTATTTATTGCTCATTTTTGAGTCAAAGGACTTGGTATAAACTGAAATAATACGGGATTCTTCTAATGTTAATTATAAAAATAGTAATGATCAACTCATGCTTACAATGGAGATAACACTTGAAATATTTTTGTTCAGTAAAGCTATTACAATATTTTCTTTAAAATGTTTCATCCTTAGGAAATATCGATTAATCCATGTATTTAAACAGACAGAAATTTGTCCCTGATAGAACAATTATCCTCCAAGGCTCCAACAGAGCTAACCACAGTAAACTATGTTTTTATATACTCTGATTTTCCTCCCGAGTTTGATAACCTGGTATTTCACATAATTACGTTTTACAAAAAGCGGTTCGTAATTGTTGTCTGTGTAGGAAATGTCTCTTTCCTCTCATTTAGCGCTTCTTGTGTGATTTTGTGTCCTTGAGAACAAGTTTGAGCTATGCAAAAATTAGTGGAAGGTCCCAGAAACTTGAGAGTTCTTTAAATAATAACAAAAATGCCTATAATTAGCATGCCTTCCTCAACTGTGAAATTTCTTCTAAAAGCCGATGAGAAGATTATTATCCATTGGTTGATCTTCAAAAATTAATCCAATTTGGTGGGGTCTTTTTTGTTCTGTTGGCTCTTATATTTTTAAACATCAAAGCAGTGAAAAAAATACAAAGAGCCAGATTATGTCATCCTTACTCACTCTGAGTCCCATCAGCTGCACGCAGTCCCAACAGAATTCAATTAAGCTACCTGTGAAGTGAGATACTTCTCAGCATGAGAAAGCACTGAAGCCCTACATGATGAAGAAGCAAGGTCACTTTTGTTTCCACCTTCAGTCACTATCCAGAGAAGCTATTCAAACATTCCTCCTCCACAGCCTTGAATAAGTCTATAGGATAAGGCGTTCGCTCCTTTTTTTTTTTTTTAAACAAAACAGAATAATATTGTCACTTAGCAAAATTAAAAATAAAAAAATAAAAAAGGACTCATTTCTGCAAATCACAGATTTTTCTCTTCCAAAGAAAAAGAAAAAAAAAATTACCCTGCTTCTTGCTGATCCACCCCATAGTGCTCCAGCTCTGTGCCTGGAAGTGGCTGCACAGGAGGGGGTGGGAGGGGAACACTGGCCCAGTTTGAACCATTATTTTTCTGGGGCTTGGCAGTATTTTTGGTTTTCTTCTTTTTCCCTCCTTTGCCACCTGCAAATCCAAAAAGAAGAATAAAATGTTAGAGATATAAAGCGGGAAAAAAAGCTAGCTATTTACATTTCTTTGAAAGAATTCTGATTCCAGATGGCATGCCCCAAAAAAGAAGATGTATTTATATCTCAGCATAATCAGCATCAACGTGCTAATGCTGTCACAAGGTTATAAGTAATACTAGAATTGAATGGGAAAATATTCTGAATATTTGCTGAAAATCACTTCTTTTTAAACCTCTGTACATTTGCACCACAGCAGTACAGAAACAAGGAAAGACAGGTTTTCCTGCATCAGAAATATATTTCCTGATTTATTCATGTGCACTTTGTGACTTCTTGAATTCACTCTTCGATAAAATTATAATAAAACATAGCAAATTATTTCAAATATCAGAATCTAGTGTGATTATAACACAGTTTTGCATAATCACTTTCTGTGGAAAACACAGAGGTTAAGGATACCATCTAAAAAATTGCCATTAGACTCAGTATCTTTCAGCCAGAATGACAAGAGTAAATTGTCAAAACAAAATAAACCCAGGGTTTTGTTGATAGGAGCTTCCTAAATTCTGTTTTTTCAGAAGATCAGGAAGTCATGTACAATGTTTTAGGACTGTCTCACAGGATTCAAGTGTCTTGTGCCGCAGTGGAGAAGAGTTTTATTTCTGATATGCAGCTCTAATGGATGAGGTGGAAATAACGTGAGCAATGCATTTTGGTTAAACCCTCTGCTCTTCTCTTATTGTCCTTGCATCCACTTCTTCAGTTGAGACACTTCCATTTGTGGAAGAATGATCTTAAAGAGAAAGCTCTCATCCCACTTGCTTTGCTTCTTTTATTTTGCCCTGATTTATTTTCCTTGTCAGGAATTCATTAAGAGGAAGAATGGCACAACATTCCAAATCCCTTGGCTGCTTGGGGACCCATCTATTTTTCGGCATTTTGTTGTGGCTTTCAAACTCTTTGGCTTGTTGGGTGGAGGAATGGTTTCTCAGATGCCTTTTTAGTGGGGTACCCAGCTGCTGTCACTTTCTTTTGTTGCAGAAAGCACAGTACAATCCATCTCATCCACTGATGTCTTTTACTGATTTATAAGGATCGGCCAAAAAAAACTTCATGTAAAAATGAATTGGTGAATCAAGAAAGCCACAACTGACTTTTCAGGCAGAGTGGCACGGTGTGCACTGGCTGGCACCACCCTCTTCGCCATGGCTCTAACTTTAGGCACAGAGAAACACAGAAGGATGTGCAATTCTAGCAACAGAGACAAGCCCATGTCATGGGACTTTTTGTCTGTGAAACAGTGGCTTTCTTCTGTTACCTCCAAATGTCAGCCGGATGAAAACAGGAACAAACAGAGAGGGAAGAAAAAGGTGATTCTGCAACTCAGAACAAGCGAAGACTTCTCTTTTCACCTCCTGTTGTGGCTGCTAGAGACAGGCAACAAGTCCAGCAAGGTTTCTAATCGACCTGGCTGGCAGCGCATTTTGCTTTCCACTCCTCAATTCCAGACCTGACCTCTTCCTTCCTTGCCTTGGAGTATTTATAGTAAGTGCAGCCAAGATCCTGTCATTCGCTATGTGTGAACTGAGCTGATATTACTCTATTAGGATGGAAAGCAGGCTCTTCCTTCCATTTGTAGCCTGGCAGAGAGGGCAGCTTTCTTGAAAAGGGAAAGAACATTTTGACCAGTGAAAAGAAACCCCAGTGACAGTGGAGACAGAGGAACAAATACATGAGCCTTCTCGAGGAAAAATGAAGCTTTCAAAGCACAGGTAAGGCAAAAAAAGCAGAGTTAGAAATAGGGTCACTGAACAGTGCAAAGGAAGTAGGTTAATTTTAATTTGTGGGACGTGGGGAAATTTCTGAAAACTCGGCAGGAGTAGGAGCCAACAAGGACCAAGGCAGGAGGGACTGCTGTAGGAGAAAAGCACATGCATGTGTGTGTGCTGCAGGAGGATTTAAACTAGGAATACACAGAGATGGGAAATGCAGAGAACGACTTCAGCTTAGAGGTTAGTTGAGATGGAGAGTAAGATTTTGGAAGTGTAACATCTTCATAATCTTAGGAGACAGGTAAAATGTAGATTGGACGTGTGGAGTGCTACTGTGGGAGCCACTTGGATTTTGGGGGTTTCAAAGAGAAAGATTAGAGATAATGGAGATATTAGAAGTGAAGCAGAGAGACGAGGGACTTGTTTAGATGAAGAAATGAAAGAAGAGAACTCCAAGGTCATTGCTGGTAGGGAAAGCAGCCTTCACTGTACAGTTGGGCAGGAGATTTCTTTTCTGCCCCCATGGGCAGAGCTACTCCACTGTCAGACTGGTGGGACAGACACCTAACACATGATGTCTGATTTGTGTTTGAAAACTGATACACCGAAGCCTTGTTTCCCCATAGCAATGCTGCTTGATGCCTCATCACACTGAAATTCAATTATAGTTTAAATCTCTAGGTGAATCAGGTCCTGGAGAAAGAATTTGCCAGTTGGGCTGCTGATCCTAGTGCAGACATAATCTGTGCAAAGCACAGCTACAAACTTTCCCTGCCTTATAAAGCAGTTGAGTTTTTAGCTATTTTCCATTCCACAGTGGGATAGGAATTCTCATGGTATTCATGTAAGAGAGACAGAAACTTAGTCAGAATAATAAATAGTACTTAAAGTACTAACCAAGGAAGTAAGAGAACAAATCCCTGCTTACCCTGATGGGGACTACATAATCAAAGCTGGTCTCTGACTCCAGTGACGCTCTAATTGTCAGACTATTTGAAGGTCTTCCCCAGTTTCTCATGTATTACAGACATAATTATCCTGTATCAAAGGCATAATTAGTGGGAAAGGGAGTCCTATAATCTGACACTCATCTGAGCATTGGGGCATCCAGTTGTGAGCTGCCTTGGTCCAGTCCTTGGTCCACTGGAGTGCCCTGGCTATAGAAAGACTGGCTAACCCAAAGTTCCCTCATGTCATCAAATAATTTACTTCAGACTGAGAAATGCAACACAGAATATGTTGCATGTGAAATATTTGACCAAAGCCCAGCTTTTGATCCATGGGCATTTTCCAATGACTCTTCCTATTTTCTGAGAAAATTCTTAGGCAGCTGTGTCTGTCAACATATCTAAAGCGTGATACTGCCCTCTGATACCTGACATATATGTACCTCAGCACAGCAATTTCTGCATTTTCATGCAGCCTGGGGAGCAAGCTGATTTCCTAAGAGACTTGCCAATATATTTCACATGCAAGGAACAAGAACCTTTCTTGAAGTATTGCATGAACTCAGCTCCCAGACACCCCTCCGACAATGCCATAAGCCTATTTCTTGGTCTCACACAAATCAGCTAATGCTCCCCCTTGAGAACACAAGACTTGCAAACACATTTGGCTATTTGAGTCATGGGCCAATGATTATAGGCTTCTTATCTCAGGATTCAATTTGAATAGTCATTTAAATTGACATAAAGAAGCCATTTCTAGGTTTGGTCCGTTACTGTGATGACTGCTCCAGTTTACAGTGGAAATTCAAAAGGATATAATATGAATATCAAAATTAAGTCACTTCAGCTCTCTCATATTTCAGCTAGGTGAAATCAGAGATTTTCATTTTAACTGCTGCCTGTTCAGTTTTTGTCTTAAAAAAAAAAAAAAAAAAGACAGCTATACATAACATAAGCAACAAGGAAGCAAAATTAAAGAAATCAATTAAAAAGGTGTGTTTAACTATAATACACAACCACATGTACTATGATCATTTTCATCTGGTGAAAATGCATCATGTTTCCACTAGAACATGCAGCACACACATAAAATTTACATCCTGTTATTATGCAGACTTGGCACAATTTGTTGAAACCCCAGTCACCATTCAGGGCCCTACAGTTATTTCTGAGCTGTTTCACTGAGAAACAGCACTTAGAAACAGCTCGTGGGAGTGGGTGATCTGTTAACAACTCAATAAAAATATTAATCTCCCCATGAAGTCCAGTGTGGGGAGGGCAACAAACTGAGGATGGATGCAGGAAATACATTTGCTCCATAGACTGTGTCAGGGAAAGGATGTGACAAGGAGTGGCTGGCAGTGACACAGACAAGCACCACATGGAAGGACTCTCCTGTTATCTCCGAGTAGGTTCTGCCTTTTTTTTCAGTGGAGTCTCACGTGACATTGTTTGCTAATGGGCAGGAAATCTCCTGGTTATCCTCAGCTGGTGCCTGGGAGGTCTTCTGCCTCCCTGGCAAGCCGCTCGCCAACGCCCCTCCGTCCCTCTCTCCCCTACGCACGGCGATGGAACCAACCTGAGAGGCTGCCACTCCTTTCGGAGCTGTTGTGGGAGCTGGTGGTGCTGAAATCCTGTGACTGGTTGTGTGGCAATCTATTAGCCAGTCCCTCAGCCACCCGGTAGTCAGGGATGTAAAGCAAGGCTAAGGGTTAAACGGCAGAGGTCACAGTGGCATCGTGGGATTAGTCGACAGCACAAGCACATGCGACACATGCAGTTAGCAAGTCAAGGGCAGATGGGGTGGGGTGGCAGGTTTTAACTCGGTGATTTTTAAAGGTACACCTACCCTAGCCTAATGGAAGGCGCATGGCTTGGTGATTAGCACAGGACAAAGAGCATTAAAAGCACAGAGCAAAGTATTCTGTGAACGTGTGAGGTTCAGCACGCATGCAAGGTGTACAAGCATTAGTTCAGGTCAATATGAACAGTGTCTCACAGAGCTAAAAGAAATTTTCTAATTCATGCACAGATGATACAATATACAAAGCCAAGGGCTCTGGAAAATAAGAGCTGTAATTACCATTGTTGCCTTTGCCTTGGTCTGGGAGAGAGTAACCAAATCCCATGAGGTCATTTTTTTGCTGAATTGAGCTTTTCCACTGCGGATCCGGTAAATCGACAGCTAGCTCATGGATGCTGTTGGAATGCAGGATCTGGGTGGTGGCATATGGCGTGGCCTGTGTTATTTGGCTGGAGCTGTTGTAACTGGTTTTGGTGGTGAAGTCGATGCTGCTGTAAATGGCTCCATCAGAAAGCATGGTGGCAGTTTTATCTCCTTGCCCTGGCACTGGTGGCAGCACATCTGTGGTGAACACAGGGGAACGAAACAAATCATTGATGCACGGGAAGCCTGAAAGTACCCAGGTTTAGGATGAGAAATAAACGTGTCATTTTGCACGTTTGCATTTCAGCTGAGACAGGTCCATAAGCCAACGAAGGGAAGATGATGTACAACCATCGTCAAGCTATCAGCAGCTGTGACAGGCCTACCACTTGTCCTTCACGTCTCACTGCCTAAAACCATCTTTTTTTTTCTTTTTTTTTTTTCCCCATACCTTCAACTGTGAAAGTGAAGTTTGGAATATTTCTCTACTGGAGAATGTTTTCAATTGTTCACTCTATGTCAGAACCAATGAAACTGTCTGGGTTTCGAGGAAATGATGAAAGCAGAGAATTTACAAATCACAGAGGGAACTTGCCCAGCAAATATGTAGAGAAACTCTCAAAGCAATTTTTTAAGGGCATCACCTTGATTTCCTTGAAGCTTTGTGCATCAGCTTATCTAATTTTCCTTTTGACATTACTTAGTATATTTTCCACAAAAGAAAAACCTGACAAAAACAAGCTGTTCCTGATATGTGAAAGAAAATCTGTTATGCTGAAGGGATTTAGGTGATCCCTCAAAATGGCAAAGCAGTGTTGATAATGGAGGACAACTTGTTAAAAACCTCCAGTACATTTACCTGAAAACCATTACAGCATATTTAACTAAGTATCTGCTGAATTTTCTCCATATGTTGAAACTTACCCCACACTGCAATTTGTATCTCTAATCAGTTAGATTGGCAGTCTCTCTTCTTACCAAACACTGAAGGGACCTTTGCTGGTAGAATACTAGATCTAGAAACTGAGACTAGTGAAGTGTGAAGAATCTAATGATGACTGGCATGATGTCCCAAGGAGAACCACAGCTCAGTAGATAACCCTCCTTCCTGCTGTCTCAGAGGTCAATATATCAAATGGTACTATTTTTACAATTTATTTAGACTCTGAAAAGTTGAATCAATTCCAGAACATACTTCTTTAAAAAATGCTTCATTTATATGCCATTTTCTTTCTGCAGCCAGATGGCAGATACGGGTTCCAACTGTTAGATCATACTTGAGATAATGCATACTCGTATAGTGAGGATGTTCAGATCCCATTTTAGGGATCACAGACATTTTTATGTACCTTAAGCCCCAGAAAGCAAAGATGATTCTTGCACCTAGTCAAGGGTTTAAGCTCAGTTCCAGACTCAGACATGGGTTTTGTGCAACCTCAGGGAATGCAATTATTCGCTCACTGTCTCAAAGACTTATCCAGCAATGAGATGTGACACCATGGTCTCCTCACACTGGTTTGTTTTTTTGTTTGTTTTTCTTGGTTTGTTTGGGGTTTAGTTTTTTTTGTTTTCCTGGAATGAACATTTAGATCACAGAACAATTTTCTTTTGCATCCAGGTGTGCAACAGTGAACGTTTTGATATGGACCCTAATAACATCTTCAGTCTCAGGGCAGCAACATAATATTAACAATAAATACAGCAATAACAAATGCTCAGCAGAGACTCTGCAGAAAGAGAGATTAGATTTAGGTCTATCAGAATGATCTGGTTTTGCATACAGCAGGGAATTGGGCACGATCAAGTATTTAAAAGATCTTAATTGTATTAACTTGTATCTGCAGATAAATTGCAAGTGCAAAAAATTACAATTAATGCAAACTACAGCCATATTTCAAAACCAGGTTGTTACTATCTATCTGCACATACGCAATGTGCTTTCCAGGGGCAGTACACAAACAAAAATATATCTATCTCCAGATACAGCATGAGATGTGAGAGACAAGTGCAGTCCTATTTTTCTTGCATTTCATCCACAATATGAACATTTCTCCTTTCCACAATTGGTTTCGTCAAAGTATAATGGCTTCAAGTTTAGTAAATAAATTCTGTTGTTGATGTATAAAGTGAAGTAAACCCAGCTCAACCTGTCTGTGTTGGATTTGAAGACTCCAGGAAGTAAAAACTAGCAAAATGCTCATCTCTCAAGTACTCAGACATACATCTGTCTTTTAGAGCATATTTCTGGCAACTGAAGAGGTATCATCTCTGTACAGTCATTTTAAAATGGAGAACTATTCATGTGCACACACTTGAAAGGGAAGTTGCATAGCTTCCCGCCAGCCAAGGACTTTCCGTCATTCTTACTGATAAGCTGAGGTTCTCCAGACATTCTGGGAATTTTCAGTACAAGCACGGATTACTTTTTCTGGCCTCAATGAGAAGTATGCACTAAGTACTCGAAGAGCTATTAAGTAGCGATTTTACAAAGTCACCCAGTAAAAGTTAAGTGTGGCTTTCTCAGCAAGTTGTCACAGCAAAAAAAACCACATTGTGCATTTCAGACCAAAGATGAAGATGCATTTCCCACCGGTTACTTTCCCCAAAACTCTCCAAAATCCAACTTTTGTTTGTAACTTTTGAGATAAATGCAACAGTGCTGAAACACTTGTGCAGGGAAGCTCTTTCTTGCTGCCTCAGGAGATGCAGCACCATTTTGTGCCCTTACATGGCTCCAAACCTAACCTGTGTTTCCCACTCACAGCCATAATGTGGATCTCACTCTTAAGGGAAATGTAGGACTGCCTGCCTCAGCTTCTGAGTTTCCAGAGTGATTGATTGCCACCCTACTCTTTTTAAAATTCTTACAGAACTTTTATATTATCACAGACCTTTTAACCAGTACAAGAGGCCCAAGTTCTACCTGTATAGTTAATATTCCATCTCTACATATTAAAATATTTCTAATCCATCTTTAATGCAGAAATATCTAATCTCAGCTGCTGAAACAGATAGGGATAAGTGATCCTAAACCAGACAGAATAAAAGTTTTAGCTCAGCTGTAAAGATCATGGGTGGAATTAAACTGCTGAATTTCAAACTGTAACTGCTGGATCTCTTGCACGAATTTGGACCTACGCCTCATCCACATTGACACCAAAAACTTAAAAAAATACTTCAAATTCAAGTCATATAGAGCTAAATGCTAAAAGAAAATAGCAATTTTTCTGTATTATGCGAGCTTAAGAAAAGATGGAAAAGTACTGAAGGGTTTTATTTTCAAGATATTCACAACAAAGAAGCTGGCAGAAATTCAGTTGCCTTGTAAATATTATCAAAAGTTTTGCTTACTTTTAAATATTTTTGACAAGAACTTTACAACATTTTTATACAGAATATAAATCTAGTGTGTTTTGTTGTAATTTTAAGTCACAGTAATCAAATCACAAGCAAAAGGTTTTGTATGGGAATGTATAACCAATATGAGGGATGGTCTTCAGAAGCAGATTCTGGTACAGTCCAAAACTGAATTCTTTTCACATTTATCAGTTTGATGGTTTTATAGATTTTTTTCTTGCATTTTAATGCATTTTTGATGTATAGCATTGTCTTGATTTTTGTTTACCTATTTATATCTTAAATATATTTATATACTCATTTACATTAGGAAGTCTTCTCCTGGACACCAGTGTGCAGAATTAGCTGTGTTATCACAGAAACCAAGGAAGTAACAGAGAGATGTGAAATTAATATAACTTTTAAAAATCCCAATCATACACCTTGAAATTCCCATTTGTGAAAAATGTTTGAAAAGAAATAACCCCTCTAAAGATTCATTGTTGTAATAACACATCATTACCTAATTCCCTCAAAGGTGCTCTCTCAAGCCAACACAGAAACAAACCCCTAAAAAATCGAAATAGTTCCCTTTTATGTATCCTTTCCTCCAACGAAAAAGAAAATTATTAAGACCTTTGAGGTTTTCTTCACGGACTATGGTTGAGACTGAGAGCAGGCCTTCAGCAAGAAGAGGGTGCGTAAGGTGACAGCAACAATGTTCTCCTGCCCTTCTGCTGAAGGAACATCCTTCCTGCATCCCCTGTGTTCTCCTCTGCTCTTATGGACACCCTCCATCCCTGCCTACACTGCCCTGCACAGCAGGTTGCTCATCTCCACACAAAAGGGAATGAGGTTGAGACACAAAAACATTTCTCTTGACATCATAAGCAGACCCTGTCTCACCACTGCAGGGCAAATTGCAAACTAGATCTATATTATAAAGTTAAAAGAGATTAAGCAAAAGGAGCATTTTAAAGTCAATTTTCAATCAAATCTAGAAAGAAAGAAACACAGAGAAAGTACTCTAATGATAAAATATTATCAAGTATTCATCATAGACATTAACTAATGGAAGCCTATTTTATAATACAGAGTGACTTAATAAAAGGAAACCTACCTCCACGACCAAAATTCCCAAGATCATTGGGTCCACTAGTGCTGTTATTTACTGGCAGACTTGTGGCAGGCCAGGAGTCTGCAAGCCAAGGATAACTGGGGTCACTGGCGTTCAACAGACCTGGTCGACTGAAGCAGAACAAGAAAAAGAGATATATACAAAAATACATATATATATATATATTTAAAATTACAATATCTGTGAGACAAGTAGTGATGGAAGAGGCCATATCACTGTTCTTCTAATACCATAGGTAACTAATAGTTTAGGAGACTTTAATTTATTTCAAATTACAATTATATAGCCTTTGATGATTTAAAGACCTTGAGCAGTTAATTAAGGTTATATACAAATCAACTTTGTCAGTAGAAGTGGGACTAGGCATCGGTCGTGACTCTGCCAGAATCCAAATGAACTCCGTTGTCTGTGTGAAACAGGAGTTAGGCAGCACCATCACGGGATCCTACACCAGGGCTGAATGATAAATTACCACCTCAAGGGAGCCATCACTCAAACTGATTGCTCCGTATCAGCCATTTCCAGGACTTTGGGCTACTATTTCTTCCTTCCCTTGCATCCCAAATGCATGCCTGTCATCTGCAGGCTGGTAACTCTCTTTGAGTACTCTTGGATGGTTTAGAGGCAAACAGGTTTGAGGAGGATTAATGGGAAGTCCACGGCTATCTCTACGTGCCACTACTGCATGGCTTTCTCACCCCTGTAATTCCCAGCTTTGAGAACAGCATTAAACAGTGAGCATGGTGAAAGGGAAGGCACACTCGGCCCATAAGGCACCGTGTCTCTCTCACCCCAGGATAAACAGAAATTTAGCAAGGCAGGTGGATTGTTTGTGTTTGTATTTAGCAGGGAAAACAAATCATTTGCTGCAGTCACCCTTTTCTCCCAAACGAAAACAAAAAGCCATCCACAGTTCTGCAGTTTTCCTAGGTTATTAAAGCACTCATGAAGTTGGAGCAACATCTCCGATCATCGAACATTATAGACCCCTGCCTGGAACAATCCCTAAGAGAAACATCGGTTTCTATGGAAACGGCAATAAGAAGACCCAGCCGCATTCTTGCCACATCTACTCCCTCTCATTAGGCCTAATCTCTTTTTGCTAAAATATTGATTAAACAGGAGATTGGAAGTTATTACCAGGGCCTAATTACAATCTCCATATTGGCAAAGGGAAAATAGATGAGGATATATGGGCCCGTTATCAGCTTTTATCAATTTCAATTGAGTAGCCAAAGTTGTGGAATCCAGTCCTATCAATCTACAGCCTATTCATCATCCATGAATCATTTATTTCGTGATCGATTAAGTGTAATTGTTCACTCACAGCAATTTAGGGGGAGCCAATAAGGAGTCTTAAACAACAGCAACTTCATTTGCTAATGTCTAATTAATGCAATAAACATCCCAGTAACAAATGAACACATTCTTTGTGATATTTACTACTCATTTCTTCCAGGACATCTGGGAGATATGAAACATCTGGGCTTGATTCCTCCAAAGTGCACAACAGATAGGTCATTAAACCTTGTGGTAAGCTACTTAACTCCTCCTAGCGCTATCAGTCTTCCCAATGATGGGATATAACCCAAGTGCATCATCTATAGCACTTTTCAGATCCCTTATTTTAAAAATAAACACAGTAGGAAGACCTTTATACAAAGAAACATACCTTCCATTGCTCATTAGTCCTCCATCTCCTCTTTGGAAAGTGACTGGTTGGAAAAAAGCAACACAAACAAACAAACAAACACACACACACACATATAAGACAGGGAAAAATCAATTAGTAATAATTAAAAGTAACAATTCAAACTGCTCAGTGTCCAAGGTCACAGGCCTCTTGGCATCATCCCATAATGAAGTACAGAAATGGTAAGAAAAGCCTCAAGCACATCAGCATTACTGTTCATTTAGGATTTCACTGCACATTACTGATTGACACCCCCTTGCTCTGCACCTTGCAAGGCAAAGCAGCCACCTGGGCAGAAGGCCTGAATTAACCGCAGGCCCTTCCTATGACTTTGCATTGCAAGACTGAGCCATGCAATGAAATTGTTTTCTTGGCATGCCTCTGCTTCAGTACATAATGACATTGCACCAGTGAGTTAATAACATCATGTCGTAATGCAGTAATATAATGTCACCACACAAATATGCCATTTCCCAGGACAAACACTAAGAGGTGGCAGCTCTATTACAGCTGAAGGGATGGAAAAAAGCACCCAGCTGCACCTTTTCCATTAGAAGTACAGTTTAAAAACCAGCAGCCACATATAAATGCATACATGCCAGTGATGCTGGGAAGAGAAAGTGTTTCCAGCCTTCCTTCCATGGGGGATGCCAAGGACATAATCAGAGGGAGACAATTGTTTTTATGCCTCCATTCATGGGTGTTTGACAAAAACCAGCCTCTGCCTTATCTATCTTATTAACAGGATTACATTTCAGGGCAGTATAGGTAAGGCCACATTACTGGTGAGATGTTAATTGACAACATTGGATGATCCTTTTTGAAATACTGGCAAATATTTTGAATAAAGGCCAACAGTCTACTCCGGTTCTCAGTGGCAATATCCCATTATTTATTGTTAGGCACAGATAAGGCAGACTGTTAAATTATACCAATGTCCTGGACACCTGCATCCTTACAGGCCCCTGACAAGAGGAGGGCTTGAATTTCAGTCAGGAATGGAAGAGTTTGTGGCCAGCTTAATTTGAAATAGGCCTTTGTTTGGAAATACTATTTACCTTTGTGAGACAGGCGTTGCCATAATTAAATTATAGCTCCCAGAGTATTTGCAAGATTTTCCAAATATTAGTCCAAACTATACTAACTCAGGATTAGGCTTTCTACTATACTCTATTCCAAACTGATGAAATTACTACACCCAATAGAAATTCTGTGTTCATTAAAAAAATAAGCAATGACATAAAGCCACTGGGAAAACTCTTCTGATACCTTATAGAATCCTCGTTACTTTATAAACTCCTAGGGTAATTTCACAGTCTACATTCAGCAAAGGGACACAACCGGCCCCTCTGGAAGCTCTGCTGGAAGAATAGTAGGGTGATTAATTACCCTTCACTGCACAGCAGACTAATACCAATATCAAAAAATCACTGCAGTCATATGTCACATCAAAATGGTTAATAGCTGAATTTTGAAAGGATGTAATCAAACCAATTAATGAAAAGAAAATCAAAATGCAAGTATGGAAAGTACTAAATAAAGGTCTGATTTGAAAAACGAGACATGGTAAAACATTGTGGGTAATTAATTTTAGAGGCAATGCTACTTTCATTCACGTGGTATCTGCCAGGCTGTAAAAATGACTGTATCACTCGCTGCTCAAAAGTGAATAATCTGAAGTGCTGTGCATATCATATGTGGATATGCAAACACGAGGCTACTGCCTGGCTTTGTTTCCAGGTATCTTGGTCAAAAGTACATTAGATGCTGTTTCTTTCTCCTCCTCCCCTCCAAATTTAGTACTTGATTTCTCCAACTTTCCGCATTTGTCAAAGTGACAAGGAAAAAGGAAAATGAAAAACAAAGGTTCAGTAACAGCCTTTATAAATAAAGTTTAGAGATCTAAGGGAATTACAGTAAAACATGTTTTCTGAAAACTGCTTGGATTAATGCTCTTGTTTAGACTGTCATCTACCAGAAATTATTTTGAAGTAATTTTGTCAGCACCTGTATAACATGTACGGGTGTGTAAGATTTTAAATGTGCATGTCCTGTGGAGAGAAAAAAAAACAACAGATATTTGTGGTCTACAAAATATTTATATCCCTGTGTGCCTTTATAAAGCAAAGCTAAAATGGAGGAGTTAGTAGGAGATTTCAGCAATGCTTAGCCCACACATTTCTTTTTCTGTGTAGGCAGGTATGGAAAAACTCCCAGGCATGCTGTGAGAAATGTATCAAGAAGACATGACATAGAAACCTCTTTGCCTGAGCCATAATTATTGTAGGTTGGCTATGGCATAGGAGACTGTTGAGAAAAAAACAAGAATCACAGAATTTCCTCCTTTTTCTTCCGTGTGTCCTGGAGGTAGGAACTGTTCCCTGGTCTTATTTATTTATATATTTATTTTATTTAATTTCCTGTGTTAAATAAGCTTATACCTTCCCAATAGAAGCACCGTTTTTAGAAGAAATGTTCATCGTGCAGTGACATTGTTTTTCCTGGGGATGACTGTACCTGGTTTATGTGATGTTTATGGAGCTAGGAAAGAATACAGGTTGTTTCATTTACCCTTCACTCCATACATCAATGTAGGGTTATAATGGTTATAATCTTAATGAGAAAAGAAACAAGAGGGCATTTTATTTATTTAATACGCTTGGTGGAAAAGGCTTTGGAATATCAGCCAAGCTTGCCAAAACTCCTCCTGAAGTGTGGCCACGTCCCTGAGAGGCTACAAAACCCCCCTTATTCCTGATGCCATTCATAAATGGGCTACCTAAAGCTGGAGAGAGAAGGTGCCTCTCTTTTAGCATCAATGTTGTGAAAGGCAAGACAGCTAACAACAGAAGATATGGTCAGGCTGCCAACACAAGCACTATGTTTATCATTCCTGCCATACATTTTGTCAGCATTTTTGCCTGCAGTTTGATTTCTGCAATTACAAAACAAGTCTAAACGCCTGAATGGGAGCATACTTAATGCAATGCAGGCTTGTGGATGTCACTGTAAAAATAAAACACACAGACAGCTGGCTTTATTCATCCTGTCTCCACTTCAAAATGCAGCAGAGCAATTTCAAGGGGCAATATAAGAGGAGGAAGGGAAGGATGTCCCTATCACTGACCCACCCATCTCCCTTGCTTTTTATCACCAAGGAAGCAAAAAAGCTCTTTCAGCAGTCTTTGCATCTGATACATGTTCTTAGAAAGGCTGAAGACCTGCAGGGATGAGATTGGCTTTCAAAAGAAGATGAAAAAATAACCTCTGCATAGAGAGATTTTGAAGGAATCCCCACCAGCTTATACTTCAAGGACTGTAAAAATGCAGAAATATAATCCAAAGTGCATTTTAAATGCATAAATATTTCAGGAAATTATATTGTATATATTTGTATGAAAAACAGCATATATTAAGGAGCTTTTCACATGCTTTTTATTAAATATAGAAGGAGGCACCAAAACCATTTACTAATATTATCTGACAAGGTTAAACTTAATCTTCATGCCTGCTAGAACTGGAAAAATATGAATGTATAGTAAGTTGACATTCTGAGGCAAGGAAGCTTTAGAAAGCTTTAGAAAGCTTTCTGTATGCCTATCTCTAGTAGGCCACATTTTCCTACTGCAAATGAAAACTTTAATGCTGCCAGCCAAGTCTCATTCCTTTTACTGATAAGCTGTTCCTCAAATATGAATGTAGATTAATCCTCTTTTAATAAGCGTTAACTCAGAACAGATAATCAGCACATAAAAATTCCATCAAATCTTCTGTCTACCTTTGGATGATTCTGTCATATGGTTTATCCTCATTTAACAGTTTCAGGAGTTGCACACAAAATGTGTAGCATTCCACAATTTTCTATCTATTTTTAATTTGTTTTCTGTTTACTGAGTTTCATGAAATCTTTAATCCCAAGGAGCACTAGTCACTAAATAAGCTTACCTACTCATAAGTTAAAATACATATTTACTTTTTTTTGCATGACTGATGGCCTAGACACTTGAAAACACCTGAATATTCAGGTAAGTGGGTACTGGCACAACAAGACTGAGGGCACAAGATAAGCAGATAAATGAAATTTCTCCTTTTTTTCCTACAAATGGATCCCATGCCTTTTCACCGAAATGTGAAAAGATACTTGCAACTTCCAGTATAAAATAAACAAATTCTGTTCTGTTACTGTAATACAGTACTGAAATAATCCATCTGTTATACAAGAAGAGGTCAGACATCTCTTTTGTGCCATGTATCTTTGTATCACATGGAAGCCCACAGCGGATGTTTATATCCAGGCAATCTGAGTAAAGGGTAGCCATAAAAATAAAACAACAACGAAAAACACCAAAAAAACCCCAAAAAACCATCAAACAAACAAACAAACAACCCAGTGCAGCAGTACTTTAGCTTTCACAGAAACAAAAATAAGACCAATACATCCTTTATATTACAGGAGAGATGGTTGAAAATTGAGTTTAGTGTCTCTATGCCAGAGCTGGTTTTGTTGAGAGTATGTCATGGTCACAAAAATGCATAGTTTTTGTACAGCGGCAGATGATGACACTAGTACTTACCAAGAGTAATCTAACAAACATATTAGCTAAATTTTGTGTTTTGTAGCACTGATATTACTGAGAACCATGATGGGGGAAAGGGAAGTGGAAGAACAGTGAGGTACAGAATTGTGACTCAGCGACTACTGGAGTCAGTTCAACTGAAAATAACTAAATATTTAGCTATGATTATCAATGTCACTTTATTTGTGACCATCTGAGCCATTGATCACTGCTTATGAAAATGTTCACAAAGACAGAAAGCTTCAAGTATTTAACTCAATCAGTTATTCTTCTCCGACACAAATCGTTACTGACTGCCTGACATTTGCTGCTTGCTCTTCTCCTACACATGTTATAGTTGTTTAGTCACAAAGCAGAAATTGTACATCTTAGGAGCCTAATAACAGAATACAAACAACAAATGATCCTAGTGAATGTCCCATAATCTGAAAATTACCTAAAAGAACATTTTTAGCAAGTAATTTTAAAATTGGACTTGGACTTTTAAACAACTATTTTTAGTGTTCTACGTTCTACACATAGGCAAATACAGCTGAAGAAAAACAAAACAAAAAAATATTCTCATCAGAAATAACAGGTGATTTTCTTTTCTGTGTGTGAAATAAAGTATATGAATGTTCCACTAATAGATTCAATTCTCTATCACAAAGTCAAATCTGCATGTTCTGCAACTTTCTGAAGGAAGAATTTAAAACAGATGTCTGAATAAAAAGCGTGCACCTTCTAAAATCTGAGTATATCAGGATGAATTCATCATAAGTAAAAATTCATTGACAGCTGTCTCTGAGGAGATTCTGAAAGCTACATACTACTGTCTAAATAATTGTATCTAAACCCCAACTGTTTATGAATCATGACTTTGAAGGGAACAACACACAGTTGTGCGCGTCAAACCTCTACAAGCATAGGTATGTTTTTCTAAATGATATTATCAAGGGCAAATTCAAATATTAGAAAATTAACAAAGTTTGTTATGGAACTCTGGGTCTAAAGATAAGAAACATGAACTATGCTCTTTCATAAGGAAAACATTTTTTTAAATGAATCTTTTTTTTTTTTTTCCTGGACTCAGCTACTGGAGGACTTAGGTCCTCAATGCCTTCAAAAGTTATTATAGGCCAAAAAATAGAATAGTTCTACGAAGTCCACAAGGTGTTAAAACTGCTTTCCAAAAACAATTTTGGCAGTGTCTCTGACATATCCCAGTTGCCCAGCACATGTGGATCAACAGCACTAAATCACTAAATCAGTCCTTGTGGCTCCAGCACAACCATGTGTCATGCCAACGTGTGCCACAAACACAGAGGTGAAAACTCACCACAGTTCAAGACAGCGGACAGTGGCACAGTCATAGGAACCAAACACAAAGATTTATTATTTAATTTTGGAAAAAATCCTATGCTGCATCTCAAAGAAAAGCCTGTAAAGTGTTAGCAAGAGTGAGCGAGCAACTCCTGAGCATGAGGAGACAGCTGTGGTAAAGGAAACTGAGGGGCCAAACTACATCCAAAAAACTTCACAGACTTCTGCTGGAAAATGCTGAGATTTATCAGCCTTTTACACCATAACACTGAAGTACAATTATTTTTGAGTTTCTAAATATCGAGATTAAGTATGAGAGCAGAAGGTAATTGTTTGTATTAATTATTACTATTAATTGTATACTCTATTTTTCCTGGCTATCCATATGTTGAATAAGCTGTTTGCAACCTGCTGTTTCAGCCACACTTCGTTTATCCTTCACATATCTTTAATCATGCTTATGATAAAAGTCTACCGTATGCTATCTTTGATAAACATGAGAAAAATAAGGTACCAGCTTTGAGCTGGGTAATAAGAAAAAAAAGCAAATGTTTCAGTTTCAAAAACCCTGTAAAGGCAATGAATGCATCAGTTAGTGACTAGATTGTTTGAAGGTCTGAACACCTCACAGTAAGGCAAACACAACTAAGAGTTAAAGCAGAAGAAAGTTCTGTTTCTCCACTTGGATCTGCAAAACTGTTTGAGCTTTAAAATCAAAATTCAGTTATGTATGAATAATGCTTGTTTATGTTAAGATAGTTCAAGCATCTGGTCCTGCAAATTACTTTCAAAACTGCATTTCAGAGAAGTAGATGAGTAAGTATGCAGAATTATAATGACACAGACATTAATGGTGGTAGATGTTATTTTTCTCTGGAATCACAAGGGGAATGAATGCTACATTTTTATTACAGATAGGTGGCCAGAGTATTTCTCCTTGTGTGTGATTTTGATTCTGCATATCTCACACGTTCATAAACACTTCAATAGCTAGTGCTTGCCATGATGTGTTGGTGAGGTAAGAGACAGACTAATGGACAGTACCTGCAGGGGTGAAGGTGAAGGACTGAACTGCAAAACAAGAAAGCAAACACATTGTGAGTTACACACCCTGACAAAAAGCGCTAATTGCAGGGCACAAGTTTCCCCTGGAAATTACCCAGGCGGGGTTGAATATCATAAGCAGGACACAACAGCTGAGCTTAAAGCACTAACCAGCCAGCAGCCAATGAGAAATGATGGTTGGAAAGATGAGCAGTGAATTTTGACAGTCACATCTGAAGACTCTCTGTGTGGACATGCTGTTCTCCAAGTTGTAAACATTAGGATGAACTTTGAAGCATGATCTGTTATCTACTTTCCTTGCTGAAAGCATACACAATTTCACGATGCAATCAATGTTCACGTCACACTTAGATGCAGCAAACGCCATGAGAAGGAATGAGTTGCACAAGACACACTGTTTATAATTACTTACAGCTATGTTCTTTAAGTTATAAAAGACTGTTCTCAATTCTCCCTCACCCCAATATGCCAACTCACATATAGACCTAATAATTCTCCTTTTTAAGAGAAGTCTAGTCTCAGCTTGTGTCCAAAGCTTTAGGAAAGACTGTTTCCCATGAGGAATAACAGCACAGCTGTCTCTAGTATGAAAAATCTTGGGATCTAGAAGGATATTTCATATCAGCACATGTATAAGTGTGTGAGATATATATTACTTTCTCAATTACCATCACTCCACCTCTGAGAGAGTAAAAGTCACTGCTACTAAAGGAAAGAAAAGAAACACCTTGGCAAAAAGCACAGCCCACGAATGGCAGAAGTCATGTGGTGACACGAGGCAGGGTTCTACAAAAACCAAGAAGGTCCAAAAGCCACTGGTCTTTCCTTCCTCTCTTTCCACTGCTCATCTGATGTCCTCTTGACCTTTCACTAAGCCAGTAGAAAACAAATCCAGCAGGGAGGATTGAAAACCAACATGGAATAGTTCCCTGCTGGTTTGCTGAGCTCAATCGGGACCCTGACGAGTCTGATGATGGTTGAGCTGAACTGAGCAGTTTGGCCGTGACTGATTGTGGGTTTTTGGCAAGTTGTTGCTCAGCCATTTAGGGAACCTGAGTCCTTGGGTTCACATGTGATAACTGGTAAATAGACGGGCACTTGTGTAACTTTAGTGTGATGTAATGTCAACATTAAATATGCTGTGGCCTCAACTGGGCAAATCTTTTTTAAAGTGTTAATAAGGACTACAAGAGAACCCACCACAATATTTGAAGAACTGGGGATTTTTTTGTGTTAAATTAGGCTTCAGAGTGACCCATTTTGTGACAGCTCACCTGACTGCCTAAAAATTCGTAAGAATCCTGAAAAGAGAGTAATACACAAAGCAAACAGGTTGGAGAAAGATGAAAATATTTTCATTTGGCAAGTGTATTTAATTTTCCAAATGTAGTTTTCAAAAACTAATTTATTACTGGAGCAAACATTTAAGGAAAGAGAACATTCCAAGATTCTACCTCCAAGACAAAACTGTTTATATCTTCTGCCTTAGGTAAATTTTGACCACACTTCTCTGTCTAATACATCACTTTTCCAGCTACAGGCATGAAGTCACTGATTAGGTACCTTCATTTATTTCCCATGCACGTGGCTTCAGAGACATGGAAATGCACAGGAGTGAAGAAGGAGAAGACAATTACTCTTTAACCTTCCTTGCAAGGGTCTAGTCTAACTCATATTTGAACATATAAATGATGCTGCACTGCCAACAGAGTGCCTTCTGAGCAAGGGACAAGAGAAACAATTAATCCTCTTTGTGTTTTTTTTAATGCTAGACGTGCTGGGGATGTAAAAATACTGCCTTATGATAATGATGAAATGTGGTACCGAGCAATGCATTTAAAGCTTCTCATACACCAGCAGTTTCACAGCATACATTTAAAACAAGCATACAAAAGTCACCCAGGACACTTTTGCTGTAAGTTCAACGTGGTTTTTAAGTAGGTTTAGTAGCCCCTGCTCTTTTCATGATAGCACTGGTGAGATGGTGATAAAGCCACTGTTCTTACCAGCATAATTGCTGAGCCCCTTCCTCTTCTTTCTTCGCCAGTAGAGCCAGATGCTGAAACCCATCAGAATGACCCAACATGCACCACCAATGCCAGCTATAAAGGCAGGCTGCTTGACCACATCAGTGATTTGCTCAGTTATGCTGTTGTTATTTTCGGTGATGACAACTTCATTGCGACCTCCTGCACAAGAGAAATTGAACAGCGTGTGGTTATTGGGTGGTTATTATATATGGAACACACAGAGGAACCAGTACTACAAATTAAAAATTTTTAAGGAATAGTCATGGATCGCAAAAGAATTACCCACAGGAGAAGAACTTTAAGAAGTAGCAATGCACACCAGAAACTCAGTGTTTCTAGAGAGTAAATCCATAGCCATTTGCAAATATATATTTACAAAGATAGACCTATAGCATACTCCCAAGTAATATAAGAGACGCAAATCCAAACCTTTTTAAACAATATTCATATTTGTTTGTTTTTCTATAATTATAGACAGAATACAATAATGAGAAAATGGATTGCAGGAAACTAAAAAAAAAAATAAATCAAGCAATCAATAAATAGCTTTTTCCAAATGAGTAATCTAAATACAAAATATGCTACAACCTCAGAAGAAGGCCAAAATTCTTACTTAACTCATTTGTTTTCCCTGAATGCTAGTTTCCAAATTTGGAATAAACAATAAAATAAATGTACTTTCCACTGGGGCAAAGATGCATTTTCCAGCAATTATTTCAAGAGGAAAACAGCTCATACAAACTCTAAGTGTACCATCTTTGACACAAAGCAGAAAATTGCAGTTAACGGTAAGCACTAAACAATCACAGCAACAGACGCTATTTTTTTCACCTAGAACATGCATGACAAATTCTTAACATCAACCTGCAAGAAATAATTATTACTTGGAACACCAATTAAAGTGACATGCATCAAAAAATTACTATATAGGATCTTAAACTGTACATTACAGTAAAAAACTGTAAATTCCAGTAGATGCTCCCATTGTTTTTTTGCCCCTCTTTTCTCTAAAAGGGAACTTTTCTAAAAGAAAAAGCTTGGCATTTGGCTTGAAAACAAATGCTCATAAAAATCTGAATGGAAATCCAGGAAATGCTAAAGCATCCAGTTCTAGAGCCAGCACTTTAAAATTGTCAAAAATGGTTTTAAAATTAGGAAATGCAGAACATATTTTTCTTTAAAGAAAAAATAAAATTATATATATATTTTATATAAATTGCCCACATCTGCAGTTTTGAAATTTGTGAAATATTACCAGATGCCTGTGTTCACGCTGCAGAGCTGCAAGAGGAGCTACTCTACTGAGATAAAGAAGGTGCAAACACAGTGATTCTCGGTTGTGAGAGTCTATCACACACATGAAGGTGCTTCAACATTCAGCGAAACACTGAAATGTGTTTGTCTTGCCACTGCCAAAGGCCCAATGGTTTCCAGGCCTGATGCAGTAAGTGAGAATGAAGCTGAGTGAGCAGCTATGGCACGAAAGAAAGGAGGCAGCAGTGGCTCCTTTATCTGATTTTCCATAGGTTTTCTGCCCATGGAACCAATCCATAGGTGCACCCCAGTGCTGACAGTGAAACTAATAGAAAGGGGCTCTCCATGGCATGCTCTTCCAGACGCAAAATCGATTTTCTAGTAGAAATCAGCATGGGAGTTGGAGTTGCTCTAATTACCATTAACTTGCAGTTAATTTCTGTGCCCTTTGGAGGAGAGGCCAAAGCAGAGGGACAGCGAGGAAACAGGCAGTGCTGGAACTGCTTCAGGGGCAGCTGCACTACCAAGGAGAAGAGCAGGCAGGGAGGTGCTTTGCAGACACTGCCTTTGGGAGTGAGATGCCCCCACATCCAAGAACAAGTTCTTCTCACTAAAGTCTCCAGAAACATCTGAGGATCTTTTCTTCTCTAAGACCAGAAAACAGTCTTTTGAAAATGGAGGGCATGAGAGCAAAAGAGCCTGGGGAGAGGCTTCTGGACTGTACGCTCTGCCTCTTCTAGGAGAAACTACAGTCTGTCTCCAAATTACCTTCTAAAGTTTGCAGTCTGGCTGTTTGCTCTTACCCTTCTGTGCCTAGAAATTACAACTGCAAAAGTAATAATTCTTTTAAATGTCAAAATAACATATGCTTTGTGAATTTGATGATGGAAAAATAAATGGAGACAGATGAATATTACCCACTGACTTTTGATAAAATTAATGTAATTGTTGGGGGCTGGGGAAACAAACAGCATTAGTTTTGTACTTCTTTATATAATATTTAAGCAGAAGTAATAAATATGTCATCCAAGGTACCAGTATACTATTTCATATACTGCAGGTGGCTCTGTAACAATGCTGTCAGTTCAACTAATTAGAACATAGACAAGGGAAGTGTGCGACCTGTAACGCTCCATTGTTCCTGAAGACAAAAACATAATGAAATATAATGTCTTCCTCCCATTGGAGAGTAATGAAGAACAAAACTAATTTGTCGGACCAAAAATTAATTAGACACATCAGATTCGATTGTACCTATTACTGTGAAAGTTTGCAGCTGTTCCTCATATTATTATGCCAATGATGGAATGTAAGAGTGCGCAGGCCAACTGATGAAGAGTAATAACAGCCACAGCATTAACCAACAGTGCCCTTATCTCCAGTTTTATTTCTAGTTTTCCAAGTGAATGTTTTTAGTGTATCGTTACTGATCATAAAAGTTTTATTCTTGATTCTCTTTGAGTCTTTCATAGAATTTTTCAACATCCTGCTTCAAGTATGGGCACAAGACTCCTGTAACAGTGAGACAATTTCTAAGTAATGGAATAATATGTCTCCTACTGCTCCCTATTCTCCTGTTTTTACTTTCGGATTGTCACAGGTCTGTTATCTAAAATTACCCAGGGAGGTCAGTAGTTGATTACCCACCATGAAAACCAGCTACTTTCAGAAAAAAGAAAAAAAAATCCCCTAAAAAACTTCTTAGAAGAATGAATTCTGTATTTAAAAATAACATCTTTTTTGTTATACACTGCACTCCGTATTTCATGACAATGAAAGCCTTACTGCTTAGAAACACAATTTAACTCTTCTGCACCACTGACCTGCTCTCTCCATAATTCAGCATTTCTGGAGCTGCTCATTCTGTTTGCAAGCTGTTAAATGGTATAGCTAAGCACCAGACCATATAGAACTCCATCATAATACAATAACTGAATAACGTTTTCCCATTCATTATGATGTTTTTAAGTCTGTTCATTAGCTCATTTTTAATCCATGTAATTAGTTTTTTTAAAATTTACTTTAAAAATAATTTTTGTAATTTATGATTTTGATTCCCATTCAAACAATGAATGGTACCAACTGAAGTTTTCCAGAAATGGTATCACTTAAACACTCTTACATTTATCAAGGAAATTTATAGTCTGAGAAATAACTGCCAGAAATTCTAACCAATAGCAAAATAGGACCTAAAGCAAAGGGAGATACAGACCACACATGTAACAAACACATCCCGCTTTGGGCTCCCAAAAGGGAACAGAAATGAGAACAGAAACATTATCCAAAAAGAAACTACTCTCCTTATACTTTTTACGCAAATGACTCTTAATGTGCAAAGATGTCACTAGACAAATTTGTTGAAGCAGATATTCTGGGGTCTTTAAGATCTCTGGGAATTATCCAGCAAAGACCTTTGGTGAAAGTATAACTCACAACACATTAAACAACACAAGGCCACTCATGTACTTAAAATGCAACACACTAATTGTGCTTTACTGGAATAGGTGCCTCATGCTGGTATTTAGTGCCTAGTTAGATGGACTCCTTAGCGAAATAAGAAAAAGAGGTCCTGGGTTTCTTGCATTTTCAAAAATTAATTTCTTGCTTTCACTTCTAAAAATCTTTTTTTTCCCTCTTTTCTTTGGCATTTCTGTGGCTGCCTTTCCTAAAACAAATGCCACCTTCACTTCCCCTCCTGTATTTCCATCTCCAGTGAGACTTCAAAGCTCAAGTTTCCTAGCTTCTGTTTTCATGAATGGGGAACCTGAATATCATTAAATATTTAAGCAATGCTTATGGAACAGTCTTTTCTAAGGGTCTACACATAACAGATTAGTCCATCTTTGGGACAGTGTACTGACAACATTTTCTAGAAAGAAAATATTTAGTAACAACAGAAGTCCCACCAACAAACAAACAAAAGTCCATTTGATAACTAAATTAGACCATATAGATAAAGGCGAAAAAACTCCTGTATTCTGCACTCAAAAGAGGTGCTGCTTTACATAGCTCATTTCAGGTTTGCTAAACATAGTTACTTCTTTATTCTTCCATATTCTTCCTGCCTTTAGATTTTATACCCAGGAAAAATTTCAGAAGAAACAAAATCTGTGTTTCCCTCGGGTCAGCAAATGAATTCTACATGGAGACCACTACTAAGAAACAACTATTTCAAAGGCAGGGATGATAATGCTCTCTATTTGGTCTAGAGACCACGTTTTCTTTGACAGAGGAGGCTTGTCTGCTTTGGATACCTGAGAAACACTGACTCTAAACATTCAGAAAACAACAGTAAATAGTGCCTTAGGCACCAACAGAATGAGTAAGGCAACATTACAGTCATCTTAACAGAAGGAAAAGGGAGCTCAGGCTGTTTGTTCCATGAATCTGTCAACCTGCAGAAGTGGTAAATTCATTTTTTAAAAAACCCAAAACATTAAATCAGTTTCACTAGGCAATGTGCATTTTCTCATATGTCTCAGGAACATATTTCCCTTCATTGTCTGCAAGAAATCGGCAGGAAGAGAAGACAAAACATCATCAGGCAGTGGGACATAGAAGCTAACTAACCAGCCTTAGTCAAATCTCGTCTTTTGTTCCATGGATTATTATGCTTCCAGAAGTGATTTATGAAAGCATTTCTCAGAGAAAAAAAAACCAGGCAAAACAAAACAACAGAACAATCACTTACCAATTATTATGGGTTGTGGGTCACTTTTTACTCCCACACCTGCACTGGTGCTTGCAGCAACTTCCACGCGGTACTGGATACCTGGATATAGGCCACCTATTACTACAGACCGAATGGCTGCATCTACTGTTTTGTTGATATGAAATCGAGTCTCATTACCTAGGCACCAGATCTGGGACAAAAGTTGATGTGTTAACAGAGATGAAATGCTTCACACTCACAAAATCGTGCATAGATATGACATTATCAAGGTATTTCATGGCAATCGCTTATTTGGGACTTCTTGACAATTTTACTGTCCAGGAATAGCTGAAATTGGGATGATTTAGCTCAGCAAGCTATCCCAGATTAGCACAGGACCAAGCCAGCTGCAAAGACTGCTTGCAAATACCTCTCCGAACTCTGGCTCTCCATGGAGTGCAAATTCTGTGGTTACACTTCTTAGAAGCACAGACCAGATCATCCAAGTAGAAAAGAGGTGTTATACATTAATTGAAATCTTGTTCAGTAACATGATTACCACCAAACATTTCCTCCAAAAAAACCTCACATTCTTTCCTTCTAAATTTCCTGCTGAATGGTAAAAGGATACCAAGTAATATGAGCGCAGGTTGAAACACTCCTTAAAGTATGAAAAAACAAACAATTTTCAAAATTCTTTTCAACTTCCTCTCATAGCACAAGAGGGATATTTGAAATTTCTGAAATGGAATAAGCACAGACTCATATTTACCACTGCCTTTGTGATTATTTACATTTTTAGGAATCCAGATATCAGTTTCTGACTCAATTATTATCTAAGTAAACAGGAAAACCACCCTATAATCACAACTCGTATTTATGATGAGAACAGTGTATGAGTTCAGAGTGTTATGTCTCTCTCTTGCATTTTTTTTGGTAGGCTTTTCCAAAGTGGTCTCAAAACTAACTTCTAGGGGTGTTTCTTCAGTTCAAGTTATCTGCATAGATTTCTTCTGTATTACTAAAGAAAGCATGTACTACCACTCAAGAAAATCAGTGTATAAATATATCACATGTACACTTACATAAAAGTAATGGCAGAAGAGAGCACTATAGGTGGAACCACTATCAGTGACAAACTAACGCATCTAAGCAACAGCAATAATATCTTTACGCTTACTTTTGACCCAGCTCAGTGATTTATCACATCTTATCTTTTTTTTTTTTTTTCTGTGAAACACTGAGAAAGATTTGAAGAGGAAAATACATCTCTTGTTTTCCTAAATTCAAGGAGATTTTATTTGCCAGCCAGAATGCATCAGGTGAGAAACTATTGCATTCATTCCTTCACTCCTTGCCTATCCTGGTCTTAGGTTGCAGTGGCTATGAGATGCCTCTAATTAAAAGCATTTAATTCATTAACAAATTTACAGGCGTTCTGATGCTTGAAGTGGAATCAACCGATCTAATTTCAATTTGTTAGAAAACGCACTGCAGAACTTCAGCAGTCATTTTATACTCAAGGAAACATTAGGCTCTGCACCACTCACTGTAGCCAGCCCACCACTCAGGCAGCCACCTAATGGAACACAGGAGGGCTGCAATAGGCAGGGACTCTGGCTGGTTTTATACACAGCCCAAAGGCCTGAGCACTCACCTGGAACATGGCTCTTATCAGCCATCAGCCCACTTTTTTTGTATCTATGTATTTTGTGGTTTAGGAGTGTGCTTTACTTGTTTGCCCATAAACCCTGGATGGTTTACATTGACTTCTACTGGAGTCAGGATCAAGATAAATTAAGCCAAAGGATAATTATTAATTGATATGAAAATTAGATCAATAAAACACTGGGATTCATAAATCTTGATATTGACTAAAAGCAGAACAAAAGAAATGCCATGCTAAACATAAATATTGTGAACATTTACTGCATCCCCCTGACGAAGAGAAAAGCTGGAAGAGGCTGAACCAGATTTAGAAGCCAAGCACTTTCTCCCTTCCTCATGCTGTGCTCCCTCAAGATACAGCAGGGGAAAAAAAATCTTTTTGTGTGAAATAAGCTGCAGCCACCACTTCCACCCTTTGTGGAACTGTCAAGAAATCTGCCGTGCTTCATTTCAGTTAAACATTTCACACTCGGTGTGTATAGGCCAGCCACAGCAAGGTTAATTTGCCAAACTGTGCTCCACGCTGTGACAATGCTGAACCTCACCCAATCATTTTCTCCACCTGAATGACAGAGTGTGGGGTTTTTTTTTTAATGTTGTGAAAATATACTTGTGCAAAAGTGATCTTAGCATGGAATTACAGACTACAAGAAAATTTAATATATAAGGAGTGGACACTTTGAGCCATCATGGCAGCAAAGAAGAAAAAAATACAACCAATGCAAGCAACGCTCATGTATCTGGATATACTATTTGTGTTCAGCTTGTTTTTCTGAGCAAACAACCTGGCACTTTAAGTTGTGAAGCTTGACAGATATAGTACTTGGAAGAAGTCTTGCATTCTCCCAGAGCCACAGTCCTTGACTGTGACCTTGAAGTGTTAGGATTAGCATTTTTGCAGGGGAAATAAGTAACTTTCCTGCCAGCTTTGCTGCCAGCTTGAAGGTACTCCAAGCCCCTTACAAAAAAAAAACCAAAAAAACCCCTCTTCTTGTTCCACAGCAGGGAAAAGCTAGAAAGAGAAGAACTGTAAACTGACTAGAAATTAAAGCTCTCTTTCATATCAAGCTCACGGTATTTTTGCTTTTTAATATAACAGTAGTACTGCTTAAAATAATAATAATAAAAATAATAACAATAAAAAAAGAAATCTATAAGCAGTCAGTGCTCTTTCTCCATATAATTACATGGGCAGCTGGAAATGTTGTCAGAATCTAAATCCATAAACAGTGCTATTGTTCTGTAATTCAAGCAGGCTGTTTCCCTTAACACACAAGCCTCCCATCAGACGCAGTGTGTACCTTGTACTCCTGGATTACTCCATTCTGGTGATCTGGAGGGGGAGGATCCCAGGAGATGCTGATGCTCGTGCTGTTGTGGTTTCCAACTGTCAGGACAGTGACAGACTGAGGAGGGGCACTTGGAGCTACACCAAAGAGAGGGAGCAAACAGAAGGCATTAATTGCTAGGGCATGGATTTTGCTGAAGCAGTGCAAGAGCAAGCAGACAGTACAGAAAGCCCTCCCTCCCTGCAGGCCTCGGGATGCACTTTTTGTCAGGCACTGACAACGCTGAAAAATGCCCTTCTGAAGAGAAGCATAGGGCTGAATGACAATGTGGAATTTGTGGCAATGGAGAATCAATACAAATCACTCCTCATTTATTGATATTTAGCATTTCTTAAGTTTGCACTGGAATTGTTCTCACGCTTGCCTTTGTTTTCCATAATATGTATGGATAACTATGGAAATATCAACAAAATCATGAGGCTGCTTCACCTGGCCTGAAAAATGTTTTGGTTCTTCTGTTTCTATATGGTCTAATAATGATGTGAGCAGCAAACATTTAATGATCCTTTTCTGTTTCCTATTTGCTCTTCAGGAAGACACTAATAGGTTTAAACATAGAATTTGCAACTCTAAAGTAGAAAAAGGTTAAAATGTTCATGGCTTTACATCAAATGCCAATGACTAGGGCAGGTGCTAAGCTAGGTCAGATATATACTTTTGTCTTTTTTTTTCCCCTAGGCAAATTGCTTTCTCTTCAGAGTCCTGTTCAGTTCAACCATTCACAGCTGTTTGGCTGGTCACTGCACATCAAGGCCAATTCTACAAGACAACTGCTTGCCAGCCCTGCTAGCTGTCTAGAAGCTAGCATTAAAAAAAAAAAAAAAAAATCATAGTTGTTAGCGACCAGAGCTATGCTGGCAGAGCCCCTCTTGCAGTTACAGCAGCAGCAGGGTGCTTCTCTTGGCTCAGGACACGCTGCTTGGGAAGAGACACAGGAGCTCTGCCATGGAAAAATCCCCTCTGTGAGCATCTGCTGCATCTCCATACGGGGCTCCCCCACCACGGCCGTGGCTGTCATGGCAGAGGACTGTCAGTATGGTCCTCCTCAGCCACCTGAAACTTCTTGCAGCCCCCCCTTGCCCCTCCCCTGCTCCCCACCAGTGCAGAAACTCCACTACAGTGGCAGGCTAGGCCACCGAGGTCGACTGTATTGTATTAAGGTATAGTCCCCTGGGGGGAAAAATTTATTGATAGCAGCTGCTTGGAACTGGTCCTAGAATCTATTTATTCCGTCTCTCCCAGTCCATCTACCTAATCTTCAACAAAACTAATAGAAAGAGCCCAGGAAAGCGTGAACTAATAAAGCAAGCATACAGTGATACCTCTCCAGGACAATTTTCCAAGTCAGAAACAGAAACCTGCTGCTTAGACACTTTCTGTTCCAGGCAGGTGTCTTTGTGTTTAATAAATACTTATGGAGTTTGTCTTCCACATATTGTTCATTGCTTTTAGTAGGACCATAAAACATTTCATATGAAATATGGAAGCTGATTCTGAAAACTTACAGTAGACCTCACACCATAACATGAAATATTTATCAGTCTCCTGCCCCAACTTCAAATCTAGATAATAACCTGGTTTTGGGCATCTCACATCATGGGTCAAGACTCCCTGACTCCAGGCCCCTGGTCAGAGTGACTCATTCACTGCTAAACTTTATGGCAATAGAACTTGAGTCTTATCTTTAACAGATATCCCTGAGTCCATGCCCATCCTTGGACTATGCTTCTGAGAAAAGCCAAGAGCCCCTGGCATCTCTGTATTAATGTCTGGCAGTTTTAACACAAATAAGCACAGCTACAGATATCAGAAATGTTTGAGTCTCCTGAGTCAATTGAGATATTCCTATTGTTCTCCACGGCCTCTTTGAGCCTGGCTGTGTTCCCACAGCGGAAGCTCCTCAGCACTTGACCTGGCACAGGCTCATGGAGCCGAGCTCAAATCTGTACCCTGATAACCCTGAAGAATTGGAGTGCTCTGCTGCAGGAATCACACAACTTCAAACTAGGGTATCAGAGGTGAGGACAAGGAACCATACGAGATTACAGCAGGAGAAAATATTTTAGATGAAAAACGAAACACATATCACAGTCCTGGGAGGCTGCACATTTTGACAACTACATTTGCAGATGCAGGTACAGCTGCAAAGCTAATAGTGCTTGGTAGAGTCCTTGTGACCTTGCCCGACGCACAGAAACTGTGAACTGCAGGGGAGAAATGGAGCTGTGCTCTGGACAATTTGACTCTTAGCCAGATGAGTGAAGCATGGAAAGGTGGCCTTGGGCTACTCCTTGCAATCGTGCAAAGCATAAAACTGGTGAAGTAAATACTTGCATTGTGTATTTTATGGCAAGTGAAATAATTTGCCGCACAGTAAAAAAAATTAGCATTTTTAAAGTCTTCAAGTTATTGAATAACAACAAAACTGTGAATAAATGTATGTGTGTGATATTAATTAGAATATTTTACATGAAAATAATCATTATAAATATAGCAAAGCTTAACACTGTATAACTCATTTTTGCTTTTAAGTACAATGGAGCAACTTGCTGAAACAAATTTTCTTTCATTACTGAAACATAAAGGGCATTCAGAAATATAATGTCTTATACATGTATACCTGGGGGAAGAGGAGAGTGTGAATGCAAAAGAAATGCAAAATGAACACCATACTCTAAAATTAAAAAAAAAAAAAACAAACAAACTGTATGCATTTGTCTTTGGATTTAAACTGCATGAACATTCTAGTTAATATTCTACCAGTGTGTGTTGTTTTTTTGGGGGCTTTTGAGGACATATGACAACTTTGAAGCAAAATTAAAACTGCAGCTGATGAATGCAGCTGTGAAAGTATCATTTTAAGAGCTGCACTAAGGTGAGGAGAAACTGACAGAGAGCAGCTGATAAAAGCTAAGGAGACTTCCATTCCCAGCTGTCATATTTTTGTGGTGACAAACAGGACGCAGCATAAGTAGTACTCCATGTTATTCCAAAAGAGATTTAAAACAGTGGATGTCATTGAAAAATAAAAAAATTATCTGTCTCTAGAGAAAGTGCGAAAGAAACAGTGAAAATTATAAAATAAAATCGTTGATTTAGCTCCCCTTTGTATGTGTGTACGCATATATGTATGTAACAGTTCAGCTTCCTCTCTCTGATAATATCACTCTGTAAGCTGGCACCGTGATATAAATTAAGCCACTCGTCTGACACTGCTGCAGTTATTAAATAGATCACACTGAAAAATAACATTTTTAAAACCGTTTTCTCATTTCCCTTGCTGCTGGCTTGTGGAGAACACCTTGCCTGCTTCTTGACAGGTCAATTATTCCAGTGCTCAGCTTCTTCTTACAGATATGAAAGAACCCAAATCGCTGCTCATCTTTTCCAGACGCAGCCAAACAGAATTCCATTTGTTACCTTCACAAGGCCAAAGAGGCAGGAGATGGATGGATACGGAACTGTGACAAATGTCTGATCTAGAGGAAAAGTCTAACTGCAGCAAAATTGATTTTTAGAGGTGGGCCTCAGAAGTAACATTGCATGTAAAATCCAATCCAGCAGAAAGCTGCCACTACCTTTTGGTCGTACTTTCCCTTTACCAGGGATATTTTGCTTTGATATTACAAAAAACCCTTCCAACGTTCATATCGCTCTTCCAAACTATTTTCTAAAAATAGTATAGCTGACATTTTTTAAAAGTCAAGTGTAAAAAAAGCTCATTTTCAAAATGGAATCACAGGCAACATAGCACCTTTAAATAGACTGCCACCTTTCTTCAGTGGAAGAGAAGCAAACCACTGTCATTAAACATTTAGTTGAGGCTATTTTTGAAATACATGAACACCAATTACAAAGATAATATGAGGAATTAAAGGAAATATCTGTAGAACTGCATCTACTGAATGTCTTAATTTTCTCATGCAAGTACCTAATTTTATCACCCAGGGAGGAAGAAGAATTTTTTACAGGAGGTGACATTTTTCTGGTGATAATATTATGGGTCCTATGATAATGTTTTTTGAGAGGAGATACTTGTAAACAGAATCCTTGAAGGTTACATTAATCTACAAAGCAGAGCCTAGGCTGTGAGTTATACATGTCTGTGGGTATGAATATTTTTTAAAAATCTTCACTTATGTGGAAAGCTATTCCATACGAACAAAGTACCCTTTAAGGTAGGAAATTACCTCACAGGCTCTGCTGGGAGCTAAGGTTTATAAAGGAGAATGTCATTCCTCAAGTATTTTATAGAAATAGACAGGAGGTATAAGATCGTCTCTCTTTTTCAGTTCTTAATTCACCTTTAGCAAGAGACAGTTAGATGAACTAAATAAACACCAAGAATCAATTGAAATTGAACAAGAAGAAAATCTGCTAGTGAGAGGATAAAATCCTACATTTTAACTCCAGAAAAGCAATTTCACCTGTAGAAAGCCTTTAAAATTTTCATTTTTAATTTTAAAAAAAGCTTTGTTCAGACTGGTGCAAAGATATTCTTCACCAACTGATTTAGGCTTTATAATTTCAACAAATAACTGGGAACCATAAAATACCAAATTCCAAATCAGACTGGAACAATGCCTTCCTGCACACTCTTCCACATGGTGGAGGACACTGAATTTCCTCATCCACGAAGTGCAAAGTGCAACCAAGCTATCTTCAGTTTTACTTACATGTTGGGCAATAATCATAACAAATCAAAGAGAAAAGTGAGTAATAAGCAAGTCTGTTCTAGAATTAAAAAGTACTTGGCAATCAGCACTAAATTAATCCTCAGGAGACTGCTGTAAATGATTAAGATGTACTTTCAATAGGAAGGAAAGAGTGCACTCAAAACCCATTGAAACCATATGAACACTTTGAAACTTCACCAGTACTTCTTTCTCTTGCTGAAAGAAAAAACAACTTAAAAAATCAGTGAAACAGAGAGAAGATGAACCCTCACTGTGTTAGGACCATCCTACTTTTACAGGAAAGATTCTCCTGGCAAAGGCTGCATTAGATAGGTAGAAAGGTAGGTTTCTAACAGCAAATGATTAAAATGAGTTCTATCTCACCCCACTGCCTTTACTTTTCAACAAAATCCCTGCAGTCCTGGAGTGCATATGTTTTAGCACAACGATATACAAGGCTATGTGCTATAGATACAAAAGCTTAAGCTTTTCAGTAGTGTAAACTGTTCACTCTGTCTGAATCCTGACTGTTTCAGAGAGGCTTAAAGGTGCTCAGGGAAATGCTCTGCAGGACTGAGCAGTGTGGTAACAGAAACTGTGAAGTGGTGTGCCCTTGAGGCTGGAGTTTCTCCAGGCTGGCTAAGTATGTGTCCTTCACTACTCCTCATTTCCCAGCCAACTGTTCATCTCCATTATTACCCATTCAGAGAGATGTGCTTACTATCAAGCACTCATCTGTGAGAGCTTGCATTTAGTTTTCAAAGTGCAGACCAAAGTCTTTTATTGCAGCAGTGGTGGTTACAATGGTTACAAAAGAAAGGCTGCAGTGCACACTTTTGGGAGCACCAAAAGCCACCTGTACCACAGAAGAATGCATCAACTAGAAGAATATAAGACCGGTACAGTGCTTTCTCAGGGGATATTTACAGCACAAAGCTGAATATTATATCAAATTAGAATGTCACCTCAGTATGTAACAAACAGAAATCACATGGAGGAAATAGAAATAAACATATGCATACCCAGAATAACAAAAATGGCCACTCTTCTTTTCACCTCCAGTGCCAGATATGAAACTCTGCCCCTTTTCTGCCCATTTTACTCACCTTCCTCTGTGGTGCGAGCAGACTTTGATTCACTGTCCATCCCTTGGAATTCATTGAAATAAGGGCGAACCTTAATTTCGTAAGTGACGCCCTTTTTCAGGCTGACGAGGACAGCGCTGCGCTCGGTCGGCACTTTGACCTCCAGGCTCTGCCATACAGCTGGAGCAGGCAGGCCAGATGTTTGGCGGTACAGGACTCGGTAGCCCTGGATAAACTGGGACTGCCGATCAACCTAGAAATGACATGAAATAACGCATCAATAAACATATTAAGGTAAACAAAATAAAATCTGTATAAGAAGAAAACAAAGTATTTGCCTAGAATAACTTTGCCCTCACCGAAAAAAATTAAGAGTTAAGATGTTTAATTTAATAATCAAACTGCCTTCTTGTAAGTCACTGTTGATTAATTGTCTATAAAGAGTATTTGTCTCACATTACTTGTTATAGAATACTTCTTTCTGTTTTGCTTTCTCCAGCTCTATATATCATGACAAATACCACCTTAAATCATAAAACAAGGCCCCACCCCTGAAATAAATCAGGAAAAGAAAACTTTGGCATAAGGCTTGCTGCATGCAAACTTACTAAGCACATCTTGGCTACTGATGTGCTGAAATAGGAGAAGAAAAGAAAAACAAATTCTTTTCAGAAAAGGACAAGTCTTTGAAGATACCCTACATGCTTACAGTTAGTCCATTACTTGGCTCACGGCTCATGAGATGCACAGCAAAGTAAAATAAACATAAGACAGATGGAGAGAAAACAATTCCCAAAGACATGTGCTGTTTCTTGCATTCTCAGCCTGAGCAGTCCCTTTGCATGCTGGGGTTTGTGATGCTCTCAGGCCATCAGACGGAGATGGAATGTTGGTTTTGGTTTATATTTCATTTATTGCTAGGCAAGCACAGTTCAAGATTGGTCCATGGAACTTTAACAATTTTATCCTATAAATAGAATTTTTATTTGAAGAAAAGCTTTATATGTGTTTTATCTTGGAAAGATTGCAAGCATTTATCTTCCAAAAAAACCCCAAACCCAAGGCATTATGATGGTTGCAAAAACTTTTCCTGGAAAAAAACACCAAAAACCCAAAAACTGTCAAACCAATTTGACTGCTAAAAGTAAACCAAACCCAGCTGCTTCTGTAGCCACCAAATAAGGAGCAAAGAAAGTGCAGCACAAATAACAAGACTATACAGCTGGCTCTTTGGTAAATCTGTTTTATAACTAAGATTCAACAAGTAGGATATTTCTTGTGTTTTTGTCAATTTGCCTGCTCAAAGATATTCCAGAATTAGAGAAGCATTTGTTTGACTTCTCTTAAGAATAAATGAATTTAAGTCTGAAAACACAAACCACGCTCTATTACGCTCCTCCTATAATCTTGTTACAGTTTATTGAGGCATTCAGAGGGGACACAGATTCTCAGACATTAAAAAGCAAGGCAAGCAAGAAGAAAGCTTTATTTATGAAAGCAAGGCAGAAATGTCTTTCATCAAAACTGTCACTGTTAAAAACCTTGCAACATATGTTACAACAACATTAAGCTTGCATTTTATAAACTTCTCTGCATTCACTTTAAGTGAATTTATGCACTGAAAGAGGGATATAACTCACAATAATAGCTTGTTAATACCGAAAGAATCAAGCTGTGTTTTTAAGAAGAACATTAAGCAGCTGTTTCCAGATGAAGGGAGTCTGTAAATCAGAGTAAATTGTTTTTATCCATGTTTGACTTTGATTAACTAAATGTTTTATGGACATAAAGACTTCATGAACCTCACGTTTACTACAAAATTCAGCAAAAATGTTGCTTTCATGCACTTTGTAATACAGATTTTTAACCTAAATTACAATGTAAGGTTATGATGTTTAATAACCGAACACTGAGTTTGAGTCTTGCCTAACTTCTGAGTTAGAAGCTACATTGCAAGATGGCATAACTTTGTTAGAACTTTCCATTTTGTCTTCGCTCTGTGTTTAAGCTCTACTGACTGCTGCCTAGTGGAGAAAACTGAAAATTCAGAATTGACTCAATTGAACAGTAGCATTGTGTTGCTACAACACAGAAAAGTGTTTTGTTCAGCATGGCACAAACACAAATACAATCCCCAACTCACTGAGAAGAGCTGGACCCCTGCAGAATACCCACAAAACACCAGTGCTGCGTCCCTCATACTTTTGTATCTGCTTCCATAGAGGTAATGTACAAATTGCCCATACACATATTTTCCTCTTAGATTTCTAAGATCCTAACCTGAAAGACTAAACAACAGAAGGAATTTGAAAGCAGAATGCAGTAATACCACAAAGCTGTCACATTTATGGGTTCTATAAACTGGCATGATTTGGGGCTCACTTGAGTTTCACAGAGATTTCAATTAGTAGCTTGATTACAACAGTGCAGAGTGATCTGCCCACGTTTATCAGATTACTGGCAGTGATTCTATCATTCAGGGTCTGAGAGGGTACGGACAGAAGAAAATACTATGCATTTGTAATGATTTTTTATAAACATCTAGTTACACTCAGTGTCAAGGAGAGGATACAAAACTGTCTGTCATGCCCAATTAAAGCTAGTCTGAATGAACAGGACCTTCCGTAAGGTCAAAATGTTGGTGAACTTCTCAGAGGTTGCTTTACTTACTGAGAAAGGTAGAATATTTTGTTTTGTTCAGAGTTTTCAAATTAATAAAAAAATTTTCTTGGATAATTACATGGATTAAGCAGAAATACTTGTGAGGGGTAGGACAGGTATATTTTACATATACATACACACACATGTTTACACATGTGCGTATGTCTATATATACTTGCACACACGGTCATATATAATACAAAGTGACTGTGACTTCACAATTTTCTCCACTTCTGTGGTAATGATGTGTCATGCCAAGAGCAGTGTGCTAAAAATATCCTTATATGCTTAGCCTTAAAGACATTAATTCAGCTGTGCAACTAAGCTTGGCACCCATTCACACATAGGCAGAGTTGCAGAAACATACTCTATGACTTGATGAAAGAATGGAATAATTTTAAGGTATTCTCCTTTCTTTCTTTTTTTTTTTTTTATTTGTAAATGGTTGGCACTTCCTTATACAAATTACTCAGCATTAGTTCAGAAATTGCAGGAACACTCCACATTGAATACTGGGATCAGAGATTGATTCTAGTCGGTGATACCAACTCAAAAGATCTGCAACAGTTGCTGATCTAAAGACACACTTTCTCCCTCAAAGGACAGATGGCAGAAAACGCAGATGCTCCTCAGAAAGGCAGGAGAGAGCAGTTCCTGGGTGGGTGCTGCTCAGCACTGACCTAATGCTTTAAGGCGACCTACAAGCAGAATTGGTGCTGTGTGCTCCTTCTCAGCCCCTTTTGTGATGAGTCCATAGTGCAGGAGGCATCTGCAAAACCATTTCTGCAGAACAGGAAACTCATTTTCCCTGCATGTTCAAACCTGCACGTGCCACAGCTGAACACGAGACAGGTTCAATGGCTATTAGGTTGTTAATACAATGGCAAGAAACTTGTAATGCTGCTTATGCTGCAGATATAAACTCCTTTCAGGCAAACCTTCTAATCTGCACCCTAAAGACATTTTGCAATATGCTCTGTGGTATGCAAATTTTTATCCCAAAATATCCTAAGAAATCCTCTGCTCCCACAGCAATACCCACAGCGATTCTCCAGCTGGGCAGAGTAGCTCGCAAGCTGTGCTGAACTCACTGGCAGGGACTCACAGGAGTCTGGAAATTCAAACTGCACCAGCATTTCTGTATCCTACAGGAACAAGGCAAATGGGGGCTGATACTCTGCAAGACTATCTAAAAGGACTTGACTCCTGGAGCTTCCAGTGAAGTGCATTCATTTAAAATCTACATCAAATTAAAAAACAGAGGTAAATAAATCATCCTTCTGCCTGGTAGGCTCCTAAAAGGCAGTCAGGACTTCAAAGCAGCAATTCTTTTGCCATGTTGAAGAACTGATTTTTATTCCTGCTTGTGCCACAGGGCGTCTTTATAATGCCGGGGAACATTTCATATTTGGTCACTAATGAAACTTTCAGTTTAATGCCCACTGAGGCTAGAAGTGCTGACCCATAGCTGAGGTCAGCTAAAAAACCTCTTGGAGTACAGAATATGCTTTTGCAATGTGAAATGTTTTAATAAAAGTAAAAATAAATCATGCCCGAGGCTTAGAATTAGCCATTTGATAACAGTGAGCATATCTGACTCCACAAGTCTCATCAGCAATAACTATCTCTGCACCTCACCTCTCTGTGTGTAAAGTTAGGATAATGACACATTTTTATCATTGTGATGTTAAATTCAGTATTATTTGTGAAGAACACGAATGTTACGGTTGAGAGCATGACAGATAAGAAAGCATGTGAGACAAAATAATAATTTTTTATTCAATGCAAGGTTTCAGTGGTATGAATTTAATAAGACCTGGCACCACACAGAGAATAAAGAAGATAAAAAGAAATGTTTAATAGCTCCATGAAGAAGAGATCCTCTATGTGACCAGATAATTACAGCTATACTTTAATATCTATACACAAGAAGAATAAATTTAAGTGGCAATGAAAACTTAACTTCTGACATTCCTCTTCTTATTTTTTAACACTGACTTTGTAAGTCTGACCTTCTTTGTAAAATATGTGTGTATATGTATGTGCATATTTTAAAATTGTAACACAGCCACAGGGAACTATTTTCTAAAATATAAACTCAAAAAATAAAGAGAAAGCAAAACCAAAACAATCTCATAAAGGGGAGAGAAAGTGGTGCTGATTTGCTGTGAGTCAGGATGCCAGAAACTCAGTAACCAAGGACATTCCTTAGCATTCACCCTTTGAATTGCAAAAAGCCAACACAAAGAGTCTTTTGACTCTCATGGCACTTCTGTCCTTTTATATGATAGCTACACTATCTAACCATTTTATATTAATAGTGTGGACTTTATTCTCTGGATAGGGTGGGTTTTTTTCCTAGAGACTATGGTTAATTAATTGGTTTTGTTCTGGTTGCTGGCTAGTTTCTAATTAGCTGCTTCAGAGATCTTTCTTTGTGTCTTTCTTCCCTTGGGCAATTCCAAAATGGCTCTGCAGAGGCCTGTGTGCTTGTCAGGTGGCATAGGGTCACTGCTTTGAAGGATCTTCCCAATAAGCTGGTATCCATAGCATTTCCAACAATTTCCCTTTACCTTACCATTTCTTCACTCCTTACTTGCTCAATAGGGGCACCAAGAAATTCTTTCAGAGGAATATATATATATCACACACACATACACACGCACACATATATATATTAAAAAAAAAATATAATGACATCAGTTACATGGTATAAAACTGAATTCTGTTTATATTGGAGCTGCAGTAGATGCTAAAGCAAGGGCCAGCCTATGAATCTATATTTCTGATAGCTGTCACATCCGAGAAAGGACTTGAAGGAGCACCACATGATTGTAATCCAGGTTTACAACTACTCTCTGCTAATATCCAAAGTTTCTGAACTACTGATCTGTCAGCTTGGGCAAAGAGGTTTGTTTCAAAGGTTAGTCAGCCTGTTCTGGAAGTATTGTAGCTGAAACATGAAGCATTTCAAGAAAGCCAAGCTGCATGTTGACATGATCAATGGCAAAATGCAGCGACACATATTCCAAACAATCTTCTTCAAAAGACAAATTTGTGGGTTTCTCTATTTACTCGAATCTGTACCCTGACCACTGAAATCTGTCAGAACAAGGATGTTGCATAAGCCCCCATAAATATGGCCGAGTTGTGCAAAAACAACAGTAATCCTTATAATGCACAATCTATCACCACACTTATGTCTTCTTGTGTAATCCCCCGCACACATTAACCTCTCAGCAATATGACATGTTGCCCTGAGCATCATGAATGCCCTCTTAGCAGAATTCATCCTACAGAATACAACTGTTTTGGTGCTGTGCAGGCCAGTCCTATTTCTCACTCTTCCACTCGTGCCTCTCCTTCCTCTGGTCAGATGCCCCAAGAGCAAAGCACTCTTTTCTGGTGTGCAGTGCCCTGGGAATTCTCTCCTACTGTTACAAATCCTTTCCATCAAGCCTCAGGAAGGGAAACAGAGCAATTTGAAAGCCAAACACTATATTAGCAATTCTACTCTGTAGTTTGACCCCTCAAATAGAAATGTTGTTAAGTATTGCACAAAAGAGTCTGGTCTTCTCTAATGAAAGGATATCCACTCATTGTGGGTAAGGCTTGTGCTGGAAACTGAGATGCTACGCAGTGGATCAGGCACTAGCACCACGTGCTTCTGACTTCACTACAAGTGCCCTGTAGGAAAGATATTTTTGATTTTAGGGTCACTAAATAATAGGGTAGTGTCAGAGGTCGCTATGACTCGAATTGGAAGGTACTTTTTTATACAGCAATTTCATGCTGATGTTTAACTTTGATTATTTTTTGACATGTAGCGCAATAAATCCATAGATCAATTATCCTTTAAACATATTCATTTTTATAATGTTTTTCTAGCCAGCTAACTTGCTTTAAGCAAGACTGAAGACATTGAACTTGACTGACTTGAAAGAGAAAACAAAATTACTATTTCATTGCCATATATACATATATATATATGTATAAACACACAGACATACACACACTGCTATATGCAAGATTGTCAGAGCACTCACATTGGGGTCAAGACTGGATCTTTTCTGGGTGCTAAAACAGTAAAGGCATAAATAGGTGAAATAGGCAGACTGAAAGTACTGTTAAGGTAACAAGAGCAGAAGCTTTACCGTCCAGGTGACTTGCACTGTCGTGGGTGTCAGCACAACAGGATTGTGCAGCCGTACGATGACATCTCCCAGTTCTTTCTGGACTTGCCTGTGATCCACACCTTGTGCTGGGGGGCTGATATCTGCCAGGAACACATATGAAAGCATTATTTTAATGAGAAGAGCTATACACAGCATCAACAAAAATTACTGACTAGCCTAATGACCTGAACATCCTTTACAGCACCATTTCGGAAAAAAAAAATACAGCACTAGGGTTTAAACATGAACTCCAATGAATATCAAATAATGTAAACAAACCATTCACCTCTAGCCACTTAGGAAATAATGAAATATAAATATGTTTAAAGGAGTATTCTCACTAGATGGCAAAGTTTTCTCAGCTCCGGTAAGTGATGAGAGAGATGAAATGTTCACCAGTTCCAAAATACTCAGATAATAATAATGCTGCCCAGATGTCTGGAACCAAAATGGTTAGTATAATTGAAGAAAATGAACAGTGTTTTGTTTTTTTTTTTTTATTTTGTTAGAGCACACATGACATTAAGTCATTATATGTTTCCAAACTTTCACTAAGCTTCCTCTCTCCACATGCCATGCACACAAGAAACCAAATACTAAAAATAGCATTTTCCTCTGCAAAGCAAATTTTCCCTTTACAGACAGAGCTAATGAAATCTAGTGCAAATATGAAAAAGAAAAAGGATTTAATTTAGGAAGCCAAACTGATTCTCATCTAGTAAAAGGCCAACAAAAACAATCTACCACAAAAATTTTCTGTTCAAGATTATGTGCCCTTCAAAGTGTGTGGGGAATTGTTTCTTCAAGTCAAAATCCAATTACAGAGACATTCAAAAAGGCCTGATAAATAATGGTTGTGTCTGCCTAGGCATCTCTGAATTCTGTTTGGTTTTCCCTTGGGATTCAATAGCCAACGACAGTTCCTAACTTTTTGGATCAACATCATGTCCTTGTGGAAACAATACATAAATAAAAGGTTTTTTCCCCTTCTGATGGACTTAGATGTGGAAGTAGGCATTATGTAATTTCTCTTTGTCTTCTAAATATTATTCAAAAGAAATAATATTTGTCTATTAAATAAACTTGTAATACAAAACTTTAAAATATAACAACTAAGTTTGAATCACTTGTCTCCAGATCTTTAAAGTAAGTCGTTTTTGAGGATCAATAATTCGCGTTCATAGTTCTGGATTCTTATGGGCTCTGAGTCACCGAAAGACAATATTGCCATAGGCTTCTATTGATACCCAAATTAAAATGGCTCCATGGATCTCCAAAGGGAATGTAATCCAAATATCAGTGAAGGTGCTTGTCTAGCAAATTATGTTTATTTGAAGCAACCAAAAACCAGAGATATTAAAAAATAAATCTGTAAGACAGCAACTCAGACTGATCTACAGGATTTATGCTTCTATCCACAAAAAGCTATGATCCTTGCTACAAAATACCTACAGTTATCCATGGCTACATTTTAGCTTAAGTTATCCTGTGGTATACAGCCAACAAAGTATGTGTATTCCCTCAGAGGAAAAGACATTTCTACACAGTGTGTTTGTATGAACAGCATATCATCATTTTAATGGGACATATGACCAGAAGCAACAGAATAACATGGACTAATAAGAAATGAATGCCAAGATGTACATGTGGATTTTGGTTTTCTGGTATGTACACTTGAAAACATTTGCATGTGTGATGCTCCCAATGTACTGTCATTTTCACATTACTAGAAGGCTCCTGGTGCAAAAGCAGTTGATCTATCTCTAAGGGTATCATAAAGTATTGGAATAACAGAATCATGACTCAAGGAAAACTGGTTCAAGAAGATACATTCTGATCACAATTAAATTGGTTATGTATTTTCTCTAACCCCTCTTTCATCATCTTTCAGTGAATATGCTATTATTTGCTATTAATTCAGATTTCAGGGATAGGAACATATATAGTATTTTGAAAGTGTTTTTTTAGTGTATGGTTTCATCTACCCATAATCCAACAAGAAATCAACTCCCTGGTTAGTTACCGATTTCTCTGTCCTCATTTCACATAAGCCATATAAGGTAAACCTTTTGAAAGTACCTGATTATCTACTTGTAGTTCACTGGTGAAAATTTACATGAAGTCTTAATACTTGTATTTGCTATACTGAATACCAGGACATTAAATGTTCAGCTATTAAAGCTATCACAGACACCTGTTGCAAATTATTATTATATAGCACTGCTATAGTTTCTTTGTTATTTCTCCATGGCCACTATGAATAGGCTTTCTACCGTGTGTCAGCTTCTTCTGTGAGCCTGAATTGAATTCAGGCATAATTAGAAATCACATCAAAACATTATGTTAATTTTCAATTGATTTTATGATTTAATTCTATTAAACTGCAGGCTTGCAAAGAAGCTATAAATCCTGTACATGTCTCAATGTGCTTGACTGCTAAACAGCTTCTGGAAATGGAAGCTGCAACACATGCTGTAGCTAATTAAAAGACATGTTTTTACTGAAATCAAATTGCTTGTCAGTATGTCAGATAAAAAGTCTATACTTGACACTCGAATGCCAAACAAAGTTGTTTTTTTTTTTTAGCTAGGTGATAAGTTATGCAGACTAAAAGACTGTTGCAATGAAAAGCACAAGTCACCCTATAATAATGGGAAAATAAGAAAGAAGAAAACTTGTGGTGATACTCCATGGATAGTCAGGCCATGAAATCCCCACACAACTCACTCCTCCAGCTTTTCAGAAGGCAGTTCTGTTTCTCCTTTTCCAGCCATGATTACTATTTTCAGGGTATAACTATTAAGGACAGATTTATTCAGGACTAGGCTGGGATGAGGGAGGCAGGATGCGATGGTTATGTGATAAAGAAATACCACCCTACTTTTGTTTATCTCTTTCCATCCAGCAAAGCACCCAAACAACTTACACTTGCTGGAGACTGACTCAGGATGTGCTCTTCATATGCACCTTTAGTAATTCAGAGACAGAATTCTCTGAATAATAATAAACAGAGACAGAGGATTTAACTTTAAATTAACTGTTATAGGAGCTATTACTTTGGATTCGAAAAATTATGATTCCGAAGAATTATGAATTCCTGTATTACGACATGTGTAACATAGAACCACACTCTTGGATTTAGTATTCAAGCAATGCCTTGTCAAAGCCAAAAAAAATCCATGCTGCAAAGTGAAATTTGTTTGTGGCAGTTTTATTCAGTTAGAGCTTGATGCAATGTGAACAGAATTCAACAGCTAATTCAATAGCAGTGGAGGATCACAGCTACCAATCCTATCACCACCCTAAAAAGGAGGGATTTCACTTCAGCCTTCCCTCTTAGTTTATGCAATTCATTAATTCAAAGAATTCAGAAATATAGAGATATAAAGAGAAGGCCCATACCTTCCTCAGAATAACTTCAATATATTCTTAGCATGCAGATACCTTAATTTACATGGATTCTCTGCCTAAGTGTTGGCTCAGATTAATCAACGCACTACAGATATGTTGTGCATTTCTTTTGATTAAAAGTAATTCTAAACATGGTGCCTGCCTGTTATAAGCACTTGTTATCACAGTATATCCCTATTATAGCAATGGAGAGGAAGAAAGGACATGGAGAGAAAAGATTCTGAGGAGAGGAGGGTATTCAGAGTGCTTTTCAGAAAAGCTTGGGTAACACACATTGCTTTCACAATAGAAACCAGGAGCAAATTGAGTCTAAGTGAACTGCAAACTAAAAGGTCTACACTGAACAAAGGATTAAAGAGGTAACCTTTCTCTCCTAATCCCCAGACTCATGCAGCAAACATTGGACTGCTTCTATCTTTATTGCTTAAGCTCAAACCATGATTCCTTCAGTGAGCGTGCTAAAGCCAAATGGCCAATGTTGGTCAGCTCTCAGTTCCTTCTTCCTATTTTAGCTCAAGCACATAAAACTCGCCCTCACCTTGAGTTCGCACGGGATCGGACATAGGGCTGGGGTCACTGAGCCCCTGGGAGTTGATGGCTCTGACCATGAACAGGTAGATGGTGTTGGGGCGCAGGCCTCTCACAGTGTACAGGGTGCTCTTCACATGGTTGGCCACCGTCTGCCAGCTATTGCTCACGGACTGACTGCAACAAGAACGGTGATGAAGATTATAAACTGACACAAGAGAAAAATAAAGAAGTGAAAGGACCTATTTTGTAACCTTCGATCAACTCTAAGTACAGGAAAAAAGTAGCAAAAGCAGGGTGAAATTAAAAATATTTGTTTCAGTTAACTCATTGAGATGGGCTAAAAAATATAACATAGCTGTCAAAAGTAATTCTCCTTGCAATAAAAGTAAAACTTTTTGCTATTTCTCTAAAATAAATACCTGCAGAAGGAAAGGATAGAAAGCTGTAAAGTAAAATTGCATTATAAACAGGCTATTCTGGAACAAAAGCCTTAGAAAGGAAAGTTCTGTTAAAAGAATAATTTTCTATATTGCAAAGTAAACTGTGTCAATAAACTGTCATTGGAAGAAAAGTACTCTCCTTGAACTAAATTCACACTCAAAAAAAAATTTGAAAATATGCTTTGAAATGAAGGAAAGTATGTGAATATTTTTTTCTGTCACTACATTTTCAATTCAACATTATTATAATTAGATTACAATCCACCATATGAAAAGATTTCAAATGCGATTGTTAAAACAGCTTTTAATGAAAATGTCTGGTTTTTGTAAAAGTTATTGATGGGATGCCATTAAAGCTTATCTAGGGTGAAACATCAAGAAAGTTAAAAGAGAAAATTTTATTTGACTGTGCTTTGTTGTATAGAATTGATAAAAAAATCTTTAAATACATTAAAAGAAAAAAGAAAATGGAAAGTCACAAGGTTTATGTTGTTTCAATTGCTTCATTCACGCAATGCATTAAGAGTAAGGTCTAGAACAAAACCCACAAACTGCAAATACAGTACTGTTCTTTCAATATAACATAGTTGAGCTAAACATTCCATGCATATGATTATGACAAATTCTTGCATGAATTTTAACTTAAAGATGAACTGAAATATTTGTCATTTTTTAAAGATCTGGATTGAGGAACACATTTAAGAACGTGTGGATTTTTAAGCTGAAATGTGTTCTACAGACACGTCAGAGTATGGCCCATGCTCAAACTTGCTGAGTTGGATCCCAGTAGTTCTTTTGTGCCACACAGTAATTGCTGCGGTGTGGAGGGGAGCACTTGGATTCTTTTCAGCCTCAGACTGCAGGATAAAACCTTAAATTATCAACACTGTTTTTTTCACTTAAAAGTTTTCATGTATCTAAAATATTAAAAAATAGAAATTTAAAGCACTTTGACTCCCTAATAGGTACTGCTGTAACAAAAGCATTGGAATTAAAGTATGCAGAGAGGCTTCAGGATTACCCATTTACTTTCATATTATCTGTACTATGAAAGCCAAGAACCTGCAGCATTCCCACAGAAGACTCTCACTGATCATCAGTGTTAAGGGAAACAATTACTACATTGTTCTGTCATATTCCTGTTGACCTGAAGAAATAGTTACATGTCCTCCAATTAATCACTTAGAAAGAAGTGATAAATTACAAAAAAAAATCAATGTAAAAAATATGAATCAATGTCTTCTATGGAGCTGAGTCATTTAATGAACTTCTAATGATATGTGTAGAGTCCAAAAGAACACCACAACATCAGCAGAACTGGTACCAGGGTTTAAGCAAAATTAGAAAGAAAGGAGCTTAAAAGTGGTATAATTCACATACCTAAAAGCCTCAATGATATATGCACTAGCTGGTAGGCTCCCAGGGGTCCCTGGCTGCCAGGACAGGGTGACACTGTTCTTAGTAACATCAGTGACCTGAGGTTTGGATGGTGGCCCAGGGAGGTCATTTACATCGTAACTTTTACTGACTGTTGCTCCACCAGATTCTGTGAAGGGCAAACATGAAACAATTACTTTTTATTCTTGGTTGTGTAATTTGATCAAAGTAGGAGATTAAAATGAAAAACATGGAAAGCATCTGCAAAATCAGTATAACGAATGTTCTTAATCTATAAAGAACTAAGTCCACAATCACATTACTACCATGTGTTTTTGGATGAAGAGCTATCATTCTTTAAGTACATAATGAAAAAAAAAGCAAATCTCAAAAGGTTATATGTAAACATTAAAAAAAAAAAAAAAAGAAGAAAAAGAAAAGAAAGAATAACAAGAAAACCCAGGTTGCTGAAATGTACATAAAATACAAAAACTCTGTTGCTGAGAAAGTTCCTGTAACCAAATCGACTACAGTACTCCCAGAGAGCATTTTTGACTCTTCTTGACCAAGTCACTTACTGAATAAATCCACATTTTATTAATAGGTCTGCTAGAAGAATTCTAGCATACTGCTGTCACTGGACACAAGTAAGAAAATTGTTGCTATGTCAATGGGCATTATAAGGTAATAGCAATGAAATGCAAGGTGTGTGAAGGAACACAGCCTTCTCACCCAAAACTCCTCCATGTCAAACCCAGAAATTCTAGAACAGGCGGTTTGACTCAGACTGCTGTCACATGGTCTACACTTTCCTCTTGTGCCCAGTGGAACACATCCCTGGGCACGGCTTACCTGTCACCTCCAGCACAGCGCTCCAGGACGTCTCCCCACTGGAACTTGTAGCAACGCAAGTGTAGGTCCCAGTATCCGACAGCTAGACACAAAAAGGGCATAAGGGCAGCTTTAAAAACCCTTCAGAATCAGCTGAGTTTACTCCAATTTTCTTTTTCTAAATGTTCCTTGCTAAGAAGGACTTAGCCTACATTTTACACCAGACTAGAAGGCACCAGACAGTTTCAAACAATCATTTAATGGTGGCTTGCTTTTAGAGAACTGTAATAAGATTACTTGCTTCTAATACTTTACTAATTCTAATTTTCATATTGTTAATGGTACTTTAAATGCTCCAGAATGGATGTTTTTGACAGTGTCAATGAACTGGTTACAGCAAATGCAGGTGAAATCAGGTAACAATATAACAACAATTGACCTCTTAGAGGGCAAAATCTCAGCATTCATTATCCCATGATGACCCAAAGGTACAGTTTCCAGTGCCAGGAAGGATGCTACATCACCTTAGACTCTTATGACAGCTGAAGTAATTTCTATAAATGCCACCACACATACAAATGCTGCTGACACTTAACGATGGTTCTCTCTACACAGACAATCCTCCAGGCAATTTCCAAACAGCAGCATTAAATTAGATCCTACACTATGCTTACCTTTTGTCCGTTTCACGTGTGATTTTATTTTAGGCTTGCAAGGCCCTTTGGTAGCAAAAAAAAAAAAAAGCATAAAACTATTGCGATTCCCTTGCCACTTCAGATATTTTAAATTTATTTAGGGAAACTGCTTTGAATTAGATTGCCAATATTAATCTCATCGGTGTATAAATGGTTTTACTAGCAAATTTGCCAAGAATTTTCCTGTTCCCTATTTAGTTTTAAAATAAAGATTTCTAAGTCAGGTACTAGTGAAGACTACAGTGATGGATGGAAAATGGTAACTTTACAAAGCACAAATATACAGAGGAGCTCTCCTTCCTCAATGCATAAAGCATGGCGATCTGGAGGTGGAAGCAGAAGAGGAAGAGTGCTGACTCTAGTGATTAAGTAGAATTTTATTCACCATCAAATGACTTGATGGAAAGAGAACTGCATCCAAGAAGTTTTATTAGACTTAAAGGAATTGTAATGGGCTTTCTGTTAAATGCAGATTGGCACTATAGCACATGTGCTTATACGTCACTTGTCAAGTAGAATGTCAAGGCAAAAAAGTAAGATGTTCTTTAGATTACTTGTTGATATATGCTTTAATCGATTTTTAGCTTTGTCATGAATGAATTTTGGTGCTATTTTCTTGAAATACACTGAAACTGCAGTGCACCATTCTTAGGGGAGAAAGCAACTTATTAATGCTAGCTCAGTTTTCTGAATGAGTGTAACTTGCATTTCAAGAGATGTTTTCTTGTGTGAAATACAAACAATAATGAAACCCTTCTGATGATGGCTCAGAGACTCAAAATATAGCAGTGCTGCTAAGGAAAGACTCTTGAAAGGAGAGATTTTCCAGAGGAGAGGGCCTTATAGCATTCTGAAGCAGTGTTTTATTTTGCTTCCTCTGAGATTTTATTAAATATATAATTCTTCATTACATGATAATGGGGAATATTTCTCAAGGCTATGGTTCTCAACTTCATTTGTGTACTACTGTGACAGATGGTGTATGGCATACTCAATGAGGTATGTGGTGTACACAACAGAGTAACTTGCAGAAGGCAAACAACATACAAAGCAAGCTGGGGACACACTGCTTCTTGCAAGTTATGGCAAATTATCTAACTTCCAGGCTGTGGATGGATTAGATACAGACATAGTGTGTTGGTAACTCAACTATTTATACTCTTTTTTGTGCTATGGCAAAAAAAACCAGGGGAGGTAAATGGAAAAATCTATACTATTCAGTAAAATAAGGTTTTGTTCCTTAGTTAATGCAGGTGTCTAACCCTGGTGTGGCACATTTCTACAGCAGAAGTGAGTTTTCCATCAGTGTTCACCTGTCTGAAGAGCTACTGAGTGAGTGACACATGTGAGTTTTTAGTTGTCTTCCTCAGAGCAACTGATGGATTGGCTCATCAGAAAAATCTGTATGTTCACGTTTATGACTGTGGCCCATGTGACTGTTGCAGGCTCACAAATCATTTGATTGTGCTGTACAGAAATAGCAGAAAAGGATCAGAGAATGGATTGCGTTGGAAGGGGCCTCAAAGATCCTCTCATTCATTGAGCAACCATGGATCTCCTCAAAGATCCATGGTTGCTCAAAGTCCCACCCAAGTAAATCAGGTTTCTTGAAGTCCCATCCAACCTGGACTTGAACAGGGACGGGGAATCTACAGTTTCTCTGGGAAACCTGTTCGAGTACCTCACAAACCTCAAAGGAAAGATTTCTTTCTGATACCTAATTTAAAATCTACCCTCAGCCAGAAGGCTGAGAAAATGTGGATAGCAATTATTAATTTATTTTGAACTTGGGGATGTAAGCTTATAATACTTATAAAGGACATTTTTGTGGCCCTTTTTTTCCTTAGGAAGTGGTGCTAGTCCTTGTTTAGGTAGACCCAAGAGAAAAGTTAAACATTCCTCATTTAAACCCATATTTAAATAATAAAATTTGCAAGGTACAAGAGAAATCTGGGATTTATGATTCTGTGTAGTTTTTGTTCTTAAATCTGAATCAAACAAACAGTGCACATTACTGCTTTAGAGGTGTTTCTAAAAAATGTCTTTCTGAGCCTTTAAGGAAAATTGGTTACCAGTGAATGAGCCACTTAAAGGATCAATAAAAGCCTCATGTCTTTCAGAACCACACTCACTACTAATACTGTTTTCTTTTCCTCTTGCAAGCAGTTTTTTTTCTCCTTTAGTTTACAGACTCTGCCTCTAACAGTGAGATTAATGCGCTGGCACGATTCAGAACCAATTTCATTGTTGGCATAGCAGCATGTAGACAGGTATCCCAAGAGCTTCTGCCTCGTGGACACTCCACAGAAGCCCATCATCAATGCCTGGAAGTTTGTTTGAAATCGCTAAGCTTCCACCTTTAATTGCTGCTTTCTAACACTACTGGGGAATCTTGACTATTCAAGCGCACTCTTTAATCCAGCTCTACAGGAAAAATGCATTAACCTTCATGGCCTAAACCTGCCTTCAGCCCAGGGAGGAAGGATAAATTGTTTACTCAAGGAAAGCTAGCATAAAATTTTTAATAAATTCCATTTTGTTCCAAGGAAGTTCACAACTCATCTACGATCACTGACGAGAAGGTATCAGAAAACAAAACTGCTCTTTATGTCTTGTCACTAGAAGCTATGTCTATTGACATTTTTTTGGATGGCAAAATTAAGTGCACACATTTCTACTGACTAAATTAAATAGTTTCTGAAATTGTCTTTAAGTTCTTACACAAATAAGTACATTTAACTTACTATTTTTCCATATGCACGCTTGTCCAAATACATACAAACAAAAACACGTTTGTCTTTGAAGAGGGAAAAATTAAAAGCAAAAAAAAATATTACTGGTGCAATATTTATCAACAATATATGACACTATCCTATTTGGAGTATTATAGGACATTGTATTATCTCATGTGTAAAATGTAAATATTACAATAGGTGTTTAATTTTTAATAGAAATCCCTCTGCATATGACTGCATGTATGTTACAGTATTAGTCGTCTTTTCCCATTTGCAGCCTGGTGGAACATGTCCAGGAAGCATAACACTGGAATAAATCAGCCAGTTTGGGACTGACAAGAGCTGCTGATGGAGAAAGCACATGGTCAAACCCTGATGAACTCCAGATCATGAGCTAGCACAAGTACTTGGAAAATTATGATCAGGTGTTGCCAAGGAACTGCTCCAAGTTTTGACAGAGAGGCCAATGGTTCCATGGTAAGACCAACTGAAAAGATAAGGAAGGACTGTTCTTATATTTTTTTATCTACCCCCAGCTCATGTACTGTGTTGCAACATACATAAGATTTTAAATATCAGTTCCGCTTTTAGGGAATTCTCACAGGAATATCTGAAGTTAGTTTTGCTCTTCCCCTCTCCCCCACGTTCTGATACGATGTCAAAGAATGGATGTTGACTTGATTAGAACTGCACAGTGAAAAAGACAAATTAACTTTGAAGACAACAGGAAGGCAGCAGAGCTGCCTGAGGCACACACCAAGAGCTCAAAAGTTACCGTGTCAGACCTGTCACACTCGTGCAGCTGCCATTACTCACCCGCAGCGCTTTGATCTGGAGCGTCCCCTGGTCCTGTATGGATGTTCGAGGGTCTCGGCCCAGGAAGGTGAACCCTTCCTTGAGCCAGCTGATGACAGGGAGGGGGTCGCCGGTGGCCTTGCACTTGAGCAGAGCTGTGCCATCCACCGCCAGTGTCTGGTTGACAGGGCCCTGGAGGATGATGGGCGGAGGCCGATCTGTCAAGACTAAACAGTGGCACAGGCATTGGCATCCACACCTTTAACCATCCCGTGCTGCTGCTGGGAGCCCTATTCTGCCATGCAGCACCAGTTTTAAGAGGCTGCTTGAAGTCAGCCTCTAAGAGGCTAAAACCAATATTTCTAGAGGACCCACAGATTAAGAATTAGCTGGCGTATTTGAAAAGCATTTTAGTAAGAGTTTAATTTCACCACTGCAAGATAACACCCAGATAGAAAAATATCTGTTAGCAAAGATCATCAGATTCATTTGGTTAACATAGGATAAAAATTAAGACCTTCATTCAGAAAAACATTGGAGTGCATCACTCTTCTTCCAATTTGGGAAAGCACTTAAAAGCATGCCTTCGATGTCACATCAAAATGTGCTTAATTGCTAACCCAATTTATGGTCTAAAAGAGAAAATCTGGTAAGTTAAAAGTGAAACACTATAGCTACTCTAGCCTGGATACCAACCACATTCCCCATTCCTACTCTACTTACAAGTTTTCATCAGCAAAAATATCTAACAGTTATACAAAACATTTTCATAGTCGGCGTGATCTAAATTACTGTACCGCTCTTTCCAGCAGAGAAAAGCTCAAACTCAATCACACCAGTTAACAGCTTACTTATCAGATCATTTCATCACCTTTTAAAGCCATGAACTCTTAATTTTTTCCCTGATAATTTACATTTGCATGCTTGCAATACTGATTAAAGGACCCTGCATCCAGTGATGGCTGCATGGCTGCATATAAGCCTCATTCCATGACCAGCTGGATATCTTGAAGATGAGGTAAAATGCTCAAGTTCATTTCTCTTGAAAGACCATTTTTTCATAAATAATTCTGTTGTTGAACCTATTCTCTGAGCCATCTGTTAAGCAACAAGATATAACCTTTGTTTCTAAAGAATGTGTTTATACAAAATGAATATGAAATATTCTTCTATATTGAATAGAAAGAAGGCTAGGACTCCTGCCTAAAATCAGTATAACAGAACTAAGAAATTTTTTAATGTATTTTTATATCTTTAATAGTCACACTGCTGCTGTTTTAAATCTTTGAACAACTGAACAATTATGTGATTGGTATTAAATATTGTAGCAGGCAGGATTAACTTCTAAACTGGCATAAGTTAGCCTGCCTTGTCTGATGTCAATTGAGTTTGAATCATTTATTCTAGCTGAGAATCTGTTTATTATAGTCCATACACAACACCTGACTCTAACAATGAAGCAAAAACAAATTAAAATCAAGCAGTATGGTTTCTGTTGTATTTGAGCTGTTTAACATGCAAATGTCTGGAACCTTCAACAGATCCAAAATGCTTTCATTATGCTATTTAATAAATAAAATGTATCAGGGATATGTTAGTGGTACACTTTATGCCAAAAAGAATTGTTTCTGAATTTTAATGTTGCAAAAAATACTACTTACCTTTTTTTTGTTAACAAGATTCAAAAAGAACAGAATCATTAATATTATCAGAATCACACCTTAGAGTGTCAAATCATCACATTCATTGAAATTGAAACTGAAAATAGAAAGCCAATACAGATTTTGAAATTGAAAATAGAAAGCCAATGCAGATTATTTCTTAACACCAGAATGTAAAAGCTATTTTGGAAATTCTGAAATACCCACTGAACTCAAGAGATAGGACAGGAAATAGCATAAAACATGAAAAATGTACTGCATTTTCACCTTGATACAAAGTTTTTAATCTCATTAAGGTTCCTTATGACTACACAATTCAGCCATTGGCAAAAAAAAAAAATTGATCTCAGCTCAGATGTACCATCAGGATACCTGCAGCATGAGTATATTCAAATTAAAACTTAGCTGTGCAAATTATCCTTTAGATTTTATATAAAACAGCAAATCCCAGTATTCTAGGTAGCTAAAGATTATGCAAAAAATAACTATTTAAGTTGCTATCTATTCCATTGCAGTTACATGCTTCACCTAAGTGTCTTTCATATGTGTAGCAATGTAAGTATTTTCAAAACCTACTGCATTACAGATATTGTTCTTTGGCATGTAATTAGTTTTTTTTACAGCCCAAATGAGGAGCTCATAATCCTTTAAATAGCTCTGATCAATAGTGTAATTGAAAGTCTCCTGGCCAGAAGGAATCTTCATTTTCAAGGGTGTTATGGGTGAAAGACCACTACAGGTTTCCATGACACTAAGGCTAAAGGTTAAATGAACACTTAGGGTTTCCACTGATCTGTGAACAGCTGTATTGTCTTCACAACTATGACTTGTAAATCTTCTCTAAAACATGTGTGTGCTTGTATTCCTACTACTTTGGTCTCCTCATTAGTAAGGATCCAAAAGTTGGTTAGAGGTTTAAAAAGATATATCACAGGCATTCTGAAGAACAGAGGGGTAGTGAAAAATAGCCATAAAATGGTGTGGGGATTGTTAGCTGCTTTTAAAACATTTGAATTATTTTGTTTTTTTTCACTTACGTAGTATTCTGCTAGCTGGAAACTTCTACATCCATTCCACAAAAACATTTTGTGTGCCTACAAACATGTTTGCATGGTAAAACAGCGGTTGATTTCAAAATTAATTTCATTTTTTAAATGGTTTTGAAACTGTTTGCCAGTATCCATATAACTGCATATTCTGATAACTGAAAATTTAAGAGATTCGTTTTGTGTTAAAATGCATCTTAATTTTGGAGCAGATTATAGGAAAAGAACAAATTACATTTGTTCATGAACAGTTTATTCACTAAAAATGTGATTTGGATCAACTGAAACCATATTTAAATTTGGGGGGTATGTGGTCAAATTACAATGGAAGTTAAAATAAGAGAATGATAAAATGAAGTCTTTTCTTTGACACTTCCAGAATCAAAATTTTTCTAAAAAATCCTGGTGAATTCCTTACACAAGTAAGGAAATTAACATGATGAACACTCATGATAGGGCAGGGTGCTCTCTGAAAGGTAGGAAAGCAGAGACCAGTCCCTTGTCTAGCTTTTTTTTTTGTTGTTGTTGTTGGAAGAGTTTCACAGAAAGCTGTGAAGTTGTTCTGAGTTTCTCCTGTTTGTTATACTTGCAATAAAACATAATACACGTTGGATGAGGGCTAACATTCATGGCCAGATTTGCAGACAAATAAACTGTGAATGACCCAAATTTTTTCCAAACTTTTATCAACAAATTTTAATAATTATTAAGGAGAAATCAAGATCTTCTCCAAAATATTCTGTGCATGATTGACAAATACTAACACAACACTAATTGCAAACTATTCCTTTTATGTTGAGCACAGACAGAAATGGAAGCACTTGGTTTATTTGCATGATCTGTCATTTTAGGATTGTGAGCTGCATATTCATTTCTCGGGTTTGAAAGGATTGCTAAGATTGTTCAATTTTTAAAATGATTTTGCTTTTCCAGATGTGTGTTAGACAGTGAATTACATGATAGCCTTTCAAGAAAATACAAGATTTGAATTTCAAATACACTGAAGGCTCTTAGCACAGTCCATAATCAGCAAAATTATCACTCAACTCAGCACATTTCATCACAGCTAGTAATCTCTTCTCATGTGAACACTTGAGTTAAAAATATTTCCAGTAAAGACTTGTAAGTGCAAAAATGTAACAACTGAAACACTGCTATATATGGTATAATTAAGCACTTGTTTTTCTGCACATGACATGTTTTCATTCTGTATTGGAACTTCAATTGGATCTAAATTACTCTGGATCAAACAAAAATGTGTTCAAAATGAAAAAGATGGCTCGCCACTATTATTAAATCATTAACCAAACAGAAAAATTCTGGGCTAGGAAGTAAAACTGAAATCACCAGCCAAAAACTAGAACACTAATGCTTAAGCATATAGCTAGCACGCACAGCGTTTATCTTTTATTATATCCTTAAAACCGTTAAATTAGATTTCCCTACTGATAAAAATCATTAGCTCCCATGACTTCTGCTCAGCATCAACCAAAACAGATTATTTCGACATTTATGGTTAAATTCCCAACTAAAAGCAATTAAAAAAAATCTGTGATCTAATGGTACATTTATTCACATAATCTGAGCTCCATGATGTTGTTTTGGCACTTTTCTTCTGACCTCACCCGCCCTTTGACTCCGGGACGAAATGGTATTTCTATAAAGCAATCTTGTATTATTTCATAATGATCATGCTGTCAGTGGGCTCTGGAAAGTATTTGAGGAAGGCAGGCCTTGCACCCCTCGAGCAGCAGAGCCATCAGCTAATATTTTCTCGAGCAATGTGGAAAGCATGCTGCCTTTAATCAGAATTAACCGGAGATGAGCTTGCATTTCAGCAGGGGCACTTCCCCTTGGCTTGTTAAACAAACTAATGAAAATTCCAAAGAGATCAATTAGGATTTATTCTTTTCCCCACACAAGAAATAGATAAAGATGGACCAAAGCCCTTGGCTGTCAAAAGGAAGAATTTCTCATCACTAGCATCCTTGAACCTGATTTGATCCACTCGGCGCCTGTTGCTGTAAATCTGCGCAGCATCAGCAGGTGTGACCATTAACAGCTCAGTGTCCTCCCAGCCAATGTTTGTGTGTTCTATTTATTCCAATCACAGTCACGGCCCTGAATCAGGCAGCACTAAGGACAGATATTAAAAAATATTGCCTTTCCATTCCTTTTCAATGACCTTTTAATCTACATTTAAATTTGAATTGAATGAAAATGCATCATTTTGTCATAGACCATGAGAGAAGGGACTTAAAGAGATTGCAGAGCAAAACCAAGTCTTTAGTCTCCAGAAACTACAGAAAAGCAATGTGCTTGACGAGATGCAAGGATAAGGCAGAAATTATTTCCCCTTGTCATAAAAATATAGGCAGCTTTTGGAAAACAAAGAAAAGGCATCAAATTAATGCTCAAACCTCTATAACATGAGCCTGAACCTCTCTACTTGTCACTTGTGATGAATATGCTCTTGTGAAAAGGCAGATTATTCAAAATTAGACATCTTTTCAAACTTTCATGGTGCAGGCAGGTCTCTAAGGGAACAGTAAAAGTAGACCTCTGCATATAACAACAGTTTTAATGGCAAAAATTCATCAAAGTCTGTCAGGAGATATTTAATGTGTCAGTTAAGATAAGGAATAATGATGCTGGGGAATGCCACAATCTCTCAGTATAAGAGGAATTCTGTTGTTTTCTTCACTAACATTAAAGAATGCAAACTGCCTCCTATCCGCAGTAGGAGGAAGAGGGATATCAACAGGATTCCTGACATATGAAAAGGATTTATGTCTGTAGATGGGAAACCTCAAGGCAGGATAAATTTCAAACCCAAAAATTTGAAGTGAAAAGCATCAAGATAGACCATGTAGTGCCTTTCCTTTCCTGAAAACTCTTCTCTGCCTATGGATTTTCACTACTTTTTTCACACCTACCCATACTGAGGCTTTCTTAGAACATAGCTCTGAGGTAGGTGCCTTACTCATAGAGGGATTTAAGGGGTACATGTTGTATGCATTCTAAACCAACTGTACTCCACCACCTTCAAAGTAACTGTGTTGATTTAATTGAGCTAAGGACACATCCCCTAACTTGTCCAAGATAGGACTGAACCCTGATGGGAATTGAGACACATTCTTTTGCACCCCAATTCACTGCTTTAATCATAAACCTATTCATTCTGCATTTCTTTTTGCAGTTCTATTTTAGCTCTAGCGAAGCAAGCAGCTTCATTTCTCACCAAACCTATTCTAAGCTGGTTTGTCCCTTGTTTGCATTGTTAACAAACCTCCAGAAAGCAAGTAAAAGGCGCACTAGACTCTGATGCCTTTTTTACTCCATAGACAGAGACCTTTCCTCACTTTATTTTCTATAGAAAATTGTCCATTTACTTGTATGATTTATGTGATCTCATACACCTTTATTTACACTGCTTTTGAAGTACTTTTGACAGAAAAAAAAACAATAGGAATTTCTAACAGCTCACCATCAGTAACCTCCAGCTGAGCCTTTGCTAAAATGCTTCCAGCAACCGTCAGCGCTTGACAAATGTAGTAGCCTGCATCAGACCTCTGAATGTTGGTAATGGTGAGGTCCCCGGTTGGTGACACGGAATATCTGCTGTTGGGCTGCAGAGGCTGGTTTGGGAAGAGTAGATTCTGCAAAGACAATTCATCTCACATCAGTTCAAAACACAAAAGCACCACTTTTCCTTCAGCTAGTGAGACAGTGATTTTTCCTTAAAAGTACTATAAATAATCGAAGAGGAAAAGTAAGTGTGTTTCTGACTTTATGAACACATAGAGCTGCTTTCCCTGCCTTGGGCAACTCACAGTTTAAATTAGAAAAAGCCTTTTGACAGCACACAGTGCTATGTTCTGACTGGGGTGTAGGCAAGGAGATATTTTCCAACAATCACACTTGAGCGATTTATATTTGTGACACATTCGTCTTCATTCTGAATGTAATTGTAATAATACACTGACTTGGCTATCAAACCAGAAGGACATAACACTATGGTAAACACTAGAAAAACTAGCAGAAATAAATGAATCCTTGAGACCTGAGGGAGCACAGCGCTATTGTTTGGCTGTGAACATGTTCTGGGGAAAGGAGAAAGTAAGAGCATGGCACAAAAGTAAAGCTGGGAGGAAGATATGAGCAGGTCATAAAGTAGGAGAAGCTGGCAGAGCATGAGAGCTTAAAGGAGAAGTAAAAGGAAATTAAAACTGTGATATACCAAAGGAGAAATGCAGCACAGAGCCTTGAGGGTGAAGAGAAAGGGTATTAATCTGATGTGGAAATCATCAGAGAGAAAAAAATAATTTCATGTAGGATAAGATATCAGTTAGCACAAAACAGGGAGATTAGTTTTTGCCTTTGGGCTAGATTGGAGAAAAGAAAGACGTCAATAATAATAACTAGAATGGCTCTGGTAGTCATTGCATATGATGAAGGACTGAATGAATCAATACTACAAACCTGAAAAGGTTTTAGTGGTGAGAGCTGTGTTTTCAAGGAAAAAGTTATACCCTCTGGCACAGCTCTTGTGCATAAATAAGAACAGGAAAAGGAAGGCAATGTGAAGAGAAAGATCAGCAGTATTATCCAATGAGACAGAAAGGAGAACAGCTTAAACAATAATTAAACAACAGCAATTCCAGTAAAACAGGGTCTGGATTTTTTGTCAACTTAAAAAGCCTCTATGAAAAATACAGTTGTTTTCATCAGGAATACCCCAAAACACAATTACCGTGCTGTGATAAGCTTTCAGTCATTACTACAGCTCTGTCTAGCACTGCTGTGCTTTCTTGTGATGAGTCCCTACTAACTTTTAAGCTTGTCTGTATCGACTAAAAATAGAATCTAAAAGTGTAGAGTAGCATATTAAATGAATTTTCTGCAGATCTGTTTCTTCTAAAGCAGACCTGGATGGTTTACAAAAATTATTTGGAACTGATAAGAAACAAAACGCTTAAGAAACTAGTAAGAATTCAAATAAGAAACAAATCTACTTTTAAGTGAAACTCATGCCTTTATCTCTATGGTTTTGGCAGCAAAAAGAAACAGATATGCTTTAAATAAGATCCAATATTCCAATTATCCTTATAATTGTATTAACCTGCTGGGTTACTTGTCTGTCGCACAAGGCTTTTTCTATTACCGCTTTTCACTGGCAGTGTGTAAGAAATTTATAATAGCAAAATTTCCTTCAAAAATCAATATGCACCCAGTAAACATGTCAGGCCCAAAAGGAAAAAAAGTGTTAAAATTCTGAAACTATTTTAGGCTATGGGACTAAGTGGGTCTCAAATAACTGCCCTGTTTTCTGAACAGCCTTGAAACCTTCAGAATAACTTCTGCCTGGCACAGATACCTGCTGGATGAGGGTATTGTGAAAATGTCACTAAATATTATCAGAAAGAGTAGAAATTCAATATGGCCAATCTTGACTTCATTTATCACTCATGAAGTAAAGTGTAAAGAGAAGCACAATGGAAAAGAGAGTGCAAGGATCAAGCCCCTAACTCTTAAGAGAAAAATAATCCAAAATCCTCTTTATTGGAGAGGTTGGAAAGGGGAATCAATTGGAAAGGGGAATCAACCCTTCTTTTTATCCTCAGCATGGGCTTCTCTGTTCTGGAAAGGTACCATGTCCCAGTGAATATTTCACACATCAGGAGGAGTTCACCAGTCTCCCAACTCCTCCCTTCAAAGACCAGATAACTATGAGCTATAACTTGTCCTAAATTACACTACAACCCCTTTTTAAACGCTTTTCACTGTGTCATTGGTATCAATTATCTGTCTGGTGGCTCATCAGGGCACAATGGTGGCATGCTGAGCTGCAAACAGAGCGACCAGAGCCATCCCCAATATAGTACCACTGAATTTATCCCAAGGAAGAATTTAATCCACAGAGTCTAAAGGTTACACACGCCCTGCCTTCGTGCATGACATCGGCAGGCGGCTGTTGGGCTCTGGGGAAAAAGCCACCAAACACAAAGGACCAGCTGTTTATACACAAGCTGGCACAAAAAATTACTCAGGAGGGAACAGCTCCCCTCCCTTCCAGCTGGTTGTGCTCAAAAACACAGGTTCCAGAAATGGATTCACAACCAAAAATGCCCTACAATTACTGGAGTGGGATAACGTGACTGTATAACATTACTTTGGACACTGAAAGTGGTGCTGCAAACAGTTCCGCTAAAAGCAGAAACAAGCATTGCAGAGACAAGCAACAACTTATAGCTGGGATGCAAAGGGAAAAAGTCATGTAATTTAGCAAAAACACCACCCTCCACTGGCATGGTGATATACACTGTGTGGAAACTCACTCACTCTGTGGCATCTCACTGCAAAATCTGGCAAGTTATATGCTGAGATGGTAACCCCAGCCTGTGTTACTTCACTGATGATCAATTAAGATTAATATGAGGATGTTGTAAATCACATTGAGCCATGCTTCAAGGTTTGATTATAAACCATGCAAGTATCAATTTTTATGCTGCATTTATTTGCCAAAAAATACTATTCTAACCCTCAGGGATCTGGTTCTCAATATGGTAATTAATTTTCCAGGTTTGTAATTAAGCAGCTTCAACATGGTACAATCAGTAGGTAATAACATTCAATTAAAGACACAAGATGCATTTTCACCTTAAAATGTTTTTACCCTTGAAGTGATACCAATGGAAGAGGATAAAATAGAGTATTAACACTTTTCAATTACGCTAAATGACTTTAATCCTGAAAATGATGTCCTACTTTAATTAGAAGCTCTTCTCTTTATTACAGCATGATGGATGTCCACTTTATTAGATTCAAGTGTGGCACTATAAGCTCACTTTACATAAACATTACCATGTTATTAAAATGCTCTACAAGGAAAGGGTTTGAAATGTTTGCTAGCACATCAGTACTTCCTACTTTAATTTCAATATGCTATTCTGCTTTCCCCTTGGAAAATCTGTCACCTTAGCGAGACTCACAATACTGTGCTTTTCCAGGATGTGATCCTTGGAGGCTAGGTCTAAATGTCTCTAAATATTACATAAGAGATACGTACTGAAGGTTAAGCTTACGCTCAGACAAGCTTACACTCATGAAGTAATCACGTTGTGTCTTTGTAAGCCACCAAGACAGCAGAGCACAAAATGCTGTCAGCCTAGTCCTGTCATTCTGGGCCATTTTTCTGATCTCCTGAGAAGGTGAAGCAGAAGCAGGGGGGGCACAGCAGGAGATCTGTGGTTCAGCTCTTATTTCACATTTTACCTGAGCTGGTACACACAATGCCTCCAGTAGAGAGATGTTGTGGCATCATATTCACATACTAAGCTATGGAAGTTTGTATCAGCTGATGGCAATGCTGATTGCTACCTCACAGATTCTGCCTTCAAAGATAATCAGGGAAATATTTCCCAAACCAGATCTGGAAATTTCTTGAGACAATTTTACTGAAGAAAGCATCTGTGTGTTCAAAACCTGTATCTGTATGCTCTACGAGAACACTCAATGCAAATCAGCTTGCTGGATACATATCTGCTTGATCATGTCTAGACAGGTTGTGAACTGTAATTACTGGCTCTGATTAGTTCAAAATTGAGTCATACCTTTTTTTATCTACTGTGCCTGTCTCACCCACCTGTTTATTGGGGCCTTCAGAACAAAAAGCCTTTAAGATGTATACTGTTGCTTTCTACACATCTACATAGCACTTAGCACAGGTTTCAACAACTTAAATGGCCTTTGTGTTCTTCACAATAATTAAAAAAAAAACCCACAGATTTCAGCAGAGAATAGTGCTAGTTTAAAAAGACAAATTTCTGTGAAAAATTTAAAAAAATCTGTGAAATGTAACATAAATAATTTTCCTTAAAATGTAACAATATAACTATTTAGATAGACTTGAAAGGCCTTTAGGATGCTTGCAACTTACCTGACTTCCTTCTTTTTGCCAGAAAACAGCTGGCTGGGGATTTCCTTTAGTTTCACAAGGAAAAGTCACAGTTCGACCCTGGGCTACAATCTGGTCTCGTGGTCTCACCACAAACTGTGGGGGAGCTACAAGGTAAGAAAAACCATGATGTAAGTTTAGGATATTTTGCAAGGGAGAGATAGGGAATATTGAAGGGAGACAACATTATGGAGATTTGTTTACATCAGAAGACATGACACCAGAAACATTCATTAGTATAGACAGAATTAATATATAAACAGAAACAACAACAGCGACAAATAGAGCAGCAATATATGTATGTGACATCCCCAGTTATTAAAAAAAAAATTTTAAAAAGGAAAGAAGAGTTACAACCATACATGCTGGAGTCAATTCTGATGACAATAAATGCCAAAGTGCAGAAGTCAGGTGTTTATATTGCTGACTCTGGATGTATTCTACCTTTGCTCTGGAAAGGCATCAGCACCCTCATATCCTCTCACACTACACAGATCTTGCTGGAGCTATTGAGTATTGCAAGGTATGAAATAGGATAAACAGACTGCCTTTCTTAATGTGCTCTTATGGACTTTTAAAAATGATTGAGAAAGGAGAGGAAGGTCTGGATGACAGCAAAAGAGCAGAAGTTCAAGAGCTCCCTCACTCCTCCTAGAAGCAGTGTGGTCAAGAAAGGTGTGGGGAATTGTTGTGAAAAGAATGGCTGCTAAAAGAATACAAACTTGGAAAATCCAGGTTTCAGCTAGTTTAAAGACTAAAGAGAAGCAAAAGTTGAAGAGTTAGTGGGCAGAGGTGAGTGGTGAGTAGGAAGGAATAGGTATTTCAGAAGATAGGAAGACACGAGAAAAAGGAAAAAGGAGACTGGAGTCAAAACAAGAAAGAAAGACTGAATATGTTTCCAAGTAGCTGGCGTTAAGTGTTCAGTCACAGGGGGCCAGAATGCACAGTCAGAAGTGAATAATTTCTAAGAGAGGGGAGCGGTTTGACTTGCCTGGGGGTGATGATGGAGAATAGAGAGTCAATGCTTGGTAGGAATGTGAAGGTAGAGAAAAGGTGTTAAGAAGTGGTAAGAGAGTGGGGAAGAAGGATTTGAGATAAAAAACTCGAAATCAGTAACTATGTCAGCATGATGCAGTAGTAAAACAAATGACTTTTCTGTGCATGACATGAAAACTCTCCAGTTTGGTTCATCACTGGAATTCACTGAAACTGGATTTATTTCATTTGCGTATCTTAAAAATGTAAGCAGTATCTCCAAATATTCATATCAAAGGACTAGCTAACTTTTGGGGCAGGCTGAAGGAGGGGAAAAAAAAAATTAAAAAACCCCAAACCCCTCACCCCACCCTCGTTTTCTTCTATTTTGCTATTGGTTTTGTGGTTGTGCAGAGGGATGGTTTAGGAACACTAAGCTTTTAGGTAAACAGAATTTAAGTGTTTTAGAAAACCGTATTTCCAGCATTATAATTACAAACTATTTAATTAGGCACGAAGAGCAATCAAGACCCAGCTTCCGATTACACCTGCTGACAGCACAGACACAAATCTGCTAACTGCATAGAAACGTGAGCAGACCTGATTTTCTTGAAACACACTTTGCAGTTATCTCATGAGGTACTTCCCAAGGCTTTAGAGATCAGCAGGAGTCTAAAGAGCATCAGTTGAGTAGCGCTGCCACTCTTAAAACAAGAACTGTAAAGCACTTAATAAACATGAATCATAATCAACCTAGAAGGTAGAGGGTATTTTCTTCTGCCTCACATTCCTAAAGAGAAGTTTGGGCCTCTCTGGAGAGAAGTTTTCACCTTTCCTCTACTTAGGTGTTAATCTTACGAACAGGCAGGACAAAAGGTGAGGTGCCCTGTTGCTGCTTCCTTACAGCCACGTGTTTTGAGGTTTCTATAAGGTGTAGCCATACATACTCTAGGAACTGAACTCAAGCTGTACCACTCCTCAAGTGCTGAGCTGCAGCGAGTTACTTGGGGTTCCCTCACCTCGTTTTACCCAGCACATCTGTGTGCAACCCTCCAGGCATCAGGAAGCGGCGGTGTGATAATCAGTGCATGTGATTGCTCAGTCAAACAGGAAGAGAAAGAGGAAAGCCCTGTAAGCTGTGAAGCAGAAATTCCCATCCTACAGACACACCTTACACGGAGGTATCTCTGCAGTTGTGACAACCCACTCGATAAAGGTCACTGAATTAGCCCAGTGTTTGCTGCTCAGCTAGAGAAGCTCACTGCCCAGGATATTAATACAGAATCAACAGAATAGAACCTTTCTTCTCAGGCACAGCAGAGAGAAGAAAACCTCTAATCTCTTCAGGTGTCATACCTGCATTTGACAGGAGCTGTGCATGCCTGACTCCTCTGTCTATGCAGGGTTATGGGTGGCCTCAAGACCACAATCTTCCTATAGTGACTGTAAAACCCTGGTGTCAGCAGACCATCCCATAGATCAAACCTAACCTAAATCCACTTTGTAGGCTTGCTTGGTGCACTGGGGCTGAGTTAAACACACAGGGCTCTCAGACAGCTCAACAGAAGCAAGAAGGGCATGGCATTTCTGTGAGCCTGTCCTTCAAATCATGTAACCGAGTAAATGCAAGTTTAAAGGTTCATCTGAAACACTCTCACACACACAGGGCTGTACTGTAAATCAATAATTCAGAGCTCTAAAGAGATATAACACAACTGCATTTGTTGCTGTAGCAGACTTCCCAGGGATCAAATTAAGGTAATTTGGTAGTCAAAGAACAATGAGACATATAGACCACAGTTTCTACCCAGTTTCCAGTTCTTGACCTATCTCTAATTTTCAACATCTCTCATTTTCCTAAGAGCAGAAAAAGGTTTCTCTTTTTTTTTTCTTTCCCCACAAGCAAACAAGGAAAATAAACCTGTAGCTCAGACATGGACTGACCCTGTTGCTCTGCTCTCTCCCTGTCACACACCAAGTCCTCTCCACCATTTGACACACTGGATGAGCAGATCTTTGGCCTCACAGTTACTAGGTCAAGATTTCTGAAGACTCCAGCAAACAGTGACGTATAGTTATGCAACAATATCTTTTCTAGCTTTGCTCTGCAGCCATAATTACCAGAAGTTCACTATAAAAATAAATTTATCAGAGCTTTTACTCACATTAAATCGAGCACAAAACCAATTTCTTCAGCCATCTATTTAATACTGTGATTTTAAAGGACATGAGAAACATAATTTTTGAAAAATGAAGCTTTCCATGCATTTTTTAAATTTATTCAAAGATGGGGTTCTATAATGAAGGAAACCCTGATTTTCTTATAGTTTGTTCTCATATTCAGCTATAGCTCTGTTTATAGACAGCCTCTGATAAAAATACCATTGTTTACAGCATTTAAACAATGTTTTCACCGTATCAGTTTTATCTGTCAATTTCTAGTTGAATTTGAAAACTGAAAGCAACAGTTAATAATTGCAGGAGCAATTCTTGGTCAAGTGTAACTACCCAAACACTAAGACTGTCATTATCCCCAGAGAATGCAGTGTGACCCTGCTCAGAGACAGCAAGGCTTCTTTGACAGAATAAGCACTTGGGTTATTCAATTTTCCTAAAAAGAGAGGTCATTATGTTCACATATAGATGCTGTTTATAAAGACAGATAAATATTATTACTTCCATTTTGCAGAAGGGTTAAGTGAGATCATGACTTGCACAAAGCACAACTTCAGTGGAACGCTGGGCAAAATTTATTCAAGCCATTATTGCTGCTCTGAAAGTAGGTGAATTTCTAAAACATTCTGAAAAGGTACAGTTAGAGAAGTAACAGCAGGCTTGGTATGCTTCAGCTGTTAAGGTTTTGTGGTATTTTAATGCTTAATTCAAGCTAAACATTAAGATCCTTAGAAAAATCTGCTGAAAAAACTGTTATGAAGCAGCAAACTGAATGTCGTGCCTATCAGACTATTACTTTTTAGTATTTCACATATAACATTAACTGGATTGAAAGAAGCAGAGTGGAAAAACTCTTGTTTAATTGACATCTGAAAGTCAAAGACAGTGGCTCTAAAATGAAATATATTGCTTAGATTTCAGCAGACTAGCAAAAAATATGGAAAAAAAAAGAACAATTAAAATTACAGACCGAATATACTTCTGTTGAAACTTTTTTTCCCCCATAAATTTAAATAGTACACAGTAAATTAGATTTGATTTCTGGCAAATTATGCTTTGATACTGCATTCAGCAAGCGCTGGCTTCAATCAATGTCACACTAAAGCTCTGTTATGCTAATAGATGATATGGAAATCAGATGGTTGAACATGAATAGAAAGCACAGGCCATATACGAGGAGGTTTTGAGATGAGGGGATGGGGGGACCCTAAGGTTAATCACATCATGTTCAGAACTGTTTTTACAGCACAGAACAGTATTTGACTGCAGGAATTAAAATGGAGATAGAAAAGCATAAGCAGTAGTGAGTATTAGTTATGTTGTTCCAAATGGGAAGAGTGCATTCTGTTGCACTCTTTTAGGATGTTGGTGGTTTATTCATGACTGACCTGATCTTTTACGCTATTAATAAATGTATATGAAGGTAGCCCTTGCTCCAGTGTTAGAGAGCTTTAAAAAAAAAAAAAAGAAAAAACAGGAAAAAAAAAAAAAAAAAAGAAAAAAAAAAAAAGCTGTGTTTTATTTCAAAGGGATTTCTCAACTTTACTCCAATCTTAATAGTTAGCAGAATCTCTAATCTTATAGGCTGGATTTCATATATTTCTTCCTAGTACTGTTGCTGAATACTAAAGGTTACACTGAGTCAACAGGAGCTGATAAAGCTGCTGATATAGAGAAGCTTGACTGAAACGGGGAGCTCATCCCTTGTAGGTGAACTCTGGTCATCTGATAAGAAATGTGGTGGAAGGCTCAGAAGGGGAGGGGAAATTTAATACAAAAAATGTGAATTCATAGCAAAAAAGTGCATTGATCCCATATCAAGTACTAGCAACATTTTTCCCCACTGACACAGTTTTCTCAGCTGATCTTGTGATTTGTTGTTGGCATTGAATTCAATGATCCTATGGGAATTTTATTAACACAGCTTGCTCACAGTACCTTCCCCAGACCTGGTACCCTGGGGTTCATATATTCTATTGCTCATTTAATTAAAAATAGATACTGTAGCAAGTTTTTCTCTAGTAGTTCTACTTCAAAGGACTCAGTCAATGGACTAAGGCAAATTGTAGGAGGTTCAACAAGGTCAAGTGCTGGATCCTGCACGTGAGTCACCACAACCCCAGGCAGTGCTACAGGCTTAGGGAAGAGTGGCTGGAAAACTGCCCAGCAGGAAAGGACCTGGGGGTGCTGGTCAGCAGTGGCTGAACATGAGCCACCTGTGCCCAGGTGGACAATGGCTCCTGGCCTCTGTGAGCCATAGTGTGGCAGCAGGACCAGGGCAGGGATTGTCCCCCTGTGCTGGGCACTGGTGAGGCCACAGCTCAGATCCTGTGTCCAGTTTTGAGCCCCTCACTGCAAGGAGAGCACTGAGGGTCTGGAGTGTGTCCAGAGAAGGGAACAGAGCTGGGGAAGGCTCTGGAGCACAAGTCTGGTGAGGAGCAGCTGAGGGAGCTGGGGGTGTTCAGCCTGGAGAAAAGAAGGCTTGGGGGAGATCTTATTGCCCTCAACAACTCCCTGAAAGAAGGGTGTAGCCAGGTGGGGGTCAGTCTCTTCTCCCAGGTAACAAATGCTAGGACAAGAGGAAATGGCCTCAAGTCTTGCTAGAGGAGGTTTAGATTGGATTGTAGGAACAATTTTTTCCACAAAAATATTGTCAAGCACTGGAGCAGGCTGTCCAGGGAAGTGGTGGAATCACTATCCCTGAAGTATTTAAAAGATGAGTAGGTGATCTTAAAGGTCTTTTCAAACCTGAACGATTCTATGATTCTACCACTGAATATGAGACTTGATTCAAACCTCACTGAAGCCAGTAGAAATGTTCATATTGGCTCATGAGGTCTTTGGATCAAATCCATTGGGAAAAAAATGTGTTACAGGAAATGAGTGACAGCAACAAATTTCAAGGGCTTAAATTACAGATTTGACAACCTTTAATTACAACTAATTTCAACTGATAGTGAACTGCACATGAAATTCATCATGAAGATTACTTAGGCAAGCTAAAGTGATAAAGATGACTGCTTCATTTTAAATTGGAATTGTTTATTATCCATCAATATATTTCTTTGACTGGTTCAAAGGGGGCAATGGGAAAGATGCTGACTTGTAAATATTCTAAGTAAAACTCATATAATGGTAGGGGGAAAGGCTTTGAGGAACATCAGAAACACACTGGCTGGTAAAGGAGCAAAATTCTATAATACTCAGTTCTGCTTCCAGCAGGGAAGAGACAGCAGACCAACCTAAGATTCCCACCTACAGTCTTTTTTAACACTGTACATCTGCAGCAATCAATTAATTTCATGTGAACAATCAAGGTTACGCCTGGTACAATACTCAGTAACTCTGTCTGGAGCTAAGAGAGTCAGTTGGGTGACAAGAAAATGTTGCCTTCCCCAGATCACTTTTTGACTTTGGAACCCAATCAACATCACAGTCTTCTTTTGCAAAGCCCTCAAAGACTTGGAGGTGGTATCTCAATGATCCTCTCAAAACCTTCCCACAGGGACAATATTCAAGTGGCCCCTTCAGCTGCCTTTGATACACATAGATATTTTAAGAGTTCAAACTCAATTCCACTCTTACAAGTACAAATCAAAACTTGCCTCTTAGACATTTACACAGAGGACAGGAGAAGCCCCCAGCGCTCCATGTGAAGTAATACGTATTTTGAAAAGGGAGGTAACCCTTGACACTATCTATGGAATAGAACTACTTATCTGTAGGATTCCTTTGCTGGTTCCTGATACCAGCTTAGGTGACAATTGAAGGCAGTACAGGAACTCTTTAAAGAAAATAATGATCCCCTACCTTTGTGTGTCCTTGGTTAAATTTGTCTGGCAGATACTGGAATTTTAGATGATTTTTTGACACAAATATAAAATTAACCCTGTAAGGTCCTATTTATACTCCTTTTAACAATGTTTAGCATGAGCTGCCAAGAAGTGCAGATACAAAAATCTAGAAAATTTGAAAGATCTTTTGCAAGGCAACTATTGGTGACAGAGTAAATAGAGGAAAACAGAAAATACATGCAGCCTCAAACTCTAGAAACCTGGGTTGATTCAGCAGATCTTCCCTCAGAAGTTCAGATCTTCTTAATGGGTACTGCAAGTGATGTGTGGTCATTAGGACACAAAGTTATTGGTGCACTATTAGCTATGACTAATGATAAATCAAGGGTGTAGCTGCTGACACAGGAGCCATTACAAAAGACTGAGACAATGACACCTTAGGCCTACTACTAATTCCGATCTTTCTTATCAGGGATAAACTAATGGAAGCTTAGGATAATAATTCTCTTTAAAGTGAAAAGACATCTCAGTCTTATGGTGTGTCCACATACAGGGAAGGCAGTAACTTTTTGGCACAAGTTACAACTGAGTTACCTGGAAAATGAGTTTCCACTCTTTTTCTGCCATCCCCTAGGCTGTATGAGCGCAGTAACCTTAGAAATAAATGCATAAATCTCATTCTGTGGATGTTTTTTGTTTTGGTTTGGCTTTTTTAAAACTATGTCCTCTTGCTTGTCCATTTATGGTGTTCTCTTTCATGATTCCTTCTTCAGGTGAATAGCTCTGCCACAGAAATGAAGAACTAGGGTAGGTTGTGGGGATAACAAGTGATTCATGAAGCCCTTCACTAAACCCACGATATCATTTAAAATAACATATCTGGAGGTAGCAAAGCAGGTGCTTGGTTTGGACTCTTCTGGAAAGCAGCTTCCCATAATCTAGGGAAGCATGGATAATCCACAGTTTGGACACCAGCTTTAACATTGACACTGCTTCAGAATTAGTTCTCACATGTCCTGCAACAACAGGTCAAATACACAAAAGTAGAAGCACAGGGTACAACTGGGGGGAACTTTTGGCAGGTTGAACAAAAGGAAACACTGGGGAAGAAGAATCAGAGCAAGAGGTAGAGAGGAGGGGGAATTATTACCAGGATCAGCTCTCCTGTAAGTGTCTCTCACACTGCTCTTGTCTCATGGAAAGTGAGAAGCTCCTTTTGTTTTGTTTTGTTGCTGTTTTCAGATGAACCATGAGTAAACACAGCATTGTGAAAAGAGCACACTTTGATCGTTTGAGAATTCTAAACCTTCTTTCATACTAATTGTTCTAATTTTCAATTTAAATTCAGGTTTTGAATTTCACATATAACAACATTTTTATCCTTCAGTTGCTCTGAAACATTGAAGCAGATAATCTCTTAAAGCATGGAAGCACAAGCATTTTTTTTTCCTTTCTTTGCAAGAGGTGAAAAAAGTCTAGAGAATCAATAAATAAAAACCACTAACTGTTCTATATATTTTGACACATAGAATCTCTCTTTTATCCCTGGATGACCCAAAAGAATGAAGTGGGATAAATCTGCATGGTGGAAAAAAAGATTTGTTCTTCATTCTTCCCTAGGACTAATGCCAATAAAACAAAACACTGAGAATAATTATTTTTAAAAATCCAAGTCTGCCTCCTACACAGCTGCAAAGAAAGGCATCTACCTTCCACTCCCCCATCCCATTTTCCAGTCCTCTGACTTCAGCAGCAGCACTTTGCCTGGGCTCCTCCTCCTCTTTGTTTTACAGTGCATTTAGATATTTAGTTTAAATATTGGTCTTAATTTCACCCCAGCATTAGACTGCAGCCTGTTCTCATTTAGTCCTCCATCTCTATTTTCTTGTACCTTGTCCAATCATCTCTTTTAAGCAGTCCCCGAACTTTACAGATGCTGCTGGAAAATCCCATCTAGTTTAGTTTTGATGCACATAAGGAAAGGGAGCACTGATTTCTGTCTGCCCAATAACTTCCATTATTCAGGACTTTCTCTACTTTCGACAATGTTTCATAATTTTTTGCTTTTTCCTCAAGTGCCTGAGATTCAGGATGTGCCTTTTACTCGGATCACATAGAAAAGATGTGCTCTTCGAAAGTCTTAACACTTTAGCCAGCTTGGTTATGTAAACTGTACCATTAGGGGATGGCTTGTGCTACTCTTACCTTCTGTGAGTTTCCCAAACAAAATAAATTATGCCAACAAAAAGACATGGAATATGCCTTGATTCCTTTTTCCATGGGAGACAGCAGGACAGTTTGCTGGCCATATCTTTAAAAAGGAAAAGCACAGCCCTTGCTGTGGGATTTCATCAAAATAATGAGTGTAATCTGGTTACTTCCTTCAAAAAGACAGAATTCACATGCTGAAGAGAAGAGCTGAGGAGATGATAAGAAGGGTAAGAAGCCTGGGTAGGCTCACAGGTTACACCTATAGTGAGAAAAGAGACAAATTCCAGGTTTATTTACCCTTGAGAATAAATTAGGCTGAGAGGAGACACTCTGCTCAACTTGGGACAGTTAAACAAAGACAGAAATAGGAGAGAGGAAGAAAAAAGACTATTTCTTCTGACTGACAATGTTAACATTCAAGGAATAGGGCACACAGTAGTTTTGCTGTTGAGTAACACTGAGATCATATCCATGCTGTAAAATGGCTGGGAGCAATAGAGCAAAGAAAATAAAGGGAAAAGTGAATAGATTAATGTATTGATTTCCACGTTACTCTTGAAGGAAAAGTAAGCAATTACTTCTTTTACAAAAAGGAAGGGAAAAGCTTGGGGAGAGCAACACTTCAACAGACCTTTTTTATACACTAATCTTCAAAGACTTATGGAGTTACTCAGAAGTCACTGAAGTAGGAAAACAATTGCCACTGATTTGAGCATGACTTGAGAAACTTTGAAAGTTAAAAAATAAAAGTCATGCATTAAACTTCTTAAAACTTTCCCAAGCTAGCAGTTTAAAAAAAATTAAAATAATGGGGCTCTTGATCCCTTCCTGTACTTCAGCAACTGAACTTTAGACAAAGCAGACATGGTAAGGACTTCAAGATTTTTAGAGTGGCATTTATAGGTTATGAAAAACCATAAGAAGCCAGCTCCATATTTTAATCTCTTACTGTTATACAGAGCAATCTGAATTTCATTCTACAGCAATCTTTTACCTCTAAATCTGAAGAATTTGCTGACTTTTTAAAAAATAATGATGTCTTATTCTTTCATTCAACAAGTCCAAAGAGCCTAATGTCCACTGCTCTTCTGAAAATTTCTGTAAGCAGTACCAGACGGGCGAGATAGTACATTTTTATATAAATTTGAGATTTCTGCCACTGAAAGATGGCACCGTAGTGCCAAGCATGATCTCATCCCTCCCGTCACACACCAATCTACATTACTGATATTTTAGAAATCCTCAGTGTCTCAAGTGAAGGTGATATGTTCATGAATGTAATAAAAATAAAACCATTTGTTGTACATAGATTTTTCCCTGCAAGAGTCAGAATGAAGAAGAATAAAGAGAATTCTTTCTCACTTACCAATCTGAGCAATGTAATTTCTAGTCACAAAACCAAATACAACTTTCTATGAAATACGGCCCTTTCTATTGTTTTTCATGCTGCACCACTCTAAATAGACCATTAAGTCATGCCAGGCTGATTTATGTGATGAAAACTTCCCAGTGCAGATTGAAATGCATCATACAGTCACATTGCACTTAAATGCGAATAGACTGCATTTCGTTAATAAGAAATCTGGAAAATTCGTGGCAGGTGTCTTATCTGTCTGTCCCTTCTCCACTGTGACAGGGAAGTTAACCAAGTTTTGTAACGTGGTCTCCCTTTACTGCCTTAGCTTAATTCAAATACTTGACTTCTATCCAGGTGGCAAAATTATAAAGGTATTTGCTGCCAGTCTCTTCTTTTTGGGAAGATGAGCCACAGCACAAGTAAACTTGTCTAACTGCAAAGCAACTAATACGCAAAGAGCTGTATTTTCACTTTAACTTAGTTAAAATTAATTTGTAAACTGAGCAGTACTCTGTCATCTGAATGACATTTTGTATTATTTTTAAAAAAAGTAACTGGGACATCAGACAGATCTTCATAGATATTCCATTTGAAGGTCTTCCATCTCAAAGCAGTAAAGCAACTGCCTTTGAAAATAGGGTCAGTTTTACTGACACTTTTGGGCTCTTCTCAACTATTGTACTTCTTTCAGCACTTATGCTCCTGCCCAACTGCCATAAGAAATACAGCAGAATGCAAAAATGAGAAAATTATAACTTGCTATCTGGAAAATCCACCTAATGAGTGAAATAACTATAGAAATGGTCTCAATAGGGATAAATATCTTGTTTCCTAAACCCATCTGTTGTAAATCCTGTCAGAAATATTTTCAAAAGGTTATAAATAATCTATTTTAGAAACAGGCAACACATTTATTCCTAGCAGCAAATTCAAACATGATGAGTAATCTGGCACAGAGCTTTTAAATTCACCAGCTGCCACCCACCTCGGGCAGCACCATACCTCATTTTATCTGTGTAGTAGGAACCATTTGTTAATAACTTCTTGTGCCCAAGATGGTCATTGGTGATCCCACTCCTGAATTTTTCACTCAAGCTGAAATTTAAATAAAAATACCCCACCTAACAGAATATAAATATTTGAAACAGGTAAAAACTGACCAGAAAATGAAAATTATTCTGTTTGCAACAAGAAATACAAATCTGGACTGTTAAAAAGATATTTCTCTATTGTTCATTGGAAAAAAATTGTTTGGTCTTGTTTAAAACACAATAAAGACAAAATATGTCTGATTTGAATTGGAGACAGTGATGGAAGATAGAACTACCTAGATAATTCTCTGGTGTCATGAATGAATATAAACTTTTAAGGGCTCCCCTGCACTTTAACATATACATAAATATACAAATATCCTTCTGTTAAAATATCATCCTCCTAGAGAGCTGTGAGCTCAATTACATTAAGTGATGTTTGCTTTAGCTTTCTTTAGGTAAGGAGAGGTATTTTTGCTCTGAATTCAAGTAAACTTCCTGAACAAAAAAAAATGTTACAAGATCTGACTCACCATCCTTGTTAAATAACAATTTTAACAGAAGACCACTTGGGTTTCTTGGTGGAGGGGGAAGTTGCTTTGGTTTGTCTTAACAAGCTTTAAATTTAAAAAAAACCAAAAAACAAAAAACCCCAAAACAGAATGGGTAGCCACCTTCTTTGCCTACTCTTGAATGAAATAGAGCTATGAACTGCAGAAATTAGTTTTATTTCAGGTACTTAAGCAAAAAAGACAATACAGGCACACATTATCACTGCCTTTCCTACAGGTGCTGGATCAGATAGACTCTTGATTGACTCAGTGATTGACAGACTCTGATCTGCTTATACACAGCAATCACTACATACACTTGTATGGGAGTTTTCTATGTCAAATATCTCCAGGGTTAGACTTATTTACTTAACAATCTTTTCTCAAGTCACAAAGACAATCACTAAATTAAATAATTTGATAAAGACCATATGCCCATATAATAATTATTTCAAGATCAATCACTCTAATTTCAGTTTCCTGAATAAATTATGTAAAAGAAGAAATTTCTTTGTCACAGATGTTCTCTTTCAACAAAATTAAATAGCCTAGGCAGGGAATATGTGAATTGACCACTGCATGATCACACAATCATATATCTGGACATGAAGCAACTTGAGACCAAGACCTGCTGTATAAGCTTTGGAGATGGAATCAGAGATGACTCGATGGCCTGAAATCTTAAAAAGAAACAGTGCTGTGAAATGAGACACTGTTGAAACTTATCATTTTCTTGTGAATCTCCAGTCATTTGGTTTATGTAGTTTTCACAGAGCTTGAAACAGTCTCTACTTTATGATTTTTTTCTTGCCTGTTTTTAAGAGTCAGCAAAGTGACAAAAATATCTACAAACAAAATAATTTTAATCTTGTGGCATTTCTTAGTGAATGAGGAAGCATACTAAATTCACACTATATTTTCTAAGCAAAGGAAGATTTCCTCCTGAGTCTACTGCAGTTTTATGCTTCTATAACTCCTGGGAATGAAGTCCTTGAGAACCAGCCTAATGCCGAAGTAATACAGTAGTGATTTGGGTTTAAAGTTTGCCATCAAAATCCCAAATGGAGAAGAGTAAATTTCTACTCTGCTCACAGAATTCTCCAGGTGTGGGTAAGCCATGCTGTGACTGCAGAGGTATTTGGCTTGGCTCAACGGATGCTAGTTCAAGCAAGTTAATAAGATTGGAGCACCTTAGTTCTGGAAACAGAGGCCTAATCTGGATTTTACCTTTAAATTACTCCAACCCTTCTTCCTCCAAACTTAGAACAGTGAAGAGCTGAGATGAATTCAAACTCACAAACTTTAGTCAAACACATATCTAACAAAAGTTTTGACTAAGTAAATAAAGACCAAACCCCTCAGCAACCTCCATAAACATGAGGACTGACATTTTACACTAATCAAAAAAAATCAGAGTAACCATATTATTATTCCAAAGGATACATTTAAATACAAACTACAAACATCAGAAGAGCAATGTGGCTCATTAAACTAAATCCATGTAGGCACAGAGTAAATATTCATGAAAGAAAATTGAATTGTATGTTCAGGATATTTCTGAACACCAGAAGTGAATTTCAGCTACTGACAGTTGCAAATTTTCCATTATCCTCAGTAAGATTTTAATGCATTTTCAGAATTTCAAAGGCATAGGAAATAATAAAATTTTCAGTGTGGGAATTAAAAACCTAGAGGTTGTCTTCTTTGGGACTTGTTATTCAAACAGTCCGCATCCTATACAGTGCATTCCAAACTGCACTCGAAGATGACCCAAGGGCAAAAATCAGTGATGAACTTCCCTAGCAAGCACAGAAATCTACTCCATTCCCTCTTCAGTTTCAGGACTTCATTTCAGAACTCTTTGAACAATACAAGAAAGACGGACATGCAAAGCCTGTGCTTTTACTGCAGTGCAGGAAAAGCAGGATGAGCTGATTGTTTAGGGCCTGGTAGAAGCTCACCAAAGTCAACACAATCCTTCTGTTGATTTCAATGGCTTTTACACCAGGCCCATAAACAGACCAATAAAAACATCTAAATGAGTGATTTTTGGCTCGGTATCACCGCACCCACCCCGTTACACTGATTGGTACTCATTGGTGATTTGGCAAATGCGCTCGCACACGACACAGCAGGAAATACAACGTTTGGAAATAGCACTTTGTCAGACAAAACCACTTGCCTGATGTTAGACAGTTACAACTATTAAGCGCTGGCTGCTTATTCCAGCCCGTGAAATGCTGTCGCAAATGAAAGATGAAGCATTGCATGAAGCCATGCTAAAATGGATAGAAGGATGGTTACTTACCAACGGGGCGAGCTGTTGACATTACAATGGTGTAGTGAGAACATAAAAAAGAAATTAAAAAAAGAAAAGAATATCTGTCAGAATGCATGACGTGTAATGTTACCTTCCACTATGGATACTACCATGATTGCTAACCCCTCAAATGACCAGCTTAAGTCAAATATTCACTGCTGTTATTGCTTAGTCACATGCCACTATCACCTCATTTACTTGAGCATAGCATCTGAACAAGCTGACTGGAACCATTCTCTGAGAAACATTTTTATTATCTTCACATGCCATCATCAAGTATCATTGTTAATGCCTGATAAAAGAAAAATTGCATTGCATTAGCACAAACTTTTAGATCCAAATGAACACATCAATTTAAGCCTCACACTGCCTAATGTCACGCAAGGCATTTGCTTTCTGAGTCAAATACCAATTGAATTTTAAGCATGACCAGTCAGTACTGCGGTAAAGGCTACAGAAAGCCCAGGACGGTTTTTCTCATTCAATAATGGGCATGAAAGCTTACAGCACAGTGCTTTTTCCTCACTGACAGTGCTGATGAAAATATAACAAATGGGCTGAAATGGCCACAGGGATTTCAACCCAGAACCTCCCAAATCACTGCTTAGATAACTTCTACTTCCTAAAAAATTGCTGTTAAATGATCGACAGGTTAATACTGTTTCAAGCTGATACAGAGATTGAAAGTTGCCGCTGCAACAAGTGATTTCTTGGTTATAGCAACAGCCCTTCATTATACTTGTGCTGAGGTAAAGGGCTGTCAGTCCCTCTACTAATAAAATACAGACATCCCTTTCAGAAGAGCTGAAAATTTGGACATAAAATTGGCTTCAGGTTGCATCTGTGTGGGTAAAACTTCCCTTATTTTATCAGCAGCAATAGTTACATATTTCTGAGCAACCGCACATGTATTTTTTATTTTTATTTTTATTTTTAAGAAGATTACTGCTCTTATGTGCAGGCTTGGGTCAAATGTAAAACGTGCAAATTCAGAGGTAACAGAGCTTGCAAGGACCTTCTTAGTTCCCAGCCTTTCCATGGCTCTGTCCCCATTTCCTTTAACTGCGTCTAGGCTGCCGCCATTCTCTCCCATCCTCTATTGGAACACTTTTTTGCTTCCAGTATTATGAGCACATTCCTTCTTCCGCAGAAAGATGAGGTGCAAGAGATACATTTTTATGCATCTTTCCAAGAGAGGGCATGGAGTCTGGGTCACAGAACTCAGATTATGGTGCTCTTTGTGACAGTGTAATGCAACTTTCCTGACTGCATCCCCATCCTCTACCTTAAGAAGGTGGAGATGTGAATGTGGGAGATAAGGAGGATTACATGGCTGTTGTCAGGTGTGCAGATGCAACTACATGACACCTGCAAGGTTCAAGGCATGCTCAAGGTAAATTTTGAAATGCTAAGTGGTTTTCCTCCTCTACATGACAAGTGGTTATGGTAAAACCAGTGTCAGACAACACCGTTAAGTAAGAATTAAGAATTAAGGCTTTCTTTAATTAAAAGTCCATTGTTCATCGTCCCTTTAAAGCCAATGGGAGATTTCCCAGTCCTTTTTTTTTCCACAAAATTCAGAGTTATAACCTTCTCCAATGAATTTCTAGGTTCTTCTCATTTTCTGTCATATCCTGAACATGTACTATGTTTCTAACATCATGGCTTCCTTTGTGTTGAATAAACATTATTTATTTACTGTAAATGACAAACCCAGGGGGAAAAATACACAAGATAATGAAAACATGCTTTTACTGGGGAAAAATCGATTAAATTACATATTTCCTTGAGTTTTTTTTTTTTCCTTTAATTTCATTGGATTTAAGGCTTGGTGATTTCAAAGGATTTTTTTGCTCCATTCTAGCTATTGTTTCCATGACAAGTCAGGGTAGCAAATCTGAAAGGCTTGCTCCACTAATGTATACAGTGGACACAGTTCTAGGAGTGTTTAATGGCCAGTGAATTGGTAACAGAATTACTGGACACTGTGATCCTGCCTGTGACAAAGGAACAGAGTGGGACTGTTTCTGGGAGTTTGCTAGGGTGACTAATTTTCCCATGTTACAAAAGGGAAGAACAATCTCTTACACAAGCATGGTGCAGGTAAACCTATTTCTTCAACTTAAAATGGGAAGAGCCATATCGTCACTTAGAGTCTAAAGTGAACACTGGGGTAATATTTTAACAGACAGATTATCACAACACTCTTTTCTTTGTTACATACTAACATCTCTCCCCCTACAAAGCCACTCAGTGGTTGGTTTTTTTTTTTTTTCCTTTGAATTCAGCAAATTAAACTGAACTGTGTCCATGCATTAAATGGATGGAAATGGAAGCTGGCCTCTTGGGTCAGTTGACCCCAGTTCTAATAAAGCAATCCATTGAGACTTTGAACATTTGATTTAATGTGTATGAAAAGAGGAGGACAGATAAAGCTAAAAATGTTTTTATTAACCTTTCACAGCTCTACTGAAAACCGTCAGCATGCACCACTAAACTGTGAAATAGTGTCTGCATGATATCCATTGTGCCAAATTGCTGCTTATCTTTTGGAATGAAGTAATAACTATTATATTCTATTTACTCATATAGAAATATTAGCTCACAAACTTTTTCTCTCCCCATAATCTTTAGCATGTCTGTATCTACAGTCACTAAAGATATTTTGGCAACTCATTATTCTACAAGCCTTATAAAACCTCCTTACCAAATTAAACAGCAGCACATAAACAGTGAGTGGATACTAGAGATCACAAATATTTTAGGAGAGAATATATTAGTCTTTACCTTGTAATGCTTACAAAATTTAATTAGGACTTTCCTTTGGCTATGGTTTATTTTTCAGATAAAGGGCAGTGGTAGCGAGTTCAATTATGGCAGAGCTAATCACATAATAATATTATCTGTATTATGTTTGTCATTAATAAATATAGTTACTCTACTCCTTATACTTCTTAGAGAAAGAAACGTGACTAATAGCCTGAACTGATGGCTCACATATTAATGTCTATACCCACGGTTATGTAGTGCTTGCCTTATACATATATATGCATCTGCTCTTCAATTAAAGCACATTAGGACAGGACTTTAACTGCAGGGAGATCCTATCCCACTGAAATAACCTAAAATTTTGCCTGAGCTTTCAACAGGACCAGGATTTCACCCAGGCTGTAAATCAGTGCAGCGCCCACCACTGCAAAGGGTGCATGGAAGCCAAACCATGCCAGGGAAGGCTGTGGCCCATCACATTAGAAAGCAATTATCCGTGCAGGACACAGGCCCTGCCTCCACGGGAACACTCACCTCGCACAGTGAGCGTAGCAGAGGCTTCCACTTTCCCCACTCGATTCTCAGCAATGCAGGTGTAGGTTCCTTCATCCATGCTCATGGCTTTCTTAATGCGCAGAGTGTAGTCGTCTTTGATGTCATACCTGTGTCACAGCAAAAGAATGAAAACTCTTTGTGTGGACAAAAGAAATGGACAAAAACTATCACCTGGAAAATGCCAGTGTGAATCTATCTTGGAGGCAACTTTGGAAGATAAATTATTATCTAGCATTAGATAATTCGGCCAAGCATTAATCTTCATGACATTTTTATTGCACTCTGCATTAGTTAGAAACTTTACATAAAATTAGTACTGTTATGTTCACTCAGTATTAGGGCTTTATTAATAATATCATTCACTTTGTCCTTGATCTAGAGCAATAAGATAAAATTAAGGTATCAGACATCACTTATCAATACATGACAGCTCAGGTTTATCATGCCTTTATGTGAGCTGCACATTTTACCTTTTGCTGATTTGGAAATTTCCTTTTATATACAGTTTTTTCCTACAGCAGCAATCCCCTAGAGAACTGTTTGTAGGATCTCACACTATCCAATTGCAAACAATAAAAAATATATTCAAGCTCTGGAAGGTGACATTTATTGAAGAGGCACATTAAAGCAGATTTATCAATTTCACAAAAATACAACAAAATGATTCATTAAGGGTGGACAGTAACATTTTCTCTTTCTTAAAAGAAATTAGAAACAATTCAATTGTGCTTTGTCCATTTCTTTGTTTCTACTGTTGAAATAATTCTAAAAGTATGAGGATGTATAAAACTTCAATTAATACAACATACTCCAGCATGTCCTGAACATTTATTCTCAAGGCATATAGATTGATTATACCCAGAAAAAAAAACGTTTTCAGTTAAAGTGTTGTCATTCTGCAGAAGTCACACTTAACAAAGTATTTTAGGCTCTGATCCAAAGCTCATTAAAGTCAACAGCAGACTTCACATTGTATGAAATGTCTTAGGTTCCCAAATCAGGAAAACCCTGGTTTTCAGCACAGATACTTTACCCTTTAAATACTATTTTGTTAAATTATTTTAAACAACATTTCTTCTCGATACAATATATTAAGTCACCTTGAATCTAGACTTGGCTTTAGATTCTCATGTATCAGTGAAATAGGAACAGGAAACTAAAGACAGATCTAGACTTCAGGAGGTGTCAGTACTATTTCTGACTGTACACACAGTCAGGACATAATTTCAGAAGGACTAATTTACCTTTTCTTTCTTATGCAGTAAAGACCTTATAGACTTGTACAGCAAACATACTGAAATCATATGGAAGAGCACCCCTTAAATGTGATGGATGAATAAGGATGTAATGCAACAAGTCAGAGGAATGTTGTCAGGCTCTATGAGTATTTTTAGATGCTTTGGGAATGCGAAACATAACTTTTTTGTGTACATAATGTACATTGCTATTGGTTCCTTTAGTATAGGTTTGTAGAGAGAGCACTGTGTGCTAACAGACTTTAAAGCATCTTAACTCAAAGGATCCCATATGCTGAAACATTTAAAGTTCTGTTAGGTCTAACTAAAGCTCACAACATCAATTAGAGCATCACTAGCAATTCCAAGAACAAAGAGCTGCCAATACATCTTTTCACACTCACCACAATACAACTTCCTTCTATATTCAGTAGGTCCATTCTATTAATTAGCAACAAATAATTTAAAAAATATGAATTTGAGACTAACCATTCTGCCAGAGTTAACATAATCACATATAATACCCATTTCCTTAGGAGTTACATTTTATGTATGTACATGCAGTACCTCAGGTTTAACTAATCAATAAGAGCTATGCCAAGGGGAAGAATAAGTGGATGCCATGGCAAACTTTAGAAATTTGTAGGATTTTTTTTTTTGCCAGCATGGTGCCATTGGTGGGGGGGGGGGGAGGCAGGTAGTTATGATGTTCGAGAACTTAATATGCAGTTACTTGAGCACTACACATCTATTACAACTCCATTCGATAGCCACATGCAGTTGAAGAACATTTCTTCCAGACTGCTCACAAATTATGTCATTTTGCATGCTGTGCTGCATTAGTCGATGGCAAATAAAAATCACTGTTTTCATAAGAGAGAAAAGGCAAATTGTCCCCCTTAAAAATCTCAAGAAAATGACATTATCCCACAACGACAGAGCAGTTATTTGTCTTTGGCGACCGCAGAGTTGCAGACAAGAGAAAATGCTTATTTTCTTGACATGAGGCCAGCTCTAGGAGACTAAAAATATAAATTTGTATTCAGCTCCTGTAAGATGAGAAAACTAAGATCACTTGTAATATAAATATGAATTGGATATAGGAACCAGAGCTATAAAGCTGGGCAACAATTAGCCATTTATTTAATTGATTGGGGTTTTTTTTCTCACAGAACAAATAATATCCCTGCGGTTCACTTACTGCTGCCGAGAGCAAAACAGGCAGCAGGGCTGGATGTGAGTGGAGGGCTGCTTGAGCTGGGATGCAGGCAGGCTGGGACAGGGAGCTCCAGCGTGCTGTGGGCTGCAGCTGACTCACTCTGCTTCCTGTCAGGATGTGCTGGTGCCGGCATGCCAGCCAGCTGCCTCCGAGGCTCCGGCAGCCTTTATCCCGGCACCTGCCAATCCCGCACACTGTGCCAAGGCTGCTGGGCGCAGGAGCCAGCTGCATGGCATGCCAGGACGCAGGGCACTGGGTACGGCCAGCAGCTCCCGCTCGGGTCACCAAACGGAGGGTGGCGTCAACATGTCACTGTCACGCTCCAGTTACCAATTACTTCAAGGACAGGTTCAGCTCTCCCAGTCTGCTTCTCCAACAGGCTGTACTTTTGGACCACCCTGACAGAACGTGCCACGCAGCAATTAGATTCATACACAGACGGACCCATGGGGCGTCAGAACCATCTGCTGTCCTGCAGTATTGATACGCTGCCCCTCAGTCATCTGTTCCACCCGCACTGTCCCCAGAAGTCACCATGGTTCAGTGAAGAGCTTTGGCAGATGAAGCAGGCAGGAAGGAGAAAGGAGGAAAACCGGCTTTTAGCCTGACCCACAGAGGCACAAACAAAATAATAACGAGAGAAGACTGAACACCTTTTCAATTTCTCAAGCATCCACCTGCTCAGCCTTGAACACTGTCTTATTTCCTCTGTCCTAGAGCCCCATATCCTCTTAGCAAGACATTTTCTCCTGATTTTCTGTGAAAGTTCAGTCTCATCTGCACTAGTGATACAGAACACTTGGGAATGAGGATCAGGGCCTCTCTGCTAATACCAATTTCAGAGAGAGGTTACCAGGCTCCTGGATTGATGATGGAATGGCAGAAGAGCAGAGTGCAGTGCTTAAACTGCTCCTTAAAGTTGCCAGTACATGAAGAAGACAATGCCTTCAAAATATGTGCAGTGTCAAGAAACAACTTGTGACACATTGCCCAAATACTGCTGACTCCTAGCCAATTAATGCAACATTGAGCTAAAACCATAGGGTGTCAGACATCAGTTTCACATGTTTATGGCCATCTAATTGATTTTAAGTACTTCTCTTTGTTAAACATTCAGAGGTGCTTAACCTTTCCATTCAGCTTAGACTTCAGCCATCAGACTGAGCTGGGAGAGGTCTTTTAAACAGCCAGTCAGTCTGTGCCAGATATAAACCAGCCACTTTGGGGCACCACGTTACATAATTTCTGCTCTACAAGTAATGGAGCAGGTCTGACTTTAATTAAGCGAAAAGGAAGGGGCTCGCAGGGGACTGGCAAGGAAAAAAGAAAGAGAGAAACAAGAGGCACATGAGAAAACACTGCTGGTGAGGAAATTCTAATAGAAATTGGGTGATTTTGAGTGAAATCTGGCAGTCTCTGGCACATATGAATGCATTCATTGTTGCTAGTTTTGATTAATGACAGTTGTACAATAGTGTGCTGACAGTCACTGCCATACAGACACAATTTTTTTTTTATATGAAACACTGCTGAAAATGCAACCCAATCAGATTTGGCCCCTGAACAACATGTGCTATCATCACTGTACCGTGAATTGAGATTGATTGGTAACCAGCTGTGACAAAGTGGGAAAAAGAGCCTTGTCTTTTTCAAGAAAAGAAAAGAAGAAAAATAAAAAACTGAATTGTGTCAAAACCATTACCATCTGCTCAACCAAATAGCAAATAAAACAAAACACATTAACTGTTTTTAAGTATCACAAATTAATGTACCGAGGTTGAATTCATGTATTGACTTAAGCATCTAAGAATAAACTTGAATTGAACTGGTTTTGTCACAGTTGGAATTTTTTTCCCCACATTCAAAAGTGTATCTGTTCATACTCAGCCACCAATCTTCCTCATGATTATCAAATAAAAAGGGAGAAAAAATTACTGACGTTAGAGAGATTTAACAATTTTTTTTTGGCATTTGATATAAATTTTCTACAGTGCTTCACGGAACCCCTAGTTTCCATATTTTCAAAGATGTGCATGCAGCTATGCATCAAAATAAATGCACCTCTTTTGTTTTTAACATGCACAGATAGCAAAAATGCATCTGCAGCTGGAGTCATTACGTTCCTAAATATTCAAATAGGCCTAGCTGGTAATATGAGGACGTACTTGCTTCAGCAGTGTATTTTAAACTTCACAGAATGCACTGCTGAATTCAACAAATCCACCTCAAAGGGTCTTATCTCTTGCTAAAGGGATATTGCAAGAGGAAGAAGTCACATCTAAGCTCTTAAAGACTGATGCCAATGGCCTCAAAATTATATTAATTTACACCAGGTATATATTTTCATCTAAAACATTCTTGTACATAAAAAAATATTAAATAATAAATTAGAATCTTTGTATGTACACATCCTACGATTTCCTTTTTCTTTTTTTTTTCAGAGATGGCACCAAAATGACTTTGCTCTATTTTCTTTTGCCCGTTTGCCAGAGCATTTTGCAAAACACGCACAAAGCACGAAGATTGCTCACAACATCGATGATTAGGGAGCCCAAAGAGAGAGAGATGCTACTGGCCAAAACGGGGGTAAACAGGAGGTAGTTAAGGAGGCTTAAGCTTCTGTCTCCACTTCTCTTTTGTGGTGCTGGCACTTCAGCTCCCAGCACAGTGGCACAGCTTTTCACTGGCTCCTGCACTCCCTGTGCCAGATGGAGGCAGCCAGAGGGAAGCTGCAGTGAGATGGGAAGTGTGAGCTGTTAACCTGCTCCAGGCTTGTGTGATCCAGCAGCAGAAGGGAGAGCCTCCATGTCCACTGGCAATGCATATCTGACACAAGTTGAGTTTTTTTCACTCCCATCCCATGCATTGGTAAGTGGAAGAAGAGAGAAGCCCAAACTTATATGAGTAACAGTTTTCTGGAGGAAAGATAGAGGACTCTCTGGTTTTCTTTCTCTAGCAAAACCTGAATCAGCAACCACTATGGATATATTTGTGTGCACTGCTCTCAAATTATTCTGTTGTGCCCCTGAAATCAAGGCTGCATTTTGCTGGGTGTCTCTAAGACACTGCTTACAGCCATGATAAATTGAGCTACCAGGGAGCTATCTCCAAGGTGCTGACAGGATGGCTACGCCTCACATCTGCACCTCCAGATTTCTATTTATTTTTTGGCTCTGCCATTCATACCAGAGAAAGGTAGAAGATAATATTACATTATTTTGAATTTCATTGTGTGAGGCATATATACAAACAGTCATAGAAAAGGGCTCATTGGCCTTATTCTATACAGCAAACAAGGAAAAGAGCTGTGTGACACAGACTACTATTCACTATTTTGATTTTTCTTAAATATGCTGACAGCAGGTTCTGCTTTAGTCCAAAACCTCTTATGGGTTGTGGTCAGCAGAATGTATCTGTTAGAATAAACACTCTCAAATGCAATAATATAAAACAGAAACCCACTCTGCACCCTGTTTTAAAGTGAGCATTCAATAAAATGGTCTAAATCTCATAAAATACATGTACAATTGTTACAGTTAGTGGGCCAACATTGTGAAACCATACCTGTGTCCAAGGAAATGGTAATTTCCAAATTATCTGGAAGCATTACACTCCACAGCACTGCTCTTACATGCAAACAGACAGATGTGACTGCATATAAAAATGTGTAGTCTCTCACAAAATCAGGAGCCATGTGCACAGAAAAGAACCAAGAAAAAAAATGAGATGGGTTGTTGATTCTCTTTGAAATAATTTGGAAACAAGCAGCAGTTAAGAACAAAATATATGCTAGGAAATCAATGACTCAGTAAAGCCTATCTAAACTTATGCAGGTTCCATCCTTTACATCTCTGTACATGGACGTGCACTCATAAAGAATTACCACGTTAATTACTCAAAATCAGCTTCTGATTTGATTTTAGTTCCAGACAGAGCTCCACATCTCAGAAACGAGCATCGGTGCAAGGATGATCTAAGAGACCTTGTAATGACTTGGCATGGAGACCTATCCTCCCATCACCAGGAGCACTCATGAGACTCATTTATCAGGAATTTGGGGAGATTTATATTATTAATGCCTATGTCATAAATTCATCCCTCAGAAAGTACCCTCGATGCTAAGAGTTACCTGGTTTCATCCACTTCTGCTTGTGAAAAATGGAAATGTTACTACAACGGCTGGAACAAAGTAAGATCTGAGTCCAGACTGGCATCATGTACTCACCAAACCTGGCTTGATGCATTTTTATAACATGAGCATTCAGATCATGAGTAATTTGAAATAAACAGAATTTGTGTTTGCCTATTATTATTTGCCTTAAGCACATGAGAGGTTACTATAAACTTGTCAGAGGAATGAAATATTTCCTAATCTGTATTTTGAATCAGTAACCAACCTTGAAGTGGTAATTAAAGATGAAGTCATGTTAATGTTTTAATGAAAGTGCCTTCAACACTGAAGTTGAGCCGGAAGTCATATTCTTAAAAAGCACATTTTGTTAGTTAAGCAATTACCAACATAGGACTTGCTGATAGGAACTTTAAATAATTTTTAGGGTTAAGGCTTCACCACTGAAGTGTTTTCACTGACTGTGTAAGCTAATTTGTTTTTAACTGAGATGACAACTTTTGTATCCCATGAAGAGATGAAATGTGTTAAAGGAGAAGAGATCCCTGCAGGCCACACATTCCAGTAGCATCATTGGTTAGAGCTCTTGAACTCCCACTTGAACATAACTAACAGCTAACTTCTCCCTGCTTTCCTGAGGGTTTCATGGGAAAAAATGCATAGTTAATGATCTTTACTTTTAATTCTCTGATTTTAATAGTCAATAAACTGATAATAGTGAGCTTAAACTTTCTGATATCCATATACTTTACAAGAAGGTAGGCTAACTTAATATTCTAAAATTTAAAAATACAGTATATAAACCATGTGATTACTAAGCTTTTGTTTAGTATACTTCGGGTTTTTTGATACTAAAGAAATATTTAAGCACTAGAAGGAGCATTTTGAGAGAAATTCTACATTAAATTTTACTGTGCCCCCTTCCTGAAAGACTTTTTTTTTAATTGCAGCCTTCTGTGAGTGGAAAATTCAGATAAAGCCATGTTTGAGGCTACTACAACTGGCATTAAATCTTGTTTCTGAACTCTTGTAGTGACTTCATTAATTCTCTGAAATTTAACTATTTTAGGATGGAGAATGAGAAAGAATAAAAGGAAATAAGAACATTCTCCTGTGACAATACTGTTTGTAGTGCGCTGCCAGTGATCACTTCATAGATCACCACTAGTTCACACAGCATAAAGAGAAAACATGCAGGCAGGAGTGCTAGTTGACACAATTCCTTTATGGCTGCTGTCCATGGAGTTGTAAAGCTATTTTTCCAACCTTGACCCTTATGTAAGCAACTGGAGACTGTTTTCATGAATCTGCAAACAGACTGGCTGAAACAATAGCTCTTCTTCAGCTCTGGGGTGAGAACTGACACTTAACATGAAGCCAATTTAAATGTCAGTGTTATTAACTGTTTCTCTGCTGATCAGTCTAGCAGAGCCACATCTCCACCACTTTTGCTCACAGCATTTAATATTTCAGACAAGTGGAATGGCAGGCAACTCCTGGGTTAGACTATAAACCTCTGGGGTAACTGTGGGATGATGCAATTAGAGGACTTTATTCAATGTCAAGTTTTGAGGGATTTAAAACGTCAAAAAATGCTCTCACTTACACATTCACTTGGGCATGTCTTCCTCAGACAACTGTAAGGAATATGTTTCCACTTACAGAACAGGAAAGGATCAGTGACAAGCAAAACATCAATCAGAGAAAAAAGATACTCAACCAAAAGTGCAAGAGGAGGGGGTACCCCACCATCACTGGGGTACATCATCTTGATGCCATATACACAAACATTAACCAATTCCTGCATCCATTTTACCTCTCATTACCTCTCTATCTCTAAACGATATCTCTGATTTTACAGAAGTTGCCTCAGATGGTTCAACAAAACAGCTAAAAAGATGCTTATGCTACACTTGGCTGACACCTGCCTGTGTTCACTTGGGCCCCATGGACTCTGCAAGTTACAGTGCAGCTCTCTCTGTGCCAGACGTGTATAAAAACACCCTCTGCAAACCTCCTCTGCTGCCTCCAGATGGATGGAAGGATACAAATATCATATTAAACCTCTTTCTTTCACTGTCTCCTTTTGACAAGCTATTAAGAACATCCAGTCTTCTCCCCTATGCTCTTCGTAAAGGGACTTAATCTCTCCTTAATGCTTTAGCTTAAGGAAAAAAAATATGGGCATGCAAATCATACAGGATCTAACCAGAGATGACAAACAGTACATGCGATATGGCTAATATGGAAAACATCCCTTTCCCCAACCCTTTATTTAAAATCGTTAATTGTTATTAATTGCAATAGAAATTTGCTGATTTAACCAAAGATTATATTCATTAGACCACTAAAACACACTCTTTACTCTAATTAATTTTCAATACACATTAGACTGCATTTTGTTACAATCTGCACAGATATTAACTCGAACAAAGCACACAGAGCTGTAGTGTTATTAACTCATATTTCATTGAAAGGTCATTTTCCCCTTGGTTGTATCTAGAGGGGGCTGGAGTTAAATACTGCACTACCCTATCCACAGAATGTAAATGGAATTATGAAGCACCACTGTTTATTTTCAGAAATTACTGTCTCTCTTGCTTACAGAGCCTTATCTTGTGGTCATGATGTGGCAGGTTGACCCTGGCTAGGTGCAAGGTGCCCACCAAAGCTCTCATGAGAGAGCAACAGCTCTGCAGACATCAAGGTCAGTGAAGAAGGAGGGGAGGAGGTGCTCTGGGCACAGGAACAGACTCCTCTCCCTGAGAAGGAAGCAGTGGCAGAGACAAGGCGTGACGAACTGACCACAGCCCCCATTCCCTGTCCCCTTGCACCTCTGTGAGGGAGCACATAGAGAAAACTGGGGGTGAAGTTGAGCCCAGGAAGAAGGTGGGGGGAGGGTGCTTTTAAAATTTGGTTCTATTTCTCATTATGCTATTCTGATTAGATTGATAATAAACTGAATTAACTTTCTCCAAGTTGAGTCTGCTTTGCCCATGACAGTAACTGGTGAGTGATCTTTCCCCATTCTTATCTTGACCCATGAGCCTTTCATTATATTTTCTGCCCCATGTCCAGCTGTGGAGGGAATAACAGAAAGGCTTTGGGGGACACTTGATCCATCCAGGGTCAACCCACAAGACGCAGAAATACAAATGCGAAACTTCTCTGGCTATCAGGCTCTTTCTGGATCTCCTCTTAAAAAATCCAGCTTTTTTGAGTTCATAGGTTTGCTGTCAGTTGTGTTTAAATCCATTTCAAAGATTTGCATCTGGAAGACAGTAAGATATTTTTAAAATTTCAAGTTTCACTCTTTGTTTTGAGCTCATGAGAAGCCATGGAGGAAAGCAGAGAAATTCTAGGTGTGCTTTTTCAGTAAGTTCTATCAGAACTGTGACAGACAGTGTTTCTGCCCAAACTATGCATATGCATTAAAAAAAAAAGAGGCCAGTTTTAAAAACATAGCAAAACTAACACCTACACAGGCTTGTGTTATTGCAGCTAACACATATCTCAGAATACATTAACTCTGTGCTTTAAGAATGCCTATTCCCAAATAATTTTTAATGAAGGTTCCTAATCTTCAGCAAATAAGAAAGCTTACTGTGCTGTTTATGATTTTTCACTGCTGTGTGTCACTGTTCTGTTTCATTTAATAACCTACAATCTCTTAGCACTTAGCAATATACCTTGTGTAAACTACACACCACTTTCCTTCTGAAGCATCACCCTTGGTTTTTCTGCCCACACTCCCATTGTGTGGGTGGTGCATAAAACAAATACCTCTTCCTGCTGGTGCAGTTGCCACTTTTCATCTCTGGTACAATATCCATCTAATCAGACAGTGCCTGTAAATGCAACTTAAAAGAGCAGGTTGTAAGTTCATTAAAGATGTATTTACTGAGCTAAAACAGCTGTTCTGGGCTGGAATGCAAAAAAAGGCCTATGTGATTGCTACTCAGTCATTTTTAAGGCAACTGAAAAATACATTTGCTGAGCTAACCTCGCTCTCCCGAAGAGCTGGCACTGCTAACTTCTTCTGTATAAAAGGTTTAAACAGTTATTATAGTGTGTCATAAATTTTGACTTGTAATTGAAAATCTCTTCACTTCCTTAAAAAAAAAAAAAGTACTTATTACTTGCTATGTAATTACAGACCATGCAGCTGCTCTCCTCGGCTTCGCTAGAAAATTTGAAGACATGAAACACTGTACAAACCTTATTCAAATGTTATTAAATTGCTAGTCATAGATCTGCCACTCTCATACTGTAGGCTCTCAAATAATGTAATTTTCTTCCTGTTACCAGGACTAAAAAGTAGATGAATGAAAAGTCAATCCACACCATATTGAGTTCCCTACCACACAGGACACCAGCAGCTCCCTGGAAAGAAAGTATAATCTCTATTTCTGCTGAGCAGACATCAAAGAGAAAGATACCTGAACATGTATCTGGAAAAGAATTTCAAAGCATAAAGACAAATTTTATTTAATTTTCAATAGATCCTAATCATTATGCATGGCCACAATTGTCTGAGTCACTTCACTACAATCTTTGTGCCATATCCTTGTGTCACTCATAATGAGAAAAAACTATTCATGAAATAGTGAACCTCATATTGCAGCCAGAGGCATAGGACTGGTGAAGCCACAATATCCTGTTCACCTCCAGCAGTTTGACACGAGTCATAGCTGATTAACTATTCCCCAGCCTCTGTGTACTGGGGAGGCTGCAGTGTGAGGCTGAATTTTTAGAGCAATTAAAATAAAATATACACCATGTGCCTCTACCTTTGATTCACAATGCATTTCAGTCTTGGGTCACTGATTTGAAGTGGACAGCTTCTGGAAAAAGGCTTTGCATAGCCCAGACTTCACACTGGATTTTGATTCTCCCTGCTGGTGCAGTATCAATGTTTAAATCAGCAAGATATTAATTTCCTGGAACCAATTTAGGCTCTAATAAGAATTTTAAGGACTGAAGAATATAATTAATTAATTATCACAGTGGTGCAGAAGAACTAGGAAAACAGTTATCATATGTAAGTCACACTACTGTTTTCACCTAATATTTATCATGTTTTTAATTCTTGCCCAGTCATACACAGAGGAGCTCCATGATACAGGTCACAGTCTGAAATCTCAGGATGTTGGACAAAGTAACTTCCTTTGACCACTAGTGAGACCAACATTTCCCAGGCATTTTAAAAACTGCTACTCAAAGAACCACTTTAAGGTTTTAAATTCAAAACACAGACTATCATAGTTGGATTAGATCATCAGTTCAAAACAACCACAACTGGGAATGAAGCTTCGCACCTTCAGAATAAACTATCTATTCTCAGATTTAAAGCATGGCTATTCATATGCTCCTGGGTAATTACATAGACAATTCAACAAATAACCAAGAAATTCTTTTATAAAGAGCCATGTTTACAAACATAATAATTTCTTTAGAAGTTGGGTTTTTTTTCTCATTTAATCCAATTGCAGCTGGAGAGGTTTACAGTCCATCAGGGACCTTTATAATGAGGATTTTAACAGCTTGAAATTATTTTCCAATTATTACTCAATACACCGATCAGTGAAGCAATACTGTTTATTCTTTGTCACCAGAAATCACAGTGATTACTTTTCTCTTTGCTTTCACATGGGTCACTAAAAAACCTAAAAGTAAGTAAAGTGGAAAAACAGACAAGGATTTCTGAAAGACTATGGATCCACTATCACTGATTCTGGCATTCACCAGGAGCAAATTACAGAAACAAAATGCATATAAAAATCCAGTTTTTCACACTTTGCTGTCACTGAACTAGACACTTTTGAAAGCTGTACTAACAACAGACACATTTAAAAATCTGCAGTAATTGTTGAAACAGGTACCTACAATAATTGTCTTGCAATCTAGGGATGAAGCCAAAATTAAATTATTGAAGAAATGAAAACAGACAGATGTGCAAATAACATTGTTAGCTGCAGAAACAGGAAATTGATATTGAAAGTTATAAGACAAATAGCTCACTGATCTGCTCAGAAGTATTTATGCATGTAGGAAGAATAACAAAGGGAAATCCTTGAGGGCTTTATATTTCACTGTAGATGTTAAAACGCTTAAATACAGGAGCTCAGAAGCTGAAAGCTAATCTGTCTTTCACCTAAAAAAAAAACCCAACAAAAAAACCCCCAAAAAACCCAACCCCTCCCACTTCAACAAGGAGGAACAATTTTGACATTCTCTTCTTAATTTATAAAATTTTTATATCATAATTTTCCTATCCATCCATCCATCCATTCATTCAGACAATACCTGGGAAAATTTCTTTGCTGGTATTAAAAACTTCAGAAAAAAAAAACAATAGCTTTTGTTGTAGAGGTTCCAAGTTTATCTTCCCTGATTAAGTATTATGCAGTGTGGTTTGGAAATTTCCACTTTTTGGACAGTGAAGATATGCTCACATATCATTCTATATAAATGAAAAACTACAGAATAAAAAGCATACAATGCTGACTATCAGAGGCATTTGCCTCCGAAGTGCAGATGTTGGAGAAAACGAAGGAACATAGTCATTAAAAAATATCTCATAGAAGTGCACTCTAACCAAAGACACTGTTGGTTCATCATCTATTACTTCTGCTTATGAGACCTAGAAGCAGACATGATTTAAAACAACAGAAGTAGCACAAAAGCAAGAATAAATCAGGGAAATACAATGTATTTACTGTGGCCTACTCTACAATACATAGTTAAAGAGCAAGGAGAGAGAAAAATCTGTCCTGAAGTCCAAAAGTCTTCTCTTGAAAATAACATTTTATGTATTACATTCATACACATCCATCACTATAATTAGCAAAACAGCTATATCACTTTTAAATTGCAAGAAAACGCATTTTTTAAAAAGTACATATATATATATATATACATATATGTATCTAACTTACATAGAAATGTTTTTTATAGGTTACGTATTTTTCCATTAGTAAATTCAACTGATGGAAAAGATAAATCATGGGGGGGGGGGGGGAGAACAGAGGCACTATTCGCGTCTGCTGTTAAAATTCAAACTGTGCAAAAATAAATCGGGACTCATAGTGCCAGAAGCATTTGTTGGGTTATGGAGACCTGGGTTCTAATTCCTGTTCCCAGAGCTATTTCCATGTTGAGATTTTTAATGAAATAATGATTCAGCATCAAAACAAGAAAGAGTTCCAGAAAATGAGGACCAAACACTGCTCTGTTAACTGAAAGGAGCCAAACTAATTTAAAACCCTTTTGCAGGAGAGACTCCCTTCCCTTGCTCACTGGAATTTACTCGTTTGTTCCAGACTAAATGAATCTTTCTTGAACACAAGGGGCCTGTTCCAGATTTCAACTTTGCTTTACACTTCTGCTAGTCTGGCTTTTTGTTTCCTCAGGAGAAAGATTTCTCTCCAAAACTTAATAGACAGGAACCAAGGAGCCAGCAAAGCCCACCATGCTCTGCTTGTAATTCACCTTGCCAGTGCAACAGAACAACTCTCCTGCCAAGTTTTCTCCCTCTTGGTATCAGCACATCATTCTGAAGGCTACTATCACTATTACAGTCCTAAAACATCTTTACTGTCGCCAATAAATTCACTGATTACTCATGTGCTCACAACACCTACACATCACTTTTCTTCTCTCCACAGGAATCCATTACCTGGACAATTCACCCAGGCTGGGCTTCCCTGCACAGCTGCCTCTGGAGCAAGATTTGTAGTGCCAAAAGAGCAGCAATATGGGAAATAAATCTTGGACACAATGTCAAAGAACAAACTCTTAGTAGCAGGGATGGATTCCAGCATTGTGCAACACTTGAAATTCGAGGGTGTGGGGAACATGAATGTTGCTCTCACCTTCCTCTCGGTAAGTCTGCATCATCTTTCTTCCACCGGACTGTGGGCGTGGGATCCCCCTGCACCTGGCACCGGAAATCCACGGCCTCCTCCTCCAGCACCACTTGGTTAATTGGTCGCCTGAGAAACGTGGGCCGCTCTTGAAAGAGACATTAAAATTCATTAGTGAGTCAGAGGGTTGAAATGAACACTTTTTGACTTTTCAGCATCTTGCCGCTTACCCATCCGTCAAACAGAAAGGAGGCTGAGCTCCACAAATTCAGACAAGTGGGACTGATGATGTGCATAAAGAGCCAGGAAGAGAGCTGCCAGGCTGGAGAGGCAGGGGCTGTGCCATCCCACCCTCCAGCAAGAGGTTGTACCAGGACTAACTGCCCACCTGCCGGACAGCGGAGAGGCCCCCAAGACCATGCCCTTCCCTGGAAATGCTGTGGCTCTGCAGTGTTGCACTTGGAGCCTGAGCTGGGAGCCCCTGCTGCAGCAATGTATGAGCTACCAATGGAGTCAGCCTGCCTTTGGCAGTGATCAATATCTTGATGCTTCGGAGGAAAATTTAAACTCCACGTTACGCACCTCAGGCAATTGGGAACTGTCCTACACAGGACAGAGCTTCCCCGATCCCTATGGCCAACTTCACCGTGGAAAACCAAATTAAGGTCTGAATAATAATTTCTGTTTTCCCTTGTTATGTTAGGCTGCACGGCTACAAATAGTATTAATCGCCATAACGTTGTACAGGCCTGCTTAAAATCCAGATGCAGAGCCACAATCTGATCTCAGTTACACTGGTACAAAATCCAAGTACCGGTAATTTCATTCGGAAGGATGTCACTGGGGTTAGTTTCCAAGTTGCCTTTGGACTGCACAAATTTTGTTCTGTCCTCTCGGCCATACCGCACTTTTATTGTCATAAATTATTTATGCTAGTCAAACCATTGTAGGACTGGCTTTACATGAAGCAGTATTTCCACTCAAGACAAGGATTTATCATGAAGACATCTAAAACTATGTATCACATTTCATTCTCAGCAAGTTGAAGGATGTGATGTCACTTAAAAAAAAAATCTCAAAATTCACACAGGTGCAAGCAATACCAGATTCTGACTCAGGCAGTTTGTCTTGATAACTACAGAGCTAATTTTATAGGTTTGTTATGAATGATTATTATATGCAAATAATTTTTTTAAAAAGTTAAAAGAACATTAATAAGGTTGCAAAATTAAGCAGGCCACACTTACTGACAGAATTAAGGCTGCCTGCACGTCTTTTAATCACTTCCCTTCTGTTTATGATGCCTTATGGGACTGGTTGTAATTATATGATCACATACTATTTTTTCTCCAAACATCTCCAGATTGTTGGTATTCATTTAATGAGCAGGTGTTTAACATTTTGCTTTAGTTGTACTGTTTAGAGGGTGGCCCCCTGTCATACTACTCAAACTTCACTTCAAAGACAGAATTATTAATTTCCTCATGACCTCTGTTACACCTATCTAAATACTTCATAATCAAGTCACTTTCATAGCTCCTCTCTGAGGTATGATAGAGATCTTAGAAAGCAAGGTAAAAAGAATCTGCTAAATTTTGATGCTCAACCCGAGCCACAAAACTGCCAACTTTTTTTTTTTGGGGGGGAAGGGGGTGGGTGGAAATTAAGCATTAATTTTGTGTGTTCAAAGCTCAGCTTCCATTAATTCACCTGCAGACAAAAAGTGTTCACCAGTTTTCAAATCAGAGTATCACTCAGAAAATGAGGAACACAAAACCACCTGTTAGTAATTATGTAAATGAGTGACAGCATCACATAGGAATTCCATATTAGCAGGGAAGCCTATTGGCAAGGGAAAACATATTTTGTCAGCAGAAGTATAGACATGCTCAAGAATCTATAGCACTTTTCCAGATGATGGAGATAAAAGTATATCTAACAGGCAAAGATTCTTCTCCCCAAGCCATTGCTTTTGTCCTATTCCTATTCCTGCTCAGGATCTGCAGATTCCAGCAATGTTTGGGCAAGTAAATTAATTTCTAGCCTATCTACAAACATTGCAATCTTTATAGTTTCCCATTTCAAGTCTGTGTACAAGCCATGCCCAGCTGCTGACTGCTTCCTTAGTCAATTTGTCTCTTTCTAGTCCAGAAATATCACTTTTCACACCTGGAACCCAGCAAGTTCACAAGTCCAGTCCCCCTTCCACCTAGCCATGCCTCTCCCTTCTTCGTACCTCACAGCAAACGGACTCTTCTCCACTGAGTGTTTGGTCTGCGCTTGAACTTTTGCCCAGGTCACCCAAATACAGCCCATCCACAAACTTAACACAGGAAAAATCAACTGAAGTACCCAAGCACCACCCCAGGAGAGTGACAGAGCAGGAGCACAATGCAGTTACAGGAAAATGCTGCCCAGATCTGTATTCTGCCTGGGTTCTCTGGTGTATGAGTTGATGACTATTACTTTTTTTTAGGCAGGTGCATATACGGCTAAATTTAGTGAAAATCCTCTGGACAAGCCAAAAAAGACTGTATCTCTGGCATAGTGCAACTATTTCCCAACAAATTTTAGGTACCTGATATTCAGTATGCGGCACTTGAACTTCTCAGGACAAAAAGTTTCCTCCATTCCTCTCCTTCAAATTTTTTCCCCCTTCACTCCAATTATCCCTTTTGCCTCCAAACTTCAACATTCTCAAAGAGGAGTGAATTATTTTGTCAATTTAATTTTCTCAATTAAAATCAGTTTTCCAGTCAGGCATGGAAAATTTTGGGTAACACCATTTTAATTTGACAAACATTAAAAAAACCAATCAACCAACAACAACAACAAAAACCCAAACAAAAAAACCCCAAGTATTTTTTTATCTTAATGCTAAGGAATGTACTTGGCCCATCTATAACTATGTGAATCTGGATGGAAATCTGTCAACAAAAATGTCTTCGAATTTGCAACAGTATCGTCTTCCCAACTTCTCGACTAAGAAGAGCTCAGTCCAACTCCTGATCTGAGCTTGTACGTAATAAACTCTTTCTTTTGGCATTTGTTTTTCAAGACATGATCCTAAACTAAGAAATTCAGATCCAAATCAGCATCCTAATTGGTGATTTAGAGGCCCTGGTTGATCCCCTTTGAATGTAAATGACTCTGTGTGTGTGCCTGTACGTTGGCTTGGTGTGCATACAAAAAATATTTTAGACCACGTTTATAAAAGCTGCATGTAAACAGCTAAGAAATTAGCATGTGCATACTTATGAAATTGCTACTTGTGGCTGTAAATTCTCCTATACAGGAGATGAGAAAATGAATTCCTGTCTCATTTTGAGGAGAACCCAGCTGAGGAGAAAGCAAATGGCCCAGAGGTCATCAGGTAAATCACTGGATTCCACATCAAGGCAATTTAGGAGAATACACGCATTTGTTTCAGATCAGCTTCTAAAACTGCGTATTTAAAAAAAAAAAAAATAAGAAGTTGCTAGAAAGCAAATAGCTGTGTAAGGACAGAGCCCAGTCAGCAGGGACATGCAAATACCAATAACTGCGGGTTCCATTTTGCCATCATCTCTGCATTTTGCACAGCGTGAATCAGGAAAGAACAAGTTATCTCTCATGTTGTTTCCTGTATTTGTATCACTCAGAAAACCCCTTGAATATGTCCAATAGCTAATTATACAGCTATAAAGTGATCAGAGTGAATGCCATTGCCAATGCAATTAACATTCTTTATGTGAGATTAACTGGATTTGAGTCACCTGCATAACTTGCTTACAATGTTAATCTCTCAGGAGACAGAGTGCTGCTTGCCCAAGCATGCTAAATAAAGAAGGTTTCTTTGCACAGCCAGGTCAAATTTAGTTTCAGAGCTAATCTTGGGGAGGGAAAAAAAAAATCATTTTTGTATTTTTTCTTCTGAAATGTTGTTCCCATACATAAAGCCTTGTGGTATAATTAAATACTGTTACTCTGTCAACAGCATCCAGAGCACAATATATTTGAGAAACAACAAGAAAGGGTGATAAATTAAAATCATAGACATATATAAAATTTTTAATATAGCTATTTTATAAGCTTTCACTGAGTAAATAAAGTACCCACTTCCCAGACTTTCTCTGATGAATATTAAAAATCTTTGAAGAGAACTATAAAATAGGTCATGGTTATATGTCATGTCAACCAGTCATGCTATTACTAGGGTGACCTTTATAACTTCAGAATAAACTTTGCTTGCAGTTATAAAAGGGGATTGTTAATGCAATCTGGACACACACCTACAATCTATTGCAGTGCTTGAGGTCTGTGCTGCAAGGAAACCTACAGATCCTAGCCAGAAACAGGAAAATGCTTTCCTTGCTTTGGGTGCTGACACAAGTTAACCTCAGAACTCAATTTTTCCCATATTTAACAATTGGTCTGAGTATCACAGTCTATTAGAGAGACTCACATGACCTTCAGATGTATTATTGCCCTTTTCCTGTTCCTCAAAAAGTTAGACAGCCATACATGGGGCCTCAATCTAATTAAAATGATCCTAACCACCTTAATATATTTTCTCTGCTGAGGCAACCGCTAGAGTGAAGGATTTGATGGTCCCCATAATGTAGGGCCTCAATCTGATTTAGAATTGTTCTCATTTTCTCTGCTGGAGAGATGGCATCATCTTCTTAAAATGTTTTTGTGCTCTAGAAAGAGTATTAAAACACAAATTAAAAGGCTTTGGGGAGGCATTTAATAACATATAGTTACAAATAAAAGCCTTTTTCACTTTAGCATCCTGATTCGAAAAGGGAAAAAAAGAAACATTAGATGGTTGGAAGTAAGTTTCGCTTCAGAATGCTGTCAATAGCATGGATGCTTCATTAAATGCAATGTGATCTGGATGAGGTAAAGCTCTCTGCCAAAAAAGAACATGTGGAAGAAGACAGATTATTACAATCTCACTAAATTTACCTGTGTTGGCCAAATAAATGAAAATAGAATTGCAAAAGCAGGTAGTTCTATATTTAAAGACTTTCTTCTACTGCACCTTTTGAGGCACTTTTCCCTTTTTCATTTGAGATATAAGCACTTGTGTAGAAATTGCAAACCCCTACACTCTAAGCAGCACTCAAGGTGTGATGAGCTTGCACAGCGAAGGCATGGAACACCAGTAAGAGGCAAATGCAGTAAAATGAGAATTATCAGTTGCTAGTGGTTTTCTCTTCTATATACATCTACAGCCATCTTAATTATAGCTTTTACTGACCGTTACGTACAGACTGTGGAGACCAAATCAGACCCTTTTTTAGAGCTGTATCATTATCCTATTACAACTTCTTGGTGTCTCTGGGTAACAAATATTCTAAAGCTAAACTGGCTTTTTGCAAACTGCCACAAGTAGACTGCAAGTGGAAAATACAGGGATTTGAAGAAAATGAGGAGGAGTTTTGATATGAAGGACAAAATACACACTGCTGATTTCTCTGTCTTGACCTACAAACAGATTTTTCCATGTGACTGGGAAAGCTTTCCAGGACACAATGGGTCAAGACTCTGCTAAGGCCTTCCACACGGGCTGAGCTCAAGAAAGTAAAATGGGGCACAATGTCTTCATTAAAGAGATTTGGGGGATTTTTTTGCTCTAACGCCATGTCATCATAGTATACTCTTTCTGAAACTAGGGTTTCTCTTTCAGCCTGACAATATCTATGGAACATCAAACACAAATACTTCTTCAAGCATCAGACAAAAATACCTCTCTATCCCACAGGACCTTATTAGCTGAAAAAAGGTTCAGATACCAAAGCTAAAATCAAAGATTAATCCAAAACAATCTTTAATATGTCCAAATTGACATATCTTGTAAAGACATTTTTGTACTCTTCTTTCTTATGCTTTATATTCTTTTGAGGCTCTTCTAAATATATCTTTTTCCACTGCTTGATGCCAGCCTCTTGAAGTTGATATACTAAGGCTTTCATTGATTTCACTGAGCTTTAGAATCAATATACAAGATATACCTTTGTACATTCGCTTCAAACATACCATTTCAAGTGCAAAGGAAACTAACAGAGTCTGAAACAGTTAAAACAACTTGAAAACTTAGAACAGTGAAGCAGCATGACAAAATGATAAAGGTTATCTTAAGGAGTAATTCCTTTTTTATTTAATTCCTGGCTCCATATTATGTATTTACAAACAAAGCTTTCTTACAAATTGGAATTAAACTGTTTCTGTTTTGCATCTTGTTTTAATTCTGTTCAGCCAAGGGCTATGAGCCCAAACACAAGCAAGGCAGCCTAATTTGTATCACTTACACTTCAGAAATTGGCCTTTAGAATAGTGTGCACACAATTATCAAGTCCCATGCTGTTGGAGAAGAAGGAGCAGAAAGCTCTCATACATATTATTACTCAGCAAAAGAAAGAATAGAATTAAAAACTGAGTTTGAGCTAGAGAAAAAATAAGCATACCAGCTGATTGAAACACAAACTGGAAAAACCAGTCTTTGCAAAGATCCAAACTTGGAGCTGCTATGGTAATCTGAGAACTCTCATAGGCTATACACAAATGACGTAGAACTTGTATCTCCTCCCTGATTGGTTAATAGAGATTAGCGTATTCATGATGGAATCTGTTATCCCTGGAAGAGAGCGGGCATTTCGCTCTCTCGCTTCTCTCCCTCTCCCCGTCCACACCATCTCCTCTGAGGTCCCTGCGTGACTGCGAAAAGCGGCCACGTGGTGGACCTCTCTTCTACCCTACCTCACCTTTTCTCCCCAAGAAATAAACCCTGATGTTTTGGAACTAAATGCAGAGACTCCGTCTACTTTACTGCAGAAGAAAGCTGGAGGAATAAATCCTTCACCTGGCGCCCAACCAAAAAGGGGGAGACGTACAGGCCACACCTCAAAGGAGATTGTATAAAGCCCTGTACGTTTACAATTTTCTAAATAGTTCTGCAGAAGAGCCTGATCCTCCTATATATAGACACTTCTTAAACAACAAAAGAGCCAAACTGAAAGAAAACCCCCCAGTGCTGATTAAAAACATTGAATCAGGACAAATAGAGGGCCCGTATAACCTTATAACTTGGGGGAAGGGTTTTGCGTGTGTTTCTACAGGTGAAGGCCTCAAGTGGATTCCAGCTAAGAACGTGAAGCCGTATCACCCACCAGAGCCAGCAGACGCCTCCACGTCAGCCAGCTGCTCCCAGAGTGAAACGCACGAAGCAAGCGACCGGGCCTTCCCAGGAGGAAGTGACCTGCCAAAAGCATCTCGAGAACAGAATGGAGTTTTATCATTTGCATAAATGCATGTTATTCTTGTTTCTTTGTTTTAGTTTTAGTAGTGAAGCTTTACCTGTAAACCAACCAAAGACAAATGTCTGGGTTGCTTTAGCCAAGACTGCAGGTTCTGATACTATTTGTCTATCTAACACCAGCCCTGAAAAGCCCTTTTCTACCTGTTTAGTTGGAGTACCTTTTCCAAAAGGTTTTGATAACGTAACTCTTGAAAAATACTGGCCATATGACTATCATCATGTATCTCCAACCCCTAGCCATAAATATCAAACCTACATTGATAATTCTAAAGTTGACAACTCTGACCTTCAAGAGCTAGAAATCCTAGGTTCACTAACCATGGACACCTGCTACTTCTTTCATTTCCTAGGAGAAGACGGTCCTCAGCTGAATGTCACCCCAAGTCATCCCGTTTATAGCAATGTAACTTCTTGGTGTAATCAAACTAAGCTTCTCAGATATTATGAACCTCATGAAGACAGTTTAAACAAACTCCCCATTCGATTCCCTAAAGGAATCTGGCTCATCTGTGGAGATAGAGCCTGGCAAGGTATACCTTCAAAAATAGAAGGTGGTCCCTGTGCCCTGGGACAACTTACAATAATCGCTCCCAGGGTCAAAGAAGTAGCAAAAAAGAAAAGCAGAAAAATTAGATCCTCCTGGGGACACCAGTATGAAAACAACTGTGATAGTGAGTTCCACCCTTGGAATTCTGGCAGATCAATTGTTACAGGTATTTTTTTGCCCCAATTAGGCTCCATAATTGCATTAAAACAGTTGAACAAGCTGGGCTGTTGGCTCAGCAAAGAAGTTAATGCCACCTCTACAATGATCAGTGAGTTGTTAACTGATGAGGAAGCGGTTAAACATGCCACCTTGCAAAACAGAGCTGCCATAGATTTTCTTTTATTAGCACATGGGCATGGTTGTGAAGATTTTGAAGGGTTATGTTGCATGAACTTATCTGACCATTCTGTTTCAATTCATAAACAACTACAAAACTTAAGAGATTTGGCCAACCAAATTACAGTAAATGACCCATCTTGGCTAGACAATTTGTTTGATGGCTGGAACTTCACATCTTGGCTAAAGGAACTCTTTAAAATAGGTTTAATTGTGTTTATAGTGATAATTGTAGTGTTAATAGCAATTCCCTGTATACTTCAATGTGTAAAAAAGCTTATGAGTAAGACGATAGCTAGTATCTTAGTTGTTCATCAAAACGGGGGAGATGTTGGAGAAGAAGGAGCAGAAAGCTCTCATACATATTATTACTCAGCAAAAGAAAGAATAGAATTAAAAACTGAGTTTGAGCTAGAGAAAAAATAAGCATACCAGCTGATTGAAACACAAACTGGAAAAACCAGTCTTTGCAAAGATCCAAACTTGGAGCTGCTATGGTAATCTGAGAACTCTCATAGGCTATACACAAATGACGTAGAACTTGTATCTCCTCCCTGATTGGTTAATAGAGATTAGCGTATTCATGATGGAATCTGTTATCCCTGGAAGAGAGCGGGCATTTCGCTCTCTCGCTTCTCTCCCTCTCCCCGTCCACACCATCTCCTCTGAGGTCCCTGCGTGACTGCGAAAAGCGGCCACGTGGTGGACCTCTCTTCTACCCTACCTCACCTTTTCTCCCCAAGAAATAAACCCTGATGTTTTGGAACTAAATGCAGAGACTCCGTCTACTTTACTGCAGAAGAAAGCTGGAGGAATAAATCCTTCACCATGCTGCCTCCTTTTGTGAACATTAGGACTGAGGTTATTAACTTTCTTTAAAGGCCAACTTAAGACTCTGTGACAGAACCTGTCTTTCTGTTTTACTCCAAGAGTACACTTTGGAGCCTCATAAAGGCAAAAACTATCAGTAACACTAGAAAAAGAAGACTAACAAAATGTAGTGCACCTTTGTCACTATTCAAAACACAGTTTTCAATAGCACTGCTTAGATGATCTTTATGGTATTTTACTGTGAAAGTTTGCCAATTTTCTGTTAATAGAAGAATCATGACTTGGGAACAAAAGTAATGCAATCTGCATTGACACTACCAGTATACCGTTAGCAGTGCCTAAATGTTGAAAACAATGTTTCCCATGCAGATAAGTTTGGGGAGGAAAAAAAAAAAAAAAAGAGAAAAAGAAAAAAAAAAAAAAAGAAGTGAAAGTTTTACATGTATTATTCATAACTATCTCTTGGTAAAGGTTATTGAATGGGTACCCAGCCAAGTGGACATATTCTGCACATGGGAAAATTTTATTTTCTCCTCCTACTGCTTCCCGAGGTTCTTATGGCCCATTTTATCATTTTTAAACTCAGGAAAGCTGTAATCTTTCAGGCTAGGCTTCCACACTGTTCCCCTTGGGCCACCAGCTCCCACCACACTGACTCAGTTTTTCCAGAGGCAATGCCTCAAGCTAAATTTACTGTACAGGGAGCCAGAGATCTGTCACAAGTCACATGCAGAAGTTAACTTCAGGTACTACAGAAAAACTTGCAAAACCAAAAGTAACAAGTAGCTGGTTCCTGGAAAGGTCTGAGAACTAGTTCCTTTTCCTACACAGTGTGTTTACTAAGGCCCCCTTCATACTATGAAAAGGATTTGGAGGCTCGTAATTTGGGAAAGGAATGAAGACATGACTAATCAGCTAATTAATATATATTCCTTTTCAGAATCAGCATAAGCTATAGGCTTGCCACTCTCCTAATAAAATCCTCGAAGTCTCTTAGTTAAGATCTCTTTATTCTTATTGTGAAGTCAATTTCCTATTCTGTTCAAAACAGTTGAAGTTGGGCACATGAATGGCATAGAAGTATTTTTAGCATATTTTTCCTCAACATTTGCAGCATTCCCATGTTCCTGAGACCTGCGAGTCACATTAGGGGAAGCCTGTGGACCTAACATGTGATCCTGGTGGTTTTGCCTGTGTTCAGTGAAGCCAATTTGAACATGCAGAGCCAATCTGACGTTTCCCAGTCATTGGATTTATTGGATTTATTGTGTGTGCTTAGAGTGATTGGACTGTCCAGTAGATGCATTGCCTCCTGGAAACAGCATGGACAATGCTCTCGAGTCACTGTGCACATCCCTGCTCACCCATGGGCTGCTGCCTGGAGTCCACAAGGGAATGTAACTGCTGTGCTCCTGGAAGGCACAGGCAAGTCCCCTCCTTTTGTATGGAGAGAACCAGGACAGCCCTGGACATGACTTTAGAGGGAGCCCAGTGCACCAACGCAGAGCTTCAGGGCCACGAGGAAGCCAGGAAATGGGCAGGTATCTGGGAATACTCAGATAGAAGGGGAATTGTAGACAGAAAGATACTGTGGTAGTGAATTTTAAATACAATTTTTTTTAGGCAGCCTAACACAATTATGAAGAATTAAAATATCTAATTTCATTTATTGCTGATTTTGTTCAGTATTCACCAAATAGTTTTAGATTGTATTTTTGCAAGTTGATTGCTATGATTATACCCTGTAAAAAAATCAGAATATTGTAATTGGTTATGTATTATTTTACATATCAAGACAAACCTAATACGTTTCGTAGCTCTGCAGGATATGAAATTACATGCACATTTCAGTTTTCATTCCTACAGTTCAATGCTTTTTAACAAATTATTTTCTTAAGGATTTCTTAAGGCTTTGTAGTTTAGGACTGCAATCTGCTTGCTATCCACAGGGAGTATTACCAGAGATTAGCAGTACTTAAACTGATGAAGGAGATATGTCATGTCTCTTTTGCATCTGTATAAAGCTACAGCTTAACAGAGTGGCTGCAAAGGGCATAATAATTTGATAGAGATCCTTTCTCTCGGTTTTTTTGCAAGGTATAATAGTCCTGTCTTTAAAAGCCATATGTTTCCATGAATCCACAACAAACCAATTGGAGTGGAAACCCTTACAGTCTTGTAAAGCTGGAAAGCAGCATATCCTCAGAAATTCATGGATCCTATCTAGCAGAAATCTTTCTCAGCCTTCTGCGAATCCCATAATATTTTTTTTCAAGTGGATAAATGAATGTTGAATTGCACATATGTGCAAACACAGAGATGGTGGGCAAGACATGTGACTGGGCTTTCCAGTGCACCATATTAGGCAGAAGGCGAAAAAATCAGGAGCACCTGCTTCACAAAGGACCTTAGTATTTCTATTGAAAGTCTCTCTGGGGTTGCAAACGGTCTTGTTTGGAATTTCAGTACTGTATCAAGGATATCAAAGAGGTGTAGCAGGAGGGAACATTAACATTATTTCCCTTTCTCTTTTGCCGGAATGGACATGTTTTCTTTAGCAGCAAGGGCTTTTTCCTTATTGATCTTCCTTTGTTTGCCCAGAAACCTCCTAATTCCTACAAACCCATGACAGTAGGATGTACCACAGCGTGATTTCGTGGCTTTGCTTCTTACCCAGTTGTAAGCAGGACGGATCCAGCTTTAGGTTTGGTTATTACTCTGTTCTTGCTCTGGACCCTAACCATGGCAAGCGCTCCTAACAACTAACTTCTTGCCTTGCTCATCAGGTCTAGAAGCTCTTTCACACAGGATATTTATTCATTTTTGATTCATTCAGCAGCACCAAAAACCTAAATTATGTCCTGGCTTACAGGATGAAAAGCTGTTTCAGGCCCTCTAAAAAATGAATGACAAAAGTTACCTCTAAATTTGATTTTGGAATTTTCTCCAATGACGTTCTGCTGATCAAGTGAGGGTTTTTTGTGCTTTCCTACAGAGGTTTGATTTCACAACCCCTTGGGAATATGGAATTATTTAAATAGGCAATCCTGCTCTAAATCTCTGGTAAGTAGGCATTATCAACTATATTAGAAGTAGCTTAATTACATTTGGCCATTCTGTGAGGGAGAGCATTGTCCTGCATTACCATCTCTGGTTGTGCACATCACTGTGGGCCTCCAATTAGACTGAGACTATGTGCTTAGAAGGAAAATGTTGAACCATCACAGCTCAATCATTATAAACTGAAGTTTTTAAAACCTGGTCTCCTCCTGAAGCTATGAAATGCATCTTGAGCAGAACTGCTGTGTTTTGTCTTGTGTTTTGATGAGCCACCCAGGGTAATTCAGTCTATGACATTTGTAGGAAAAAAGCAATAAAAGCAGGGGTCTCTTACCAAAGACGGTCAGCTCTGCAGGGTCACTGTCACGCTCCCCCACCATGTTGGTCCCAACACACGTGTACATTCCTGCATCACTTTTTCTGGTGTTGGAGATCATCAGCTTCCCACCACGGATCTGTTTCAAAACAAGGAGTGTATTTTTAACTTCAGATTAAAAAAAAAAAATCAGAAAGAATGTTACCTTCTCAGGCAACAAGTTCCACAACCAAGGCATCCTAAAGTTTTGTTTGCAAATGTATGTCTAGTTTTAAAATTACACACCTACATATTTAAATACCTTTAAGCTGTTCTAGAACACATTTTTATCTCACTGAATAATTTCAACTTGCAACTAATTTCAGCTACATTTCATTTTGTTCCTTTGGCTTTCATTAGATTCTTTACATTTCAAAGACTACATTTCTTGCTGCCTCTTGGCAGCACAGAGTGGTTTTATTTCTTCCATGGTGATACGTAAAGCACTCCGACATCTCTTGCAAAAAAAAAGGCAATTTAACTTAGTTTTATTTAGTTAGTTTTATTTTACTGGTGCCTTAACAGTTTCCTTGATCACTAATAAAGACAGATTTTCTCTTTTTGTTGGGCAAACAGACTGAATCTGGCCCAAACTTGGAGTTCACCTGACTCTTAATATTTTCTTGGCTATAAAGGGTGCTTACAGAGCAAAAGAGCAGGGTAGTTGAAAGAAATAAAGTAAAAATTTGCCGCTTGTGAAGTCACAGTGTCAAAGGTTAGACAATGGGGTGCTTCAGAATAAGCTGGGAATATAGCCAAAGAAACTTGAGAGTCAGGGAATGGTAGCCAGTTCCCTACCACTCTTTGCTTTTCTACTCTTGAGTAGACCCAAGCACAGACAGCCTGGCCCATAAACAGCAACAACTTAGATTCTTTGGCTTGGAAAAATTCTTTAGGCATTCAGAGCTACTAACAAGCTTCCTGATAGTACTTACATGTTGAATAAGGTCAGCACTGAATCATTACATATGACATAAAACTTTATTGAAGAAATACTAATGGTGAAAAGCAAAGCATTTAAAAATTAGGAATGAAACATGTTCTCATCCCCTTAATTTATCCTATTTGCTTGCACTGACCATATTTTATCTCTAATTACTTGATAAGTGAAATATTTCTGTTGGATCCTTTTTCATTCAGTACAAGAAATGAACAGTGACAGAATTCAACCAGTGTTACTGATTCGCTCAATATTTATTCCTTTTCAGGAGCCATAATTCTTTAGAGTGTGACTTCAGCCTCTATTTAGACACATCCAAATTACTGCAATAAGTATAACATTACTGATATTCTAAGCTGTTGGGTTTTTCCCAGGGATTATTTGTGCACCTTATAGATGTGACTGAATTTACTTACAAAACACCTCTCTGATATTCTCAGTTTGGAGAACTGAGATGTAGAAAAGGTAAGACCAAATTAGTCAAAGACATCCACTGAGTCCTTCATCTGAATGAGCACTTCCATGACCAAATCTCCAGCTCTAATGGATCTCCATTACACTGGATTTACAAACCAGCCCTCAAAGAAGTTCAAGCTGGCAAGCCAGACTAGAAGCAATAAACAGTTTTCCCCCCTCATTTGGGAAAGCTCAGAGAGCAAACTGCCAAGAATAACAAGTCTCTACAGGAAAGGCTATAAAGCTGTGTAAGTTCTGCTGCGCTCAGCTGTGGGCCCTGTGTCCATAGACAAAAAAACACCTGAGCTGTACTCACACTGATGCGCTCCTCCCTGTCATCAATACGGACTTTATCTTTCTTCCAGTAAATGGTAGGCTCAGGGTGCCCTCGAGGCGGCTGGCACTCCAGGATTGCAGGCTCTCCAGCTGCCACCACCACATCCGTAGGGTTTTGGCGGAAGTCATCCCGTAGCACTACAGCGATAAAAGAGGCAAAGAGGAAAAAAGTTAACAGAGGTGATGACATTGGGGCGGGCGGGGGAAGTAGAAACACATAATATTAAACAAACAAGTCTCAACCAATATTAGGTGATGACTTTGCATCTTATATTGATTTCATAAATTAAGCTGGGGAGATATACCCTTTCATCCAGTGGAAGCACATGGCCTTCATTCTGCCTTTTTTTTCCTCTCCAGGTAAGAACACTGCTCTGTATTTAAGTTAGAAAGTCTTCTAGCACCCATTACTCTTAATCTTGACAGGGTCACTTTTCATCATTGCAAAAGGAGCATTGCAGGTTGGACGTTGAGTTCTTTTCATGACAGAAAATAACCTGCTGAATATTTGCCTGAGTCTCCAATTCCAGCACAAGCTAAGCAAAAAAGGGAGAGAACTACTACTGTATTGCAGAGCCATACCTTGATTAAGGGCATTGCAATTATTACTGCCACTATTGTATTCTTGGCAAATACATGCCAAGATGGTCACCAGTTTTGAAAGGTGTCAGAGAAATAAAACTGATAGTAATGTACTTCCAGCATATTTGTTTCTTCTTTCTATGTTTTCAGTTCTAATATTTTTGCCACCTTGACCAGCCCTGTCCCACTATATTGAAAACAAAGAGCATTTAAATTACCAAGCTGTTTGAGAACTAAATTAGGCAACACAGCTCAGCTTCTTATGTAAATCAAGCTACTGTAAAGGGTTAGGTCCAACTAGCTGGCTTCAGTGTGGTAGAATGATATCCACTTCATCCTTATTCTTCCACGTGTGTCCTACTCTCTAGGTTAATTGACGTTCTTATAAACATAAAACTGAAAATAGCTCTAGATGAGCTACTGAAATAGAATTTAGGGCATTGCCCCTCCTTGAATTTCAGCTACGCGTGGCTTTCATTACAGCTTTAAAACAGCTCTCGCCCTTAATGGAGCCAGGGCCCTCTGAGAAATTAGAAAACACTGTATCCTAGTGAAGGGGCAAGTCAGGAAGAGTTCAGCAGAAATTGCTCAGTCTCATTTCATAAGCAGAGATAATTTACTGCTTTCAATGTTAATAAAACATGCCCCATTTTAACATTTGGAGCTGAATATTTTCGTCTTCTGTAATAAGCCAGGAGAAAAATACAATTAATACATACAAGAATTGGTCTCTGAATAGTCTGAGGTGAGTGGGCTGTGTATATGTGGCACTCAAAATGATATGGAGGCAACTTTTACTGTTCTCCATTTTGGGATACACAGGTAGATCCCAGAGGAAGGAGGGAATTAATTGGAAGTTAATTCCTTTTCTAACACGCACACACAAAAAAAGAGTGACTATTTAGGTCTCGCTCTTGAAGCATAAAATAAAAGTGACAGGAGGCAGCTGGCAACAAATGCAGCTCTGGCAAGAACCCATAGTCTTCTTAGGTGACACACCCAGTAGATAACAAAAAACTCAACCCCCAAATATTTCTGAATAGCACAAACCACTCATACACTTCTGATTCACAACAAGCAAATTGGCATGGAATGGAATTTATAGAACTTCACGATCAAATGGAAGAAATAACTTATGCAGTGCAGAGCACAGAAATAGTATGATGAAGATCATGGGCTGCTGACTATTTGGCAACACAACACTTTGCAAAGCCAAGAAAGTCAATACCATGGGAATGTCAGGGAAAGAACCAGAAAAAAAGTCTTAAAAAAATCATGGTTTTTAGGAAAGTATCTTCATATGTCTCTGTGATCCCCATGATACACAGGAAGAAAAAGTACTCGTAGACAATGCTACACTCACTTTTGTATAAATGGCAAATAGATAAAAATTAACTTCTTCCACGATTGTTATACACAAAATAAATATTATTTTTATTGGCTTGATTCTACTTGCAATTACAGAACTTCTGTGCAAATCTATTAGTGGAAAATCCCCAGAAAATCAGCAGATCCCACCACATAATGGCTTTATATTCCTGACTAACTCCTGGCAGCAATATTAGTGAAAGCCTTTTCCTTGAACATTTCACACTGCTATATGAACCTGACAAACACAGTTTCTTGGAGTGATACACAGCAAATTACATTAACTTTCTCTGAATCATCCCAGCAACTGTGTAAAGCTCCAATCAGCCTCAGAATATGAGGCTAGGAGGTGATTTGATATTATCACATTCCTTTACCCAAAGTCTCACTGCAAAACTGGCTTGAATAGAAGACAAAATTGATGTTACAGGCTTTGCCTAATCTTGCTCTGTACCTCAGCACATACGTGAATCTTGAATAGATATATCTCACCATTTCCATCGAAAGTATTCTGTGTTTTGGAGAAAAAGAAACGAAAGAAAATGGTTGGAGAAAAAAGAAACAGCAAAAAAATAAAGCAGTGACAGAAAAGCAAAGGCAAGAGGAAAACGCATGAAATACAAATACAGTAAGAAAATAACTCAGAGAGGAAGAGAGGCAACACTAACTTTAGGGAGACTAAAAAGAAAAGGCCAGGTAAAGGAAGGGAAAAAAATAATAAAAGCAGAGAGAAAAACAAGGTAAAAAGCAAAGGGCAGAGGCTGTCATTCCTGTGATTCACTATTTTAATGCAATCTAACAACAATGAAATAAAGCACAGACATTAATCTGATCAGCTCAGCCACCCCAGAATATCCAAATATCACCCCAGGAGAGAGGGAGGAGGGAAGAAGAGGCAGAGCATGAGCTGGTGAGCTTGGCTGTCCTCCTGGAGGAGGCCACAGAAGGAAGGAGCATCAACTGGAAGTTGAGTTCACACGTATTAGCACAGTAAATGGAAAAGTTGCAGCACAGCTTAGTGCACTCACCATATCTAATGGTACAATCATCTGTGAAAACAGAAAAATGATTGAGAGCTGCGGAATATTCCTCAGCCAATTATCCACAATTGCTGGGTATTTCCAAATAACTATTCCTAAGCAGATGACCCTCTCCACACACAGGCAAGAGGCTTTTGTTCACTTGCAAAGCCAGCCATCCTCAGGGCCCTTTTGGCAGGGCACAAATACTAATGTTTTAAAAATTCAACAAAAGCAGAAAAACGTTGCCACTGGTGTTCTCTTTCTCATCCCGTGTTCCTGTTTTGCTTTATTCCAATTTTAACACAGCTCCCTTTGTGCTTGCATGGGTGTTTCCCTGCATTTTTGAGTGTTCCCTTACATTCTTCACTGTGAGGGTGGTGAGGCCCAGAGAAGCCGTGGATGCCTCATCCCTGGAAATGTTCAAGGCCAGAACAGGTGGAGCTCTGAGCAACTTTCTCTAGTGAAAGGTGTTCCTGCCCACGGGGCAGTGGATGATCTTTAAATCCCTTCCAGGCCAAACCTTTCTGTGATTTTTTGATTTAACAAGGGGTGCCAAAGAGGAAGATGACCACCCTGGGATTGCAGCACAGCCGGACCCCCGGAGCTGCTCCCCCCTGGCAGCACAAACACCCTCACATTTCCAAAGCCAAAGCCTTGGAAGGGCAAAAGCTTCTGGAGGGCTAAGCCTGCTGTCAGGAGAGGCACCGAGGGACTGGAGAGCTGCAAAGAACAGCTAAAGAGTACACACAGCCTACAATGGTGCCGCGGACGGAAGTTAATTAAAGTTTGATCGGTCTCTTCGTGGCTCAAACAAGCTGATGCTGCTCAAACAAGATAGATGTCTGCAAGCACTCACGGCAGTCTTTAGGCAAGCAAAGCCCTGTGTGGCCATTTCCAGGTAGGCAGGAGTGTGAGCAGGGAAAAGGAGCACATCCCAGGGCCGGGATAAACACGCGGAGCACCTGCCAGAGCGAGGGATGAGGGGGAAGGAGCAAAAAGGAGCCCCCGCTCCCCCGGCAGCTGCTGACAGCACCTGCCAGCTTAGGCCCCAATCCAGGCCTCGGTCAAACTGGTGCTCATAAACTCAGGGAATTACACGGAAACCGAATTAATTTCCTCAGCCGAGGTTCCAGCAATTTGTTTAAAGGAAGTGGAGATAAAGCTGCGATGTTTATGGGGTAGGAGGGAAGGTGGTGGGGTCAAAATTATTCTAGGCTAGATATCCATGCCTTAATCCTTCGTTCCAGCTTTCAGGCCCTTAGAAAGAAAACATTTTTATAGGATTTACATTTACATGATGATTACAAATAACCATCTGTCTGCTTCCACTTTTTCAATCTGGTCCATGTCCCACGAGCCCCCAGCCTGTGGTCAGAGCAGCTAAGCTGGAAGGAAGAAGTGGATGCCCGTCAGGAGGCTTTGGGATAATTGCATTCTTCTCCCACCAGCGTTTGCCTTTCTACCTCCTCCCCCCAGCGTGCACGATGAACATCTGAAATTACCGGGGACAGGAGGGAGGGAAAGAGTATCTTTGTCGCCTTTTTCAATGAATTATAATGTCTTAAAACACAGCTACATCTGTTGTGCTGACTAGAGGGTATAAAGAGGTATCGAGTAAATATTAATGCGCTTCTGGAACTTGGGTCCCGGGAGTTCATCTTCCTCCTCCTGTTCTGTTTTGTGCTTATCTCAGGATAATATTATTCTTATATAAAGATTTTACACAGCTGCATCAGTGGCAGTTTGGTCACCTGCCACACCACAGGTAGGTCTCCCCTGATCCAAGGCACTCCCCCATAGGCATTTCCCTAAATCCTCATCTCTCCACCACTGCTTTGGCACTTCCCTCCTCTGATACATACTGATATGAACAATCAACATGAGTTACCAAGTCAAATAACTGCCCAGATGTCATGCAGTGGACAGATTAAAGGATTATTATACTTTAGGTAGCATATGGTGCAGGGAGGTATTTTAGATCTTGACTAATGTGTATGATCTGCTGAAATGGTCCCTGAGCGAGCCGGCACTACCTGCTGAAACAGGGTGACAGGAAAAAAACCCAAGGGGTCACAGCCAGCCTTCTTCGTGAAGAATAATAATACACTTTGTTTGAAGACGCCGCTGCCCAACCTCTTTGTTTCAGCAACTGCCTCTGTCTCATTTTGTAAGGAAAATTGTAACAAAACCACACAACCTAGGCAACAGTCCTAGGCAAGACTCTCAGGGAGTTCTTGAGCTCCCTCTGCATGTGCAGAGGAAAAAGCTGCAGCCAGCTAAAAACTGCTACCTTAAAAAAAGTATTATAAGATGCTATACATTTTTTCCTCCTGTTTTTCCCATCCTTTGCCTATCTCCTGATACTGATATTGCCCAGCAGACATGAATGCTAGCTAATTTAGCTAGCATATATGTTCAAATATGTTCAGTAAAATGGAGCCCCAAGCCCGTAAGAATAATTTTCAGAGGTGTGAGGACTTTTTGAAAAGTCTAGGAGCTTCAACAATGTTTGATTAGTAGGGCACCTAGAAATCAAAGTGATGAAGAGAGCAGCACAGAGATACCTGCATCAAGAAACAAAAGGAGAATCTTCTTCCTTGCCAATTCAGCAACTTTTTTTGGCTTCATCCCTTTTTCTCACTTAGTATGTCATGCATTTCTGAACTAAGTAACTTGCCCAGTACTTACTTACTGCTCAAAGTAGCTTGCTCTTTATTTTCAGGCCTCAGTAAAGACAAAAATGTGAAAAAAACCCTGACACCTCCTCTAAAATTTTTAACTGTTTATACACACAGATACAGACATACAAAAAATTTGGACCTTATGATGAACATCAATGTCTAAACGTAAAAGTGTTGCTTCTAAAGACAGAATCCACCAAACCAGGTGAACAGAGAATTGCAGTGTTGAGGTGGGTGAACCGACAGAGACAAGTAAGGAGACAGATTCCAAACGGACTCAGTGGGAGATAACTGGCTTTTTGCCTCTCCTCTAAATTGCAGTCTGAGGTGTACCCCAACTGGCTGACTGTACAAAGGTCAGGGAAGATGACAGATTTTTTCCTTTCCTATTTAAAGCACACACTGCAAGAGTCAGACTTTGAAATCTTTCTAGCCCAGTTAAGGGCACTACTGACCTATTTTCCCTTTTGCACAATTACATAGGTATACAAACGATAGTTATTGCAGACTTTAGCTTATGACTTCTTCCTGATTTTTTAAAGGCTGCTATTTGGGCTGAATTAAGCATATGCAATACAGCCTGCATGTACTTACTGAAAAATTGTATAATCTCCTTGCCTTTCTTGTGATTCATTGTGATCACTTGAATGCAATCTGACATCTCCGTAATTTTTTTTAAAGATTTTATATGACTACTAGATAGCATAGAGAGTGGAGACTTTTCTAATTTAGAACATAAGATATTTATGCTTAAGTCTCCTGATTGAAAACAGAGTTCTGTCACCTGTCTTCCTTACAATGAATCCCCAATAACCTTCCCCCTTTTTTAAACTGCCACCTCCTTCCACCAGCAAATTCTGAATGCTGCAGTTAACAGTCAGCAATCTCATTACCCATCTGCTATGAATCTTCAAAAGCATCACTGTGTTTTGACAGTCAAGAAAGGCAAAGGGAAGCAATAAGCATAACCAAGCATTCTTTATGAATGCAAATATCCTGAAGACCACATTTAAGTAATTTCAGAAATCTAAAGCTATACAACGTAATATGTTGAAAAATTTTCTCTAGGATACAGAGCAGATTTCTTTTTTTCTTATTCTTAAAGCATAATCAGTCTTGATGAATGCACTGCACAGATTGCTAATGTGAACAAGAGACATTGCTAGGAGTTTTATTTCACTGAAACTGAAAACCTGACTGCTTGCTTAAAGTTCAGAGACTTTCTAGAACTGATACCATAATTGTAGACAACGAAACAACTTTTAAAAAGTGCATGGTCTGCTGTAAGTCTTCAGATTTAACAAGGATCAGACATTTAGCAGTTTAACTCAGATCTGAAGATAGCTTTGACATGATCTTCACTTTAACGGACTACATATTCAGAAAACCATGGGCAAGTAATTTATTTTTTTGCCAACTAATATGAATATCAGATGCAGAAGTGAGTACAGCTTAAGGAAACACCACATAAAAACTGAAGTGACGCTTCCTCTGTCACTTTTATGCCAGAATGTCTTCTTTTCAGTAGGAATATGGGACTAGTTTCACCAAAAACACTAGAGACTCTTCGAATCCCATCAACTATGCTTCCCTCCCAACAATGCAGTAGGGAGGATCATGTTTAGGAAAAGACGAAATCCTCCACCATGTCTCCTAGGCTGCTGTCAGAAAAAGATAGACTGGACTTTGCCCCTCCTGCAGTACAGCAATTCTCAGGTTCTAGTAAGCAAAATAAGAAAAAACGAAAACAAAACCAACCAAACAAAAGGCAAAAAAGCACCAAAAAACCCCTAAACAAACCAACCAACCAAAAAGAAACTCAAAGGAATTAGAAATATATAAAAATTATCCAAAAACAATGGCATCCAGAAAACCTCAGATGTTACTGACATACAAACAAAATCCTGGTGGGAGGTTTTCATCATGTTCTTCAGAAGAGCACACAAGAAACTCCACTGTAAGTTATGAGTCTGTGTGTACAGTAGAGAGGATTCCCAGAAAGTACAGATTTAACAAGTAAAGCTCAGAAACTACAGTATATTAACATGCAGGTTTGCTGCTGTGAGTACAAAAGTAGCACTGCCACGTACATGCAGCACTGAGCTCACCCTGAAAGCTACCTGCAGTCTGACACAGCATTGAGCAATTGCATTTTTTCTGTTTCCAGACTGAAGTTGGTTCTCCTACAATCACTTTAGCAGCATCAGTCCCCCAGGCTTCCAGTTCGGGCCCAGCCAAAACCCCTAAAATGTACATGTGCCCTCAGTAAAACAAAGGAATAAGAGCAGCTGAGAATCACGAAAATGAATACAAATGAATGAATATTTATTGTATGAGAAATATAGAATGTTACATGCTTCATTTAGCCAATATAATGCAGAGTGCAATCTCAGAGCTCCAGTGAAGTGTGAATAGCCTCTAATAAACTTCTTGTGTACACATGCACAACACATACACAACAGCTGGGATGCTTTCCCGTCTTGGCAGGGGGCACTGCCACATTACTGCTATACTTCAGCCACATTAGGCAAAGCATCAAACAAAATAGGCCGTTGCCCAACATAGGAATCCTCTTCCATCCATCCATCCATCCCCCATTTCTCCATGCCTAACCATGGTCTCTATCTGTTAATTAAAAGATAAAACTCATCTATTCAATTTTGTGTGAGCGGGATTTTTTTTTTTGTCAGGGCTTTTGTGCTGCTCCCCTCAGAAGTCAGGATTGAAAACGATATATTTGAGCAGACACAGGCATGTATTCTTCAATGAACTTTTGTAACTCCATCACAGGGGGACTGTGCAGCCACACTTCATCAGATATGGAGCGTGAGATGCGCCCACAGCTGGTGTGCAAAACCAGTGGGAGCTGCCCGCTGCTTCTGGAATACCTCCCTTCCCATGCTGCAAACTGTCCCCGAGTCAATGGGCCATTCTGGGGTGCCTGCCAGATGCCATTTCAACAGGCTCCATCAGCCTGGCTGGCCTCATGTGCTCTGTCCCACAAATGGGCATGTCATGGCTCACAGGCTCAGCAGCACATTTCCTTCTGGACCCGACCTTTAGTCATCAACCTTCTGAAAGGCTCAACTGCTTCCATTTTTTGTAGAATTTGTCCCAGCAAATACAGAATGGAAACTGGAAAAGCATAAAATGTGTGCACATGGCTGTCACTAAGGGATATCCAGTGCTGTAAATTCTCTGAGAGAAGTTACAACAAAGACCCACCCCCTAAAATTCCTGTATCATTTATGTTTCCTTATTATTTTAATTCAATATTATTTTAATACTCTTCAACAAATTAAAGAAGTGAGGATGCATGGCCTAGAGAAACTGTTCTTTAGAACTTCTACTCTGTCATCTCTGAAGACAATAAAAACTTTTTTTCCTTCCAACACTGGGGTCATTTTTGAAGTTTTGTCACTGTATTCTTCCTTCAAAAAAGAAATTTCAAATTCTTTCAAATGTAACGATCGACCAACAGTTTTAGAGAACATATTTTCTGGATTATCTTGAAAAATGAGAAATAATTTATCTGTCACTTCTTGTCATATCATTCTTCATAATGAATTTAAGTTTCCAGAGCTCTAAAGAACAGAAGGAGCGACATGACATGTAGAACCTATATTAAAATGCTCTTAGGATGAAGTAGCTTGTGTTCTGTCAACATATTACCAACTAGGAAATAATCCACAAACATATCTATAAAACGGTAGTTTTCTATGGTCTGAAAATGGTAAGGAAGCCTCAATTTTGAGATTTTATGCAAAACAAAGAAGAAACTAGTGTAATTTGCCAGGAACCTTTTGCAGTTTGGATCTATTCAAATAGCACAAGGAATTACTTCTATACAATATAAAATATATCTCTCCCACTTATTTTCAAAAGTAAAAGAAGAACATAAGAGTTCACACTGTCATTATTATTCACTACATGATGCAAGAGGAAAGAAAAGAAAAAAATTAAAGAAGCAGGAGCAAAGACCAACTGCAATAGCCTGCAGCAACAATTTTGAAAGGGGACTTTAAGCACCCAGAGAGAGACCAGAACCTGGATGTCCAGCTGCACCCTCCAATCACACTGTGCTGTGCCTGAGACTCCAAATGACCTTCAGCTCAGGGGATACACTCAGACACACTGTTGAAAACACAGTAGCGTAATGTTGTGGATTGCAGTAAATGTGAAACTTTTTTTTTTTCCTTAAACTAATACCACTGTCCCAAAGCACTATTTCACGTACAACAAATTTTACATTAAAAAATGATGAGTACAAGAAACTAGAATAATAAAACAAAACCCCCACATGCCACACATACTTCTAAACCCTTGGTGCTGGATATTCCTCTGGCAGTTCAGTACAAGAGAAAATCAGGCTAACTACAGATCTGCCAACTCCTTTAAAAGAAGAGAAAACTGACAAAGAGCACAACACAACTGTGCACCCCAGACTATAGAAAAGCAGCAACCTGAGATGAGCCTGTGAAACTGCTTTTAAGTAACTCAACAGCTGGAACAGCCCTTCCTATGAAGGGCTCACATTCCTCTGAAGGGTCTGAATGACCTCTGTTAATCCCCCAATTGGAATACAAAATCCATTTTACAATCTTCCTCTTACCTCCCGTCCAACTACTAGTGTAACAAAGGCTATAGCCCAGCTCAGGCGACATTTCGTAACTAAATGTTGAATCAGGTTTAAACAGGAACCTCCCAGCACATTTAAGTCACTCATTTTCTCCCTTTCCTAGCACAGAGTTTAACTAGACACACAGTACCTCTGTCTATAGTTCCTACAAACCAGGTAATTTGTGCACATTTATAGAGATACTGTCATTCTTTGATTGCATTGGAAAACAGGAGGCTATACCAACAAGATAAAATATTCAAGCACCATATGATAGACAAAGTATAATATTGAAAGAGGCAGATTAGATTATTAGACTCGACAGGATTGGATGGAGGGAATTTTTAGCCTCCACCACAGTATTCACCTGGGATAGATTTTAGGCCAAGTACTACAAACATTTCCTTCCATGCCAATTAGAAAAGAAAGGGGAAAAAAAAGGCAACAACTCCTGTTGCTGAGGATCTTTAACCCAGATCACTCTACTGACCCAGTTCACAGCCCAGATTCACAAACAACTGAGAGAATGACAAGCTATTACAAGCAGAAGAAATAAGTGGCCAGGAGAGAATAGTACTACTTAAAGCAGATTTTCCAGCAAGGAAAATGCGTTGTTAAACTATGCAGTATGCTTCCCCATATTTAGAACAAGGAATTTAGAATAAGGAATATATAAAATGCAATAGCTCATATAACCAGTACATGCTGTGGGATTTCTCTGGGACCAGGAGAACTGGAAACATTCTGTAGTTCACTTGTGCAGCTTCAATTAAGGCAAATTGAATTAAACTCTCCCTTGAGGAGGACCTCTGTAGCTCTGCTCCTCCTTTTCTGAACAATTCCAGATGTAGGTGTAGAACATTTTCAGTTTCTCTCTGAAGAATTCCACATGCCTGGCTATGCTCATATTCATACAAAGAGGTGAGCTTTTGGGGGAGAAAACACGGGGCACTAAACAATGCTCAGTCAATAGTTGGGACGTGTCTGATTTTACAACTGAATTCTGTTCACTGGGACTTCCTTCCTTCCTTAGGAACAGACAAGTCTGCTGGAAACAACTCAGAAGAGATGGAAATACTTCCGCTGCTGAGCAAACGGAAGTCTAGTACTGTGTGGCTCATATTCACACATCCAGTGGCACATTGTTTTCTTTCTCTCATATCCAGAATTTACTCCCTGCTAATAGTTCTTTGCTATTCCTTTTGAGCGCCTATTCAATCCATGGTACTAACCAGGTTCACCTCAACATTTTAAAGCTCAGAGATCAGAACTTTCACTCTCCGGATGCACCTTTGGGTGTGGCTCATGCAGGAGTGACAGAACTCCTGCATGTCAAATTGCTGTCCACAGTTGATGATTTTTCTCCTTCAAGCAGACATTTGCTAGAATGCTCTTTCCCCCACAAGAGCAGAGTTTAGGAGATCAGCTCAGTTTTACTGAAACTTGTGAAAGCTTTCAATGCCCACAGAGCCTTCCCTCATTCCACTAAAAGGCTGTGACATCAAATGAAATAATCGATTTTTTTTAAATAGCAGATCACAGAGATATCCTATGAACAAGAGACTATACTAAATCAGCACAAGTAATACTTTGCTTAAGATTTTAAGATTTTTTTGTTGTTCTTTTCTAATCAAACATCTCAGGCCACTGAGATACGCCCCTCCCTCCTTTATCAAATGGTTAAACAGAAATGCCAACTTTGGCAGAGGCAAAGCAGTAAATTCCATGTGTAGCTAAAATACTGAGCATGAGCACTTTAAATCCACATCATGCAGGATCTGAACAACATCTGAATGTACATTTGAATTTAAATGCAGGCAGTTATGTGGGAATTTACCTGTGATTGCTGGGCATCCAGGAGCCTGGACTGCACACATTCATCACTGTTACAGTGGGCACGTCAGGAGAGCTGGCAGCTCGGATTCAAATCCCTACCAGTCCTTTTTAAAATAATAAATCCAAGACATTTATTCAGAACCTGCCTCCAGATCCTACTGGCAATGGTAAATCCATTAAACTTTGCTTTCACTGTTCACGATGTTCATAAAAATAGTAGGTGGAATTACAAGCCAGCCATACGAAGCTTGGTATTTTTTCTCCTCAGATGTAATAATGAGCTGGATAAGAACAAAGTTGACCTAGGGATTTCAATACAGAAACTTTCATTGGAAGCCTGAGCACTAGTGTGCAAACCCATGTTTTTATGTCAATATAATAATGGCATTTCTACAACTATTAATAACTATAGATCTACTGCTGAATTCATGGTTGAAGTGACATCATAAAATGAGTTATATTTCTTCCTAAACTATATAATTAACTCTTAATGAACCCTTTCCTTTTCCCAGTAAATTCAATTTTGTCTAATCCTTGGGTTTATGGTAATGTTGAGCTCATTAAAATGTTACTTAAAACTCATTAAAATGCACACTGAGAGGTAACAGCTTCATTGCCGTAATATGTTGTAAAAGAAAAAAGAATGCTTTATTATCATTTAATTGTTTCCAAAACTGAATACATTTGCATAGTGATGAGGTTCACAGGATATTTTCAGTAGTACTCAATAATTAAGCAGCTCAGTAATTAAAAATGCATTTTCTAAAAATAATTTTATGTTCCTGCTTACTCCCTGTTGTTTTTTTCAATTGGGAGAAGTGCTCATGTTGATACAGTTTACAGAATTGAGCAACAGTGATACCTGAATTGACATTAAAAAAAGATAACCATTAAAATCCTTGGCAAATTTCTGTTTCAAAAGAATAAAATTGCACCAATATATATTACAAATCAGACTTCCTAAGTCATCTAATATCCCTCCAATCACTTTTTCAACACCAGGGACAATCAGGAATTATGCAGGGGCCCTTCAGCTGCAAAGCCTTGCTCTCATTTTCATAATTTGTTGCCACCATATTTTGCATGTGATAGAATCCAGGCTGGGCCCTGGACTTGGCCTGAACTTGGCCTGAACTTAGCTACTAATAAAATTCTGGCCAAAAGTGTGCATCAGGAATAGAATTTGCCTGTACTATAATGGTGGATATTATTATGGTTAGGTATGTGGTTCACAGAATTACACTAAACATGAAAGTCCAACCGCATCTATTTTAACTTTCTATTGGAATAAATTGCTGTGCTGATTTAGAAAAATTCAATGCAGTAATTCACAGTAATGAGTAAAAATGTAGTGACAAAACAGTCCAAAGCTGGGGATAGAAGTTCCATCTTTTCAGTGACCTCAGCACTAAGAGTGTCTGGTGGCATTATTTGCCACGTGGCATTAGGGTAGAAGATACTTTGCTAACTTTTCATTTGAACTCCTGAGGAAGGGTTGATGGAAAAGCTGACATACCTTGCCAGGTTACAGAGCCCAAACTCTCAGATGGGAAAAACAGAACTTGGAAGCCTTGAGTCGTTCAAGGAACTGTCTAATGTAACACCATTTAAGATGTCTTGAAGTATTAATTTAATGCCAATCACTGCTCTTTTCTATGGCTTTCAAATATTAATTCTACTTCTATAAAACAGATACTCCTTTTTTAACGTACAGATATCACAATGCACTCAATATGGATTTTTCTGACTTGTGAAAGTTGATTAGCATGCCAAAGACACAATTAAACTTAAATATAGATGCAGCAGGTTAGACATGTCAGTGTAAGGAGAACAAAAGAGAAAAGTGGTCTGTGAGCTTTCAATCTCTATACCATTAGTAGGGAATAACAGACTAGAACAAAAAGAATCTAAAGGGAAAAAAAAGTGAAGTACTAATCAGATTTTAGAAATTTCAACTGAAATTTAATTTAGCTGAAATTACTGTATGTAATAAAACAGCATTTCTATGGTACCAGGCTGGAATGTACAAAATGAAAACAAGTTATGTGGTTTACCATAGTTTTCTTGGGTCAGTCTGGACAATAAACTGATCTCAGATCCCAGATGCAAATGACAATCAGACTTCTTTGGCTCCTTTTCTTGATTATTTAAATAGATTGGTCTCATTGATCTTTACAATCTCCTTTATGCACTTCCTATAGTTCCTCCCACTTTGGTCCAAATGACAATTTTGTAATGCCTAACTTAATAAAATTTATAAAAATAAACCCAAGGCATTTATTAGGTGATATATCAGTATGTGGGCTGAAAATTGTTGTTTAATATGATAGGTCATATTTCTTAATTTTTCTTTTGATGATCCTTTATAAATCTGACTCTTCTGATGGAGATGCACATTACTATTTCTAGACTAATTTACATCTCCTGTTCTCAGCTGTTTCAAAAGAAAACAAATAACATGTCTTTTTAGGTGAGTAAACAATCTCTCATTTTATCTTTATTGCACACACTAGCAGATAAGTTAAGTAATTTCTCCCAAACATTCAGGAAGATGGAAATAAATAATTCTGAAAATAAGTAACTGGCATAATAAGAATTAATGTAGAAAACCCTCTCCATTGTATTCTCTTCTATTAAGTAAAAATAAATTATATACCCTAAACATAAACCAGAAGACAGATGGTACACTGAGAAAATAAAAAATAAAAAAGAGGTAACTTCATATTATATTTACTAGTTTTCCTCAACATAAGCACTGTGTAAACTGAAAACTCAGCAAAAAAGGTTGTTTAAAAAAAGTAAAAAATGTACTAAAGTCTTGATTTTCAGTTGCTATACATGCAGGACAACTAGACAGAAGAAACACATAAGTACAACTGACATTAATGCAAGATTAGTGAAATCATGGCTGCACATACCCAAACCTCTCAAGCAGAAGCTCTTTCGTTATCTTATGAACACAGAAGCAACCATTTTGTTTCAGAGCTGATATAATAATTTTATAAAGAAGAACACAGAGAAACAGTTCTTTCTTGCTGCCTGAGTCATTTTGTTCACTGCATGCCTCTGCTGCTGCAGGAAGCTGGCGTGAGAAGAGATGTGCTCACCAGCAGGGCAGGATGGGAGCCTTAACATGAGCAATGCGCTGCTGGGAGCTCAAAGCGCTTGAAGAATTTCAACTAACCATTTCAGGTTATTTTTTAACTTGTAGCAAGACAACTGCCAGATACAAACAGTGTTCTGTACTATCTCATTGTATGATACGGTGGTCATTTAAAGGCATCGGATCTTTTCTTGTTAAAACACTGTGTAACTCATTCTCCTATAGTGCTTCCCTACTGGGGTTGTACTGCATGTTGCCCTTTCCAAACACAAGATGGCTTTAAGCTAATGAATTTATCTCAGAAGGAAAGCGGACTTTTGGGTCATATAACAAATATGGAAGACTTGAATGAGGATTTCAAAGTTTTGTCTCCACTTTTACTCTGTGTCTAGACTAAAGACACTTGAGTCACACAACCTCCATACTAATGAAAAACATTTGTTCAAAAACATTGGAAGTCTTCCCAATGCATGCTTGGATGGTTCCTAAAGTGGAAATACATATCCTAACTCAGTTCAAGACTCAGTTTTCAGTCTTTACTCAAAGCAAAACCTAGGAGGAGAGGAGAGAAGAGAGAGGAGAGAAGAGAGGAGACAGAGGAGAGAGTGGAGAAAGGGGAGAGAGAGGAGAGAGCGGAGAGAGGAGCCCCTCCGAAATAAGCCAAACCCAAACAGCAGAAAGAATCACAAACAGGTTCTCTTGCTATGAAAAACAAAATAGGTTTTACATTTCTGTTTTCCTAATATTTTCTGCAATAGTCATAAAATGAGGTTCCTTGGTGAGTGACAATAATCACTTTCAGGTTTTAAAACAAATCTAGAAGTATGAACTGTGTTTCAAATTTTTTAATTACCACAGCTTCTATGCACCTTAGTCTATATTTTTAATTCCTTTCATGAAACACCAATTCTTCCACTTCAGGAGTTAACTGTCAGTGGTATTTAGCATCACCACTGAAAACACGTCTGCTCAAGGCCACACACCAGTCTCACTGGTGCCCTCCCCAGCAATACCCTCTTCCACAGCTGCTAGAAATTTATATATAAACACAGGCACAATCACATCCCACTCTGTTTGACTCTTTAAATTTCTTTATATTCCTGAATATTTAGATACTCTCAAGTTTCCCAACTTACACTGTAGTAAAAATTTCTATAAAAGGGAGAGTGCCCTCAATTCAACCCAAATCACGACTAGAAGGGCTGCCTGTGATTAGAGGATGCTCTGAAAAATGACTGCCCAAGATTTCCCCTAACTTTTGAAACACTAATTTGATTTCTGTTGTCTTTATCATCTGCATAGATTTCTTATGTTGAGATTTGTACTTATTGCTGCTTTCAGACTTTGCAAAACGGCATATCTGCCAGAGACTTTAGAAATCTTTTCAGAAATAGGGGAAAATTAGAAAAAGGGAGGGAAAGATAAAAATTAATGGAGAAAAAAAAAAAAGAGAAAGCTAGTCTGGGTATTTTCCCATTTCTTATTTAAAATACTAAGAATCACCTGTTCAAGCTCCCCATTCTCCACCCCCTAATGAGAGTTGTTAGTAAAAAGAAGCGGCCCAGCCCACCCCCTGACGTCTTTAATTGACTTCCTAGCGAGTGTTATCAAGAGCCACTGAAGCAGTGCTAATGGTGCCTGCAGATTGCTCACACATGGCATGGCTGGCATTCCTTGGACCTTAAAAGGGCTAATAGGAGAGTGTAATCTCCACCCAGCATGGAGGCAAAGACCACGAGTGATCTGGAAAACACAAGTAATTAGAAAGTATTCTTCCCCAGATGGAAGGGAGGTGGGAAACGGAGATAAAGCTGGTACCCAACCATGGAATCTCCTATTATGGAATTTCGAGCACACAGAGCATTATTTCAAAGAGTGTGACATTCAATACTGAAAGGAACAAGTCCATCTCACATAGAAATGTGAGCTTCTAGTTTTTACCTATGACTGAACACTTCACAGAGAGACATACAATGGGAGTTACAGAGAGGGAGCTTTTAAGACTTTTTTTTCTATCAGCATTTGTCAAAAACTTCAGAAACCCCTTTGAACATCTTATTTTTTACTAGCATTGGCAACCTTTGAAAATCTAAAATATTTTCTATACTTGAGACCTCAAAAAAACTTCACAAACTGAACTAGCCTCACTAAGAGGAATGAAGAAATATGCAAGTGTTGCTTCACTAAAATAAAATTGTACAAATCATATTTAAAGCATTCAGAAATACTACTTGGGATTCTAAAACAGGAACTGCAATGCTGCTAATTCAGGTTGCAATGGGAAATTTGATGATTAGTGCAAAATAACTACGAAATGTCTTTACATTGATTTTCATTATGCAACAGGCATATTTTTATCCTCTAATTATTCCTAGAATATGGTTAATAATGAAAATATTTTTAAAACAACATTTTAAAAGTATTTTCAAGGAAGATTAGGAAAAACGGAAAATCAACTGTGATTTCAACTTAATTGCCCCACTGTGAAGGTAGTGATTCATGAATGTTAAAGATTGCATCTAAATAAAAAGGCAGGATGCTGTCACAGATATCTATTTAAACATTTACCAAAAAAAAAAAAAAGCCAAATAAAGCAGCATAAAACTGACCTTCATGAAAAAGAACCCACTAAATATATTGTGGGCATGATGTCTCCATTTAGCTGTGGAGTAGCTGATAGCATAGAAACACACATTGATAAAGCTGAACCTCCCTGATGGAAAACACTGCCCCTGCCTTATTTGAATTGTTGGACATTGTTAATGAAGCAGGGAGAAGGCTGGAGATTTAGTAGATATAACTTACTTGGCTTGACAAAAGCCTGTGATAAGATACTTGACAAGAAACTATTAAGGAAAATAAATAACCACAGGGTAAGAGGTAAATTCTTGTTGTGGATTAAAAATTGGCTAAGTGAGAGGAAACAAAGAGTGCTAATTAATGGCTGCTCCTCCAAGTAGAGAGAAGTTAAGAGCTGGGTACCTCAGGGATCTGAAACAGGACAGGTGTTCAATACATACAATTAATGGGTTCAAAGTGGAATACACTGAGAGTAAAAGCAAAGCAGTGGACAACTCAAAACTGTAGTCCAAAGGATAAATATTGCAGAGATCCAAGGATCTCAGGATCCATACAAGGATCCATTGTATTTGAGATACAATGCTGAAACAGCAGGCAACATTTAATTTTATACAAAGATGAAGCTATATATATTTGGGAGGGTTACTGAAGGTCATCTCTGTGCTCCAAATACATTTGAAATAACAATCTAACTGGAGATAAAGGGGTGAAAAAGCCAGGAAAGATAAAAGCAATGAACTGCGGCAGTACGGCTTGCAGTCAATTTAGATTATTTCTGAACTCCAAAATAGTATTTTACAATTGACATACAAAATTTCAATTTTTTTTTGTTCAAATACTTCTGCATTGCCCCAGCCTAATCAATATACTATAATGAGAAGAACTTTTCACAGCATTTTATTTTCAATAAATACAGTTCAACCAGCTGTGTTCATCCTTTTGTCTAGCAGTGCCAAAAGTGACATACAATCATCAACATCTGTTAGAAGTGCTTTCCAAATTTGATTCCAAAAACATGTACTTCTGACTCCTGCCTTGAATCCAAATATAGCGAGAATAGAAAGCAGCACAAACAAAGAATCTATCAAATACCAGCTGCAATTGCAGGGCACAGCTACAGAGACACATTAAAACTGAGTGTGAGCCACCCCATGTATTTACATCAGTCTAATCCAGCAGGCCCAGGCAACTCCACAGTCAAGATAAACGATGTGAGTTTTAGCACTCAGTAGCAACCCTGGCGTATTTGCCAGGAATCCTGGGAGAGTTTACATCATGTTGCCACCATCAACTAATGCCTTTGTCATGCAGACATACCCAAAGAGGACAGCTGGACTGTGGCTGCTTGTTTAAAAATGAGTGTAGACAGTTAATGGAGTTACAGTACCAAATGTGCAGAACATCCAACTGGCAGTGCTAATAACTTTTTTGATTAACATTTCCATTTTATGGCTACTTGGAGTGATGACCAAAGCTTAATATGAGCAGATTTTTATCTACTCTTCTCCCAAAATACATTACTCTCTCCACACTAAATATTCACTCATAAAAAAATGGTACTATACTATTCTTTAAACCACAATATATGAATAATTTCCCCACTGCACCTCTCTACGGTCATACAAGTAATCCTAACAGTGCATCGACCCATCTAGTAATCAAAATAAGAGTTTGGAAAGACTGAGTTAGACTGGCAGCGCTGATCAGATGTGGTCATGCAAAAAACCTGCTTGGTTAAAGTGCCCAGGGAAGTTATATAAAAGAACAGAGCTCTTCCTAAAGCAAGACTACCAATGCTCTCCAGCTGCCTTAACATGGAGCACTGAAGTAAGACTTGATTTAAAACATACGTAAAATAAAATTATTTCTATTTCGTTCTTTTCCAAAGAAAGCTTCCCCTTCAGGAAGTAGACATCCAGTTATATAAGTTTCAATAAAAATTAAAATTCACACAAAGAAGTAGGGAAGAATGGGAAAGGAGAAGAGAGAGAGAACTGGGTGAGAAGAGGAGGAGGCAGAGATGGACTCTTCAAGACACTATGATCTTCAACCTTTCTTGAAAAGGCTGATTTAATGAGCAAGTGACAACAGGAAAGTAGAGAAAATCAATCCTTGTTTTGACTAGGTTTACATCTAAACACAGCGTGAGCAGTATCTGCTGCCCTGGGGTGATCCATTTATACAAAACTGAAGAATCAACATGTATGTTTGTAAAGAATATTTCCAATTAGCTAAACACATCACCTTCCTAGTTTTTTTTCTTAATGTTTTAAAATATATTGAAATTAAATATTTAAATACCTTTCTTTTTCTTGTATGGTTTAGCAAATATCGTTTTTGCAGTTTCCAATGGAGCTTGAAATTAGTATTTTTTTCTTTCTGATGTTTAACTGTTTCAATTGAATGAATGGTTCTGTAGATGTTATTTTTTGATTGTATATCATTCCTGGTCACTTTAAAGAAACACAGAATTGAGTTGTTTCTTGTCAGTAGGAAAAAAAAAGTGTAACACACTTCCTCTTAACTCAGTATTTAGAAACCAATAACCTGTATCTGCTACAGAAAAATGACAAATGTTCAAGAGGAAGCCCTTGCCATTTTGTATCTTACCTTTATTTCACAAGGGCCTTTGACCATAGACTACAAGATTGCAAGATTGTCGCTTGCACTTTCTTAGAATTAACTTCTTTCTCCACATTTAGTAGAATCAGTCAAATATCATAATATCCACTTTGCCCTTGAAGCAATCTCCAGGGAAAAAGAGGAATAACAACAAATGAAAGAATAGAAAGCTGTTGTAGATTTTTGGGGTAGGAAGCACCTATTTTTTAACACTTACCAAAATTTGACATAAAGAGGAAAAAACCCCTTGGCTTTGCTTTACATCAACATTTAGATTTTTTCATCTACCTATAATGACCTATTCAATTAAAAATTTTGCTGTAAACAAATAGCTTTCTGTATGATAAGCCAGTACTGTGAAATTCAATGCAAGGCATTCAGTCTCTACTTTCTTTAAAAAAACCCCATAATTAAAAGTTAAAAACTCATTAATTTTAGCATTTCATTTCAAGCATCTTGCCACTACTGAAAAGATTTTAAGCCTGCCTAAAAAGGTAGTCTCAGATGCTTTGTATTAAGCAGCTGAGTCAGCAATTACCATGCTCACAAAATATGACAGAACAATTGATTACTGCCTCTTTTTTTTGTGCCTTCCAGATAACTGTTTTCCTTTGAAGTCAGAGGCCAGGAGATAAAACATCTGTTATCCTCCAAAGCACTCTTTATTACTGGGGGTGTTCCCATGGCCAAGGAAACAGCAGTGTAATTACTATTTTGTTGCTAATAATTAAAAAATTGTTAAATAGATGGTGTAAGTATAGAAAAGATTTTTAACATGTACAGATAAGCGGAAGTATTTTGGATTTATTCACTTTTGTGCTCATTTTGCAGGAGTGAATGGCAGTGAGCTAAAACCAATTAAACATTGGAAGGTATTGTCCACCTAAGTAAGAGAATGCACAGTGGACTAACAACACTTTATCTATCAGAGAAGGCACATGATTTTCCTCTTACTAAAGTGAAATACAATAGTGTTGTACTGAAATCAGAGGAACAATCCTTTGTGAAAGGGACACAAGTTCAAAGAAGAACAGGGCACAGGAGCTTTGCGTGTGTGCTTTGTTCTGTTTTGTAGTACTTTGTCAATGCTCAGGGATGTTCTGCATATTAGGCCACATGTGACATGAAGTTCTGTTGTTCTCGGAAGAAAAGTGTAATCTCCACTGCACAAAAAAACTGGAAAACCTGTCTTCTCTAGTCATCAGTGCACCAGAAAAAAGAGCATTAAAGACACAGAACAAATGGGAAGAAAAAAAATTCATGGTTGACTAAACACATCCAGAGAAAAATTAAAAATTTATTCTTTGCCAACTGCCACCTCACTAAGGGATTTGAGAGCTTTGAGCTTTCTCCATCTGTATCAAAAATGCTCCCTGCACCCATGTCACAACTCTCAAGACACTGAAGTGTATGTGTATCTTATAATCATGCCTGCCAGCCTCCCAAGAAAGTGACCTATTAAATAAATGTGGATTCTCCTTCCCTCTCTCCTCCTTCCCTCCTCCTTTCACCCTTTCTCTCAGCATTCAATTCTCCCTAGAGATAGATCCTAGGTAGGATGGAAGCATTGTGCAAACTGCTACTGTGCTCCCTTCGTTTCATCCCTTCACCTTCTGAGCTGAGCACAGCTGGATGTGCAGATGTGTAATGGGGGCCACAAAAACTCTGCTGGGAAGCACTCACATCCCCACCTTGACCTGTAACATCTCTGTGATTGAGACAACGGAAGAGCAAAACAATGCAGGAATGGAAAATGATCAAAAGTGGGACTCAGGAAGGTGAGAACTGAAAGAAGAATTGTTCAGAAGGCAGGTTCAGCAGCGGAGCAAGTGCATGTCCTGTATGTTGCAGTGACTCTTCTTAAATAGCAAGGCTGTGTTTGGAGAAGGGCAAGCTACTTGTGTGGCATAAAAGGCATTTCAAACATACAGAAGAACTTCTGCAACTGCTAGTCCTGGGGCCAGGCCTTTTTACCCACAAAATGTAGCTAAAGACATTATCTTGCTAACAAGAGAGCAATATCAACCTTCCCTTTTCCCCTTAATTCATACATTTCCTTCACAAAAATTCCATTTATTTACAGCATCTTAATTTTGGACTTTTTGTGTGTACTCACAAAACGCGATAAACTTACCATGTGTCAATCTTTACCTTCCCTGTAAAATTCGTAAAGACTTTCCATTAAAAAAGAGTTTGGAAATACTTATTGTAGAATCCTTTCAATAGTGAAGAACTGTCTTTAGTCCAGTTACATTTTCTTAAAGTTCATCATTCTTTCTCACCTTTCAAGCACCTAAATCTTTTGCAAGATTATTATTTTCCTCCCTTCCAGTTCTTTAATATAGATATTGAACATTGCTGGAACTAGTATGCAACTCATGACAATTTATTTTTTATCTTGTCATTGTGATGAAAAATATTTCCTTCTTTCTAATCTTATTTTCTACTTTTGGTTCTTTACCTAGTTTATAATCCAGGACAGTATGTTGTCTTTTACTGCATATTTTAAAAGCCTGACACAAAATTTAAATTAAAAATTTTTCCCTGCCACTTAATAGTAGAACAAAGAGGCAGGGCTCTCCTCAAGAGAAGTTATGACTATGTTGTCATTTACAGATGCTTCTTTGGACGTTATCTTTTGTTTACTATTGAATTTACTTTGTTTGTACTGAATTAAGGACCACTGTTACCCAAGACTGTTCCAAAAACAATATTACTGACAGTCACAGGAGCTCACATTTTCTTCTAAAAACCTCACCTGTCCTAAAATGCTGCAGGTGCATGACAGAACATACCCCAGATATCCCAGGGCATGGCAGCATTTCAGAAAGTTTTCAAATTCTGAAACTCATCCCTTTTTTTTCTTAACTATCACCTTAATATCCCACTTGCAGCTTGCACCTGGAATCTGTTCCTGGATGTAAACTAGAAATGCTGGCACACATATATGGTGAGTCATTTTGAAACTATAATCACATCATAATTAGAATGCAGTTATCTTCTTAGAACTTTAATGACAGTCATACCAGTCAACTTCCACGTAATATTTAAGTAATATACGTACGAAACAGGTAAAGGTTTAATCCATATTTGAAGCAGTAACATATCCAACGTGGCAGGCATAAAATAGCCTCTGTTTTTCTTCCATTTTCATTATATACGGTGGGAAAATTGGAATATAAAACAGTTTCCACTGAAAATAAGCTCTTTAAATTAAAGTACTCCTTCGAGATTTGCTGTTTAAACTATCTGCTGTGCATCCACAAAGAGGAGTTGAAGAGGAAAATCTAGAATTGCAGCAAACCACTACTCAGACAATAACACTTTGGCAGACAGGCCACTCCAGATTTTGTGTTGCTCTAAGACAAGAACAGATTTATCAGACACTGTAGAAGACTTTTATAGCACAATGTTAAAGAAGAAAAAATGGAAAAGATCATAAGAAAGCTTAGTAAAAATGTTGAAAATACTGAAAAAAGTGATTCTCCTCAATTGGAAAATAAAAGAAACAACCAAGAAAAATAAATTTAACGGTTTCAAGAAACATTGATCAGAAGAGAAACAAGGAGATAGAGCAGTTATAGAAGTATGTTGAGGACTTCAAGACTTAGCTAGACATGTCCCTGAGGAACTTGACCTATTTAATCCTTCTTTGAGCAGCAGACTGAACTAGAGAGCTCTGAAGGTCCCCTAAAGCCTCAGTTGTGCTGTGCTTCTCTGTTGGAAGAACAGATTTACATGAGGACAGCCAAATCAGAATGACTATGTTTGATGAACTTCTAGGAGAATATATGTCATAACAATCCATGGCTGCTTCAAAGGAATGAGCACTCCGGGTGGACACTGACATCCCATAGAGTCTTTAAGACAAGAAGAGAACAAACAGAGGAAAAATGGATGTGGAGGAAAAAGGTCAACCTAAACACTTCCAGCCTTTCCCACAGCAGTGTCCTCACTGAACACAGAAGGAACTGATCCCTCTGCTCTTTACATTGGAAGCATAAGCCAAGCTCTGTATTCCTGAGCGCCCCTAATAAACACTTTGGGAATTCTTTTGTTTGGATCGCTATGAAACAAACACCTCTACCGCAGGTAAAATGAAGAGGAGGGGAAGAAGAAGAGGAAGGACTGATTGAAAAAGAAGTTTCCTGTGCTTAACTGGGAAATCTGCTTAAACGGGATGTCTCCCAGGGAACTAATTTAAACCCGATGATACTTAATAGCTATGATTGGTACTTAGTAAGTAGGGTAATTATGTTTAATGGGGATGCCTTAAGGCAATTGAGTGGCACTTAAGTCTTTTGTATGTCTCAATCTCATGGTACTTCTATCCATTTTCTCTTCCCTAACAGCTATAAACCTAGAAGAAATATATACACCGCCACCTGTTCCTCGGAGTTTGTCCCTTCTGTGCTAAATGCAGGGTCAACCACACGAGGCAAATATTTGTTGCCTCCTCTGCTCCTATCCCTGCATGAGCCACAGTACCTAGCCAAAATATTGGCTTCTCTTATCATTACAGACTTATCTAATAACATGATGCTTCATACTGCCTCACTGAAGCTAATGGAAGTTTTCCAGAAGCGGAATCGGATTCAAGCTGAGTTTAGCTCAACCCCTTGCAGCAGTGCTGTGCTTTGCAGCAGGACTTCCTTTCAGCAAAACAGAACAGGAATATTCTACATTTCTTTCAAAAATTCTTCAGAAATGTAAGAGGAATGTAATGAAATTTGTGGACATTTTCCTCCTGGATTTAAATTAATTATAGCTCTTGCTTTATCATATGAGGTGGTCTTTAAGACATAATGTGGAATGTTGTGTTTTTCTAATACATAATCTATAACTATGCATGTAAAAACAAAAAGTTACTTAAAGTAGGACTTATATCAAGGGAGAAAAAAGCCACAGGTTGCCCATAAATAATTTTATGTTAGAGAGCTAGAAAGCCCCTTACTGCTGCAGCTACCAGATCCTCAAAAGACTTCTTAACAAGCATAGTGAAGGCATAAAACAGATTTTCAGATGGAGCTCATTTAATAACTTTGTGAAAAAGATGATATTATGTCATGTCCAGAACAGCTGGAGAATAGATGTATTGATCCAGAATGTGGGTCTTAATCCTATTTTCCTAAAACCATTTTCAATACAAGGGTGAAGACATCAGACAAAGCAAAATAAACCACCCTTATTCTACTTAGCCACTGTATCAAGGAACCCGAGAGTATCCTTTTAATACTGAATTATTTCTAGATTACCAGCAGTTTTACTCTTCTTGTCCAAGAGTCTAGTCAGTGGAATACAAAAACTCACCATTTTTTTCAGAGCAACAGCTTGATATAAATTATTTGAAATGTTGCAAGCTAAGCACATGGGTGCTGTATTAAACACTTGCAACCACAGGCAGTAAGCATTTGAAATTTAATACAACAAAAAAAAAGTTGCAAAGCTGTTAGTGTTAAAAGGTACCAGAAAAGTGGTTTTATGAGGCTTCTCACTGAGCTGTGATGGACATGTGATTAAACCACAATTTTAATAAAAGTTACAGACCTACCATTAAAGAGAATTAAAAAAAAATACACACATATTTTACAATTTTCAATATACCTTTGCCAGATGGATAAAAATATTCAATTTTCCACTCCTGAACTGTAGAAAGGCCAGTTCCCAACTGGGGGGTAAAAATACCCTTTATAAATCCATGTGGAGATCATACCCTGAGCCTACATAAACAAACTTCCTAGTCAGTAAATTATTTTTCCTATGATACGTATTTCAGTAATTATAATGTACGCATTTTCCTTATTAAATTGTCTCTCTAAAATACTTATCAGTAAGAGCCTACAGACATCATCTGTTACTGTACTCAGTTCTCATTTATTACAACACTCCTAAGGGCTGGACTTTATAAAGATTCCCCAGCTTCCCACAGTGCCACACTTTAGAATCAAACATCCTTTTAGCAAAGTTATTATGCTTTTAAAGAATCATTAAAAAAAAACCCCTATTTTAAAATATTTTAAAATCCACAGTTCTATTTCATCCTAAAAGCATAAAAGACTGTCTTAGCACTACTCTGTTCTCACAGCTCCTATGGAAATCAGCACAGGTTTGTGCAAAGGAAATCACTCATATGATGAGAATTTTTATATCGGATTGTTAGATTTATCCTTAAGCAATATTCCAAAATAAGCTGGCTAAGTCAAAATGCAGTCCATTTTTGGATAGGGATTGGTAAAACTGGTTAATGTTGCTGTCAGCTAATAAACTTAGCAATTTACATTAATGTTCATATCATTACCAGTATCCTCTTCCCAGGAAAGCCCAGGTAACTTAAACTGTTTAATGTCTCTGAGTTCACTCTTTCTGCTTTTCCGTATAAGAAAACTGGACTCACTAAAAGACAAAATCACTTGTCCATGGTTGTACATCACATGAGTGGCAGTCATCCCCAGAGCCTAAGCCCACCCTCATGTTCCACCTTCTCTACTGCTTTTCTCCAATATGCTTTAAATGCACCAAGCAGTCTGAATCCTCAGCTTTTAGTCATGTTCAGAAATGTTTTCCTTACAAGCAGTACCATTATTTTAATGGAAATAATGACTAAAATACAATTTAATATGGTGGTTCTGTCAAGCCCTGGGTTAAAATCAAAGCTCAGAATGCTAAAGAAAATATATACTTAAATCATTCCTTACAGGGGCTTCTGTATGATAATTTTATACTTTACTGTTATACCCTTCTTTTCCTTGCTTGTAAAATTTTTGGGTCACAGGTTAAAATTAAAATGTTTGGGTCACAGAAATTAAAATGTAAATGAGGGGAGAAAAATTAGGTGAGAGAACATATAACATAAATTTTAAATATAAAACTTATCATTTCTGTGCTTGGGGTTTTTGTGGTTTCTTTTGTTGTTTTTTTTTAAGTTTGCATGCACACGTACAGTTCATCAGTAGTGACTCTATAAGAAACAAAAGTAAGAGTTGCTTGGAGGAGACAGTGCAGAGGAAAATGGTATCAGACAGAGCTGGATTTGGATGTTGTTTCCACCATCCTCTGTTTTTCCAAAGCACCTCCTCTCCAGAAGAAACGAAAAGCACATCTAGAGCTACCAAGAAGTGTCTATGAGTTTAAAAAATGGTGTGTACTCAGAAAAGTTCAAAGCATGCTGAAATCATTGTTGGCAACTATAAATACACATGAAATCACCCATATGAAGACACTTTCCTTAGACCCACAAAATATTAGATATAATTTTGGGGAAGAGTTCTGTATATAAACACTGTCTGTATCCTCCCCTAATGCACTTTAATTTATGTTGTGTTAATCTCTGAGAGGGAAGGGACTAGAAAAGAAAAGCATTCACAAAATTTGGTGAAACTCTTTTCTTCACTCAAGTCAGAAGTCAATCACATTATATTGATTGACTCTCAGCTCCATTGTGAGCTATGGATAGTCAACAAGTAAGTCACAGGTTCTGCTGAGTGACATTTCAATTCCTCTAGAAGGCAAACTAGCATGTAAATGCCCCAATATCTGACTCATTTCCAGGCCAATGTCACCCAAAATATAAACTACAATATGGGTAAAAATGTACCATAAATAGATAAAATAGATCTACCTTCCACTAAAGCTCTTTCCCTACCACTTCCTTCAAAACAAAGAGAAATGCTACTGCATAAGGAATCAATACTCTGAAGATAAAGAAAGGTCCTCAGTTACTGCAAACATCCAGAGTTTACTGAGCAGTGTCATGTGTGTTCTTATTTGTAACTTTTGTGGCACTTTCAGCTACACTGCAGTCAAATGGTGTATGAGCAAAAAGCAATACAAACATCACTCCTAAGCATCCAAAGCCAAAGAGTATGTGATGAGCTCCTGAAATACATGAAGCAAGCTGGTGTGTGCTAACAGAGGACAATGACAATTTTTAGAGCACACATAAAAGCCCCCCACTAATAGACTGGTCTCTAATGACAACAGTAAAGAACCTTACACACTTGGTTTTGTTAAATGGTTGCACTGCCTTTTGAAAATTTAAAAAAAAAAAATTGAGAGAACCAGCTCCAAACCAGACACAATTTAAACAGCCTTGTTCTGTAAGGTGGAAAATCTACATTCAGTGCAGTAAATACAGCTTGGTGCACAAAGACTTAATACAGCCAGACCTGAAAAAAATACCAGTATGATCCAAGAAAGTAAATGACATCTGACTGGCTTGTTTACACATCCTCATTTCCCCAAACCATTTTGCTTCATTTACTACACTTTGCCACTATGCGAGTGTTTGGGGGATTTCAAATGGACTCATTCTGTTCTAACAGATGTCAAAGAAGAGGTACATTGGTTTTAATACCTATTTGGGGACATATGGGAATAGGTTTTCCAATGTATAAAAAGGTCCACAGCAGTCATCCAGCAAGATCTGTTTCCATTCTTTCCCATATTTATATCCTCCTAAATTTTTGCAGAGTTATTGAGTCACTGTTGTTTACCAAAGCACTGCTGCTCATGTATTATTTTCTGAAAGCACTTCATTGTGGCAATATCAGTCAGATTGCGAGAGTGAAACTGTCACAACTTTATAACCACCACAACTCTGGACAGACAAAGCCGTATGTCAACAGCAGCCACTACTGTTTCTGAAGTGAAGCACATTGAAAACGAATGTGAAACTCATGTGTGCGTATAGATGTATATATGACTTTGTACCTCAAACGTTAAAGAAGCTCAGCTACAAATGAAAGTCATTATTATAATTAACAAAAAAGTTAAAAAGTTGAAACTAGTGTGGCTTTTTAGAGAAAATTCTTAAATTAATTAGGAAGTACCATATTCCACTGCTACAGAAACACATTATACTTTGTGTACACTACATCCTCTTAAGAGGCTCTCACCTGAAATTTTTTCCCAAAGAAATGTGGAAATTTCTTAAATTTCCAGGCCACAAGCTAAAATTTCCCTTAGATGTAAGGATTAAAAAAATCACAATAAATTTTATACGCACATAGAGAGCATGTAAGAGATGAATTTGACTCTAGTTTAGGCTATTACCAAAATATATTATATATTGCTTCCTCCCTGACAGCCCTTTACAAGAGAAAGCATAAGCCATGAAAACATGCAGTCTGCCAGTTGTGTGTCACCACAGAATTTTTTTTCCCTTGGCTTTTATTCCTACTTTTTCTTCTTTTTATCTTCCCAAGAGATTCTTCAGCATATAATGCTGCTGAGAAATAGCTAGTGGCCTGCTCTCAGACACAGGCACACACACAAAATCAATACAGCTTTTTCTCACAATTAACAGATAATTCAGTGATCTCTTTTTGGTCTTCAGAAAGAAAGGCTATGATATCTTTCAGTTCAAGCAAAGGTCCTTTAGACCTACTTTAATAAAAAGTTTATCTCACCAACTTGACAAATTCAAGACACACCTCCAAAAAGACAACAGCTTGGGGAAACTGAGATACAGACTTGATTATGCCAAGTCATAATCAGTAATTCTATAACCTACATTAACTGGGGCAGTATCTTCTGCTGTGTTCGCTGGAGTATTAGGTCTTATTGGCACTCACTAAATCTTTCAGTGTTTCAGTGGCCACGTGCAGAAATGGAAAGGGGCAAGACTGGATGTGAGCAATCACCTTAAGCTGCTTGGCTTGTAAGATTACTCAAAAAGCAAATTATGTGGGGTTCCTCTTAATGTGAGGATGAGAATAGCAATTGCTTAGCAGTGTCCTTGGCATGAAGCAGCCCAGCTACTGAGAGAATTAAAGGTGATTAGGAATTCAGTATCCTGTGGAAGGGAACAGGACACTGCGTTCCCTTAAAACCTTTTTTAACCGAGCTATAAAGTTCTAAACATCATTATGGAGCTGCAGTGGGGAGGAGGAGGAGGAAGGTCAAATTGCAGGCCATACTTCTTTCTTTGTAATGTTGTCTGAGAATTATGGCACTGGCATAAAATGCTACATTTCCTTTGAACGTTACCATTTCATCTTCAGAATTTGTTATGCGACTCATATTTGTACTCCACTTCTCATTTCTTTTATAACAAATTATTCTGTGCCTTTTTATGATCTTGCAGGAAGTCAAGGTTGAATCAAAGCCATTGTGACTGCCAAAGTGCATGTATAAAATTATACCACTAAGCGTTAACCTTGCTTTGTAGGTTCACTTACACTTTTCAATTAAAAGCTATCTTTAGTATTGAAGCAAAGTACTTTATAGTTTTTCAGTTAAAAGTCACCTTTAGTATTTAGGCAAAACCACTTTTATGGTAATTCACACTTCCATTCTCAAAAAACTCTCCTGCCTAAAATGGCTGTACAGTGACCTTGTTCCATCCAAAGTTTGAAAAGAACATAGAAGAGTTAGCAAGTGACATTTTACTTGTATTTACTTAGAACATTTAGTAAATGTGGGGAAAAGTGAAAATCAATACATTTAAAAACCCCTCCCATCTCCCCAAGGAAATTATATAAATGTTGTACATGTGGGCACGTGTGCATGTGTGTGATTGTACACCTGGGTGTATCTGCAGATTTTTAAATCCAAATTCAGTAACTACATGACATTAATTTTTTCTCTCTCAAAATGCCAATTAAGTCATCAGGGGCTGCCTATTTTTCATATGAAGGCTAAAATCACGTGTTAATTGATACATCTACATCTGCAAAATAAATATTTTCTTAACTATTAAAAAATACCCAACCAACCAAACAAAAACCAGCTGCTGAAACTGGAAACACAATGGCTGTGCTCCTGCTTTGTTCTGAAGCCTCAAACAAAGAGGATAAATTAGCTTCTCCAAAATAAACCTTGAAATGCTCTGTCATAAACAGGGAAAACTCCACAGACCTGTATGCCCCACAGATTTATGCACACGTTGAACTATATTCATTGTCAGTAATCCCACCAAAGTCAATAAGAATACTCACAGTGAATAAAGCTACGTACACACATAAGAGTTCGGCCTCAGGGGCTGATATTCCAATAGTTACTTTGCTGGAGTAATACCCTGAGGATCTAACTCTGTCCAATTGTTTAACTGGTTCTCAGTGACTTCTCCAGAGAATAGTTACCAGCCACAACTCTCTTCCCTCAGAAAACCACTGGCCTACCTCTTGCTTTTGACCATAAAATACTTTCACTGATGTATTGCTTTGTTTCAGGTCAATTAACATCCTGAATTAGTCCTTGACACAGCTCACCAACAAACCTCGGTACAAAGAAACAAGCAACACTGGATGATGGAGAGGAGAAACAGTGGAAATGATGAGGTAGGAAAACAAGATACTGTGTGTCTAATACAATACGGGATTTTCATTTACAGAGTAATAGGGATGGTATTAAGACTAAATCACCAGAGTGTCAGAATGTGCATAGTGATGATAAAAGATTATGTGCTTTATACATGACTGATGATGACACATTTAGAAAATATCTGGAAGGGAAAAGACAAAGTGATGTCTCACACAACTCATGAAACCGCAACATTTACAACACGTCACCCTCAAATTAGTGCACAACAGGAAAAAAATGACCCCTTCAGTATCAATGCTCCCAGCTCTTCTTTTACAATGGCCATGACAAGAAACCCATTTATTTTCTCCAGAGAAATTGTTCCGGGGTGGTTGTTAGGCACAGTGGAGGCTTGACTCCTTAGACCTGGGATGGATTAGACCGCCCAGATGAGATAAAACAGAAAACAATGTTGTGTGTTTGTCTTACACCTCAGAAAGGTTATGTACGCTCTCTGGGAAAGGTGTCCTTAATTTGCTTTTTAGGGATTTTGAATCCCAAGACCATGACAGAAGTTAGAAATTATGTCAAGGTTGATAACATTTTCTTAATACTGTCGCGGGAGCCTCTCATAGGAAGGGCAAACTAATAAAAAAGTTATAACAAAACAAACATTTTAATACAAGACACAGCCTACAGTAATTCTCCACGAAGAAATAAGCTTAGCTGCTCCTTGGCTTCCACAAAAGAGATCTTTTCAACTTTATCTTGGAAAGCGTAATTTGGAAAAGATTCACCTGTACCTACTGCTGTTTTTAAAGATTTTCTTCATTAAATAGCTAAATAGATATATAATTCTTTAAACAAACTCATTTTGCATCATACACATTCATTTTACTTACAACTCAGTAATTAACTTGTAACAGCAGCTTCTTTTAAATACAAACTTTTGCAAAAGGAGGTGTAGTTTTTTGATACATAAAATTGAATAAACCAGGAGTTGACAGGAATCTAGATTTAATTCACTAAATACATACTCATGACACATCTCAATAAGTGTTTGAATACTTTGCACAGTTGACTCGCAGTTTTTAAACTCACCCAGCTAAGGGAGATGTAGCAGCTTACTTTTAGGCAAGAAGTTTTGAAAATCTTCCATCAAGAATGCTATTTTCTCTTATGCCAGACAAACTATGGTCCAGGTCTGTATGTAAAAATGTCACATTATATTAGTAGCCTGTCTGCTGCAGATGCTTTTTAGACTGGTATAAAATGAAGTACAAAGTCTAGTTGTACTTTAGTTTGGAAACACACTGTACTGGCCAAATACACTGCATTGATTGTATGGCTCCCACTGAAGTTGCACAAATTAATTTGTACCAACAGACTTGCAGCTGAGAGAGACTTCAGCCACAGTTCTAGAGTCTCTCCGCAGCAGGTGAAAAGGCCAATTCCTGCATCAGTCTCCTTTCCCAAGACACCTGCGACATACCGAAGTCCTTTATCACATTCTGCCATCTAACAGAGTCAGCTGCTTTGGGAGGCAGATAAAGTTCCTAGGCAGTTACAGTGATAAGAGCAGCTCTGGCTGCTGAAACTGTAGAAAGAAAGTTAATTGCTTGTTAATGATTTACAAGGTTTGACTAATTTGTCATTATTAAAGTAAATGGTTCTCAGCCAGCTGTAGAGAGTGTAAGGTATTCCTCTTCATTTGCACTTCACGAATGAACCATTCCTAAATGTCTTTTTCTACCCAAACCACTTGACAACATTCCCTGAGGGAGTAACAGCAATAGCCAGAGTAAAGCCACAAGAATGGTGTGTTTTTCCCTTGTACCATTTATCATATAAGCAGATAAATTTCATCAGGATAATACAAGGGCTTGGGAATTTGCTTACCAGTTTACAGTTTCATCAGGACATTGTCTGAAGCAACTGTTCCAACATTTTCTAATTTCCATCCTTTAAAAAGAACAATTAATTCTACAGATTTCTGTGCAGAGACTGGACTCCTCCTCTCCCACTTTAGCATAGAATACATCTCTTCAACCAGGCATTAACTCTCAAAAAGACCCTCAATACTATGAAAATTTTCCTACCTCTGTCAAATTTAAGTTATGAGAATCAGAGAGCAAAAAGGTCAGTAGGAAACACACACAGTGACTAACAATGAACACAGAAGCCCCATTTCAATGAGAAAAGAGGATCAGAACACTCACCTAATATTTGTATTTTTTAATACATTGGTCAACTATGAAAAGATATTAAATAGAAAAATGACATCAACTTCAGTAAGAACATTACCTCATTTTAGGTACACAGGTACACATTTAGTAATTCTGAAGAATATCAAGCTGAATCTATCTGTAATGTTAATATTTATCAATAAGAAAATCCTCCTAGCAAAGACTATGAATTTTTTTGGGAATATGTTCCATTTCCTGAAGCCAGCATGAGTTAGCTTTGGTCCACTCACACTTTCCATATGAAAGTAACTGCTTAGGGAAATTTGGTGTTTTGAATTCAAGATCTCAAAAACGCTCAGAAACCTTCACAGGTGCAGAGAAGTTCAAGACCTACAGAAACATCAGTGTGGCACAAGGCTCAGAGCTGTGTCAAGAGCGTGTCACTAGGTCATGTTCATCCAACATTTATCACTCAGCACCTCCAGTGCACATTCACAGCGAAGTCAAGCCCCTCTTCTTTTTCTTTTACAGTCTTAGAAACAGTGCTATGAATCTTAAAGACAAAAACTCCAGAACTGCTTTCACCTCACAAGAAGAGATACAAGTTTTATTTTAAATAGATGTCTGTTATGTTATACAGGATAGATTAGATTTCTTGAGTTCTCCCTCAAAAACAATATTAAAAATGCGGCACTCCTATTTTTGTGCTATTTATTAAACCTCTCTTCATCTCAGTGGATTAAAACCTGAAAGTAATCAAGTCTCCCTGTGAAGTGAGACCACAAACTCCTGAGACACTGATTTTTAGGAGGGTCAGCACCTTGCGACATGGAATTTAGTTAATATTATCATTCATGACTGCAACAAAATGAAAGAGGAAATTACAAATGGAAACACAGAAATTTTGACTGTGATGTTTTAAATCAGAATCTTCTTAATTTTAATGCAAACTTCTTAGTAACTTGCAATACTGAGCACTTAATGTGCCATAGTTTCATTAATCATTTAACTCAGTATGTATAAATCCAAACCCCTGGGGAGACAGATTTTGAAATGATCATTTCAGACAGTATGTACCTCTAATGAATGCATTATTTGGGATATTTCCAACATGGTTAATAAGGTAATGTTCATAAAAGAGAAAAATGAATGGATATTTCCAGCCTACCTTATATGCTTGGACAAATTGTGATGAACACCATGCATACCAATGACAAAGGATTAATCGTACCAAAAATTGAAATTCTCTGTTTATTCCAAAGGCAAATAGAGTGCATCAGTAAAACAAAGAATAGGCACCACACCTGACCTTTCATAGGCTGTGAACTTCAAAACTGACAGTAAAAGCAGTGATTTCAACATCCTTGTCTCCTTTTCTGAAAACTTTGCACAATTTTCAAAGCATGAGAACTGATTTTCCAATTATTACTAGACTGAAAAATTCAAAACAAAACTAGAGTCTCTTTGAAGAACCACTCTATTGGTTCCATATCTATTTCTTTAAGGCAGAGGTAGAACACATTCCAGGAACAGGATTTTTTTCCCAGAAACATGTGCATTATATTAAGCAATTCTTAATTCAGATAGATTGTCACTGTTGTTACCTAGCACTACCCCAGGAAGTATATTCCATTAAAACTTAAATATTCTCTTTACACTGTCTTGACACACCACATTTGACCGCCTTAAAGACCTAAAGTCCCCAGGGTATTCTACTGTGAATAATTCATATTATGAACAATTTTATTTCTAAAAGCAGTTGTACTAAATGCTGGTGTAGAACATATTCCATAAAAAGTATCTTGTCCCAGAAGGCAGAAAAGAGGGATTGAGATAAAAGATGCAGATATTGTTTCCCTTGCCGCAAAGCCACTCAGAACCAAACCAGCTTATAGGCTTTGAAGAGATGCAGTGACTATGCATCTGTAGCTCTAAACTGTGCTAAATCTGATTTCTTAGAGGGGAGGCAAAGGTGGCACTGTGGTGAATTGTTCCTCTGTGATTATGTTAGAAGAACATGTACCCTCAACCTTTCATCACCCAGTGTTAGACAATCAGCTACAAAATACGGTAAAAACTAAGGAAATCATAGCAGTGATGCAAAAAACGTGGATTAGAAAACTCTGGAAGCAATTTTTTTGAATGACACCTATTCAGCAGCTCTTAAAACAAGACAGCAGTGCAGATTAAACATTAATTTTTGGGATTAAGTCCTAAATTATAATACTTGTGTGGAACAGACATACACCTCATCGTAAAAGTTAAATTTCTAAAGCAGAACGAGGAAGGATTTAGAAGGCATGAAAGCTGTAAGGGATTAATCATATTATAGTAGTGTTTCTCCTTATTTAAAATATAAAGCCCTTCGTCTCAGAGGACATGGAGGACACACGAACTCTGTGAATGAATAACACATCATGGTACAAGTACACTTCAGGGCTGTTGTCAAATTAAACCAGAACATACCTACTCACTTCTTCAGTGTGGAAAACTGAAATGTAATAGAATTATAATCTCTGTGCACTGCAAAACAGAAATTACAATGAAGGGGCTGATGCTTTTAAGGGATTAATAGTTTCTGAATATTTGAATTTTAAAGTGTTTTATTATGTTGGTCAGAGTAATATCTCTCAGAAGTCTAGCTTTCACTCTTTACAAACATGTAGAGCTGTAAGCAGTTTATTATTTCAATCTTGCAGGACTTCTTGCAATCAGCAAGTTAACTGAGCAGACACTAAAACCCCCTCAAATCTCTTAAGAGAGAGGAGCTAAAGCTAATTGTAAAATAGAATATGCTGTTCCTCTCTGACATGAGAAAACCTGTTACTGGTGGATTCCTTTACAAATGCCAATCAGGTCTACTTTATGATATGTTCATTTCATTGTCTCCAATAATCTGGGACACCCTGTTCTTTTGCTGACCTTTGATGACCCTGCCTCATTCTTCTGGTCTATACCACACATACACATTGATCTGTAGACAAAGCACTGTCAGATGGAATCAATACATCATTCCTTCAGCAACAAGACTGGCTTTTGCTCAGTTTACTTTCATTTTTTTAACAGATCAATAGTGCTAAACTGATGTATTGTAAATTGGGGTGTAATTAGTACCTGTCTGCAGGCCTGTTAACAAGCTGCTAAAATATTATGCAGACGTTTTTAGTTAAACTGAACAGTTCAAACTCCCTTCAACTGTGAGTAGGTGACTAGTTTAAAGAAATGCAGGGGCAATGGACTCCCTAAAAACCATGCCCCCAATGGTTACATATAAAGTTTTCATCCTCTATTGATAATGAAAAGACACAATGATTGAAATGAAACACATAACAAAATTAAATAATCAAACCTGAATGTCACCAGTGAAAACAGCTAAAACTCTCCCTCCCTTCTATTTAAGTTAATTTTGAGTAACAACTTTATGCTAATATTTCATTATGTTTTTAAGACTATATAATACTCGTAATTTTCTGACATCACGACTTAGCAGTTATAAATCAGATATGTTTGATACCATCCAGTGCAAAATTTTAATTGCAATACACTAATTCTAACTTGGTCAAAATATAATTCAGATGATCTACCACTACAGACATTTATAGCAAAGCAGATTTACTAAAATCTATAAGCATTACTACATCAGGGACATACAAGATGCTGAGCAGTATTTGTGTGTTTTTGAAAAAGAACAACGGAAAAGCAAAAAAATCTAAGTTTTCTTTCTGGACAATCACTTTCCAGATCAAGTTTCTCACTGAAAAAGCAGAGACTTGGCAGAACCACAAACCCTTTGCCACCTATCATACGCAACAGCTCTCAGTTATGAGTGTTGAGCTCAAAACCTTTGGGCCTGTTGATGGAGATTACTTTTACTGAACTTTTATTCAGGCAAAACCTGATTTCAATGAGACAGACACACCATGTATTATTCTCCGTTGCTTCTTCTCTTCCACCCTGGCTTATTTTTTGGGTTTTTTTTTGTATTTCTCTTTCACACCTGGCCAGAGCTATTCCACTGACTGCTTCCCTGGTGTGCTGCTCCTATGCTTACCCAAGAACATCCTTTAGACATTCCCTGAGACCTCTCATTTCCTTACCTCTGACTATGGTTTTCCTCCACACTGTTCTTTTGTGGGTTCCTTTAATAAACCCATGGAATCACTCACTGGAAAACATTGGCTTGAGGAACCCAACTCAAGATGCCTTATGGAGAGAGGCCATGCTCAGCAGCACTACAGGAACAGACTCAAACCAACATGTTCAGTCCCCAGAAGAAGATTTACACCACACCACCACTCACTGCTGAAATTCCCAAGTAAATTCATCTGTTCTGGTTTAGTGTGAGTGCACAGCCAATACAAGAGAAGTCTTAAATGGATTGTCTGTCCTTTTATACCACCCATCACTGTGAACTCATCTCCCAGTATCACATTGATTCAGGTCCCAAGCCCACAATGTTTACTGAAGCCTAGGAAAGTCTGCATAAGAGGCACAGGGAATGTAGTAAAATGCTAATGTGAGCCCTGTAATTACATCAGACTCTTCGCTCACACTGAAAGCATAACTCTTCAATAACTGTTGAGGAAGGACAAAAAATATAAGCTTGAGTCTGAAAGCTACCTAAATGGAGAGGACAAAAGTCCTGCCAAAAAAACCACAAAAAGAAAAAAATCGTAAGCAGAGCAGCAACTCCACTTTTAAATTTTTCTTTAAACAAAGCATAAATTGAAGGGAAAAGTGCAAAGGCTGTCTCTCTCCATCAGATAATGGGTGTACACAAGAGAGCTGAGCATTAAATTTTTGTTTAAATCCGACTACACAAACTCCAGGTGACCAACACCTCACTCCATGAGTATTCCTCAGCGGGCAAGGAGCCGCGTGGCCGAGCTGCCCGCGCTGGGATGAGGATGCTGGATCCTGCATGGGGAGTGACAGATGTCTGAAGGTGAGCAGGCAGCAGCGGCAGGGCTGCAGGTCCCGCTGTGCCCGTGCTGCTCGGGATGGCATCTGCTGCTCCCACACAGATGGCCAAGGCCAGCAGCCCTGGGAGCAGCAGAGCTGTGAATCGCTGTCCCTGCACGGGGCCTCGGGGCTGTGGCCGTGCCCACACCTGGAGAGTCACAGGAGCAGCTCCGGAACCAGGAACAGCATCCGCCGTGGGGGCAGGTGTCAGCCCAAGGAGCCAGGACACTGCTCTTACCCCCACAACTATGCTGAGTTTGAAACTTAAACCGACTTGTTCTAACCCACCCATTCTTTATCAAGAAAGGTTCTTTCTCCTGATGCTCCTGGAGCTCTCATCTCGGAGGTGGAAGAGTGCCCAAACTTCATTAGTGCAGGAGCTGCAGGATTTTGGGGTTTGGGGCTGTTTGCCTCTGAAATTTTGTGGGGCACAAGGGCATGCACACTCACTGCCATTTCAAAGGATTTCGGCTGTGCAAGCTCCAGGGGGGATAAAGCAAGATGATACTTAGGGAGAGGGAGGAAAAGATCAGCAGAACCAGTGAAAGTACATTTGATTGAGTATACTGTCCTGCTAAACAATCTGAAAATTTTCAGTATCCTGCCGAATCTTTTCCACTCTGAAAACTTATAAATTTGATGTTACCTTTATTTGTTTCAATGTATTTCTAGGTCTAAAAATTACTAATTAAAAAAAAAATCGCTTCTACAGTGTAATTAAAATATATGGGGTTTTCAAATTATTTGTTTTTACAGCATTAGCAAAAATGACACATTTCTCAATTACTCTTTCTCTTCTTTTGGTTATCACTCCAACAATAGGTCAAATATAGACAACCTGATTTCTTCATTCAGTGTTATGCTTTGAAAGTTCCATGCATCAGTGGAAATGACACCATTGGCTATATCTCTAATCTTTTCATCTTGGGAGGATCAAAAAAACAAAGCAAAAACCAAAACGAGATAAGACTACAACCTTATGCATCTGTGCATAAAAGAAAAGACAAAAATTACTTGGACCAGAAGAGATAAACTGATTTTTTGTTATTTTGTATCTCTGTCCAAAAGTACTCATCTCTACACAATATTCCGAGACATATTTTCCTTCAGTTCTAATTACTTTCTGACAGAAATTGCAAAAGGTAATTTAATGGTTTGACTTTTACTTTAATTTAGATTTGGAAATAACAGACATGAGATAAGATTCTTAAACATGCCACATGTGAAATACTCTTGATTTCATTTAATCCTGCAGGGGAACTACTTTTCACACTACAAGAGAATTTGAAAGACATTGAACTAAATGCCTTTGAAAGCTGTTAATTTTTAATTCTTTCCTGTGAAAATGGCAAGGAATGTAGGAGCACATACCCACAACGTATGTGTGACATCCTAGGTTCAAAGAAAGGCAAGGCAGCACAGTACAGCAACTCTTCCACTTCATTCTAAATCTAAAAACTATGACTCTGTGAATGTGTTTATTTCCTGTACAACCCCATCTCTTCTCATCCTCTGTGTCTAATCAACATTCAATCTCACTGGCCAGCAAAGGGAAAATCTGAACTGCGTGTGCTGCTTTATGCATTACATATATGCACTTCCACAGCACAATTCTCCTGTGAAGCATTAACACTAATCCAGTCAAATGCATCATGTATTATTAGCAACATACAAAGCCAAGGCCCCACTGCTGTCTGCTGTTCTATGATACTTTTTGCATCCTCCTCTACCTTTATCTGCCACCCTGCTCCCTTGGTAGGGACCATGCCATGCCCATGGGGTGGCTCTGCATGGAGCAAGAGGCTCCAGGAGGAATAGAGTCTGAGACAAGGGCAGCTCCACACAGCCCTCTCTCCCTCACAGCAGTGCCTGGTGGCAAGAGGGCAATTAATGTGCTCTTTCCACTCTTCCTCCTCTCTCTGCATTTTCTCTCCATTTCCTCCCCTGTATTCAACGCCACTTAGTCCAGAATTGTCAGGTAACAGAGTTGCCTAAATAATCACAAGGTGGTTTTGGCCAAGCACAGGCAGTGAAATAGCACAGCACAATAATCTGATTTGCCTTCCAGAGTATTTGAGGGCAGATTGAGGATCTTCCCTGTCCTCAGCAGGAGTGAGCATTCAGCCATCGAGCTTGGTTTAATCAAGGACCTGAGTAACAGAGCACATGTGTGCCTGCAATTCTGTCCTCACCACTCCTCCTTTTACTATGTTTATTCCTACTTGAGTGACCTCTAATGTTATCAAACTGAAAATATTCAAGCTTCTGTCCATTAAAAGCAAACAGAAAGTAAAATTTTAAAAAGAGAAAAAGCCAATGCATATTTTCTTCTTAAACCTTACAGATTAAATCATCCTCCTTTATGTGTTAGTCTCTCTTATAATAGACTGTACAGATCTTCCAGCATTATGACACTAGTCCACATAACCCTGCATAATAATCATTCTTGAGAAATATAAGGCACAAATGGCAAAAAGAATAGTTTAAACAACTCATATTTTTTATAATTCCTTAAACTAGCTAAAGGAATTAAAGGTGTTAAAAAGCTGTCTCCCAAATGTAAACACTGATCGCCAATAAACAGATAAAATCCAAAATCCATAGTTTAGATTTGTTAAACAGAGTACACAAAATAATTTTTGCCTATTAAGACGATGAATTTGGTGCAGTACAGATGTACTGGGGAAAAGGATTCCACGTTCCGTGCTCAAACTGAAAACTTAAACAGATAAAAGCTGGCTGGTTGATTCAGGTGAAATGAGTCAACACAACACCAGATGCAGAGACTGCGAGTGTGACAGTTGGGGAGCAAATGTTTTATGGATCCAAAACCCTGCTGTGCTTTTTTGTCTATTCTTCTTTCTGCCAGTGCTCACCATCCAGCTTTTATCTGCAGGAAATGTCCACGGTTTCAGCCTTGGGTTGCCGCTTTCCCTCACGTGCAGCCAACCGTCAACAAGCAACATTTCCTCCTGCTGGGAGGATGCTACATGCAACATATTTCATGACTGCCAGCAATGGGGGTTCATTAATCAGCCTTTAGGAGGTGCTGAAATAGGCACGGACAGACACAAAATGAAAAGAATAGAAGAAGAGCTGAAAATTTAGAACAAGCCAAGGTCTTCTCTCCAGAAAGTAATCTCAGTAGGTTTGGGTTAATGCATCAGTTAAAGCTCAAATACCTCAGCGTTATTTCCAGGATTAGACTTCAAATGAAGCTTTTAGCAGCTCTGCTCAAAAATGCTTTCTCCCTTAAAATGGTGTATGGAAGAGACTATTCAGGACAGAGGCAATGCCAAAGAGACACTCCAAAATAATTGATAAAAATAAATCATTACAAATTGCTACCAAAAAGATTAGCTACCTAGCTACTAAAAAGAACGCAACTCCAGGTATTGCAGAAATGAAAGCTTTCTGTGGTAGGGCTGAGAAATACTGGTTGAAATGCTGACCTGTTTTATTGCCTGTCCATGATGACAGCGATTGCCCAGGGTGGGCAGGATGTGAACAGGCTGTGTTACCTTCAAATACAAGTGTTAGCAGCTCAGTTTAATTGCCCACCCCTCTGCATTTTACTTGGGTTCATGTCCGAGTGGAACTTTGCTCTCAAGAACACCCTGGGCTTGCTTCAGCTACATAAACCCCAAAGCAATCCTTCTCTAGCACAGCAACACTGACAATTTTGGCCTGTGCTCCTGTATTACCGAGGCCCAAGGAATATCCCTGAGTGCTGGAAACAAACTGTCTCTACTGTTGATTTTTTTCTTTTTTGAATGGTTTAAAAACTTCTGCTGTTTGCCACTTATACTTTCAATTCCTTAAGGCATACTTTTTATATTTGAATAAAATGGAACAGGCTTGCTCAAATCAAAATTTTTTCTCAGAAACCTAACATTAAAAAAACCCTTACATTCATACATTCACTCCTTTTTCTCTCAAATTTGTGATTCTGGTGTATTTAAAGTCATATATGCCAATTATTTTTTAAAGCATCACTAATGCATCTAGTCCACCAAGTAAACATTCCCATCCTCACTAAACAATTAAAAAGCATAACTAAATTTAATAAAACTACACTTTCTTTTGTGTACCATTTTTAAGGTTAAGTAGCACAAGATTTATTTCATATATTAGCAGAAATTATGAGTGAGAGCAAAGCCAGAACCTTAATTAGAGAGAATATAAACAGATTCTCATACCAGCTATAATTCAGCATAGCTTAATTACTCTTTTTATATTTTCATCAGGCATTAATAAAATCTCTGTCATAGTACAGATACATATACGGCTCTGAAAATTAAAGCATCTTCAGATAATCAAGATCGTAAAAGACATCGAAAAAGAAACAGGAAGGTAAGCTGCTTCAGGAATGATGGCTCTTTGGTTTAGCTTCCCAGCAGACACGAAGGGAATGCTGTAAGGGTTCTGTAAGGACAGGAAGGCTCTGCAGAGGGATGTGGATCCATGGGCTGCGGTCAATGGTCTGAGGTTCAGCAAGGCCAGGTGCTGGGTCCGGCTTTGGGTCACAACAACCCCACAGAGCTCTGCAGGGTGGGGCAGAGCGGCTGCAAAGCTGCCCAAAGGAAAAGGAGCTGGGGGTGCTGGTTACAGCTGAACACGAGCCAGCTGAGCCCAGGCGGCTAAAGAGGCCAATGGCTCCTGGCCTGTGTCAGCAATAGTGTGGCAGCAGGACCAGGGCAGGGATTGTCCCCCTGTGCTGGGCGCTGGTGAGGCCACAGCTCAGATCCTGTGTCCAGTTTTGGGCCCCTCACTGCAAGAAGGACATTGAGGGTCTGAAGTGTGTCCAGAGAAGGGAACAGAGCTGGGGAAGGCTCTGGAGCACAACTCTGGTGAGGAGCAGCTGAGGGAGCTGGGGGTGTGGAGTTGGCAGTGCTGGGGGTGGGACTCGATCTTAAAGGTCTTTTCCAACCTAAAGGATTTTATGATCCAGTGATCTGGAAAAACATTTTCACTTTCCATCCAGATTCAGAAACTGGTATGGGCATTTTGTCTGGAGCACTGTGAGCCATTTCTCAGTAACAATACCTAAAAACTTTGAGATCCTCCAATACCTGGTAAGTGTAATATGGTATTAATATATTTTATCTTTTTGTACATAACAAGAGGATATGGGTAGACTGTGAATGAGGAACTATGGATGTTAACTTGTTTCTGCCAGCTCACCTGCTAATTGGGCACTGGAAAGATTTATGTACCAGTGTTTCAGGATTCTTAGTAATAAAGTAGAAAAAAAGCCACCAACTCCTTGAAAAGTGTTTGACCCTTGAAGGGTCACTGTTTGGGAATGAATGTATTCTCCTAGAGCATTTTCATAATACAACTGGAAGGAATACCTTGCTAAAGAAATGCATAGACTTTGATAACAATTTCATCTGCATAGCAACCAGCTGTACTTTTATTCTGAAAATTTAACATTCTTGTTATTTTTTTTTAAGACAGGTTAAAATATTCTTAAACAGAGTTCCTAATGTACCAGGCAGCTGGCTGGCTTGAAAGAGACCGCATTTTTTCTGTATAACAATTGCTAATAATGAATAATCCTCTCCTTTGCTTCCTGCAGCTCATCTTTCTAGGGGGTTTGTTTTGCTGAAGGCTGGTGGTGAGAAAGAGGTGGAGCACTCACGGTGCAGAATAATAAAGGCAACACGCAGCAAATTTCTGACTAATTAAGTGATATCTCCACAGGAGCACTGGCTATACAAGAGGAATACTTGAACAGAAGAGTAAACAAGATACATTTTCCTTCAAATTCACAATAGAAATTCCTCTTTGCTACCTCTTCGTTGCCAGACATAATTTCACCTACTCATGTTCCATGTGAGACTATTATTTCTGAGACTAAATAAAGGGTGTCCTAAACTAGCCATAAAAAGCAGAAAGAAAAGCTGGTTTGGCTGGAAAAAGGAGGCCTTTTTGCTAATGAAAAAACAGAGTAAGAATATTAACGTTTACAAGTCTTTCAGATAATGACTCCTCCAAGAATCACAAGTAACTCTGATTTGGATGACTAATTCAGGAAATGAGAACCTACCTCCCTGTCTCTTCTTATTCATACTATGGCACCTCCTGGGATCATCACAGAACTGGTGACATCAGGGTTCAGAAAAAGTTTGTGCACCCTTGTGTTCCAGCAAGAGGACAGATCCCATTTGCTGGAAGCTTCGTTTTGCAACGACCTTGATGCTGAATTGGATTTAAGGAGAAAACCTGCAAGTGGAAGACTACTTGAGTAGCCTGCTTTCTCCTTATCTTATTTTGATATTAAAAACAAAACTTACCACAAATAGTACAGCCAAGCTTGGGAGCAACTGTACTTATAGAAGAGAAACTGTGATCCACCTGATGTATCCTTCTCTAACAGTTGTTCTCAGAGCAATTAATTTCTCTATTACTCCATGCATATTCAATGATCATGACAAAAAGGAATGGGAATTCAGATGGTGTCTTTTATCCTGGAAGCACGGCAAGAACTTGAAATTTAAATATGCATGCACACAAGGAGGCCAATATAGGACTTCCCACAGAAACAGATGCCTTTTGTTGTTATTTGTTACAGGAGCATCCATTCACAATTTAACATGGGCTTCCATAAAGCCTTTTGGTATTGATATCTCAATGTATAATATTAAAGTACTCCACAGCTCTGCATTGGTATCAGAGACCCTAGAGATTACACAAAATAGGAAACAATATTACAGCTCTGTGCTAGCAAGCTAAGCAGTTGGCACCTCTATAAATACACAGTCTAAAGTACATTTACCCTGGACTTCAGATTTTTTTGGGAATTAACAGCTACACCAAGCAGACATAGCCTAGGCTGTACCAAAAAAAAAAAAAAAAAATCAAATCATATCCACTGTTCTTTGTGTAGCTAGCAACCATATTATTAGCACAACCACAGGTTCACTAGCATTGTGTATATAGAATAAACAAACAATAAAATCACCTGCCCAACAATGACTGTGGCATTACCAGCAAATAAAAATAATGGATATCACCAGTAGATTAAACAAAATAAACTAATGCCATCACATTTATATCAATACCTCCCCAAAGAAGAAATCTCACTGTAAGTGTAAAGACTCAAAGCTGCTATTTTCACACTAGGATATCACAGGCACAGGACAGCACCTCCAGCAAGTCTCAGTGAAATACCACAAAATTAATTTCAGGCTATCAGGTGGAACTGCTGCATGCTGAAGTTGAGTCACTTCCTTTTTTTGCTTAAACTTTTCTTGACACAATGACTCTCAATTATGATTTATTCTTGTAACACTTTCCCACACCCCACTAATGAAACACATCCCAAGCCTCATATATGTAATATTAACAAAACACTAAAACATTTGGAGCTGTAAAGTGGGAACCAGTCTGGATCAATGCGAGTGCATGAACATTTTCAGATGCCACTTGAAAGTATTAACAACTCGCAGTCATTTGCTGACGATATGTCGATTCCTTCTCCGTCGAAAATTACTGGCCATAAATCAGACAAACATTTACAGGAATCTGCAAATGAAACAGCTAAATCCATGATGACAGGGAGCCTCATAAAAGCAGCCCATTTATTCCCTCTGAGCACTCATCCCCACCAGAGGGATCAATAGCAAACCTCATACAATATACTTCTAAATGTCATGCTGCAAATCCTCTTTGCATTTATGCAGACAGAAAAGACCCTCCTCCAGTTTTAGAAGCTGAAATCAAGTAAAAAGCATATTAAATGTCTAAAAACCAATAAATCTAAGGGAGAATCTTTTATTCTTAGGCCTGAGACTTTAACACCTAAACCGTAAGGGTTATAACACTCAGAAAGATAAAGGTTCCAACTAGAGAAAACCAAACAAAAAAATAAAAGGATGACAAGGAATTAAGGAAATGTATCTATCCACTGTCTGGCAATTAAACAGCCCAGCAGGCAGAGAAGTGATATCAAATTGAAGACTGACAGTCTCAGTTTGCCTGCCTTCTGAAAACTGAGGAAGACAGTATGAAGAACAAAACAAACAAGTTGTTAAAACAGAGTCTAGGAGGGGCAGCACTTTGGCTCATTAAAACACTCTGTCAGACACTTGAAACTTTATGGCAGAATTGAGCAAAATAACTGTTCTTGGAAAAGCAGGGATGAATGACCAAAATGTAATCATTAAACCCCTATGTCAGTTTTAAAATAAAACAAATTCATGTCAACTGAGAGCAAAAATATCCTTCCTTAAATTATGAATGTTACATTTTGACTACCTCTTCCCATTCTTTCTGAATTTATTTTTTAATTTGGGAGTTGCATGGAGTGAAGGCTATTGAGTATGACTCCAGTAGAGGTGTACAAGGACCTAAATTCTTCCCTGGCATAAAATACTAGTCAGAAGCACTGGATCAGGTCACTACACTCAGGAAGTACAAAAGGAACAAGGGTCATTGGTTGACAATGTATTCGTACTACCTTGCAGCTAATTAGAAAAACGAAGTCATTTTATCTGACACATGACTCAAAATCATAGAGCAAAGCTAAAAATTTAAAAGCCTAATAAAATGCCTTCTGGGATGAATACTTACCTTATTATTGGTTAAAATAAATCTGTTGTATTTCCTATTAAAAAGGTGCACCTTTCTGTGTAGTTATATATATCTAATGAGCAGTAAAACCCATTCTTTCAATAATAAAATAGTCTCAAGCATCTGAAAAATTCCTTATGCAAAGAGGAAATGTATCCTGAAGGACAGAGATCAGACACAACTCAGCAGGGCCTCTTTACTGCTCCATGAAGGCCACACTGTTTCTGAGCAAAAGCATGTTTTTTTCTGAGGCAAACAAAGCCATGTTGTTCTGGGGTAGCTCTTCCAGGTACCACCATACATCTTTTAATTTATATCACCCTGGCATGTCTGTGCACGAACTCATCTTCCATGAGTGTGCATCCCTTGTCTGTGTTGACAAATGTAACGCATTAAAAGGAAAAAAGGAGCTTCACACAAGCAGTTGGAAACAAGTGTAGAGTACAAATTTAATCCCCCTAATCCCTTGTCAATTACAAGGAATGTCCTAGAGTAAAGTTGTATCAACAGAGCAGTTTTCAAACCCATAGAAAAATAAATGAAGCCATCCTTTCCCTCTTTCCACTTGGACTGTATTCACCGTAGCTCCCTTAAAGGATTAGGAACACTGTCTGCAATAAACATGGGCATCAATTTTTAAAATCTGCTCTGAAAATGGCACCATTTCACAAGCTGTGAAAATGCTTTGGTTTAGGGCATGGCCTGAGAGGCAATAGGCCAGCAGGATAGCACTGGGATTAGCCCTAATTACCTCATGTTTCACCTTAATTAACTACTGATACAGAAGGTAAACTCTGCAGGATCTGTGGCGAGACCTTAGGCCAGTAGGCAAGATATCTAAGCCGTCATTGTTTACACATGATAATCTCTCTTTTGAATTTGCTTTAATTGCTCAAAAAGATTAGCTGAAGGATATGCATTATGTATTGATTAGCAATGCTAACTAGACACTATATAATTTTCCTGTGCGCCCCACAAATGCAGTCTAGCAGTTTTAGAGGCACATTCTTTACCAGCCGATTGTCAAAGGATCAACATTTAACTTTGGTTATGACAACATCAATCACGAAGCAGAAGAAGAAGAAGAAGAAAAGCCCCAGCCTTTGGTAACATGAATGGAGGGAGAAAAATACAAAAAAAGGCTCCTTGCTCTGTTCTAGAGATACCATTGTGCTGCTCCATTGTGAGAGGTAATCCCCTCCCACATGCATCCCTGCTCAGAGCGCAGGCAAATTGGGAGCAGAGGGGGAGCAGCAATAAAGCAGACAGAATATAATATCTATTTTAAAAATAGATCACAAGGTTGCCCTGTTTCTTACCCCATTCACTCTCCATTACTCAGACTCTGCTTTCTTTTTGTGTTTTATCGGCTCTCATCTGCTCTTGGCAGGCCTTGGAAATTACTGGGCAGTCAGATTTTGTACAAATTTAAGCACGAAGTAATTACAGAATCTGCATAAAATTTAACACTCACACAAAGGAAAAAAGTTCTCTGCCATGTGCTATTGCTCTGTCTGCTGGTGGAGATACCAATTAAAAATATGCCTTTTCTATTGTGCTTTATAATAAAAGCAAAACAAAATATGAAGTTCCAAAGCTCCTCTGACATGAAATACTTTGAAAACTAGGAATATATCTTTCCTTAGGAAGGTAACCTTGATTTAACGTAACACATAAACTGATCAAAACAAAACTTGGCAACAAACTATAGTGCAACATAAAGGATCAGGAAATATTTATGCCAAAACACTGGAATTTTACATCAAATGCATCCACTGAGCCTTAACTAATCGTTAAAGTTCAATTGAGATTCATGAGATTTTGTCTGTACTGCAAGTGTCACTTAAATGTATAAAATAAAGTTTTTAATGTAAGAATTTTACGCAACCTTAAGGACAGAAGGGCATTCTGTAGAACTACTTTTGTCATGGCCTTTTTCCTACACTGCATTTTACAACATTTGCATCCTTAACCAACATCCAAGGTTGCCCTAGCTTCTTAAGAGACATCCCAGAGAGCTTTCCCAACTCCTTAATGCACTCTTTTATTTGCTGCTTCATTTAAGGCTTACAGTGGCAAGGAAATGCACACTGCTTGTTTGAAAACGCTCACAGACCGCTCACTACTCATTGGAGGTGGCTGAAGAACTGAGAACTTTCCCTGGGATCTCACTTTCTTTGCACGGATGAGAAGCTGCCATTGGGGTCAGGACAGTGTAATTTCACTGGTGACTGGTGCCTATTCCAGATCACCGCTTCATTGCACTTGAGGTGTCATCTCAAGCTCTGAGCAAAAAATTTGTAGCTGCTTACTTGACCGATAAGGTTTTGGAAAACTTTCCAATAATAAAAATTGGATATATAATAGAAGTTTGTCAAAGGCTGTTTGACAAACCCCTTCACTTCTGCAGAAGGCTAATACTGTGATAAAAGCTGCAAACCATTGCTTTTATTTGTTGGTTTTAAAAATATATTTAAGCTGTAATTGCTCTCAGGGAATTTCCAGACTTCAGGGGAAGGCAAAAAAAGTTGAACCTACTCATATAGGGTGTACTAGTGTAATTAATTTTATAACCAAACCATAAAGAAGTGTCTTAAAGAAATTAATATTGTGAGACATGCAGTGAATGAAAATAAAGTCCTTGCCTTTCTATTGTAAATGAACACAGTGGAAGATTTTGCTTTCCCCAAATGACAACCTCAAGATGTTTTCAATCTATATGTTAAAAGCACCATACATATCTCTCTAAAATACTGCATTTTCCCTCTGTGCTTTGGGTTTTTTTTTTTGGTCATGTGTCAAAAAATGTAACATTTTTTCAGATTCTGTATATCTAAATGCAAGTATTCTGTTCTGTATAAAAGGACAGAAGAGCTGTAGCTTATGCATATATATTTATTCACAGCCTAATCAGGTCTTTATGATGGTCTGCTCTCTGAATATTTATTATTTGACTAATTACTGAGCTTAATTATAATCTACTTTAAACACATTAAAAACTTGTTTAAAAATGCTGAAGCAAAGTTTCACCAGCAAGTAGGGAAAACGAAGTACCTTTTCAAATAAAGCAAAATAAAGCAACCTTTTTTTTTTTTGTAATAGATCCTGACAGTGAATTGATTACTTACATACCTATAAGGTGAAACCTTGCCTTCATTGGATTTAGAGAAGCCGGGCTTTCTTCCAGCGACCTATATAGCTGGGTTATTTATCTTCTTAGAGAATATTTGGCCTGCAGTTATCTGATATCAAGCTGTGATCTCATCAGCTCTCACACACTCAGCAGGGAGGGGCTAAGAAAATACTTCAATGTGAAATCTCTCAAAGCACCCCGAGGGCACCGCAGCTATGGCGGGCGGTGTTTTAGCTGCCGAATATTTTCCTTCGGCAGCAATACTGACCCAGTGCCCCACAATGATGCCCATATGCCACTGGAGGGTCATTTGTACAAATGAAAGGCAAACTAATGATCTCACTATGTGGATTTGGAGAAATTAAGTATTTCCTGAATTGAACATCCCAGCGTTTTTTGTGTTCTTGCAGAGATTTGAGGTAACCGCTCTGGCAGAAACCTCTCTGCAGTTTTAATCTTTTCTAAGACAAGCAGAGCTGTGTATTTTGTGGGTGAACTACTACTTGCAAAATGTGTATGAAAATAAAACACTTGACCATTCAGCATATGCATAAATCAACATAAAGAGCACATCTTAGAAATTCAATTGTATTTTTGGATAGACCACAGGGTTTGTTTATCATTTTTTTTCCTTCTTTTGCCCCATGCATTGTTTTACTATTTGAGTAAAAATACTTAAATTGGAAGGGGAAAAAACCCAATCAAACAAGCCCTCAACTATTTAAATTGCTGCTTTACTAAAAACTGCCTGGCTGACTGTTCTACAAAAAGCTGACTGATAAGGCTGCCTGGGTTTCTCAGTCACCTGGAAACAAGTGGAACATTTGTAAAATATCTACCAGTTCTCAATGGAACATTTTTAATGAATCCAGGACCTTCACATAGCACAATGACATTTGGAAAGGATCAGCTCAGAGTTAAAAAACAAAATAAGGCAATTCACAAAGGGGAAAAAAAGTGATTTGCATTAGCCAGAGGATAGAAATTCACCTTTAAGTATGAAACTTGGAATAACTTTGGCACAATGAATTGGATTCTCTACATCTACAGTCAGTGACACAGATATGGACAGGGTATGTATGATCCAGAGAAATTAACGCCTGACTTTTACCAGGACACACGTGAAGAAACGGTCAGAACCAAAATACCAAATTGCACTAGCAAATTGAATCAAGCCACTGAAAATCTGAATGCCATTTATAAGCCTCTAGTGAATTCAAATGAAGCTTTTATGGTCTCTTTTACTCCTACTGAAGTCAATGGCAGAAGTCAACATGGAACCTTTATTGCAACTTTCAGCTTTTGGTACTCTGGTGTCACTTTGAGAGGTGGCACTTTGCTATTAAATGACAGAAAATTAGGAGAAAATAAAAAAAAAAAAAAAAAACACAAAACAAAACAAACAAAAAAAACCCCACCTGAGTCAAAATAGCAGTAAGACAGAGGTTTCCCTCCAGATGCTCCATTGGACTTTTTTCCTAAAATGAGCTATTTTTTTATAAATAATGTGCTCTAAAGGACCTGAATAAAAATAACATTGGCAAGATGGGGCACATACTGTGCATTTTGTGACTTTGCCTTCAATCTTTACAAATGTTCTTTCCTTGCCAGTATCTTGGCTTGTAAGGAAAGCATAATTTGTATCTCTGTTCGAAACACAAATTACTCCTCTCTGCACAATTAGGCTTGTTCCTCCACCAGATTATGTTTACACGCTACACCACTGGAAATACATTTTCTCTGTGCCAGTGAGTGGTCCAAGGCATGCGAGCATGGATTTTTCATCACCTCATTGGCCACAGGCATGCCCACAGGACTTTTCTCTCCTTATAGCAAGAGCTAGAGAAGAAATTTAAATAGGTCCAAGGAAATGTTTAAATGGTAGGAGAATATTAACTATAGAGGCATATAACTAGACTGAATTATTTTGGCCAGTTCTTCCTTCTTTACATTAAATTAGGAAAGTCAGATCTTGTATTTCCTTTTTTGTGGATAGAAGATGTAATATTTAAGAATATGCCATTTGCAGGAACAACTTCATGTCTATTGGAATTTTGTTTTCCTGGCTGTTAACTGATGCGAAACCTGCACTGCTGAGATTATAAACAATTTGAAATGTGCAAGCAATAATGGATTTTTGGAAGATGTACAGGACTTGCAGCAGGCAATATCCAGCCAATACTATGGAGATGTATGGCTTTAAATTAGTTTCTGGAGTAAAAATCCCCTAACATTACTGACAGGGTAATACTACTACCACTACATATATTCAAAAATAGAGATAGATGAAGCAAGAGAAAGGGAAATCTAAGTTCTGCTGATCATTTTTAAGCCGTAAAACTTTGTAACAGCCAAACCCACACATCCTGAAGGCCAAAACAGGATTTATTTTATGTCAATAAACAAAAGGGCTTCCTTACTGATCACTCTAACTCGGTGACTAGGTTAAGAATGAATACAACCACTTTGCTGCCACTTCTATGCTAGAAACAATTTGTAGAACCTAATCTTTCTATTGCCTGCATTATTACACAAACAATTTAAAATGCCTCTCCATCAACAACTGTACTTATTCAACAATAAGAGCCTTGTATTTTTTCTAATTTCTGCAACAGCAAGTTCAAAGGGAAGTCACAGAAATCAGAAATGTTTTTAAAATTTGGCTTGGTCACTTAGGATAAAAGAAATAATATAAACAGTGAGGGTTTCCTAGAAATGCAACGAAAAAGGATCAGTTTTAATAGTGAAAAATATACTGCAGGGGCTATAATCTAAAATAAGTAGGCGTAAGGGTGGAAAACCATCTAAACCACATTAATACCCAAAAATTTAGATATACATTTGAAGAAATGTCAACAGAAAGTCTAACGCAGTTTGTGTTACACCAAGATGTGTCCAGAGGCAAATCCAGATGGTTATAAATCCTCTTTGTACTCCTGTGCTTAGACACCACTAACAAACCTACATTATTTTCTTAACTATTTTTAGGGAAAAACCATACTGTTAAACTTGATAATCTTGATAAATGAGATACCCAATATTATTTGGGACCTGTAAAATAATTATAAAAAGATTTTTTAAATCATTATTTAGAAGCTGCAAATACAAATGAAGCTCTGAATATATGCTATAAACAAAAAGCTCAACTGTTCATTATAAAGTATGCTCAAATAGTAATTACATATATTATAACACAACTAAAGGTAACAGGGTATAGAAAAAAAAGAAAGAAAGAAAAAAAAGGAAGTCCTGAGAGGAAGAAAGAAGACGGATCAAAATTCCTGACAGGAAGATACATTAGACCAGTCTCTCAAGGGATGTGGTAGAAACCCAGACCCTGAAACTTTTAAGAGCAGAATGGACAAATCACTAGAAAATATACAATAGGGAACAATCTTTCACAGGTAATGAGATGGGGAGCAAACCAACAGAGGTTTTCCAGTTCTGCCCTTACTTCCTAGCATTGATTCCGTACCACTTAGCGTTGTCCTCAGAAACTGATCTAAATCATTGCTTAGTTAGGAATGCTGGCGAGGGGGTGAGGAGAGATATCAAAAAGATTACAGTTGCGTATCAGTGCTTATCTACACAGGGATCAGTCGGGTTCTGCGTCTGTGGTAAGATTTTACTTGCACGTCTCTCCACAGAGACAACATTTTTATCTCCGGTCAATAATGTCTTTCTAAGATCAATAGCCAGGTCAGATGCCCATGTATTGGTGAGAGCTATCAGTTTCTGATGCAAGCACTCAGGAGCTGCTGCTGGCTCACGTGAGAAGGACCGGGCGGACTCAGCTAACGCAGCATCCCTCAGACAAACCAAGGCTGAAAGGACACAGCTGAGGCCGAGCAGAGTTCAGATTAAAAACACATTAAATTGTCAGAAAACAAGCCCACGTTCTTTTTTGGCAGCTCTGATCTAGATGGTCCTATAATGCCATAGTAGGTGGCAAGACAAAGACTTCACACTGTATAGAAAACTAACTCCAGAGTCCAGGATTGCCTCCAGAGAGTATTGGCAGACTTTGCCAGTAATTAGCTAAGAAACACACGTGAATGGAACAAATTTGAAGCCCAGAAAACAGAGAACAGATGTTGTTTAAAAACGGCAGCAGGAAAGTCGCTTGCTGTAGTTTAAAATGCTGCCTTCATCTGTTCTTTGCAAAGAAACTCTAACTTTTCTTTGGTGACAGAATCTAATCAAAGTAAATTCAGACTTCTCTCAGCTCAAATACTCTCTGTGCAGTACAGTCTTTTCAAAATTGTTTTTCAAGTTCATTCAGAAGCTTCTTATGATGAACAAGGCTTTGGACAAGAACTGCTAAAAACTAGTGAGGGCTTATTGCATCTACAGGTGAACAGCATTATCATCTCATTAGCTTTTGGGATAGATGCCAGGATAATTATAAAATGATTTAAGGCCAGCATAATTTATAGAATGTTTCCATAGATATTTTCACTTGGGAGTTAGGCAACTCTTCTGTCTGAGTAATTAAACACCGTATTACCTCTTCCAAAATGTCTAATAAAATCACCTGCAGAAAATGTACACAAATACTTTCTTCTTAGATAACTATGACGATGTATATAAACTCAGAAATTACTAAGTTCAAATTTGTGTATCCCTGAAAAAGTACAATCTATGCAATTAACATCAATGCTACAAAAAGGAAATTATAAAACATAAGAAACATGCACTCTCCCTCAAACTGTATATAAATAACACTGAGTTATGATTTTTCCTATTTACAATTTCCAAGCCTCATTTTTGTGAAAATGATGGACACATAAAGCCTGCTTCTTGTTTCCATCCCTTTAAACCCTGACGGTTGAGATGTGCCATCATTATGTTGAACTAATTACCACTCAAAGGACAGAAAAGAAAATCCTTATAATTTAGCTCCCACAGCATTACAACATGGCTTTGGCCAGAAAAGCCCTTCCATTTCCCTCGTTTGCCTCACAACACGAAATGAAGTTGGCAAGATGAAGACAAATGGCACAATAGCCTGCTGCTGATTGGCTAAAGTATTTTGTATATGTTGGAAAATTCAGGACATCCATCCTAATAGGCAGTGGACAGAACACTTTAGCAACTGTGACAGTGCAGGACAGCAATCTGTCCCTCGTGGGGTCAAAGGGTGAGGTCAACAGGACAGGATGGCCACGGTGTTGTCTGACATATGGGTTTGGCTCCTGCACCCTCTGTCCCTACAACACACGGCATGTGGTGAGCTCTGACATAGATATCAAAATCTGGAGCTCGACATGCTGAGTGAGTTCAGCAAGAGAGCAAAGAGTTACTCAGAGCATAATTAAGTGCCTGGGTGGTGAAATAATTGATGTGAACACAGTAACAGAGAATTAGTAACGCCACAATCAGGGTTTGATGCTAATATAAAAATAGGGTGGGCAAGTGACAAAAGAAGAAAAACAACCAATTACTTGCAATTCTTATGAATATATAAAGGTTACCTTTAATAAAAAGTACATTAAAATCAGACTGCAGACAGACAGACCTGAAAAATTTTGGTATCCTTTGGAATTTCTAAATGACATTATCATTAAACTCCTATCAGCTGCTCTACAGTTAAAAGAAAATGCTGATATAAATTGGAAAGCACTAATTCACACTTGTTGGTTCTAAACTCCCCAGTTCAGTTATGTAAAGCTAAACAATGTTTAAGGTAGGTGGAATCATTTTAGAAACCATTCACATGGGAACTTACCTACACTGCAATGAGGAAATAAATGCAACTACCCACAAACACACAGAGCTGAAAACCAAATATATGTACAGCAGCAAACCAGGGTTTTCAGTTTATGAGTAAGATTCCTTATACTAATCAGATGTTTGGGTTAAAAATAGGATGCTTAGGCTTTTACCACTGCCATTCTCATGACCAAGAATGACTTACAGTTACTGAGGTGGAAAATCAGTTTTGAGAAGTATTACTGAAATAATATTGAACATTCTGGTTATATGAGCTAGGTAAGAAAGTCCTCTACTAATGAGCACTTCACTGTCAATGTGAGCATTCCAAAATCATATAACTCCTCCCAAAGTCACAGAACTTGTTTGAAAATTATGTATAATGGTTCCATACATGACTAAGATAAGAATTAATAAAACTGTGTTTTCTATGCCTTTGAGTTCACATTTTCAGGCCTTTCCTCACAGATTTGGGTGTTTGGATTTTTGTTTGTTTGTTTCTTCGTTTTGAAAGGCTTAACATTAAAAAACAGAAGGAGGTCAAACTGCTTTAGAGGCAGAAAATTCAATACTCTACTACTTACCCTAAGAGACAAACACTAAACTACAGTTTCTTAGTGTCAACTAGTAAAGAGATGAAAATGGTATTAGTCAAAGACTGTCATTAAAAACTTTTCTTCAAAGATTTGAGGAAGTAATAAAAAAAGAAATCACCTGTTTCTTCACAGTAGCAATAATTTTTGGAGCATTTCTGGAATGTTAATGAATAGATTGGGCTAACGTGCTACCATGTCATTTGTTGCATTCGAAATGAAAGGATGAGGCAAATGAATATTCGAAATGAATACGCAGAGGCAAAAAAAAGCTCAATTGAAAACTTTGCTGGAACAAACCTGAAATGGCCCTAACTTGGATCTCAGCAGATTGTTCCTGCATGTGGAAGGTTATCTTCCACTTCTTCATTCCTAAAACTGCTGAAGAGCTTCTTCAGCTCCACCTGATCTTACTCCTAATGTTTCACAGAGCACATGCAGCTTCATACATCCTCCTTGTACTAAAAATGAACAGCACTGAACTTAATTAATGAAACAAAAATATTCATTTTTTCTGCCATGAGATGTCACCTCTATTATAAAAATGCTGCTACTTCACTTCCAAAGACATGAAATATATAATTAACTAATTAAAAATCCTAACACTTTATGGAGCAACACACACATTTTCAGTTCAAAGTCTACTCAAAGAGCTTTTACCATCCATGAAAAGTACCATCCTAGTCATTTCCCACAAGTCACGTCTCTAAATGCCAAAAAAAAAAAAAAAAAAAAAAAAGAAGAAAAAAAGAAGAGATAATTGATGGGAAGAGGCCTATAGCGAATTTTCCCGTACTGGTGACAAAGGCTAAGGGTAGAGCTGTCACAGTGTGATTTTTTATTGTAAGATCTGGAGAAGGATGTCTGTTCCTCCAACCCTCCTGTCTCCGACAACTCATCACACGGAGCCGGTTCCCCGGGGGCCATGGCAGCATCTGGCTCTGCAGCTCTCTGGTGGCAGCTGCAATCATTTTCAGGATAATCTCCTAAAGGCGGCGTCTTTATTCAGCTACAGATGTCTTCATCTTACATCCTGTTGGATTCCTCAGGCCTAACACTGCCTCTGTATTCTGCTTTTACCCCTTTGGTTCGGTTTCTCAGTCACTGCCTTACTTGAAAGGTACTGACAAGCATTCAAAAGATGTGCTAGGGAAGAATATTTTTTTTTTTTTTTTTTGCAGACATTCATCTGTTGGTTTCCAGTTTCTTTTCAAAGATGAAGCCTTGAAAAACCATCTAAAGATCCAATGCTTAAGTGGGCTTCCAAACACAAAGCAATAGCTGAAATTTTCTGTTTTGTGAGAAGTGTTCCCTCTTGTTTGCTTTCTACTTGCCACAACAACTTAATTGGTTTCTCTGGCTTCTCTCTTGATACAGTGATTACTTTGTTCTGTACAGAGTCAGACAGATTATTTATGAGGAACCCCAGTGGCAGGAAAGGAGAATATTTCATATTTCATGTAGTTATACATGGCTTACCATTAATCATTTTTTCAAAAGTTACTTATTTCTGATCTCTTCCACATGCACGGCAGTAGATTCAGTCTTGCATATTTAGAGGTGATTGGGGAGGAAATCATAGATCAGAACTAGCTATCCCAGGGACACAAACGCAATAATCTCCTAATCCAGAACACATTGATACCTGCATCAAGGCCTGCTTTAGCATACAAAAAGCTGAAAAGGCTTTGTAGATCATCAATATATTAGAAGCAACCAGATATTACCAGTTTCAAACCTGTCTGTTATTACCAGTCTGTTTTACAATGAATGCCTTATCTTATTGAAAAACACCAAGATTACTCTATTTAGCAAAGGAAAGATGGAAAGGTAACAGGTATTTGGTTCTGTCGAAGAAACAGCATTATGGTTGAATTTTTTTTTCTTTTATCTTAGATATCAGATTAAAAGGATCTATTATATTTTGGATCGTTTTGCTGATAGTTTGGTTACCATAAAACTATTTTTATATCACCTTTTTTCCAGACAGCTTACAGATAGATATCTTTTTTCCAGATACCTTTCATTAGCACTCCTCCTCCTCCCTTTTTGCTGGTAGCAAGCAGTCAAAAAACAATCAATTTTCTCCCAGCCAACGTATGTTTCAATTTCATCAAAAGGAAAATTTGGGCTTAATTTAAAAGTCCTTATTAAGTGACATTCAGCAACTAACACTATTTGTTATTAAAAACCAATATTAGTTCAAGTATTCTTTTTCAATAAAGACATCTGATGTTATTTTGATGTAAACAGAGACGCTTTTGGAAGATCTTTGTTGCATCATTATTATTAATATTATTATTATTATTACTTTTGACTAGGCTTTCCATCCGTCACCCTCCTTTAACTGACATTTTTGCCCTGTTATTATCCCTAATGTATTCCACTGAGGGTTTTCTCTCCCCGCAAAGAGGGAGAGGAGATCAGCCAAAGGCATACCCCCAACAACTACTGCCTTCTAAGGCTGCTCACTAGTCAGAAGTGGGTCAAATGGTCCTCACATGAAAGCATCTAACAAGGTCCCAGAGGAGCCTTCCCTTTAGTGGCAGCAGTGAAAAACACTATTTCTCTTCAGAGAAGATGGATACTGTCTTCCTGTGCACAGCCGAGGGACTGATACTTGCCACTTTGAACTTCTTCTATTCGTGGATGCTTTCTGAAATGCTTGGATCGTTTTGGGAATTAAGTCCCCAAGATCAGGGATGCTGAGCAGTTGAAAAGGATCTGTTCAAGGGATAAAAATTCGGGGGGAAAATGGAGTAAAGATCAGAAGCTTGGCACTGATTTCCAGAATAGCACTGAGGACAACTTCAAATTACATATTTTGAAATGAACAAATTGTGAGGATGTTTAGCCTCTGTGTTTGCTCAGTTATGTACACACCACCACCCTGCCTCCTCTTCTTTTAAATCTGCTTTAGCTTGGACTAAGAGCTCATAGAAGAGACTTCTTATGGTAATACAACATGAGGGAGTCTGAGGAGAAACAAAACTAAACTGACAAAGGAGTAAAACAAATTATTTGACTCCTGTAGCGTGGATGGATGCCAGGTTTTAGTAATTAAGGTCATAAGTAAAGAAAAAGGAGGATCAAATCAATTAAAGAAGTAAACTGAGACAAAATTGCATCAAACCCCGATCTGCAGCTGAGCCAGAGGCTTTAGTGAAAAGAGTTCTTCACACAAAAGGGACAATCTGACACTAATCACAGGATAAACCTCACATACACACGTGCATTAACACTGGACACAAGTCCTGCATTATTTTATGCACTTTAATGTGCTAGAACACTCACAGGTTTGCCTATTCGTTACAACACTTCTTCATCTCAGTAGCAAAGCTTTCCGCACCACAGGTCTGCTTTCATCAGTTGTGCAGTCACATAAATTGTGTAGATTAAACTGAGCTATAACCTTCTACTGAAGATTTTTTTTCCAAGCTACTCTATTTTTACTTATTTTCGTCATCACAAAATTATACCTTTCAAATATGTTTGCATAAGAGAAAATGGAAAAAGCTAAAAGAAAAGGTCATAGAAGGAAAAAAAAGAGGAGGTGTCCTCCCCCCCACCTTCCCCCATGCACTTTAAATCCCATGAAATGAATGTTTAGCTCAAGGATTTGCTGTTCATCTCAGTGCCTCTCAAGCCCGAGGCAGGATTAGGCCAGACTTGTGTTTGAACAACTGGAGAAAATCAATGGATTTCACCTTATTAATAATTAAAAGACTTTCAAGTGATTAAAACTGTGTACAAAATGTATGAATTATTGGAACTGGAAATGAACATGTGCAATAAGTGCTCTGAAACAAGTGACAAACTAAAGGAAAAGAGTAATTTTCAGGGTATACTGTAGCATTCAGAAGAGAAATAAACCATTTAGCATAGTGCTAATTAGGTATTTACGTGTAGCTACACAAATACTATACGTGAACTTTAATCGAAACCTTAACTAACTCCTAGGTGATGTTACAACACACAGGGTAATTGAAAGCTGAATCACATTCTCTAAATAGCCTATTTTTTGATAGCCTCTTCTATCATTAAACAGAACTAGGAAAGCAAAAGAGAGGACCATTACAATTCGCTGGACTAATGGAAATTTTTTAATAGTAGTAGCAGTCAGATATGTACTGAAGCAACCATTTTTTTCTTTCTCCCCCTATGCACAGGAGTAACAATCGCCAATGTTTTTGCATTGTCAGAGTCTTGCCTATTCAGGCACTATTAGAACATGGCAGAACGTGCCATGACATCTGAAAGCAATGCTGAAACTTAAAATAAACATTGAATCTTATCACTGAAATAAACAGCTGCCCTACTTGCTGTCTCAATAAGCAAGGTTTGGAACAACAATTTTGAAAGATTTAACATGCTGGTTTGATTCAATTTTTACTTCATTTACACTTTGCCAGTGGCTATCTATAAAAAAGGACTATCCATGAAAAGGACTTCTGCTATGCCATTTAGGTTGACCTTTATATCACAGGATAGGAAAAAGCCCTCCTATACTGCTCAGACCTACAAATGTTACTTAAAATGTTTCAACCATCGAAATGTTCCAAGTATGTGTTACAGACAGACAGACAGACAGACAGACAGGAGAAAGCTTGAATATATGCAGGTACTTGAAAAGTAAACTTTTTAGCTGAAAAGCACTTTGATGAGACCATGAAAACAAACCAACGTTCTTGCAGCCAAGGGAACCAGAAACTTCCCTTTTGCCGTCAGAAAAATTCCTTTCAAACCCCAAGCATGAGAATGAGACACAAAGTCAGTCCCTGAGAGCTTTCTTTGAACCCTTTGAGAATACATTTTCACTGTGCATCGCACACACAGCTGTCATAAAACACGTGGAAGGAACAGCAAACTGAAAGGGAGAAGTGTGGTTTTCATATATATGTGTGTATACTTTAATATACATATATACATAATATACAGATATAAAAAATACACATACACATTTATGTAACCACAAATGAACTACAAAAGTTGGAGCTGCTGCCACGATTTACCTTACAAATTGTGTGCCTGCTCTGAGGGACCACATTGTGCTCCCACCAAGTTTCCATCCACCCAGCTTTGTGCCATAGCTCTCCCCCATATAAACCACCCCGGAACAGGGAGTCAAACGATGCCATCAAGCAGGCTGCCAAAGGGAGGCCAAACCTCTCCTGGTGCAGGAAGTGCTGTTCCAAGTTCTGCTCAAGCCCTCTCCCTGTGCCAGCTGAACCGGCAGTTTCTCTGCCCTTATCTCATTAGATCAGGATGTTTGAGCAGCTGCTTGAAGAGATTTGAAAAAAAAAAGCAATTTTTGCTTGATAAAATCCAAATCTACTTCCCACGTCAGCATCCCGTGTTGCTCTGAACAAAACCTACCCTCGCTGCACTGAGGTCAGGCTTAGCCCTTCTGCTCTTTTTCATGAGAAAGCCACACTTGTCACTCGTCTTTCTGGCAAGAGTTAACGAGCCACTCCTGCCATAATGAATCAGCAGGAACCAGTAAGCATCTCCACAGAGAAGTGCAACACTTGCTAACAAGACAGATCTACAGAAGGAACCTTTGCCCTGATATACGGCAGATTTTTTATTTATTATTCCAATTTAATTTGAAGTGCGCAGATGACAAGACTCTAGGAAAACGGGAAGACTTGAGAGTCTTTAAATCCCTCAGGGAAAGAATTTTTTTTTCCTCTTGTACACATCACTGGTGTATTTTTGGCTGTACTATATCATGTTAAAAAAGCAACATAGAGAGATTTGTGTATTTGAGTTAAAGCTAAACTAAAGGCATAGGAACTTCTTGTCATAAGATTCTGCCTTCCTCCATTTCCCTGCCAATCCCAACAGTATTTTTCAAATCCCTTCTCACTATGCATGCTACCTACTTCTCCTGCCTTTCCCAAAGTATTACCACCTAGCCCATAATTACCCATCTGGAATTATAAAAACAATTGCGGTGTAGGCAAAATTCTATCAAAGAGACAGTCAAGCGAAATTAAAGTTGGCAATTCAAGGAATATGTGTGGAAATTACATCCGAGATACTGCAAAACTACTCCTCGCTTGACAGGAAAAAAAAAAAAGGAAATTGGAAAATTAGTATGAAGGAAATGAAACGCATCACTGAGGGATTTGACTGCGAGAAAGCCCAAGTTAATGACAAATGCAGACAAGTTCCTCAGGTAGTGGACTTTAAACCCTGCAAGGCATAATTCTGCCAAGAGCAACTCTTTGGCAGCTTTCTAAACACGGCAGTGTCAATCCACATGAGCTTCCATGGTTTTAATGGAGACCTAAAACTGCTAAATCCCCTTTCCATTTAAGAGTTACTTTTCAGGAATTTTACTACTTCATGAAGAGTTTTACAGTTTCCATTTGGTGTACTGAGAGTTTTTCCTGATTTACAGTCAATTTACTGTAAAGGGCTGGCTGTAAAAGGACATAAACTGAAGAGCTGTGATAACGTCCCAGCTCAAACTGGAATTTGGCATTTATGCTCAACACAGTAAGAAAGATTATCCATAGGTAGGTGTCTTCCACAAAACTAAAAGAAACCCAGTTTTCCTCCTGCAGTTTTGAAAAATAGTTCTGTTTCTTCCTTATAAAATATAAGAAAAGCCCATGCTGGAGAGAGTTACATTGTTGCTTTCATTTGGTTTATCTTACTGCTGTCTTCACTAACAGGTGACCAGAAAATAATATAATTTAGGAAACAAAACGAACATTCAGCGCATACCAAGAGCTGCTGAATGATTACACTTGATCTTCAAAAGTATTAAAAACATTAAAGTAATGGAGACTAATTCCTGTACTAAGAGGGTGTCCAAACATACAGCAGGTCATCATAAACAGTAGAAACCTGACCCTCCTGAATTAAATAACCCAACTTCCACTGACTCCAACAGGGTTGAATTTTACGCACTGTAAGAGAACAGTAACTCTTATTCCTCTAACTTTCCATGTTTAAAAAGGCTCTACCAACCTGCAAAGCCTATCAGAGTAAGACAAAGAGAACATAAATATTTAACAATGTTTTAACACTGTTTAATTATAGTTATCCTTTTTCTGTTCTGGAATGCTTCCTATAGTTCTTTGGGAGCACAGATTTACCAGAAAAGCCCTGGCCCTGATTTTGCTTCAGCTTTGCTCTCCTTTGCTTCAGTGCAAATCAAAATTGATTCCAGTGAAGAATAGCAGAACTTTTGTTCACACTTGGTAGCAAGTTACTGCTTGGTCAGGATTTAGTGTAAAAGCACCTGATCATACAATTATTTCTCCTTTTCCTTAGTGGCAAAACCCCTCATCTGACAAAATCTGTGACTGCTACTCTGGAGATTTCCAAAAGTACACCAGGGGAGTGCTGCAGGCCCTTCCGAGGCTTCCTGCTGAATGCTGGGTCATAGTCAAGGCATTTATGCTTTGTTTTTAACAGCAAGTACAGACATCCTGGTGAAGTGTCTGCAGCGAGGCTCACACGATCAAGAAACTAACCTTTCTCTGAAGTGGAGGGAATCAATTCAGGGAATATTGGAACAACACTGCGCCATAAATGCTTTCAGAAAGGGAGCTGAACAGGAAAAGATGAAGAACAACATCTATAGACACATTCAGATTTGAGATCCCTTATATACCATATGGCGGCAGCAGGCTGCAAAGGCAGCAAGAGCAGCATCCAAAACACATCAGGAAGAAGCTGTCAGGGGCTGGTGGCGAGGCTGAGCCCCCCTGCTGCCCCTGGCCAGGCCAGGCTGCAGGTGCCAGTCCCTGCAATGCCATGGCAGCCTGCTCCTGCTGCCCACAAGCCCAGCCCTGAACAGAGGCCCTGGCACAGCAGAAGGAATGGGGCAAATGAGGGGAAGCAAAAGATGGAAGAGGTGAGAACCCTAATTTTTCTCTTTGTAAATCTCTGCTTGCTCATACACCCAGACCTCGCGCCAAAAAGCAGCCAACAGTAAGCCTGGCAATCTGCTGCAACTGAAGCTTAAAAGGACTTTGGAAATAGTGCATAAGATGGAATTCTGACCACTTCAGGCCATTCTGACACTGAAGTACCAAATATCTACACTTCAGCTCAGCAGCTACAGAGCTTGTGCCACAAGCGCTGCTTTCCCTAGTGCTTGCTTTCACTGCTCCCACAGGTGTGCCAGCACAGTTTGTGGGACCACACCGTTACACAGCTCAGGAAACCTCATCTAACAAATCTTCTCTTGTGTCCTTGTGCTGAGTGACTGCTCAGTGAAACTGAACCGTGGTCCCCAGCGTGGCGCCATGAACGTGTCTGCCAGCACACCTGAGAGAGCCAGTGTGCCATAGCCTGGCAAGAAACCACGGATGCATCAATATTTTCGCGGGCTACTGCTGCCAAACATGGAAACTGGCTCATAATTACAGGCTGACTAGCATAGCCTTTCCATATTTCATGACAAATTGCTTTTGTCGTGGCTCCTTCTCTAGCAGCACCACCCCAAACTGCAATTTGTCTGCTCTTCCTGAAGTAAAATTTACTCTCTAGCCCTACAGTTGCAGACTCTAATCATCTCTTCCTTACACGCTGGTCCCCTGCATTCTTTTATTTGCTAAGTTTTATCCTCCTCTTAAATTTTAAATGAACATTTGAAATGAAATAAGCAGTTACATTTGTGCACAGAAACTATGTCATGCTTTAGCACTGCTAAAGATAACGATCACGCAACTTAATGGTAGCTCAACTTCCAACTCGCCAGGGAACACTTGAAATACATTCTGCAGAAAAGGAGTCTTAAAAACAAAAACTTTGCAGTAATTACATTCAAAGATAGTGTGTTAAAATAAAAACAAAAATGAAGAAGCATCAGCATTACAGTACACAGACTTTTCTGCCCTCAGGTCCAAATCCTGGTTCTATTAAATAAAGTGGCACAAGTCCTGCCTTAAACATGACCATGTTTTGTGTTCACGTACAGCAAGAGAGCAGAGATGTCAGAGCACTGCTCAGTGGCCCTGGTAGCCTGGATGCTGCACTGCAGCGACTCCAGACAAGCTGAGGAAAAGACTAGGAGAGGTGGGTTTGAAAACAGCTGTCTAAAAACCCCAAAGATGTGGAAACAGAAGTTTTGGAAAGATATTCTTTATGTAAAGTGGCTGTACAGCTGCCTTCCCTCTGATGCTATCTCAGTGCACTCACTATAAAAACACTTTCAGCTTTTTTTCTTTAAAAAGATTTCACTTTAAGCAGTCACAAGTCCAAGCTTGTGATTATGTAGCTGTGGGTGTTGTAGATGCTGTAGTACTTGCCTCAAGGGAACGACAAATGTCACTAAGATGCAAAAAATAGACCCAGTGTGAAATCAAAGGAATACAGGAAGTTTAGAAGGTATCATTTAAGAGCTCCTCATGCAGAGTTGCTCAGCTGAAAACAGCTATGAAATATCCTCAGAAGATCTAAGTGAGACACAAGAGACTGAAAATCTGATAATGGCTTTAAGGGCTGGCAGAGCACCCTGGAATACTTTAAACCTCCTATAGATTCCATGGAAACAGGAAATGTAAGGACACCGTCTTAAGCATTTTAAAAGTCTGATTTATGAAGAATTCAGGAGAAAACACCGGTGTCTTGTTAGGGAAAAAAATTACCCTGTGATCTCAGAGTCTTTGAGTTGAAGGAAAAAAAGGGGCATCAAAAGACCAGGGTTTATCACACTTGCCATTTGGGACTGTGCTAATCAGCAGAGGGAAACAGAAGCACATTCATCTTTGCACAGACTCGCCACTGAAATAATCTCTGCAACACCCACTGCTCCGATAAAAAGGACACTTTAGCCTAACAAAGCTCTAAGGCCAAGCAGTACATGAAAACAAAGCACGGTTATTTCTGTTACGTCTTTGGTTTCCCCAAAATCCCCATCTGCTGTTTTTCTTCATAATTTTTTTTCTTTCAACTCTTGCTTCCTTTGTGTTCCTTTATTTTTCAGTTCCTCAATTTTATGCATTACTGAAACCATTTTCCCTGATTTTCTCTTTACTTCTGCAGCTCTGATCACTAAAACGATACCTCTTCCTCCTCTGAAAGAACCCAAACATCTCAATACTGACATACATAATTAGCTGTTTTCCCCTAAAGTGATATATTCAAGAAAAATTATGTCTTATAGCTGTAATTTCATGACAGATTCAAGGACACAGATTCAAATCATGACTTCACACACACTGAAAACTTAATGCTGAATTCATGTCAGTTGCCACCCCTGGAAATTAATCCAGAACCAAAAATGAATCAAACTCTAAAGTTTCTTTGCAGCTGAGTTTTCTTATGGAAAAAAAAAATCCTAAAGTTAATTATCGGTATATCCACTGTATATGCTGAATAGCCTTGAGCACCATACTCAGGGAAGCTGAATCAGGAAAATCTGGTTAGCATTCTATGGCAAACTTCAGCAGGTCCTGGGAAGCTTGTTGCCATCACTGGAGCAGGGGCTGGGGCAGGCAGGGCTGGCAGGCAGCAGCAGGCAGGTGAATTGTTGGGTGTCTCAGAGGGAGCTGGCACAGATGGGAGCACACCCTGCCCTGTTTGCGCCTGCACTCGGTGCTGGTCAGTGGCACAGTGACAAAACTGGGTTAAACAGGGCTCTGATCTGATCTGTTCTGACAGTGACTGCAGTTCTGAGATCAAGTGTTAAAGGAACAGCATCAAATCCAAACTGCCCCCAAATAATTTTTTTGAAAAAGCTATCCTTCCTAAAACAATAGGAGGAGGAGGAACCATCAAAAAAACCCAGCCCTAAGGATATCAAAACTCATCACCATCAAAAGCAGTATAAGTGCCTAACAAAAAACTTTTTATTTAAAGGCATTATTACTTTGTAAATATATTTTTTAAGCTTTTACTCAAACTGTATTTGATAGTGACAAAATTTTAATGACACAATGTCACTACAACTTTTATAAACACACTACGCTGCTGCAGGTTTTGTCTTACCTAGCTTTGTTTACTACCTGACAGCATGCTCTGCTACCCATCTCCCTAAAAAACTGAATAAATACTTAAAACTTGTATTTTTATTGCCAAACTATGGCAACGTGAATGGTAGAAGACTAGCAAGAGAAGCATGATGTATTAAAAGTGATTTTTTTTGTTTCTGTTTTGAAGAAGGATATGCAAACATGAATCATACATCTTGCTTCTGCTACAGTAACTCAATATCCTCTGCTTGGTTAAATAACAGACACTTGGCACATACAAAATTGACATTCTTGCCAAGAACTGAAATTTGCAGCAACTCTGAGCTCTGTTGAAACCCCACTGTTGATACTTAAGTTGTACACAGCACTCCACCAGGATCAGCTGCAACATGTTAAATGAGAATTCAGCATCAGAATGACTACTTAAATCTCACTCCATCTCTGAAACACTTATACTAAAGCTGAAAGGAAGAGTTTTGAAAAGATTTTCAGGAGAACAGAGGGTTCTTTATGCATTGTACTGCACTAAAAAACACTAGAAAAGTATACAGAAAGGCAGAACCAGTGCATGTTCTGAAAGTTTGGCTAATAGTTGCATCAACACCAAACCAATCCACGTGGTGCTCCAGAAAAAGATGAAAAGTCAGAGACATTACAAATATGTCTTACAAATAAAAAAACCAGTTGTCTTGCACTTTTTAATCAACCTATCTCAATGTAAGGGAGATATATGAAGACTGTCTAGGCATCTAACCCTATCTCTGTCAAGCTGCCACAGGAGTCCAAAGAGTTCGCAGTGGTTCCTTCCTGAGTGCTACAGAATCTGACTTCTGAATTCCTATCACCCTTTGAGAAGGAGGAAAACAGGCTTCCATGTAACCAGTTCAATGCTCAGATACCTCCTTGCTCTGGTTTAGCTCGAACAGAACTGACAGAAATTACTTTAAGATCTCTTTTTACATATCTATTCACGTCAATAAATACATCTGTAGCCTCTCCTCGTTCAAACACACTGCGAGCTTAGAGCGTCAACCTTCAGCAGAGCTCAGTCCCTGCCTGCAATTCACTTATTTCTATACTTCCCCTGCAAACATTTTCCTGACTTGCATTTCTTTATAGCTCTGAGTTGTTCAGAGCTGCATCTAAGAGTGATGTACTGCCTACTGCCCATTTAGAGGCACAATCAGCACTGCCTTTACTTTGAGTTAGGAACTAGCCACATGAAGACAAAAGTAGGATTAACATATCATTTGGGACTGCTACTAGTTGGAGAGGGAAACCTACTCTAATTCTTCCTGTTGTCCTGATTATTTTATGATTTAGTCTAGGATGCCATTAATCTTTTGTTAGGAGAAATTATGACTGTAGTCTTTTCATTGCAGATTAAGGATGCTGAAGGACAATCTAGGTAGATCATGCTGCTCCTGTTTCAAAGCTGCTTGTTTCCAACTAGCTAGTTAAGGAATAGTTGTACATTGTAGCAACTCCAGTTAAAATAATTAATATTTCCTATTATATTTTTATTGATATGGGCTATTTTAGCAATACATTAATCTTCCTTAAAATTCATATGCCGACAATTATCTGCCTTATAGAAAAGACCTCACAACTTCAGTAAAGGAAAAGAGCTGGAGCTGCATTTGTAACTTCGGAAAAAGGAAATGACAAATTAGGTTTTACTTTCTTAAGACCTCTTTGCCACCACTGCTAAAAGAGTAAGACTAGCATACTATTCCCTAAAAATATTAGTGCCTTGCATAATTTTAGATGTCTGGGTGTACCTAAGATATCTGCACATGGCTGGCAGATAAGATTTAAGAGAAATCTACTCCTGGACTGGTGAAAGTTGTGGAAGAGAGGAATATGTGATGGCCTCTAAACCAGAATACCACCAATGAATATTAGCCTATGCTGAGGTGACCCAATAAGATGTTAAAGTCAGATGATGGGATTCAGTGCAAAATGCAGACAGCAAAAGTTGAGGTGATCGAGGTCACCCCTGCTTCCTCCCCGCCTGCCAATTTGTCCCTGCAGTGGCACTGCTCGAAGCTGTAATTTCGGCAGCTTACTCCATCAAAACACACATCTCTGATACTCCCTTTCTCCAGGCATAGCTGAACAGTAGGGATATAATTCATTTGCAAAATGCCCTTTATAATTCCCTGCAATTTTGCTCTTAAAACTGTCAGTAAAGAAAGTAACTGTCACTGTTTAATACCTATTAAACTATAGCTCTAATTAAGAATTCTGTAATCGAGTTATAAAGTTCCATAATGATAATGTCTCACATGACTATTATTTCTGCTGCAAGAGAAGCAATTTCTATAATATAAAAGTGTAAAACAAAGAATTACAGAAATAAATCCGTCGTTTGTACATGTTTATAAAAAAATATAAAAGCACAGGGAAGGTCTAATTAACAGAATTTGCTGTGTTCATTTCTTTCTTCTTATAATTAAGACAAATCTGTGGATTATTATTTTTTTCACTGAAAATGTCCTAGGTTTACTACATATTGCATTTTAATTATGCACTTACTCCAATGGAATGTCACATCTGACTCATGATTTAGACACTGTACAATACATATATAGAATTACTTCAGAGAAATCTCCATTGCATTTAAGCATCAAGGAGGTGTAACAATCTTTCTTAATTCATCCAGTTTCTAAATATATACGGTATTTATCCAGGACACTAACAGAAACTTGAAGAGCTTTCATATCTTTTCTAATAAATCTCTTTGTCAGTTGAACTATGGAAAATCTAGTGAGACACCTTGCCTTACTTCTAACCTTTGAAGAAAACTAAGCCCAGACTGTCTTCCCCGCCATTTCTTCCTCTTCATTTCTCAGAACACTACCACAAATTAGAAACTCCTGCAAGATGTGGAGTTTTTTTTGTGGTTTGTATTTTTTTTAAGGCTCTTTCCTTCATGGGATAAAAAGTATCCACTTAGCTGGCTACAGAAAGAGGAAAATGTAGCTAAGAGTCCTTAATGCAAAGTCTTTAACTCAGGGAGAAAAGGAGGAAAAAAAAAAATGCTCTCTTTCATTTCGAAATTTTAAGTTAACTTTTCAAAAACAGGCTTCTGCAGTTAGTATTATTGACTAAATGTTGTACCTTGTTTTCCTCAGCTCTAAACCCTAAGACGACAGGCTCAGAGACAAAGGCTGGTCACATACATTACCCAGGGCTGAAAAATAAGGAGTTAAGAAGGGCTTGATTCTTTCCTTTCCTGCCATTGTTATGTTAATGAGCATTTTCAACTGTGAAAAGTGACTGCAAAATGGTTCTAGGGTGCCATTGTCTTTTGCTTGAGCATTTTACTGAGATAAATTCATCTGAAGCAAAAACCAAGCATCCAGACGGAGCAAAGAATATCACTATTTTAGAGCAGCATGTCCAGCAATGGAATGAGTACCCTAAAGGAATGCAAATTATGGCTTCTGCCCTTACTATAATGATTAAACCAGACCAGGGACTGGTTAAAGTCTATGCATTCTGCTTTAAAGACTCCGTCCTTACTTTTGTTTCTCTCTGCTTCAGGTTATATTTTTAGCTTATTCATAACCAATTTAAGTTAAAAGCTTCCACTGAAAAAACGACAGAATCAGAAGCACTTAACTGAGGCTATGATTTTGCAATTCTCACAAGTGTGTCCTTAGCTAAGATTGCCTTAAGCAACTGGCCTCGGGGAAACTGACCTACAAGTATATATTTTAGCTGAGTTTAATGAGGTTTGGATGATGCTCCAAAAATAAGGAGTGTAATTTGTAGTCGAGAGACATCAATAATGCATTTCTGTAATTCCACAGCCAATACACCTTTCAAAATGTTTACAGAAGAGGGTGCTCCAATCGTAAAATACCATCCCAGTAACCTCACCTTGAAACTGCATGACATTAAAGCCTTGTGCAAGTTATTTCTAAGCACATTTCAGAAAAGAAAAAAAAACTAGAAAGGATAGGTATGAAAGTAAAGGGAAAAAACTGCAAGGGTGAGACACAAAAATAACAGGAATCATTGATAAAGGTAACGTTCTGTGTTCTTGATGCCATCTGTGTTGGATTCCTGTTTTTCTGTCAATATCGTAGGTTGAAATTTGTGTGGACTTACTGGAAATGGTTTGGGCACACAATGAAAAATCCCAAGTGAAGGACTGCAATTCTGGCACAGACAGTGGGATTGAGTGCACCCTCAGCAAGTTTGTCGAAAGCACCAAGTTGTGTGGTGTGGTCATTCTGAGGGGAAAGGATGCCATGCAGAGGGACCTGGACAGGCTGGAGTGGTGTGTCTGTGCAACCCTCACAAAGTCCTGTTGGAGCGAATCCAGAGGACGCCACAAAGACGCTCAGAGGGCTGGAGCACCTCTGCTAGGAAGACCAACCGAGAGTTGGGGCTGTTCAGCCTGGAAAAGAGAAGGCTCCAGGGAGATCTAGCAGCCTTCTAGTACCTGAAGGTACTGGGGACCTACAAAAGGGACCTACAAAGACCTGGAGAGGGATTTTTTCCATGGGCATGTTGTGATAGGACAAGAGGGAATGATTTTAAACTTAAGGATAGTAGGTTTAGATTGGATATTAAGAAGAAATTCTTCACGGTGAGGATGGTGAGATCATGGAACAGGTTTCCTAGAGAAGCTGTGAATGTCCCACCCCTGGAAACATTCAAGAAAAGGTTGGAGGGGATTTAAGCAACCCAGTCTAGTGGGACGATGTCCCTGTCCATGCCTGGGGAGGAGGCACCAGATGATTTTTAAGGTCTCTTCCAACCCAAAACATTCTATGACCTTCATATGACCTTTTAACACATGTACATTCAACAAGCATTCTACTACTCTAATGATTTAATAGTTTCATTAACAAATTATTGGGGAGAAAATCCAACCGTTAACACATATATTAACACTCTTGTGTTGCAAGTTGCTTATCAGATTATGATTCAACTTTACAGATAATTTCCCCCCTTCATTTCTGGTCTCAGAAAAATCCTACAGACATACACATGTAGAAATGCACAGATGATGTTTCATAAGAGCTGTCAAGCAGTGGTGAACTCTGGAAGTCCAAGGGTTAACTGGAATGTAGCATTCCTTTGAGAGGATAAAAAGAATAAAGTTCTGAAAGCCAGAGGTAATATTTCAGCCTCTGATTTTATTAGACTCTGCTTCGTTCCTAAGCATAGTATGTCCCATAGAGCTGGCGAAATTACTATCTCCGGTTCTCAAAGACTGAAATCCTTCATCTTTCTCATAATCCCTCAGTAGGAAACAGAAAATCACTTTCAACATCTCCATAACACCTTTAATTTTTCATGTTGAATGTTCTTTTTATTGCTCATCTAAGAAAGGTGCCAAAGTCTCCGTTATTACTTATTAGTCCATACCAGTTTATTACTTCATTTAAAATATGGTGCTTCCATTCTCCAACTATTTGCTTTACACACCACCATATACATCACTCTTTTCTTTCAGAAAGGGTTTGGAGAAGGAGCTGTAAGAGATGTGTGACACAAGATCACATCAGTCCAAGAGCCTATATATGCACCTAATTTGGTGTGATCAAATTGAATGCAAATGTCAAGTTCCCCTTCTAAAAAAAAAATCAGTGAGATGAAAACATGCATTTAAATCACTGATTACATTCTCAGTAACTTCCATAGATGGGGAAAGATAAGAAATTTTTAATGGGAAAAATACCGAGCTATAAGTGGAAGGATGATGCTAATGTAAGAGTTCAGTTCTCACTGAATGAAAAAAACAAAACAAAACAAAAAACCCAACAAAAAAGACCAAAACAAGCAAACAAAAAAACCCAAACAAAAAAACCAACCAAACAAACAAATAAACAACAAAAAAAAAAACCCCGAACAAAAAACAGCTACAAAATACACTATTTTATGGAACAACATATTCCATAGACGTTCCCTGTAGGGCTAGGGCTACCAGGCCACTGGATCCTGATCAGATAGTTCAGAAGCACAGATTTGCCTGCATTTTAAACAGTAGAGGGCGGGGGGAAGAAACAAAACAAAATTAATTTAGCCCCAAGAGACATACAGTGGCAACAAACAAGGCAGAACTGTGTTGTTCTGCCATTCCACAGCCTCTATTGCAGAGCTGAGCACTGTTATGCCTACAAATGTAAAAAAATAAAATAGCTCATCATATTAGTACCTCTCTTCCTAATATTTAAACAGAAGAACACCCCAAAACTGATGCAATGATGCAATGATCAGGGTTTTGGTTTTGTTTTGTTCTTTTTCAGGCTTTTAAGTCTAAGTCTATAACCTTGGTATGCTTTTCCATGCCTTAGGTAACCAGCGGTTCCCCTCCATACCAACCTCCATACCAACTGTCACCAAAGAAATCAAATTACTTATTCCTCAGGAGGCAGACACAAATTCATTTCCTGATATTTCTGTTTTCTGGCTTTTTGAAACACTTTGCCCATTAAATCTCTCTGTGTCCAACTTTCACCATAATATAACTGTTCTCAAAAAAAAAAGTAACCCGTAAAAGCATTTCTCTTTCAATTCACATCCTGAGTTAGTCAAAACTTTCCAGATTTTTTTTTGCATTCCCTGTTCATTTTCTTTAAACAGAATGAAAGCTGCAGACATAGAACGAGTGAAATTCAGATTCTGTTTATACGTTTTGAGACACTCCAATATTCCTTGCCATTTAGTAATCTTACTATATAACTGCTTCAAGTCTTTCCTAAATTTCACATTATCTAATATCAAAAATATAATTTCCTTTCTTTTCTGGAAGAAAATATTTCAGAAAAGTCAGCTTCCATTCCTCATGACAACTTTAACCAGACACTTAAGCCCACTGTAACAGCTTATGCTTAATAAAATGTCTTAGCTTTAATTCATTTGCTTTTAAAAACATGCACTGTTGAAAAGAACCAGAATGAAAAGCAATACAGAGAGAGCAAAACAACAGCAACATCTGCATCTTCAAGTCCATTTTAGATCAACATAAGTTAGTAGCTTAGTTTTAATGGCACTGAGCTGCTTTATGTTGATGGCCTGCTGTTACTGATCCTGAGAGCATAATGAAGAACATTAAGTGTTTAAACATAGATGTCAATAAAATACACAACAAATAATGACCGATAGTGGGGGTTTGCAGAGATCTGCCATGCTGATACAAGCTGTAATAGACCATTAATGAGAAACAGAGCAGAGGAAATTCTGATAGGAGAGATTGATCAAAATAACTCACACAGCCTCCCCATTTCTGATAAAGGGCTTTTTAAATGAAGACATTATAGCCCAGAAGACTCGGCTGTGAATTTACAGCACACCAGCGCCTCCTCACAGACTCCATGCCTGCACATGCTGCACCCAGGCTGGTGACACTGAGTTCGCTTCCCCATTTCATGTGTTTGAGATTGCGTGAGGGTCAGTGGCAGATATTGTGTGGATTAGTTGGAATGCTGTAAATGCCAGTACAGCTTATTCAAACCAGTATTTCCTTAATTAGAAATTGAAGTCTGTACAGCTATCGTACATCTCTTTCCTATGATGAACACAGATGTGCACACGGACAGGAGTGGAGGGAAATGGTGGGAGACTGTCTTTATAGAGATGCACATATGTATCAAACCCTGAAAACTAATCCATTATTTACTGCTTTTGCTGTTGCTCTGACTTTCCAGGTAACAATGATACATTTAAAGTGCTGATCCACACGAAATCCATCATATTAAGCACTCAGTCTCAGCATTGTAACTTCTCACTTGAGGACACAAAATGTTCTTCACTATCTTCACACGTTACAACATCGTTCAAATTTTAAAAATCTGATGTTTATCATTGAAGGGTATAATTACATGTTCCTCACTGAATTTTCATGGTATTAATCAGGTGCACCTCTGGAAAGAAACATCACCTAGGACTGCTGCAGGAAGCCAATGGGTTTTAATGCATTTACTCATAACTATTTTGGCTTCTCATAAATTATTTATTAAGACTGCAGGTACCAAGCAGCCAGACTGCTTGGTAGCAACCTATCTAAAATGCCACTTGGAAGACAAAATAATATGATGTGTGCAGAAAAGAAGAGAGAGAGGACTCAGCTGTGAGGTAAAAACAACAGGTGATCTCTTGGTGTTCAGAGGTACATAATTCTAAATGTTTCAGTGTCTCTCTGCAACACATCCCTGATGTAAAATATAACACTTTGCAAGTAAACGAAACATACATATGTGCACACACACATCTATATGTATATACACAGCTATAAATAAAAGCAGTGCATTACAGAATTTCCAGTGTGTAAGACCACAGCCAAAACAACTTCAAGCCCCAGGAAAGGAGAGAAATAACCAGGAAGAAATGGTATTTCATCTGAAGTTCAATGACAAAGGAATCAAAAAGCAGCACATGAATATTATTAGCTCATAAGCTCTGCTCCAGCTACATGCTGGGTCTTGACATGAGCTAGAATGCACTGTGAAGAGAAAGATGGAAATTGTCAGACGACTCCTACTTGAAGCAGTAGTAGTAGTAGTAATAATAATAATAGTAATAATAATAATAATTCCTTTCATTTGTGTTGTGTGGTGAATGGAAGGAAGCAGGAGGAATACAGAAGGTAAAAATAACTGCCTGAAAAGAGTCATGTCAACAAACACCAAACATTTTGAACACTTTCCAAGCTTACTTCAGGAAGCTTTAACTGGCTCCGCAAATTCTCTCCAAACATGATTAGTCCTGACAGCACTTCTGACTTGCTGCGCCTGACTGTTTAACCAATTTCCCAAGACTAAGAGAAACAGACCTCTTGTAACATTGGAAAGGTAAATAATCTGTTAGCACCCTAATATATGAATTCTATTTTTCCCCCCCGTTTTCTAGTTCTCTCTTATTTGCTATATTCTCAGAATGATGCCTCCAATCACCACAATGAACAAATAGTGGTTCTTCTTGAAAGTGTCTGATGCAGTGCAATTTCTCTTTTGAATACATTACATATTTCAGGTCTGTTGTGAGCACACTTCTAAAGTATAACCTCATCTTTCTTTGGCTTACTGTTATTCAAAACCCCACATGTTCTGCCAAAACAGATCTTAAATATGATTCCAAGATGCAGAAAGATAACAACACATTCTTATTCTTGCTAACCTTTTCTCTAGTTGCATGGCTAATTTGTTGTGTTGATAGGAAGTGCAGCCAATTTTGCAAAGTACATTATTTAATATAAATTCACTGAGCATTCTGAACTCCAATGGAAGTCATTGATTTCTCCTGAAATATTCACCTTACCACAACTTGTCATGACAACCTGTGCCACCATCCTGCTCAAAACCCACTAAGAATTAGTCTGACTCCTTTCTCCTCTGTAATGTGTAGTCTTTCAGAACTACTAAACTCAGAGGAAGACCACAGCAACTTGCCCTCTCTTTTTTTGAGCCACCCAGTTCAGCAAATCTTGTGTTGAGGGTGGAACTGTGCAGCTGAGGACCTGTAACATACACTGCCTTATAAAAAATGTGAAAATGCCAAGATTCAACATAACAAACCCAGAGGCATCTCTCTATAACCTTGTGGGATGAAACCACATTTTTTTCTAATTAAACTTTTTACTACTGTTAATACACAGTGTGTGGAAGAAAAGATACTCAAAATGCATTCAAAAGGTGTTTTCTGCAGTTGCCAACTTTCCTTTTTCAGTACCATCCAAAAGTACAATACCCAAGACAATATGGCTGAGCATCATTTAAATAGAAACTAAGTGGAAACTTAATGCAAAAAACCTGAACTGTGGAAAACAGTCTGGTTTTGTTTGCTAAGTGGCCTCACACTAAGCTTTTGATCCAGGTGTTGTGGGAATGGAACTGACACATACTGCACTTCCAAGTTTTTAATGATGCCCAGAGCTTTCATTTTCTTTTACGCTCTGACAACGGGAAACATGGTCTCCTTATGTACGACATAAAATCCAATAAAGAAGCCAGCTGTTCCTTCCCTGGTGAACCCTGCAACTCCAGTCTGAATACAGGTTTTCTGAGAAAAAAAAAAAGTGGAGTAATTGCACTGTACCTGGGCGACTACAATACACGCGACTATTTTTCCTGTCTACATATATCAAGTACACAGAAAAAAATTGCAGAGTGGACAGGTATAAGCCAGCAAAATAATCACCTGTTTAACAGCTAGCAGGTTTTACACAGTTTCTTGGCTTTCCTTATCACAGTATCCTACAGGATGCCCTTTCCTTCCCAACATCTCTCAAACATCTATTGCAATAATGCAAACTGACATACCTGCTCTGCCAAGTGCTGGCTACCTACTGACACAGCCAAAGCAGATATTATACAGTAAGTGTGCTAATTCAGAGACCCTCCAACATCACAGGCCAAGTTTTGCTCTTAGCGACAACAGCAAACACTGATATTTTTGAGACCACAATCTCAGCAAGAGGACTGCTCTATTTTCCCATCTTCCTTCTTGCCATCAAAAAAATTCAAGAGATTATTACAACGTATAGCAGAGCAACCTATTGCAGCTGCAGAAGAACCTATTGCAGCTCAGTCAAGCAGCTCTAAGTGCCATGATGGGGACATATCTACGTTCCATGTTTGGAGAACAAACGAATGAGGGAACCACCAGAGCTGTTGCTCATGTGTTTGAATTGCATTCCTTGATCTCAGCTATGAAATGGCAGCAGCAGTGAGGAAATGTCAAAGAAATACAGTTTTAACAATCAGTTAAAATCAGTTTTAACTAATTTTGCACATACTTTTCTGGCAGATCACCCTTCCAGTGTGTAACAGGGCTCTTTCATGATCTTTCTTGCCCAGGCACAGTCAGGTGCCCTGAGATGGCAAGGGCAGGACAGAACCGGGGCCTGAGGGTGCATATTCCAGTACAAATTCAGGTTCAAATGCCAACTGAAATGGATAGATCACCCCAACACTCTTCCCCTGCCTCCACAAGAGCCAAAAAAATACTAAACAAATATGCAAAAACTCCATATTTAGAAAAAACAGAAAAGCTTAGCCAGATCTGTAGGTGATGTAACACCAATTTACCACACTTGAGAGCTTTCCATTGGTTGGCTGTGGCATAAAGAACAGCATTATTATTTTAAATCCATGTCTTCTCATCCTTCTGCTATAGATGCTAGAAAGTCGATCTCAAGAATTGTGTTGGCCTGGAGTAATCTTAGTGGGAATCTACGTGCTCAGGGAGAGCAATTTGCTGTTATCTACACTGTCATATTTACTACTGTAAATAACAGTCTGTAGACACTGACAGTATAGTATCCAGTGGATACTCACCCACTTGATAGAGTGATTTCAGAGAACAGTTTTTCACATTTATCCATGAAAATTTAATCAATTCTATAATGTAAGCAGTTGAGTGGGAGCTAAATTCATCCTAACACTGAGGCCAAAATATGGCAAGATATACCTTCCCTTGGGAAAAGGAATAATCAGGTAGATTCCAACCTTTATCAGCCCTGTTTGCTGGATTCAATACCAAACATGTTTGTATTGTTGTTTTGGAAATTAATTCAGATTCTTTTACATTCTAAATTTTAAATAAATATTTTTCAGCAAAACTACTGAAGTAATTGGGGATCATTCACTTACCTATTGAAGTTACATCAAAGCCAAGCCATTTGCACAGCAGTTCAGATATCCATGTTAGGAATCCATCACCACGTGGAAAGGACATGGAAGAAAAGTAAGAAAAAGGAAAACAGTAAGCTACCCTGCTCCTTTTGTCAAATGAAAAAAGCATTAAAACAACCCTATAAATAACAATCAGTGTTACACTCTGCCATGAACATGGAATATATTAATTTAAGCAGGTACCTGCTAAATGCTGGTTTTTTCCTGTTACCATTCATTACAGCAAGTGGGTTGTTAAAGTAGCTGTTAAAAGAAAATGTTGAATGGTACTTACATTACACATAAACAAAAATCGAACAATCCTGTTATGCTTGATAGCAGGCTACAGTCAAACAGTTTCACAGCATTTTTGTAAATGACTTGAATGCACTCTTTATCTGAATATCAGCAGGCAGAGGGCCAAGATGGAAATTATGGAATGAGAAGGAAATTGAACAATTCAGATATGTTTATGGAAAGCTCACAAATCAGGGCATCTCATTTGGCACCAAACAAAGCTGTTATTCATGATGTGCAGCTACAAAAAGGAAAGCTGTTCTCTGCTATAAAATGTAGCCACAGCATTACAAGCTCAGTAGAAAAAATAAAGGTTGACATTCTAGGATTGTCCTGTGCAGGGCCAGGAGCTGGACTTGACGATCCTGATGGGTCCCTTCCAGTTCAGCATGTTCTGTGATTCTATGATTGCCATAAAAATATGGCAATGACCACTGGACCACGAGCATGATCCTGAGTATCCACAGCTGCTACATCAGCTGAAATCAAACCAAGAAACTACACTGGCACAGCATTTCCTGTAACAACGTTTCTTAGGTACGATGTAATGATCCCAAACAACAAACTTCACCTCTGAGTCATCGTTTTCTATGCAGTCATAAATACGTGAGTTCCACACCAACGCCTGAAGACACTGATTTGCAAAGAGCATCTCCTCACAGGAACTTGTAAGATCATTTGCTGGGCTACTAGAAAGCAACAGTGACTACACCAGTTCCCATAGTTGGATTCTGATCCACTCCCTGCTCTTCAGATTTGTGAAATTAGATTTATCTTGGAGATCAACATGCTAAAAAGCCATTTTATATGGTTTATATAAGTTGCAATTAGAACCCTCTCATTTTGAATGAACTTTGATACCTGTCAAATAGCTGACTTTACCAGCCTATATATGAAGGAGAAAGCACCTGCTTTGTTGTCATTCTTCCTAAAGTAAGTGCTTTTTAAAAGATATCAAAATCAGCATTGAATAAACATTTATTATTTATTCACACGAGTCCAAATTTATTCACAAGACTGGAGGAACAAATACTCAAATACCAGAAAGTGAGACGGAGGACTATTTGAGTTTATTCTGCATTAAAGATGGACCTTAAAACAACACTTGTGATAAAAGGCTACTTCATTTCTCAAAGATTCTTTTTGCTTGACAGTGTTTTGGCTCCTTTGCAGCTAACGTATTTCAAACACTCAGCCTACCCAGAGGCCTCTAAGCTGAGACGTGTGGTGATCTCTTTAGATGTGTCACACAGATATAGGCTGCTGCAATTCGTTTAATTGGGGAGATCAAGGGAGAGCCTTTGTATTCATATTGTTGCGTTGTTTGTGTTCAGTTCAGTCTTTGCTATCACGAACAATACAAACAAAAGGCGTTATTAAGTGAAATGTGCTTTGCTCTTCCGCGCCTAATAATGTGCCAAATACGAGCCTACAACCTTGAAGCTGAGAGGTCAGCCTTGGGAAGCATCAGGAAAAGAGAATTTCCTTCAGTAATCTCACAATTCAGGGGTAGTACTGGAGTAAAGATGAAGAAATATTATATTCCGTTCTACTGACTGTGGGTTTTCCCAACCTATTCTAATGTACGCACGCCATGATTCATCAATGTACATACTCAGGTGTTTTACAAAAAGCAAAGAATTTCTATGATAGCAAGCTGATGCTCAGAAAACAGTTTGAATAAACTTCCTTTTCCGAAAAATAAACGAGCCAAAGAAACACAACATGCTTTCATAACCTCCCACTTCTTTTAAAAACACAAGGATAAAAAGACAACAATTACATAAATTGGAAAACACTGTTGTTACAAAGCAACAAAAAAACCCCAACTTTAATAAGAAAACACTTATCTCCCACAAAAAAGTCTTAACATTTATTGTGCCATGTCTCCCATGGTTTGAGTGATATTTCTAATTATTCTTTCTATGAATTCTTCTGACAGGCTAAAAAGAATAAAATAAATTAACCTTTTCCCTAGAATCCTTTAGCAGTATTTTTCCCCCTCTCTTCCCACAATGGTCAAAAATAACTAGAAAAGCACCATATTTTGTGGACTTTAGATGTTTTTTGGCAGTCACAGACCACTTCCTTGGTTTGTGTAAAACACCACAGCTCAGCTGAAGTCAGTGGTGAGGCTTCAGGTTCCCTCGAGTCATGTACATGACACTGAAAATGTTTGTTATGGAAATTATTCTGCCTAGCACAGCCCAGATATTCAGGAAACTCTGGCTGCTTTCCTGAGGACTGGAAGATCTATGAAACCACCGTCTTGCTGGCTATTGTGCATGCATTTAAAGTGCAATAAAGGGCATTCATTGCCAAGGAACACAGCATTTGTACATCCATTTCTCTGATAACCTGTATAATTCAATGAGGATTATGTAGCAGGGAGAGAAGCACAGAGAAACCAATGGTGCTGTCATTGTTTCCCAGGCAAAAATTACACTATCTTCTTTTATTTTTTGACTGCAAATTACTGTCTTAAACATTTTTGGAAGTTTATCTGCTTTAAAGGGGGTCATTCAGAGGTCTCAACTGTTCTCGTTCATATTCTCATGACAGTTGACTGAACCCTTGATCTTTGACCTGGACAAAAATTAACCCTCCACATTCCACCTTCCAAACTGAGACATTAATATTCCTAATAATGAGAGGTTATTAAAATCTTAAAAGTTCAGTGGAGCATTTCAAGGACAGTGGAATGAGATTTCAGCAAATACCTATAGATTTATTGCATAATGCAAACCATTTGATTTGTTTGGATATATGCTCCAAGGTTACGGTTCAGCCAGCCTTGGCTGTCTGGAAAACAGCCACTTGACTAATCTGACTTGATCTGTGAAAGAGGAAAAATCCTTGTTATGGGCATGTGCAGCTACACATTATTCCTCTTACCCCTTTCCACCCTTAACTATGGAAGGAATATTATCTGTTAAGCGAATTTAAAATACAGCACTGATAGATGCGATGCCCAAGTACTATGGAAAAAAACCCACAACTGAGGTTCATAATTCACTAGATTAATCTATAAAAGTTACTGCATCACTTTCTGTACCTTATACACTCAAGCCTTTAATTTTTGGAACAGTCCTTCTGCTAGCCTGTGCCTGGCCAGCTTTTCTATTTCACTCAACTCAAATTCCCTGGTTGGTCCATGATAACATGGTTGGTCCATGATGACATATCTGCCTGTGTATTTTCCATGACTAAAAAGATTATCAGGAACAAGAGGAATTACACTAACAGAGCAAACTGAGACCCATGTGAGAATTAGACTAAACTAAAATAAAAATTATCACACAGAGAGAAAATGGAGAAAAGAGTGGAAATGCAAAAGAATCAAGATCCTCTAGAACTTTAAGCTATGAGACCAGAAGGATCAGCAAATACTCTTATGAAGGGAAAACAGAAAACTTGTTGTAATAAGTATTTTGAGGTCCTGCCATCCTGCCATCTTAATCAAAAGTGGAGCAATAAACTGTAATAAAGCTCACCAAATTACCACTTTTGATTGACACTTACTGAAAAGGGTTTTGATGCAGGACCCCATCTTCCAATGAGATATTTGTACTCTCTTACAGAACTTGGAGAACTGGAAATGGAACTGATGCAAGACATGGAGTTTATGATTGCTGTTATTTTTATTGACTGCCTAGCTTGTCTGAAGAAGCTGACAAAATTCATTGTCAGGTTCCCTTTAAAATATATTAGTATGAGATAAATGATACTGCATAACAGTGCAACATAAAGAGCAATATAAATATTTTGATTCTTTCCTTCCTTCCTTTCTCATACACTTACAGTTTCCATAAGAAAATTAAATTATGTGCATATTTCTTCTAAACCTGTTACTCTACATTCAGCTATGATATGGAGGCTATGCTAGCACTCTTCACAACTAGCTCCTCATTAATGCATTTGTGATCTCATACATTTATGACATGCTTTTACATTCTGTATCTATGTGAAATCCCAGCTCCAACCTCCCTGCCACAGGCTGCCAGTCTGCAACAGAGCTGCTTCCAAAACATCAGACTTCGCAAAAGATGGAAACTCACAGAGAAGAAACATGTTCAGTATATCCACCAATATTCTCCACAGCCTTGCCAAAATGTTCAGGTTTAACAGCGGCACCAGGGTTAAAGAAGAAAGCAGTGCCTCCTCCGCACTGGCTGCTGCTGTTTCCTTCCAGAGGTGCCAGGGCACAGAGGAGCAAAGAGCAGCTCCTCAAGAAGAGCACAAACCCAGTGGCAGCTGCCAGCTACTGAAACCCTGTCGTGACATTACCAGGGGTTGCAGCCAAATGTATAGACCGAACAAGACAAAATACTAACTATTAACAATTATTGTAGGGATAATTGCGCAAGATTTCCAATGCAATACTCAGTTTGCCATGTCAGTCCTAACTAATTCATCACATATTAAGTTGGAAAAACAAGGGTGGAAGAGCACCATGATTTGCAAAACCATTATGAAGACCATAATTCCAAGCAAAAATCATCTCATTTATTGTGACTGACTCTGGCAGTCATTGGCTTTGGCAAAGGTAAATTAGAAAATTTGAGAGAAAACAGTATTACTAGTGGGAGCACACTTTTTTCTTTAAATTGCTTTATGACTCAATTGAGGGTATTTTTTTATATTTTCTTTTCCGACCAGAAATTCATATTTAGGACAGCAGAATATTTATACCTGCCTAATTAAAAATGACAGATACCTAGCAGCTGTGAAGGTTACCAGAGGTACATTTTGGTATCTATTTGTAACCTTTATTAACACAAATAGGTTTTGGCAAAGTAGTCAATGACTGTATTGAATGGATTCTACATTAATCTTGGTTCTGGTGATTAAGTATCACTGCTGTGACTGAGTCAGACAAAGCTGGAAAATCCTCCTCCAGTAGTTGCCTACTGCCACCATCAGTTCCTGATCACAACAAGGCCAAAATAACAATTTAGGTTTCATTATCCTTTTCCACCCATGACAAAGCATGAGAAAATTCTTTGGAACAGACACTGGCAAGTCTGCTATAATAGAAGCCCAAGTGGGAGGCAACTGAAGTTGTACGTAAAGCAGGGCAATACAAAAGAATTTAAAAAGATCAGGACTATCCAAATGGTTTTTGAACATATCACACAATGTTGCAGGTGTGAAAGGACTCAAATGTGATCTCTTACAAGAGCTCATTTGCTTAATATCTGTCAGAATATTTGCTATATTTCTGTTAAAACTCTATCTACAGATAATCTAAATACATTATCCTGTGATGATTCATGTACAGAAAATTATGTGCACTTACATATACACATACTTGCACATATATTTCAGCTGTGCTCCCATTTCTTCATCACAGAGACAAAAACACTTCCCTTTTCATACTGAGACATACAGATGACATACTGAGACATTCAGACTGAGACATACAAATGACATGACTGAGAAGCAAGTCCTGAGGAAATGCAGACTAGCTGAGAATACCACAGCACCCTCCCAAGGCACCTGGGATCCATGTCCCTTGAACAAGCAAATATGCCAAGTTCAAGATCTTTGTACTCTCCAGGCATTCGCTAACCTGAGGGTTGAGTGTATCCAGGACTAATTGGAGCTCCAAGTTAGGATCACTGCATAAGTGACACTGTGGCCTTCTAATGCATAAATAAACATATATATATGTGTATATATGATATACAGGCAATTTGGAAACACTAGGATATCTTAATGTTCAGAAAATACAAAATAGAGGCTATAAATAAGAATAGAATGAAAAAAATAATATCAGCAACAAAATACTTTTTTTATTAACATGGACTTCTAGTGTTAGGTTACCACCAGTTTATTGTCACATAGCTAACATTATTCCTCTTAATAAAGCTCTTTTTTTCTACCTTCAGGGAAAATAATATACAGTAGCCCTTTACTTCTGCTTGCTAGAACTTGGAGGGCATATAAACCACATCCAGGAACATACCCCAGCTTTATTGTTCTTTGTTCTATGAACTGTGCGTGTCCTCAAAATGTCATCAGCAATAAACTGTAAAAGGCATCACATCAAGTCATTAAAAGACACTCCCTAAGGCAAGAGACCACAAACTGAAATTGCCTACTACCTTATTTCCACATTTGGCCCACCTAGGTATGGCAACTTTGCAGCCTTTTATCAAACACATATTTCCATACATTACAAGTGTATTTAATTCCTGGCCAGCCGAGAACAATGGAGGAAATGATGTTTATTTAATCATTGGGTTAGTTTTTCCAGTGCTGAGTGATCACCTTCGGAATATGATTGGCGGGCGGCTCCTGCCGAGGCCCCCGGGGCAGTCACCTGTCACTTCAGGCAGGCAGGACTGGTGTGACAGCCACGCCGCTCGGTCTGACAGCGAGTGACAGTGGCCCAGCCTCAGACATACCTGCCTTGGCCATTTCTCCTCTCTCCCAAAGAGGTTGCGTGCTATCTGATGAGAACTTGGTGCTGCACAAGGCAGGTAAGGAAACAAAATCGTTACCTAAGTAAAAAGAACCTGGCGAACAAAGGACAGCTTCTACCCAACAACCTGAAATCTGTTCTGGCTTTCTCCAGAGTAAACTAGGATCCATCAGATCCATCCAGTAAAAAAGATCCACCAGAAACAACAGAGTTACAGAAGACAAGGCTGCAAAAACAAAGTTGAGAAGGGAAAAAAACCCACAATACTTGAAAGGAAACAATATCATCACACGTCCTGTTTTTTTACACAAATTCTCATTTTAAAATGACTTTCATTGTTTCTATTTTTTTAGACTATGTTTATATCTCAAAACATACCAAAAAACCCCAAAAAACAACAAACCCCTAACTGTAAATGTTCCAACCAACTTCAAGATACCTAATCAGTTGACAAGTGATTATGGAGCAGATGTAGTTCTCAATGTTAAGCCAATTTGTTGCACAAAGGCAATGAGCTGGAGTTCCAGGTATGGGAATATCACATTACACTGCTATTTCCTACCACAAACCCTACCACAAAAAATATAGAAAAGCCAGTGCAATCTCAGGGCCCAACATAGCCTTTGGCCCAAAGCAAGTAATATCTCTAGTTTTGATAATTCAAATGAACACACACGAATATTCCACAGGAGGATGTACTTGCTGCTGAAAACTCCATCAATTTGAGATTTGAGGTTGCTTGATAAGGCACTGATGTTTTCGGCTTGAATTTATATTACGCTGTTTATTTTTCTGAAGCCTTTGGGCACTAATAACCAAATTATCACACATTGTGAACCTCACTGTTGAAAATTATTTCTATGCTTCCAAAGACAACTATAAGTATATAATGATTTTCCTACATTGCTGTGTTTGGGTTTTTTGGGGTTTTTTTTGTTTTGTTTTGTTTTGTTGTTTTTTTTTTGTTTTGTTTTGTTTTTTTTTTTAATTTATTTTTTTTGTTTGTTTTTTTTTTAATGTGTAAGCTTAACTAGTCCTTCTTCATGTCTACTTTTAACTAGTCCACCACAACTTGGCCAAAAATCAAAAAATGCAGATTAAGTATACATCTCAAGACACAGGGATGACATGTGGAAGGTGATCTCTGCAGAGATTTCAGTATCAGGATCATCTGCCATAATTCCTTCCCATCAGTGCAATGATATACATAGGCTGATGTCCTAACCCAAGAAACCTACTTTTTGGGTCCAGTGAAGGGAGGAAAAGGACAACTGACAGATTCTCTTAAAAAGAAGTATCTTACTTTTTTTCCCCCCTAAGAAGTTCTTATGTACAGGTTTGGGATAAGGTTACTGACATATTAAATCTATCAAAAAGAAGGAATAATCACAAAGTTATGGCTGCATTTAATGTTCTCCAAAGAAACAGGCAAATGGAATGGGATAGCCAACAAGGGCACAAAACAAAACATTCAGAAAGAAGAACATTTTGGATTATTTCAGTCTCATTTCATTTGTGTGATTTACCTACTTAACAAAGTTGGCACTGAGACCCTAGTGCTGGAAAAGTTATAATCCTTATTTATAAAATATTTCTCCGATCTAAAAACACATGAATATTTTCATTTTACTAGAATAACAAAATACAAATCCTACCCGTGGTCACACTTTAAACACGGATCATCCTTCTTACTGCAACCTTCCTTTATCCAAAATTAATGATTAGATCACTCATAAATGAACATTATCAGTTACACAGACTTTTCAATTTGCCTGTTTCTCTGGCAGGTTTTTCTGACCTTATGCATTTACTGTTTGTTCTATGACTAAGCCAGACAGTATCTTGGAGGGTCTCTACCTGAAAGGTTTTCAAATCCAAAAAGTTTCCTTAATGAACATTTCCTGTAGGAACAGCTATGAAAATGTACACATGCCATGAATGTTTTCCATCTATTTTTTCTTACCATTGATATTTTGTGAGTTTTTTTCTTCATCATAATGTGCAAGTTACGAGAAGAAGGGCAGTGTCTGTCAAACTTTCCCCTCACAAACCACCCACAGAGATACCTATCACCCCAGCTACCAGCCAGAAACAGCATGGTATCTGCAGCTTCCAGAGAAAGATTAGGCTCAGAAATTCTGGAGAGATTTGTCAGGTCCTGTTTTGCTGGAGGATGAATCTTAAGTAAAACCATCAGAAATAATTTGCTTTAGGGGATAAAATTCCCCGTTTCCTAACCTAACCCTGCAAAAGCAAATGATAAAGATTTTGTTGACTTCAGCGAAGTCAAAGTTTGAGAACATGAAGTGAATTTCTTCAAAACCTTCCAAGTGATGTCATCCAAAATGAGAGAAGGGAGATAGGAGTACAAGGCACCTTGTCTCAGCCCTTTAATGATACAAAAAGCAGAGCGTGGCACGCCTAGCACGGATAGAGAACAGTCGTTTCCTCATGATCAGCATTGCTGAAATCAAAAGTGAGCGTGCCAATGTGACATTGGAGAAAACAAAATTTATGTCTAAAGCCAAAGAAAAACTGTTGAGGAACATTTTATTCAGGTGAAAATATGGTTTATGTAATCCTGCCAAGGTCACTAATGCACAGACAGCGCTAATGCTGAACTGCTGCCACGAAAGTTGAAGCTGCCCAAGGGCTTCCGCTACTTACGCAATCACTAAGAGATTTCAAAGAAATATGAAGAAAAATATGAGTAGAACATGACAGTCTGTACTGTTCACTACTCTTCTATGGATTTCTTCTTCCCCCTTTAGGATATGCACAGCATGTGGTATTGTCCCTGATGCGTTTCCATGAATGTGTCCTAATATCCTGGAGGGAAATGAAAGAGCCCTATCATGCTGCTTTTTCATTTAAATTAGAGAAAATTCTGTATCCTGAATGATCAGAATAGTGTCCTTAATATGTAGAGCAATGAACTGGCTGCCAGTGAAGGCAGGAATCCTGATTTCATGGACCAATGGTCTAATCTACTAAGGCAAATTCTTCTTCCTACATATGACAACTGTGAGCTTTAGCCTAACATTCAAAACAATGAGATCATGAAAATTCATTTTTGAGAGACAGATGGATGATATCCATTATTAATGGAGCCCCAAACAGAACCTTTCCCTAAACAATGCATGTAGAGTCTTTATCAAGATCTGTCAGGCAAAAAAAAACTTGACACAGTAAAAATGATAATAAAAAAGTTCAGTTTTGCAAGGATAGATATTACAGGTAAATGCATGTAATATTACAGTCCACTTATTGACAACAATTCAATGAGCAGTTACCTAGTGGCATTCAATAGATTCAACTAATTAAACTCCCACAACTGTCGTTCGCTTTTCATATATTTCAGTAAAAAAAAAAAGTGGCAGTGGAAGGAGATGTTCTTTCCTTTGTATTTCATATTGTCAAAACAAAATGCCACCTTTAAAAACCAAGGAGGTGATATAACCACACCTCAGAACAGACACCTAAACAAAATAATTATCTTCCAGAAGCCCAGCCATAACCAGTGGAAAAAGAGCAGAGCTGGGAGAGGCTGGTTGAAGGCCTAAAGTTGGATTCCTTCAACAAATGGTACTTCTTCAGAGGGCAACACAAGACACTTAAAAGCAAAAGAAAGCCAACCACTCTGCCTCCCAAACAAATTGACTGTGTTCATGCACCCTACAGGATTAAGAACAGTACCAGTTTCCTCCTACAAAGTGCAGGGCTCTCGGCTTGGACATAGCAGTGTAATTTTTCTAGATGCATTATGTGAAAATGAGTGACTTCTGATCTCTGCCTCATCTTCCTGTAGTCATGAAATGATAACAAACAACCTGATAAATTTACAAATTCTGTCCTCAAGCTGAAACAAATGACAAAGCTTCTGTCTCTCAAGAAAATAACAATCCCTATTCCCGGTTCTCCTCCTTTCCAGAGTATCTAGACTACCTGAAGAGATAAACTTATTGACCCCCAAAAAAAGAAATTTTTGTATGGTAACCTTATTTCCCTGAGAGTTTGAAGGTGTTCTTGCTTGTTATAAATGAATGGTCCATGTGTATAGGATTAATTCCCTGCCCAAACATGCACCAAAATCAGCATGCCCAGGCCAAGAACAGACAATTCTTAGGCAATCCGGTAACTGATGACAAAAAGCAATAAAAAAGTAAGTACAGCTGTAATTTGCTACTAAAACAAGCAAGACTCTTTTCAAAGCCTGAAGACAAGTATCCAAGTGGCATACATGGAGTTACTAGGGTTATTGCTTCCTGTCCGTGCAGTCCTTCTCTTTGGTCTGCCCATTCCCATTTTCAGTCCCCCCAGTGTTTCATCTCCTGCTCCATGCATCTGTTTGTCTGATGTATGATAATCTTAGTGATAAATTCCAAGGTATAAGCATTAATGTCTTTGAAACGGTGACCATTGCCAGTCAGACTTGGATAGTCCTGGTAATTCCAAGTGACAAGTAATCCTGTTCTGTAATGGTTCTACAATATACCAAAGATAAAAATAGAGAATTGGTACTGCTTTTTAAGCAAAAAGGAGGGAAATGGTTTAAAACAGACATTTCCGCATTCCTTTCTCACGACTAGTTCAGCCATGTAATGGGAATTATTATCCAGTTTACATCGGTGACACAGCAAAGGTACTTCTCCCTTTCAAAGAATCCTTTTCCATCTCTTATTCATTCTTCCTGCCTCCCACATTTCTCTCAAAACCACAAAGTACAGAGGTTTATACTGAGTCAGAGCTGACTCCAAGTTCAGACAAAATTGTCAGCAATAACGAACATTTCCTATGACTGAATCTCGAAAAGTCAGGTTTGCCAAAGTGGCTACAACTGCTCTGCTTCTTCTATCTTCCCTCATTACTGAAAGAGAGCGTCTGCCCCTAGCTCTGACTCTTCCCTTTCCCATTGCAAAAGGAGCTTGGTATCAGTCAGATCTCCACATCTCCTTCCCTGCTTGGCAAAATTTTATTTTCCATATGTGACAGAAGACTGGAGCCATCTCTGTTCCAGTGTATAATTTGCAGGAAAACAGGTCCAGTAGGTCAGGCCCAGATTCAACACCAAGTGTCAATTTAGTTACAACTGCAGGTGGTAATCACTGGCAAGTTAAATTTGGACACAGAGTGCACTTAACACATGACTGGAACCCTCAACGGGTACACAAGGTTGCTAAAAGCAATGTTCTCAGGCACATCAAAGCCTCTTCATTCTCAGTTACAACTTCTAAAGTTAATCCCTTGTTTCTCCTTTGCTGGTGAACAATGGCAAAATGTAGCAGAATTTGCCTCAGCAGTAATGCATTAGCTTTCCTTCTGTAAAAAGACAGAGGTAGGTGGCACTTGGCCAAGATATTTATGATCTCCCACATGTGCAAGTTGTCCCAGACTCAGCAACCTCTGCTCTAAGGCTGGGGACTGAGCTGAGCTAACACAACGTAGGAACTGCCAGCTGGGCACATGCCAAGGATCTTTCCAATTGCTTCAAATTTTGCCTTGCAATTTTCCTCCAATCCAAATTTAGCATGGCACAATAGCTCTTGATAGAGACTATGTGGAGATCACAATTCAAGCTTCAATCAGAAATATTTTTGCCACGGTATAATAATTTCAAAAATACATACAAAATTACCAAAACGGCTGTGAATTTTATTCAGCACTCAGAAACCAGGATGTGCTGAAAACAGCTCATACTGTCACCTTGTTCCTTGTTTCACAGTTGCATGTCCCCTTAGTCCATGCCATGTCCCTGTTTTTAAGAGCTGTCGTGTAACAGGAGTAGATCTGTGGAATAAAAGGCTTGGCACCAAGAATGCAATGTCCACACCATCTGTGGTTTTGGTAGAACCATTTTAGACCAGATCTAATCCACTACCAAACTGAATGCTCACAGGCTGCTGGAGCACATTAGAGTTTTTTTCCTGAAACACACATTTTGATTTTGTTCTCTCTGAAAGGAGCAAAGCTCCCGCGGCCCAGTGTCCCTAACAGGAGTCGAAGGACAGTAACAGGATAAACACAACATTCACTTTTTAAGAACAGCACTTCTGATCCACAGTAAAATGCTGAAGTAGAGGGACACTTTCATTTCTTTCAAATTTTTGCCTCAGGTGATAGACTGACTTTCTGCACTTGACTCAGAATAAAACCAACCAGGTAAGATTTCTGAAGAGCAGCTCTCTACCACTGTTTACATGAGAAATCAGTACACACAGACTTTTAAAAAAAAAAAAAAAAAAAAAAAAAAAGGGGGGAAATTATCTCACTCAAAATAAAAGGTAATAATGATCTTACACATTTTGAGAAGAGCAGAAGGAAACAATTACTTCATTGCTTTTAAGGACAGAACTCCACCGACCATTCAGCCAAGACTGAATTTGGTTCACGTACATTAATAAAGCATTTCATATTTCCAAACATTTTAATTCTGAGCCTGTCCTTCACAGTGAACAGTAGAGGACAGCAATCACATCACTTTCCATTGTAGCCTCATGGTTAGCATGTGACCAGCACAATCAGATCAGTTGTGATTCCTGGCAAATAAAGCCCCTTCCAAAAATTCAAGGGTGAAATGAAAAAAAGTCAAATATTTTCATATCTACAGAAGTTGTAGATCTCAATGTTTAGGTCCCTTTCAATAATACATTTGAGGAAAGGAATTTAAATGAAAAACAAATAATAACTGCTATAACCTTAACTGAAAATACTGGAAAAAGCTGTAAACATTACAACATTCTCAACTCCAGCTGCACTTACAAGGCCTCAGCTTCAAACTCTTGGCTACCATTCTACTGTTACTTGGAAAAAGTGCAAAGTGTTAAACATGAGGCCAGGCAGTGGGGCTTGGAGAGTGCAATACTGTCTAACCAAAGCATTATCCTGCTGAAAGTGAAGCAATCCTATTTCCCATGCTTTGCATATTATTACCCTTCCTCCGCAGGTCACCACTCAATGCATCACTGCTTTCATTAAAAATATCTGCTCCCACTTCTAACATAGAAATATTCATATTCTTGCAAACTTTAAAGAAGTCTAAACTGTACAATTCCATGCTGTATGACTGCTAAAATTTACATTAAAAAATTAGTTTAAAAAAAAAAAAAAATTAAAAAATTATAACGGGATCTGGTAAGCAGAATAAGTAAGTAGTGTGCCTAACGTATCACATGGGAGATGCCGCAGGAATTAGTTTGTGTTGAGTTAGTTCATGTCCCCAAAGAGCTGTGTTTGAGCTTTTTGAAGCTGCTCACTCAGAGGGATTATCTCATTCAATCTGCTTTAATCACAACTAAATGCTTTCAATTGGTATATACTGGGACAGAATTAGAGAATCAGAAGCTCCCAAAATCCATGTGATGGGCTTAGGGCAGAGGGATAGAAAAGAAAGAAAGAAACACTGTAGAGATGGGGGGGGGAAAAATCTTTTTTTGTTACTCCACAATTGAACCTTACATGATTGATTCACTGTATGGTAATGGAGTTACACCAGAATAAATCTGAAAAAATTAAGTGGGACATAGGTAAAGTAACTGATCCAGGTTTGGGAGCTGGAATGCTGCATGCTTCAAAAATATTCACTGTGAGCATAACAGCCTAATATTATCTTCCTACTTCAAGAGCCTCATCTCAACACAAAATTTTCAAGAAGGCTGTTAGCGAATATAGATGTAATTGTGATTACATGTACAACAAGCAAATGTTACCATTATCAAATTTACCATATGAAAAGTTCAGTGGGAACACAATGAAAATTGCAGTGCAGTGTTTTCCTAGAAAACCTGCTGGGTAGTAACAGCAGCAGTTCTACCAGGATATTAAAAGACTGAATCATGCACATGGATTTCAGAGTGGAGGCACAGATGGGCTTACAGTCACATTTTCTGCACATGTAAGTGTATGCACACCATTCCATTGTCAATTTTCTCCCAATTGAAGGGCTCGACAATTTGACTGTTTGCTTATTGCTGTCAATAGATTCATACTTTACTCATGATTTAGAGCTATCAAATAATTTTATGCTGACATCAGTTGCCTCCCTGACAGCTCTAAAATACGAAATAACAAGCAGTTGGTGTCAGCACTCTTAAATCAAGCCCAAGGGCCCCCATGGCACCACACTATGGCAGCTTGTTACCGCTAAGCAAATGTCAGTCCAGTCAATGTGTGTAGGAGGTTGTCAACTCCCTGGTTGCATCTGCCCTAATAACTAGTCCCCTATAAGGTGAAATGCAGAAAGCTACCACCGCGCTGCCTGAAACCCAAGGTGACGGAGGCTGGGACAGACAGCACAGCTTTCCAAGCTCAAGGAATGGCTGCCAGTGTGGCAAACTGGGCTCTGTAGCTGTGCTTTGGAGAAGCTATTATTCTGCTGCTGCTTTTGCTACAAAGTACGGAGAACACACAGTCATTGACATGCAGGGATACGCTATTTTTTAATCCTCACTTTCTATATTCCAGTGTTAACAGCAGGACACTTTTATCACCGCAATCTAGCCAGGGGCGTAGCTAGGAATTTGGAAAGTACACACACACATTGGCCTCCCTGTTGGTCCCCTGCCCTCCCCATTGCCATAATCTCCCAAGGTAGACATACCATTACACATATCCCCATCACTAGCACAGCAGGTGCTATTAGACAGGGGATCTAGCAGCATGTTCATAAAAGGCCTGGCAAAGAACAAAAAAACCCATTGCCCTCCATGAAATTAAAATTGTATGCTGTGGCGTGCACAGCACATGCCTGCTTCCACTTGAATAACTTTTGAAACATCTTGCCACGCAAAACAAATCAGAAAATCTAACAAAGAAGAAAGGAAGCAGATTTGAGTTCAGTCATAGTACAATAAAAATTCCGTTTTTGAAATTCTAGTACATTGACGAAGGCCTGAAGACTAAGAATTATAATGTTTCTTTTTATTTAGCTTCAAAAAGCAGTTACATCTGCAGCAGAAGGCAGGATTTTCTCTATAATTAAGTATATGAAAATTGCATCTTCATTTTAAACACAGCCAGCAACACTTGAAGTCCCCGGGTTGTACGAAGTAAGAAAAGGACAAATAGAGAGCACTGTATTTTCCAATAGATATGTACAATTTAGTATTTGCACTTCATTTACCTTCTTTCATGTAATTTCTTTACATGCGGTATTCACTACAAGGAATTTATGATTACCCACCACAGTACTGTACACTGATCAAAATAGCTTGTGTTTAGGAGATCATCTCCTAAAAAAACACAAAAGACCACAAAAACAGGCTTTATCTCCCAAATAAGAAAAGGGTACACCAAGACAGTCAGAGCACTGACCCTGAAATGACAGAACTATTCCCATTTTTCCAAGGTCCTCTCCAGGATACACTGCAGCTCACTGTTAGAGTTAATCCAATAACACTCCATGAGCAATGGAGAATGCACAAGCTGCTCCCCTCAAAAGAGAATTTCACAAATACAAGGATACAAGCCTATCCAGTTTAGGCTTCCCCATGTCTGAGTCCAGTGATGATGGGCAGCTAAGGAGGAGAGGGATCAAAGGGAGAATGCTTTGAAGGGAAAAGGCACAGGGGTTTGAAGAGGCAATTAATCTTTGTAAAGACACAGAGAAGAGGAGGAAGATGCCTGTCACCTCAGCAAGACTGGAGACAATACAGTATTCCTTGTACGACATTTTTATTCTGAATAAAGAAAAAGAAATCTGGCCTTTAGTACTGGGCAAGCAAGAGAGAAACAAATATGATTAGGTTTAAAATGAGAAATGGTACAAACATTTTTTACATTGTATTGTGTTTCTACGTTATCCTGATATGTCCTAGTAGTTTTTTCAACATGTATTAGAATTCACAGAAATATTAGTGGGCGCCATTCTCATGCTGAATCCTGGGATTTTGTGCTCTTCACAGTCCTGAGAAAAATCTCACCCACTGTGACTGACTCAAAAAGCTGATGTTTTACCTTACCAACCAGGAGAGAAAAAAGGGGGGGACAACATAAATAATAGAGCTTAATACCTCTTCTATTTCTTCCCTTTTTCCCCCATCATCTCAATAATTTTTTTGTCCTCGTTTTCTTCCTTATTCCTCGCTGAAAATTTCTCTGAGTTTTGCTTTGCTTCTTCAAGCAAAACACCACTTTTTTCACAGATTAAATGACAGTGGCATGCCATTCCTCTTTGTACTGGCCAAATATGGAGGATTTATTGATCATACAAATTAGAAGAATATTGCTGTAAGTAATACCAGCCCTTTAGAGGCCAGAATTAAAATACCACTTTTCTCCATCAGAGCATATCTAATTAAAAATAAGTTCAGGAAAGCAGCTGAAGAATGCTTTGGCTCAACTGTAACATGCTTTTCTACAAAGCTGTGTCTTTAGGCATCAATATTCTCAATGCATTACCTTTTACAAGAAGGAAAAAGAGAAATCCAGTTGTTAAAAAGAAAAACGTAATTGCTTTCTATTTGACAAAGGGAAGCGTGAGAGTTTATTCTTACAAGTAGTCTGAAGAGCTGCATAAGTAACTACTGTAATTTGTGTCTCTCCAGGGGCAAATGCATGGGAATCCAACATGAGCACTGAAATAGGAGGAAAGAAGGCAAGGGAAAGACAGAGACAGAGCGAGAAGCAGTGTCCCAGAGCAATTCTGTTGCTCTACCATCTGTCACAATCACCGCCAGTCCCAAAAGACCTGGTTTAGAAAGGCCACTACGACTAATGAGCACTGGAGAAAGGTGGAATCCTGAATCAAGCTACATATAAACATCAAAAAGCCAAATAAACCAGGCAAAGCTCTTAATAAACCCTCAATACAGCATGACAAAGGTCTATCACTATTGGTCCCAGCGGTGGCTTGTTGGAGCTCACACTAAACCCTTAAGAGATGCACATGTAGTTAAGGCTCTCGTCCTGGGGTTTGATTAGTTCTGGTTTTTTTTTTATTTTACACTTTAGTTTGGTTTTTCGATGAATGAAATATGCTATATTCTGTAGCACCAACCCCCCTCAAACCACAGCATACAGCAACAGAAATAATACACTCTTATTGCCTGCAATAATAATTTATCTAATCAGTATTTTAAGATTTTTTTTTAACAGAAATTTCAGCATTTCTGACTCCAGAAGATTAATTTACAGATTTCTTTTTTTAACCTGCTTCTAAGAGGAAAAAACAACAAGTATCAGGTGTTCTCTTTTCGAGATTATATTAAGAAAAAATTAAATGCTATTTTTGGACCACTATCAAAAGGTTATGGAAATTAGTATCATTATTAAAATAGAACATGATGCTCAACTATGAATACAGGGATACTTGGTTCAGCTGTAGATTTGGAAAGGGAATATTGCCTGAATTCTCTTTTCTTTCAGGAACTGCAGTACTTCCTGCAATGATGAACATCTGTAACTATGAAAATCTGATCCAAAGTCCACTAACTGTGACAGAAAGACTTGAACAGACTTTGTCTCATCCAGTGATGATGGTATTGTAATCCTACATTCCTAGGTTAGAAGGAACTTCAACTGAATGGCATTTTTTATCTCAAGACCTGCAATTTGAGCTTGCTTTCCAAGTGTGCTTGTCCACAACTTTGAGATTAAATTATTGCAACACAGTCCTGAGAAAATTAATTTGCCTGATTTAGACCTTCCTACCAGTGAGAGGCTTTCAAAGAACTGACACAGCTCAGAGCCAACGAAGCTCCAAGAAGTAAGCTGTGACTGTCTGAAAACAAAACATCTTCACACAAGAAAAGCTCTGAATTCCAGCCAGAGCAAGTGTTTGGACACAAGCAGATACCTTTAGGAGCTCTTTGTACCAAACACACATCAAAAGTCACTAAGGTGTTAGTGTGGTGGACCACAGTTTGAAGTCAACAGACGGTCAACAGAAAATTAAAGATTTGACAGAAACAGAAAGCAGAAAGGAGACCTTGCATTTTAAATACTGACAGAAGGCTCAAGCCAATTTAATTTTAAAGCTGTATCTTCCTCTGCTTATATTTCCATATGGCTGTATAATGTCTAAGAAAAGTATATGGCAGTTGCTCTCCTGTCAAGCATTTGTCCCTGAATCCTCTCCTCCCGCTCAAGGGGCTCCCATCTTATTTCAAATCAGCAACTCACACACAGCAGAGCCATTCAGACTGGCATTCATGTAAGCTCAGGGTCAAAAGAGAAGTGTGTTTCATGGGGCATGGGGAAACCCTGCAGAAATCTGCCAGCTGCTGACAGCTGAGGAACTCCAAAGGAACAGCGTGTGTGAGCCACAGAAACAGGGGCAGGAGAACATTGAAGGCTGGCTCCATGGAACAGCCACCACCCCTATCCCCTCCCGCTCTTCCCAAGGTCTGGAAAACCCCAAAAGATCCATCTTTTGGGAAAGGTTTCCGTGGCAAACTGAAGTTGTAACTTCAGTAATGGAGTGCTTCCCACAGGAACTCTACTTGCAAAGCAGCAGAACAACAAATACCACACCTAGCAAACAATTAGATTTATAAATACTAGTATATACAGCATGTATATGAGTATGTATATGTACATGTTTACATATATATGTAGACACATAAACATATTTAACCACAGAAAATATTATTGTTGCTGTTTTGTTATTATATTTAGAGTAATAGTAGCAATTTTAAGGACCTGGATTTTTTTTTCCTCTGTAAAACAATCCCACATGTAATATATTGGCCTTTAAGAATTTCTTACAGGTTTTTTAATTCACCTTTACTCTAAATAATCTGTAACACCTCCTTTGCTTAGATGAAGAGATGCATTTTCTAAAACATACCAAGTTTAAATAAACCCACTTCATTTCTATTCTTTACATTTTTCAACTGAATTTTAATGCCTGAAGAAGAAACTAAGATTTTATCTTAACACAGGGTATTGCATAGACAGACACAGAGCAGCTTCTCCCTTCTCTCTGTCCTAGTTTTCTATCCCCAAAAGCTTACTGCTTAAATGTCACAACCCTACAGACTATTGTGAGCTGAAATGCTCCATATCCTCTGACAGATTCACATGTCTGGAGAGACCCCAGATAAACATGTAGACTTAGAATCAGAATTAAGTTCTGACATAGTTACAAAGCATACAGGCTGTGGGAGACAAACTCATGCCTCCATTCCTGATAAAAGACATAAATATGAATGTCTGTATTTCTTCTAATATATCTTCAATACTGGGTTCCAAAATCAAATATATAAAATAAGCATGTGAGTAGATTCAAATCTCAATGTTGTCCAATAAAACTTTGAGTGAGATGAACTCACTCAAAAAATTCCTTGGCAACTAAGTGAATGCACCCCAGGGAATGCACCCCAGACCCAGCAGTCTAACCTATCATGTGACCATTTCACTGTAAACACTTGTGCACTTTCTCTACATAAACACTTGTTTCTGCAATTCTCTAACAATCCAGTACATGATGCCTGGCTTTTACAATTTACTTGGCAGGACACCAAGATGTATGTCAGTACATTTTAGTACCCAAACAAAATTTGCCATCTCAGACTGCCATCCTAATCCAAAGTGCCAAAAGCATCTCAGCAAAGCAACACCTATCCTAAACTTTCCTATGTCTGAAAATTTAAAAATACTTGTTAAACACGTTCCTTATAATTTGATGAATAATTGCAATAATACCTGAAACCATCACCTTAGTAATAAATATGTATTTAGCCATAATAATAACAACAAGAAACTGAACACTCATATTTCTTAAAAGGAAAATTCTTTGTCCACAGAAGAGATGTGATACACGTGGCAAATGTGCTGTCCTTCCCTGACTTTGAGAAGATCACTTTGCTGTTATCTTTAGAAGCAGTTTAACACACATAATGGTTGCTTCCTTAACACTCCATTTGTCTCTTTTGAACTTCAGTCAGCATTTTGGCCAAGCTAGCACACAAAAAATTCACAGTGCCATTTAAAGAAACCTCCTATCCTTCCACCGGACTCTATACATAGAAATTGCAGATGGTTATTTAAATGGAAAAGTACTTCCCTGTGGATTGAAATGAAGACCTGATCTTGCCCAGTAATAAGCAGTTGTGGAATTTAGGTATTATAATCCTATGTTAGTCACTTTTTCAACTTAAAAATCTTCCACTCCCCTAAATAGGATTGTCATACCAACAGAAGAAATGTTCTTTCTTTCCTGTTTGATGGGCAAAGGATGGTATGTACTGCTTGTGAAAAGATATTACAGTGAGTTTGATGTAGTGTCAAACCAACAATCACAAACAAACGCCTTCTTCAGGGACAGTATTTTACATTCCTTCTGTTCAAGGAAAAGCAGTTTCCATACTGGCTGATACACTCACAATAACTCTGTTCCAACAAAGACTTCTGTCTATGCGCAATGCTTTCTATCAAGGGAAATCATTGTTTTACATACAACTGAGTTCTGACTATTATTCTTTGTTTCCTAGTATGAAATTAAAATCTGCAGGTCTTTCTACTATGATTGCCCAGCAGTAATTGCTCACTCAAGGAAGAAAAAAAATATGGTGTCTAAACAAAACACAGTGATTTATTTACAAAAGCAGCTCTTCTATTCCTGCTCAACCCAACACCTTAATGACCAATTGTACTTCTTCCTTTACAACTCATCTGTCAGCACAACCTCGCAGATGTCACGTACATCACGACTTCCGAATTTCTGGCTCAGAATGCTTGGATGAGCTCTCCTATCAAGCTGGCCTGTTCTGCTAACTTTTTTTCTGGCAGCCTGCTGAGACACGGGCAAGCACTTCATCATTACAAACCGTGAAGTATTTCACTAGTGCTGTCCTAGAGCTGGGAGGAGGATGCAGAGAGCAGCCTGCAGTGCTGTGCAGCCTCACCCTCTTGCTGTCCTCTCTTTGCCTTTGGCCTACACAGCTCACAACTGCTTTATAAAGTTCCAGCAGCTAAACCTAGGTTGACATGATCACTCACTGCCTAGAGTTTAAAGGCATGTTTTGAAAGTTCAGCATCCAAAAGAAGCTTGTAAACTCTAAAAAAGGCACCTGTTTTATTTTTGTCTAAAGCTGAATTTTCATCTAAAAGAGTTTATGCAGTAAGGCTGCCTAATCCTGCCTTTATAATACACACCACCTGCACCTACAGTGAGAAGTCATGATCATTTTCCAGACATAGTATAGGTGGCCAAGTATTACAGTTAAGCTTTCTATGAATTTTATCTTCTTTCACCTAAAGGAGCCCAGAGTTTTTCATGGCTTTCCTTCACTCTGCTGTTTCTCTTTGCCAGTAGGGCCTATTTAAATTCCCCTGGTTGCACATGAAATAAGGAACAGAGCCCTATAACAGAACCCATCACTTGGCTATGCCAAAACTTGGATTTTTTTTCTTTGACTTTCTTTATCATTTCAAGCACATACTGTATTTTATAGTAGTTTTTCCTTGAGCCCATTAGACAAATACAATATTTTGCTATCTTGCCCTACTCTTGACAAGAGAAAAGATTTCAAAGAAACTATTTCATAACAGCTTGACATTTTTCAAATGCATTCATGAATAATTTATAATTAGAACGTATTTTATATTTACTGGTTTAGATAGTTCTGTATTAAAATATATTTAACATATGTATGAATGCCATTAGGTTGCATCATGGGACCTATTTTTTTTAGCTTGAAAACACAGTGATAACATCAATGCACTGACTACAAACAGTGAATGAGGTAATTATGAGAGTTTACTAGAACTTTCCAAAAGTAACTCAGCCAAGACTGCAAAAAAGATTTGAAGCCTCCTTCATGTGCTCAGCAAATTTAGGGCAGAAAAAGAGACCACATGGGGAGCTATGTAAAGCAGCTGAAATCTGATGGGCTTTGCAGCTGTGAAACTCAGATTGGACTGTTATTATTTCCTTGGTTCCAGAGAGGAATGTACTACTATGCAGAAAAAGTTAACTATTCTTGGAATCTTACACTTTGAGTGGTGAAAAAAAAAAAATAAATGCATCAAACAGACCACATTGCTTCTGATTTTGAAGATTTTTTGTGTTTTGGTGTATTTCACACTCTGCCTCCTAATGCAGGACTACCACTGCTGCATTCCTCTGAATTTATCAGCAAAGCCCTGCATGCTGGAATCGAGCATTTGGGGAGAAATGCTGAGTGCAGATAACAGTTGGGTCACAGCAACTAAACTAGTCACTGTTGATGTCCTGACAGTTTTGAGTTTTGTCCCCTGTCATACTGCCATGTCCCCAACAGAAGGCATGCTTTCCTCTTGCCTCTTACAACCTTCCAAGCTTTTTTTGCAAGCTTGAATTTGATACAAATACATGAAAAACAGCACAGAAAGAGGTACAGAGGCAGGAGAGAGAAAAAGCAACAAGTGAGGCATAGACATTTATAGACGTGGAAGACAAGCAAGCAGGGATATGAAAGCTAAAGGTATCATTTTCTAAGTTACTTTGGCACCCATTTTCCCCCTACTGAAAGGGCTTGACAAACCCAAGTCCCAGTCAGATGTTCAGGGTCAGGATGTTGGTTAGGGATGCACAAGGCAGACACTGAGAGCAAAAGTGGGAAGCTGGAAGCATTTCATATTGGGGGTGCTAGAAAGACAGTGGATGCAATTGTGAGGAAGGTTAACACAGTAACCTGACAGTCATCTTTTCAGACAGCCTGGATGTGAAAATATGAGCTTTGAGTAGCGAGAGAGAACATAAGCAATTAGGACATTAGAAGTGTATGACCTAACTTGTCCATTTATTCACTTTATCCTATAGGTGTACTTTACTTCCGGTTCCTCCAGGCTAATTACTCTCTCTTTTTTGGCAAAAGGCACTATTAATAGTTACAGACAGTTATCAGATCCCTCTTAGTTATCACTTCATCAAACTTTTCAAATTCAACATTCTTAGTAAATTGGACCCTTTAGCCCTTTAATTTGTTCTATTTTTAGCTGAGCTCTCTCCAGTATGTCAGTATGTTTCTGGAATTAATTTTTTTTTTCCCTCAATAGTCACTTTACACCCAGAAGATTTTCTCTGGACCATTGTGAAATGTTTTCAGTACATCTGTAACCAAAAAACCTATCAGACTTCTCTGTAGTCCTTTGTCATGTTTACAATTCCAAAATAACTCTAAAGCCTAAGCTGAACTAAAAGCCACATATAAAAACGCCAATGGATATTGCATATTGATATTTACCTCTCTCCCTGACACTGTCAGTGCAGAAGACAACACATTGACTCCTAAAAATTAGTTCTTCAAATTTCAGAGAAATGCACTATAATGCAGCCCTAAATTAGGGAGCTATGGATACACCCACAGAACTCATTACACATTCACCTCCTACCTAGGTCTCTAACCCCAGAGATGTCAGACATCTAAAAACTCTCAGAAGGACTAACCTATTCTCATCTGTCTTGCTGCTTATAGGGATTTAAAGCATTTTACAGAACTGGTTTACTGTATCAGCCATTAAAAAAAAAAAAAAAAAAAAAACCATTGTGGTGCTATAGAAACCAGGGACCTGAGCTGATGGGGCAGGAAGTCTCAACAAATGTCCTCACCACAGAAGCTGGTGTGGGGGGATTCATGATCAGAGTTAAAATGCCAAGCTCAGCTGGAGCTGGGCAGAGTTTTGTGATTTCTTTCAGTCCAGTCAGGGTCTGACCACAGATTATTGTTTTTGTTTTTTTTTTACTGAGCTACAAGAACACATTAGGGATGTTAAAAAAAAAAAACGAAACAAACAAAAAAAAAAAAAAAAAAAAAAAAAAAAAAACCCAAACAACAAAAAAACCCCCAGTGATTCAGCACAGATGTATTGACAAAAACAAGCACAAGAATGGATTTCACAAAGAACAGAACACACCAACAGTATAGTTTTATTTGCAGAAGTGGGTGCTAAGCAAAAAGGCCAAGCAATGAACATTACCATTATTCATAGAAGAATCTAACCCTTGAAGCCATTGACCATGCAGAGTTCCCTAACTACAATATTTCTGAAGTCTATTCCAGCTAAAAGGGGTTGACAAATCCAATTAAAAACAAAGGAAAAGCTGACAAACAAATTTCTCTTTATTTCTTCTGTTGTGGCAGTACCCAAGGGTTTCAACTGGTACCACACACAGCTACAAGCCACTCAGATTATGTGTTCATATAAAAGGACAAACTATAGGTACCAGGAATTATTTGGGCTTTTTAATGTATTGAATAGACCCCACTGCATCTTCACCCATATCCAAGCACTTGAACCTGACTGCTCTACTTTTCTTTCTTTTCCTCACGGAAAAATTCAAGAGAATCTCTCTTTCCCCTACCCAACACCAAACACATAGCAGAAAAAGATCAGATAGCTTCCAATTTAGTGATGCTATCTAAAATGCAACAAGATCCTTCATATCATGTTCTTGTTTCTAATTTAATTTTTTTTCCTTCGGTGGAATTGCACACAAAGTTTATCCCAAGACAGCTCAGGAAGTCTCTGCACAGAGTCTGCAGCAACACCACTGAGGTAACCCTGCTGCTCTATCCCTTAATTTGGGGCAATGATTTGGTGTTTCTCACAAGTTTATTTGGGAATTTGAAGGAAGGATAAATTATCAAGGGCTGAGGGTTTGGGTTTTTTTAACTGTTCGAATAAATTATTCCTTTTTTTCTAGCAATAGGCAAGTTTTCATAAAAGACTGTTACTGTGTAAAAACAAACAAACAAAGAAAAACCCCAAAAAAAGAACACCCTAAGAATTCTCCTCACTTAAAATCAGCATGAAATAGTTTTATAAGCCAGGTGTTTTTTACTGTGTTCTTTTTAAGGAGAAAAATTCCTAAGAGACACTTGGCCTTCTGAGATCATTTAAACCATTTATGCAATACTTTCCCTTGAAACAAGAAGACACTTAACCATAAAGTTGGGAAAATACACCCACTTGTAAGTTAGTAAATCTAAAAAACACCAGAAGTCCACCTTTATGAAAAGTATTTCCCTTTATTCTTCAAACAAAACATCTCTCTTGAGCACACTTGGGGGCCCTATGCTGTTAGAGAGAGTTATAATTGGCATGATTTGTAATGGTTCAACAGGATCCTGAGGATCAGGGCTCCTGGTCTCCTTCCTGTGCTGTGCCACAAAACACAACTGGAACTTTCCTACTTTGCCTTGCTGTCACAGCTGAGATCTTACTTACAAGACAAAAAAGTTCACCTGGGGATGTGCTTTGAAATACTCAGAGAAAAAGTGTTATACAAATACAAAAATATTGTCATTATTCAACTCGTTGTGTCATTTGCACTCAAGCAAAATGAAGCAGGAAGTTTTTACTTAGCAAGGAATCTTTTAAATAGGCTTCCGTGTTTATTCCACCAGAATCAGACATCAGTGGAACAGGGTCAAATAGAGAATTCCTGACATCCTAACTAATTTTCATCCTAACTTACTTTCATCTTGCCAATTCACGTTCTCATAATAAGTTCTAACAAGAATCAAGTACATGGATTTTCTTCCCTCGGACTGACACCCTATATAATGTAAAACATTTTGTTCATAAAGAAAACATACTTCTCTCCAGAGGTCTGAAATATTAGTTAAAAAACCTGAAACATATTTTTAATAACTTTTGTAGAAAAATGGTGATGGGAAAGATCAATTGTTACTCTTCCTTAAATTCTTAACTGTTAATCTTCCTTACTTCTATGGGCAATATGGTGATTTTTCTCGTTTCTTTCAAGATTGCTTTCTTTCTAACTTAGGCACTTTGCCCACTGAAACATGAAGATTCTCAAACTTCCAGTGACAGATGAAGACAACAGACGTGTTGATTTTGGAACAATTCAGTCTTGCGTTTCATGCAGAGATTCAGCAGTAAGATTTTCCCAAAAGTTTTAATTTAATCTTGATACATGTACATCTACTACCTGTGTGAATCCAGAGTACTTAAATTGAAAGCTTTAGGATTAAGACAAAAGAAAAAAAAATCTGCATTAGCTGATTATCAAAGACAGTGATACCCCAAAACTACCCCAAGCTCCAGGGAATGCCATCATTCTTCACAAGCTCCAATGCACTACTGTACTTGGAGTCAGCCAAAGATCAGAAGCTAGAAATATTATATTTTACACATTTATACAAATATGTATTTCCATTCACTGTGGAAATGGGGGTGATTTGTACATGTGTAAAGCAAGTCAAGAGAAATCATTACTGTTTTAGAGAAACTGAAATAAGAGGCCTTAGAAAAAGAAAGAAGAAAAAGAAAAGGTTTCCTTTAAAAGATCCAGATCACAAAAATCATTTGCTCCATAGTGCAATGGATTCTAGGTGGGTAAAAAATTGGAGTAAGAATGCCTTGTATTGTGTAATTTAGGAACTCTGCTGGAAGCCATATAATAACTAGGTACAAACCAGCCAGTACTTAATAAGTTTCAATTTTAATTCTAATTGGGAAGCAAAATATGATACCAGGGTAGCTAATACTGAAACAACTGCCTGAAATTATGTCTGGCTATAAAATACAATTAAACATACTACCCCACAGAAGTCCTTGTAAAAAATACCCAGGGGGTATAAAATGAAAAAACTTTTTTTTTCCCTTGGTTTTGTTTTAAAAATCAGTTACAATAAAACCTTCATGTCGTTTACTGAACTAGAGATAAATGTACTCAAGTGGCTGCATTTAAACAGCCCTACTCTTTAGAGTGTATTGGGAAAGCATATATTGCTTTTAAAACTTATCACTCCAATTTTACAGTAATTAAGGATGCCCTTTTCAACACATAACATACAAATATGGTCATTTAAAAGACAAGCCTTCAAATTCTCATCTCATATATCACAATGTTTTGTGATGAGACGAAATACATTTTCTAATACAAATAAAGTGATTTTTTTTTCTATCTGAGGGCCATAAAACACTTATTAAAGAGAAAAGCAGGTTATTTGGCTATATTGGACTCTGAGAGACGCAGTAGGTGCAACAGAATAAACCAGGAATTTCAGTGATACAAAATCATCCTCTTTCTCTCTTGATAGTATAATAACCTTTTAAATCACGTTTGACATTTGTAAGCTGAGTGAGCTGGCAACCCTGTAAAATCTATGTGGTAATACATGTAGTAAACCCTTTCTGGAGCAGTAATCTCATTGCTTTGTCTAATGGTTCTCACTTCATGTGGCCTATTTGTCCCCAAGAGACTTATTTGACTCTGCCTTTCCTGAGCCACTGGTTGCTAATGTTCCTTATTACGAGGAAAGTGCCCCAAGGCAAGGGCTACCCTGCTAGTGGTACGACCACCAGCAACCTTCTGCTGAGGCCTTTTCCCCCTCCCATTCTTAAAAAAAAAAAAAAAAAACGCCCCATAAAATATGCACATGTGTTATAAAGGGATTGCTTTGTGTCTCGAGGAAAAAAAAAAAAGGAAAGGAAAAGAAAAAAAACCAATATGACAGTGCTCTTTACACTGCTCCAATTGCTAATCTGACAAGCTCCATCTGGTAGGCAGACCTTTTATCTTTTCATCACTCTAAATCTCTGAAGGAAAGTGGACACTAGTGGCATATGTGCATTGTTGATTCCTGTGCTTAATGAGGTACACAATTTATGGGTCTAACTGGAGAAACATTATTTAAACTTGGCTAAGGAAGGAGTGTGAGGGCATATTTTTTCCCTTCTTTCAGCAATCATTCACCTGGACAAATATTGTGTCCTAAGGAAGACCAAACTGTATTATAAAACCTCATTTAATTAATACATCTATACTTGAATTAGCAAAGGAGCTTAAGGCAGATTTACCTAAATGTTTTATTGGCAGCAACCCAACTACCTTACATAGCTGACCATTTCATAAATTTATTAACTGTTCTCTGCTGTGAACTGGGGAGGGTTTTTTTGGTTGTGTGGGGTTTTTTGTTTTGTTTTTTTTTGTTTTGTTTGTTTATTGTGGGGGGGTTTTTTTGTTTGTTTGTTTTAATTAAGCTTGAGGTCCTATATTGAATGACATCTCAAGAAGTTTGTAAGATACACTGCTGTAAAATGTGAGATGCACTCAATTTTAGATGATTATATTACTACCTACCTAGATAGCATTTCAATTAAATTCAAATAAGGTTCTCTTCATTTGGGGCAAGAGTTAAACACATGTTCCTGTTTAATTCAAGCATACTATATGATATATTTCAGATTCAGTATTTTGATATCTAAAAGAAATTTCTTTCACACTATCAACCATTTTTTTCAGTATGTACCAATATCACAATAGTCTATGATTTTTTGAAACGTAATAGTTATCTCAACTGGCTGAACATTTCCCATAGTCCTACTCTTTACAGATGTTTGAGTGAAAAGCATACCTGAATGCTTTTGACCATCCACACTTATTCCCAAAATATTTAAGGTATTTGAAGAGCTAAAATGACAATTCTGAAGCTACCCCTTTTTAACTGGTATAAAATGCAGTATCAAAATACACACTCTAAAAACAGCACACACCCTAATCTCCAGCAAATTTTAATTATTATTGCACTTCAAGCACAGAAAGGAGTTTCAGTTTTTGATAAGTGCAGCTGCTCAGTGCTGAGATCTGGCTCCAGTCTACTATGTGATTTGGACACAGGAATGAGTTGGTGCCCACAGCTCTCTAACAGAATGGAGGGGAGACTTCCTTTCAGTCCTAATAATCTTATAAAGTTTTAACTTCAAGAATGTTTTTCATTCACGAGTGACACTCATTGCATAACTTTTTTCCTTCCCTGAAACCCTCCCTCAACAGCACCCTATTATGCCTGTTACATTCATTGTCACGTTTAGACAATGAATCTCATAAAATTAATATTCCCAATGGCAAAGACAATATTAAGTGTTGTCTCCCCTACTAAGCAGCAGTGTCCACTGCACATAGCCTTGGAGGAACTCCAGCAGGATCCTAAGTGCTGTTCAATCACCAGCTGGATTGCACTGGATCAATCTCTAAAATTGGAAAAATCACACTGTAGGTCAGTTCCTACAGTTCTCCCTGCAGGGAAGTCCTCAGTAGCCCCCCCCCAAGGGCTCTGGTGAGCCCTCTCCTCCCAGAGCTCACACTCTTCTGCTCTCTGCTTCACCAAAAGAAAAAGGAAGATTTAACTACTCATTGAAGACAGAAGGAATTGGCTTCTCGGTACTATCCTTGTAATTTTTCCCTTCTCAATACTCCCCCTTCCCTTTTTATTTCATTTTATCCCTCTTTATATTTCCCCCTACCCTAAATTTAGCTCTCTACTAATTTCTTTTTTTCTTGCTCTCTCATTTTCCTCTGCTTGTCCTTACCTTGATCTCTATCTTCTACCTCGCAGTCTCTTTTATCACTATGCTTACTCCCTCCTTCCCCTGCTGCCTCCTGTGCATAGGCTGTTTTTGCATTACCTGCACCCATCCATTTCATAATTTTAAATCTCTTCTCTTGATTGCCGCTGTGTTGTTTTCACTCAAACCCTTAGTGTTTTCCCATTTCTTACATTTCGTTTCCTCTGCAGATAGTTTGTGTAATTCCCAAACTATCCCACATTGGTTATTTTTCATACAAAACACCTAATATCAGTTCCACAGGGGAGAAAAGAAAAAAAAAAAGTTAGTTAATGTCACTTTCAGGATAGGGAAACAACTAATAGCTTACAGCCATTACCCAGATTCATTTCCCCCAGAAATTATGGAGAATCTAGAAAGGTGATTTAAAACATAAAGGACGTGTCTCAAAGCCTTCTCAAGGCTCATGAGAAGACCACAAGATCACATAACACAGTTAGCACAGTACAATCATATGACAGAAGGCAAAGCTCATCTTCTTTCTCCTGCAGTTACAGTACCTTAAGCTCCTACTGGCATTAAATCAAAAGGTTTTCATTTTCCCAGAGGAAAGTCATGGATGTTTCTGCTACCCAAGCCTCGGGGTGCATTGCCATTGCCTTCTGCCTCCAAACATCAAGAAAAGGCTCCATAAACACAGAGTGCCCCAGGCTCAGCCTGGATTTTGGAACACATATGAGCTCTCTGCTGCAAATTGTGAGCCTTGGTAGTGTCTGTCACGAGGACTTCAAGGCTCCTAACTTTTTTTTCAGCCACAGAAGCTGCTAACTTCTGATATGCAAGCTAGTTGTGCTGCAGAGATTCCTCAGGGAATCTCCTGAAGAAAAACTTCTGCCAGAATATTCCAAACTAACTCTACTTCCAGTTTAAAGAGAGAAGTCAGAGAAGATGGAAGAGGAATTTTACATAGTCCCTGCTTCCTCCCATTGCTTTTTCAGGAGAGCAGATGCATTAAAGAATTTCTTCTCCTCCCAAATTACAGACACAGTAAACTACTTGGGGTTTCATATGCCAAAGACACTGCGCTCTGAGTGATCCACAGTCCTTCCTACTACAGGTGTTTCTAAGGATAACATCCCCATCCTCTGGCTGTTTCTCATACATTATTCATAAGACTGTCCTTTGTCAGAGACCTGGCACTTAGCAACTGAACAAAAAGTAAAATAAAGACAGGTAGCTTCCACCTTGACATATTTGTCTCTAATGCAAACATGAATAATGAAGAAAGGCAGTACATGAGGCAAATAAGATCCTAATATAATGGGTCTTTTGTTCTCTGTCAGAACCATCCATTATCTTCTGCCTTTGCAGGAACTCGAATGAAAATGTGTTTTCAAGACTTAATGTATTCAATCCGATACTGGCCATAAAACTGGCAAACTATCCGTCATGAGCAACAGGCAGCACATAACCCTGCCTGGGAAACGCTTCACACATCTGAGAGCCTCTGCCCCTGGACATCGGCACAATTGTCCACCATCTGACTGTACCATGGCTGATTCACACCACCTGTCCCTTCCCGGGGCTCCGGCCACTGCAAACATGTCATTCCATCAAACTCTTGGCAGGGGAAAAAAAAAATGTTTACCAAAACACAGTTCTATCTCATTAATGTATAAAAACATAGTACTGGAGAATAAATTATTCCAACTTTGTCCATCTACCTGCTCTGTTCATTCACCTCGTTTTCATCCCCCAAGCCTTTAACACTGTCTTCTTCCAGACCTTTACAAGCTGTAAAAGTGTTATGTTACCAAGGATTCATTAGAGAAGGACTGCAGCACACTCTGACCATAGCTCACTGGGACAGTTTTATGACTCCCAAGGTCCCAATTTCAAACTGGAAGTAACAAGTCCCAAAACAGGAAAATCAGTTTCTTTTTGACTTGAGACAAAGCATTTAGTTTAACAGCACTTTCCTTGTAGTCTGAAGAGGGGATGGGAGAGTCTGTGACTTGGAAAGCTTGCTCAGCTCACCAAGCCTTAAACAACCCTTATCATAAATGGAATCATATGGATTCAGCCGGACCACTATAACTTGTCTTTAAAGAGAGAAATGCAACACATTATTATGGACGTGAACAAGTCTGAGATTATTCTTTTAGCTCTCTTATGCATGTACTACTACTCTTTCCTGCCACAGTCCGGTCCTGCTTATCCTGAGTGCAGGAAGAGAGGACCACATCCACTTCAAATGCATTTTGTACACATCCTACTGCAGCTAGCAATTCCTCAGTTGATTATCCACTGAGGCCATCGGGCCTGTGGCTGTCACACGGTCAAACAAGGAAAACAGCACAACAGAGTGTTAATTAGTACAGCATAAGCACCATCATGATGGACTCTAATTGCTTGTCAGTGGCAGTTGCCATAAGGCACAAGATCTACACCAGTCCTTGCACTTGTGGCTGTGACAACAGGTATTGCCAAAGCTAAACATGGGCCCCAATTAGACAGTGTTTATTAACATTAACAGTTCATCAAGCGAGCATCACATATATCTGTATGTGTTATCCTTACTATTTAGTGCTCTTATGTTTCTGAGCACCACTTGAAAAAAAAAAATCTTCACACACAATTCTCCTGATTTTGTGACCATTTGAACCATTGCCCACAATATTGAGAAACAATTTCATGCTTGACCAGGTTTTTAGCCACATATTTGATCTCAGTATTATAAAGGAAAAAAATAAGTAGGAAAAACGACCCAAAATTTGTTCTAAGCACTGAAACATAACTGAATTCAACAGATTCTAATGGTTAGTTACAAAACATAGCCAAAAACCAAAATAGTAACAGTACTTTTAATCTTATTCTGATAAACTGTTGAGATGACAACATCTTTCCTCAGAACTTAACATTCTTGCAAGCAAACCTTTGAAATAATGCCAAATGAAAAGATCAGACATTGCTTAAGCAGATTCCATTACATTTATGATATCACCCAGACTCTTCTAAACAGTGAATATAAATTCTGCTGTATAACATCACAGTCTGAGGTGATCTGAGGAGGAAAACGGATTATGATGTGCAAAGGATGAAGAGAGACATCAAAGCGCTTAGTTACAACATCTGAACTGCAGTCATCTTTTAGAATGACACTCCAAAGTACTGACAGGATAGCGAAATCTGGGCAAGTTGCTATCTGAAAGACTGCAAATCCCTCTTTCTGAAGAAGAAAATAACACACTCCGCCACCCCCACGCCCTGTGTTCCAACCTTTCCAATCACATCTGCATCACAAAGGGACTTTGTTGGTGTTTAGAATCTAAGAATGCCTGCAACTGCATAGAGGCGTGCTTTAATTTGTATTATTATTTCAGGTGCCAAGAATCAAGGGATAATAAAAGTGCTATCCCCATGCAGAGATGGTTATTTCACCAAGTTCTTTGTAATTCAGGTATTTAAAAACACACATCACCTTAAAACCTACTTTGACCAACACTGAATAATACTAATGAAACCCGGTCAAATGCAGATGACAAATTTTACATGTTATTAAAACAACTAAATACTCAGTGACAGCATCTCCATCATTTTTCACATAAAGAAAGATGGAAAGACAGTAATAGCTCAACAAACCTTATTTTACCTTCATGTTCTTAAGAAGAAGGAGGAAAAACAATAAGGGAGATTGTAGCTTATAGAAGAGAGCTGTAAAATGGCAAACATTTCCCATTACAGTAGAAATGCAATGGTTTACTACAGTTACCATTCCACCTAGTGTCCTGGAAGGATGAGTAGCTCATGCTAGCAAAAGGGAATCACATCTGAGGGTGCAGTTATATCAGAGGTTGACCAGGTACAAATGCTTTGCTGTCCCACCAAGTCCCACCAAGCTCTCGAGGACAAAGGTTGCTCTGAACAATAACATCCTACCAACAGTTCTGTATTTCATGAAAGCAGTGGTTTCCTGTCTTTTTCATTTCTAGATGCTTCATTTTCTTTTTCAGAGAGGGTGCAAATCCTTGTTTAGCAGATACTAACCTAATGAAATTAACTTGTTTTGTTTCTGCTTTTAAAGGTCTCTTTAAGCTATTAAGGTTTTCTTCCTTATTTTGTTCTCCCCTCTCACCTTCCAAACAGAGCTATAAAATGTACAACAATGAATAAACCTCAACAAAACAAAAGAAAGGACATTTTCTCTGACATTTCCCACACTGTTTTTATATACACACTCAGTATTTAGCATACTATTTCTTCTTCTTTGGTAGTCCTATTCTTTAGCATTGCAAGAAAAAAAAACAACCCAGCATTGTTCAAATACTTATCACTGAGGACTTCAGTAAATATTTAGTCTATTACGCTTAGTGTTCCATGTATGAAGGTCAAATGAAACCACTTGGAAGGACACAGTGAAATCATGCATTTGAAACTTTGGAGAACTCAAATCTGACACAACGCGGCTGTATTTCCATTTTCCTCATCTTTGAATCTTTGTCTTTCATTTTTCTCTTTCTTCCTAAAGCAAGTAAGTGACTCAGTCTTTAGACTAAATTGCCCTGTTATCCACAGACACATCAATCCTTTTACATCTGAATGTTCTTTCCCAAAGTGGAGACTTCGATGAGAATACCACTACCTGATTGAAAAAAAAAAAAAAGAAAAAAAAAGGAAGACTGATTGATGTTCTTAAAGTATCTCACACTAAATATTAATAAAGATTTAAATTTAAGTGCTGGATCTTTTATGCCCCTTCTCCACTGTTTTTTCTTCTCTTGATATCCATTTTCAAATGTTCCAAGCATCTGCACAGAAAATATTACACTATATATTATAAAGTTTTATTAGGTTTTTCCCTAATTTTCTTTTCAACTTTTTGTTCTTTCTAAGCAGATTTAGATAGTTTTTTCACATTCAGATATTTGAAGAAATAAAGCTATTTTTGCTTTCTTTTAACCACAGTTAAGATACTCAATCACTCTCCCTCAGCAACGAAAGGTAACTTTGTGAAGCAATCAACATCTAATCAAGCTGCAGCATTAGTGATTTTACTTTTTTTGAAATTGAGAATGTGCATCTCAGTTTTTCTCTGAGAAGATCTCATCTAACAGGCAGTATAAATTGATACCAAAATAGATTTAAAAATTAGCAGAGTTTTGCTGTTTATAATCGTTTTAGGAAATGAAGATAACGAAAGTAAAATTTACACTATGATCAGGTCCAAAAGTAACTTAATAGCAAGTTTCTGATATAATCCATGTTTAGCCATGGAAAGAAGTTTCGATGAGTCGATCTATTCTAGAAGAAACAGAACAGACAGTAATGTCAGCACTCAAAAGAGGGTGAACATTTCACTATTTTTCCTTTGTTATGTCTGATATTTAGTTATGATACATTTTAAATATACATATATATCTATATAAAAAATTATCTGATTATTATTATATATATATTATCTGATATTTAGTTCTGAGCAATACCACCTCCCCACCACATATAAATAGTAACACTTTCGCTACTGGAATGACTGGACATAGAATGTCAAGCACCACTCTGCAGTACAATCACTTTGGTTCCAGGGCTCTGCTTCCTGGGCTCTTTGATGAGTAAGACTTTAATAATCATAAAGTCACTCACTGAAGCACAGATTAGCATCCTTTCTGTTGAAAAGAGAACACAAAGGAAGGTTCTTGTAGTCAGTGTAGATTATTAATATGTTATCTAGGCTCATACTGTACCCTATTGTCTCAGTCTAGCCAATCTACTCAAGAGGAATAATTCTGCACCTCTAGGAGCCCCAGACCCACAAGGCCAAATTTAAAAACCATTAAAACACCTCTCCTGCCCTCAGTTATTAGACATGCATTTCACACAAGAGATATAAATCTTATGACACGAAGATTGTTGCAAATCTCTTCCATACGAAACACATCGTCTCTGAATCCCAGTCCCAAAGACAAAGATACGTTTTCGAAAGTATGCGGGAGACAAGAGAAAAAGAGCAGTGACATTTTTGTAAATTGTGTGCTTTGATTGTCAATGACTTAGAAAGCAGTTTATTTTTAAAACAAACATTCTCATAATCTTTGATGGCATATTCATCAATCCATCTGCTTCACTGTAAATTCTTTGAAGTGCAGGTGGCTTGTAACGTCATGCTACAGCAATTAATGAAATTTTTGAATCTCTCTTGCTCTTTCACGCCCTTTTGAATGGTTAAAGAGGGTTATCATCTTTAATTTTCCATCCAAACATTATTCACAGATATTTTCAGATACGTTCATATTTTTTCAATAAATACATGCATTAAGTGTTTTAATACAAAGCTGCTGAAGGCAATCCAACTATATCTTAGAATGGCCGGGATGATGGTTCAAAAAATTTTTAAAAATTAAATGTAGATGCTGCTTTACTCCAGAAACAAAAACTGAATAAACAAGTAAGAAAAACCCCATTACCCTAATCATGTAACAGATGAACTACAAAACTTGGTAAGTTCCTGAAAGAACCCTTATGTTTCACACTGTTCTATAATAAGCCATTGGATGTGTGGTTGACTCCTCTCTCAGCTGGAATTGGAGCTGCCTAACTCCTTCTTGCAGGCTTTATGAAACTAATAAGGATTGTCCAAGAGCTCAAATGACAGATATTCCTTCAAGAGCAAGTTCAGAGCTCTGACACAGTGATGTTCCTAGAATACAATATCAAAAAAACTGTGAAACCTTTGTGGCTGTGCATGTATTGAGCAATTCTATACATTCATCCTGATATTATTTGACCAGCAGGTTTGGAGTTTTTAAATATATCCTGGAGCATCTTATCAGAATCTAAAGTAAATTTTATAACTCAAAGGAGAGGCCAAGAATAACTGAAAGGTTTTAGAAGCTTCTGAATGCCAGCATTTGTGCTCTGTGCAGATTTAAGACAATTCAATGAGTAGTCCACAGTGAAACTATTGTCTTTGATTTGGTGCTGGGGAGGGGAAGGGTGAAGGGGATGAAAAGAATAGCATCCCTGCATTCTTCCCACTGTCAATTCCACAGTAACTCCTCTTTAAAAATAACTGGAAATCCCTGGGTGGCCTGGAGGAAAGCAGCAAATGGGAATATGCTCTTTAGGGTGACAGTTGTGCACACCAAATTCTAGACAGATGGACTTTAAGTGTCTAAATTGCAAAGAATAAACCTGCTGTTCATGGTTGCCTCAGAGTATCAGCACATTTTAAATTTTAAAATTTTCATTCACTGCTTTAGATTTTTGGTTCTAGTGGTTTCCTTAACCTCTAGTGTATTTTCAGCTATGACTGGACACAGAAGAGGACTCCAGTGCACAAAAGTGCAATGTCTAAACCCATCCTTAACCCGAATCAGAGAAACATAAATGACAAATACAGGGCTCTGAAATAAGCAATGGTATTCCCAAATGTGGGTCAGGGTTTACAAGGCACTATTTCCACACTGATACTGAACCACAAGTGCAATTAATTTAAATTTATAGGCACTCAAGGAAGTTTTAGGGTTGAATACATACTCTTTACATTCTACACTACTTTCCTGCAACACAACATTCACCGTCTAGCAGACTCAAAGCCTACAACCAAATAGTGAAAAAGTGCCAAATACAGTGAAATTTTGCAGTTTGAAAACCTGTGGTTTTATCTAAAGAAAAATTAATTTATAAAACTGAATCCCAGTATTAATTGCTTGCATAATCATAGCAATCTCTTTCTCATGCCTGTGGAATCTGATTTACAATTTAGCCAAGAATGAAGTACCAATTTTGTCAGAGTGTTTGAGTTATTGGATTAAGAATAAGTTAATTTAATCATAGTGCATCTTGATTTACAGGAAATGTGGGCATCCATGTTATGGTTCAACCAGAGAACAGAGCACATGCTACCACTTGCTATGCACATATTAGAATATATGGTATTATAAGAATATGGTGCATTGAATATTGGATCTTGTTAAATATAGTGATTGTGTACATTAATTATGTGGTTTATAAACTCACACTTAATCATGCCTATGCTGTTTGAACTATTTTTTTAATGCAGGCTAGATGATAATGAAGAAAAATTTGAAGTTAAAGCAAAGAAAACAAGACCTGGTGAGCCAACAGTGTGATAATCTGTCACAGATAGAGTGAGAGGGAGGGGAAAAATAGAAATAAAACAAAACCAGGAAAGAAGCACTGTACAGATATAATAATTTCAGATGGCTCATAACACCGCTAACAATAAAACCCAATTTTCTTTTCACAGGCAATGAATCTTTTGACACTCTTTATTTGACTTATCCAACTATTTTTTCCTTTTTTCCCCAAATATTTCTTGTCTTCTTCACGCAGGGGACTGTATATTACTTCTGAAAACAAGAATTATTTTTCTTTTAACAAAAGAAGATACTGTGTGTTTTGTAACCACAAAAATTGAATGTTTAAGTACATTCAGTACATACCAATTAGTTGGATGTGCTGCTTCCTCATTTAGCATTGTCTCCTTTCCCAACCCAATATTATTGTATATTAAAGTTTCTACTTCATTCTTTGGTTTGTTTTACAGGAATAAAGTCCCACTCCACTGAAATAATGTTTTTCCTTTTCATTGCCTTTTTTTCTTCAGCTGTGCTTGAGGTTACTCTCATGGAAAATCCTGACCCCTCTGATTTCAGGCAGGCTCAGAATGACAGAGCAAGTTTTCAAATCAGGAGCAGTACAGACTCTATGGAGTGCTGATTGCTACTACTGCAAGAAATTATGTCATAACACATCTGGACACCAAAACTGCTTCTGTTCACCCATCACACAACTCAGCAGACACCAATTCTGGGTATTTCCATCAGAATCCAAATCAAAATCAGTGGTTCTCTGAAGCCTCTTGGTAGTTCCCTAAGTAGTCCCAAAGGATTTAACTTCATTCTTATCAGCCTATAATATTTCTGTGCATGGGTTTCTTTTTTTTCCTTTATTCCATCCAATTTTCTTTTCTTTTTTTTTTTTAAATTGAGACTATTGTATGTTTTAGCTTATTCAACTCTCCACCTCTTTTCTTTACTAAGCAATTGCATATTCTACAACACACCACGAGAAGCAAATATGCACAAGCATGGCTCTACCAAACAAATAAACATGGAAGCATAGAATGGTTGGGGTTGGAAGGAACCCTTAAAAATTATAATTCTAACCCCGTGCCATAGGCAAGGACATTTTCCACTGTCCCAGCTTGCTCAGGTCTCCATCCAGCCTGGCCTTGAACACTGCCTTGGATGGAGCATCCACAGCTTCCCTGGGCAACCTGTTCTAGTGCCTCACCACCTGCAAAAGTGACCTTATTAATTCTTGAAACATTTTGAACAGCATTGACGAGGCAATTTAATTTAAACAGATTAAATTAGAACATTTATTGTAAAATTTTAGAACAATATTTTCTCCAAATGTTAAAACTCAAAAACAGGAAGAGGCAGTAGAATTCCATTTATTCAAAATCAAGATGGAAATTCCTTACCTCAGAAGTTCATCCGCATACAAGTATTATCTGTGGCTTGATTTTTGGATTTTATACGTACCCTCCAAACAACATGACATGAGAATAGAATTTACTAGACCTGCACAGGACTGGCAACTTTGGTATCAGCAAGAAGTTGGAGTAAGAAAAAAAAAAAAAGTCTTTTGTCTTAGAGAACAAAATACTTGACAACATGCCAAGAGTAGATGAAATCTGAATTTTACTTTTTTTCTTCAGTTTTAATTATATTTTGGTACAACCTAAGATCTTTGCACTACACAACGGCTTTACCCTGAAGAACTCTAAATTAAAAAACAGATTACACCTGAACAATTATATTAGAGATGGAGAAACATCTCGAGTTTTTATGCATCAAGCTATAGACTTCCTATGGCAGTGACAGTCCCTTCTAAACAGAACACAACAAATTTATTTCATTAGCTTCTCTACCTACCACTAACACTGACCAACTTCTTAAAGGGAAGAAAGCAAGAATCTCAACCATAAAATATTACAAATGTTTCTAATAGTTACAGAAAAATGAGATGTTTCTCCCCTCTTTGGCTGATTTGTACACATTTCGGCAGTAACTAAAGATCGGCAGTCTGAATACACCCCCCTAAAAAAACCCCAATAAACCCAGAAAAGATGTGTTTCTTCTTAGAAGAACAAAAAGAGCATGCTTCATCACAAACATACAGAAACATTTTCAGGACCGACAGAAGGAGTTATATAACAGAAGGAGTTATAATCAAACTCTATTTGATTTTCTTTCCCAAACACTTCTCCTTACTTCCAGACTGGCACTAGCTCTTTCCCGCTAACAATCCACCTTCCCAGGGGCCATGAAACGCAGTGCCTGATTCAGCCTCAGCACACCCTGACCTCTCTATTTCCATGGCTTCCTATCAGGAGCTGTCCAACCTACTCCTCAAATGGTCAAGCTCATCATCACTTGACAGCAATAAAGCACACAATTTTTTATTTTTTTTTCAGATTCTTGAATATGTCTTTGTGTCTGAAAATGGAATTAGTGGAGTGATATTAAACAGTTTTTGACAACTGTTTCATTTCACAAAAATGAAACCTTCACTGGTTGGCTTTCCACTGAAACCTTACAACTTACCCAAGTAAGATGACTTCCCAGTTACCCCTTACTATGTTTTAAGGAAGTTTAAAATACATTCACGTTCTGTGGACTTGACAACATCTTTTCAAACACAAAATTCAATCAGTTAAATTAAAAAGGTGAGCAAGAGAATTATGTAGTCTTACTAAATCTACATTATTCATAGAATGACTGCAGAGCTTAAGTTCAGCAGTTTACCCAGTTTTGCCTAGCTTAGCATAAAAACGTTTTTTATCTCTTCATCATAAAGACTTTCTAATATGCATATGCTAAATTCTGGGAAAATCCACACAGATGTTCTGAAAGTAATTACGGTCTCTAAAATAAAATATTTTACAGGCAAAAAATAAAATAATTTCAGGGGGAAAATATACAATGTAACTTCTCACAGAAACCTAAGACACATTTACTCAATACCAAATTGCACTTTTGCCATCTTCACTGCAAGAGCTATTATCACACTGGTACTCGTGAAACAGAAGAGCCAATTTATTTGGAAAGAGGTAAAAGATTTTACAGTTATATGCACTGTAAAATTGTCTCCCATTAAGGCATAATATGACTCCCATTAAAAATTTGCCATTTACCAAGTGTTATGACATAATTGATATTCATGATTCCATGATATTTCTCTTTTCTTAGGATAGCAGATGATATATATGATGTAATTGAGTGGTTTTGTTACTGAAGAGCAACCACTGTACACTGCTTTATTTAGAATAAGGAACTACTTTGCAATTTTCAGAGAAGAAATGACAAATTGGGTGAATAGCATTCATAGGAACCTGCTATTAAAGAGCACATTCAGCAAGAGACTGTTGTAATTCAGAAAGAGAGTCATAAAGGAATATGCAGAATTACACTGCCACAATAGGTGTGTTATTTGATTTTAAATTCACGTGACTGATGAAAAATTCAAAATCAATGCTCCTCTTAGACTCGGATGCCCTCCTGCTTTCCTTAATGCTACTTTTCTCTTTCTCTCCTTTCCAGGAAGCCTGCTTTAATTTCGCTCCTTTGATCCAGACCTGCAATGGGATCTCCACAAGCCTCCTGAATGGACTGATGCTGTGATAGTTAGTGAATCAATTGCCACTTTCTGATTCTGCTTTCTCAGCTGAACCACTATCCAAAGTGGCTGCTTTTTCCTCCATCAAGCTGTTTTAGCCTTCTTTGGAGATGCTAAAGTGTATCTCATTTCCCCCAGCTCAGTTCAGTACAATTTCAGACATGGTCCCATTGCTTTCTTTGCTCACTAAAGATTAATTAGATGGCTGAGTTACAAGAACAACAGTCTTCCAGGAATGAGCTATATATATAATTTACACTTTTGGTTAATTGTGAAGTATAAAGTTTTAAATGTTAAGTGGCAGTCAGGTGCTTACAACACCAACTGCACAGAGAAACTTGAGTATAACACTGAGGGAGCTCCTCCTGAACCACAAATGAAACATGACACTATGCTGCTCGATTTTGAGGTGCAATTTGGCAGGGATTGCTTTCTGATGAGTATTCTTTGCAAGGTAAATTTTGGGATTTTTTTGAGGAGGGAAAATTTTTGCTGTCACTAGTAATCCTGTGGGTAGTAATCCTGTGGGTAGTAAAACCCTTTGTGCTGCATTAGGATCAATGCAAAAATACCATTGCCTATGGATTATCCTAAATGCAAATAATTTTTTTTTCAGCAACACAAAAATAAGACAGAATTCCCTTTCCAGAGCCCATTTAGAAAAAATGCCTTCAGTTGAAATGAAAGCTTTACTTTGAGGGCTACACTAGCATGGTAATTACAAAACTCTGTTTTAACTTCACGATTCCTACATAAAATCCAGACATGAAGAAAAGACTGATTCTATGCAACATGATAGTCAGCTCATTTTGAATCCAAATTAAATCAGAAATACCCACAGAGAAGTTTATTCTTCTGAGATTCCCAACTTAATCTCAAAACAAAATGGTTATGGATATGTGCTTAGGTAAGCAAACAGAACTGGAAACTGATAACTGAGTATCTTAAACAAAAAAAGTTTCGGTAAATTAAAAAGGATTATTTTAAGGGCGGCAATCAAATTGTCAACAACGAAACAACTCATCTGAATCACATTACTATACACAAACTGCACAGCCTTCTTAGTGCAGGGATTTAGAAATTTTTAATCTTTCAGTAAACATGGCCTATCAACTGCTTACACAGAGAAGCAGAGGGTAGAGATTCCATACTCTGAATTCTTATATAAGGCTTTTTTCCCCAGCTGAAAAACTGGCAGGTGAGTTTCTCTGTGCCTCAGCTTACCTACATGGGAAAGGGAATTTATAACAAACCTGGACATGCACGCCTTTGTTCGTTCCAAGAGAGAGAACACACACGAGCTCAGTTTCATTTCAGCACCTTAGAGCAAAACTTTCACAGCTTCCTCAAGGTCACTTAAAGCAAAGTATCCAGAATGGCTCCATCTTCTATCAGCCAAGTCATAAGGCAAACAACAACAGCGGCAAGGGAATGTTCTGTTTCTGTTTTTATTGTGAGGTTGTATGTTGCCTCTAGCTACGACTTTCAAATCATTTTACAGGTCATTCTTTTGAGGTCTTGAAAAGACAGCACAATAAAAATAATTGCAGAACCACAACTGAAACCTTCACGTCTTTTCCCAAAGCACAGATCATCTGGATACCAACCCAACAGAAGCACTAAATAGTTTTCCTACTTTTCCTTTTATCACTTTCACACATTAGCAAAGACAATACCTCTTATTCTTTGTTACCTTAACACTAATCCTCTGAAGAAAAATTCATAATATTCTGGAGGAGGAAGAAAACAACCTCTTGCCAACAGTTGTTTTTCCTTTCCTCCCCCCATCCTCTGAAGTTTTTAAGAAGTATTTAAATAATAGCATAATTTGATAATGCAGAACAGTTTGCAGAAATTGAACATTTTCAGTCAGAATGAAATCACAGTCACCTATTCCTTCTCCTATATCAGTGCTATTATTAATTTTTTTTTTAAATGCTAAAAATTAAATGCTCCCTTAAGCTATCTGCAGGGGAATGTATGAGTTCATTAAACAAGAAAAAAAAAAAACAAACAACTAAAGCCCAGAACTAAGAAAGGTCATAGAAAATAATACTGTAGCACTGCATTACATTAGCTAATAAAGGCATTCAGAAGGCAAAACAAGGTGCCCCCCAAGCCTGGGTAGAAGATTGCATGAATATATTCATTCTAAGAAGAATCGGTGAGAAAACTGCACTTGGAAAGTAATGGGGAAAACCACATTTTTGCTCTGACATTATCCTATACTCCGGAGCTTCCAGTACTTGATATAGAAGCCACCCACACCCATAAAACAGCTTTTGACATATAGATAATGAATTCCCTACTCTGCTTTCCTGTTGTGTTGGTTTCCACTATTTATTGAAGTCATCATCTTTTCACAGGAATACTAAAATCAGACCAATAAGAAGTAGGAAGATAATGGGTGGATTTCTGTGGCAAACAAACTGTCTAAGAATAGCCTAAATCATGCAGTGATTTAATCATAGAGTGTCCCTTTGTTTGCTTTACACAACTCTGCTGTTGCCTTAATTCTTCAGCTGCTTCTTACAAATACTCTTCTGGGTAATGCCTGACACATTAATTTCTGTCTAGGGAGAAGGCTCTGTTTTGAAACCAGCGCACAAACAAATACACATAGGGCCCTTTGATATTTCATCCAAGAAAAATATACTGGGAAGTGACTTAATCATGAAGGAAAAACAAAATTCTCCATATTTATATCTTCACAAACATCACAGCATTGATGAGGACAGCAGTAGGCGGTTTATGTGCTAGCAGTATTTTAACCAAAAAGTGAGTTGTAGCGCAAGTTAAAGCATCTGCAGCAACAAATAACAACTCTGGAGAACCTGTTCAGTTCCCTTGGGCTTCCTTCATTCCATTGAGACTGCTCTGGCTGTTGCAAATAAAACTGAAGATCAAAATCTCTGCTCTAATCAACAAGAAGGGAACTCTAAAATCAGAGAAAGAGATGATGATGGGTCTCAGTCATATTCTTCTGGAAATAAATGGCAGGGAGGATCAGGCTGTGTGTACTGAATTAAAATGAAGCTTAAATACGAAAGTATTAACACAACCCTAGTACCGTAGCAGTGGCCATATTAGTGTCACCCCATTAAGTGCACTTAATAGCTCATGAGTCAGCAAATACAGCACAGGTGATGGCCCTGGTAATTTGCCCATAAACGTGAAGATGCCTTTTCAGGAAGAAACCATGGGGTGTCATTACTGGAGTTGGAATAACCTCAAGCAATCCTTACCATCCCTTACCATACATACTTGGCTTTTCCTAGCTTTCTTTACCAATACAGAAGTCTTATTTTCATTATATGTATCCCAAGTGTATTAAATTGTGTACTAAATTTTATGGAGGGAGAAAAAATACAATACGATAAAGTGCTTCATGTTATAATGGTAAAATACTCTGATTTATTTGGTATTACTTAGCTATTCTGCCTGAATCATAAACAAAGATTATGGTATAATAAATTAATCTTGAAGGAAGCAGCAGAAATTTACTATTAGTGTCTTTAGAGCCTTTGGCCACAATGAAAATGCATCTGAAATATATAGACCCCTAAGCTGTCCTTTTTTGTTATTTATGTGTGTCAACTTTCTCTTCAACACCAATTCAATTACTGTGTCTTCAAGATAAAAGCTTACAATGAATAAACTATAATGGGAGATGAAGAACAACAAAAATAAATCATAGTTCCACAAGACTGAGATCTTTCTACTATTCTTGGTTTACCAGTTTTACTTAAAAACCCAGTTTCATACAGTAGATTTCTACTCTGACTGAAAAAGTCCCCTTAAAACAAAAGGGTCTGGTGCAGCCCTTGATTTTATGATCTGTCTTCTACAGCTCCAAAATCTGTCCACATAGTCCCTTTCCTTAAAACTCATAAAATTTTATGATAGCTACATCAGGTTTTAGACAGTATGATTTAGATATTGATGACGGCAGCAATGAAATTACTCTAAAACAGCATAACTAAAAATTCCCTTATCTGACCAGTGGATTTTCTTTTCCCAATTATGCAGCTGATCTGATTGTAAAAGTGGTTTAAGCTACGGGATAGAGCAGCTTGACCTATTCTCCTTTACCTTCTTCAAAGACAAATAAACCCCAGCAAAACATAAAACTCTTCAATGAAGCTTTATTGTATCAGGCAACAACAAACGTTTACTTCTATCAGACCACGTTTCAAGATATTCCTAGCAACAAGCTTAATTTCTAGACCTACACTTTGTTATATCAGAATTCCATGGGGATTTTTTGTTCATTTGCATGTCTGCTTAGAAGATCAGAAATAGATAGTAAACATCAACAATCAAGATAATTAAACTATTTCACATTAAAAACTGAGGCATTCCCAAGAATAGCAGATAGCTCAGGATTATACAGTATACTGGGGCATAAGAATGATGTAGGAAGAGAATTCAGAATTTCCAGTGCCCACTTTGGTAGAAACTACTTTTTTTTTTTTTTTTATCCTCCTCAGATCAGTACAAGTGGCACAATTCCAAATTGTGGCCCAAACTACTGGTGGTATCAATTCAAATGCTGCATACAACGCCTAAGTTGGAAAAGCCTGGCAGTAGCTACTGAAAACTGCACCACCTTCAACTGCAATGAATTTCATTTTTTTTCTTCCTCTAATTTCCATTTACATGGGAAGAGCATGCAATAAATATATCTAGTCTAAATAAAACTTCTACAACCAAAGAAAAAACCAAAAAAACCCCAAAACCCACCCCAACCAGCTAATCATTAATTTTCAACCAGTATTTCTAATGCCCAGCCCAAAGCTCAGAAAACTGAGCAGCTGATAGAACTGTGGCTGACAGAAAAGATAATCTGTTATTGCCTCTCAAAACCCCAAACTCATCAAGGACAGCACATTTCACTACGTGCAGCACGGCGGTGATAATATCCAAACTGACACCTGGAACTCACCAGGGTAATAGCTTTCAGCAGTGTGCCTGCTCACTAACACAATTTCTTCCAGGCAGCTTTCTACAGCTTCTTTTATGATCAGTGGGAACAAATGTCTTTCTCTACCTTCTAATATTTCACATCAGCCAGTTCCAGACTTCTGTTGACACTCCCATTTTTCAGAAATACTACTGTAATATGATAGACCATCTATCTGCATGATACCAGAACACTTTCCTACAGTTTTGTCCAGTTTGTTTTAGCTGGAAAACATTAAATAATTTCTTCATATTGTTCTGCTTCTGTCTTTAGAATGGGGTCTATCTGATTTGAGTGGGGACACTCAGAAAACAAAACCCACTCAAATCTGGACGTAAGTGGTCACTACAGAAACAGAACTGGGTGCAATCTATAATCACACCTGGGATAATGGAGTTGAAATGCAGATGAAATTCTGACTGAAGCTCTATAAAATGCACATTAAATTATAAGCTAGCCCAGCACATTCAGAACATATACTGAAACCCATATACAGCCGTTTCATGGGGACTAAGAATGCAGGAAATTTTAAAAGTGAGGTTTTCAACTGCTTCTGGTATTCCAGGCAATGGTAAAGACCTCTGCCCTTGTAAATCCCACTGCCATCAATGTTTTCAATATCATCACTTTAATTGTGAAAGAATAACCTCAGGAGGGAATGCTTATCACTGGCTTCTGGTTACATGGAATACTTCAAGCCTGAAGACTTGTAATGAAGTGATGATACAGAGGCTACAGTACAGAAATAGGATCCATATGAATAAAACTGGCAGGCCTACGGGCCTTAACGCACGTGACTGAAAACAACAATGTGCGTGATGAATGCGCATGATTTGTGCTGAAATAACCTCGTTCTCTGACTGCATCACACCACAAACTGCTAAGGAAGCAGTTCTAAGGGAGGAAGTTATGAATTTGTTCATTTACATCAGCTTGCCATAAGCTCACTTTCTTTCATACCATAACAACCAGCTCAGATTCACTGAAGAACTGCAAATTGCTTGAAATTTTTTTCATTTTCTCCATCCAAATAATATGCAAAAAACAAAAGCATCACCTATACACCGACTTCAAACTACAGAACAATGACTACCTAAGTGAACTACTGTTCTTATATATTTTCTAAGCATAAAAGTACATAATAACTGAGCACTGTCACGCTTCTTATTCACATAAGACCCCATCATTAATATTTTTTGCCAGAAAAAATTTATGAGAATCACGAATAGTTTCTTACATTAAAATTATATACTAGGATGCACCACAGTAAAATAAATTTTAAAAATACTGTAAAATGCCTCAGCTCTCTCTAGAGAGTCATGACCTTGCAGCCAATGCTAAAACTTTTGCCCAGCTAAACCACCAGCTCACACCACTTTGTGGAGAAAGAGGAATAGTCATTATCTACCTGGAATGGTTTTCTTCCTCTGATTTTTTAATTTAATGAAAAATTTCAGCCTGTCCAATTTTAAGTCAGCCTTTTAAAGCTGAATCCTTGTAGCCACATTACCAGGTGTTCAGGGTTAACATTGAAAAGAGCTCTATCAGCACTACTCTCACACAGACTTTGCCACTGTTTCTTGCTTTGTGTAGCTTGTTCAGTATCTTATATAAAAACAGTTTTACGGCAATAAGTGACTGTCTTACAGGGCAGCCTACAGCTCCTGCTGCAGCCACCAGTGCAGAACCCCGTGCCAGCCCAGCTGAGGAGCAGCTTGCAGCACTGCCCACTTTAAGGAGAGTATACGAAATTAACTGCTGCTGTAATTTTACTGCACATGAATACATTAATGAACACAGACAGGGGTTTCTATTAGAGAAAACTGTTGATCCATTTTACGAGGTTATGGAAAGATTGTCCACTGGGATTACTGTCTGTCAAATCTCTATGCAACGGAAGACATATGCCTAGGTCATGAAGAACTTGCTGTTAACCCTGTTAGAATATTAAAAGAGTAGCAGATAAGATTAAACAGGTACATGAGGTACTTTACTGTGTTTCACTTGTGGTATTTGAGAAATACAACAGTAATTTGTACAACTCATTTAGGGCACAGCTCTCAATATCATAACATACACATTAGAGAATGCTCCAAGTGAATTTGGTTTACGCAGACAGTGACAAGCCTGCAGGTGGTCCTATTTTGTGACATCCTGGTCCTCGATAACTAGGCTAAGTCATGTATTATTTATTTCAGCGAGCGTGAAAAATGCGATGCAAAATTATGTGCTCTTTTGTATGTAAAGGGTTAAGTTATGGGCTCCGTGAGCCATTAGGTGGAGATTTATTGGGGGAGTTAGGAAGTCTATAGTTCAATATGTGGTGATTGAACAAGGACCATAGGTGCAGAGACAGGGAGAGGAAAAGAACTCAGTCAAATGATGCCTCTGGGGCTTTGCAACATATGGCCCATCAGTCAAGGGTCAAGCCCCCTCACAAATTGCATGCACTTTACATAGCCATCTGCATCAATAAATTACTAGGCTTCTGATGCACAAGCACTAATGCATGAGCTGAAGGGACCACCCCACTTACAAAGAAACTTCTTCTTTATGATTATTATCATTATTATTATTATGATTATTGTTCGCTTCACCCATGTACACGGACTAGCCTTTCCCACAATGGGATTTTGTTGCAGACAGACGCACTAACAAGCACACCTCAGCTTGTTCTGCCTGCCTTATTTCCTTCCCAAGCAAACACAGTATCCTACCAGCATGACACATATCAAGTCGTAAGGTGAAAATATGTGAGTTTCAGAAGTGGGCTTTAATAGCCTTATTTTTCTTAGTGTGCATTTATACAAATGTCCAATCCTATATTGTCAGCTGATGATGTTGAAACTGCTGCCTGTAGAAGGACCTTGCCTATTCTAACTTTCACACTTCACTTACATCATAGCCCAACTTCGGATATCTTAACACATCTAAAGAATGGAATGACAACACCTACATCAACAGACTTTTAGGTGTCATCAGCTGTACAAAACAGCTTATTTTGAATCACCAAAATTATCCCATTGCTGCTGATATGCCCCTTCCTCAACTGCCTACAGGTTAGAGGTAATTAAGGGTAGCTAACAGACATTGTGTACCTCATTCCTAAGAAAGGCTATGTCTAATGTCAGTATTTCACCTCCACAGATTTACTAATTTCTTTTGGTTTTCATGAGCCATATTGGATTAAAATTTAACTTGCTGTTGGATTTTTATATTTTCAGATGATGTTATTTCCTATTAGTACCAAGAGAGATGGATCACATCACTGTACAGAGAGGTATTAACTTTTACATCTTTTATCTAACCGCACAAGATAAGTAAAGCTTTTAATAACCCCTCTTGGTCAACTATATGAAATTTGTATTTTCAATCAGATTCTCATAAGCAGGACAAAACATTCTCCATGATACCTGGTATTAATCACCACACTGTACTGAGAAGAATGCTAAAGACTGAATGAACCCAGAGAACAATTTCTGTGGGCAGTTTGAGACTACTAAACCAACACCAAGAATAAGGAAAATACTTAATTTTCCTACATTACACTTCTTAATTAAGAAGAAAATTAAATTACTTCAACCATTAACCAAATAAAGCAGGAAACAAATGCTTTATAACATAACTACTCAAAAGCTCCCCTTTCAAAAGTTGTCTTGCTGCAAGCATTTTTTTTTGTCCTTTCTTTGCTACACTCTGTCTTGGACGCAGAAGACAATGGAAAATAGGTGCACTATTCTCATGCCATGGTTTTCAGCATTCTATAATTTATAGACATATAACTCTTCCCTGTGAAATGGATCTGCAGACCTCTCCTTAGCAAATATGCGACTGACAACAGATTTGACTTTCTTAGCTCACTTAAAATAGTCATCTGAACACTGGTTAGACACTGCTGCTGCGCTCTACACAGTCTTAAAAAAACATGCAATATCATTTTAATGTTCATTTTAACTGCAGAAGTGTGATAGTGTCCCATATAATTTTAAAAAAACGGAAGGCATTTATTTAACCCTCCCTAGCTAAAGCAGACAATGTGAGTGTGTGAATTGACATAGGCAGTATTTCTAAATGGAAATGAACTTCATCTCCACCAGAGAGGTGAAAACGAGGAGCCAAAAGACAGACCTTTTTATCGTTTATTGCCTTCAAGCTCCCAGACAAAAGGCTCTTTTTTTTTTTTTTTTTTTTAGTGGAAGACTTAGCATGTTGAAAAACTTGCTAATGTCTTTCGAGGTCCAATCCTAAACCCATACAGCACTTGGGCCAATGGCTTCAAATAAGAGAGAAGTGAGGTGATGAATAAGCATCTGAAGCATCCAGGCATGTAAGTCTCTTTTTGTCAGGATTATGGATATAACTTCTAATTTCTCAATACCTCTGTCTATAGATAGAGATGTATACATGCACACACACAGAGAATGATTTCTGGATGATTTCCATCATCCACAAGGTCTTCCCTTTAGATCCTGAACACAGGTACTACAGAAGGCTGAAGCATCATGGAAAAGTCACCTGTTTGCTGTTATTTTTATTTATGCAAGAATTGTTTCCATGACAGAGCTGTTCTATGCATTACAGAAGTTAGTGAATGTACCTGTGAAAGGTGTTCAATGAGATCTATTTTTTTCCAGCTGAAGACATACTGTAAAAAATTGAAGCAGTGAAAACTACCATATTGGCAGCCTCAAGGCATTATATTTCAGTAGGGCTGAGATGAATCCAGTCAGACAAATAGTATTTTCCTGAACACCAGTAAACTCTTTGCAAATCTTACTCATATAGAAGATGAAGACTGAAATGTGTTCTTTGGCATCAGAGCAATGTAAAGGAGCTGCTACACTTTATAGAGTTTCCTACAGATGAGGTAATATGTACTTTTACTTATTACTTTTTTTTGAATGTGTGGTTGCCAAGTTCCAAAAGGAAGCGCTTCAAGGTTTCTACTCCAGCTACATTGCTGTAGAGACTAAAACAAGTCTGATGATCCAGTTCCCTTTGCTCATTATCTGAGAAAACAGGCAGGTTTGAGATAGGGTACTTCTTTCCTCTGTCAAGGATCCTTTTGAAAAAGGAATACCTTCAGAGTGTTTCATCAAAGATTTTTTTAAAAATCTTTTGAAATCTGAAATGCAAAGATTTCAGGAAAAATCTTAGTCATTAGGACTTGGGTGCCTTTTTATACATTAGAGTTTCCAGTTCTACGCACAGGAAACGATAAAATAATTCCAGCTAAGAGAAGGGAGACAGTAAAAGAAGCCTGTCCACAATAGCTTCCTAAAACATGACCCAGACAGACTTTGTCTAGGGCTGGGAGAGTAACTCAGCTTACATCCTTTGTTCTCTCTTCTTGAGAGTGAAGATAACTTCTGATATTTTAATTGTGCTCTCAGTCTGTCAATAGGATTTGAACCCAATTATTGGCTCAACTTACATTTCAAAACACGTTAAGAAGTTTTTAACTAAAGTATTTCCTCATGCTTTACTGTGGTTCATATACGATTATCAGTTTCTTCCTTAGGCTAGCCTGTTTTCACATCCTCTTAGATAATGAGCAATCCCTGGCTAGAAAAGATGATCTTGAACACTGTGCTGAAGTAAGTACCACAACCAGCATTGCGTGGGAAGGAACACAACATAATGGAAATAAACAGAGAAAGGGAAAAAAAGGCAAACAAACAAACAAACAAACCACCAAAAGGTTTGAGAAAATAAAAATAAATTAAGCATAAAGCATGTTGCTGTGCTCCTTTGTAATTTTTTGCTTCCACATGGCAGGAGAAGGCTGTCTGGGTCCAGCTCCCAGCTGTCCACACCCCAACCCCACCAGTCCAGCTGCCGCTAATTGGCACCCCCGGCACCACTTGTGGCTGGAAGGCTTGTTGAGTGTGCAGAATGAAGTGACCTCCTCGTCACCCCGAGGAAGTGTCCTGCAGGTCAGGTGGGAGCAGCCTGTGGAGAGCCTCCTCAGCTGCTCCCTGGCCTCCCCAGGCTCAGGCGCCTTTGTCCTCATCTCCGCGAGAGGTGGCGTTGCCTTCCTGTCACCAAGGCTCGGTGCAGGGCCCAAGCAGGACCCAGGCTCTGCTCACTGCCAGCTTTGACATTTTTTTATAGGGCAGCAGAAAGTTTTCAAGAGGGCCTGGGTCTGCACAGCTCACCGACGCATAATTTTGTATTAACTCATGTTACACAGGCAGCTTTCCAGTGCTCTAAAAGGGATCTCTCCTCTGAGAAAAGTCCTCAATCACTTCTAATCATCAATGTGGTCCAACTCTCCCAATTATGTATTTTCCTGACAGAGTACACTTGCAGTGTAACACTGAATTTTTGGACATTTTTCAATTCCATGTCATAGAAGTTTAATTTGAAGCAATTTACGTATATCACAACTACAGCCCCAACAGAAAGCGATTAAAACTACAGAAAATCCTACTATATCTTTCTTGTTTGTTCTTTGTCCTTGGCCTTTTTTTCTAAGAACTTTGTCAATGAACAAACTGATGAGTATTTCTTTTTATTGTATTAGAAGAAAGTTTTCATACACTACTTTTCATTAGCAGTCCAGTATATCCTTATTCTTCCGACCTAACACTTGGTGCTAAGGAAACACTGCCACCTGCTCTGGGAAACGCTTCAGAGATAGTATCAAATCATAAAGAAATAAAATAATACAATTATTTGAAGCGCTTTGAGACAAGAAGATAGTAATTTTATTTCTGACCTATAAATGATCTTCAGAGAAAAAAAATCTACAGCAGACTGTGTTTATGTAACTTTTAACATACCCAGTGGCCTTCCCAAATTTCAAGACCAACTGTTCTGTTTCTTTCAAATACAGCATAAATGGAGTTAAATAACTTTAAAGTGACTCCATGCAAAGAGAATCAAGAATGATAAGGAACTGTCTTAAATGCTTTGGGACAGGCAAACACCCTATGGGCTGTTCCCCTGTCCACCAAAGTGGAGACAGCTAAAGCAAAAAAAAAAAAAAAAGAAACTGTCTAAAGACCCAGATGGCACAGCTGTAAAAATGTGTTCCTAACACCTGCAGCTGGAGTTTGCAGCCACCAGCTGTTACCCCACATGTGGCCACAAGTGCTGGCTCTGGAAGGTCAGAGGCAGAGGTCAAACCAAAGTCCCTTCAGCACTGAAAAGAGTAATGCCAAAGCAAAGCACAGAGTAACAGATTTCCATGATGAGAGTGCTGTCCAATTTATTAACATTAGATACATCCATTCACCTACTCACTTTCAACCCCAGTATCCTATTTTTGCAGAGTAAGACTCTTCATTTCTAAGAGCAAGTACCATTGAGAAAATAAAAACAAATTACACTTATAGTTTTATATGTGCTTTCAAAGCAGGAAGTCACAGCCTCTAGCTTTTTTAATAAATGACAATATTGTCCTGTTTTTGCCTGCCAATACCCAGGCATCTGCTAGCAAGTAGGCTAGTGATCCCTTTTCAATTTGAAAGTACATTTTTTTCCCAAATCTTGTGACTTTCATCTACGTCACAAAGGAAAATGTATGGCAGAGAGAGAAGTTCACACATGACATGACTGAACAGGTGACAGCTATACCCAATTGCTGCTTAACAGCAGAACTCTGGTGGACAAAGCCAGAGGAATAAACCAAAGATTCAGTCTTTCTGATATGATCATGATTTTTATAGATAAAAACACACTCACAACCATCTATACCTAAATGTACATTTGTACTTGCTATGCACAACAGCTAGCAACAAATTTATCTTACAAAAAATCTGCAGACCCTAAGAGCTGTAAATTGGGCTCATTTTTTTTAAAGATGAAAAGTACTTGGACACCCTTAATGTTGACCAAGAATATTTTCAGCTTTTACACCACCTCCCATTTTCCTCTGTTATAATCCAGAATCTACAGCCCTCTCTCCTAGTGTGTGAAAAGTGGATCACGTGAGGCAACAGAAAACAGAAGATTACACAGATGTTTATAGTTACTAATAACTGTTTCAAACTTCTTTATAGAATTATAAAAAATGCAGAATCAATCATCAGATCATGTTCCATATCTGCAATTACACTGGCATTGCAAGAGTAAATGATTGTAAATTGACTTGAACTTCGGTAAGACACTTTGCATTTTTGTAGTGCTGCTCTGGAGGAATTTTACCTAAACAAAACCAAAAGTAAACAAAACCAAATGCAAACAAATCCTCAAAATAAACAAACAAACAAAACAAACAAATTTTAAAAAACACAAATAAAAGCTCCAAACAAAAAAAAAAACCCTAAACAAAAAAAACCACAAAATACCCAAAAAACCAAAGAAAAACCCAAAAAAACCCCAACCAAACCAGCCAACAAACAAACAAAACAAAACAAAACAAAACAACCACCACCCCCAAAAAAAAAACCTACACCAGAAAACAGACATTAAAAATTCAGCAGTGGCCGCAGCTGTTACTGAGGAAGTTCAGGTTCCTGGAGATTTCAGTCTACTCTCACTATGATGCTACATTTTCTTTTGTGATTGAAGCTATATCTACTGAAAACTACCTCCCATTTAAAAAAATTAAACTGAAAAAGAAATTTGAAGACAGTGTCAAGTGAAGCCAGCTGAGAGCCTTCAAAAGGCTGGTGTCCTGTTGTTCAGACAGAAATACCTGCAGCTTCCAGCAGATCCTCTCATTCCACTACCATCACTTCTACAATGCTCAGGAAACCACATGCATACTTTAGTGGATCCTATCTTCTCATTTGGTTACATTTATTCTTTCTTGCAATATATGCATTATTGATCCCCAGCTCTGGGCAATTATGGGATACATTCAATCTGAGAAAACCCAGTGTGACCTTCAAGAAGAAGAATCAGAAGCTGAACATGGGTTTGTGTTCTGACACTGGACAAATGAGAGAGGCAAGTAAACTAAGTGCTCTGACATTAAATACATTAATTTTTTGAGGCTTTTTTTATTTAGATGTGAATCACTTTCATGCCAGAGAAAGCTGAAAATTGGCTTAACTAGAAACAGTTCCTCATTAGGTGTTCCTGAAAACAGTCCTTCAAAAAGGACAGACAGGTTTTTGAATTCCACTTGGGAACATATGAATGCAGCAGAGCATCACAGGACAGTGATTTCATATGGTGTATAGTATAAAAGAGATAAGACTTTTACTGAATTGTATACACGTGGTTCACACCTATGAGGTGCTCACCTTGATGCATTTATAAAGGCATAACACCAAGCTGACATAACTAAGTTAGCACTGTTATTCCTGACAGCACCAGGATCTTAATGAAGGAGGCATTAACTTGTGAGGTGTTATGGAAACCACTTTGCCATATTTTTATCCCCTAACTTTAGTCCTAATGTAGAAAACACAGCCAAAAGTTGCTGGAGTGTCACTTGTTCACGGCAGAAAAGGCCATGAACACATTAACCTTAGAGGTTACACTCCTTATGCCAATCAGATCTCTGAGTCCACCGAATGTAATCTGGAAATATTTCCTGTGTAGAGAACTGAGATTTGAGGCACCAGCGCAACTCCAGCTCCCCTGGTGTAAATGCAAATCGGTTAGTCTTGTCAAATATTTGTCTTTTCAGGGCCTTTCCATGTATTTCCCATCCACTTATTGAAAGGGAAAAGTTGTGGTTTGATTTATAGATCAATAAAGTTACACAACTGGAATTAAAAAACAAATGGAACTGTGGGGGAAAAAAAAGGAGAAAAGGATACATGTATACATGTCACTAGAATTGTTATCCTTAAAGAATTACATCTTTCAGCACTCAGAGAAAAGGAAACAAGCAAATTGTTGGCAGCAATGTCTGATAAGTGCATCTGGTTAGTCTGCCTGCTTCACCCAGAGAGACATCGCATTTCAGCGAGAACATCACATTTTTCACACAGCCTTCTTAGCATCTAAACCAGTATTTATTTATTCAGTGCACTCTTTCCAGTACTGCTATGTAGCTTATTAATCTCTGCTAACAAACATCTGTCCTTCTGCATCCTAAGGGGAAAAAAGAGAGAATCAAAAAGTACTTACTTCATTGAAGCCAAACTGCTGCTTTTTGCATAAGTCAGTACACACAAAACAGTTCTTTCTGCTGTGTCCAAACACAAACTAACAATCATCCACATGCTTCCAAATCCAAATGGTCTGGATGCTTCATCCCACAAATTGTAGGAGAAGTCATGCCAAACTTTAAAGCCTTTCCCTGCTGTTCTTATAAAACCTTTTTTCTGGTGCAATTCCTCTACTTCATGCAAGTTGTTTCCACTGTGCATCAGAGAGCTGCACACGGAATTCTCCTGGAACCTGCCACTCCATTTAAGGGAACTCTGTCCCTTCTCCTGTAATCTCTTTACAATTGCATGATTGCCTTTGGACTAGAGCAGGACTTCTTTCTGCCTCTGTTCATATGTATCTGTACTCTCTGACAGTATTATAATGGCCTACCAAGTGAGGGATACAAAACTTCAGCAGCAGAGCTAATGGTTTGTCAATTTTTTGTGGCACAAACACCAGGTTTTAAGCTACTCACAAGGTTTCTTTCAAAGTTCAAGATCATAAAGACACATGATTGAAAACGGAAGGAAGCATCCTTTATTTCAACAGCTGAAAATGTTGAAAAAATAGACACAAACAGATAGTCTTGGCCTGATTAAAATAATTTTAAAACCCTTAATATATTTTATATGATTGGAACACCACTGCTTCAGCTATTAATATTATAAAATTGTTAGTTCTTGCATTAACCTGCTGATGTCCATAGGAGAATTTCTGCTAACTCAGACATGCTCTCTTCTGATCAAAGGAAAATGTATTCCTCCTTCTATTCCTCCAGCCCTTTCTTCTCCTCAGAATCCCTGTTCTTTTGAAGATCTGGCCTCAGCCAGCTGCTGGTGCTGTATACTCACAGAGAAAATAAGCAGGGAGAGGAAAATGAGGGAGAGGGGGGACAGGAAGAAGAAGGCACCCAATTTACATTTTTTTCCTTCAAGTAATTTTTCTCTTGCTCTTAATTCCAATTGCAGAACTCTAGGGATGCACCTAATCTACCTTTTTGTTTCCACGAGTATGAAATTATTATAGAAGTGTGGCTAAAATGAACAGCAATTAACTCTGATTTTGTAAAAAATACTTAGGATGTCCAGAACCAACTACATCTTTCACAAGGAGGGAAGAAAAAGCCAAGAAATTATTCCATCAGCAGAGGTGTGCCTTTTTTTTCCCCCCCTTTAAATGAAAGACCCAGGTAAACAAGACATACTCAGTGTCATTTTTCACTCATGACCAGGAGCTAGGGATTAAAATACCTTATGGCTTTAAAGATGCCTCCCTGTAAAGAACAATATTCACCTCAATGTGCTGCAAACCTGAAACAGTCAGAGCCTTGAGAGGTGGACAAGCAAAGGAACAGGCAATAGCTGAAAATGAACAGCAACAACAGAAACTCTCAGGTTTGCTTTGGGTTTACACTAATATTTAAATTGCAGTTCCTGTTGTGACACTCATCTACTGTTTTGTTAAAATTTTCATACTGACAGACTCCTGCTTAGGCCCTGCAGACCTTTATGTGGGAAAATAAGCATGACACAAAAAAGCAAGAAAAAAAAAAACCAAAAAACAAAACCACTTCCATGAGCCTCCAGCCATGGGTTAATTTGCTCTTAGAAGAGAAAGAGCCTCTCTCTGCAGGCTGAGCAGCACAACCATCTGCTCAGGCTGGGAGCGAGCTGGCTGAGCTCAGCAGCAGGCGGCCACACGCTTATTTAACTCTGCCGCCACCACCAGCAGGAGGGCCAGAGGTGACAGGAGGACCAACACCTGGACAGGGCAGCCAGCTGGAAAAATCGCCACTTGAGAAGGGTAGGGGAAGGAAGGGTTAGAAACTCAGTACCTCCGAAGGAGTAAAGTGCATCTGAGCGAGGCCCTTCTGCTGTACACCGTCTCCCACACACCCAGCGCTTTCCTCTGGCTGCTTTCACACCAGGGAGCAAGGGAGGGAAAGGGAGATGATGGCAGCCAGGGGGGATCAAGTAGGTGCTTATTGGGGTCCCTGATTAGAAAAGCTGCTGGCGTCGGTGACCTCTGCAGGATCGGTCAGCAGGCAGGTACTCATGAAAGTGATACACACACAGGGCACTTGCTGCTGTGAAAATGCTCCCCAAACAGTCCTTTCTCAAAAGGCCACAGAAGTACTTCTTTCATGACTCCCATTAAGTGAGTATTGCCTTTCTCCCTCCCTCACTAGCATATGACTCCCAAGTCAGGTGTAGGCTATCATCAGTTCTACACCAAATGGTTTCCTGAGCCAAATACACTTGTAAGGATTCATGTTACTAAACCAGACAATAAAGTATTGCTGTGTAACAGAAGGATGGAGGAACACTGCAGAATATCAGAGGATTAACACACTCCCCCCCCTCCAGAAGGTCGAGAAATCTGTCTGAAAATTCCTTATAAATTTTCAGTAAAAATGCTGATAATAGTTTTAGTCTGTTTCTAGATAATAAACCTTTCCAATCACTATAAAACACAAGAGATTACTTTAAAAAAAATAGTCATAATACTTGATAAAGAATGTTTGTAATCTAAAATCATCTGACTAGATGAAATTGCTAATCAAATCATCTCCAGAGACATTAATGGGTAACTCACCTGGTTTCCATTAAGCTGTTCTTAAGTATTTTGATGATCAGCATCATAACACTATGCAATCTCTCTGATCTGTTTTCTCAGTGCAGTTGTTCCTTCAGCTGCTCTGCTTAGGTATCATGTCTCCAATCATCTGAGGTGATATCATATTCCAAGAGAGAGTAAATCTGGCCTTAGTAGGCTTCATGCGGCACCTGCAATGCTCTGTGTATGGTACTTTAGCTACAGGCTGAGGGAAGCATCATCTCTTCTAGTTAGGTACATAAATTTGGCACAAACCCCTTATCACGTGCTACAATAAATTCAATAAAACTTGTGTTCAGCCTTGATTCAGAGCAAATAGGCCCTGCAAGGTAATCTGCCTTAACAGAGATGAGTATTAATGAGCACTGAGCCACAAGCCCTCTTACCCTGTTTCGTTAAGTCTCTCCTCTTTCACCAAGATTGTCAGTGGAAGTGCCACCACCTGTCAGGGTGCACTAGTAGGGACTTGAAAAGCTATGGTAAGATTGCTTGTTCCTCCCAGGTCACCTGAAAGGCATTCTGAAGTAGAGAAGGACACATGCAGATCTGACACATCGAAGAACAGGAAAAGATGCTAGATAAAATGTCAAACGTAACTGAGAGATTCTGCTTCTTGAGGAATTTGAGTTAATATCTTAGACAAGACTTTACTTTTTTTTCCTAATGTTTAGTTAATGAGAGATAAAGTTAACCAAGATAAAAGATTGTTACAACAAATATTGAAAAAAGACTTTGGTGAATAGAAGCATTTTTTCCTCCCATTGGATTCAAGAGGCTGATGGAATATTTTACTAGATCTCTCGGAAGCTGGCTGGGGTTTTTTAAAATGTTTGCCTAATTTGTAGCATTTCCACTACTACTGTATCCTACTCACTTTTCCGGTGAACATTTAGGGAATGGCACCATCCGACTGCACTTTGCAAAGGCTGCCAAGCCGCTGCCATCCAGCCACTGAGGTGCATTTGCTTATTACTTTGAAGAGCTAGTAATCATCACATAGACATAGATCTTCAGAGATTTCAGCTAAGTGAGTCAGTGTGTTAATTATATGCTAAGGGAGTACACACAAGAAATGGAAAGTAGTAGTTTATTGCTTTCCCAAGTTTCTCAGGTAATTAGAACAGTTTCTGGAGATACATGGCACCGTACCAGAATCTATCACCACAATGGGCTTCACTGTAGAATGCACAGAATTAATTTTTTAATGAAAATCCTCTACTGAGTGTCAGAGCCAAATTCACCTGATAAATGTCACTGAGCAACGTCATTACTGGCTCATCAACACAGGGCGTTTAAAGCAGATGGTAGAGCAGTGCATCTTCAGCACTACAGCCTGTTAATATCAGCCACCTCCCATAAAAAAATTAAAATTGGCCCCCTGTCAGTCAAACATGACAGTACTTTGGATTTCTCCCTCATGATATTCTTTAGCCTTGAGGCAGATATGACAGGCGCCTTATTAAATTCCAAAAATAAAATGTAGCACAAGAAGGCAGTGCATTCCAATGAGACAGCAGACTTGTTAAAATGCAACATGCATAAAACTTACTTCATTTCATTTCAGCTATCATCAGTTTCATCTTTTAAAAAACCCAAATAGCAACTTTAGAAACATGGTGTTTGTTGTATATAAATTAAAACAACATGTCATGCCTTATACTTCAAAGTCGTTAAAAGCCTTTATAGGCGTTGCACAGATATTTTGGTTATTTTCATGAAAATAAAAGCTGGGATTCCTATTCACTGTTCTGTGTTCAGTGCTTGTGTTGCATGATTATTGATCCCAGAGTGTACAGAAGGCACGGAAGCTGACTATGCTGTTGTACAGGAGCATCACTAAATCAGGAAAACTTCTGAACAAGCATGAGGACTCACTATATGCATCATCTCCAACTATGTAGAACAGCAAAGCAAAGCAAATCTAATTTTAAAATCTTTCAAGATGCATAGACAGTTGAGAAAGCACAGTTAAAATACTCATACTCACAGTTAAACGACTCACACCATTTAGTATTTTCCTTTCAAGTTTAACTGCACACGTTAATGAATAAAAATTAAGATATGGGCTACTATTATCAGGGCATTTTTTGGGCAGCTTCCACTGATCCACACTAAAACTCACACCTTTAAGCCACATAGGTTGCTTTGAAATTCCTTAACGTACGGTGGAATCCTGGGTGTTGTCAAGTCAATCAGATTTGGCCTCCAAGGCCAAGTATACATAAACTTCTTACATAACACACGAGACCATCAAAATTTTCTCTTAGCATCTTGGGTACAAGGTAACTGCCTGCATGCTCACAGAAAACACATAAGCAGTGGGACAATTCCACCACAAATCTGGCGTGTTTTCAAGTACCCCAAGTCATGCATCTGTTGAAATTTTGTAGGATTCAGGGTGAGGCTGATTTTATTTCCTTCCCAGGGCTTATTAAAGGTTATTGCATTCCTCTGCAAATCTCCAAAGAAAGCTCATGCATGCCTAACTAAATCTCCCACACTGGTGTTTTCTGTATCACAGTATTCCACATCATTCAAACACACACACAAAAATACACGATATTCATAGCAAAGTCACATCTTGCTTCCTCTTTTCAAAAGTGTGGACAAGTGGATGCCTGTAATGAACACAGTCTCTGTTCTAGTTTGTGCCACACTTCATTTTTAAAGTCAAGTGAGGTTGGGGTGGTCATGAACTTACTGACAAGAGACTCTCTATTCATTGCCAGGCTTTTGTACGTATTGTACAAACAGCTTCTTCATGTCTGTGACACACTGTACCCCCATTTTTCCGCTGCTTTGCCTCCTAGACATTAACTTCTATGGCTTTGCAAAAGACATGCCAAAAATCTTCTTTCACTTTTGAAGTAAAACGGGACTGATTTAAAACAAATGCTTTCATTTTGACAACACATTTGCACAAACAAACTGTGTAAATGTTGATGTGGCAATAACAGAGAAAGACAACCGAGTGCTGCACTTCTCAGGACCTGCCCCCAAAATGTCAACAATTGCAACTCTTGCCAACATGCTCTGAGAATGAAACAGGAATGAGTTCATCTTTTTCAGCACAAGTCTTTTATGTCTGCTCTCCATGTACAGTAGATGGTTTCAAATGCTGACTGTAACCTCCGCTGAATCCTATTTTAGGAAATGTAACCAAAGTGTTGCATGATGCATGGAATGACATTTTCTATTGCCAAAAGCATGCTCTAGAAGCAAAACAGAGCAGGAGGAGGGGGAAAGGGGAATCTATTCCCACAAGGCCTAAATGTTGTTATCTCTCACTGCCAAACACATGACACCTCGCTGCCACTTCAAACCATTCCTTGTATGATGCTACTTTTATTTTTTCCTGAAGCAAAATACCATTTCTTCCAAATTCCACTTAACCTGTGTGTTTAACACCTGAAAGGCTGTGCCAATAGCAAACCATAAGGCAATTCATTCTCCAACACTTACATATATATAAATATGTATACACACACACACACATATATATAAATAATCTCATAGAATTTATAACCTCATAGAATTGCAGAAAAAACTGTGTTGTAAGGCTTTGTGGAGGTGACCTGGTGAGACCCTCTTCTCAAGGCAGGGTTAGCCTCAAAGTAGGAGTCATTTTGCTCACAATCTTTTCCAGATGGGTTTTGACTAACCCAGGAATGTGATTCCAACACCCCTCTGGGCATCAGTGTCCATGCCACAAATCACACTTCCCACCATGAGGGATTTTTTCCCTTATCTAGCTGAAACATTCCTTGCTGCAACCTGTGGCTATTGCCTCCAGCCCTTCCGCTGCACACCTCAAAGGACAGTGGGACTGCTTTATGTTTAGAATGTTAAGTAAAACAGCTCTACAAATTACACACCAGTATATCACAGGGCTTTGTAGAGTATCTGTTTATCATAAGATCTCCTGATAATAATGGAAGGTAACAGAATGGTGTGTGAAGGCGTTAGAGGAATGCATCTGTGACTTCAAAACAGAGTTCCAACCTTCATTCAGATCAGAGAAATTAACTAAATGTACAGCCTCTTCCCAAGGCTATTTTTACATGGCTGTTAATATTGGGGCTAAAAGAAGTATTAGATAAAAATTGCACTTTTTTATGTGCAAATGTGACTGATACCACAGTTGTGTAATGAGGCTAAAAAGAAGCTTGGAGAACTTACTCAATGGATCAGGTTAAAGGATCATCTGCAAAGGAATTTGGGGGGAATCTGACTGATCTAAAATGCTCTGTTTTGTTGGTATCTAGCATTGGAAGATGAAAAAATCGCCTATTTTGCAACTATAGCAAGTTTTCCAGCACCAAGGCAACAATGGCTTTTCATTGGGGAGCCATAATAATGCAGCTTTCCTTCAGAAAATCATTCATATTCCTTTGTACTCCATGAATCCTTTGAGCTGTCTGTTGAACAAGCCTTCTACAATTCTGTTCTGCCTTCATAACACTTTGATTTTCAGTAACATTAAAGATTTTTGTTTGTTTCTCAGCATTAAAGTACCTGGTTTTAATTAGCTGTCACACCAGCATTGTCTTTGCATGCTTTTATGCACCCACATCACACTACCTGTGATTTGGTTTTTTTTCCTAACATAGGTAATGATAAGTAGGATAGATTTCCCTAATGGGAAAAAAAGAAAGGCACAACTCTGACATAAACTGTCACCAAAAAAAATCATTTGACATTCACCATTTTCAGGAGAAAATGACAAAAGCTAAAATCATTAAGTCCCCTGTATGACTACAAGCAAAAGAACATTTTAGATGTAAAGATGCGTTGTTTTTGAGGGAGTGACATACTAATGAGAAGCTGTAACTTCAGTGTGAAATCAGCAGTACCAACAGCTGTTCAAGCTCTGGCTGGACTCAAAGGCACAACTACCATCGCCCTGAAGAGACAGGAATGTGAGCTGAGAGATCAGCTTGGGAAGAGGTTCTCCGTTTCTTTTTCTCCTCAGTGGGTTAAAATATTTTAGAATAACACGTGAGCTGCATGTAACATCTGTCTGCTTGATCTTTCTAACATACATGGAAAATCTACAGTAGAACCTGATGTCTGTATCTGTGCTGATGGGGCCATTTTGTTTACACCCATGTTCATTCCCACCAGGTAGAGAGAGGGACAGAAATGCCCATTTCATAAAGACAGGCGTGGAGAAGGGGATTAATGCCAAATTTGTGTCAAAGATAAGAACCGAAATTAGACCTCTTGAAAATACTCCAGTATCCTAACCTCAAGATCCTTATTCTTCTCTAAATGGATCCTCCAGCTATTAAACCTCCCAGCAGCTAACTGGATTACCACATCAGCAATCAATCACATTTATAAGGTATTAAATTTATTGGGAAACTTGATGGCTGACTTCAATCAAGAGGGACAAGATGAAATTAAAATTCCTACTACATTGTGTGGAGCACTGTATTTGGGTTTTTGGAGGAAGAAATTGGCAAATTGCATTTGATTTCTTGTTTTGACATGTTACTTGGCATATTAATAAAAATGAAACATTATGCTGCTTGAAGTCATGATGTCATTTTCCCTAAATTTATCTTGATGCATGTTTTAAGAAGAAAATAGGCTATTCTTGTTCACTTACTAATTTCGATATGTTTTTTTCTTATTTGAATGAAATTTACTACAACAATCTACCAGATCAAAGCCACTACTCAGTCAACCTTCTCATACCCATTTCTTACTCTTAATTTGTAATCTCAAATGTCACCATGGGTTAATAATGCAGTTCAGTTTCATAACTCACAAGGGTTACATGTAATTAACTACAAGCTTGCTCAAGAAGAGGGAGTTGATATTTCAACTGCACATCACAAGCAAATATGAATAAGTAATGAGAAATTAAGCAGAAGGGCATATTGGGAAGCCACCACCACTTGGAAAACCAAGCATTTGAGTAGAACAATCTGATATTTGATAGCTGCTCAAAAAAATTCAGTGGCTGGTAAGACCAACTTCTGTGCCCACAGAGTTTCTAGGAGTAAAGGTGAGGGCTGCCCTGTCCAGAAAAAACTGTTGTAGAGGATTGAGAGCACCACTGGGAACATTCCTTCTGACCCTGTTCTGTCACCTGCCCAGGTTTCTGGGCCCCTGAGAAAGGTCGTGCCCTTACAGCCAAGTCTCTTGGACCTTGGACACGTTTCCACAGAATGCATCACTCTGCATCCACTGGCTAGTGCTAATCACCAGTTACTGAAGACATCACAATTATAAAAAGTTTTATGAAAACAGGAGCCATACTGAACTTATTACTAATATTTTCAAGAGCAGGGTTTAGGTACCTAAGCAACTTTCACTATCAATGCCAAGCTTTAGAATACCATAAAGTATTTCGTTCTCACAAGAGGACAAAACAATTCCACCTTCAAGAGCAACTGCTGTGGGTATTTCTTAATCAATTAACTCTTTCTCATTGTTAAAGATGCATCATGCAAAACAGATAAAATTTTCCATCCTGGAAAAAACATGCAATGCCTAAGAAGTTTAAATCTCCAAACAGGCCATTACACCCTGCCTGAGACAAAAAAGGTAGGACAACATGAGCAGAGGGAAAATGCACACGGGGCTTTTTGATGAAATGGTGAAAATACTGCAGGGACACAAGTGGTAGATCCTGTGAGATTAATAAAAATTGTAGCCTATGCTTCCACTCTCCGGTTTATGCTGGTGAGCACAGAAGTCAGAGAAGCCCTAGGCTGCACTCTGGTCATCCCCAGAGGGCACAAGAAGTGTTCAGCCCTTGTGGTACCTCTGTCATCAGGCAAAGTCTTCCTTTGTCCTGAAATTACTAAGGGGAAGAAATCTCCTTGCACCTTTCAGCTACTGTTTCCAGCCCTGGATAAGAACATGCTACAGCCCTTCCTCTTTTATTTCCAGCAAAGGATAAGGCAAATACTTTGAAAGAGAATTTATCCTTCTACTATAAAATATTGACATCATCTTACATGAAACATACATCCTGGAGAACCATTAAATGAAAACAAAAAAACCCAGTTTTAAGGATGCAGATATATATAAGAAATGAACTTAGAAGTAGAACCAAGCAAACAACCTAACACCTTGAAAATATTCCCACCCTCTTAAGCAACCTTAGTACTCATCACTCAGGGGCTGCTGAACTAATCTGAAACCACAGAAGTGCAAAGTGTCCACCTCTGATCACACAACATCACCTCCTTGTTTCCCAGGAGTGCCTTATGTCACATAAAATACTTGTTAAAACCTCATTATGAGCTTTGAGAAAGTATTAGCATTATATCATTATGCACTCTTCTAAAGTTACAGGAAAAAATATTCCTTCGTACTTGTTTCATGAAATACAGAAGTTCATGTCTTCAGCAGTCTTAGTTTCTGCAATTAAATTTAATCAAACAATAACATAATCCTTTTAGAACAAAATTGAAAAAAGGTGTTCTACTTTGTTGCTATTTTTGTCTTCAATTCTAAAACAAACATTCACATACTTATTGAATGGATACAATGGAATTTTTCAACTACTGAAACAAGAAAACCACAAACCCAACGTTATTTTATTTAATAAGTTAGACCAGGCCTCATGAAATGTAAGAATCTGTTGACAAAGATATGCAACCTGTGCTCTTAAAATCTCTGAACAAGACTTTATCAAGATGAAATACCTAAAAACTGGGGAAACTGTCTTTATAACAATGCTGATATCACACAACTAAGCATTTGGAGAGCCTGTTCAAAGCATTCTCAATTTATTACAGCACTACAGTTTATAAGGAAGGTGTGCTCACTGTTCACATGAACTGACTCTTTACCATATTATGTGCACACTGTCCACTGACTATGCATCTTTTGAAATAAATTCATCTCAGGAAAGATGCTTCATGCCCAAAGCACTCAGGCAGGTCACCATAAAAATGAGAGAGAGAGAGAGACAGAGAGAGACAGAGAGAGACAGAGAGACAGAGAGACAGAGAGACAGAAAAAAAAAAATAGCAAAAAAATCTGATTTACAATACAGTATTAAAATCACACTCATCCTGCCTATTTCTATGTCACATCCGATCCCTCTTGGAAGAAACATCTTTTTAACTGGGAAAGGTAAACTCTATGGATGTGCACTGTTCATTTCAAGCAAAACTCATAAGAAAAATGAGTCCTGTATATTTAGTTCAACTGACTCACAATCTATACAGCTTTTAGTCTTACACATACACATCCTGCAGTGTTTGTTCGAGCAAGTAGGATTTCCCTGACAGCAAACTGGGTCTTTTTCTTCACGACTACCTGGGGTATGAGACTGCTTTCTACCAGAGTCCTAATTTCCCTTCATTTCATCATGATCAAGCCCAAGGGTTCCTGAGATGGCAACACTGACAAAACCCCTGAGGGCAGAAGTGAAAGGAGTGGGTCAAGGTTTGATTTCATCTGGCAGCATTAGCTGTTGATTCCCAATGAATTCTGATCTGGTAGCCAAATGAAGGAGGAATGCTCTTCGAAGAAAGCACCAACAAAGAAATATTAAATATTTAATTTCCCGAGGCAAAGGGCAAAGTTCCAGAGCTCTGGGAAGCTAATGGACATCAATCTAGATAAGATGATCTTAAGAGGTAAATACCCATTCAGAATCTATAGCAAACTAAAAGTTTTATTAGGGAAGTGGGAAAGATACTTTACTGAGAAATTTTATGCATATATAAATATTTAAGATTATACAAAATTAACAAAAATAAAAATCTGTCCTAATTCTCCCTGACACAGTCCTCCTTTTGTCTCTCTAGCTGGGGTGGATTAACAGCACTAAGCTTACAAGGGAAATTTTAGCACACTCTGGAGCTTTATGCTATTGCTATTCATTTCAGGCAGGAGTAAAGATTTTACAGATACTTCACAATTTTAAGAAAACCCACGACAGTCAGTTACTTTTATTGAAAAGCCTCCACAGGAGCAGTGAAAGGAGAATTTCAGTTTTCTAGCAGTGAATTTCCTTCGGACTGGTGGCCATTCCCTTATTTTCTCCTGTTTAACGTGTGCACAAATAAGTACACAAAGATCTTTATTTTCTCCTTTTTTTATCAAATAAATAGTCATAAAGGCAAACGCCTGGAGGCACTGCTGGCCTAGCAACAACATCCTCATTCCTCAGCACTTTGGTTCAACTTGAGATGTGCTCTGCCCAGTGCCTAACACCCACCACCAGCTTTGGAATTTCAGCTCAGGTTTGAAGGGTCCTGTCAGGTCACACCTCTGAATGAAACACAGTATTTGTATGGGTGACCTAGCAGAAAATGAGAGTCAAGCTCTGTGATGCAAGGGGCAGGTAGAAAGTCTCCCATCAGTATGGTATAAATTCTGAGAAGAAAAACAGAGCCTGCCTTAGGCACACTTTCCACAAACAAAACTGTAAGAGCAAACTAAATACCTTCAGCCAATGCTAAATTTTTACCTCACCCCTGCGCTTATTTCCCACTTTCCTTTAAAAAACCATCTAGAGGAAACCTATTGATTCAGAGATATCTCCACAGAATTTAACAGTAAGAAAAGGGCTAAGACATCTTGCCTTCACTGCCCAGTAGAGCTGGCACAGCTGAGAAAGCACCTTGCTGTCTCCAGATTAATCATGTGTGATATTCAGAAACTGAAGGCAGATGCTACTTTTATCCAGCTGAGGATTGCTGAGGTAACCATTATTTATCACGTTTTGGTATTTATACTTTACCCAATAATTATTTTTCTGTTATGGCAGGTGCTAACTTATCATTTTCCATATGGCCAGAAAGGTGTTAGACCTTTCCTAATTGTAGATAAAGCTATATTAATGGCTCCTGAGCAACAACATCATCTGTGATGCTGAAAAAAGCCTACAAACTCTTCCCTCCCTCAGCAGGCGGATAAATAGAAACTTACAATAAATAAGTTTCTGTGCACTAAAATACCAAAACTTCTTTAGAGAAAATGAAAATGCTCATGGCTCCTGGTTCAGAGAGATGAAAGTATTTGCTTATTTTATGGCTATAAAGCTTTTATGTGTGTCCCAGTCATATTAGACATTCTACTTAAATCCACTACCCACTCTACAAAAATCTTCTCTATTCTACGGCATCACAGCTAGAACAGCAGATCTATGTATTCTTACAACAACAAAGGCAATGTTACAGCTGGCCCATAACATCAATGCCTGCTCATCATCTGCATCAGAAGAAGAAATTCTGAAGCATAAATATTAAGATGACTGCAGACCCTTTGGTACATACACAAAAAGGACACACAGCTGCTGAGAGAGAGGAAATCTGTTCGCATTTCTGCATAAGCCTTGACAAGAAGACTTTTTCAGGCCTTTTCTACACTCCTCTGCATTTCTTCCTTGCAGGCTTTGTCCTGTGATCACACTCCTTACTGTCAGAGTCCAGACAGGTATTTCTCCAAATCCCATTAATTCTCCTTAGCAAGCCTGAGAACACAACACAACCCAAGACGAGGATCCCCCCAGCTCCTCCAGGAACCCTCTACACCAGTGACCCGTGTGCTCATCCTGATGGTCCAGCCACTGGAAATGAGGGGAAGGGCTGCATGATGGGAACCACTAGAATTTACAGGCATTTATTTTAAATCATCCTTGGGCAACAACTGCCTGGTAGACTGGAAGCTGATTGCACTGCTAAAAGGATGATGCAGTTTCTGAAAGTAACAGCTTTGCAAGACAATGGGCAAAATGCAGTGCAAGTAGCCTGCTCTTATACTGGTGCCCACTCCACCAGACACAGTCGCTGTCATTCAGGTCCTCAGCCAAACAAAAAGGAGTTAGGCAATAAAAGAAAATAAATTTCTTTGTTTTTTTTCTTTTTCCTGCAGGCCGCTCCTACCACTTAATATTGAGTTACTCTGTGTGCAATGTGGGCCATGGCACTTGCTAACATCTGACTAAAAACTGTGCTATGTTGTATTCTGGAAGTTGCTCTCGAATTGCCTCGATGTTTTCCTTGCCAAAAGATTTAAAATGCTCTCCATAATGGGATTTAGGACATTATTATTTCAGCATGTTTACCTGCTACCTGCATGAGATGTCAAGGTTCTCTTGACAGCAACAGTAACTCAGGCAAACAGAACTCAGATGTTTGGAGTCACAAGAGTGCCCAGTGGTCACGTCTTCTTCCACGGGCCTGGATCAGAGCACCATGGATGGGAGGGCTGAGTTTTCAGGCTCCCTTTCACTTTCTGAGTGGATGCAGGTATAGTAGGAGTGAGGGAGAGCTATAGCTTTTCTCCAAATTGAACCTATCTCATGGGTCACCTGCTGATCAGCAGAGGAGCCAGGTCAGCTCTTCTGACAAAGAGAAACCATCAAGGCAAAAAATATTGCCCCAAAGCCTAATTATTTCCAAAAACCTAATCCAAACTGCTATTGCTAAATTTGGCTTTATCATCTGAACAGCCCTTTTGTCTTCACTGACATCTGACTTTGAATCATTTACACCTAAAGAAACTTCACTGGGTACCACACAGTCACATCAGTGTATGATTTTTTTCTTATTTAGAGCAACACAAAATGAGTTTTCTTTTCCAAGGATTGAGAATGAACAGCGGTCATAGAAATACTGAATATTTTTCATTATTAACTTCTTCTTTAGAAGTTACCTTTGAGCTCAAGTAAATTACCAAATTTACAGAGAAAAATCTATTTCATAAGGCATACCGCAGCAATAATAGCTAATAGCTCCCTCTCCCCCTTTCAAAACATTTTGTACGACAGTTTCAAAATACATGCTTTTAAACATGTGTTCTATTCAGAATTAAACTTTTTTTCTTTCTTTCTTTTATTTTTTTTTTTTTCCCCCCAAGTACTTGTGCACAGTGTAATGAGGTATCGATTTCTGGGCACCTTTATGTAACAGGGACCCCACACTCAACGCCCCTGCAGAGAAACGAAGCCCCAAGCACTCCCAGCACCAGATCCCATTCAAGCTGCAATGCAACTGAGCCCAAGTTGCATAATTGCACATGAATAAGATGTTCATAAAACAGATACTGATGCACTCCCTCCTTCCCACCAGTACTCTATCCCAACATCTCTCCAGATGTGAACATTTATTCCACTACAGCAGCAAATATACATCCAGATTGCACCCATTTAGCTGCAATGAAAGCAGCTTCCCTGCTGAATACGATGGTTTGCTAAGCATAAAGTGCATTTCAGCATTTACATATGTAATTTCAGCCTATGTACAGTACTATGGAAAAATCCAGCTGTGTCTTTGGGCATTCCTAGTTGTTGCACGTCAAAAACTGCAGGTCCTGACAGTTCACATCAGGAGTTAAATTAGAAAGGGAGTTTTTCATTGCCCCCTAACTCCTGCTTCTTTTCGTTTTGTTCACAGGACATGCACAGTCTGGCCAGCCATGGCCCTGGTCAAGCACTGAGCTGAAACAATACACAGAGATGTGTAAGCCTGCTCTATAATAATCCTTATGGTTTTCTTTTCCCAATAGCTCTTCCTCTACGACCATTTTTCTATCCCAGAAACACATTAATATGAATTTATATCTGGTATGGGAAAGAAAGTAGTATTCAAGTATTTAAAAAATCTCTTAGAATTTGCCTTTAGGAGTTTCAGAGAAATGCAAACTAATATAAAATTCATGCACCCCAATCTGTACCTTTCAGCTTTGTATAGTCCCATGCATCCAATTCGATCTCTAATAACCTTTTAATATCATTTCCTCCTCTGCCTTCGGCAAGCCCTATAGCATTCACCTTTGTCCTCAGAGAAATCTAGGTTAACATTACATTTGTGTAGCAGGTTCTACATTTTTTATTTTATTGGAAAAGCAGTCTAGCATGAAAGAGTGAAGGCACAACCTTAGAATTACCTGAACCAGTGGAGAGAGATACTTCCAATCACCAGGGGAAAATCACTTAATACAGTTCAGTCCTCTTATGAGACAATCTATTTGCCAGACAAAGCAATTATTTCATTTGGATAGTCCCTGCATTGCACTATGAACCTCGAGGCTGAAGTGAGGTTAAATATTCACATATTTTTTTGACTATCAGGTACCAAGTAACCTACAAAATTTTCATTTATTTATTTTTTCTTATAAGGAAAAAAACAAACAACATAATGGAGAAAATGTAAATTATTTTTTAAATGGTTCCATACATTTAAAAAAAAAAAAAATTAAACCACGTTGTGCTGACAAAAGATCAGAAAGTTAACCAGAAACCCTAACATACTTTTTCACAGTATGAACACTTTGGCAGGCTGATATATTTCTCTTTGCATAAATTTGTCCCAATCTTAAGAAAATACATCAAAAGCCATTTACACCTAGACACACAGCCAGTGTTTACCTGTATTTAAAATACATCTATAGTGGTACCTGTAGACCTCTATTTTTCTGGAAAAGCATGATATCTAAAGCCATACATGCGTCTCTTTGGTTTAGAAATAATACACAAGTGAATTTATGCTTCACCTGCTTGTTTCAGAAAACCAAAAGGCTAAATTTCTTCAGAGATGAGAAATAAATCAGTCTTCATGCTAGCTCAGCTCTGTGTCCCTCACGGGTGTAAAAAAAGTGCTTAGGTAATTCTCAGAGGTTTCTGCAAACATCCTACATGTCAACCTGCATTATACACACGCTTTCAGAACAACAAATTCAGGCAAAATCTAAAGGCTCAGAGAATTGTTCATGCACATCTGGAAACTCTGTTATGAACACTAGATACTGTAAAACTTTAGAGAAGATGCTCACTGCCTGCTTCCCAAGTCACAAAAAATTATCATCCACTGCTTGTGCCTCTTCATCTAATGTTTTACAAACAGACAAGTTCAGCTCTTGCACGGGGAGCTTTCCCAGATCAACACTGACAGAAAATGCAGCATTACTTTAAACTGATCTGCTTCAGGTATGAACAGCTTCTTGTTATGGATTTATGCACTAAAGTGCACGAGTGTGGCAGAGGCGCTCATTCACAGAATCAGCTTAGTACACAATGGAAGCAAATACACTCTATAAAACAAAAACAGGACTCAACACCAGTGCCAGTATTTCTATTCCATGAAAAAAACCAGATTACAACTTCTTTAAAACTCAGACTCTGCAGATTGCATTGGTTGGTCTGTTTCCTGTAGAACCTCTCATATCATTTCAGTATATTGGAAACACAGAAGCAAGCACAAATGTAAGTAAAACTGAAATGAAAGCTGTAGCTCCAGCTCCTTTTGAATTTAGCCCATAAAAATTAATTAGCTGATTTTGAAGTAAGCAAATCCCACTAAAGACAGTATTAGTCCCAACAGAGGAATGCTCCAGAGGCAGAGAATTCACTACACCCCTTGTCTGAGTGCTGCCATGGGAGCAGCAGGATGCAAGTGTGCTGCCTGTGAATTGAGGGCATCGATGCATCCAGGCCACCTAATGCCAGGGTGAATCTTTGCAGGCAGTCCTTGGTGAGAATCGAGACCTTCTGCAGGCCCTGGGGGAGAGGAAGAAGGCAGCTCCCTGATGGATGACAGGGTCTGTGCCAGGCTGCAAGCATGGGCACAGCCTTCCTTTCCAGCTCACAAGGAACCGGCAGCCTCTGCTTGATTGCTCCCTGCCTCTCCTCCCTCACAAGGAAAAGAAAGGTTACAGGCTTTGGGGTGGAGGGGGTGGGTGGGGCAGAATTAAGATGCACCCCAGCACAAATTTAGCACGGGGTTATACATGTTTTTCATATGTGTGTATGCATGCAAAAATGTATACAGACACTACTTTTCAGTTCAAAATGAACTTCACTTTTACACTCCAGTGGTGCTGCTTTCTCCCTGTAATTATGGACTTACAAATACAAGCGTCCACCCAATCTTACCTTTAGCATGGTGAACATCTTGCTGTAATAATGAAAGGAGCACAACATAAAGACTTATCTGGATATTACAATTCTAGCTGTATACACTTAGCCTGCAATAAGGGATTGAATTTAAATGTTTATAGCTTTCCAAACACTATTATGCGCTTGCAAATGTTAATTCAGTTTCAATGAAAGAGTCAATTTTTTTTAACAATATAGAATGCATTTTAATACACTATTATGCACAATAGGCCGACAGTGAATGGACTCATAATTGATTTAGAAGCATGTTCTTCCATCCTGCTACTTCTATCTCTTTAGTAAATCACTTTTTAATCGGGCTAGTCTAAGCTGACCCATACAGAGCTTTATTTAATTTATTACGGAATTTATATATAAGGTTGACCAGTAATGCATGGCTACAGCAGCATTAAACAAATTGTACAGTGAATAACAAAGAGGGAAAAAAAGAACAAGAATTCAAATAGCCTAAGCATATTGCCGAGGTTAAGACAGGTTCCAAATGAGCAATGTTATTCAAATGTTTAAGAACAGCAAAGATGAAAAGGGCTCTGACACCATTATTTGTACCAAAAAAAAAAAAAAAAAGGCTGGGGGACAGCTGGGTTTGAGTCAATTATAAAACAAAAAATGAGGGAGAGAAAAATCTCACAAAATGCATTAGTTGGCTCTCATTCCTCCTAATGCAAAGTAAGATAAGTATAATAAAACAAGAAACAGAGTCCTAATAATCACTCCAAAGCTCTCTTTTTCTGTGTGCCTACAAACTTCACTGAAAATACTAACAAGGACGAGGCACTGAATTAATGCTGCAGTGAGAGTTTCTCTGTTACCCAGTAAGTGTGGTATAAAGCCTAGCAAAGTTTCAGAATAGGGCCTAACAATCCATAGGCAGCATTTCATGAATTATTTGCAGAATACTTTAACTCAAGATGTCTAAACACGTGCACATATTTAGAATGCACGTGCATGCACACACATTTAATTGCATAGTAACACATACATATTATTTTCCCCAGTTTTTAAAAAATTAAGATTTCCAGTCTTTTCCTTGGTGGAGATGGGAAGCATCTGCTTGGCATCAGTTTGAGCATGACCTGTTACTAAATGGGGAGAGCTACCACTGCCATCGCTGCCACATCCATGCACGCACTTTCCCCTTCTTTGTGGAAGTTTACTGTTCACAGCAGGGTTCAACAAAAAAAAAATTAAAATTGTCCATCTGTCATAGTTAAAATACAGTTCTTTTTCTACAATTTTTTGCAATCACACGTTAAATTTGCAATTCTTGATGTAAAAGCAATCCCTACAATTTTTAATTTTTCATTTTCTTAGGGTTTTTGCAGATATATAAAAACAATGCACTGAACACCTTATGAAAATGAACGGGCAAAGAATACAGACAAAGGAAGTCCCTTCTGCCAATGAGAGGCACCTGTCCCATAAGCTAGATGGCTCAGAAGATTTGTAATAGGATGGGAACATTTCCTCAGTGACCACTGGCTTGAAACCACCCCCAGGTCATTATCGAGTTGCCATCAGTCACAACTGATGCTTTGGTAGTCAACTTGAAATGAGCTGGTCCTCTTGGCCCAAGGTCCACATCATAAATTGGCAACATCGAGAGAGTCTTGGCAGGGAGGTCAAGGATTGAATGGGCACAGAGACTCATCTCTAAAGGTGATCTGTCTAGGTCAGGGTTCAGACATATTTGTGAGAGAAGCATGCCTTGCCATTGTGTCCTGCTGCACAACTGCAGAAAAATACAGGAATTCATCTTCAAGTGCTGTCACAACCCAGCACCTTTCACAAGGATTAAGTGCCCATTAAAAAAATACATTCATCTGCAGCAAGGCAAGCCTGTACCTTTTAAATCACACCTATCGTTACAGCAATACTTTACATTGTAAAGTTAAGAACAAACAAAAAACAACAGAACAAGTAAAGTTGATTTTATTCTAGCCTTAGAAGACCAAATTGTAAAGCTTATACACAATTCTGATTTTTACATGTTCTACAAGCGGTCTTCCTCCTCCCATAACTGTGGCAGAGAAATCTATATCAAGACCAGTCAAGGCCAATTCTGCTAACTCAAAATACTCACAGAGACTGATTTCAGAAGACCCTTTAGAAACCACTTTCCACTTTAGCTTATCCATAAGAAAAGAAAATCAGATCAAAGGACACGATTCATTTAATGTGACCCAGATTGTAATTTTCACTGAAAGGGGTATGTTTACATGGCAGGTAAACTGCCATGGCTTGGCTCTAAACCCAAAGCCTGTTTTCCTTGAAGTACCAATTGTGTAATGCCATCCCGAGAAGCTTCTGCTCCATGGGACTCCAGCAGCAATTCCTTTAGCTGGCTGACCAAGGAGTGGCCACTTGCCACAGGCTCACAAACCCTCTTGACTGGGGAGCAAGCACAGAGAGTGAAATGCTGCTCTGACTGTCACTGTTAAAATGACCTCCAGGGTGATTCCAAGCTTGCTTCCTCCAAGACCAAAAGCCAAATTACAAGTACAGAGATTTCAGGCTCCTGCAGCCCTCCAGACTGAGGGTCACGGAGGGGGACAGGTACTGCATTCGTGCTATGTTTGCACAAGCTGCAGAGTAAGGCCTGTAGCTCGCCAGCCTCATGCAAGCTCATTACATTCCCTTATCCCCAAGACCAAGATTGTGTTTTAAAAGATGAATGTCATATCCTGTTTAGGGCTAAATGAATAAAATGTATGAATAAATGCAGCTACCTATTACCAATACTACATCCTCTATAATCTTCGTATTTCCAAAGATCTGAATGTATAACAAGTGCAGCACAGCCACTGTAGCTGCAAGTGTAAGTAACTTCTCCAGTCCTCCACACTATACAAAAGAGAAGGTCAGTAATATATTATACTTAATGCTATTTTGACAGGGTGGATTACCTAAACAACAGTTCATGCGTATTTAAACAGAAATAACAGAGTTGTCAGGGATCTGCAGCTTTAAGTGCTGAAAACACCAGATGTCTGAAGTGCAGTAGACCTTCATATTCAGAAAAGAAAATAAATTGGGACTCAACTGTCTTATCACTGAGATCAGTGTCAATTCTACAACAGATTAATCTTTGATCATCGTATGCTTGAATTCTGCAACACCCAGCTAGACAAAGCAAGACATTACAAAAATTAAGATGAAGACCACTGACAATAGCAAAATAATGCTGATGAACTGTATTATGGAAATAGATTAACTATCCGTATTAGTTTTTTCTTTTCGAAAAAACCTCCAAAGCACTTGAACAAACCCTGAGCCACATATAATTGGTGTGCAGGAGGAGAAAAGCCTGAGACTGAGGATCTCAGCAGAAGGGACAAAATACAGACACCAACTATATAATCCTAGTCACATGAATCCCTCCACACCTAATCCCGGATCCTGTGTAATCCCCTCACCCCCAGGGTCACAGAGAATGTTAGAAGAGAGAAGCAGATCTAGGTGGGCTCTCCCACTTTCCCTAGCTCACAGCAGTGCAATCAATGTTTCTACAGCATCTGCACGAGCAGCTTCACCATGACTCCAGCAACAACTCGCAGGCATCCATCAAGGATCAAGATCCTTCGTGCAAGACACTACACATGGGGATAAAATACAAACCTCTCTCCCACTCCAATCACTTTACATTTTCTCAGCTATGACATATCTGAAGAGTAAAACCCCTTAATACTACCCCGGTAGCAAAATTCTGATGCAAGACATGCCATTTAGGAGCCAGAGAGAGCAAAAGAGCCAGCAACCCTGAGTGAAGAGCCCTTGGACCTTTCATTTTGGGTGTAGCAGTTCAGCATTTTGTACCAGGGCAGCAGTAGATATGCAGACAGATACAACCCACAGAATGTGATTGAAACTCTTCAAAGCATAACTTGAATAAAAGTTCGTCCTTGCCCCCCTTCTAGCAAGCCAGAAGCATAGGTAGGCTGCTGTTCTGAATGTGACTCAAGACATTTATAAATCAAAATACGTTAAGAACTTCCTCATCACTGAGTTTCAGAGTTATTTATACTTCAACCAGATTATGCCCCTTAGCCATTTAAAATAAAAATGCTGCTGTTTAAAGAAGTATTCTCATTATAGATGTAATCAAACTCTGAAGCACTATTGAAAGTTATGCAATAATTTGTCTCTTAGGAAAGATGAATGGCTAAGTTGGGTGCCCAGGACTTAAAATTCATTAATGTCTTAATAGTGAAACAGATATTAATCTCTCTTCATTAGCTCACCAAAATGAACCAAGGCAAGTTAGAAAATGTTCTGAGACATTATTCGATTTCAAATGAATATGCCTCAAGTACTGCTCTTCCAAAAAGCCATTATAAACAACACAGAAAGGGGAAAATCATTTGAAAAATTACTTTGACATTGTCCTTTAATCATGCATTGTGTTCAGGAAAATTATTCTAATGCATCTCTTACATGACTAAATGGTTGCGGTATATAAATAGCATACTCTCCAGAACACTATGCAGAATATCTGATGATATAATGCATTATACAGGAACTAAATTACATTTAAAAGAACATGATGATGGAGTGAGATGCTTTTAAAACACAACATAGGTAAAGAAAAACAAAAATCCCATAGGGTTAGGGTTTTTCTCTATAGTGTTAAAATACTAGCCCATTTAAGTAATGATTATGTTAAAAATATCTCTATAGTTTTATTGTTGTTTACTAAATCAAATGGGTTTTTCTTCTACTGATTCAGCTTTCACTGTAATGTTTGAAGGGAACAGAATGAAAATTTTAGTCCCTAGTCAGAATTAAAATCATCTTCTGGAAATAAAAGAATGCAAAATTTTGAAAGGTATAAGAATGTATCCTATTATCAAGTACCCTAAGCACAACCAATTGAACAGGTTCTATTTTTATATGCAATAAAATAATATATAATTAATTCTTCTACAATAACAAAAATTTAGGATTTCATGACCACTACCTACTAATCCTCATCCTTCTTTCTGTTAGGTTGTATAAGACTGAACAAGAGTTCACGTTCTTTAGTGCCTGGATTACAAAAAGGCTCTCATGATGGGAATTTCAGGTGGAGGAGAGTTAGCTTGCATTAGCATTTTGGAGCAAAAGAAATTGTAATTTCTGCTCTTGACACAAAATGCAAAAAATAATCATTAGAAAACAACAATGTGAACATTAGCTATCGCTCACACAATTGATATACATTAGGAACTGGTTGTACAACACAAACCAGAATGACAAAATAGCCTAATTTATTTCTTTTCTTGGCTTGCTACTGCATGGCTTCTCAGCTCCCCAGTTCTCATTCAAAACTAAATATTTGATTATCTATCTAATGTGTCAGGCACTAACCACAAACCTCCCAAGTGTGCTGAGGAAGACTCAAGAGACTGTCCCAAAGCAGGAGGTGAGGACACCTGCCCCAACATGACATCACTAGCTCACAGCAGTACTTCTTGAGGACTTTGCTGTCAAACTTCAGGCATGCCACAACTGGAAAAAAGGAGTTGGCTTTTTCACCCTGTTGGTATTTATTTTCTGTATTGTCTCTGAGTTCTCTATAGTGCTAAAATTATGTACTGGCAAATACAGCAGGTGTTTATTTTTAACTATAGCAGCAATTCCAGAAGACTGAAGATACTGACATAGGGCAAGGTACAAAATGATGAGGTCTGCGCCACTCACGAGCCAACATAAGATTGATGGCCCATTTAAACCCGTATTATAAGTAGCTTCAGTCCATTAATATTAATTAGGTCAAGACTAATAGGCTCTCATGAGTGGACTGCTTAGCAGGTCAGAGGCAATGAAAAGGTGGTAAACAATTTACTGCATAATGAAGTTTGCAGGCACATGGCACACATCTCTACCACTCTAAATATGCACCTCACTCAAAGTCAGATTGCTAAAAGCTGGTCAGACTACTTGCCTACTCAGATAATGGGTGAAACACTAAATTCGTATTTTAAAGAAAATGGCTTTGATAAAAATGCTCCAAATTCCAGCCAGGGAGCACTCTCAGTGTATCTGAGAATGCAAGGTTGGGCGTTTTGTGGCAGGAGGAACTGGGGTGCATCCATCAGTGGCCATGGCCTTTCACATCCCTGCAGGCAGAACACTCCAGCTCCTCCTGCTAAGTGCTCCCTCATTGGAAGAAAGGACACTCACAGCTCACCCTTCGCATGGACTCATTCACTGCTTGGCCTGTCATTTGTTACCACATTAGATGTTCCCCGGGCAGTACAACTTGTAACATGGACATGCATCCAATTGCAGAGATCATTTATTGCACAAAGATCAAGTTCAAAGCTTTTCTAATTGGATGGTAACGCATTCGGATCAATAAAAATAAAAAATAGTAATGTAAAAAGCAGTCATACGAAGAGCACATGGACTTCATTTCTGACAAATATCTTGACGCACGTATGCAGTAATTTTGATGTGCATTAAAAATAATTCTATTACTTTATTCTCATAAGCGGAGTCAATTTTCATCTCTCATTTAGTAATTTTTATCATAGGACATTTGAATGTGTCTCAACATAACAGTATTTTAAAAAGAGCTCTATATTCATATTCCTTTTCTTATTTGTATTACCCATAAAGACAACACAGGCTCCTTCCATGGACTAAATTTTTATCCTTGTGCTATGTTATGAAACTCTTCCTGTTGCCACTACTAAATTTCACTATTAAATTCAAAACTGTGCAAGAGGACTGCCCAGTGCATCCCTACCACTTAAGTCCCACTTGAAATCTCAAAATAGCATTCAAGTGGAAGGAAAGTACAGCAGAGGCCAAGGGTGGGCTCTTTACAAAGAGATCAATTTCAAACATTGAAAAGAATAACAGGATTTCACCTCTAAAAGTATGGCTCATATCGGGAGTCTTTATTATTTTTAATTTACCTGCAATTTTGAATGTTTTTACTTCAGGATCCCCCACCTGCTATTCTCCCCTTTTTCTCAAAGGGCATAATTTTCCAGAAGTACTGATCATCTCCCTTTGTGAACCAAATACTTTAGAGATGCCTCAATTCAGACATGAAAGAATTGAGATTCCACAAAAAAGTCAGACAGTTCTGAAAGTTTTGCCCACATAGTTTTACCTCAAGCTTACTTTTTTTTTTCCATATTGCATTAATTCTGAAGGAAACAATTTTATTATTGCCTGTATAAAACTGACTAAATCGTCCCTTTCACCCTGTGCCATGACTTGCCTGCCTTCCAGTCACCTATCAACGCTTGGCACGGATCGAGGGCAAGGCTGTGAAGATGCAGGTGTTGGTCCTCAGGCTCATGCACAAACTGAGTTCCTTGGAATATGATACATTTGAGTCAACTGAGTAATTCAAAGAGAAAAAACAGTTTTGAAAATCTAGAGTCTAGATGGAAGGTTATGATAACCTATCACTCACTCTGCTAGGAATCACTGCTATCCATTACCAGCTTTTGATATTCTACTGGAAACACACCAGAACAGATTAAAACATAACAAATTTGCATGACATATTAACGTGTTATGCACAAATGGCTCTTCTCAAAGTCCAAGGATCAGCATGTTGATAATACAGGGAGGGAAAAGGTAATACTTTTTTTCCCCCTCCCATTTCTTTGCTGCTAAATTTATCTAGGTCCCTGAAAAGCAACTTTCTGAGGAAACCCCTCAGTTCCACATATCATATGATGTGATGCATATGCACAGCCAGGAGGAAATCTGCCATTTCCTCCAGAGTCACAGAGCATCTTTCTGTCTGCTCCTGACAGACAGGAAAAATGCTTCCTCTAATCATGCAGATTATGAAGCTGGTTTAAGACCACATGAGGCAATAACTGCTGGCATGAGGTCCTGGCACAACCCCACCTCCCAGCGCATTGATCTGACTAATTAGACTACCTAGATGTTACATTTTCTGTTCTGAATAGATCGTTTCAATTGGGCACTGTGGCTGATGTGTCCTCAATACTTCGCAACACTTCCAAGAGGGCTCAATGAATGCTTTATTTCCCACAGGCAAAATACACACGACAAAAGCGATATCCTCTCTTCTATAGAGAAAAAAAATCATTTTCTTTACCACAAAATATTGATATTTTAGATGAAAGGGATGCAAAGAAATTCTCTGTAATATCCAACACTTCTGCTGCACTGAACAGTGTTTAAGGATGACTTCAGCAGCTGCTCTTGAGTCCTTTCCTGCCAGTGGCTCTGTGGGCCAAAAGACAGAATTGTGAACAGCTTACACCTCGCTATACAGCTCCAGTTTCCTCATTCTGGAGGGCATTGTGTCACTGTTCTCTGAGAAATTTCAGTCAAATTGAGTCACCCTAAAAAGGCAGTTCATTTTACCCCAGACACAGCCACAGAATCAGCAGCACCAGGAGATCCAAGCTAATGGAAACCTCCCTGTGAGGAGACACCATGGAGCAATTTGGGCAACGGTCTGACACAGCCTCTAAGTGTCACTGGGGAGCTGTGAAATCACACCTCACTCCTCAACAACAAAATGGTCCCCCAGCACCCCACTAGAGACACAGATGCTTTATGTAAGCACAACAGTATCCTTGGTGTTTGCACAATCTCCCCTTTTCCATGAAAAACAAATAACAAGTGCAAAATACTGCAGAGAGACTGAGGAGAACCTGCTGCACGTCACAGAACTGGAAAGAAGGTAAGAAAGATGAGGTTTGCTTAAGGAGGTTACAACACATTAAATCATGTATCATTTAACCCAATTTAACTTACAAATTTAATCTAAACATGCTCCAAAACAAACACAGCATTGTGACACTAGAGTCACCAGTTCCTTATTGTTTCAATCAGCAACATGTACAATGCAATTCAATACAGGCTCCAGAATAACAAAATATTTGATCACATACTTATCTCGAAGTGGACCAGAGTGCAATTTGACCTTGTATTTTTCTCTGCCCACAGTTCCCAAAGTTCCCATCCACCTTGTCCCAGCAATATCCTCCTGTCACCTGTTCTGTCATTCTCTGCCTATCCCAGTGGAGCTGTCTGGGGCCATGCTGAGGCAGTGCTGTGCTCTAATCTGCTGAAACAATCCAGCAGCAAAGCCATCGACCAACCCACCCCCAGGTTATGCTCCCTCAGCCATCAGCAACAGGGCATTTTTGAAGCAGCTTTCCCACTGAGGACACAGTGCAGCCTCCACGTACAATAAATGCAATTTCCCACCTACAACATGGTAATGTCCTCTTACGGAAAGTGTTTGGGGTTTTTTCTTAAGGGCTGTGCTAACTGAGATCACAGCACAGGATCTCACCCATTTTTATTATAAACATGCCGCTCTCACTCTAAAATTAGCCTTGAAGTATTTGCTGTCTCAGGGTCACTGACATTTTGATAAACTTCCCTTTCATCTTATACATAGTCAATCACCCTTTGCATACACAGTGCAGGGCACATAAACCTGCCACCAGCATGAGACAGGTCGGTCTTGAGGGTCCCTTATTTGTAACTACCCAAAGCCTGACTCCTTTAAGACAGGCTTAGCTCTCCTTATCTGATCCAGGAGCATGGCTCCAGATTTTGTTCAGTGACTGAGCTCATTCCTTCCCAAGCAGCAAGTGAAGTTAAGGTCTAATAAACACAGAGAGTGTACTCCCAAACACTCAGCCAAAGATTGTTTCATTTCATTTTACACTGCAAAAGGATTATCACACATCAGTTATTTCATAGTGTCTCTTTGCATTAAAACACTGTGAAGAAAGACCATTTCCATTTTTAGAAGGGAAATCTCTCCTCAGAGTATCTTTCTTAAGGACATTAAGGGCAAATACACATTAATAAGACTTTTCCTCCTTTCCCAGCCCTATATAACCTCTTCTGAAGGTTCACTAGAAAATAAGCTACAAACCATCCAGTGCACTACTTCTGCTCGAGTAAGATGGACATGTAATCAAAAGAAGCAAATTGGTATAAACTAATATAAGGTAGAAGTGCTGTATACTGCAGAAAATGCATTTATTCCAGTTCACTATATGCAGTCAAAACTGGAGGGAAAATCCAGATGATCAGTAATTTCACAGTTGGCTGCTTTCTCTCCTCGTTGATATTATTTGTAAAATCTTTCCCTGGCCTATGAATGTGTGAGCAAAGTAATAATTCATTCATTTACTTGTGGGTAGGAGAAATTAAAATAGCTCACTTTATTGAAGATGCTGAATAGACAAGAAATACTTAGAACATTCTCTGAATCAAATTATCAAGATGTCATAAATTATGTTAAAAAATACTCGACCATCTACAATGCTAGAACAATATAAACAAGAAATAAAACCTAAGAGAGTGGTTTAAGAAACCCAATATTGAAGAACATGAACATTCTTTGTTCTGGGCAATATCTGGATTTGACAGAAGAAAATTAAATAAAATCTTGGAGAATCTGGGAAGGTGTTTATACAGTTTATCAGGGCATCAATTATGCAAACAAATATTTGCATAAAAGGTAGAACTTATATTTCAAAAGAAAATGCATTACTGAAATTGATACCTAACACCCAATTATTCTGACCTTTTTCATTCGAATGTGAGGTTCCCTGAAGAGCCATGACAAAACTAAATAATCCAAAGAAGTTCAGAAGGAAGTATTTTTAAGAACATCAACAGTCCCATAAGTAATTGAACTATTTTGTGTTTTCCTGGGTAAAATCCATAATTGTGGCAAAGCCTTTAAAGAGGGAATTTTTAGCCGCTACCCCTTCAAGTTTCTGAAGAGAATTCCCACAGCAGCAGCAGCACAGGTAAAAGCACTGAAACTTAGGAGCGGGCAGGAAAAGTTGGCATCTTAGATAAGTTCAGTTCGAGCTGGCTATCTAAGTCCATCTTATCCTTACAAAACCGTGACCCTTAGGCTGCATCTATATTCATGTTTTCCTTTAGAGCAGGAGGGCATTTGTGAAGCAAATTCCCTGCCGGCTCCTCCCCAGCATGCCCTGATTCCAGTCACAAAGCCGGTCTGGAGCTCCTCAATTAGCTTGCTTTCAATGAGATTGTTTGAGGCTAAGAAAGTCTGCAGCAGGGAATTTCCTCTCACCCGTCAGCTCCAAACAACAGCTGTCCTGTTTTTTTGAGGAAACCAGCCCTATTTTGTTTTGGGCTTTTTTTTTTTCTTTGCTTTTTTTTCTTTTTTTTTTGGGGCGGGGGTGGGGGCATGGGGCCTTTTTGTTGTTTGGATTCTTTTTTAGTAGACCACTTCATCAATGCATTATGCCTAAATGAATGGCCAAGACTGGCACTCTCAGCAATTCTTCCCAACATAAAGTGGTTGCTCCTGTAGCATAAACAGCTTTCTAAGAAAACATGACCTGGAAGTTGAACTTGCTTGCAAGAGGACTAAATCAACGCTCAAAAAGAGCAACAGCTTCACATTCTGAAAAGTTGCCACTAGGCATCATTTGCACATCTTGTAATAAAAACAAAGTAGAATGCTGTGTGATGTATTTACGAACCTTTTACTGTGGGTAAGGCATTTCACAAGGAGAGAGCTTTATGAGCTACCAATTAAATATTCTGGCCTTCTCCAGCAGGCTCTCTCAGTTAGGAGAACCCCAGAAGATAATCCCAGGAGGGGTGGGGGCCCCCCCAGCAACGCAGACCCTTGGAAAGCCTCCTGCCAACAATGGACACATTCTTGAAAAGGGCTCTCTTCCCAGCACTGTTAAATTCCTCCAAGGGGAACCTCTAGTGAGGGGAACGTTTAGAAGAGGGACACGCTTAGTGAGGTGAAGAAGGAAAACCACGGGGGACAATTTGCTTACAAACACATTAACTCAGTAATTTCTATAATTTCTGCAAAATCTGTAATTTCACTTGAGGCTATGATTTACACAGATCTTCAGCCATTGCTTCTCAGCTGGACTCATTCCATACAAGCAAATTACAACTATTCAAAGACGAACACTGAATTAGGCATCCAGCCGGGCATATGCGTTATTTTTAAACAAAAGAAACGAAGCCTTTAGATAAATAGATAAATAAGTAGCTAAATAGAAGGAAAGACAAGCAGATGATTTCAATAGGCAGACAAAGATTGCTGCAGAGGGAATTCTTTCCTCTTTGTAGCATGATCATTTAGTCTGATCTTGGCTTGACAGGACGGGTGTTACATTACAGTTCCAAATTCACCCTGCTTTTGGGCTTTTTTTTCCTTGCCAAACAACCAGGGAAAAAAATGCAAAAAGAGACAGAAGAATTTCTCCTAACAGCATTTGACTCAGTAATAGCTTTGATAACACAACACGCTGTCAAAGGAAACCATCGCATTCCTGTACAAAGCCCCGCGAGTGCCTGGAGGGTTCTGCCCACATGTCTGCAGCTTCCCTATTAGAGCCCTAGAGCAATCCAAGCGAGCTGCCAGCAAAGGGTCTAACTATATTTGATTAGTTTCAGGCCTTCATTTTTAGCGAGTCATCACCCTCTTAACAGCAGATGATGCCCTCTAGTTGGAATCAATGTGAGTGACCAGCTCACAATAGGCCGGATTAATGATGAAAAATGTGTAGTCAGCCTGGAGGGCTTTGGACATTTATCACCCACTGGGTCTGCCAAGGGGTGGGCTGCCCCCGACTCATCACACGACTCCCACCCTGCCTTGGAGCGGCGCTGGCAATGGGATGAGGCTTAATGAGCCTGGGTGAGACAAGGGCGGAGCGCCAGGGCTTAGGCATTTCCACCCTGCTCCCAAACACAGCCTGAGCTGCCCTCCCTTCTCATCGCCTATCCTGCACACGGTGTAAAGCAGCTACAGGGGGTCTTTCCAAATTTAATATAAAGTCACGCTGGAAAACGGAGAGCTTCCTATTCGGATAGAAAACCCCGACAAACTGCGCTGCAAAATTTCTCTTTGCTAATCCATCCAAGGGAAGCAACTTTTTGACAGGCGAGTGAAGCCTCATTACAATTTCATCAACATAATGAAAGGTGGGCAAGTAGATTTTGTGCCTGGCTCATAAATATTCATGTTGGTTTTACATACCAGAGGAGTAGTATCTCATTAAAGTAGCGGAACCTGCATCATACATTATAAACATCTTCCTCTAAACTTCCGATGTTACAAAGGGCTGTCTGCAGTAGGCAATGGCATAACTCACATTAAAATAGAGATGCCACTACGTGAATGCTGCCACAAAAGTTATCCTTTCGGTTGTCATAAAAAGGGTGATGAGACTTAAGAACATGGTAAGCAGAAACTGTAAATGTGTATTTTCATAAACACCACACAAGGTGAATGAAGCACTACATATATATATATATACACACATATATAGATAACCAGAACCTTCTGCTAGAGACCCAATTAGGAACAATAACCATATGTTGAATTTCAAAAAAAATTTAAATCATAGACCTGAAATTAAGCATGGAGTAGATCAGAAATGTTCCAGTATGTAAAAAAAAAAAACAATAAATACTTAATCATGTAGCTAAATGTTTTTCTGCTGAGGCCTGATACCTCTCTATCCATTCTGTATCGATCTATTTTTGCAATCTTCAAAGAATGTCCTGTCAAGAAAAAAGAATTAACAAAATGGACTTGTTAGCACATCTAAGAAGCTTGCTCAAGGCACATCTCTTTTTTACAAGGAAATGATGGCTTTGTTCTTCATTAAAAAACTGTAAGTGTAACCAAACTGGATTTTTTTTTTTTTTTTTTTTTTTTTTTTTGTTTTGTTTTAATTTGTAACTTTAAGGGATCATACAGCCTTGGAAAAACAAAGCAAGGTTTCTTTATGAAGAATTTACCATCCAGTCAAACAGTTTTCAGTGCTTGACAAGAAAACTAATTATTATCTCATTTAACTTTTTTATTAAAAAATAAGTATATTTTAAAATTTTACTAAAGCCTGCCCATTAAATATGAAATGTGTGTAATCTTGCTTTCCATGGTAATCAGATCCAATGAACAGCTTTGGTTTGACAAATGTCCTAAAGACCCTAGAAAAACAGCCATTATGTTGTGAACATTCCAAGAAGATCTCTTCATATTTAATGAAGTTATTTGCTCTGCTGTGTGAGATACAGAAAATTCCTAAATCATAAATGAAGGTTTAAATTGCTAATCATGCTTATTAAAAAAAAAAAAAAAAAAAAAAAAAACAACAAAAACTTGCCAGATTAGTAATATTATTAAATTACAAAAGACCTCATCCAACCCAACAGCATCAAAATCTTTAAAAGCTACCTTACACCTCCTCTGTCACTCAAGCAGTCTAGGTGATCTCAGATAAGCCTTACATGGAACATTTTGCTAAGTTTGCTCAATTTATGTAATTTGTGAAAATTCTGAAATCCTTCATTCAACTCACTGCTAAGGACGTTAGTACCATCTCCATTTAAGCAAGATCTTAGTCATGTCCACAGCTGTTCTTTCAATCATCAGGTCATCATCTTTTGAAGAGGAAAATGTAATTTTATTATCTCTGTTTAGCACCATTTGCCAGCCACTTTTGCTGGTATCACACTGAAAGAAATTGAAAGGTCCATTGGAATTCTTATTAACAGGAACAAGGATTCTTAAAAGAAATTTTACTTGGTTGTTTTCTTTCTGATTGTTAATCATAAAATGAACTGGTCATTTTCTTGGTCTCCATGTGGAATTGTGAGAAACAGACAAGTGTCTTGTGTTTCCATAACTGAACTTTATAAATTTTCCTTATTCCCTATGTCAACTTTGTTGGTCCACATTTTCTTATTTTTCTTTGCTCTATAGTTACTCTGTATCCACACCTATCTAATACTAAAACCCACAAGGCGCTGATAGTTCCTTGGTTTTAGTGAGAATGAAACCTCTCATCTCTGGAGACCAACATTCCTGTCTGTCTGAGGTCACAAGGTAAGAGATTTGTGATGTCACCTTAATCCCAAGTGGACATTTAGCAGCATCGTGAACCAACTCTACAATTAGCAATTTCCGTTCAAGTTGAGGCCTTGGACTGAAACATGGTAGTTTACAAGTCAGGGTGATGGTTCATGAGCTGAGCAATTTTGCAGTCGTTTATATGCTTTTCCTTCATATAAAGTTGTTATATTTGTTAAATAAGTGTGTAATACTTTACACACTAATACACTTTCTCAAAAAACACCTTTTCCAAAGGTGCGAAATTAGATTCCAACTCTATTCCTTTATCCAGAAACCCGCACAGTAAAGTTGCATTGCAAAGGTTTTCATTTTCTTGACCTCCTTCTTTTTTCCAAGCACTGTTGGATGAAATTCTTATCAATAGCATCATTGATCAGTGTATGGGTTTTTTTTAAAGAAAAATAATGGATTTTTTTAGATAGCAAGTGCCATGCCTAGTGCTGAAGACAGGGCCATCGCAGATGAAAAGTACGATTTAGTTTTATGGCAAAGTACAATGGATCTGATCAAAAACTGCCTTTTGATTTTGGCTATTACAATTTTTACCAGCCAAGTTTGTTCCGCTGTAAACTTGATTAGTTCTTCCCAGCAAAAGAACGCTTTCGTCAGCACTCTCATTTCCTGGTCAAATGGTAACAAGTGTGGGTTAGTGGTTATTTTTCTCTCCAGTAAAACTCCAAAGTGCATTAGGGGTTAGTAGCACTATGTAAAGGGCATCCTTAATTAGCATTACTACACAAAAAAACCTGCTAGGTCTTGAACCTAAAATGAAAAGCATCAAGGCTTTGGATGAAAGAATACTGAGGAAGAGACCTGGGAAAGCAGAAAGCTGGCTATGTAGTTGCTCTTCACAAATGGACGAGAACTCCTAACACTGCAACAGAGCCTCAGCCTGGGACACGACCAGGCTCAGCCAACTAAAATATTCAGGATGTCCAGGACAGGCAGAATCTGAACATACAAGTCAATTCTCTTAAGAGACCTGAGAAGGAGTTGTGGACACAGAACCAGACAGGAGATGTTGAGAGAACAGAGGAGCAATAAGGGAAAAGCTGTGCTTTTTCAAGGATGAAGGGCAATGCTTTCTCTGATACAAGAAAAAAAAATCTCAGCTGGTTTAGCACATAGGACTGTGACTCCAGATATGTCCCACACTATTGCTTTTGTTCTAATTCTTTCTTTTCCCGTTGCTTTTTTTCCCCCCTTCACAAGTATTCTAATTATTAGGGTTACAATGTTATGGTGTCAAGTTGACATGCACAAAAAAGAGCACTGTGCTTCCTAGAAAGGAATGCTGAAGGTTACCTAAGGTTATAACTCTGCACCTCACCTATATCGGTTCCAAGCATCTCACTTATGCCTACCAAGGAGGTAAGAGATAAGCTCCATAAAGAATACCTCCTTGGCTTCCAAATTGAAATGGAATCTTTATTCGGAGCTCCATTTTACTTTCTTACTGCCCTTCACAAAGGGACTGAAACATTTCTATAATTAACTTTACCCTGGAGCAGGCAAGGAAGAGCTGCCCACATTCACAGTAAGAATTGTTTGGTTTCTGGGGTTTGTTTTGCAGAAGATCAATATATCTGAGGAATGAAGGGTTACTGTTTTTACAATAAGCACCATTCAACTCTAGGCAGGAGGTGGGCAAGACCACCTTACTGCTTTCAGATACTTCTCAGGAGGATGGATACTCCAGGAAAGGGGGTCAAATAAAATTATTTGCTTGTTGTCAGTGCTCAGTTCCCCTTCCTCAACTTATCCCTTCTGCACAGTGTCCACACAACTGCTAGAAATGGACATGACCATTCCTGAAGAAAAGCAGGAATTGTCCAGCAATTGTCTCCTCTGTCTCCCTTTCCCGTGATGCCTTCCTTGGCAGGTTTCAGGCAGGGCAAAGACCAAAGGCACATCTGGCAATAACACTTTCTTTCTATTCAGATCTGTGCCCCTCGAGGATGGGCTGGTGTGCTATAGCAAACGTGGCAGTGTATCCCTGCTGCACTCTGAGCAGAAATTATGACAGTCTGTCTGAGAAGTAGATAGAATCCTCTCCCTCCCACTCCCCAGATGAATTGTGAGATAAAAGCTTAAAGAAAAAAAAGAGGCTAGTAGGTCAGGTTTTGTGTACTCTGCTTTCAGAATGATTATCCTTGTCTTAGGAAATTTCTGGTTGAATAAGCTACAAATCACAGCTCTTTAAGGGAACATTGTATGGCTGGGTAGGCACGCTCCTTAACGTGTTACTTCACCTGCCGCAAATGAAACATAAAGTAGCTTTCAAAGCTGCACAATGACATACATCTTCAGTTTCTAGGATGCTTCATTCCATTTCATCATAAAAGTGCATTTGTGTTCAATTACTAACCTTTCGCATTCATACTGCTACTCTAGAAATGTGTAAAGTGTTTTCTGTAATAGAAGTGAAGGATAACAGCTTGGACCTCCATTATGCAAGTTTTGTATGACACGGCCTGATTTAGTTATAAAACTATTTTGAAAAGATTGTGGGGAACAGTTTGTGTAATTGGGAGAACCAATCACAACTTCAATCCCATATTCTTATATTCAAAATACAAGGAGTCACCAGTCCTTGGAAACATGTTGTACTTACTTTAAAAACAAACTTGAACTATTAATTTTGTTTTATTACAGACAAGTATAAAAATCAAGAAATGGAGAAGCAAAACCCTGAAAAAATCACACCGCACAGAAGAATTCTGCATTTTCTTATGACAGTTATTGGCTTTCTGAAATAATTTGCACATCCAGGAAGAAATAATAGTGACAAGCAGCCCTGAAGCCTTGTAGCGAGAGAAGAAAACAGCCTGTGAGCAACCTTTTTCTCTGTATAAGGTCACTTGCTAATCTAATAGCAAAGATCATGGAATTACTTGCAGCAACATTAATACCAGTACCTCTTTTTGCTGTTTGGTCTATGGTAGCTAAAAAAATAGTATTTTGTTATGAGAGAAAAAAAAAGTGAAAATGCCTATAGCTAAGGTAGATTTTTAAAGACATGAAAACTAGAAAATGCAAAGCCCAAGGCTAGCAATACAGCCACACTTCCCTTTTCACAGCTCCTCAAAAAAACTAGCAACATGAATTATGTGGGAAGACATTTTTAACTTTTCAAAAAGAAATCGTTGATAAGATCAATTATATGAAAAGCCCTTTTGCAATTGGACCCTGTGTCTACCAGGGCTTTGAAGAAGCACTCCATGCTATTGTTATGTTGGTTTTTTTTTTTACAGAAAGCCCCCTGAAAACACCAAGAGGGCTTACAAAACCAAAGTCCGATTTTCACTGGTTTTGCTACCAGAACAAGTACTTTTTAAAACCCAGCAAAACTTGGATGGCTAAATAAGCAGGCTAGACACAAAAGGAGGTTTTAAACAATGCCTCCTATTAACTGTGTCTCTAAGAGCAAATAATTTTCTTCAGACTTGCTTAGTGTTGCCATGAACAGCCAGGACAAAGCAAACGAGGAACTTTCTGCCACACCACTCACTCACCAGCTATTAAAACTCATCATATCTGTCACAGCTTTGCTCAGAAGGGTTTCAATTCTACCCCAATCAAGAGTCCTCACAGGGGTGCAAGAGCAGCAGGTCCTGACCACACACGAGAGCCCAAAGAGGGTGGCAGTGCAGGCAGGAGAGGTGTCCTGCCAGCTGTGTCATTCTCAGGCTGTTGCCTCCATCTACACGACTTCAGCCTGGGAAAAATAAAGGTAAGAGCACTTCTGGCTAAGGTGTCTTTTGGGAAATCTAGGTGTTCTGGATAGGAAAATGTGAAACCTCACCTTGACCAAAGGAGGAAGTTTTATATCACATCAGGTGCCACAACATTAGATCAACAACAACTAAAGGTGAAATCCAAACTCCACTGGCAATAAATTCTATATACGTCAGGGGAACGAGACTTTGTGCAGAGACAAAAATTAGTAAAAGTAATACACCTACGAGTACTCTTACTATTAAAAATAAATATTATCAACTTTTTATGGACAAAGATAATAAAGCCAGCCAGCAACATGACAGAGTGCAGAGCAATAAAAGTTTAGCACTGCTACCTAATCTGAATATCCAGACAGCTGAACTGTGTCTTCTTTTTCTTCTCTTAACTGAAGTATCCAAAGGTATGATAAATAAGCTTAGTTAAAAGAGTTAAAATGCTCCTGTGGACATATTTAAATCACTCTGAACAAAGTTTATGTGGACTTGACAGAAGTAATTACATATAAATTAATCTAAATCTACACATGAGAACTGAACCTCAGAGGATACACACAGAGATGCACCAGTTTGTATTAAAATCGCTGAGAAATTTTGTGGGTAAACAAAGTAATTGGACACACAAGAATTTGTGAGAAAGGTATGTTAGACTACTTTAGTTCTTAAAGCATTTAGTATGACTTTAAACATCTGCAACAGTAAAGTAATTTACACGGCCTTAAATTTTTATCATCTGATATCTTCCTATAGTGAAAAGAACTTAAAATACCTACAATATTTTATTGGAGCTTATGAAAAGTAATCTCCCTCACAATTTTACTAGAAATACTCTTTTATTCTAAGTATAAGACTATCTTCATTATGGCCTCATTTAGGTTGTTGAAAATCTACAATATTGTTATTCATTGTTTTTCATTAAAACAAGTTCTTTGTTACTACTTTAAATTCTACAAACCTCTTCTCTAATGAAGTCTTACAGACTCCTGTAAGAATTAATTCTGCAACAATGTACTACAATGCCATGGAGCAGCTTTTTTCTTTCCAGGCAAACCAAGTTAATGATGCAGTTTCATCTTCATCGCTATATGGCCTCACATTTGGGCACATCCACTCATAGGCACAATTCAGAACACATTCTGTAATTCCAACATGTCATTTTGCATATAAAAGAAAATTGTACCACACATTATTGATCAGGGGAAGTCAGAATTATGTTTCAAATACCAGTGGCTCTACCTGCTGATTATTAATCCCATAATTAAGCTCAAAAGGGGAAGAAAAATTTGGTACAGTTTGGATGATTAATCTTCAGTTGGCTTTTTGTCTTCTCAGTAAATTATAAAAGAATACAGTTATAATCCAGTTTCAATTGTAGTCCTTTTTACACTCATTACAGCTGGAAACTATTGCCATGCCAGAAGCTTTGTTATTGGAACTATGAACTTAATTGTTAATTGAAGTAAACACTATTAAAATTGTAAATACCAAGTCACTCTCCCTCTGCAGGCTCACTTAAAAATCATAAAGGTCTGCAGTTTAGGGACTTCAGGTGCACTTTTTCCAGATGAACTATCTAGCTGATACTCTTAGTACAAAAAGCACAAAAGGGTAAAAGTTGTAGGCAATATTCTCGAACAGATTTTAAACCATTTATGTGTTCCTAACTTTGTACTCATGAGACACTACATTCATGCACTGCAAACAAAACAAATCATTATATAAACCTCTTTAATAAAGCAGTGCCCTGGAGGAATTAAGAAAAAAAAAAACCTCCTAGAAACACTGTACAATTGCACAGTTCAATTTTTATGGTTTAGTACTGTAACCAACATTATGAACATCTCTGATAGCATTTTTATACTCTTTCACATGAAAATTCCCACAACACATTCATAATGAAGATGATGATGACACAGGTCATTTTTTCCCCTTCTGTATCAAAAAGAATGATAGAGATTCGTCGATGACCAAAATGCAACAGTTCAGTATTTACTGACAAAAATATTTCACGTTAATACACCAAGAGATCTGATGGATAGTAAAGCAAATATGCCATCTGGTATGAATACTGCAAACTCATCACCAAAAATAATATAGGGTGTATACAGGACAAGAAGAAGCTATCTTAGTGAACATGCTGCTTCCACACTTCACTAGCTTTAGAGCGATCATTGATGGCTGCTTTTTGGGGGTTTTTTTAGCCGTTTCAGGAAATTAAAATCCTCATGGTTTCCAAGCACTGAAAGAAAGCTAAATTACTTGCTGATTTTAGATTTTGCAAAGCAGGCTGATGTAAGCTGTGCAGGAAGTTAAAAATACACACTTGACAATTAATGCCATTGTCTCTTGAGATGCAGGTGTGCTGTCCAGTAATATGGATGCCTCTAGAGTAATTATTCCTTACAGTCTTAACGAACAGGATGGTAATTACCTATAGGCATTCTGGGCACAGGGTTATTCAGACAGATTTAATACAGCTCACTACCACAAGTTTGCCAAAAGTAGCCCCGTAGAACAGTAGTCATCCTTAAAATACAAGTTAAGGCAGAATCATAAAGGATTAAAAGAAAATTGACAGGATCTGTGCTAGAGATACAATTGCCAATTCTGGTTACTGCATTTCAACATTTGCTCTACATGAACTGGAAATTTTAGCAGGGTTTCTCACTCTGCAGTTACTGGCAGAAGGTAACTAATCCTACTAATGTTTATTTACACAAGACACCACCCAAAAATCCCCAAACAAAACAAACAACACCTCTCTCAGTTTCAGAAGTACCGATTTACATGGGAGAGAGGAAAGTGAGGAAAGTGTGAAGGCTGTACTTTCTGCAACCACTGTCAATCCAGCCCAGTCTGCCAGCTTCTGGTTTTCCAACCCAAGGATTACAAACACAGATGTGCCTCCTTTCCCCAACAACAGGGACGCTGCATCCAGCCCAGCATCACTTGAGTTCCTTCCTCAGCTCTGGTTCTCCTCACGGCCATCACCTCTGGAGGACTGACAAGGTTTCCCACAGGAAACCCCACTGCACTTGGCTGGTTCTGCTCAGCTCCTGCCTCCACAGCCGTTCTGCCCTGGGCTTTGATCTCGCATCTCACGGTATTGAGCAAGACCGCGTTTGCATGGGAGTCCTCCAAGGAAAACACAGGTGCTCCAGGAAGCGGTTTCATGGCTCAAAACTGACACTATTCCCTCTCAGGGACAGATCTGAAGCCTGTTAAAAGCAGGGGATTCCTTTCCCCCATGAATTTCAGCAGAGCCTGAACCAGAGCCAATGTGGCGCTCAGTCTACACCTCAGGACTGGAGTGAGGCAGCCCTACACCGCTACAAACCCTGGGGGTTTTGGTAAAGCCCTCTTGTCATTCTAGCACTTGTTCTCAGTATCCAAATTCCAATTTAATCGAAATACAATCTGCCTTCTTAAGAAAGAATCTCCCATAGGTTCAATTTATTAATGACATATATTTACTTCCTGTACAGGTGCTATGAAAGAGTTATCTTCCACGCTGAAGACACCTGTATGTCAATGGCGAGTGAATTTTAGAGACTAGTAAGAGCATATCATAAAGCAAATCTTGTGTAAAAAGGGGAATAAAAACCAAACCAAACCAAACAAAAAACCCCCAAACCAACAAACAAACAAAAAAAAAACCCAAAAACAAAAACCCCAACAAAAAAAAAAAAACAAAAACAAACCAACCAAACAAACAAAACAAAACAAAAAAACCAAAAACAAACCCCACAAAAACCACAGAAAACCAAAACGCCACACAAACAACCAACAAAAAAACCCAGCCTGTCTGGTTACATATTTCTTGCCTGTTATCACTATATGCTGACCAGACCTTCAGAGGCACTAGCAGGTTTTATTTTGTGTGCATATCCCTTGATAAGTATGTTTATAAGTGAGTATGAAACACAAGCAGACACACAACTTCATTGTAAAACACAGCTGAAGTTTCTTCCAGAGAAAAAGCAGGACACTGACCAGAGCACAATACAGCAACAAAAGCAAAAACAGAAAATGTCAAAAGCAGATTAAGGACACTAGGTTTAAAATGTTTATGACAAAAACTGAACTGCAATCCGTTTCAAGAAAAATATAACTGTTTCCTGCAGTACTTCCAACTCCTCCTCTTTCCTATAGGCCTTACCAAGATACATTTCATCAACTGTGCATGTAATTAATGCTTAGACATTCAATTAAGTCTTCTTACAAGCATCAACTGCCATAAAGCACTCAAAATGGCCCATTTGATAAAATGAAAAATCTAATACCAGAGAAGTCCAGCAAGCTGGAAGCAGAAGCTTCATCTAAACTGATGTTTCAGTCTGAGACTTTTGAGCCTCAAGAAAATCCAAGAGTCTATCACACATCACTCACGGTGGCAGTGCCTGAAAAGGTTAACAAAGAGCAGCCACCCTGCCCACCCTTGGTGGCACTTTTGATGTCGCCAATCTTCTCAGAGTGTACTGCAGCAAGAGCTCCCTTACTTTCCCCCAGACCATGGGGGCTCCTGAGCACAGCTCTGTGCATCATTTACTCATGAGAAATCTCAGTCTGGGCGGGCTCCCCACCCCCCGTGCTGTGTCACATCTCTTCACAAACACTCTCCTTACCCGTCTAGAACAGCAGTCTTGCCTAGAAGCCTGCCCCTGAATTCTGTACCATATCACATGCACGGAGCAGAGATTTCCATTGAGTCCACCTCAACTGCTTTTAGGACTTTTGTCTGTCCAGGGCCTGCGTGTATGCAGAGGATGATCACAGCACAGCGAAGTTTCCCGTACGCCAGACAAAATCTGGAGAGACACACTGTTTTGATTCTCCCCTTAAATCTATTTTGATAAATTATTCAGTGCTCAAGTACTGTTCTGGCTTAATTAATTTAATTAAATCATTACACTGAACAGCTATAAGAGCCTGAATACATCTGCATGAGTTTAATATCCCCTACACCAGCTCGGGGATATTCTGTTCTGAGGAAAACATTGCCCTCCAGCAAAAGGAAGAATCGTATCACTCAATCTCAGCAGCAGCATGGTGGTGCTGGTTTAGTCCATGGCTTCTCTGGTGTATTGCTGTGCATAAGCCTTCTCTTAATTAGAGCCAACCATCAATAGAAATAAGCTCATACAACCCACCCACCCAGCTTCATTAGTGGTGATATCCAACTACAATGAACCTCTACAGTAAATGGGAAAATTAAATTAATTTCTTCCCAGAAGTCCCATCTCTGGGTGGGCTTTGTCAGGGCCAGGTTGCAGTTTATACTCTCTTATGCAATGGACAGAGAGATGCAGGTAATTAAAAAACTCTACACTGATGTTCTTGCCTTCACATCCGAACATATTCCCACAAGCAGACAATATAAAACCAGTGTGTATTTCCTGAAATTAGTCTCCTTTCTTGTTCCCACAAAACATTCCTTTTCCTACATCAGCATCTCCAGGATAGCTCAGGACTTTAGTTCTTGAGTTTCTGGACTTTAAAATATGTCATTTCCACTTTTCCACCTCTGATGAATCAGTGCTCAACAATCTAAAGAAGCCTCCTACTTTACACTCATGTCATGCTCTTTGCATTTTGCCCTACTCAGAGCTTCTGGGAGCCTCTCCTGGTTTACACATCCCTTTGAAAGGAACTCTGAAAACCCCCTATTAGTCACAATTCACACAAAACATGAAAACAAGCATTATCCTTCCTGAAACATGATTGTCAGTGTGTTACAATGGTTCCAGAACATACAAAAATGACAGACCAAAGGCTCACATGATACACAACTTCCATTTCTCAAGTTTCAGATAAATACAGAAGAAGTCATTAAGAAGTTATGTCAATGGACTGGACAGAGCGTGACTTTTCCCATGCTGAAAGGGCTGGAGCATTTCTAAAGGCACACACAGGCTATCAGCAGATTTACAGCAGGGCTGACAAAACTGACCTCCTCGTGAATGACCTCACTGAACAGAGTGCTTTAAGCCTGAACAGAACCCTTAGAGCAACTATGTAATGTTACAAATACTTTCAAACCCAGACTGACTTTAGCTAAAACAGTATTGAACACATATCCCATAGTGCTAAACAACATGTACAATTAGTCAGAATTCATAGACTGTACCCAAATTGCTCAATTTTCCCATGGAAGAGGAGTAGAAATTCAATTTTCATGCAACAGGAATTACTACATGGGAAAAAACACCCCCTCAAATGCCTAATGCTATGGGAGGATATCTTTAGGGAGAGTGGCCAAGTGTAATGAAACTGGTAAGGTTCCCAAACAGATGTTACTTGACCTCTCCTGAAACACTTAAACCAGAGCTAGGGTTAGTGATAATTTGGGGAACTCCGTTTGCTTTGTCTGTGGTGTGACTCTTTCCTACGGTAATTATTTAAAGTTTGGATATTTCATTGCACAGCGGATCCAAAGCACCACTGGATAGGAAAAGCACATTATGAATTCATGAAAAGCCAAGGAGTGAAAAACCTCATATTCCCAATCTCCTAAACTGACTTAATTTCTGCAGCAAATCTCTTTGCTGTATTTTCTTCCTCTGGCCAAGATTTCTCTTTCAGGCACCTGAACTAACTAATTTCTTCGAAACAGAACTACACTGAAATCTCACTAATGCGTTCCTGAAAGATATTTAAAAATTACCTTCAGCTACTGCTCTCTCTCTTCTCCTGAATTTTCTTCTTTCCCATTTGCTGGCTTACACTTGAAACTGAATTTCAGCTAAACATTATTAGCCTGTAATCCTGATGGCAAGGCAAATCACATATGCCCTGTACGTGCTCAGTAACTTTCTAGACACAGTAACAAAAAAAGAATTCAAATAAATTCACTGCATGAATAAATCTAAAAATCAAACAGCACTGATAAAGCATTATTGATAAGACGTCTGTCAAAGCAAAGAGGAGGAGGCTGGCAAAAGAGCTCTGCAAACTGCTTGCCCAGGGAAACTGTGGACTCTCAGCAGTGAGACCATACAAGTGAATAGATGTCCCTTTCAATCTAGAGCACATTCAAGAATTGGGACTGCTGTAATTTGGAAAAAGAATACTGTCATTTAGTCACCAGGTAAACATCACATATACCTTAAAAAAAAAAAAAAAAAAAAAGAAAAATAAGTCACTCATCAAAGGTTTAACAGATTGCCCTGAGCTACAGCTTACAGAGTGAACAGTCCTTATCAAGCTGCAGCTTTGAACTGGGTTGCTGCTAAAACAAAGCTTTACTGCTGGAAAGCCATCAGAGAGTTACCCTTTCGTGGTGCTGCATCCTCCTTACAAGTGGTTTGCTAGTAAACATTAGATTAAGTGTTCACTCTAGATCTCATCAACACTAAACACAAGGCTGAAATGCCCGTGGCTCCCTTCCAGGCAGCAAATTAGGGAGTAATCGGTGGTGTAACTCCAAACAAGGCCTGATGCTTTTATCGACTGCATCACCATCTCATGCAAAACCTAATGTTCAGTCAATAGCTCTCGTTGGAGGGGAGCCACTAACTCAGTGTTGCTGTCAGTATTCCTTATCTCATTACAAATGGACTGCAGTTAGAACAGCTCTATCTCCTCAGCACAGTCGCCTCAGCTGCAACTTTGAGCAGGGGCTGACCTACACAGGCTGCTGTTCTCTAGCTGTCAGAGCCTGCTCCTTCTAAACAGTCCCTCCTACTACCCTTGTTACTCTATTTTTGTGTGAAATACACAGTCATTCAAAACCACCATTTCAGTAGTGGCAAGAGAAAATTACAGTTTCAAAAGCCCTGGAATCATCCCGTTTGGATGGACAGTTTATACAAATTATAAGCAAAGCAGCTATTCTGATCCAGTTTCCAGGAGCTGGAATAGGGCAGACTCGTGAGGTATATATACATTTTGGTCTGCTTTATAACTGCTCCATGGTGTGGGTAAAGCCAACATATGGAATTGCTATAGATAAAATGCCATACTTTTAGCTGCCTCCCAGCCACAAAAGCATGTCTCAAATTGCACGCGCTAAATGAGATTTCAAATAAGGATGAGATTCAAAGGTGAAAAAACATACCACAGTGCTGAGCATTTCATTGACTGATGTTTGATACTCCCCACAGGTAGAAGCTGTTGCCCTGCTTTAGAGGAATGTCTGCCCTTAAACTAAGTGAAGGAAAACAGGAGTCAGAGTGGATGGGACAAAGCCTCTGTAAACCACAAAATTGTTTAAAACAACCCTTTGTCCACTCCCCACACGACTTTTTTTTTTCCTCTTTTTGTTTTACCACTATTGGAATCCATTTCCCTCCACTGAGCAGATAACACAGAACTGCCTCACAAAGACTGCCACTTAGGTCTTTTTTTTCAACAAATAAACTAGAGTTGCAAATTCCTTTCAAAACAGAAACAAACGTGTTTACAAAAGTGAGATGGGTAAGTTAACCCAGCTTGAGCTGAGGGAGCTCAGCGTTTGGAGTTCTTACATGGGCAACAGGAGTTTGTGGTGTCCCTGAGGAGAGATTTCAAACCTGCAGCTGAGCTGCACTGGGGGTGTAGGAACTTGCCTATTTTCCCCCCAACACATGGATGATTCAAAAGTCCTTAATATACAGGGAAAAGACTAAAAAGATGAAGCTAAGAACTCTCTTGCAGGGAAGCCAAAGGCAGTCAAACAGCTAAAAATTTCCAAAGTGTTAAAGGTACCTTGAAAATTTTAACTGAAATGTGCTATCAGATGACTTTGGGAATGAAAATGTAATTCAGCAACTAACAAGCTTTACTGATCTTTTCTACATGCAATGGTGACAGGTACAAAGGAAAGTGCTCATATTAGAATGCTCTAGTGAAGAAGCAGACACAACAGGGATGAAACAGAAGAAAAAGTATGATGAGTCTCTTACAATCAATATGAATATTTTCCACTAATCCTACAGAGGCTTATGAACACTCACTGCTGGCAAAGTAAAATCACAGTGAATCATCAGAGAATCAAAAGCTACTGAGTTTGTGTTCAGAGCCCTATTTTGAAATATATATAATTATACTATTGTTAGTGTCTCATCAGGAAAAAAAAAAAACAAAAATAAATTTAAAAAAGACACCAGAATTAATTTGGAAAGTTCCATAGCATCTCTGCCTTCTTAAACATTACTGAAGCTTAGAGATTAGTCAGAGAAAAGGCTAAGTAGAAATGACTACCTAAATATTATGAGCTAGTATTTTAAGAAAGAAAGCAGTATTGGTTGTGGAGATTTCCTAATAAACTCAGTGAACCTGGGAAGTGAAGTTCATTTGCTGACTTATGATTTCAATTCAGGCCAAAGATATAGTGGCCTCTCTTCTAAAGCTGACCAGAACCAAAGGCAGAAGAACACAGACTTTGTTTAACCAACTCAGAAAGCAGAACGGACTCAATTTCTGCCTTTTCCCAATGTTTGTGTGCTGTCAGATTAGTTTTTCAGGTAATGTAACATTCCCCTCAGGTGCATTCTGTGCCATGATACTTGCAAGATGAATAAGAAAAAAGGAAGATAACAAACTTAGCAGACCTTCAACCCCCCAGGACATTTATTACAAACAGGATCAGAGCCAAGGAGAAAGCAAAAGGAACTCATAGATGGCAAGGGCAAGAGCTGGAAGCCCAAGCTTCCAGAAGTGATATCCAGCCACAGCTGGGTTGAACAGAGTTTGTGACATGCTCAGTCAGCCTCACACTGAGATGTCAGTGGGAAACCACCACTCAAAACTGTGGTGTGAAGTATTTTGTGATACTGATAGCAAAGGAGCTGCATAACCTTACCTGTCTGCATTTATACTATGGTTTTCTACTTTAATAGCCAAGACTTCATATCAGCCCAGTTTCGCTGTTCATTCCCTGGATAACCAAGATTTTAAAAAGCATACTGTTCATTATCATAATTCTGTCTTGCTAACCCACAAAATTGCTGAAAAAAAAGATGAAAAGGGATGCTTTCTGCACCACGCAATCTAATAGAGTCCCTGTCCTCTACTCATAAGCAACAAATTATAATCTCTTTTTTACCATTACGCAATCAGAATACAACAAAGTCAAAACCTAAGAATTATGAAAAGGTTTGAAATAAAAAAAGGAACTGAAATTTGAACTACCTTGTTACCTGATTTGTAGAAGCTAGTGGTCCTGAGACACTAATACCAGTGCAAAGCATCTTGAGAGCAAGACAGACTTGTATTCTTGGGTAGCTAAGCTAAACATTTCCTCCCTCAGGCTTAGTGCAAATATACCAAGGTTAATCCTATTTTGCTGCATAATACACATACTATTTTTGTCATGCTCTTATAATATTTTAAAAAATCTTGCTATCCCATTTAGTGACAAATTTCTAATCTGCAAAGCATTAAAACATCTTTCTGTCGAGGACAAGGCTATGGACATTCAGATTTCTCTGACATAAACCTCTATTAAACTTGGCTAATCAACAGAACAATAGAAAACCTAAAGGCCGTTTTCAGAAACCTAACCAAGTCAGTCAGGAATACATGGCATGTTATCTACATATGAATACACTGCTCCGTTCTGTTGAGTATGGGGGTTTGTAGAAAGCGAAGTACAAGGCTGCTGCAGTAAATTTAAGAAGGATTTCAAAATTCAGTTAAAAAACCCTGAAACATCCATTTCATTTAGTGTTTAAACCACTGCCAATTAAACAACAACAATAAAAAGCCAGAAGTTTACCTCCAAACACTTTTAAAACTACACATGCAAAACAAATTTTTTTTTCAGTCTACTGATGTCTGCATCTACCACAATATAAAGCATCAAACGAACATATCTTAAATAAAAGAGCATCATAATCAGTAGATCTTGTAATTATTTTACATGAAGATTTTTTTGTGAAAAATAACCTGGCACTTAAAAATGAAAAAAAAAAAAAAAAATCCCTAAAAAAAGAACGTGATTCTCTTCTTTTGGCATCAATGTGCAGTAGCACTGTTAGAATACATAATGTTTGATCTTCCTGTCTGGATACAGCAAAACTCAAATCCTTCCAAAAGACAAAACGCCAGAGAGCCCAAAACACCTCTGTCATGAGTTTTCTGGCCACTTATCTGCTGAGTTATCTTTTCAAAGTCCATTTTATGACAATTATCTAATGAGGACCTTCTTATAGCCATTCTGTGCCCTCAGCTATGTCTGCCCAAATTCCAGATTTATTAGCTCCCACACACTGTGAAGAAAAACAACTTTATAACAAAGCAGAATTACAAAAAACATTGGAGGCGCCATTTCACTCCAAAGCAATACTTCCATTATTGCAGGAACATACTTGTACTCACACACTTCCTGTGTTTGAAAACAGGTATTGAAGGCTGTTTTCCCATTCTGAGGCTCTGTTAGGAACCTGGCTAGCTCACAGAATATTGAAATCTGAAGGGTCACCATTAATTTTGGAATCATACTGCTGAGTAAAAATGAACAGTGTGTTATTATATTATAAATGACTGTTGAGATTTGCTGTGATCACAGGAGATAGGGGAAAGCATCTAGATTTGAGAATAATTCCTCCTGCTTTTTCTCTCTGTGGGTTTTCTTTTCTATATAGAGGCAGATTAAAAAAGAGAAAGATCATCTGTGACCTACAAAAACTGACAAGAGAACTTAAGGCAAGTTTATTATTAAACAACAGTTAACTTTAAAAAAAAAAGCCAAAACAAAAAGAGCACCTTTCAGCACCTATCCCAAATGACACAGATGGAAAAAGATTTTTATTAAATTTTTGTTGCCTTGTTTCTAAACCCCTCAAATGTACTCTTAATAGATATGCATAGATTAGAAATCTTTCATGCTCAGAGATTTCTTTCTCATAAAGCCTCTATTTTCAATTTTCAAGAGAATTGGAACTGTAGGAAGAAAAGCTTTCTCCTGCTGAGATATTCACCTGCAGCACAATTTCCAGCAGTGGTAAAATGATGCTTCCTACACACAGGATGGGTTACAATATAAATGTTTTAGAGACAGAGATGATCTTTGCCTGTTAACATAAGGAAGGGAGGGTTCTTTAATAAATAAAAAACCCCAACAATCCTGTAGGAAACTGTCTCATTCCTTTTCAAGCCAAATAAAGAAAATCATGCACATGACTGCCAAGAAAAGAAACCTCCTTTATGAAACTGGAATAATGATGGGGAGGGGCACTTTTAAACCAAAGTCACGCCAGGTAATATGCATCTGCAATGAACAAACAATAAACAAGTAATCAGTAATCTTTTCCTTTGAAATCTATTACTTTTGTGAGAAAGCAGCTTGTCAAACATAATAGCTTACTCTTTTTCTTGAGGTGTTTGCCTCAAGTCCTGCTAATGAACCGAACAAACGTTAATTCAAAATTAATGATTTCAAAGATTTCAAGAGCCAAGGGAAGCACTGAGAGGAACAGTAACACAGATGATCTTACAAACTAAGGGTGTTCCTTGGAGAGCCTGCAAACTCATTTGTAGGAGCTATACTGTGCTGAATGAGTGAAGATGAAAATGAAAGGTCTTGAATGTTCTGATTACTTCAAAAACTTGCAACTGTGTATGTAATCTATCTTAGAAAAAAAAATGCATTCAAGAGAAAAGGTGCAGATCTGTTTTTCAAGCAGTGTTTCGTGACATCCAAAGGCTAAGAGCATGTCTAACGTAGAGACTGTACCGAGAGACTAAACAATTGATGTACGATTTGTAAGGATGGCAATTTTGCCTGTCAGTTAAGAAGAAAAGTGTTACAAGCCCTATTTCGGTTTGGGAAATCTTACAGAGTCCCTACATATTTCACTTTTCAAATTATTTATAAGCTTACACTTACACCAAAACTCATTAGGACAAATTCTTTTGAGACACTAACTGCCCAATTTTCAGTAGTGTGACCATCTAAAGCTTCCCTAGACTATTTAGCAATTCTAGAATGATGCTCAAATTAAGCACCCACAAATGGCAATTACAAAACTCTGCCATTCTTTTCAGTTCTGTTTACAAGTATGGCCATTAAAGCACACACCCAATCTTTAATAAAATTGCCTGGATAATAACAGAGTACCATTTCCCCACCAGTTTGAGGAAAACACTTATTTACACTGTAAATGCTAAAAAAAAGTCTGCTTAATGTAATAGAAATTAATATTTAAGAAACACTGTCAATCAGAAATCTGAACTTTCACCTGAAGATGTATTGAGATCATTCAGTCTGAACAACTGTATGCCTTGAATAATTTGGTAATAACAGGGCGTTCTGTATGTTGTCTGTAAAATCCTCTTTTTTCTTTTTTTCCCATCACATCTAGCTGCAATGGTGCTGCAGATCTCATTGAGGTGAAAGACTGCATAATGCTACCATTTTGAAAACTAGAAACTGCTGGTTGCTTCGTGTCTTCCGTCCTCTTTTCCTTTAACCTTGGAAGCACACAAAAGCTTTCAGAACTGCTAACAGTCATTTCCACATGCCTCAGTCTACAATGTCAGTTTACTCTGTCTCGTTACCTGACATCTCCACTCTATTCAGGGTTCATCAAACACAGCCACTCTCCTGATTAATGGCTAATTTATTATTTGCCTTGCAAATGTTTATCTGCTGGGAGATGAAGTAAATATACTTCAGCTCTGACAAGCACCATGACCACTCTCTCTCCCTGCCTGATGGAATGGTCAGTTGATGGCGTCCCAGAGGAGTCGTGCCCTGCCTTAGGTTTCCCAGACAGTCCTCTGAAAGGCACAGTATCTATTTTTAATGAGCGCCGTGCAAAATCAATTAGCTGGTGGCTTAGAAAAAAAGAAATTAATAATCATACTTACTTGGCGTTTTCATGAGACCCATAAAAATAAACTTCCGTATTAATTGCATGCACTGGTATTTTTATGCAGGATGATGAACCATTTGTTTAAAATAAAAATACAAAAAAAAAAAAAAAAAAAGTTCCTATATTGCTACATCGTAGTCTTTCTCAGCACCAACCTGAAAAATGCCATAGCATAGCCAAAAAAAAGCACTCAAGGAAAATACAATTTCAGGGAAAAAAAAACAAAAAGGGAAGATAAGTGTATGATGTAATTCTCTAATGCCATTCAGCTGGGTGACAGCCAACTTCATATGTCATATCTCTACTGCACCAGGCAATTCTAGGTGCAACTTGCTACGAAATTTTCCTTATACCTGGAAACTAACAGGTTTCAAATCATGACCTTTGCTTGTAGAGATTTTTCTAAGCTCCCCAATACAACCTTATCTTGGGGGGGAAGAACATTAACTATTCAAGAATTGAGAAAACAAAAGAAACTTGAACTTCCACAAACAACAGTGTCATTAGACAATGCTAAAGTAGTAGGTAAGAAAAATACACTAGCAAAAATAAATACACTAGCAAATCAATACACTATACAGAAAACTACAAAGAACCTGCACTTATACAAAATGTGTAAAAAGAAAAGTAATAGAAGATAGAAAGGAAATAATATATCAAAGCAAGTTAGTTACCACATGAAAACAGATTAAAACGTAAAAATAAGAGAAAAAGGGACCTAAACTGAGGAAAATTAACATGCCTGACCTTCACACATAGTGACTTCATACACTACCTACAACCGTGTAAATACGTATTTTACAAGTTAGAGAAAATAACCAGCACTGGAATTTCAGTAGGTGTAGAAGTTGTAAACACTACAGCAATGGGGTTGGAGTAACTGTGCCACTTTGCCTGAAAAGCATTCAGACTGTCAATTCCTCATTGCAAAGGCTCTCTGCACCATTTTTTCCACTGACTGGATGTGGAAATTATATGTCTGAGAGGCATCATTCACACCCTGTTAGTGTATTAATACACCTGTCTTCGGAGTGACACAACTTTTTTTGAACTACTGATCACTACTTTATTCTTAATCCATTACAGGTAGGACCAGAGACACAGGCCTGTGGGAAAGAACGGGATTGTTCCTAAAACCACTGCCTCCATTTTCTCTCCTGTTTCAGAGGTAGAGGCAGGCAGGGCGCTGAGTGCTCTGCCCTCTCCTGTGCTTGCTGCAGGAGATCGTGGGAAACACACCAAAGTTGCAGCAGGGTGTATATTCCAGGTAAAAGTTTGAAGTAAATGTAAGTGTACTGTCAAAACAGTAATTGAGGTTTGAGGAGTGCACCTCTAAAACACTTTGAAAAGGTCTGCTCAATCTAGAGCTTCTGGGAGGAGTGGCAGGAAGAGATAAAGCGGAGAATACAGTTGATTGCAGATAATCCAGATGTGCTCTATGACGTAAATCTAACACTTATGTCTGCCTCTAAGTCATTTCTTGGGTCTCTTCTTTCCTGATAGCTCCATTCTCGCCTCAGCTTCCAGAAGCAAGAGGAAGTGACAGCTGTTAATGTAATGCTCAACTCGATTCATCAGTTCTCAGCAGCACCACCGAATTCTTAAGTGTTATCTGTGATTTTGTATGATCAGCTCAAAGTCTTTTGCATAATGACTTGTAACTATTACAAGATACTAAGTCACAAAAAGTACAAATGTATACCTACTAGAGATTTATGTAGTGCAAAATAAGGCTTTCAAGATGTAAAGTTTAGCGTAGTTTGTGTGTTCTGGCCTGGCAGGTTAAATATGCAACACAAACACAAAGTCCACAGTGACAGTTGCCATCTGATTAACTGCTGGGATAGTCAGAAGCAATTCCAACACAGGGCTCCTGGAAGAGTGCAGCATACAATTCAGAGCACTGTTCTCTGCTCCATGTTGAAGTTCTGCAGAAAAGTTCACTTATTTTCAGGGAGATCCACATGAAAACACAATCCCTTGATGCTTAATTCGCAAGCAGATTGCCAGCGTCTTCTAGCAACAGTCAGTAACTTTCCCAGAGCTAATTTCTGTGTGGACTGAGGAATACACAGCACAGTTTATGTCAGTGTCTGAGGCAGGACACTCTGGCCTTGTTATTCAGACATCATATATGTAACTAGTCCTGACAACTGCTGATTATATCTTTTTTAAAGTGCTGCTGCCTTTTTCTGTTTGCCAGTTATCCTCTGGTGTATATGCCAATGCAGACAATGTCCCATCACTGTAATTGTCACTCAACTGTCTGTCAGTGATGAGAAGAAGAGGGTGACAGCCTTGACATCCCACCAATCATCCCTCTGGAAAATTGATATCGTCCTCCCCAGTAAACAACAGCTAAAGAATCGACCAGCCTTGCCGGTACGTCCCTGAACAATCAGCTTCCATTAAGGGCAGAAGCCACACATTTATCCCCCCGTACTCCAATCAATAGCGCGCGGACTTGTTCTGCCTTCGAGCTGCGGCCGCTCAAGGTCTCCATTTAGCACAGGCTTCCTTTCAAACACTTTCCGGGTCTTTCAAACTTAAATGTAGGAAGTAGGTTTTGGGGTCTTTGTAAAGTTCTCTATATCAATTTTAAAATATCTTACTCCCATTGGTTTGACTTAATTTGCTTCAGTTCACACAAGGTTTATTTTCTCGATTGTATTTCTTTTTTTTTCTTTAACCACAGGTTACAAAATCACTACATCTTTTTACTACTTATCCCTTGTAGGCTTGCATTTATATATAGCCATACTTTAGACGAAATTTATGCATATTGTGTACGAACTGACCTTATTTAAAATGAACTATCATGTGTTTACACACTAAAAATGCTGTCTGGCAATCAGAACAGTTTGTTAAACACGAAGTCCACAAACATTTATACATCACCCAGTAACCTAAAACCATAGACAATTAGCCTGGTAAAACAGTAAAATGATCACAAGCTGGCACAGACAATCTTTCAACACCAGAAAACCAGTTATTCACAACTCATGGGACATAAATCTTCTGAGACAGAAGTCGTGAACACAGGAGAAAGAAAATATTGGTGTGGAAGCTCACTTCATGACTCGCAAAAAAATAAAAAATCTTCAACTGCAGCTGTAGATTATTACTTCACTTTACTAGATGGAATGAGGCGCTAAGGCAGCAGGTCTTACTGTTTCGCTCATAAACAACTCTTCTATACACCTAGAAATCACCGGGGGCTACGGCAGTATCAAATCTCCTACACAAAGCCCTGTCCACTGACTCAGTATTCCTAAGGCCCTCCATTTCTTTGTAAATTGACTGTCCCTTGTAACCTGTGACTTTTCATCAGCACACATCCCGAGGATACTGAGGCAGTGTTTCTCCTACTTCCCAAAGTGTTCCACTCACAGCCTTGCTCTGGCAGATTTTGACCACTGTCACAGGCAAAGGCATCTTCACTAAAAAGTGCTTGGGGAAACCCCCAGGTGCATTGCAGAGGGCATTGTTCAAGAACATACTTTACTACTTTACACAGGCAGCTACTAGGAAAAGGTCTTTTTGGTTTCTTTGTCCTTGATTTATTGACTTTTTTTGGGGGATGATTGTTTGCTTTTTCCCCAAGATAACTTTAAAGTTTTTGGATGCCTTCAGCTCCAGACTCCACTACTAAAGCTTTGTGCCCCATTATCTGATGATGTGCCTGAACATCCTCTGTCAACTACCACCACCAACTACCGACAGAAGATAAAACCATGGCTGTTGGTACCTGGCACAGAAATAATTTTTTTTAAAAGGAGCAGAATTTGAATTTCCAAACTATAATCATGATCACAATGTTATGTCTCCAAATAAAATGCGACTATAAAACTACAGCAATAATTTCTGTCATGGGAGATCTCAGCTGTTATTTCAACTTGAATTCTTCACAGATATCAATAAACACAAAAGGCTGCTTATTCTTCCTGCAACAGCTTTTGGCCTTTGAAATAAGCATATTGGCATTAATAACTACATTGTAAAATTCAATTTTTAAGGAAAGTTAAGACTTATCTCAATGGATTTCCTTTGTTTGAGGGTCTAGACACTATTGGTGTAATGTGTAAACCATTAGGGAGTTCACTGTCCCCTTCACTTTGCTAAATGGACACAATCAATACCTTAATGGGAATGTTTGGAAGCAACCATAGGCAGACCAAATTGGCACATTACAACACTTCTTCCAGCCTATGCATTAAGTTCATTAACTTTTCTAATTTGAATTACAAATTTCATTTCTCTGATCAAGATGAAGACATGGGCCTCATTTACAAGATCAGTTTTTTGCTGTGTTAATGTTTTACAGGGAACGATAAAGTTAATGCAGCGAAGAGACATCATGTCACCCCTATTGGTAGACAATTATAGATAAGGTTCCAAATTCCAATAATCCTGATGGGAAGCACACAGGAACTTCCATAGAAGAATGACAAAAATATTAAGCAGAGAGGCTAAAAGGCTAATCAACCCTCTCAGAAACATATTCACGCTTCTCACAACAAGAGCGTACTCTAAAAAACCAAAATGTGTTATTTAATTTCCTTTGATTTAATGGACAAACACGGTCCCATCCTCCTTTGCATTGATCATTAAAGTGCTAATTAAAACCTTTTAGAAAGGTTTAAAGATTAAATGAAACACTTGTCTAATTTTATGATACTGTACCTAGGAGAGTCAATAAAGCTTTGGAAGAGAATTTTGTCTTATCAAAACTTCCTTCTAACTTCATCAGTTCAGATGAAATATAGAGTTCTGCACCAAGGCACAGCATGCTTCTTCCAAGAAATTTTAAAAAACTCTTTTGAGAATGTTTTAAGATACTTCAGTTAAGATTCAAAATACTCAGACTTGGATATTTTTCACCTTGAATTTACTTGTTCAAGAAATAAACCTGGGCAAACTCTATGCACAGAATCATTTATGAATTCAGGAATTATTTAAAGAAGAACAGGTATTAAACCACTGCTAAGAGTTTCTCAGTGACTTAGAAATCATGCCATAAATGACATCCAGGCACTTAACTAAGAGTTACGTTTTAGGTTTGCCTTCAGAGGCAGCAAATACAAAATGCTGTTAGAATTCCAACATTCAGTTCTCATTTCAGAAAGCACACATGTTCCTCCTCATGACCATGCCATAATAAGGTAGCATTCAATTATATCAAATTAATGGCGGCTCCAACAGTTGTCTCCCAAAAATACCTCAATAATTCTCTAACTCTTTCAGTACTGCCACTGAGGCTACAATTCCATAATTCCTGACAGGAGATGCGTGTTCCTGCTCGCAGGACACAGTTGCTCCCGATCAGCACAGACACACAGGCAGATTGCTGCAAACCCCACCATGGCACACAATATGAAGTCAATGCTGGCCATGTGGGAAGACTGACAGTATGGCATAGTGCCTGCTGCTGTCACGTTCACCTATCAAAAATGTTTGGAGGAGTTGGAATTAGCAGCATAAATTTATAAGTAACCTGCACTTTTATGTCATGTGGCACTGGGATTTTTGAAGCAGTAAGAGGATCCTCTTATAATCAAATTCGTAGCTCTCTTCTTGGTGCCTCGTACATCCAAAACCATATGTAAAACCTGTTTCCAGACACCAGTGGAGAATCTGCTAGTGGATTCTCCTGAAGTTAAGCACTGTGAATTTCAGGCAGCCTATGATGAGGCCTGATAGGAAATGGGTCCTTTTTCACATATGTCCATATATATAAAAGGTCTGTCACAACCTAGTAAGTACCAAATACTGTATATAGCAGTATCACAGAAGGATAATTTTTTTTTTCAGAAAAATCACACTTGACTGCTCTCTCACACTCTCTTTCATAATCAAGGGTGCTAATTTTGAATTTAATTTTAATTTCAAAGTAGCTAGACTGGCCCCATTTAAATTCAAAGCAAGAGGTATTTAAGATCATCTCCTCTTGTGACTAATAAACTTTGGCTCCCTTAGCACAGATGCATGGAGGCAAAGGGGAAGAGACAAATGTCAGTGGAAATTAATGTACATGGTACTGCATACTGTTCAAAATCAGAATTTCAGTAGGGAAAATGACCTTTGTTAACTGATTATAGATTTAAAAAAAAAATAAATGGCATTATAAAATACAGAGCATAGGGCACTATACTGCAATATAACTTCACTGTTAGACTTTGTCTATTTAAAGCTGGAGGTTTAATAAGTGATGAAAATCCTCTGCTTGAGACCTCAGCTGTTTTTATTATATTTTCTGACTAGTGGGAATGGTCAATTCTCACTCATATAATATTCATGGGGGTTTGATTTTTAATGGGGAGTTGCATTTACAAGCTTTTGTGCAGGCTCTTCATTCCCTTGTAGACAGAGAAAAACCTCTGGATGCCTTTAAAATAACTAAGATGAAGGTAACATGTATAACACAGATAAAGGGATGGGGAAAACAAGGATTAAAAAGATATTCACTGTAAATTTGAGAAGTTACCTACCTAAAACATAACCAATGTTTTCCTACCCAATTACAGCTGTATGTATGTATTTAAGGACAGGTGCTTACGTAAGTGGTTTTTCAAATGAAACAATACGAAACACCAGACATACCTTTGCATGAAAGTTATGACTAGAACGATGTAGAAGTAACATTTCCACTCTGCCTTTCCAAATCCTCTTTCTTTCCACTACAGGTATACTAAAAATTATCACCTTCACTACACAAAGTCTACATTAATACAATTACAGGCATACCCCCACATGAAGGATTTTTTGGACCAAAATCAATTACTGAAAATCCTTAATAATAAAGAACTTGCATGCTTTTTTCAACACGATTCAGAAAATATTTAAACCTCAAGAGAAAAACTATAGGAGCTGATTCCGAGTGTTTGCTGTCTCTCGTATCTGGAATGCACTAAAAAAATCTGCAACAAAAGCCACATGAGCAAAATGTTATATGAATCACAGAATATCCTGTGTTGGAAAGGACACACAAGGACCATCAAAGTCCAGCTCCTGGCTTTGCACAGGACAGCCCCAACAATCCTCATGTGCCTGGGAGCGTTGTCCAAACACTTCTTGAGCTCTGTCAGGCTTGGTGCTGTGACCGCTTCCCTCTGAGCCTCTTCCAGTGCCCAACCACCCTCTGGGTGAAAAACCTTTTCCTGCTATCCAAAATAAACCTCCCCTGACACAGCTTCAGGCCATTCCCTTGGGTCCTGTCACTGCTCTCCACAGACATCAGTGCCTGCCCCTCCTGTTCCCCTCTTGAGGAAGCTGCAGACTGTGGTGAAGCCTCCCCTTGGTGGCCTCTTTTCTTCATGAAGATGCACTAGAGACTGTTTTCATAAATAAGTGAATACTTCATTATTCTGACGGTATTGCCATTTTTTTCTGTTAAACAAAGAAAACTGCCACAGACCAGAAACGATACTCCTTTTGAATTGCTTGTGGTTTCTTTTTGAAATTTGCATTGACTTTTTGCACTATTGCTACTAACTCCCCATGAAAAGGCCAAAGCCTCCAGTAATAAACATCTTTAGTAATTATCAGTTAAGTTAGAAACACTGTGAAGGAAAAATTCATAGTAGCATGTGACCTACTCAACAAGTGGGTTCCACAAAGTTAAGTGCATGGTCCTTTTCACTGCCAATATACAGCAGAATGCACTTGCGATTCACCTGAGTTACATGGCAAACCACATTACCATTTCTTTTCTGGCCCACTTGAGCCTTTAAAACAGAGTTCAGGGCCACGACTGGACAATAACTCAGATATCTTTTTGCAGAAAAAAAATCCAAGCTTACTCCAGAGAAAACAGGAAAACATCAACTGTTAAATCATCCTCAAGTCAGATACCTGTGTTGTGTCAGTTGAGATCAAGGGGAATCAAGCCATGAAACAGTGTAACTAATGTAACTAATAAACAATGTAAAACTGCATTCATAAGCTTAACATGTTTGATAAATGAGCTGTAATAGCACTGCTTGTCGATTGCATCTGTATTTCAGCTGGTTTACATTGCTCCATTAGCAAATGAAGCATTAGGAAATTATGCTGGGCTTGCATTTTCACGCACAGAATGACTGTGTGATACAGATACAAATATCCAATTCCAAATACATTACTATAATTATTATTATTGTTGTTGTTATTATTATTACCATCATGTGTTGTGTTTGAGTTTTTTTCTCAAATCCTAAATAAACAGCTCGAAGCCTCTGGGACCTGCATGCCCTAGACAGTCCCTCTTTCTGAATCCAGCCTCCTTCAAAGACCACAAGCTATAGCGCTGTGTGAAGCAGATTTGCAATTGCCAGGCTTCCCCAGTCCAGAGTACTCTTTCTTTTACTTGTGTAATCAGTTAACCACTCGATCATATACTTTAATGAGATTTTACGTGGCCATAATTCTTTATGGAACTGAGAAATCCACACATTTCATCATCTGCTGAGAAAAAGTACACACTGCAGTGATTTCAACCCCGAGGAGAGTTCTAACGTGCACTTTTTAGCTGTTTCTAACATGCTACTGCTGTGCAACTACATTGTAAATACCTGCCAAGAGTATTCACATTTCTGAAGAGTAATAATTCTCTGCAGATTCATTTCTTAGAATTTCTGCCCTTGATGCCACTCAAATGAGAATAATAGAAGATTTACTCTGGGAGAGGGAGTCTCACACAGAAATTCTCATGAATTTATGTTGATGGACTACACACCACATACAAGCTGGAGTTGTAGTTAGGAAGACAAAGCATCCCATGTTTCACTTTCAATATACAGCTGCCACTCTCGAGCCAGAAAACCACTTTCTCTGCATCCTGCTACCATCTACCCAGCAGCCCCAAACTTCCTCTGTATTACCTGTTTCTCTCAGCACTGGGTAAATTACTGATGCCTTTACTTTTGACCATTTTTCTACTGAAGGCAATACTAAAGGTGCCTAATGAGGTCAAAAATGTAAGAGTATACTGGAGTTTGGTTTCTCATGCTCACACACATCCATTAATTCTGTTCATGAATTATCTTAAATCTAGTGACATTTTCCAGCCCACTGCTCATGTTAGAAGGACACTCCAGAGCAGAATACTGCTGGGGATATGATCAAAACATGCCAGCAAACTACCAAAAAGTTTTGAATGAAAGCAGGTACTAAATCCACACAGAAAAGAACACCACAGTTTCCTGTGTTCCTCTAACTGATGTGTAAATGAGCTCTTAGGCAGAGAAGAATAGAAAAAATCCTAATCACACCTAACCAGACACCAGTGAAGGATTACTAACCCTGCTGTGACACTGTATGAGTAATGTATGCTCTGCGTGTGGGGATCTATATGTGTTGGTACATACAAATGTAATATGCGTGGAAATTATGATTACACATGTATGAGTGTATAATTGTTTTTAAAACTAATTAATAATGGTCTTATGTTGGTTATACTCATATTATGCTAATTTATACATCTCCAGAGAGAGAAAGAATCCTGCTGGATACTATCATCTTTGTCACAGGAATAGTTGAACTACTGGGCCTTCCAGACTGTCCTGGATGGATTTTTTGGGAGGTGTTTCTCCTGTCATTTGGCTGAAGAAAATAGATTGACATTGTGGAAAACTCTGTCATTCAACTAATCTTTCAGTCAGGTGCACTGAAAGACTGGAATAAGAAGCAACAAAAATAATCATAAAAACTTCTACTGCAAGCTATTACCATTATGCCAAATAAATTACTAGACAGTACTTTAGAAGCATTTTATTCTTTAACACCACATAAAGGCTGTTCCCTAGAACAAGTTCTGTGAGTTTTAGCAACTATGGACAAAGATGAATTCAAAAGAAGAGAAATTTATTTCTGCCTTTGCTTCCAGCAGACCCTGGAGAACATATTTCACACTGAAGAACTTGTCAGAATTCCCTTGAACTCTGAGAATGAAAGAGGACTTTAATAGAAAATTAAGCTACATCCCAAGTAGTGAGTAGAGATTGATACTTTCTCTTATTCAAAACCTCACACAAGCTGGGGTGTACAATTTGCAGATAAACTACAATATTTGCCCTCCTTTCTTTAGGCAGACATAAAAGGGGAAATTTTTTTGGAAGTAGATGATGTTTAAGGTCCCTTCCAACCCAAACCACTCCATATAGTCTCTGGTTGTTAGCCTATTAACTCAGGCACACAAAGGCAGACTGTGTGAATTTTTTGTAGTATTTCCCATTAGAAAATCTGCCCAGCTCCCATAACACTGGTCGATATGTACCCTTCAAAAGAGAAGCCCCTCATGTGTCGAGCTTTTTACTTGGCTTTCCTTATATGCCTGTCTTCCTTCTCCCCCTGCTTTTCTAACAATTTCACATCAGATCCTAATCTGTCAAAATCCCACAATCATTTAAACTGATCCTCAGAGATTTTAAAACTTAAAGCCACACACCACTCTCCCATGTTAGCAATGAAAACACATCCAATATCTTTATTTAGAGATCCAGGTCACATTGTGCCCGCCAGAAATGCCCAGAACTTCTTGAGAACTTATGGTTTGTTACTTCTAATGCCCTTCTGAGCCAGAATCATTTATTTTATTGCCACTAAATAATGTCAGATCATGCATTTGCATGCTATAGGTGATAGCAAGCGCTATGTGAATAAATTAGATTTTAATCACTTTGGAATTTTATTAAATCAATTTTTCTTCCCTCTTAGAATGACTGTAATTTGACAAAAATACAGAATCTACGAGTGAGATAAAAGGCTGCATTAATGGGACTTTCAAGGAGTGTAAAACTTCTATAGTAGAAAGAATGTAAGTGCATAGTTCTGCTTTTCTCATCCATTAACTCAATAATATCCCTATTTTCTAAGTCCTGCTCCCAAAAAATAGCCATGAAACTTGCAAAATACAAAACACATACTTGGATGAGCCTACCCAAAATCTCTGACACATGGGTAGCATCAAAGTAGGCAGGAGACAAATAAAGCTCTACAGTGTCCAATGCATTGCTGCAAGTTATTTATTCCCATTCTGATCCTGCATGCATGAACTGCCTCCCTGTTTGATGAATCACTGAGGAAAATGGGATGTGACACACAGCCCCTCTTTCAACAGCTGTGTACTATGACAGCATCAATAGAAAAACACATCATTGGCTCTAAAATGCCACATTTTTACCATTTACATTGAATAAGACATGAAACTCCTTCAAGGAAGCGGCACTATGTTATCATTAAGGCCTGTTGACACTGTGGAGGGTATGCTGTGAACTCTGCTCTGTCATCCCTCTTAATCTGCAACTAATCGCATTCCCCTCTGAAGAGAGGGAAGGGCCTTCTGCACATTGACAGTATGGCCAGCGATGAAATATTGCACCCTTTAAAATCTCATTTGCAGATTGGTTTCACTACCACCCACAACTGGCTGGGATCCACGAGGGAACACACCTGCTCTCATTAGGGCCACGTGATGGCTGCTGTTAGCAGTATTTCCATGCAAATGGGGGGACAGGGAGATGAAAGCTCTGGGAAGTGTCTTTATCCTTCTGCTGATTGGCTTTGCTGCCTTCATTCGGGGAGGTAACACGTGCACAATCTGCTGATTACTCTAAGAGGCTACTGATGGACTTTACTGACAGTTTCACAGGTATGGACTTTTACTGCACACTTTGGCTTCCCTCCCCCATGATGCAGCATTTCCAGTCATCATCTAATGTACATGTTTGTCATTTCCTACTGCACATGAGTCCCTCAGGCTAAGCAGTCTTCAAAACCTAATGGCTGAAAAAGTGAATTCCAAACTAAGAGTACTTATATGTATAGACAACAATTATTTTTCCATATGGAGCTTTTGAGTATTTCGCATTATGGATCCATAATATCAAACAGGGATGGTTGTTTTGTGCAATTATAGAACATCTTGAGTTGGAAGGGACTTTAAAAAAGATCATCTGGTTCCAGCCCCCTTGCCATGGGAAGGGATACCTTTCACTGGATCACATATGTGTGTGTCAGTGAAAAATCCCTAATTTAGAGCTGCTTTTATGTTTAATATTTAACCCTCTTTGGCAAAATCAAGAATAGCATAAATGTAAAGATTTATATCACTTTTTTTTTCCTCCCCCAGAACTAACATGGTTCCTTTTCTGTATTGCCTCAGTAAGTGAAAGAATGTATTTATCAATTCAGTTAAAGAGGCTTATAGTAGTTGTTTTCAGTCTATCAGGCATGAAGGTAAACCAAAATAAAATGCCCTTAAGTCTAGACAGGAGTATCTATTTAGGTTAAATTATTTTTGAAATTGCTTTAAGTTAAATCAGTAAACCTTTGCTATGTCTTGAAGGCCTGTATGAGTCCATATAAACCAACAGGAAAAAGGGGAAAGACCTAATAGAAAAGAATCACCATTAAGAAAGTAAACTTTTTTGTTGCTTTGAGTTTAATATTCTACAAGTGTTAGTTAATCCTTAAAAAGGTAGTTGAATTAAGTTTCAACTGATTTTTGCTTATAAACAATCTGCCTTTCTTTAAGTATTTTCATTAAACTGAAAAAAAAAAGTTAAAAATCAGCATCACTATTGGAACTCCTGCAGATTTCATGGGAATGTCACCCTGTTAGGTGTACTAAAAATCCGTCAAGAAAGGTACTTTTCATATTAAACCACTCTAACTGAGTAGATTGAGATTAGATCTCAATCTATTCCCATATGCCCAGAAACAAAAATGGAAAATCCACCTTCTCCACCCCTTCCAAGAAAGGATGGAAATTACAGAAATTTCGGTGAATATTCAAGTGTCTCCACTTTAACCAGCTCAGCCCTTGGATACAATAATGCATTTCACTGGATCCTAACACAGCCTGGCTTTCAGCACAACAGCAGAAGGATTAAGGGTGAGTCAACACATTATTTATGATACAGAGCTGCACAGAACCAAGGCTCTCAAAGAGGTGTGGTTAAACATACAAGGATATGACATCTGTTTCCAACATCTGTTCTCTAAACAATGCTCTTGGCTTGTCCATAAACTCTTCTACAGCCTTGACATTAAAGTTCACATGACATTTAAACCACAAACAACTTTTTAAAAAGTTAAATTTTCACACAGGAAGCATTCCTGCTCCTTAATTAGTTCTTATTCAAGATAGGTAACACTGATATTATAGGCAGAATCACCCTTTCATTGCAGGCGATGAATTGGAACACTGTGAGTGTAGACAGGTTACAGCAATGTCATCCTACCTCATCAGTCCTTATTGCAAGGGTCACTTTTAAGGCATGTTTCTGTTAAGGCATTTAAACAAAAATTAATAAATCAGAAAATAATACAGCAGACAGTTTTATGGGAAATCAGAGGAACATTTTTATCTAACTATATGCAATTCTGAGATAATTTTGTTGATTTTGGCTTACAAAGTGTTTTTAAGAGAATGTTAAAAACTTCCTGTGCCCACTAAAATGGATACAAATGAGTCTCTAAAACCATCAGAATATAAGATGATGCAGTGGACTTGCATGAATGTCAGTATTATCTGTGTTTGGGTGCTTTATTTGCTTCTTTAAGTAGCTGAGTTTCCATAGCCACCTACTACAATGAAAGAGAAGGGATTTAGAGCCTACAGGAGTATTCCACACCCAACCTACTGGGGTAAGAAATGGGCCGTAGACTCCTTTGCTGATGACAAACAAGTATGAATGGCAGTTTTAGACATAATCTGGTTCCTTCCCCAGCAGATTTTTTGGGACTAATGTGGTCCCTATACAGTGGGTTACAGGGCATCTTTCTTTTCCCATTCCCCTTCTTTCCATGGGAGGCACCCAAGGAAAACCATATTCCTCTGCTCTCTGCATTTAAAACGAGATGCTTTTAAGAGCTCAAAGGCCTGAGCACTCAACCTGGATTTTTAAGAAACTTCTCCTTATTTCCCTCCTTTAAGCTGCTCTAAAAAGCCTGCCTCTAGAGTGAGCGTTGCATGTGTGTTAATTCTAATTATTTTTTTGGCAGGAAATGAAGCAGTTTTAGGTTTAAGGTTGTAAAATGCAACTCTCTTTCCAAGAGAAGTAAAACAGACAGTCTCATTCACACTTTTGCCCTTTGCAAGTCACACAATCTTCAATCATTTATACATCTTGCACTCACCACTTCTGTGAAATATAAACAGATGGGTTCTAAACGATTTTTCACAGAAATGGAACTTTAATTCTCAGAGATGACTACCTGCAATATATCCTCTAGAATGCTGCTCCTGAGAGCTTAAGAGAAAAAGAGCTTGATATGTCCCCCACACACCTTTCCTTATTCAAACTCTCTCTTAAAATCAGCTGCTTTCTTTAGCTCCACATTAGGCTCTCTCCAGTGATATCTAAACAGTCCTTTCTTCCTGCAACATGTTTTTTAAAATTATATAAACACTGTAAAATAATACCACAAATTATATTGTAGTACATATCGTAGAATACAATATGTTATGCAAAATACTTCCGGAGCTTTTTAATGTTTTGGTAAGCATTATTTATATTTATGCCACTATCTAAACAGTACCTGTAATACAACAAATGAGTGTGGATGTTCTGGAGGTGGTAATTATTACAAGATTAAAAAGAAGTGAGGAATATAATAACATTAAAGAGTAGAGAGCCCAGTTTTCATTAGTGCTCTGTGTTTGAGCAGTACACAGGAGGTTATGATTCTTGTAGGTATAGTAGACCTGTAGGTATTACCACAATATAAACAAAGAAACTTAAGGTTAACGTTAAAAGGTAGATTTATTGCAAATCAACACCAACAGCTTTGTGGCAGAGCACATTCCTGCAACCACTACCAACAGCAGTCTGGAGAAAAACTCTGGTATAATTATTTTTTAGGGTTTCACTTGACCTTGGGACATCTTATTTTTGTGTCTAAGCAATTACATCCATAAACTCCTGCTAACCCAGTCTTGATTTCATCACCAATGGAGAGGCAAAGACTTCAGTGTTGGCAGCTCCCAGAATACTCAGAACACTCCCCATTTGCCCATAGGCTGAGTCAAAGACAGGGCTGCCCAGCACTTCCACAGTACAGTCGTTGTAGTGACCACCGAGGGATGATTAACAGCAAAAGCAGTGGGAAGCAGAAGAAAATGCAAAGAGGTGAATGAAAATGCAAAGATGACTGGGAAGGAGAGAAGAAAGGGCCCCACAGCAATACCTGCTGCCATTTTCTGGTATTTAAAAGGCTTAACAGGGAAGCTGATGAATTCAAGACATTTATAGGTCTCAACAAACAGAAAACTGTGAATAAGCAGCACGTGGAAAGCAGTCACGAACCAGCACTAAACCTTTGATTAGATACAGAAATAATCTGCAATTTATTTCAGAATTTCATTCTTCCCCCTTTCCTGAAATACACTTCTTCCATAAAATACTTATTATTCTGCCTTCTTTTATTAACCTAAGTCACATTTAGCATTACAGCATCATTTGTGTCTCCATCCCTCAGGCCATACTGGGCACTTTTTTATGCAGAGACTCCTCTCTGAGTGCCTTGTACAATCCTTCCTAAGGACAGGGTTTTATCAAACCCTGTCATAAAATTACTGGCAAACACAGGTCTCACTCAGCCCAGTCCTAGCTGACTTTCTCTGCCCTGCATTCTCCAGTTTCTCAGCTCTAGGGATCACTAGGGAGATCTGACACGGAACAAGGAAGAGGCAAGTTGTGACACCTTTGGCTATTTATCCTGGTTACAGACTTTGGGAAAAATAAGTTTTAAATGTCTTTACACGAAAATAGTTTGGAAGATATGAGGTGTTATATGCCAAACAAGAGTTTCAAAATTAGCACAACCACACCAGTGGGGCTCACCCCAGTGACTATGAAATTCTAACTTCCACCTTCCTCCTAACATCCACAAATCCTCCCTCCTCTGGGAACCACTCTTGCTTGTTATTATAATTTTAATCAATATGTTAAGATTTTTGAGGCAAATTCCAGTAGAGGCTCCATAATAGCAGTACATTTGGTACAAGGGCACAGAATTATGAAGCAAGACACAGATAACATTTACACAACATTAGTGATGAACCAGTAACAACTCATTAAATTGATACCATCTGCCTCCCCCCAAACAGTATAAGCTCTCATCTCAGCCTCCAAATACAGACCCAGCAATAATAAATGCTAAACCATAGCCTTGAGGCAGCTCATCTACAAACACTTGGGAATAATACACTTAGTGTGTCATCCTGAAGAATGCTTCAAAGGTCTGGGAGAGCTTTCCACCTGAAGTGGAAAACATCCTCCCTTAAAGCATTCTGCAGCACGGAGCCTCCTAGTATAGCACAGTGCCAAAATTACAGCAAAGGAAGGGAGAACAGATTGTGGAATAAAAAAGACACATGGCAGAGTTATTCCAAGTGCTAGATGGGTTCAATGAAAGTGGCTGCAAGATCTGCAAATCTCAGGGTTATCACCTTATTAGGAACTGCACTGAGACCCATGGGGCTCACGCTCCATGTCCAGCTCCTCCAAGCCTTTTACACATGGAACTCAGAATCAAGGCATCTGCATTTACTTCTTGAAAAAGCAGTGACTGCTGACAAAATTTATAAAAATAAAGAGCAAATGGTGATAAATAATGATATTCATAAACAAAGTACATCTTCACCAGTCTGAAAAATCGTAACAGCTGTGTATGGGTAAGTTGCAGATAGGTCTGACAGGATGGTTACAAAGCAGGAGGGGGATGTGTGTGTAAAAAAAGGCAGAAAATGTTACTTAGCAGCGAGAAGTGTGTGAACCAGCCCTGCGAGTACAGCGGTGAGAAGAGAGGGGGGAAAAGCAAATTCATAGTCAAGGTAACTGTTAAAAATTCTGAGAAATTCTTCATACCTGAAATTACGTATTCTGATAAAAGTACACTGAATTACAGCCACTTCCTCATTTCACCTGAATGTCTTATCATCATAACTTACACACACTTCTAAGCTGTGTATGTAGTACAAAACTACAGAAGATAATGTTTCTCATGGTTTCCAATAAGTTTAAATTAGAGTTACTGTGGAGACAATGGTATATACCCTTCTTAATAGGTTATTATACAGATATTTATCAGGGGGAAAAAAAAAAAGTCAAGACTGGTAAGAATAAAATATGAATGAAAATCTGTGTGTTAGCACCAGAATAACAGCAGAACAAAGATTTAAAAGAAGGGCCTATATTGATGCTGAAGGATGTTAATGCCAGGAATAAGGGTGCAGGGTGCGATGTTTAAGTTAAGACCAAAGATCTGTCCTGTTATTGTCAGTGAAGAGGAACTTTAATCCCTTGTCTCCTGTGTGTTGCACAAGTGATCTGGATCTGACCATGCAGACACAAACATATTCATCTGAGTACTTAGCTTTGAAGTGTGAATGCATACAAACAACTTGCTTAAACATTTGATAAGCAAATATCACCTTCCCCTACCATCAGATCACGCATTGAGTTTAACTGTGCTATTTTTCCTACATTATCTTAGCACATACTTTGCATTTGAAACCATATGTGAAAGTAAATGGATCTCCACAACACCCTAAATCAGATCCCTAAAGGGAACTTTATATTAGCATGCCTTCCTTCCAAGACCCTAATTACTGTGATACCAGACCTTTCGTTTGTATGAACATGATGGTTTCAAACCTTGTAATAGGGTATCAATAATGTTAAGATCCATCACAAAAAGCAGCTGACACTGAGAAAAAATAGAAACAACAATGAAAACCATGACAGAAAAGGCATTTGGACAGTATTTCAGACTCTGGCTTGCAGTGAAGTTCTTGCACTCACTATGACTGCTGATGTTTCTGACTTCTACTACTTTTGGATACCTAAGCCCATCATATCCAACAAGCCCATTACAGGCTATGTAGCCTGAATTAGGAGTCCCACAAGAAGTGGAAAAGGTTCAGAATCTAAAACAGTCACCTGTCTCTAACCAGCAAGTTCACTGCACTCCAGTAAACTCCTCAGCCTTTCTGAAGCCACCAGAGCCATGGCAAGCATCCTGTATTCCTTGTTAGAAGAACTGGGCTTTCTCTCTCTTTTTTTTGCTGTAATTTTATTTATTTACTTATAGGAGATACATTTGCTGCATTATTTTGGAGACAGAATACACCAACAAACAGATGTAACAGTTGAAGCAGCATTGTTGTCTTGTAAGGTACACATGCTTAAAAAAGGCTTAAAATTATTATTTGAATCTCGATCAAGACTAACTCACTTGAAAGTGTCATTTGGATTTTAAATATACAAAATAATCTTATAAAATATTTTTTAGTACTTGAAATAACCTTACTATGGGGACAGAGAAATAACCTGGATATTCCTCAACAAGACATAATTTGGAAAGCCAGCCAAGCAGTAATCTCCACTGTGGTAACATCCCTCCTCCTGAAATATGAATCTATTCCCTGCTGAGACAAGCAGACAATATCCATGCTAAGCACACCAATTAAGAGTGACTTCATTTAAAACCATCAAACTCTTAAGCAGAGATATTTTTATACATACAGGGTTTATTCGGGTGTAATCTACTCCACATATTTTATACTCTTCCTTCACTATTTAGTTTAGTGAATGAGGAACATGGAGCTGTGAGATCCTTCAGGTATTTTTCCTGGATGTTCCACCCATCAATCATTGGTGATCTTCAGACATTTTTCCCAGATTCAGGACCCCTCAAGCATTGGTGGTCTTTTCCAGCCTAAGAAATTCTATGATCTGCAGGTACACAACAGCAAACTCTAGGGTCACAGCCATGAACCTACAGAAATGACCTTGCTCTCTTTCCCCAGAAAGGCTTCACACTGTCCATAAGGGTGTACATTAACTGTACACACCATAGCTCAAAAAAAGCAGTTAATATTTAGTGTCCATGTGATGCTGGGAAACGCTAATGTCTTCATCTTACAGATTGGTCACTGAAGCACAAAAAGGGTACAGAAGCATTGCTCAAGGTCAGGGGAATAGATGGGGAACTCGAATTATGGCCATTTCAAATTCAGATGTAGCCAAAGTATGACAAGACAGACCTTCATGAAGACACTGAGAAAATCTGAACTTTTGCACGTTTAGAGAAGGAGTTGATTTACATCCTGATCTTCTCAATGTACTCACCTCCACTGAGTATCAGAAGACAGAAAAAAAATAACCTATGTTCGTTTGCATGATTTTAATTAAAATAAATGCAGCAAATGTTCCTCTTTTGACTTAGTCTCTCTAGAAAATAGCTTATAATAGCTCAGATCCCCTTTTTAAACATTATAAACATTATTTTCAAAGAAACAATGAGGAGGGATAAAACAAAATCCACAGAACAAATGTATACAGACACATTGCTGTAATCAGGTTGTTGTGCTATTAGCTACCCTTGTTAAAATGTTAATGAGTAGCTTGCCATAGGCTTGCTGAATTGCAGTTTATTTCTGAACAGGTCAGCATTTTACAGTCCCTACCCCTCTGACCCTGTTTCAGAGTACTTTGTTCAATAGTTAAAACTCCCTTAATGAATGCTGCTTCTTTCAAGTGAAATAGGATCACAGAGCACACCGCACAAGGGCACATTTAAAAATGTCACCACAGGAAACAAAACAAATGGTTTTTTTTTCACTGGGTATTAAAATTAAGATGTTAAGGATAAATTTATGCACATTCTCGCACAGAAAGATACCAAAAGGAGCCATATCCCAAATGCCCAATTACTGTTAAGATTTCAACCATTAACCTTTAGAGAGAATTCCCTCTGTAGCAGAGTTTGGAAGTATGTCTTATTTTGCAAACAAGTGTTATTAGAAATATTCTAATGCCCCTACTCCCACCCTCCCCACAACATTTAAGGGTAGTAAGTTCCAGATGTGGCCTTGAATGTTATTGAGGCGCACAGTAAGAGGTGCATCTGAATAACAAAATTATGATAATACAATTTGATTATAGTAGAGAAAAATAAGAATAATACTGAAATACAATTATCTGGGCAGCTTTAACTGGGAGCTTCTGTGATGTGGTAGCAATATGCTTCTAAAGCATAACTTAAAATAAAATAAAAAAACCCAGATGGTCAACTGACCAATATTTCTCAAATTGTTTTCTTTGCAGGTAATTTCTTTTCTTAAAGGGCCATTCCTAATGTTATTTATTGCTGTTGTAGTGTTTCACAATGGGCTGCATCCTCAGATGATCCTTGAATAAATTCTGCTCTCATTCAACCTGTGTATCTGCTCAGTCTGAGAAGACACTGAAGGAGCCAAAAACATCTTTCAAAAGAGAAATACTTCTAAAATTAAGTGTGTGCATTAACAACACGCACCTCAGCCTTTTCTTTTTTTGTCAGTATTGCACAGAGTAAGGAAAAGCCACTAGTTTTCATGGATCCAATTCAAACAAGCCTACAGTTGTTTTTGAATTCTCCTGCAAAAAGGAAACTCAAAAATATAAATCAGAAGTTACTTCCCATCACCTGCAAGATCTTTTAAGTTACATCATTTGTACACACATGTATATATACAAATGTACAGGTTTACACATAAAAACAGAATGTTAACTTATTTTTTCCTTCTTTTCTATATTACAATCTTCTAAATTTTCTTTTGTTCTCAATGCAAATGGTCATTGGTTCATCTTCTTTCACCCAGGACGGTTATGTCACATCACTTGACTAATATGCATGCATTTGCCACTAAAAGACATTTTAACTGAGAGCTGTCACATCCGTCATCTCCACTCGGGCTGGTTAAAATTTTTATCTGCCTTCTTGAATTAATTTCAGCTTGCCTGAGCCCAGCAGGGGACTTTAGAGTGGTTTAGTTAAATTCTTCATTTTGAAAAAGCATTTTAGAGTCCTTCTATTTAGATTTTCCTCTCGCATCTAATTTTTGTTTCACATTACTGAAACAATGAGGTAATTATACATCCAGTGAAGGGGGAAAAAAAAAAGCAGACATGAGAGAGAGAAAAGAAATTATCCAATTTTGACATTTTCCTGGAAAAGCATTTTCCCCTAGCTTTTCTGCTTTTTATGTGGTTCCCTGTTATTTCACAAATTATCTGTAACCACAGTTAGAAGTGATTAAGCTAAAAAGAAAATATGCAAAATGTAAAGAAAAAAATTGAGAGAACACTAATTGACAATCCAAACAAGAAGAGAATGGGAAAGATAAACTAGAAATGAAAGATTCTGTCATCAGAATATTTTATACAGATCATGTCTGTGACAAAGCTGGATGCAACCATGCCAACAGTCTGTGCTTCTTAAAGCATTCCCTCAAAAGTATGTTTTTTTAGGCAGCAAGGACACGTGTAAGTAGGTAAGGAGGTTCGAGTTGTGAATTGGATGAGAGGGATGTTAGAGAATGAGTAAAGTTCGTAAAGGACCTAAATCTATTGAAAGATGTAGGAAACAAGTGACCTGAGGGAATATATTCCCCTGACTAGTACTGGACTCCTGATAAATATGCTGGAGATCCTCAATGCATTGCTCTATGTTCTGCATCTGTTCATAAATACTAAAAATCTCACAGGGAAAGTAATCCACCATGGAATGATAGACAACCTTTATATATATTTGTATAATAAATACGACTGTCGATACAAAAATGTTCATAAGATCTGTAAAATTCACAGGGCTCCCAAACACCTCATTTGCATGCTTGGCTTCTTTATGATTTTATGCTCTTGAGATAACAAGCCTTGTTAATTGTTAAATAACAAGCCTATTAAAACAATAAACAAGATTGTTTAAAGAAGTTTCCAAAACCAAACTGGCACACGAATTTCCAGGGTCAAAAAGAGAAAATGAGCTTATTATCATTTAAAAAGGTGGAAGGAAAACCCCAAAACATACAGAAGAATAAAACATTCATCCATCCCTATAGAAGAGTCCGAAGGGAATTACTTTATTGCTTAACTTGAAATTTCCATCTGTAGCTGCAATATCCTTTGAATTTGAACTTCCCTTTACAATTTCATACCTAAAGCAGAGGAACAGATAGGACAGGGATACAGTGATTCTTCAACTCTGAAGCTTATTGAACTTGAACTCTGTTCAGAATAGTAGAAACTCAGAGATGTCTTCATAAACAATCAGCAGCAGGTCCCAGATCTGTGCAGCCCTGGCAAGGGTGCCCCAGGACACAAACACATAGCTCTCTGAGGTGTATGTTCAGAAAGGCTGCAAAGTCTCTTTACCTCTTTACCAGTTACCTCTGGAAATTTGAAACCTGCCAGGATTTAAAGACGGCATAAACTCCCAAAGGGAAGTAACTGGTTTTGTATGTAGTGGTTCCACTGGGAAGGGATCACAATACGGGTAAATACCCATTACTCCCATCGAATTCAAAAGGCATTCTATACCTGTGTCTTTGCATTGAGTTATTGCATTGTTGTTCCTTAGGTATATACTCAATCTGATCAAAATAGCTGTCAAAGAAAAAAAATCTACTGAAAGGCAGCTGCATTTCAATACATGTGTTAACATGAGGAACAAAAAATATTTCTAGTAAATGCTGATTGAAAAAACATCTAAATGTGTTTGTGCTCAAGGAAGACAGGCAGTTTAAAAAAACAACAGAAAAAAAATCTAAATATTTTTAAGCTTAGTGGCCTTAAAACTTACCAGTCTAACCATCTGGAAACTTTACAGCTATTATTACAAATTCTTATTTAAAGGGCAGTAAAACCCATTGCTGACATGAAATTAGTCATGCAAGGGCCTGCAGATGTACATCCTTCTGCCCAAGCACTGAAACTCTGAATGCAAAGTCCAAAAGCATTCATTTGTTCAGACTGCATGGGGCACAGACACACAACAGCTCCAAGACTTTGTTGTGCAACACAAGGGGTAGAGTCTTCCCAGGATTTATTACACATATTCAATTGCAAATGCTGCTCTAACTACAGGACTGACCATGTTTTTTTTACCATAGCTGAATGTGCAAAAGAGACCTCAGGAATGTGTCTTGTTCTTTCATTTTACTTCCCCCTTTGTCAGATAACAGCTGTTTGGGACAACAGACTAGAGGTGAAACACTGGAAGAAGCTTATTAGAAGCACTGGCTCATTTGCACTAGAAAAAAAGCACAGGAACTTCTCTGATGCATTAATGAATTATATAAAATAAATCCACTGTAATACACTAAAATACTTACTGAAATTACACTATATAGCATGAAAATTTTACCTTATGAAAAGGTTTTACAGGAATACTTGAAGCAGCAATATGAATTTAATAACAGGAGTTCATTTTGAAAATCACATTTAAAACCCTTCTCCATATAAAAGAAGCCAACATTCCTATTGCATACAAACTTAAAACTTTCTACCATCTTAAATTTTTGTTGGTTCTCATCAAGATATAAAGATAGCACTAAAAAAAGAACAGGGAGAAAGGAGTGATCAGTGTTACACTTGCAATTAGGTGTTTATTTGGCAGAAAATTCTATTGACAAGGCAAGTAAGAGTTATAGTAGCTCTAAGTTCACAACATTTGGCGACTTGTAATTTCATTTATTATCCTGTAATTCTGTGTACAAAAGCATCTGTTGAGTTGGTGTTACAATATTGCAAAAATATCCTTGGATCCTCTAATGCCCTAAAACCCACTTTCAAAGGCAACAATCACATAGAGTCCACCTTCTCAAAGGTATGCAGGTGTTTATTCTCCCTCTATCTCCCTCTGAAGGACTACACACAAAAGACCCAAGCTTTAGGAATTTGAGTCCAGTTGGCATTAATAAACCCTATACATCAATAGAAAATGCATCATTTGGGAACCAAAATTGTTCAGACATTTTCTGAATGAGGGCAAAGATTATTAGAGGTATCCATAGAGTACAGGGCTAGACTTGAGTTAATACAGCACCTATCTGGGTATTAGGGAACCTTGTCCCACAGCACTTACTTTATTAAGTCCAGAATGGGAATTATCCCCTCCTATCCCTTGCAAAAATCACCCCTACCTCAATAAAGCTACACCACAAGTAAGAGTAGCCAAATTAGAGATTATCTATATACAGTGCTTTGAGGTAAAGTGTGATTTTTAAAGCACAGCCCGAAGCAAGAAGGAAAGAAATACATGGAAGAACCAAAAAGTTGGACCTGAGTGAAGGTATTTGATCTCTGTGCTTAGAGGACAACAACCAGCTCTCTCTGGGCAGGTACAAACAGGAAAGCAAGAGCATGGCCCTGCACCTACTTTTACTGGGTTGACCTGGAATAAGCTTTTCCTGTACTTTACTCAAAACACTGAAAAGACAAGAAATATTCAGTAGCACATGGAATCTATTTTCTTACGCTTCTGCTCCCACACATTCATATTGGAGACTGAGTATGAGAAATACCTAACAAAAAAAAATTTAAAGGCCTTTGATGAAGAAGGTTAAATGCAGCTCCTACGCGTAGCAGGGAAAAATCAGAGGGCCTTCCTCTGTAACAATTGTAAACATATGCCAACAAGACCCAGCAGAGTGGATAGATTAGATTTGTTAGCTGATATCAGGGTGGATTCTGTCATCCTTACTCATGCTGAATGGCACTTTTATCAGCTTTTATTCTAAGTAAGGTCCTGTTCAAGAAAAGTATGGATTCCCCAATCGCCCACGAAGGATGCAATCTTTTTGCATCAGAGACCAAAGCCAAGAATTAAAACAAATAGAAAAATCAGATGCCTTTCATGTGCCAGGATCGACTGCCCACATCTGTTAAAATTCCCAATCTGATAACACACTGGTGGACTCTGCCAACGCCTCCTTGGCCTCCACAGCATCATTGTGCCTTGGCTCCTCGGAGCAGCCTAATGAAAAGCGCCTGGCGGTGACTCCCCTCCTTCCCTCCCCCTTTCCCTCGCCTCTGTCAGCTCCCTGGATTCAAACATGCCCAGCTCATGCATAAGCAAACAGGTGCAAGACACGGCTCTGCCAGAGCCCAGGCAAGCACGAGGTACACGTGTAGCTCGCTGATTGTGGCATGCTGCTGATAGAAGGCGACAAGGCCAGACAATAGGTGGGGTCAGTAGGTGGCTCTTTGATTTCCCTGGCTCTCCACAGAACAGCAGCATGGGAGCTTGCCTGTGGGGGACGAACGTCGCCTTTCCATGGAAAGCGTGAAAGCACTGGGGCTACGAAACCAACACGCATCTGGAGCGTGGACTTTGTTTCTGATCAGGAAAATTGCTAATGCAAATCAAGATGTATTCATCCACCAGCCTTGCCTGCTTGGGAGGAGATGATTAACTGTGAAAACTTCATAATGAAACAAATAACTCTTTGTATATTATGAGTTTCACATATAAAATGAGATATTTCAGTAACCAAAATGTAAAAATGGACTCTTCCATCAGAAGGAGATTTCAACTACAGTCTTGCCTCATCAACACGGGCTGTTACTCCTTTTAGCTTTTTATTTTAGTTTCTTATCATCCTACCAGATTTGGAGTTAAGACATTACATAACACACTTCAACAAACGCTCCAGATTCTGCTGTCTCACAAGTATTGATTGTGCTTTGATGTTGGTCAGTGAGCCAACATTATCTTCATCCCACATGCCCACTTTCAGAGTTTTTTTATAATAAGATGACAAGTTCATTAAGATTTAAAAACCAAAAATCCAAACCAGCCAAGCAAGAAAATTGGTTTGGTATGGTAACAAGGAAAACTGGATGAAATGTCTGAACAAAGTAACTACAGAAACTGCACCAAACTCACCAGCAGCACAGCCACAGCACCAATTTAAAACAGCAAGAAGCACTACCTTTTTTTTTTTTTTTTTTTTTGCACACCTGCTTGTTTTTCATCTAACATTTTAATTAAGCAATATTCAGGGAGGAACAGTCACTCATTGCTCTGAATCACTATGAAATAGCTACCAAAGTTTACATGGTATCATACCACATAATCCAGTTATATTTTAAAATAACAGTTTAGGAAGAACAGCTGAGATGCAGAGTTGAATTATCTGGGTAGAGAAGGATATTCCTTGACTACTGCACTCCACTATTTCAAATTGTTCCCTCTCAGAAACTGTGAAAACTTGGATCACTTAATTTAAATATTCAAACCTTTGAAATACCAAATAAAGACCTGTACCTCACATGGCAAAATCCTCCCAGTTACTGGTATATAGCATAATGTAAAAGCCCCTAGATCCTGCAGATCCCAAATCTTCCACAGACGTCACATTGGGACATTGAATTTAGGAGTAACAAAGAATTTGTGAAAATCAAGTAGGTAAGATCTTAGAATTTAAGCGCTGAACCTTATTTAACCTTAAGTAATCATATTTGACAATTCTGCTTTCAGAAAGAATAACACTTCTCATGTTGAACAGTTCTTACCTCACCTGTAACACAAGCCCAAAATTCCCTGCTAGGTGGCCTGAAATGGCATGGAAACACTATTAAAATACACGCCTGGTGGGGCTGCTGCTGGTTCTAGGAACATTTTCAGCCCTGTGTCTCTCACATGCAATTTGTCTCAGCTGAATTCTGAAGTGCAGGCAGTCAAATTTGGGCTGATTAATGGACATTTGTGCTGGCAAGTTGTGCAAACAGTGGGAATTCCTCCCCTTTTTCAACCTTTCTCTACAACACTTGTACTGCACTAACCAAAACGTGGCCTTTCACTTGAAGAACTTTTCCGCCAAACTTCAGCTGTCAAATTAAAGCAAATTATATTTAATTTTCTATCTGCTTTCAGGTATCTCCATGAGGCAGACTATTAAGATTTAAATGACAACTATGCCCTGTAAACTCCAACAGCTTCTTACTATGACCTATTTTCTAAATGTTTCAAGACAGATTAGGGTAAAACAAAACAAACTATCAGGAGGTAGCGACAGCTCATTTTATCAGCATGCTCCAATAAACCAAGGCATTAATAAATAATTACATCCCTCTCTCACAAATATCACCAGTACCAGGGGATTTGATTTAAATATGTTTGTCATAAGATTAAGCCTCAAAATACAATATCAGTTTTTATTTCCCATATGGCTAAATTTACAAACTTAAATAAAACTACAAATCCCTGTTTACAACTCCAGTAACCTCTATGATACTCAGTTATCCAAAACCCTATTTACATTCATAACACCTTTCTCCCTTCACCTCCATTTTACTTCACAGGCAAAAGCTAATGACCATTTGAATTCTCTGCTTTGGAAGCTGAATAGGAATGGCTTACACAAAGCCTTAAAATGGGTTATTCATAGTTATCTTTACAGTAGTGACAAATATTCCCCCCTTCAGTTTGGTGAGCTCAGATTTCGTATAGCAGAGCAAGCATTTCACCTAAATTAAAAAGTGCCTTCAAACTCAGTATTTTTGTCACAACGCAAAGACTGTACTAGGAGCAATAGTCACAACAGCCCTTTATCTGTGTACATATAAAACAGGGAAAGTCAAGATACAAATTGATATGTTGTTTTTTTATCATCAAGTGTTCTACACAAATACCATGTAGAAATAATAATACAAATATAAAAAACCATCTAAAATACAGCCCAAATTTCATCCAGAAATAAAAGGTGTCCCAGCACAGGAAGCACCTGGTGACGCTTCTGGATAACTGGCAAGGTAAAACTTTTATTGAAGTGAACTTTCAATATGACTTTACAACTTTTTTTCCAGTTTTAATTTCCAGTGCATTCATACATTATCTGAAGTGTCTAAGCACATATGTATAACAATTTCTGTAACTCAACTTCATAGTAATCTTATTTTTAAAGGAGGGGAAAAAATGCGTGCAGAGTCAAGTTGATTAATTTTAGTTTCAATTTGTAAGCTATTTAATCATACACAGGATGAAGATGAGCACTACTGAAAACGTAGTTTAATTAGAGCAGAAAGCCAGCAGAAGCAGCAAGCAGAAGCAGCCTATTATCAGGTAGTTAAATGAGGACAACAAATATATGACTCCCCTTCCACACGAGGGGACAGTATCACTCAGATGTGTAATGCTCAGCAGGCTCTCCTTGGTGTCTCCTGAAACTTTCCCTGCTGTATTATTTCATAGCATGCATAATCAGTAAACACTGAATATGGGGAAAATATGGCACCATCGGTGTTACTCATGGGATTTTACCCAAGGATGCAGCAGAAATGAGCAATCACTCAGCAAGCCTGCTTGGCCTGCCTCTAATTTATCATGGCTTACATCTCATGCCTGCCAGCAGAGCTGAATTCATATGTTATTGTCCCAAACCTGTCACTTTCTGGACTGCTTTTTAATCTTCCTCCTAGAATTACATTCAGAAAGGTCACTGCTATCCAATTAGAACCTTATCAAAGATGCACATGCAGGCTGGATTCACGCTTATCGAGAATGGGTCATAAATCCAGAAACTGCACATCGCACAGTACCATTACCATAATGAATAACTCACATGGAAAAAGTGTCAAAAAATACCTGGGTATTCCCAGGAAAGTGTCTAACTATTTCTCCATATTCTAGAGCAGGTGAGTGAGTGAAAGGATTATTTATAATTACAGGAATGATGGAAATCAAAGACCATCACATCCATTAACACCTTATTTTTTTACAAAACCTGGTAATTGTATACGCTTCTGCAAACATAGACTTCCCTGCTCTTTTTCCTTAAGTCTCCAAATGTGTTTTCAAGATGATTTGTGAGGATTGCTATCATTAATATACCAACATCTATTGCCTTTTGCTCTATCTCAGTATCTTTGCAACTTATGAAGAAACACACTTTTATCAATTAATTTAATCAAGCTCAGAATTTGAAAGAGGAATTTGCTTTCATTCTTCTGATTCAGGTACACCAATCCATAAATACAACCCATACACACATCCATACATTTCTACTACTGACCTTTGTAAAATACGTTTTTCTCATTGTCACAGATAGCTTGAGAAATACCCTAGTGTATGATCCAGTTGAAAAGGGAATTATTTAGTAAATACAGACTATGAAAATTAAGAATGAAAGGCATTAAACAAAACCCACATTTTTACATTGCTTGTGCTTCCAAGATTTCATTCGGATCTCTATTTTGACAATGTGCATTTTCAGTGTTGCCCTTTCCAGAAGCAGGAAAGAAGCACATCTTTGTCACTAAAAGCTCCCCTTGTTAAAAAATCACCTGGAAACACCAAACATTTTCAGTCCCTCACACTTATTTACAGAGATTATACTGATTTACAAACAGGATCAAAGCAATTCTCTCAAGAGGATAAGCAGATCAAAGAACTGAGTAGGTTTAAGAGCTCCTGTAAGAACCATTCACTCTTTCTCCCACCACACTGCCAACTTCACTGGTCAATATCTGGGAGAGGTCCAAGTAGGTCAAGAGGAATATGGAACAAAGCTTTAAGGTTTACTGCTTTACCTTACTTCCAGAACATCAATAGCAGAGCTTCAATATCTAACCACAACTGAAAACATAAATTTACAATCACTTCATCTTTTTATCTTTTTCCCCACCCATGAGGTTATTGCTTCTCTCCTTTATTTGATTGAGGTGGGGTTTTTTCTGAAATTACTATGTGACTGTCCACATGCTTAGATCAACATATCAAGGAAAGTGAAGTATGCATTAACCTAGTGACTCTGGAGATAAGTTTCCAAAGCAAGGTTGGAGATACCTCATCCAAACAGACTGCTTTTCCAATATGACACCATCCACTGTATTCCAAAACCAGTAACAGCCATAACTGACTTTTCACACCTACTCTGATAATCCTATTTATGCACTAGGAACATGTATTGCCTACAGTTACTGAGCAAGCCCAAACAGACAAGAGGGATATTTTTGCTCTAAGGTACACCACATAACAGAGACCTTAATATATTCCTGCATTTGGATTTATTACTAGCTCAAGCTGGATCTCGGTAGACTCTTTATGAAACCTTTCTCATAAAGAAAAGTAGACACAGTATTTAACAAAACCCAAAGAAGTGTACAAACCAGCACACTTCGGCATGGAACCCTTTCCCTCAGCCTTTTTCATAACAAATACTGTGTTTTCAGGTCTGGTATGTTTATGCAGCAACAACACAATAGTGCTTACTTCTCACTTGGAATGAAAACTAAGATGCAAGTTATTTGTAATGATTTTTTCTACATCTTCCTTTTTTTTCTTCTTTTTTTTTTTAAATTTCAATCAGAACTAGCCTATGAATTAGGTATGCATTTTATTTAACAGTATTCAAGAAAAGATCTCTATAAGGACTTGTCTTAACTGGGTCAGTTGCACTCTTACAGAATGCAAAATGCACTAAAAGTACATGTTTAATAGCTTGGATATAAATGTTCATTCCTGGAACTTAAACTATGAAGTATTTCACAGCATAACATATATACTGCAGACAAAAGCAACATATCTGAATCACTCCTCCCTTCCCAATTCTTTTCTATTTGGTTTGGACTTCCATATGGTCACAAGGAAGTAAAGATGTGCCCTACTTTTTTTTTTAATAAATGTTGACAGGGACAACACCTGTAGCTTTATTTATTCATGTAACAAGCTGTGAGAATCTGCTTTGATTGGAAAGTAATTGTACTTAGTTCCTAAGAAAAGTGATTTGAGAAAGGCTGCTGCTGCTATCAAATTTTATGATAAAGTAAGAAAAGTGCAAAGATTTTTAAACTCACCAGAGCAAGAGGAATGTTTAAAAGAATGCTCTGCCCTGCGGTTGCACACGGAGATTATTCAGCTACAGATTTTTGTATTTACATTATATTGGTGACTTGCTGTGCAGCAATAATTTAAACTGAAATGTAAAACCCGCTTCAGAAAGAAGAAAAACATTCATAAAACTCACACTAACCAGAGCCCCCAAGTGCTCAAACAATTCAACCCACAATAACTCGGGTGCCTCACAAGGAAGTCTGATGGACAGTCATCTGTAAGTGTGCCAGGGTTCACAGCATAAGAGTTCAAATGTAAGTTCTCTGGGGCAGAGATGATCTTTCTGTTGTGCCTTGATGTTGTTTATAACATTGGGAAACCATTTCTCTAGGCCTCAGTGTAATATAAATTACAGTAATACTAATAAAACCCAACTTTGAGGAGAGAGTAATGGATCTCCTTATTGGCGATCGTAACAGAAAGGTCATGAATTACATGGCATGGAGCAAGAATTCCCCAATCCTGCCCAGAGATGTCCCCCCGAGGTCAAGGTTAGGCTGTATTGGAAGCACCACAGCATTTTTTTTTTTTTTCTGTCAACAACATCCTGCTCCTGTGATAAATTAAGGACTCAAGGCTGCAGGTCACTTTTGAACCCTTCAACAGTTATAAATTCTCCTTAATAATAAGCAGAACTCTGTTAGCAAACATAGTGATTTACAGTAATAAGGATGCTTGTACCATTTTTCCAGAATATCTGTCAGTTTATTTTATAATAGCTAGTATTTACAGAGCACTTTACTAACATAAACTAATTAATTATATCCTCAATTGTTTCTATTCAAAATTCTAATGATGCAGTAAGCATCATGAGCAACCATCAAATGTCCACTGAGACTTCTATGCTTGACTTACAGTATCAGATGAGCTCACAGAAAGCAGCCAGAAAATACAGCAATTCCAAAAGGATCTTTGTTTATTTGCACCACCCAGTTCTGTTCTTCCACCATTCCTTCAACTCCTTTGTTATTCTGTTGGGCACATGACTAATTTCAACAGAAGCATTTTTTCCTTTGGACTGAAGAGTGCATTGCTACTCTCATTTTTCAAGAGATTGTAACTGAAACACAGTGTTTGGCTTAGGACCATCAAATAGTAAAGAAATGATCAACCTTGATTCACATCAGACATAAGATTAAAAAACAAAACTAAACAAACAACAACAAACCGAAACACAAAACCAAAAAACACACCACAGAACGCCCCTAAGAGTCAAGGATATTCTAGATTTACTGCTTTTGTAACCATTACTGATTATAATTTTTAGCATTCATATGCTAGAAATTGCTTCCTGACATAAATACAGTAAAAACGGAGGCATTCACTAGTCTTTAGCATAGCCTAGAGCTCTGGGGGATTAGAGCAGTCTCTCTCAAAGTTAAGTCAGTGCCTCCTAGCTATTCCTCCTATGATGCTTACACTATTGTCCTCACAGTGGAAATTCCAAGAGTCCAAGGAATTCCAGCTGTGGATACTCACTCCAGCTGGCTACTGGATTTCTGAGCCAAAAGGGAAAATTATCGTTGAACTGCTACACTCTACAAGACCTACAATATAAAACTAGCATTAAGAGAGCAAGTGAAGACCAATTTTATAGAAATATATTGGAACTTTCACTTTGAGATGAGGCTTACGTTTTAGTTAACGTTTTCATGAAAAAAAAACCCCATTATTTAACATTATTGGTAATACAATCATCTCTGTAATATCAGGTGCAGTTAACCCTATATTATTACAGAAATTCTTGCAAGTAAATCATATATCAATTCTCTTTTATATCAGAAACCCTTAAGTTTCAAGCAAGGATAAGAAAAGAAATATACTAAATACATAAAGATTATCATTTATAAAAAGTCGGTGACAACTGAGGTCATGCAGATTTCCGAGATGGAAAACAGTTTGGCCCAGGGACATTCCGTATCCTCTAAGTACTGTTCAGAGAGATATTCAGCCAAGGACAGAACAAGAGCCTCCTCTGTTACTCTAACCTTGGGTTCCCCAGGGCCGTAACTGCATTCCAACATCTCCAAATTGCACAACCCAAGACAATGTCCAGAGGACCTGAACAAGAACATTTTATAGATTTAAAGAGAAAGGAAGAGCGCATAAGAAAGTTTTATTCAGGTAGATTATTTTAGGGTCAAAATAGTAGTCTAAATGTCAAGTCTCTTTTCCCAGAATCCATTGCTGCTAAAATAACAAAAAAACTATAAACCCAGAAAGCCAAAAAAAGGAAGCTGCTGAAAAATTTCCTTCCATTATAAATTGGGTTAATGTTTCATCATCACAGCTGATTATTCCACTTTATAGTGTACAACAACCAGGTTTTATATGCGTTTAAGCCAGTTTCCTCAAGTAGATTGCACTGCCACATTTCAGTGTCCCTCACAGTGTAAGTAGCACCGCTGGCTCAAAAGCAACACCAACAGGGAACTCCTTTTAAACTAAAGCTGCACTACACAGCCAAGACTGCTTTTACAAGAAAGAAATCAAACTGTTAAATAATCCAGAATAAAAGCTCTAAACCTGCTGTTCAGAAGGAGGCTGATGACTATATCACATCTTTCTATATTATAATCAACACATTCACAGAAAAGAGGTTATATACTCAGTGAAGCATCTGACCACACGGTATTTGCATTAGGAAATTAGCATCCCACAAATTAAACTTGGCACGTACTAAGTGGATTTGAAACTGGTAATTGATAAATCCAGAAAAAGAGATATCACTGGGGAATCGCCAATGAAAAAGCAAGTTCCTAGTGGAGTCATGATGGTGTTGGTTCACACCCTCAAAACAATTCAATACCTGCCAGTAATCGAGAAGAAAATATAAGGTCGCTACTAATCCAATTTTCAGACAACATACATTGCTGGATAATGAAGTGGCAAGCAATCTATACAGATAAACATTGCTCTGTAAACTGGGCATGGTTGAAGATTTATGGTAGGATCATATTTCAAAACAAGCAAAAAACTCCACAATAACAGAATGGAATATTATATTCCAGAGGAAAAGGGAAATAACCAAGGGAACACAAACTCCTGATTTAATAAAGCAGATAAAAATTACTAAAATGATATCTGGATATGAGAAAATAGCAGCAAGTATGTTTACCCAGTGAGCAACTCCCAATGATTAGGCTATTTCTGGGATATTTTGCCCAACATTACTGTCCACACTTCTAAAGTACACTAAAAACCCAACAGTTTTCAAATTATTTATATGTCCCTTTTGTGAAGTTTGAAAATCACAATTGATAATTTGATACTCAAAAAATTCAAGGTGCTAGAACTATCTAAGGTGGTAAATATTTATGCAAGTTGCACTTTTTCCAAAGCTTCTTTCTTAGGGTTACATTCCCATTCCAGGATTTCAGTATTTCATCACTAGAAGTTGGGACTAGGAAAATTCAAATTGCAAGTAAAGTTAATGATTGAGGGTTTGGGATATTTTGGGGATTCTTTTGGTGCAAATGAAGCACATTTCTCACAGTATTCTGAAACCTGAAAAAATTTAATCACTCTGTCTTACATCCCTCAAAACTGCCTCTGGATCCAAGGACTGTAGATTTCAGGCACTCCAAAACCATCAGACTGCCATGCAATCAGTGCTTGAAAGCTGTGCTTATGAGACAGCACTTGTGATGTGAATCCTATTTTACAGCCATTCCACACAGCTATGCAGGGAAAGTAAATGTCAACTGCATGAAACAGCTGCAATATTTAAGACATATGACTTCTCAGAAATACCATGTGGTGTAGGCAGCAAAACTTTTCTCTGCAGAACACTCAATTTGTATAATTTACAAAGAAACGTGATCTGAAGCCTAACAAGGACAGAACAGCTAAAATTCATGAAGTAGTAGTTTTACCTTTGGGTCATCTCAATATTAAAACATCTTCAAGGGGATGTGATTTCCCTCACTTAAAATATTTAACTCCACACAGGGATTCCAATATTCACTTGAAACAACATGTAACAAATTCAGGCCCTAAAAAAAGGCATGTATCTTCCCAGCCACACATTATTGATCCTGCTAACAGCAGTTGTGGTTTGGGTTATGCAGGATGTCAAACTATATGATTCTGGAAACATTGGCTTAATTTATTCAGATTGTATAATTCAACACCAAAATGACAATTCAATTTCCCTTGCTCAGCAAGAAGGTAATTAAATAGTTTTGAAAATAAAGCTTCTTAAGTAGATGCACACATACTGGTTAGGCAGTATTTCTAGAAAACAGTAATAATAATTAAAAGCATGATATGTTTTTACTTTTATTGCAGTTTTGAGAGATAAATACAAATTTAAAAGATTTGAATCATGTGACTGTCTCATTTCTTTCCAAACCTCACCTGCACGTGCTATGTTGTCTACAGGTTGAAGCCATCCAGAAGAAAAGCTGTCCAGGTACAGGCTACTACTCCCATGATGAGGAATAAAAATCCCAGACAGTTATAATGTCTTGTTTGGCTGTTTGACTGCACTCATGATAAATTAAAAATGCATAAACAAACATGCTTTTAAGTGACCATTCCCAGAACTATTTTTAACAGCACTGAAACTTAGCTAATTCCTCCCTCTATCCCTATTTTTTCCCTGCAAAAATTAAATTTATTCAAGTCAATCAAATTTTCTACTTCCAGTAAATTGTGGAAGGGAAACAAATAGGTAACATCAAAAACATGCTTCCACTGGTATCCTTGGATTGAAGAAAGGTCAACATTGTTTTACTTTTGAAATAAGGGAGTTTGGCAGCTCTCCTTTCCCCTCCTCTCCCACCTGCTTTAATGTTAATTAACCTCCAAATTATGGCCCAATGTGATGCCACCACACCGCCACCAATGGTGAGTTGCTCTCCCAGTCACAATTACAAATTATTGTCACATCATTTCCTGCTTTTGAGGCTGTCAGTTGAGTTGTTAGAAGTATGGAATTGCTGTGTGAGACCCTCCCAACAGGCTTCTCCTCCGATCTATGGGACACCTCAATTCCACAGCTGTCACAGCGCTGACACCAACTCCAGTTAATGACGCCGTGTCATCTCCCTGCCTCGTTTACCTGCCGACCCTGCAAACAAATGGACACTAGGAGGGAAGATAGGGAAGTGAGCAGCAGATACCATATTCATCATAATCACTATGATACACAGTAGAAGAAAATCAATTCCTCTTAATCGAATAGAGTGACTTATTAAGGGTTATAAGTCCTGGCTGGAGAGCTGTACTGATTGGATTATGCTGGGAGAGAAATTAGCAATGAGCTCTTGAACTCTCTTTCCTTTTGTCTTCTGGCTCAGAGTTGCTATTAAATGATTATCTTATGAGAATCTTAGTAGGCAAGTCATGCTCTGATCAGGGAGAGCACCAGGAAAAAGGGGACTGAAAATGTTCCTGAAGTGTTGACAGACAGTGATGTGAACAAACAAAATATGCCCATCGCAGCATTTCTGACTCTTGATTGAAAGAGCACAGCCACGGTACCGGAGACAAACACTTGAGACTTCCCAGAACAACCCTCTTCAATTCAGCACTACCTCAGCCACTTGACAGAGCGAGAAGGAATTGCTTCGATTGTGACATACTGCGCCTGCAAATTAAAACTGTCTTAAAATCCAATTTACAACAAATTTTTCTTCATTTAGGAAATGTTTTCCAGGTTGTAGAATCAGGGAATCAACCATAAGTCTTTACAAATGCTACTTAAGAGATTAGGAGGCAAAGTAAAGGTAGAATAGAGATGGAAAATAAACATTTAAGATGAGAATTGGCAAAAGAGAGTTTCTCATTCCCATTAAAACAGCAGATGGTTATCCAGCATTTGGAGTCTACTGCTGATTTTTATGTATTAGAATCAGAAAAAGGTTTAAAGAACTCTAACAGGAAACCTGGGGCTAGGGAGTTTGTGTGTCTAAACTGGGGAAAATATGCTCTCCTAGTTCTGGGCAGGACAGAGCTAATTTCGTTTACAGCAGTCAGGTACAGCTGTATCCACCTGTATTCCCAGCTGCCAGGAGGCTGAGCTCAGTGGATTGCTTGAGCCCAGGAATTCTGGGTTAGGATCAGTGGGGGTGGCCAACACCTGAACATTATTCAGTACCATCTCAATTGGTTTGGGAGAATCTCAGTTGGGAGCACTGAATTGGGGAATACTATTCCTAAATCATGACACATGCATAGAAATTTTGTTTCCTTTGACTTTTTAAAGCAAGAATCGCTGGAATTAATGGAAATTGTGTGCCAGCACGCTCCAGGACCACCCTGACGGCTGGAGATGCAGTGAAGGTACACCATAGCTTTTATTACCAGCAGTAGGCCAGGCCATCCGCAGTGCATTCCTACAGCAAAATTCAAGGGAAGCAAATGATACAGAGTCCATGCACATCGGCTAACGATCTGCTTCACGAATCTTAAAGCTCTTTCAACAGCCTTCCTGACATTACAACCAAAAAGAGTTCAGCTATTTATTCCACACCATCATAATTCTGTGCTTCACTACAAATTCCAAAGCGGAAAAGCCTTGGAAAGTACAAAATTTTATTACTGCGGTTCTTAAAACAGCTTCTCTGGAGTGTTAAGTTTTGTACAGTGATCATATTCTAGCAGAATAAAAGTTAACTGAAAAGAGGTAACAAGTTCTGGATCTTATTTTGCTCCCATGCCACAGCTGTTTGTGCCTAACATTAGCATTCCTAGATGGTGGAAAACCAGTCCCAATATTTTTAAAATAGCTGTACTGATAGCTTTAATCACAATGATTTTGTTACTTATGACTAAAGAAATATTACTAAATAAGGATTCACAGATTAAAAATAGGAGTTCTGCCAGTTCCCAAAATGTCCTTACACTTGTCCCCTAGGAATCCAAGAAACTCCAGTAATATCCATGTGATGAATTATATTTATCATGCACCTTTGACCACCTCAACTGCTCTCTGCATGCTAATCCATCACTTTGGGAATTATTCAACCATTCCAGGCCCCTGAGCTTCAAATGAACACCATTAGAAAGAAGTTAAAATTGCTGGGAATAGCTTATCCACCAGGGACTGAACACAAGTAACATTGATGAAATCTTCAGGGTATGTAACTGCTCAGGAGCTCAGAGTCTGGTGGCTCACCCCCGTAAACAGTGATGTCTTGAATGCATTTTGATAGCAAAGTGAAAGAGGAGTTTCTAGTCCTAAGCACCTAGACACTTCAATCTGCTCCAAAATCCTTCCTTAGGAAGGCCATTGGCAAGAGGGATTCAGGGGATCTTGGCTCATAAAAAGCTCATGTTTAGAAAGGGGAAAAGATTCTGCCTTGTTTCCCTCCTTTGCTTTCCCCATCACAGCACTCGCAAGAAACCATCTGAATGCAGAACCAAACTTGGCTCTTCAAATGAAGTGATCACAACACAGTAAGGTGACAGACAACAGAAACGACTCTTGGAAAAAAGATTAGACAATTTTAAGATGATAATAATTATCTGAAATATAACAGACACATACATACCACACATATACATGCAGAAATTTAAAAATATCAATACAGACAAACACTTTACAATTCTTCCTCTTTGGTATTTCCTACTATTTTAATACACTTAATAGTCAAAACTAACAGAAAATTAAACAGTATTGCAACTTATCAAAGTACTCCCTGCTCTACATAAACACAAAATTTAATAATACATTCATCGATAATATTTACAGTTCACTCTCTATTTTTGGATGCTTCAGTAAATTGGTGTTTCCTCCTATTGCATAACAGACAAACTCTGTTGAATGAATGCCAGCAAGTGTACCATTCTGTAAGGCGTAAGTGGACTTCTGTAAGGCTGGAGCCATAAGAATCATTTAACTCTCAATACAAAACCAGTTCTGTCAATATAGTTCCCTTTGACAGCTGTAACTACTACATCTATTTTGATTATAACTTCAAATATAACAGAAATTGGCATATTACAGAAAAAGTTCTGTATTAATCAGAAGGGCCAAGAGCAGCACTTGCCAATAAGCCTGAACTTGGATCATTTTATTGCTTTATTGTGCCAAAGTCTTCAAGTGCACTGAAGTTAGGAGGAAGAACTGACTTGCAATAGACATTATTACAGAATTATTCAAAAACTTGTTACATTTTATTCCTGATTATACAAAACTGTATCCTTGTCACCAATTAATCCTGTTTCTGATAAATAGGTCAAACAAAGTTAATACAAATCTGGATTAATTCTCACTTGTAGAATAATTTGAAGGGTGTAATTATAAGAATACATACATTAAAGAAAGTATGAACCCAATGTCCATTTTTTAGATACTAAATCTAGGAATGTGCTCCAGACTAGCAATTAGCTTCCTTCTCTTGGCAGCCTCTGCGAAACTATTATTTGGCTCCAGTAAATCTGAGTTCCCCCTAAACTAAAATTACACAGGTACACATGAATAAAGGCCCTGCTTTTCCATTTTTCAAGGGTATGTCCATAGAGGAAGCATATTTCCATAAAGCTTTCTCATCAAACCCAAAAGAGTAAACTCCTTAATAGCATTTCTGTTATTAACTGAATTAAGACTATTTTTCCCAACATGAGATATTAAATATAGAATGAATTTGAAAAAAATTATACTGACAAGAGTGTTTCAATTGAATTTCTTCTAAATCCATCTTCAAAATTGAGTTACAAATTTAAACTTAGATAAAGAAAGACCTGCCAGTCATTTTGGCACTTTCTTTGGGCCAACTTATCTAAGGCAGCTGCAAGACTACATTTAAGGGTCATATATTTTCTTTCAAATCAGCTTCCAAATGCATCTCAGAGAATGGGCCATGACAATGGTTTAAAGCTTTATTCCCTTCTGCAGTTACGAGTCATCACAATGCTGACTCTAATCAGGTTACTCTGCATCTGTCTGTCACAAATAACCTAGTAACAACTAAATGGATTGCCATAAATCTTTCAATTAGAATTTATAACTTTATTAGCACAATATTTCTGAACTGATTGCATTACTTTGAAGAGCAGCTTTCATTTATTTTGTCATTTGGGGGTCAAATGTGTACAATGGCTGGGAAGCTGAATACACAATAGGAAGCCTTACTTCAGCTTCATGGTGGTCTCCAGAATTCCCCTTCTCCAGAGACTACAGCCAATATTTTAAAGGAACACTTTGTTTGCTGTGCTGAGGTTGAACCACTTGGCTGAATGTGACCAGGTTTCTTCATGGCACACAGGGGTCACGCTGCCAGTTTTATGGCCTTGATAAGGTTTCATAGGAGAGTAATTTGCCATTGGGTACATTTTCAAAGGATTTTATGTATTTTTCTTGTTTTGTTTAGAGCTGTTGAAATCCATGCCAAGGATCATATCTCTACACAGGGCATGAGGATCAAGTGATACTCAGTGATCCTAACAAATGAGGCTTGATTCATCTGTATCTTGAGGTAGGGAAAAAAAATTATGAAACTAAATGCCTTTTACAAGTATTTCTTTCACTGTTACAGAAGTGCTCTGTGTTTTCTTTGCTGAGCTATAATAATTCCACACATTATGGTTAAGAAGAGGAAATAACCTAAGCAGTTGATTTAGATGAATACAGTTCAGCATTTTGACAACATTTTGACAACACTCCTCTACAAACACCAATGCATTCCTGCTAAATACATACCCACACATACACTTACACCTCACACCCCCAAAAATCAAGGTGTACTTTAATTGCATTTTTGTTGTAAGGGACCAACTTCTACAAATTTTAGGCATAACCGACAAAATTTGAAACTTGGAGAAAAATCTAACTTTAATATTCAATAATGGAACTATTTTAGGGTAACTGAAGCTAAAGGCACTTTCCCATCTGAAGACTGAAAAAGATCAGCAGTTTAAGTGGAAAAGGCATAAGATGAAGGCTCAGAAATAGCCATGCATTCCTTTGTGTTTTGCTCATAATTAAATGGGAGTCTGCAGAGTTCTGCAAGGTTGTTAACATGCATTGGATTATCTGGCAAGATCTAAGGATAATTTATCAGCTTTTACTGGCTGCTTGGGTAAAACTGTGAGCACAGACACAAATAAGAGGTCATTGACTATTGTTTACACTTCCACATGTCAGTGAAAGGTGCAAAGCAGGTGAAAAGTGCATGTATAGAGACACCATGGTCTAGCAGGGTGCTTTAGCTCATACTTAGATGCTACAGAAAAAGCAATTAATTAGTCCACTTGCTAGAAAAATATGGAGTCATCAGTTTTGGTTTTATTTCTTCCTTGTAAACACAGAAAATTCTCCACAACAAGAGGAAGAAAACTTGATAAGCAAATTATTATAAAAAGAAACAGGTTTATTACAAAGGTGTCCCTGCCATACCCAAAGTAAAAACAGATACACACTGTAACGTAAGACGTGAATCTGCCCTGCTTTTTGTTCTCCTAAATAAAGGCCATTCAAATGGGGGCCTGCAGCCTAAGATTTGACACCCAAACGTGCTCAGGCACCCCAGAAAATGAGTCAAGATTTGATATTTCTACAAGCAATCCTGACCTGGTATGACAGGAATCATGAGTGCCTCTCAAACATGCATGGCAACCAAAAGCAACTAAGAGCCAGAAACAGAAAATGAGAAGCACAAATCACCTTCCTTCCTGCTTCCAAACACCTCTAACCTTTACCTGACCTTTCACCCAAAAGAAAATTTGTTCAATATAGCCCAGAAATCTTGAAGTAGCTCATTGCTAAGATGCTATGGAAAGAAGTGTCAGATGGTAGAAATCACACTGCATTCGTTTTCAAATGCACGTGCCATAAGGAGCCTGGTTTATCCATTCTGGTTTATCTTTACACACCCTTCTCTTTGTGTTGTGAAGTTTAGGAAAGAGCCTTTAAAAATGTTAAATAGCTTTAAAAAAAAATCTTACCTGCTATCAAAAATGTTTAGCAAACTAATTATCTTCTACACTAGATTTCTTAAATCTCTAAAGAAAACAGGACAATGTACTCAAAATAATATAATAAACGATCACGTATTGTCCAAAACCTACAACTTTTTGTAGTAAAACTACTCTGCTGTTAAAAAGCATCTCCACAGGGATTCACAAGAAACAGCATGGTTAACTTTCTTAAAAACTATATAAAATAGATAGAATAGGCCAGTTTATTTATAACACTGCTCATAGTTCACATTTAAGGAGTCATGTCTTGTTTCTCCATTCCTGGTTCCTCTTCAGATTTAATCACACTCAAAGTCCCACCATTTCAGAGTACACAATCTCCTGTGGCTCCTGGCTGGCCAACACCAAAGCGTCCACGTTTTTCTATGTTGCCTTTATAGAATATAGAATTCATAGAATACAGGCCATGCAGGCTTGGCCCAGCCTCAGAGCCTTTAAACAGGGAGCAGAGGTAGGAAAAAGGAAATACAGGCCATCTGTAGTCAACTTTAAACCTCTCAGACATGGTTTGTGACATTATTTCACCAGACCATTGGGCTGTCAGGATAAGAGATCACAAGAATGTCTTTTTAATCTACTTTAAGGCTTGCTATGTTAGTAAAACACAGTATAGTGCACAAAAATGTGAGTTAGACCATAAAAAGTTTTCACACTTGGCATAAATTTGAGATGTCTTTGTGTTTTCAGCTCTGAATCTAACATTGTAAGCAGTGCATCTGTTTTTAGGAAGCTTTCTGACTTTTCCCTTCAGTATTTAGTTAGGAAAATAAATTAATGCACCTAGATATTAGAGCAATGAGCATCATCCACCTCAATAAATAACTATTACAGATCATTCTCTTCTGGAAAACAGTTTTCCTTCTTAGCCCACCTAAGGCCACCTAAAAACTCACTCAAAACAAACTCTACAGATTTATAAAGATTTAAAAACTATTTCTCAATACAAAGAGCATGTTCAGTTTCAAGAAAATTAGACAAAACTTACGTTTCTAATTTCCCTCCTGCTAAAATTCCCTTTTTATTTAAAACTAGAAGTTTTTATCAGTTATGACTATATATTTTTAAAAGCTTATTTTTAACTCAAGACCATACTGCTGTAAAAGCAAGAAGTACTGAGTGTACCTAAAACCTCATTAGATTGATCTGCATTATCCTTAACCACTGAAATGGAAAAGTAAGAATATTAATATGGCAGCTTTGACATCACAACAATTGATGCAAATTCTAGGGTCTAACTTGATAATTCCTGCATGCTTCCCCCAGTGAAAGAGCAGAACTATTGTCATATTCTGAGCATATGTGTAGTTGAACCTTACTTCGTTTTTGTAACGGGGAATTGTGACAAAGAACTGGAATTCATTTTCTAAAATAACACATCTTATGTGTCAATAAAAAGAAACAAGAGAAGTCACAAGAATTAATGAGGTTGATTATAAGTCAGGTCTCAAAAGGATATTATCAACTCTAAAGCAAGTCAAATGTCAAACTTGGGTTAAAAGTCATTTCAAGTACTGCATATATTCTTCCACACTTTGGGATAATCCCTTCTACATTAATGCCTTCTTATCATTTTTCCCCGCTCAGTTTATTCAAAACACTTATCAAGAGAAAAATCAAGTAGGCAGTAAAAGCCAAGGTACTTTTGCAGTAAGAAAATAAGCAACCATAGCATGTGGAGTCTCTCAGGGCTAAAAGAACAACTCGTGTATAAAGCTGTGCCTGTGGATAAATACCCATCAGACCCGGCGGGCAAACACAGCTCTTGGATCAACGGGAGCACAGTGTCCCACAGGCACCTCCTGTACTCTACAGGCATTATTCTGGCATTTCCCACCAGCAGCACACTGACTCTTTTGGGATAAAGAGGTATTGCCCAACTGTTTGTAAAATAAGGGTGAAAATACCCAAAGTCCTGTAGCAGAGGGAAGGACTGAAACTATAGCACTGTCTCTTCCATTCTAATCAAAACCTGGAAGGAATATTAGCTAAAAGGAGAAAACCAGAATCTGTATGAGTAAACACTCTATACAATGTACATTGCCATTTCAATAAAAAGAAAAAAAAAGAGTTTTTACAGTCTGTTTATACAAAGTTTTAATTCAGATTTATTTTCATAGTGGCAGCATTTTGAACCCATGAAAATCTTAAGATCTTGAAACAAGACCCATTCATTGGTTAACTGATACAAGAACTGAATGTAAGGTTTGGGTCTGACTTTTATTTCAGTGCTAGTAATAAAATTGTAGTTTAATCCTCTGGAAAAAAAAAATCAATTTACCTCCTCTCAAAGCATCTTTCCCCCTTGGCTGAACATGACATTAAAGGTTTCAAATGTCATACTTGTAAACTACTTGGAATTAAAAGATGTCTCTATGGAACTGTTATATCAAATGGCAGTTTAATAACTGAAGTTTTTTATGATTCAAAAGAATTACAGGAATTAAGTACTTGAAAAACCTAAAAAGGCAAAAAAGGAGAAGAAAGAGGCTCTTAAGCTTTCCAGAAATAAAACCCACTAGATTACGAACTGTAAGAATTAAGGATTATGACTCCCTGAACCTTAAACATTAAAACAACTACGGAAGCAAAACATTAATAATTTACTTCCATAAAGACATTTGTTACTAGCTGGTACAATGCCAACATAGAAGCTTTATTAGACTTCAAATGATGAAACCAACATTTCCCTCAAAACTCTCTCTCATCACATTTTGTGATGCCCAATAGGTTACAGATTAAAAGTTGTGTTTGCTCAAATCTACACACAGTGAAACCCCATTCTGGCTCTGTTGTCTGGACCACTTTGCAAGACAAAGAATAATAACAAATAAACTCTATTATTTACAACAAATGTTTTTACTTTCTTTAATAAAGTTCTTACTGCCATTAGACTGAAATCACTTGGACATTTTCACCTGCTTTAAGCCAAGCATGGAAGACTGGGCTTTGTATATCACTTTCTGATACCATGATTTTTCCTTGTACGTACACACAAAGTTTTGAAAATAAAAACCTTAGCAGAGGAGCACCAACAACCCATTGAGTTATAAATAAACGTTTTGTAACCTAGAAGTACAGTAGTTTGCCACCTCCAACAGGGCTTGCTCCAGGACTGGACTCCCAAAAAACCCCTTAATCTTCGATAGGCTGTCAGACAACAATAATGAGATTTACTGTGTAACAGGGATGAAATTAATAGGTCTCTAAAAAGATACCTGCTTTGATATGAATTTGCCAGTTTTAGACTTGAAAATCATTGTGTATTTTCTGTCTTATAAGTGTCTAGCAGTGCTAATGCCAAACTTCTTTCCTTCTGAAAAACACTTTTATTTCTTGAAATGCTCCAGGAAAAGACAAGTATCAGTGCATTACAGCTTTGGAGCTTACTAAGCTTGCCACTGGCCCTAGAATGCTCTTCAGCAGTTTTTCTAATAAGTGTGTTTATCACCAAAAGAGATGATGCCCTTCTAATTCCTGTGACATCTGTCCTATCAATCCTGAACACAACAGTCCCTGCACCTAGATCCATGATCACACAGGTAGCCGAGCATGTTACTGCTCAGGCAAATGTGTTATGAATTCTCACATGATGAACTATGGTAACGCTGGATGTCAGAGGTGATGAAACTGATAATCCATCAGTAATTTTCTAACCACCCCAACATCTCTGACCCATTGAACTAAATAAATGTATTTAATCACTGACTAGTCAACTGATCAGAAGGTGCCACAGGGTGAAATGAGTGTCTTGACAAAGAGAAGACAGGCACTACCTAAGCCACTGTCACAACAAGCATATCTTATCTCAGCCTCTTAGCCAGAGCGACAGATTCAACCTCAAACCACACCACAGAAAAAGAAATTTTATTTACAACAAAATACAAAACTGCTCTTGCAAGATTATCCTGAAGAAAATAATTCTGGCAACATATTCCAGACTTTTCTTGTAAACATATTAGGTTAAAACCCCAACCCTCCAATCACTTCTGATGAATCGTAGCCAAAATAACACAATGCAAGTAAAGGATGCAGCTTTCACAGAAGGTTTTTCAGCACCTTTCTGGGTGATGTGCCCTACCTCTGGTCTGACTGCTGCCAGCTTCGTGACCAAGAAGAATGGCCGGACAAACCTCACACCCTTCACAGAAGTCTTAAGCAAACTTTTCTTGGCACGCAAAAACCTGATTGCATAGGAAATGGTACTTTCCCCAGGTGCTCCTATGGCAAAACAACATGCCTGCCCAGCACTGGGTTATTAATGCCTCATTCTCCTGATGTTCTGTGTTGGCAGCCATGACAGAAAGCTTTGAACTTGTTTATTCACACTTGTTTAATCCTGTCTCCACACGGCACATCACAGCCTGTGGGGCTTGGAAGATGGATGAGTGAAACCAAGGCCACGAGGGGGTCAGGGTCAGGGTTGTCGCTGAATCTCAATAACTCCATCACTCACTGCAGCAGCCACTTCAGAGGTCACCTCAGCCGAGGAGTTCGGGAGAGACACTGCAAAAACAGCTGGCACAAGCACACACATATTCCCTGCAGTTGATGCCACACATGGAAACAAATATAAATCCTTATTTTCACTGTGTCTTGAGCTAGTTTTAGTCCACTTGGTTATAAAAAGAAAAGAGGCGGTTTTTGTTTTTTGGTTTTTTTTTAACAAATATCTGGTAGGTATTTTATAAATATCAAGCAGCAGCATGAAGGTAGAAGAGAGAACCACTAAAATCAGAAAATAAATATGGCAGTTTAATATTTCTCCTGTAACTATTTGCTAAGGGAAAGGAGCAAAAAGAGCACACGACGCTGCAGATCAGCTCTAGCACACAGTGACAGTGGAGGGCAATAGATTTCATCCCACTTGTATTGTGCACACCCTGAACCTGACAAAGAAGCTTCTTTGAAGCACAGACAGCACAGATGACACAAACTCCTACACTCTCCATTACTTTAGCAATTTTAATGTGCATTGATAAAACCTAATTTTTAGAAGCTTTATATAGCACATATATGTGTTTCATATGCATACATATTTCATGCATATATATATATACATATTTTTATATATATAAAATTATGTATATAAAACGAGTTAAATAGCTGTACACTGCTCAGGTCCTACACAACATTGCCAAAACTTCCCTATAATTTGAGAGTTTGTATTCCCATAACTTTAGCAAATAATTATGTTGTAAAAAACTATATTGCACACTGTATCCCATTTGTTCAGCTGTTCTGTATGACACTGGTAGGAATTTCATCACATGCTGATACAAAACTGTTCCTGTCTTATAGCTCTTAACTTGTACCTTCCACATCCACCTCATAATAAACCACTCTGCAAAAGTGAAATTATTTCCAAGAGAGATGGAAATTAGTATTATTAGCTATCTCTAAGCACGTATGCAGTAATGAAATTAAAAGCAAAAATTTGATCCAAGTTCTCATTTGTACAGAATGCAGGTGCATAATGAGAAAAGTGACACATAAACTTAGATCTGCACATATGTACAGTGTATTTAGGATAGCCAGTCAAAATATTTTGATGAATAGGAAAATAAGCAGGTGAATTATACAAAAAATAGTCAAAGACAAGCCTTTATTCTAGCAAAAGAAAACAAGTCCTTAAAATCTGACAAAGCTATTTGAGAAGAAAATCCAGATAGGGAAAGAAAAAAAAAAAATCAAAAACCAAAACAGGGCTGTGTCCAAACTCCCCATTTCCAATTTCATAATAAATGTAAAAGCACAGGATTCAGTGTAGATATAATTTAGACTAATGACACTAGTAAGGAAAGAAGTAATTTTACAACAATTTGCAGACCCAATGTTTATGGGGTTTTTGGGGGGGAGCAGTGGAATAATAGTGATTTGGGTTTGGATTTTTTTCAGATGGTTGATTTTTGACAGATTTTTGTAAGATAAAAATTTCTTAAAGACAAAGAAAACCTTTTTGTTTGGATTGCTGCAACTTCTTTCCCTATGGCCCATTTTCTGTCAAGTTTATTCATGTTAAGTACTCCCAAGGGCAAGGGTAGGGGCAAGGGTGTGGTATTTCCACAATTTTCAATAAGACCGATACAATCAAAGTTCATACAACACATATAAAAATCCATTAAGAAGTCCAAAATTTGCAGTAACTAATATATTCAGAATTAGATGCTGCTCAAATGGTAACAGAACCTTAATAAAAGCATGAAGAAAGTCACCTGTCTCTTTACAGTAGGCAGAAGAAGGCAAATAAAATAAAGAATATCCCTTGTATTTTTAAGATATCATACTACCAATCAAAATATTTGGCTCCTGCCTGTGGTTCTGCAGTAAACAATCAACATGATACATGGTTTTGAACAGATGGCTCTGAATCCCAAAGAAAACATGACTGATGTTCAGTATTGCCACCACTGACTTTCAGCCATGCATCTGCATGAGAGGAATTTACAGGTCTGATGCAGGTAATTAAGTTGCTACCACAGTACAGCAAGAATTGTATTTATGCTAAGGGAGTGAATAGGGGCTCTAAGGTACATATCTTTAGCATCCAGAGTGGCTTAAATCACTTTTCCCAGCTGAGTGTCCAGGCTGCAGGCTATTTAACTCCTCCCTCAGCAGTCTGAAAGAATATTTAACCAGCCCTAGAATTAGACTAGTTGAGGAAAATGTGTTCTAGTTGCTGATTCTAAGTTTGAAATACCAAAAAAAAAAAAAAAAAAAAAAAAAAAAAAAAAAAAAAAAAAAAAAGGAGAAGACAGAGTTAGAAACCATGTCGGTGGAACACAAAGACAAATACTTTCCAAAAACTATTTCAAGTTAATTTTCTTGCCATTTACTCTTTAGTAACCAAGATTCTTTGTTAAAAGAAAAAGACATACCTTGAAAAGGTTTGACTTCCCAGTTTGCATCAATTACTTTAAATTTATACCCAGACTGTGCTCTTCCATGGGCTTTGTTATAAATTTAAAAACATTCTAAATATTCTATATACTTCAAGAGAAAAATAAGGTGCAGAAGAAGAAAGAAAATTTAATTCTGTGGAGAGATCTCTTCCATAAAGATATTCTTTCAGTAAAGATAGCAAACAACTTAATGACAGTATTTCACCCAGATGCTTTCAACTGCTCCAGGTTTTCCACTACCTGCGCCTCTTTTGGATTCTAACCAAGATAAACGATTGTGCTTGTCCAGAATCCATGAGGGGAATGAGCCACTAAAGTGCTTAAACTTCAAACACATGAGCTTAAACACCTCATCTGTTCTCTAAATCAGTGTTTTTTACTATCCAAGACAGACTAGATGAACCAACTGGTGAGACCCAGTGGCTCATTATGCCACTGCTTCCCGTGTAACATGAAAGATATGATATACCAAACTCTACCTCAACAAGGCTGCTCTGGAGAAAACACAGGAATTCTTACATTCTAAATATACATAAAGTTCCATTTAGCATTCACCACTGCTAAAATATAAAATGATTGTCCTATCATCTGTCAGTTTTAGGGGATTATAACAGCCAGCACATGGAGAAATGTGTATACATCATGACCTGAAAAATCATTCCGAGATTAGCCACTGTAATTTCTTTTGCAAGATTGCTTCTCAATTTGTTACCCTCAAACTGGGGATATTTTTCCTCAGGTTCTCATGTATGGATTGGTGTTTTGAGATTACAACAAAAAGAAATTATTTCCTTCCCATAAGCAATGTTTATATGGCTCAGCCTTGCTGGGTTGGTAATCTCTTCATAGGCTGACAGAAACTTGTTTCCTTCTCATTTATTTCATCAAATGATTTTGCACATGAAGTGAGCAACAGGCAGCTTTGAGTCCAATTAGTAGAAAAAAGGTCCTCCAGCAAGATGCAGGTGGTTTAAGAAACTGCCAATTTTGAACACCAAGGCCAACATCTACTTTGGCATACAAGATTAGCCAATGAACCCAGCAGGAGGATCATTAGACAAGAAGAATGGGATGACACTGAAAATTAGGATAGGAGACACTAACTGAAGTGGAGTAATAGAAAGTGCAAGGCCATATTCTTTCAAACCCATCACAGGGAAGATTACGGCAAAGTAGAGTTCATCTGTTATAAATTACAGAGGAAGAGAAAGATCTGTTTCTGATTAGAATAGAATGACTATGAGTTACCAAATGCTTATAAACAGTTAAACATGATCACAGAGCTGACAGATCAGGGAATAGTGAAGAGAGTTATTAACATTAGCTCATAAAGTGATGCCTTTGAATATTTCTAGTTTTTTCTCTTAATGCACCTGTAACTTGCTGCAGTTTAGTGCTTCTTACTAAGTGCTAAAATGCTCTGTTCTCAGCACCTTTAGCCAAAACAAGGCTCTCTGAACACAGATTCAAGGACATATTCATTGCCTTGGGGTCTGAAAATATGTAAACAACTGTAAGATGGAGGGGGACAGGCCTGGGGTGGTAAACATCGTTACCGGAGGGTACGATTGGAGAATTAGGGGCCAATATGCTAATGGACAGAACTTGTAAAAGGTGAAGGCTCGTGACCGGCCGTCCATTTTGGGTGTAGTACCTGAGGGGGACGTTCGTCTGCCCAAATGTACCTTGAAGGCCTCAAATAAATTTGTCCGCATTTTATACTCCTAATTTGTTTTGGCTTCTCTTTTAGGCATCAAAGTACAGCATGCATGTCTTGAAATACTACATGCAATCTACCCACTCATGTCTCACAAAACACATGCAGACTAGAACAGGTGATGAATAGCTACTAGCATCAAGCAAATATTTTCCATGAGCTTTTCTTGTTTAACTTAGCAATAGCAGAGATGAGAAGCGACACCACGGTGGTCTGTAAATACAAAGGAGAGAAAACAACTACAGAAAAATCAGATCACAGAATCATAGAATAGCTTGACTAGAAATGAACATTTTAAATGTCACCAGCAATGAGCAGGGACATCTTCAACTAGACCAGCCTGCCCAGATCTCCATCCAACTTGGCCTTGAATGTTTCCAGGGATGGGGCAGCCATCACCTCTATGAGCAGCCTGTTCCAGTGTTTTACCACCTCCACAGTAGAAGCCTTCTTCCTTGTCTCTACTCTTGATCGACCCTCTTGTGGTTTAAAACCAATACCCTTTGTCCTGTTGCAACAGGCCCTGACAAAAAAAAAAAAAAAAAATCTTACCCCATTCTTGCTTATAAGTCCCTTTCAAGCACTGAAAGGAAGCTGTAAGATCTCCCCAGAGTCTTCTCTTGCCAGGCTGAGCTACCCTACTTTTCTCAGCCTTTCCTCGTAGGAGAGGTGTTCCAAAATCACAAGTACTAGCATAAGTCAAGCAGGTTTATGTTTGCACTGCAAACATGAAAATTCTTTTTCTCACCATTAGAATACCTAAGTTCCAAGACAGGCTTTCAGCAGAAACAGAAAGGAGTGAGTTTGAGGACGAAGGGGAAGGCAATCAAACTGCTTTTCAGAGTGCAGCTTGAAATGCTTCTGAATGGAATTACAAAGTACAGCTGTGTAGAATACAGAGAGCCAGGACTCCCAGTTCTTTACAACTCCACATCCCTTTGCACAGTGGCAAACAGATCTGTGAGACAGCAGAAAGTGATGGTGTACGCCTCCCTTCTCTATCACAATGAAGCCATTTCCCAAGCATCAGTACACATTCACATCACTGCCACTTGAAAAACTCAAGCAAGAGGGGTGGAACAAAACCACCACTTCCTTTCCCACATAAATTCCACATATTAGAAATTTTACAAAGCACAACATCTCTGGGAACATTTGAAGTATCAACAAAGTCATGACTAAATTTTAGTCCTCTAAGAGCAGGAGCAGGGGAAGTACATGTCTGAACAAAGACAGGAAAAAAGGAAGAAGGTTGAGGGTTTGGAGTCTTCAAACAAATTGAGTGAATATCAGAATAAAAATTTATATCTATATATATAGAGAAATGTGTATATGTAAAAAATCCCCCAATCTCATCCTGATAATTACTGTTAATTACTATAGTAATGAGCCTTGTTAGAATTGAGATAATGAAAAATTTGCAAAGCCATAGTCTGAGCATTGCTTAAAATGAGTACTTTTTTAAGCCTGACGCTGCAGAATACAATAACATGAATGAAGCATATGCCAATAGCTAATATTTCAATTAACATTCAAAGAGTGCTTATAGGCTCCTGAGCAAAGGAAACAGAGTTGTAAAAATGCAATGTTATCTTGTTCACCTTCATTTCCCACAGGAACTGAAAATCACAGAAATGTCAACCAAAAAAAGAAAAAAAAAAATCAGTACATGATGATGCACCCACTAACAAATAAGTCAGGAGCTGATTTCTTTCAAGGTTTCTGGAAGTCATCAGTTGTTCCTTCACTGACAACATTTTATCAGGCAGAGCATCCAGAGTGATGTAAACAGCACATTTGATTTAAAAAAATAAAATCTAATCAAAGGCAAGGGGAAGAAAGAAGCGGATAAAAATCAAGCGAGGAAATGTGCAAGAGATTAACAGAAGCAGAATCACATCAACTGCAAATACCTCCTAAAAATGTAACCAGAAGTTCTATTTTAGGTGGGAAGAAAGGGTAGCTCCTGAGCAGAAGAATTCGAGGGATAAATAAGATATCCTACACAGAGCTTCTCTAATCATTTCTGGCTGTGAGAACTCTTTCTACTGCAGGAATGGTGGGGATGATACTGGACTGTGTGAATACACAGTGCATGAGAGCACATTGCAGAGACTTATTAATCTGTTCTCAACTATTAATTCATGTAGTGGAAACACCTTCCAGCTGTTTAAGGAAATTTTTCACTAGGCATACATAACCAACTGAGTTTGAAACATTCTTCTGGCACCTGAGCCTGCCTGTTTTGTGTTAACATATGTATTTATCTTCCTTTAGCATTCATTGTGCTGCAAATGTCTACCAAAAAACCAATTTGAAGAAGATCACACTATGAAAAAAGCACAAAAAAGAAGAGAACAAGAAAAAGGTCCAGAGAAACCTACTGCATTGTACAGTTTGGTATAATGACTGACAGAATTTTAAATATATTTGGATTTACTTAAAACGTAAGGAGTCTTTAGCTATTTTAGCCTTGGCAACATTTGAATCTGCATGTCCAGGTGGAGTTCAAAGGGTAAGAAATGAAGATGCAACAATGTGATGAATTGTCTAAATCCTAGTGGATGATGGTGGGAAGTACTGCTTCTGCTCACATGGAAGGCATCAATACTGAAGCAAAAATTTAAACTGTTTGTGAGAAATGTGTTAGCAACAGAAAATATAATTTAGGTTATCCTGAGGAAGAGCACCTCTCTCATAAGAATTCTAGCTCATTCTGGCTACTGGTACAAAAAAATCACACCCTCTCAAATACCTAGGTTTCTTGTCTCAGGTGAATTCAGAAGAAATAAAAACACCCAACTAAATGCTAGATTAATAAAGCAAATAATCAGAACTACTTGTTTTCGGCTCAAAAGGAAACTTTGCAATGAAATATCAAGTCAGGTCTTGGTTTATCTGATGTGTCTTCATTTGTATTTAGTAACCTTTTAAATTGCTAATAGTGACGAAGAATTAATGCCCTATACAGACATGCCATTTTACTTAATGTTTTCAAACAATAGTGTTCCCACTGGCTTTGCCCTAATCCACTGAAAAGTCCTCAGAAATTGCTTCAAAAGTACAGAGAAGGTTTAAGGTATTCCCACCATCTAATGAAATCTGCCTTTTCCCAGATTATCTAATCAGATACAATTTTATTCGTTCTCTTCTACGAAGGGAATTTAATGTTCATTAAGCATGCTGTGATAATAGCCATGATTTGTTAACTTTCTTCTTAGAGAAAAAGCCTGATGAGAAAAAGCATGATGCTTTCCAGTGTCCTGATATTGCGCATAGACCAGACCACAGTCTCCAGCATTCCAATTTCTACAATAATTACCTCTGTCTTTATGAGAGGAGAAGAGTGCCAGCTCAGACAGGAAGACTTTTACACTCTGGTTAGAGGATGAGGGTGAGAGAGATACAAGAAAAGGAACAGGACAAACTCTCCACATGTGAAAGTAACCTCAAAGCAAATCAGAGTTTGAAATTACCAGTAACAAAATTAACAATGATGTTACTATCATATATTAAACAGAAACTAGATGGAAAAAATCACCCACCCATTTTACAGCCACATACACTGTGCTCTTCTTTCACTCTGAATATCTCAAATGAAATTATTAACTCCATTATTATTAACATATTGCAGCCTTTTGCACATGCTCCAGCAAACAGACATTAGCATTATGATGCAGAGGTGATTGCATAGCATATATTTTATATCTCTCAGCCTTTATTTATTGGACATTTAAATGTATCTCCTTTATTTTTAAAATTACTGTCTCCCATGTATAAAGATCTGGCTTAGGCTTGCTTTGCAGAACACCTATGATTTCACACTAAACTCAGTGTACTACCATAGCCTCTCTTGTTACAGATAAAAACATAATTCAGTTTTGAATCTAACATAAACAGGACCATTATGTTTAGAGAGTGTTCCAAAGCCTGCGATCCAAGCAATCTGTGGCATATAAATAATGCAAGACCTCTTCTTTCTCCAAATGACTTCAGTTCAAGCACAGACTCAGAAAGATGGAAGCCCAAATTTATACTGCCATTACAAAATTCAATCTATTTCTGGTTCTCCAATTGAATTATGACTCAGAGGCTTCCACTGTTTTCTGCACCAACCCACATGCTCCCAGTCTATGCCAATCCATGCAGAAAAGAATCCTATTTGTCAATATTCCTGAGCTTTATTATTATTATATTAAAACAGCAGCAAATTCCAGCTAATCTGAAAAGCTTCATGTTTTCTTTTAAAGGAAAGTAAGGTAGGAAATGGGTCTTATTTCCCCTCTCCCCCTGACCTCTGAACCACAACCTCCTTGCCACTAAAGTGTTCAACACCTCATTTAATCTCTCCTCGCTGCATTGGCCCAGCACTGCAAAAGGAAGAGGGGAAAAAAAATAATCTGGGGACTTCATCAATTTTTCATGAATTTTCATTTAGGCCAAAGCCCCCTGTACCAGTGGTCGATAGATCAAGCTGCTGTCACATATTTAACACCTGGGGCTGCAGCTGCTCTCCCTGGGGGCTGCCGCTGACTCCAGCTGGATCAGAGGCAGCCCCAGCCAGGGCAGGGACCCTCCCGCTCCATGCCCTGCTCACATGCGGCGCCCCGGCGCTCCCAGCTGAAATCCTAGCTACAGCCACTGCTGCAAACGTGTTTCCTGATATTCCCACTGGAAAACTCCACCGCGTAGGGTCGATCGCCTCAACTGGTGCGTTGTGGAAAAAATGTGCTTTTATTTTAAAACTTCTGGCGCTCGAATGCAAAAGCAGTTTGGTGAAAGATCGAACTATTTCAAGCCTACTTCCCTTTCTAAATTCTCCCAAGAAAATAATATTTAGATTATTCATTAGACATATGCTGAAGATCAGCATATGTCTAATAACGCCAACCCTTGCTCAATTTCAATTAGGAAATTCTAATGGACAAAATCAAAAGAAAGAAGTTTTACTCTTTTGAATACAATTCTTTGTAGAGGTTTTAAGACTAAAACATCTGTTTTTAATGATTTAACAATAAAACAAAAGTATTATATGAGAATTTGCCACGTACACGTTGGAAGACTGGTAGCATTAGCGTTATTTTTTCCTTCTGAGGAAGCTCCTACTGAAAAATCTGCATGAAGCACACCATGAATTAATGTATTAGAAGAATTAAATATAGTAAGTTATATCAATCCTTAACTGTGTCTTCAAATAATGACTTTTTCTTCTACATACCAACTATGTCTTCTTCAATGTCTTTTGGAATAAATATATTCTAAATTAAAGGCAAAAATATTCTAAAAGCATATTCAGTATATTAATGAAGGGTTTCTTACATAATTTTCCAAATCACAGTTCTTCGCAGTGTTACTGGCATGGACAAATCCTGAGGACATACATGTGCACAAAAATAACTGCCCTGGACTGTATGCATGTGCTCTGGAGAGGCATGGGTTTAAAAGTGTACCTTATATGCCTTGGAGGGGCTGGTACCTAAATTTATCATGTTTGGGAAAGGTGTTCACTGTTACTCAACCAAGAAGAGCTTAGGGATTTCAGCAACTTGAAAAAACTCACTCCAAAAAAAACCAAGGGGCAAAAAGACTGTTCAAGATGGGCCACCCTCTGGTTTGAATCACGCCGTGTCCCAGCTGAATTTCACTTCTGTCTTTACACATAACTATGGATACATCAGAAGAGTTTCAATGCCACTGCTTTTGTGGCAGGTACCCATGGAGGGGGTAAAAAAAAAAGGAAATAGAAGCAAATTAATCACAATTAGCACTGTTTATCATATTAATGCGAAAGTACAAACACATCTAACAGATCTACAAACCCAATAAATATTTCTTCATAAATCATTCAAAAGTTGCAAGAGCACATTATTAGCAACTGCCAATTTAATAAGCAAAGTAAAACAATCACAGATTCTTACTCTAAAACAGCACACTCAAGAATTTTAAGTCTGTGAAAAGCTGCAGTTTGTCTCTAATGGCAGGATTTGAGGCTACCTACAGTCAGATAATAACCCAGGACCCTGTTGTCAGCAATGGACAACCGTCCTTTTTTCTGGTGATGAAAACAGCTTGGCTTAGAGCAGAAAGAAGGGTTTTCAACACCACGACAGAGAGCATGAGTCAGACCTGATCATGCACCACCAGCCCAGCTCCCACGGACAGGGCTGCAGTATCCAAACAACTCAACAGTGTTCCAGCAGGAGCTGAACACAGGTGAATGGGGACTCACTGCTGACAGCAGCCTGTCACCAGCAACTCATTTCCCAAGTGTGCAAACAGGCTGCTACAGACCTGCCCATCTTCTTCAGCCCAGAAATGCTGGCATTAGAAAAAAAAAAATAGAGCCTCAAAATAACTGTTCCCTGAAAGTCACTTGAGAGCCTGATTTAGAACCAAAAACTCTCTCAAAACAAAGCAAAAACTGTTTGCTATAATCTTCCAAAGGATGCCTTTGATGCACACCAAGCACTGCCACGTGCTTTTAAAAATCACAGCAGAATCTCTAAAATTAATTAAACAAGCAATGTATATATTATTTACATTTTTCTTCTTTGATGAAGACCTTTCTGTGATTGCAGCCATGGTACTGCTCAAGGAAAGATAAAACACTGTTGAAGTGAAATAGGAGAGCCTGCTTTAGACTGCTAAACCCTTTAATTGGGGGATTCAGGCAGTTAAATTTCAAAGCTATGAAAACAGTAAAAGCACAATGTTATCACAAAAACTTCGGCCATGGTTTCAGATCTCAGGTTCCACGTTCACACTGATCCTGCCCTAAAAACACCTGACAAAGGAGCACAGCTTTATTATTTTTCAAGTTTTCTACTATCTCCCATACAATTCATGCCTGACCTGCCACCAGCTACAGTGGTTAAACAAACTCCAGAGACTGGAGATGTAACAAGAGTCTCTCAGCAGTCAATGAAGTAGATATCAGTGAAAACTGATAAGATATAGAGAACATTTAAATTTCAAAATAATCAGTCACTTCAATTTGATGACTCAAGGTACAACTGGAACAATCCTTTGAACTTCAGCAGGAGATCCTGAATCTCAAAAGGATTACAATAAAGGTTTCACGTATTTATGCCTCTCTCTTAGGATTTCTCAACAGTTAAAACACATGTACAAGGACACAAAATAATCCAGTAAATTTATCTAACCATACTCACCCAAATTTCAGCCTTCCTTAAACAGGTTTCTCCTCAACTCCCAAATACCTACCAAAATTGAGTAACTTCCTGCATTTACTGGCACATTTACTTCTGCTTGATAGTGTGCCAAAACTGTTTTCATTTTTGTTTGACACAGTTTTGAATCTAGGTTACAACAGGGGTAATGTAGTGAACAGGTCTGTTCTACTTGGCTTATTCCACCATTTAAACGTTTCAAAAATGGCATTTTCTACAATTTCTAAAAAAAACAGGAGCCTCAAGATCACACCACATTAGCTATAAAAGTCTGAAGACTGTATTAGGAATAAAGATTTCTCTTCTGTGCTTCCCCCCTTTAAACATGCCATCATCTACTGTGGACCTAAATCCACTCTTTATCAACTAAGCAATACAGGCTTCTTCTAAAGCCCTACTTCAAACACATTTTAGCAAAACTATTGCCAGACGAAGGGCTGTGGTTGAAAAACTCCAGTCCAGAAAGAAGATTCATAAATCTATTAAAATAGAATTTTATGTGAAGATGGAAATTCTGAATAAAAAGATCAGTGTGGATTCAACCCATATACTTAAGTGGCAAAAAATCACATGCAACTGATTGTATTTTATGTCTGATGAGCTTGTTTGCTGTGTGAATATAATGAATGTATCTGCTAACTCTACTGGAAGCAGACTACTCATGCCAGGTGGGCTCTGAAAGAGCCTTGTTGACTTCTCTGTCAAGACAAAGAGAATCAATAAAGAGCAAGACTGCTCTGGATGATATGAGAAATGGCCAACAATTTCACTTGCCATTCACATAATGAATTAGGCCTGGGTCAAGTTTATGATAGAGGAGCATATATTGAGGTTTCCAGCAGTACAGAACATGAGTCACCAAGATGCTGTCTGCTTCTGTTGAGGTAACAGATGACGAGATAAAGAGAAACAGACAGTGCACCTTAGATTAAATGATAGGTATTTTTCCACATTAGTTCCAATATGACCAATTCTAGACATAATATAAAAATTAGATTATTCTTCAGAGGAAGATTATCCTTTGTCCATGTTTGTGCCAATCATGATTATACGCCAGCTAGAACCACATTTCAGTATAAATCACCTATCCTGTACAGTCACCACTACTGAACAAGCACATGTGAAAATGCCTTGACGAAGAGCAACAGCTAATGAAAAAATACTGTACTTATCCCCATTTGTTATTTCCTAGGATGCTGACCATGTGCAAGTCTTGGGCAACAGCATAAAAGCCACCATACAGTTTTACAGAATTCTAAACAAATAAAACTACTCACATGCCACTTCCAGAGATGCATTGCGACTCACAGCTTCTCCAAGGTAGTTCCTCGCTACGCAAACATAGCTTCCCTCGTCGGGTTTACTCCTGCGCCCGTGCACGATGCGTAAGAAAAACAAAGATCCGCTGGGCAGCAGCATGCGGTGGGAGCGCGGATCGTCCTTGTCCGTCTCCACCCGCTCGCCATCCTTGTACCACTCGATGGTGGGGGTCGGTCTCCCTTCAGCTTTGCAGTTCAGAGTAGTTGGCTCTCCTTTAGACACTATCACATCTGAAGGGTGCTCAACAATCCGTGGCGGAAAGTCCTCTTGGCGGAGGCGGGATCCTAAAGAGAAAGACAAAGGGAAGAAAAAACAGTTTATTTGTGCTTTAGGCTTCAAAAAGAGTTTTCACAAGTTACTCTTCTAATGCCACAAAAACTTAAAGGAAAAAAAAAGGAAACCCATACACACCTAAAATTGCTTTGTCTGAAATCAGAGACTCTATCAGACATTCCCTTACCTAAAAACCTGAGATGGACTACAGATGAAACCCTCTACAGCATTATCAAATCCATACCAGGTGCAGACTGCGCATACAGGAGGATCCCTTACACATGCATGTATGACAATCTTTCTTTTTTTTTTCGTGATAAGCTTCCTATTTACATTTACTTCTAGACCACATGTGCTTCCAGATACCCCTCATAGCTACTGCTTTCTTACCCCTTCGTCTGCCACGTTCAATAGGAGGACATCCAAAACCACTGTATCTTACCACCCCCATCAGTTAACAATTCTTTACAGTTTTATACGTATGCTTGCTATCCCCTTTTCCACAAACAGTCCAGGTATGGAAAAAGAAGGAGGGGGGAAAAAAAGCCAAAAGGAAAATGTCAAATGTCAGCTCACTTTTTGAAATTTTCAGTTTCAGGATTGCATGAATACACACACACACACACACACACAAAAACAATATAGGCCAAGAATCATAGAATGGCCTGCATTGGAAGGGAGCTTAAAGATCATCTCATCTCAACCCCCTACCATTGGAAGGGACACCTTCTGCTAGACCAGGTTGCTCAGAGCCCAATCCAGCCTTGCCTGAAACACACTTCATTCAGCATTAATGGTACAGACACTCTGCCCTCCTGCATATCTAATTAGACTATGTGAGCCTGGCAAAATATTTTTGCAACAGTCACAGCAGTTTATGCCTCTTCACTGGGTCTCAAAAATATCTTTTTGTAGCATGGGTCCTGAAAATCCTTTGAGTGGAGCTGCCATGCTGCTACAATTGATCTGCACTTCTTAAATACAAGGTAAACCAGCTTCTGCAGGTTAGTGAAACATTTGTCTCAATTTTCTGATCAGCAGTTTTTCTGAGTAGTAGAAAAGCAATTTAACATCAATGTCTTAATTATATTCTAGGCCCTACATACTTAAAAATATTTTCAATGCCTCATTTACTGCAAAAGTTATGAGGAAAGGCATAAGGATGCATTCAACAGAGTGAATCCACCTTTGGACTTCTGTTTTACTAACATTCAGGTCATTAAACTAAGGCTTGCCATAGTAGTTAAGTGTTACATTGCTGTTGCACAAATTGGTTCTTACAGTGGCTTCCAGATTCTATTACCAGAACAACAAAGAAATCCATAATCTGCAATGCCTGTACGTGAAAAAAAACATAATCTATAGCTAGGCACAGATGAACTTATGGGACATCTGGAAGAGAAAGATATATTTTATTCTCCCTTCTATTGACAAAAAAAAAAAAAAAAGGAAAAAAAGAAAAAAATAATAAAATCTAATAGGAGAATCTACAGTTAAAAAATAACCCTAGTCCATAACCCCATACAGAACATTGAAAAATACTGAAATCACCATTAAAGTAGAAGATAAACATCTACCATTACATTGGACTAAAAAGCCAAACTTCATACACTGATTAGAAATATTTATATTTATAATATTCCAGACACACGTTTACCAACCTAATTCATTGCTTATTCTCAAAAAGCAAACAAAATCTCACTAGTTGTGTTGGGAAATTTCTAATAACAGTATCAGGAAGAAAAGGAAAGCTGAAGTGTTTCTGAGAACGAGAGACTTCAGTCAGAGAACAGATACAACTGAATTTTAATAAACAGTTAACACAGGGTAACAAAATTAGTAGCAAGAAATGCAAAATGCAAATCCAAAATATTAGTTTTCTTGTTCACAATGGTTTGTTGATCATATTCAAAACTCCTAGAAGTACATTCTACACAGACTTAAAGGTCATATTCAAACTTTGGCAAAGGGCTTTCTCCCAAGAAAAGTTTCACGTTTCTGTGATAGTTGAGTGTACCTTCAGCTATCCAAGGCTGCACGGAATTCCCCCCATCATACACTCAGAGTGGGGAAGCAAAACACATACAGGTCAATCACAGAGCACACCAAACTCCCTCCTTCCAAAGTTAACTGAGCACCAACAGGTATTCCCAAAGGTTACTGATCTAGAAATAACAAGGGAAACCAAAAACTCCATTGGCTCCATTGCCTGTCTCTAGACACTGTCTGCATATCAAAAAGTGACAGCCCCAATTGGTGTTTGATTCTAGTTTTGATTCTTTCTCTCTGGGCTCCCTTAATACTCTGATGAATACAACCTCATTTAGAAGGAAAAGAAATTCTATTAACCCCAGGAGCTGTCTGGGCAGAAGACGGTTTTACTGCAGCACAAGACTCAACCATGACCTTGAGCAGCAGCTGTGGTGTATCCTGGGCTACCCATACAGCTTCTTTCTCCATTCCTCCCTCCAGGATTCCCATCTTGTGCATGCATAGAGCATGGGAGTAACCCCTGAGTTTAAGAGTCCTTAAGTCTTTAATGTGATCGACTGCAGTGACTTCACATGAGCTATTACATGTTGGTGGGCAAAATCAAAATTCCTACAATATTAGAATTATTGGAGCGAGTCCAGAGAAAGGTTTCAGGGCCTCATCACCCTCAGAGTTAAGAATTTCTTCCTAATACCTAATCTACTCTCAGTTTACATCACACCCCCTGGTCCTGCCACTCCAGGTCCTTAGAAAATGTCTCTCTCCATCTTTCCTTTCGGCTCCCTTCAGGCGCTGCAAGGCCACAATTAGTTCACCTCAAAGCCTTCTCTTCTCCACGCTGAACAATCCCAACTCTCTCAGCCTTTCCTCCCAGCAGAGCTGCTCCATCCCTCTGATCCCCTCGGTGCCTCCTCTGGCCTGGCTCCAGCAGGTCCCTGTCCTTGCTGTGCTGGGAGCCCAGAGCTGCTGCAGCACTGCAGGTGGGGTCTCAGCAGAGTGGGGCAGAGGGGCAGAATCCCCTCCCTGCCCTGCTGCCCACGGGGCTTTGGCTGCAGCCCACAACATGTTTGGCTTTCCAGGCTGCCAGTGCTCATTGCCAGCTCAATGCATGTTTATGTGTGACTAAATTCATCATCACTTGAAATTGAACATCGAGTTATCAATTTGCATTGTCTAAGATACTCCAATACAATATTTTGTCACTCTAACAAGCACAGCTTCCATTTTCAGATACTAGAGCTTGCTAACTACTGATAATTGCTGACCTGATAAACACTGACTGATGAGAAACACTGTAGTTCTCATAATAATTGGTGACACTACAGATTTATGATAAACCATCACTTCACAGCTACTGAACACTTGCATTCGTATCTACCTTTGCGTGAATCGTTTCTGCAGCAGTCATTGCTAATGTCCTTTGAGGTCAGGACACGGAACAGGAGAAGCCCAGCCTCATACTGGAACTGAACAAGAGGAGCCTGCCGGGGGGCACATTTTGTCACAAAAAAGCAAGAGAAGGCTCCAGTTATTTAAATGTCCCATTTATAGCTTTAATATGCATGGATAAAAGCAGAAAGCTGGGACTGGATTTTCAATAACAAGACCAACAATCATTTAACACTGTGGATACCAGAGATCATCCCTACTACAGAGCTGCCACCTTTTCTTCTATGTCCCCTGCTGTTCTCATGTTATTTCTGTGAAAGGGATGCTTAAAATGGGATGTGATGTTTTACATTGCATAATATACTTGAAATATTTCCAGTTCAGGAGTTCTGATAGGTCATGCTGAACAGGTGTTGTATATTTAGTTCAGAAAGTATTGTCAACAAGAGCAACAGAAGTTGTTGCAGCAATGGAACTTGAAAGACAAATTCATAATATAGCACCGAATCACAAAGTCATTTAGGTTGGAAAAGATCTCCAAGATAATAGAGTCCAACCTCTTTTGTCACCACCCTGTCAACTACATCATGGCACTGGGTGCCACAAACAATCATTTCTTGAACATCTCTAGGGATGGCGACTCCATCACCTCCATTGCAATGTTTAGCAATCGTTCCTGTAAAGAAACATCTCCTGATATCCAGCCCAAACCTCCCCTGGCACAGCTTAAGGCTATTCTGGCTGTCTGGAGGAAGAGAGTGACCCCCACCTGGTCACACCCTCCTTTCAGGGAGTTTTGAGAACTGTAAGGCCACTCCTGAGCCTCCTTTTCTCTAGGCTGAACACCCCGAGCTCCCTCAGCTGCTCCTCATATGAGTTATTACTTGTTTTGTGCTTCTGATGGCATTTTGAATGCATTCCCTCTAAGAGTTTGCCAACAACACATGTTCTCCCTGAGACAGTGCAAAAGGACTGTTTATCAAGAAGAGAAACAGCAGAACTGTGATAGGAAAAAAAAATCTCCAACAGAAAGCTACAAACGCAGGAAGGAAAGGGCCTGTGTATACTTGATTCTACATAGAGGACAGCTCCAAAGGTAGATTTTAATGCAAAAAAAAAAAAAACTTCTTTTATGCTACAATCTTGGTTTATTTTCACTGCATCTAGTAAGAAAACATTAAATTGGAATTAAGGTATTAAAAATTGAATTAAAATAATAACATGCTTTAAGGACAGGATGGACAGCTACAGAAGTGTCTGCAGAATCTCTTTTGGCTGTCCCAGGGCCAGGCTCCAGCTTTTTTTTTGACTCATACAGACTCTACAAAGACAATCCCACAGTTACTCAGTTAAATCTGCTGAAGGACAGTCACTGTTCATTTTCCCACTTCTTCATATGCCTCATTCCACGTGAGAAGTACTTTTCAGAAACACTTACTGCACACATTTGTTTGAGGTAATGAATAAGTCTGTTGCTTTCACCACCCTTTTAGGCACAGAATCGACTGAAGGCAAGCCGAGATCTCAAATGGAGATCCAGTCAGTCACATCTGAGTTCAAACAAAAGATAATGTGCAAAAAAGTCAAGATAATGAGAAAACTCAACTGGAATAGAGGCTGATGCAGTGGCATCAGGCTGATTATCTGAGATACATTCCTCTAGGCAAAGTGGAATGGCAAAGACGACATTTTGAAAATTTATCCTTTACAATCTCTCCCCCTCCTCTGAGATTTGACAGATGGGAAAAGGCTCCACTGATATGACTGTTTCCAAGGTAAGGTTTTTGTTCAAAGCCGTGTCAGCTATGACAAGGTCCTCTGAAAGCTTTTCCTCGAGCAAAATTAATCCATTAAGCAACGTATCCAACTTCCCCAGGACATGTGCCTGTAGATAAGTCACCTTCCCTATAGTGTGTGTCTGCCAAGAAGGGAGAGTAGGAAATGCTGACAAGAAAGATCAATAACTGTCATTAAAAGCATTGACCAAATCTTATTGGAAGGTTGATTTCATTAAGTTTCACTTGTACGGCACTGTGACTTTGCTAAGCAAGGTGTAATCAACTTTAATAGTAAAGAAACACTGCAAATATAAAATTCCTTTTTTTTTTTTTAAATGTGGACAATAATCCAGTGCCACAGTTTAAGCAACCTTGAATAAAATTACTTCAGGGGAAGCATTCCAAAATTGATATAAAGGCTTAATGCAATTTTACCCTAATTCACTTTTCTTCAATTGTTTTCTCCTCGCATACCAACACTGAAGTGTCACATTTCACTTTTTTTAGGAGTCTTACCACACCTCAAAATTTATTTCCAGCACACTGCCTGGATAGAACAGCATGTTAGGGATGCAGTCAAGAGAGGAGGAGTGAGCACAATAGCCCTGAAAACTGGAATATAGATTCACAGGCGAATGATTAATCTTTCCTTCCCCAGGTGAAAAGTGATGTTATAAATACAAGTCACTGCTTCAATGAGAAAGTTACATCGATTTGTTTATTGCAAAGCAGTATGGTTTAGAGTTCAAGTCAAGAAATAAAATATATACCAGGGCTATGCTCCCTGAAAGAAGATAACAGACAATTATTTGCTTAATAACATACCAACACCCACACACATAGGCACAAAAAGCCACACAAAAAAAACCAAAAAAACCCAAACCACCTTCACTTGTAGGTTCTTTCTCAAAAAAGCTCTGGCTTTTTAAACTAAAATAGCTGCTCCAATTCAAGTGTAGGTTTTATTAATGTTCACCAACTCTAAATAACGAGATGATAAAAAGGACTTAAAGAAATGAAGATGTCAGGGAGAGAAGAGGAACACTTCCAGCTATGAAAAGCAAAAATGAAAATGTTTATGTGTATATGTGCTCACAGATGTCTCTATTTATATGCTGTGTGTAGATACACACCACATCTATACTGATACAATGTGTACACACACACACCTGTAAGTGCCAGGTGACCTCCAGAGGTCCCTTCTAATCCAAATTATTCTATGATACATACACAGCATATAACAAAAGCACCCAAGAGAAAGAGGTTTTTTTTCTCTCTTTTTATCCAGAAGAACTCAAGCACAACAGCTCTTCCCTTGGGAGCCTTTCCAAATTGCTCTGGAATTTAACAAAACAAAGCATAAGTGTATACCTGACTCTAACAAACATCTTTCAGCTCTTTTTCAGGTCAAGATGGAGGGTAAAAAAGCAGACAGTGCTTATAGACAGCACAATAATTCATTATAGAAGGAGCATGTTATCATAGAACTGGGGATCTGGCAGTGGCTCCCTATTAGCCAGGCAAAGAAAAGCTTTGCATCTTCCCTTACACCACTGCAAAAAACAACGGCTAATTAGGACCAAGTAAATTTTGGTTTTGCATAGAAAGGTTGATAACCACAGGCTCTCCAAACTCTAAAACTTTCTGTTGATAGAGGATAATGACCATCCAAGGCATCATTAAAAAACATATTTAAAAGCTTTAAAAATGAGCAATCAGAAAAACACATCAATTTTAACAGTGTTAAACTAAAATAACAGCTATTAAAAAAGCTTTCAAATGACAACCTGGCCCAGATCCCTTCAAGAACCATGAGTCAAATAGTTCTCAGATTAGAATCAAATTGCTACAATCTGTGAAATCAGACTACATTTGTAAATAAATTCACCCATCTGAAGCAGTCTTAACATAATATTTTGAGGAAGGGAGGGATTCCTACTGTAAGCACAGCAGGCATTTTAGCTTCAGTGTTCTGAATTTTACCCTGCAGCCACTATGCTCACTGCTGACAGTGGTCACAAAGACTCCCTGAACCACACCAGTTGCAAATGGCTAGGGAACTATAAGTACACAGTATCACTACTTGACTTAAAACTTGACCCAAACATCCTGAAGTAACTCTTTGTAAAGTTCTAAGTAACTGTTAGCCAATGAATATTAATTTTGCAGCAAAGCTCACAATAAAAATCTATTGTGATAGAGTAATATGACAAATACCAAAAACTCATTGTAATCTCTTGGTTTAGAAATCTATGGATTACGTCTTTGTGATTTGTCAACAACTTTTTCTTTGGAAGCTTCAACTAGTTTGGCAAATTTAGATCGAGGTCTGTGAACAACACTTCTAATCCTACTTTTTCTAACCCCCTATTGAGTAAATACACCTTCATATGCTCAAAAGTGGAAGGCTTTTGGAATTGGTATAAACTCCTCACAGCTGTATCTCTGCTACATATGCCAAAGTACAAGAATCAAGTGAATAAGTACAGGCAATACAAGATTTAGGGGGATGTTTGTAATTGTCCCTTTATTTCACCTTTTGCCAGCTGGCATTTTAAAAACTCATTCAGCCACCCAGTGTTTGAAAACAAACAACTTCTACAGAAAATTCAGCCACATGCTATTTCTGCCTATATAGGTCAGGTTTATAAACACCTCATATATCCCAAGCACATAAGGTCACAATTTTTATATTGGTGCTTTACACTATGTATTTGTCTTTTTACATATCTATATAGAAGTTTGGCATTTGGGGTTTTTGGTATTTTTCCCCATGGTTAGAAAGTAAATATTTTACTGCAAACACTGCACCTTTATTTTTTTTTTTTTTTTCAGCAAAATATCACAAGTTTTTCAATGGTTATCACACTGATATCTGAGGTCATATTATTGACTATCTTTGTATCTATATGGAAGTTCCCACCACTAATTATGAGAAACAACACATAATTCAAATTTGTGCACAAATACCTAACTGTCCTAATTCTAGTTTCTCCCAATGAACTTACAGCACAATTATATATACACATATATATACACACATACATTATATACATAATGTGAGAGAGCATCTTCTGTTAAGAGAATACTTGGAGATGTTCTGCCCCAATAGCCTTTCCCTCATGTGTGTCCTTCCCTCTCCCAGAAAAACAAAACCCAGAAAACACCACCTTTTTCTTTGTCTCTTTCCTATTTTTTTGCTCTCCATACGTTTCACAATGCCTTACCTCCCTCATTAAGTGTACTTCAATGTCATTTTTCTACCTTGTTCCTTTTAAACCTGTAGCTAATAAAATGGCACTTCTTTTTTCATCCAAAACAGTTCATCAACTCTATTTACAAGGTGAATCTTTTCTCTTTTCATTCGCCTCTTCAGAAGCCATCCAGTTATCTGTCCCATTAGATAACAAAACACAATTTTGCAACTTCTGCAGCCAAAATGGGATTTAATGTTCTTGGGCCTGGTGACAGAACACAAACACTCCCGGGTACCTCTGCCAACTTACAGATACTTTTTTTTAAGAAGCCCTCAGTGATTTTTCTCTCACCTTTTCTTTTTCCACATATTTACACCCAAAGCTGGCACACATTAAGAAAGTCTTTCCTAGTACTTTAGACTGAAGGGACAGGTCTAGTGAGAGGTTTTCTTGGCCCTTGCTGTTGCTAGTGGAAGAATCTTGCCTTTCAAGGAATATGCATTTCCCAGGATCTTTCTGCAACATTATTTTACCCTTTCTCTATTAAAAAGAGGGAGATTTTTTGAAATAGTAAATTTGCAGATACTGATTCAGAAACCTCCGTTTTCTATCCTATCTTTACAGAGATCTCTGTTGATTCTTCTAATGGAGCATGGATTACTGATAAACAACCACCTCTCAGAGCTGTGGAATGGCAAGGGGACTGCTGTGACCTTCTAAGAGCTTCTTTCCAGTGTATAATTTATTTACTCCATGTTTTTCTAGATCAAACAGCACTGTGCAGAAGCACAGAAATAAGAGTGTCTGGCAGCACAGTAGGTGAAACAAACAAAAACTCCCAGGCAGTTCTCAAAGTATTTACTGTAAGCAAGTAAATTTGTGAAAATAGCAGTAGAGAAGGTAAATAGAAAATACAGAGGAAGTAGTTTCTACCTTTTCAGGCTGTAGCCTTAGACTTCTAAATCACTATATTCAGTAAAAATAACAAATGCTGTCTAGACAAGTGTGGAAACAGAATTTTATCTTTAAACGGTGGTAGGTTGACCCCACATGACCAATCCAGGTGTTCAGACACCACCCTCTCCCATGGGATGGAGAGAAGGTAGAAGGAAGGCAAGAGACTTGTGGATTGAGATAATGGCAGCTAAAAGGGAAGGAAAAAGCTGTGCACACAAGCAAAGCAAAAAAAGAGGAATTCATTCACTACTTCTCATCAGCAAACAGATGTCCAGGCACTTCCTGGCAAGCAGGGCCTCAGCATGCAGGACTGTTGCTTGAGAACACAAATGCCACAACCATCAACATCCCTCCTTTATCTTCCTTTCCATGAGTTTTTATCGCTGAGCATATGATGACATATGGCACAGAATATCCCTTTGATCATCTTGATTCAGCTGTCCCAGCTCTGCTCCATTCCAACCTCTTGCCTGCCCATGCTTACTACACTCTCTGCTTAGAGGTACAAATCATAAATTTTTCAGGAGACAGGTTCTTTTTTTTTTTTAATGACTTATTTTCAACAGATAAAAAACCCCTCAAACATGATAAAAGAATCTTTTCTTCTGGAAAACTAGTTTGCAGTGAATCTATTTCCTCCAGAACATATGAGCATAATGTGAGACATTCTTGTAGATATCTTTGACATTTTAGGTTCTAGCAATAGAGCAGTAACATGTTTTTATACCTAATATTTCTCTGATTAAAGGACTGCAGCTAGAGTCAGATTTCTATGTGAAGTAGAATCAAAGCTTCCTTGCCATGTAGGAAAACAAATCAAATATTTATGGGAAAATACAAGGAAAAGTTTAAGGTTGACACTACAATAGTGCTCACGTGGAGACGAGCATTTTGCCAGAGTTTGCACTCCACGTGAATATCATAACACAGCCTTCCTGCATCACACCTTTGTGTGCACCTGGGGGAGGAAAGAGGGAAAAGTCCCCTTTGGCTTTTTGCTAAGCATCCTTCTAATTTACCATCTCATATTCATTTCCAGAAAACTGGCTAGAAAAAGAATTCAACTCAGTTTCTTAACAATCCTGGTGTATTTGTGAACCTTTTTTTTCCTTTTGCATTTTTTCCTCATCCAATGAGAAACCTCAAGTTATAATTTTGGATCACCTTTCAGAGTTAAAAAAACAATAAACAGTTCTCTTCTAGAGTAAGAGAAATACACTTAAATTCCAACAGTTCTGTCATCGGACAGTTTTGCACAGCTGAGGACAAGCCCCACATCTACTGTTTCAGGTACAGCGCTTTTCTTCCACACACATTTCCCTACACAAGACACATACAAACTTTCTCCATTTTCTCCCACTATTAAGATCATAACTAAAGTTAGGTGATTAGCCACAGTGCTATGCAACTACATAAAATATATCATACCTTTTTAAATATTCTAGAAGGAGGATTATTAGTGGTAGCTACCTGTAGGGATCAAGGCAGGACTTCAAAAACTATGCTGCTGTCTTTATGAAGACCAGTTTATTGCAAAACAAAGCCCAATAAATTTCATTTGGGCCAAAAGCAGCAGCAAGCTTGAGGAAAATGACACAGGTCTAGTGTAACAGTCAACTGTAACTAGCTCGGCTAAAGAGAGATTTCCATCTCTTGGCGCACTAACAAATCCTCAAGCAGAGAGGGGCTAGGGGTGAGATTTTTTCCTCTGTAAGTAACTTAATGAATGAAGTACTAATTAACATTATGGCATTGATAAATGGAGAGAGAGATTAGGGATGTACTCGATATTCAGGCCTTCCCAGATGGACCGTCAAAGCCACATTAATTCCTATCTCATTGGAGCATCTGCTTCTCCCATAATCCATTGCCCCTTGGTACAAACAACACAAACTGTTGTGACTCAATTCGATTTATATCAATCTAATTTCTTTTAATCCAATTTGTATTCCAATCTACTACCTTCTAATCACTTAAATCTTCAGCCTCCATCTGGTAAATTTTCTCTCAAAATTAACCGAGCAGATGCCTCTGCAATTGTCTTCCACAGTCAGGCTAATCATGCCCTGGCAGTGGCCTACAGAGCTCTCTGAATAGGTACGTGACTTACAGCATTGCCCTTCTTATTACAAGCATGGCGATGCAGGAAGGCCATTTTGTCTGTCATTAATTGGTTAATTTGCATAACACTGCCAGGGAAAGATGCCTGGGAAACAAAAGCCAAGAGTGGAAGGCTTCAAGAAGGCAGCATGACATGCTCCTCATTAGTCACATGGCCATTACACTTTGAACCATCTATTGTTTGAGGTAACAAACCCCAAACTGCATTACAGCTAAATACATAACAAACATCGACACACGATATTGGACTGCGTGAGTTTTGGCACTGCTGCCATTGAATATGCAGAGAACACGGGGGCTGTCCAAACAAAATTCCAAGAAAAGTGCAGGATGCTGAGAAAATTAGAAAGCACATTGTCTTGCCAAAACTTCAAATCCTCTCTCAAGTAAATTAACTTTCACAATGCTACAATTACACATGCAAGCAAAGCCAGACTTGCTGACTACAAAAAGCTTTTTCCCCAAAACTGTTCGCCAGGACAGTATAGGCCACAGGTTATCCAATACATCATAAGTAGGAGAAGTAAAAAGATGAATCTAACTGTCTCAGCCAAGGACAATTAGAATTCTGAGCCCTAAACAAAATGCAGAAATAGAAGTGCCACTGCTTTAAAACTGGGTGCTGCGCTAAGAACACAATGTTGATCTTTCTCCTTGGTCAATGCTGCCACATCTCCAAAAAGCTGATGCTCTGTTTAGCAAAAATTGGATTTCATTATTCAGGTGCTCACATGATCATGAACTGCCAAAGTTAGAAAGTTTTTTCAAATCTGTTATTCAGAATTGTGGAAGCACAGAAAGGAAAACGTGCAATGTGCCACTTGCATTTGCCAAGCAATGCTAAGTGAAGGGAAATGATGAAAACCCAACAGGTACTTAACAAATAGCGAGGGAAGCACAAGAAAGAAGCAGCTGGGCCAGCAGAGGAGGAAAAAGGGTAGCTTCTATCACACAAAAGCAGGAACAAAAGGAGGAAAGAAAACTTTCACTTTGCACTCAGTGCCTTGCATCATGAGCTACATTCTTGCTGGCCCACAACCACTTACACCAGATCAACATTCCTCAGATTCAGAGGGAGGTGTAATGCCCTTTTGCAATTAGACTATACATAAAATTTGTTGCTTCACGTTTCTTAGAACAATATAAATCAGACTAACTTGGAAGGGGTCAGCCTGCAATCCTCACCTTAAAAAAATAAAATAAAACCCTTGTGTCATCCAAATTTTCAGTAGTTGAAAAATGAGCTTACCAGGATGATTTGCCTGGAGCTCACTACTGCCTCCTCCCCTCCTCTCAAACTTTCACATCTACACCTGAATGAGAGGTTTCACTTATCACCTAATAGGTACCGAGTAAATTTTTTATAACCCAGGGATAGCAAGCAGTATAAATACAATGGATCCAAGCCAGAGGATGCTGAAGAAGGAAAGAGAGGGTGTGCTTGGTTAAGGAGGGGGTGGAGTGGGCAGTCTTTCTTCCCCTCCCACAAGCTGTCAAGTCCTTCTGTGCACACCCCCTCCCTCATCCCTGCTAAAAACCTTCCTCTCTCTGCCTGCCATGACAGGTGGTCCAGATTTTCACTTAGAAAATCTGGCCACCCTATGTTTGCAACACCTCCCCGCTTAGTATCATCTGTGAATTTAATTAGCATGCAGTTTACCCACTCGTTCAGATTATTAACGAAGATGTTAAACAAGACACAATCCAAATAAAAAGATCCCTGTGACAAACCAGTTGATGCCTTTCTTTAAATCAGTTTATTGCTATCTGTTGTAAGCCTTTATTTACAGATGTCAACCAATGATTCATCTACATGCTAGCATGGACAACCAAGCAAACTTGCCTTTTGTTTCCCCAGCTAACAAGCTGTGATACACTGTATATACTAGAGTTGCACAGAAGTATCCCCATTTCCAAAGTCCTGTATCTCTTCCACTACACATTTTATTTCATCGAATTAAAATATGTAGCCTCTTGCTACTCCTGTCTCATTTGCCACTCCTCAGCAATGTAAACAGAATCGGTGCTAAATGATGATCAGGAAAAATCACACCATTTGTGATTATTTATAGTGTCAATCAAGAATCAGTCCATAGAAATCTGGCAGAGGGAGAGAGAATCATTAGAAAAAGTAAGATTATCAAATACATTAGACCTCTCTCAGTTTTATAAACTGGATTTGTAATGAGAGTTTAGCAGCAGTGGGAACTATGCAAGGAGTATGTAAAGCAAAAATAAAATTAATTTTTATTTATGAAAAGTAATGCAAGAGCACAGCTCTGAGTCAGAAACTTCAATAAGGTCATAACACTTTTACCCATCAGATGAGCAAAAGTACACTGTAGTGTCTGTGTAATGATATTTAGGTTTTCAAATTAAAATAAACGTAACAGAGTTTCACCCATAAAGCAAATCACATTTCAGAGAAGGACAAACAAGAACGGCAAAGAGAACCCTCCATACACTGAAGACTTACAATTTGAGAAAACGTGACAGAATATATTGCTGAATTTACACACAAATATATATATATGTATATGATACAGACACACATAGCTACACAGTTTTCTTCATAATCCAGACCTAATTGTAGCTTAAAACACTAAGCAGAGTCATCCCCGCCTTGCAAAAGTACTGTGATACAAGCAACAATTGAATGTTTGAACATTTCAATGTCCAAAGCCAAATACAAATCCTTTCTAACACAGGTGGCCACACATACCAAAGGAATAAAAGCTCTCTATTTGTTTTTCTTACAGTCCTTGTTGCCCAGAGAAGTTGTGGATGCCCCATCCATGGAAGTGTTCAAAGCCAGGTTGGATATAGTTCTGAGCAGCCTGGGCTGATGGAAGTTGTCGCTGTCCATGGCAGGGATATTGGAACTGCATGAGCTTTAGTGTCCCTTCCAACCCAAACCATTCTGTGATTCTTCTTCCAACCCAAACCATTCTATGATTCCTTTCTGCTGAGTAATCATAAAAAATTGCCTCAGAGCAGTTCCAGCAAAAAGCAAGACATTCTGATCCTTCCAGTCAACCTTCCACATTACAAGTGGAGAAAATAACAGAAGCAGCACAACATGTTTCCAAAGCTATCTTCTTCCAGAACGTAAGAGAGACTGAAATAAATTTATAAGTCTGTAAATTCCATTTACACTGAACTGAAATTGAAACTCTCAAGCAGAGGTTTGTAACCTCCTCTTACTGACCAGCAGCACTTCTTAGCAGCTCCTAAACAAAACGCTCCATTCCACGCTGTCATACACACTGTGTTTTAACAAACACATGGACAAGAACATAATTTACTTGAAAGACATATTTCAGGCAATACAGTAGTAAATAGAAACCTAGCACAGGGGAGAATACATTACACCATGAGAATGCTTAGAAAAATACTAAACTAGTAATTTCTGCATGCAAATGTAATTCTTGAGTCAGTTTGCTCACAGATCTACAGTTAATACCAGTATCTGCAGAAGAACCTAATTTTACATGGCCTGTCTCCAGAGACCTAATTCCCTCTACAATGAATGAAGCACAAGAAGAATTTTCTTTCATATTGCTTAAAAAATGCAAACTAACATTTATTTTCAGAACTCAGGTGTGTATGATTTATTAGAAAACTGAAACAAGCATATGTAACTTCCACTGACTGAAAGTTATCATACTTCTGAACAGTTTGTGGTTTACCATAAACAGGAAAAACCCCAGACACTGGTGAGCTATGGCCATATTGTAAGAGTCTTCCACTCTCCACAACAGACACTGCTACACACTGAGCCAGCTCAATCTGCAGATATTGCAGATATTTACCAAAAAAGGAAAGGGCCACTGTGTCTAACCATTAACAGGAGTCAAAGAACCCACGAAGCAGTGCCACATCTGCTGCCTCCTCTACAGCAAAGAAACAGTTGGTGCTAATGCACGATTAGGAGCTGAGAGGAATGCAACCAAAGTGTATGCAGGTGGCAGAGGTCACTGAGGGACAGCATAAAGGAAAGAGGGGGTCAAGTTATTATCTGGAATGCATCCACAGGGCACAACAATCTTTTAAATCAGTTTTTATAATAGCCATGCCTGTATTGATTTAATAATATCTTTATGCTATGGATTTACTGAGCACACCATGAAGAGCTACATCAAAGACTGAGTTGTGAAGCCAGGGCTTGTTTCTTTTCCTTACACAAGGTAAGGAGAATAAGTCCTACCTTGAAAGCCTTCATTTGATCTATGTTTAATGTTTTATTAGTCTTGTTTCCTATAAAAAGCAAAAATCTGTCATCCAAACATCATCAAGTCTTTCAATTACAAGTCTTTGGGTAAAATAACACAAACACCACAAAAATTTAATTTCACTTTTAAATCAAAGTGACTGATATGCTTCTGTGTACATGGCAATTAAAATATTGGGTCTTTTACCTTTAAGCCTATATTTTTATATTCATAAAGGTGAAATGGGATGGAGGGAAGAACATCCACTTAGAAGTATGGTTGCACCACACTGGGAAATACCACAGGCCTATAAAGGTAAGTTTTCAAGAATAAGTAGGCACTGTAAATTATACAAATACAGCAAATGAAATACTCATAGACACTCTTGTAAAAATACAGAGAAATCCAGCCTAAGGCTACTGCTTTACTTAAAGGAAGGTGAGAGCAGGTTCACGCTGGCAACAGGGAACCATTCCCAAGTCAAGCCCCTTTGGCACTCAAAAAAGAGCTGACAAAAAGCTATTCCTGCTGTATCATTAATTGCTGCTGACTGCTTGTTCCACCACTTGCCTGCCTCCTCCAGAATGAGAGAAATAAGAGCAATAGTTCAAAGAGGCAGAAACCAACAATAAGGGTCATTTTAAGCCCTAAGGTCAGGCTTTATGTTTCAGGGTAGGGGAACCCAAAGTAAAACAGTTACAACTTCCCAGTGACCCTGGAAAGGAAGTTACTTAATATTCATGTTGACAGAAGAGAAAGGATTAATCATGTGGAATTAGCATTTTCATTGAGGAGCTTGGTTGAGTCTGGTGTTCTACTTTGAGAGAAAGACAACTGCTTCACACCAGCATTTTACATCTCTCATTTATCGAGACAGTGCAGCTTGCTCCTAACTGTCATTAACTGATGAATAATGAAAGACATCTTTACTTTTACCTCAGATTAATCATGCAGGAGCCTCCATCCTTCCATGCCTGAATGTGTGTTCTGAACATTTTTTAAAATTTTATTAATTTTTCATTTATGTGGAGTAAAGAAAACTGTTTAATTAAATTTCGATTCTATTGGGGAAAAATGGTCTCAATTGAAAGGTCATCACCTAAGTATTTTCACCTCACAGTTTTAAAGGGCCAATGTGCACTATTACCTCTCAAATTGTGTCACATTTGTGCTAATTTCAAGCCATCTCTTATATTACACAAATAAATGGTTTTAAAAAAAAAAAAATCAACCCTCCAGTTACCTAACATGGGAAAAATGGCATAATAATTAATTGAAACAAGTACAACATGCAGACTTTATAATTGCTGTCATAAAGCAAAAACACTAAACATTTTACAAGTAAAATAATAACGTCTTGATACAGTTGTTTTAGAACCAATTGCAATTTTAAAATAAAATTGATTCTCAAAGTATTTTCTCCCAACTCTTCCCTTTCTTTGCTCTCCTCCAAAGTTCTTCCTCCCTATACTATGAACTACTAGATTTGACTTTTCCACTAGTTATAAAACAAAGTATATACAAGTGCTGGTTTCCCCTACAGTGAATGTCACATTAATTAGTACAACATATAGAACGGCTTAGTGGAGTCGGGCAATTCCAAAATGTTATCTCTGTAAAACTTGCCCCACCACATAATGTACTTTATGATCACCTACATACATCATCTACTTTGTGATCATGCTTAAACAGAGGGGAAAACAACCAACCTCACAAACAGCTGCAGGTGACCAAGTTACACATTGAGGTACTGGTTTTAATAAAGCATTTTGTGCTTTACTTTTGAATCTACAGATGGTCTTTACTGATGGAAAATCATCCATTCTTACTGGAGTGCAGAGGGGGAGCAAAATAAACAAAATAAAAAAAAATAAACAAAATTTTACAAAACAAAATGAACAAAATGAACCCAGTACCTTCCTTCTCTCTCAAAGTAATCAGCCCAAGCCTAAACAATGCTTTGAAAATCTCTTCCCATTTTTTCACGGCCTTTTCACAATCACCATCTTCCTCAAAATATATCAATTATTTAACAACTCAAAGTATAGCAATCATTACAGTACAACACAGATTTGTTCTCAGTATGAAATGCCTAAAACATTGGCCCTAAAATAATGTTTCAAGATACAGTGGATTTGTGTGCGTGGAACCAATTGAGGATGAAATCAGCATGTTTTCTCTTACTATTAAGCATCTTAATCCATCAGCTGAAGCCTGATCTCTAGCTTTATTTTGTTCACTTGAAAATTACTTAAATGGCAGGTACTGCCAATTACTGTACCAGAAAGATGGTTCCACACTGAACAACATCATGCATATAATGCCAGGGCATCACATGCAGTTGGGCCACATTCTGGTATTCTTCTCAAAGATTTATGATCATTACAGCTCCACATTTTAACCTTTAACTATGCATTTCCTTCATATGTTACCTCAAATTTTAAATTTCAAGGTTGAGTTAAATTAATTGCAACATTACATCATTATTTCTGTAGGATACACACACGTTTTAAATTTTATCTCTCATCTAAATTATTTTGACTGGAAAAAAGGACAAAATGTGTAAAAAATGAGTAAAAACCTTTCAAAATAGCAACAGTCTGCCTGATTCTTTATGTCCTCTGGCATATCCCCTTTCAGTTGCTCATAAAACTTCTCCCAAGTTCTCACTAATCTCTTAGCACCACCTTTGAGTCCTCTCTACTTTGCTGACATGGTTTTGAATCATGAGACCTAGAAATGTGCTGCTTAAAAAAAGCTAAATGCCCCCATCTGCAGAAAGATGGCACAAAATTTCCATTCCCCTGAAGTTTCAGCTTCACTCTGTTCTCTTGCAAAGCTGATACGATGCTTTGTCATTCCCAAAAATGCTCTGCTAAACCACATCACTAATCTCTCATGTTGTGTATCCTTGTTACATATGATCTGATTATTCATTCTTTTTGAATTGCAACCCATTTTCTTTCTTAATTATTCTCTATTAATTCTTTGTATTACAAACTTCCTGAAGTCCTGTTGTATTGGTAACTGTGTAACTTCCCTCTCTTTAGACCTAAGAGCCCAAATCATAATTTTCTTGCTTATTTTAGTGCAAAATTCTCCATTTAACATTATCTTTAACACGAACATGTCCCCCCAGACTAAATTCACACGTATTTGCCATTAGTCTTTGCTTCTTCCTGCAGCTGCTCCCTAAAGGAAGGGGTATTATCACAGCCTGCAGAGTGTGCTCTTTCAAAGCAAAACTGATAACTCTGATGATTTTCAAAGGCTACATTAAAATGTAATAAAGCAAGCCAAACTGTGCCCCAAAACTGAACATGTGATTCTCTTCCTAACAAAAAATAAAGCAAGATGCATTTACTAAGCAACATGAACTGGATCTTCACTCCTCTGCTGTTATAAAAAGTATAACTTTGACCATCATATTTATTATTTTCCTTTCAAGTTCCTCCCTGGGAGTGTTTTCAAACTTAAACTGGCATTAGATACTGTTTTAATTCATCTTACTGGTGTTCAAGTAAGCTGGACGCTTCCTCACAGAAAGAGAGGAATAGAATAGCACCAAATGTTGATATTTGTTACACAGCACCATACACACAGATTTGCTATCCTACGGATCAAAGGAACAAGAAATTCTGTCACTATGAGACAGGATATCATATATTAGGACAGCTAAACACAGTGGGAGCTACAAAACAGCGTTCTCTATTTCTGTCACCCCTTTGTTCTCCCTGTGGATGACAAGACATTTATTTGCTTGGATTCCATGCTCATAAATTCTTTCCAAGCCACATTCATTTTGTCAGGGTACAGATACCACTCCAGCACCCACGAGTGCTCCTGAACACACGAGATATAAGTTCAACTCCAGACTCTACCATCATTATGACACCTGGCAGATATCTCACTCACCTCAATTTTTCTATTTTTAAAATGCAGATGTGGCCACAACTCCTCTGTGGAACATTCTGAGATGCACTGATGAAAATCCCATGCAACAAATAGCATTGTCAGTTTATCAAGGTGTCTTCCTGGCCTGTACCCTGCATGCACAGGTAGCTTACAACAGTGTGTGACCCCTGTCACTGTCCTCGGCTACGCCACTGAACATCCACAGGCAAGATTTATCTGCAGCTTCTTGATCCCTTGATCTTTACCCTCTGTCCTCCTGAAGTGTCAGGAAGCTCCAGGTTTCTAGAGTCACTGAGAGACAACTTTGGTTTGTCAAGCTTCTCTCTCTAATTTTACTTTAGTCATAAAACAAAACTTTCATACTTGCAAACTAATTTTAGATGCATCACATGGAAATTTTCAGAGTACTAGCTTTTAAATACTTCACTATCTTACCAATTTATACCTTTGGAGATGCAAAAAGCCCATTTAACAATTATATCTATTCATTATCTTTATTTTTTTACTTTATATATGCACAAATTTCATTGCCGGATAAGCAAGATTTCTTTTTTCCTAAAATGCCAAAAGAAAAACAGTTTATTTGCTTTAAAGTATCAATTACATGACAAGCCTAGAAGAATATCGAGAATGTTGATGCAGCAAACATATGTAGGCTGATTTAGAAATTGAGGTCCATGATGTTTCAGAGCAGGGTTTATACCAAAAAATAAACCTAGCATTCGATCTATAGGGATAATGCCACATTTTTTATCACATGGAATAAGCAAGATGCTGACAGTATCACTAGTTATTTTATTTACTGATACAGTTACTCGGGAAATAATTGCTGTTTTCTTACTCTTGAGTAAGTTTATAGGTTTCACAACTGACTTCAATAAGAATGGATTACCAAACAGTACCACTTCTCTTTCTCCAAGATCTTTGGATCTTGGTGAAAAGCTAACAAACACTCTAAGTAGCTTTCCACACTTTATCAGAGAAGGCTTAACTTCAGACAAGCCCATTCACTGTGTGTTGCAAACACAAGTGCAGTGCCTCCCACCACAGCACCTCAGAGGCCCCAGAAAGAACAGACAGTTCTACAGAACTATCCATAATGAAGCACTTATGGGGACTCTGTAATTTATATTTGCTGACAGGACTGCACCTTTGTGTTCCTGTCACCTTTAGCAGGAAAGTCAAACGTTGCTTTACTGCCTGCATTTTATTTCTCAAACAAAACAAGTATAGCCAACTAATTACTTTTCAAGCATCCTTGATATTAAGCAAGTTGATTTAAAAATGACAAACAGAATCTGCAGCCATCTGAGACAACCTGGCAAAGTCCAGCAAACCCTGTGCACTGAAAGACTGCTGTCCTAAACAATGCTTCCTCCAGCACTCCTCCTCATAGCAGAGTGAAGTCCTAGCACAGTCTCCCAGGCACTCAGTAGCTGTAGCCCAGCAGTGTACTTTTTATTCTGCTTTTATCCCTTCTTTTAAAACTTCTACACTGTTCTACCACACCCTATATAAGTTTAAGAGCAGCACTGCACACCTGTTGAAACCCTTCTTAATAGTAAAGCAAAGATAGTAATTTGAGAGAATGTTATCGCCAACAGAAAGCTGAAGTTGAAATGCATTTTAAGGAGGATTTTGGTTTTCACCCAAATGCAGATGGGATTTTTGTCAAAATGAAGCATCACCAATTGTTAACCTAGATAATAAAGGTAATGAAGAAAGGTTCACACCAAGAGTCGCATCAAGATCTGCACTTAACACAAGATGGTCTCACACAGCACTCTCTCTCCCCACTGCCCATCTGTGCTTCTCAGCAGCTCTGCAGCTCCCAGGCTATTCCCCCACATCAGTATCAGGCTTTTGCTTAAAAAACTTGTTCAGTTGGTGAGTTATTCTCATTCAAAAGGCTCAGAGTGATTTTTCTAGCTTTGATAAAAATTACTCACTTCCTTAAGAGATTTTGTGCATCTGAGATGAGACCTTATTAGTAGGCACAAGAAGTATGTGAAGCCTCTCCCAGAGCCCACTCCATTAGTACTAATCAATATTAATTTAAAATTGCATAAAGGCATTTTTTCAACTAGAAATTATTTCATCCTTTCTCCCCCTGCCCTGCTCTCCAACAAAAAACCCCACGGCTTTCATTATATCTGAGATACCAGGGCACTGTGTCTCTGTCCAAAAGTAATTCACAAATTGTCTTCATATCCAGAATGGCTTCCCAAGTAGAAAAGATTTTACACAGAACAGCTTGCTGAACCTTGCTTTTCACTTCTTACCTTGAAAGCATGTGAAATATACCTCAGTATGAGGAACAAACTGCTTTTAAGAATCAACACACCAGGACCAGAAAAATGTAATTGCTGTAATGGTCAAATGGGAACAACTGATGTGGCTCAGGGGGAGTTTCAACCACTTTCCCTCCCTGACTGCCTCAAGGAACTTCAGCTGCTGCTGCACCTACAAGATCAATGCTGCTAATTGTGAGGAAAATTATTCAGGACAGCACAGAGCCTCCTATTAATGATGCCTGCCAGTACAAAGTCAGTTTATCAGCTATGCTAAAGGTTAACATCAATATCAAATGCAACAACCCCAAATGATTATATCACTGACTTTTCAGGGAAAATCACTATGGTGGTGCAATAAACTTCAGAACTGGCTGCACCTTAAAGTGATTTTGGTTCTCTGCTCATGAGATGCCCAGCTTCATTGGTTAATATTACTTCATTTGACTGCAGCAAGAAAAAAAAAGCATGCCTCTAATGATTCTTTAAGTTCTGTGACTATTCTTTAATAACACTGGGCAAGAGAACTGATCTAGGGACAGATACCAGCTAATAACACAGGAAATGGTTTGCTGAAATGCTTTTGTTGCTTCTATTCAGAAAAACCTCAAAAAGCAAAGAGCAAATAAGTGTTGGGTTAAAAAGAAAACCAAACCCAAACAACTTCTTACATTCAGAGAAGTTAACCACAAAGACAGCACCTCAGGAAGTCAATAAGCCACAAACACTTAGACACTAAGAAGACTCAAAAGTGCTTGTCCCATTTTTTTATCTTTCAAAATGCATTGTTTATCTACAGTAAGACAAAAAACAATGGTCTTTTTCGATGTGACCCAAGCCACACCTAAATGATTTTAAAAAAAAAAATATATATAGTAATGGCTGAGAACTTCCATTAAGTTGAAGTAATAAGAATAAGCTACAAAACACATAATCTATAATAATAATCTACAAAATAAATCACATACAATGTATACAGGAAAGTGCATAAGACCAGCATTAATAACTTGCAAGACCAAAGTCATTTAACATACCGGAAGACTTGAATAAACTTCTTTTTGAATGCCACACTCTTACTAGCTTACACAGTTTCACAGAACACACTCTGCTTGCCAGAGCAATACCTTCACCCTTTCCTCATTAAAAAACTACTTCTTAAATGACTCTTCACTTTTATCCTGAATCTCCTTATAACAGAATTCTTCGTTACAAATAACATTTTTATCTTTTCCTACAAGTAAAATGGAACACCGATATCACCACAGCTCCTTTAATAATTGCAATTATATACATGCATGTGCATAAGCATATATTAAAACAAGTAACAAAACCAATGTCTTTTGAAGAGTACAAAACGTTACCTCATGCTCTATTACCCCAAACCTGGTCTAAAATATCTTAGAATCTGCTTCAAGCCTTTGCAGCAAAGATGCACATGAAATACAGGTCTAGGAGGGCTGTCTCAGCACAGACCCTGCAGTTGATAGGGTAGGAAGGCAAGGGAAGGACTCAGAGGCAGGCACATTTCTTAACCTTTTGATACCTGCTTAATGTTAATGCTCAAAGTTAGCGTGTTCTGACAAGACCAAAAATCTTTCAGAAAAAAACGCACAATTTAATGAAAAGGGCTACCCAACCATGTTCACCTCCATCTGCCCTTCCCCATAAAAAAAATCACACAACTCAGCATTCAGAGACAGACTGACCGTGAAAGCAGTTGTCCCCAACTCTTCCTACATTTCAGTGGAGAGCCTTCTTGTTCCTGCTTGAGCTTTGATTGGTTGCTCCCTTTTTAAACCTTGATCATGCTCACCTCATCCCCAGCCACAGGGGTATTCAATTAATGTTGGTTGTTTGTTGTTTGTTTTTTTTCTCCAAACTAATTCCAGAGAAGATTTAAATAACCTGTGTCAGCCTTTGAAAATAAATTATATACTGGCTCATGTAGTAGGATCTAGCCCTAAACATATGAAAATTAAGTGTCAGAAGAACAAAAACTGCACAGGTTGCCATCACAGCCTACAGTTTGACTGCCATGTCTCTGTCCATTGTACCTTACTCACTGCCAGCTGCTGTGAAACTGCTACAGAAGCACAGACACACAGAAGAGTAAGATCCAATTACATTTATACAATAAACTAAATGTATACGGAGAATGAAAGGGAAAAAATGGCATTTAGGACAACTAGACAGAATAATTTCTGGATCAACAATTCACTTTCCTTTCCTTCTGTGTGTCTAAGGGTGATGTCTTCATTAGTAAATCCTCTGTGTAAGGTTAATCCCTTTCAGCTACTTAAGGCTTAGAACAGCTCACGTCTCCCATTTCTGCCAATAAGTTCTACACATGATACAGTGAAAGACTAAATGAGATGCTTGTTTTATTAAAACTGCACACCTAAGGAATTTTACCACAAATTTCTATCCATCTCCTACCATTAGAAATCACAGTAACTAACCAGCACAATTATTAGGATAAGACAGTTCATTCTGTGTTTTGGAGGTAATTTTGATTAATTGGAGGAAAGTGATTTGTTTGCTTTTTCCTTCCCCCGCCTCTCTCCTCCCCTCCTGCACACCCAGACACCTGTTTTTGAAACAAAAAGGGCACACTTTGGAACATATGCTTAGATTTGGCCTAATATGTAGCCCAAACTTTACTGATTTAAGGCATCTATTCTAACTTCTTATATAAAATCTTGCTATGGAGACACATGAAGCAGTTTCTCAGATTACAATTGTACATCTCTATATCTTATAAAAGTTAGCCAAATACTACTATGTAAAGTGATTTTCAAGTTTTTCATATAAAGAGACATCTTACAAGCTAGAAATGTTTTGCAAATATTTTTTCGAAATCTATTTTTTTATATACAAATGAGATTTGTGTTCTACTTTCAAACAGGAACATAAACAAACCAGCACTAGAAAAATGCTGTAATCTTCCCTTACTTTTAGAAAATTATTCCCTCATGAGCTCAGAGATGGATATAAATATATGCAATTTGACAGCATTCCATTTTGAAGTTGCTTCTCTTAGAAACACAAGACAACAAGCAGAACTCAGTGCATATCACCCATTGTCTTTCTGGAAGTTTTTCCCCAATTTCTGTACTACATAAATATATTTTGCAATCCTTTTCTCATCTAAATCTAAAGATTTTGGGAAGACATGTCCTCCAAGCATGCAAAGACAACACTTAATACACTGACCTAGAACACTGCCTTGGATAACACCACACTGAATATTGGTCAAAATGTGGACGCAGCTTCCTTCACTGCCTCCCAACACTGCCCATCACACTTGGGGTTAGAAAGGAAACACTGAGTAAGTGTGTTTGAATCCTTCCAGATCCTCTGACAGCTAAGAGAGTGAGGAGGTGCAGGACTCTGTAGCTAAAAGGCTTCAGCCCAGAAGAGATCAGTGAAGGAGCACGAAAAAACAAAAACTCTCCAGCTAACAGCAGTAAGATACAAATTCCTTTTCCCTTGGAGAAAGAATCCTAGAATCATTTAAGTTGAAAAATACCTTTAAGGTTTTAGTCCAACTTTAAACCTAACACTGCCAAGTCAACCACTAAACCATGTCCCTAAATGCCACATCTACACAAAATAGATTGATAGAATGGTTTGGATTTGAAGGAACCTTAAACACCATTAAGTTCCACCCCCTGTGCCATGGGCAGGGACACCTTTCACTATCCCAGGCTTCTCAGGGCCCCATCCAGCCTGGTCTTGAACACTCCCAGGGATGGGGCAGCCACAGCTTCTCCGGGCAACCTGTGCCAGTGCCTCACCACCCTCATAAATAATAGAAAAGAAGATGAATTGCAAATTCCTAAGGAACCTCCAAGGAAAATGGGGAAGGAAAGCCACATGCTTTCCTTCACTGAATTTCAACCTAGTCCTTAGTAAATAATAATGTATTCTATAATAATTTATCTTTCTTTCCACATGTCCATCCTTCATAAAGTTCAAAAGATCATCATCGAAGGCTATCTGTCATGAGCAAATGGTTAATAAGGCAATTTTAATCTCTGAGCATCTGGATTCCTACCAGATGTAAGAAAATAAGTTCCAGTCTCCTACTTTCTTTATGTCAAAGGGTTTTTTTACTTTATTTAAAAGAAAAGCTATAGCACTTAAAACACTTCTGACAAATCTGTCAGCTATGGATTATTAAGAGAGGCAGGAGCAGATTTCCTTCACAGACCAAACAATGACATTTACCCTGACCTAGAGGGAACACCTTCCTAAGCAATAAGAAATAGTCCACTCTCAGTGACAACTCAGTCCTAAGAGAATGCCAATTATGCCAAGTTTGCACAAACAGATGTATGGCAATTTTGTAATATGGACTACTTTACACCAGGGACAAAGCTAAAACCATTTATCTCAATTAACTTAGGATCTAAGGATTAATTTAAGCTGTTGCCTTAGAGGTGAAAGGCCACCACTTGATCCAACAACCCACCCCTACTTCTTTTTTACAATAAATATAAACCTCACTCATTTTTAAAATTTTATCTTTCAGATTATATTTTTACCCTCAAAACTCTATGCCTTCTGTGTGTTCTATAAAATAAAAAAGGTTAGTGCCATTTTATCAGTGGCTGAGTTTCAACAGCTCTATCAAGGTTTGAAAAGGTTGCCAATTGCTCTAAAATAACAAAACCTAATCAATAGGAGGCATGATGATAATTGAAGTTCCTCAAATTAGGAGATCACTTCTAGCTTACAAATAACACTAATAAGGGACATCAGATTTCCACTCACCCAAGAGCTGCTTGAATTGAAAAGGATTTTGAAACACACACACACACACACACACACACACACTAGAATGAAATAGTAAATGAAGGAACATAGATTAGTGAATGAAAGAACTAATTCCTCAAAAGAATATTCCCACAGACAAGAGCTGTCTGTAATATAAAGTTTCATAAATCCACCCAAATTCATGGAACGGGCATTCCTGCTGTCTCAACCCTACCGATGTGTCATTCAGCAGAACTGTAACACAGCTCTGCCAATTTAAAGCCCACAATATTCCTCATGGTTTTGACCAAGATCTACTAATTAAGAAGACTGCAAAAGGAGACAGTCTGACACATCTTGTGTCACAGAGCCACCGTAAAGTCCCTCCACTGCAGAAGTGGACAAGTGCCTCCTTCACACATGGTGTCCTCACACCACACAAGAGCTGGCACAGTTCACTACCTATCAATCTTTGCACAGATATGAATGTAACAACATCCATCTAGAGCAGTATTGGCCTATGAAATCCAAGGTATGTCGTCAGTATATGGAGCCTGATAAACTAACTTAATTAGACTTATCAGTATTTTATCATAACTGGGGACCAACAATTCGTGGAGTATATAGAGTTAAGACATCAAGTAGTTACCTATACCTCTATTTTCAGAGGCCTCTCAACGAATAAAGTGCAAGCAGAGTAAAGATTTATCTCCTTTTATCTGGTGTTTTAAGTGCTGGTTTTGAGATACAAGTGATCCTTCTTTTAGCACTTTGTGCTCCACCATTACACTACATGAACACCCAGCTAGTGAACAGGCTATAATCATGTGCCTAGACACGAGTCCAGTTTTACTACAACTGCCAAGACTTGCACCGTCTCATTTTCAATATAAAAAACAAATAAATACTCAGTGAATTTCAATTTTATATTGTTCAAGCTACTAGTTTATCTATGGTCCAAACAATTCTTAGCCTTGATTATGTAATAGCTCTCAGAACTGCAATTAAGATTTATTACACATGAACTCCATCCCATTCACTGTAAGTTTTTAACAAAATCCAAGGTCCCTTCTTTGCGGGCATGAAAATCTCACAATATTTTTTGAAGGGATTTTGAGATCTGTTCTCTGTCTGAGGAGATTTTTTCTTTTGGTCTCTGTTCTTATTTGGATCTCTAAGCATTAAATTGCATCTTATACTGTAAAATCAGTGTTGGAAATAAATAAATAAATAAATAAATACCTTCTTTCCTTGAAAGGAGAAGCTTTATACCTAGGCTGAGATTAAACTTAACTTTGCAGAGTGACTTTTTCATTAGTCCTTCCCACTATGTAGTTTGGACATATTCTGCAGTTTCTACGGCAAAGCTAGTCCAATTCCTCCAACCACTTGGAATGTTATAAATAAACATAAATACAGATTGTAAGGAACACTATGAATCTCTTCTTATACAAACAAAAGTTAAAACTCTATAGCACAAAAAAACAGCAACTATACCGCTCTCCCTTTACTACTTTAATTAACTCTTTATATAATAAGGTAATCTCCCTAAGTCTCAATATTCTGAATTCTGTCATTTTTAAGAAGCACATCTCACTCGCCTCCAAAGTGTCTTGCAGGAGTGCCCAAGAAGTGCCAGGTGTCAGGAACACTATGTTTTAACAGTCTCTAAAAGTTCCAAATATTGGGTTTACAAAAGAGACAGCCATGGTGCCACACAGCCAGCACTATCATCATTGTCCACCTCATTTGATCAAGGGAAGGATTCTGAAGCACATGGATCAATTTTCCCCCATGAGCAGGAAGGGGAACAAGGGCCAATGACATCTACATTATGTTGGGTATATATTCCATGAACACTCAAACACTTAATGGACTGATCTGTCCTATTTTGCCATATTTACTGGCAGTGAGCAAAGCTTCCCAAAATCCTTACAAAGCAAAAGCTCTTCCATTACTGGAAAAGTAAAACAAAACCAGCGAGACCTACTTTTAAAGAAAATATTATTGAAACCACAGCAGCATTTTTGCTGATTTTGATGTATTTGGAAAGGAGCAAAAGAAGATAATGATAAATCTGTAAGATGGTATTTATTTTTCTATTATGTTTGTTTTACTTTGTTGCTTTTTGAAACTGCTACTATGATTTTTATTCTTTTTTTTCCCTCCTGGATATGGATCTTTTCACTAAAAAATTACTGATAGTATAAGCACTTCGAAAAGTGATTACAAACCCTCTACAAAATTACTTTCTTGAAGACATAAAAAAAAAAACAAAAACAAAACAAAAAAACAAAACAAAAAAAAACCAAAAACAAACAAACAAACAAACAAAAAAACTTTAGTAATTTGTACTGACAATTTATCTACTTGTCCCAATGGTCAGACACTATTAACAAATGTTTTAACAAGGACACTCATTCTTTTCCTCAAAATGATTTAAGTAAACATTCTCCAAGTGATTTTGAGGTCTGTTAACATTAGTTGCATTTGCCATTTAAAGCAAAAATAAATGCAAGTGAAAGTAATAAGCAATTTCTATTTATAGCTCTCCAACACAGTTGTACCAAGAATACAACATGCAATAGAATCATTTTGTGATTTATTTCTTTGGCTTATAACATCCAGTTAGGTTTTATTTATATCACATGCATATGCAACCAATTCATACCAATTTATAAAAAAGCTTAAATATAGGAAAGTAAATGTGATTTGAAAAAGTCTTATGACACAGCATAGAATATTAAATGCAATGTCTTCACTGAAAGGGTTGATAAACATTGGAATGGGCTGCCCAGGGAAGAGGTGGAATCACTTTTCCTAAAAGATTTCAAGAAATAACTGGACATGGCACTGAGTACTATGGTTCAGTTGACAAGGTGGTGATCAATGAATGGTTGGACTTGTTGATCTTGAAGTTCTTTTGCAACTTTAATGATCCTTTCCCTTCAAATTATAACTATAATAATTATTCACAAGAGTTATAACTCCTCATCCAAAAAGCACCAGAATTTATTTCACCCTCATCCCTGTTTTGGGAATACCAAGCAGTCTAGTAAGACACCTGGACACAAATGCTAAGAGGCGTGAAAGGAATTTGTTGTCAAATAATGCACCTGCCTTTCTGATTTGTAAATTTATTACAAATTGGTTTTAAAATAGATTTTTGGCTGCTCTAATGGTAAAAGTTTTAGTCCGAAGGGCAGATGCAGCTAAAGGTGGTTACTATAAGTCAACAGCCAGCCTCTATTTGAAGATGAAATAAATGTAGCTTTCATTTATTTGAACTCATACAGAGTTCTTTCTCAAGCTGCTGACTATGCTGCTTACTGCTTAATCTGTTGTACATCATTGCCTTGGCTTCCCACTAGTTTTCTAATGCAGTACAGGTGAAGCTTCTGGCATCTGTTAACCTCCTGATTACAACTTTATATTTCATTTTAAGTCACTCTCAATATAATCATTTTTTAAAAAGCCAACCCAAAACCAACAAACAAAACTTCCTTCTCAACATTAACCTCCCACATTGCCAGCTGCTCCAAAACCAAAACTGTGGTCCCACTGATGCTGACGACAAAATTCCCAGCATCTTCCCCTGAGTCAGGGTTTTCTTTATTACACTACAAAAAAAAAAAAAAAAAAAAAAAAAAAAAAAAAAAAATTGTTCTTCAATAGGACTAAGATCAACTGTGAATTAAAGAAAAAGAAAACCAAACCAGCTTACCTTGTAAGTTGAGAGAGTTCTCTTAAAGATGCATTTTATAGTATATATTGCATTATTAGAGAATCACAGATTGTGGTGAGTTGGAAAAGACCCACAAGGATCAGAATCCAGCTCTGGGCTCAGCACAGGACCATCCCCAAGAGTCCCACCACATGCTGAGAGCATTGTCCAAGCACTTCTTGAGCTCTGGCAGCCTTGGTGCTGTGAACACTGCCCTGTGAGCCTGTTCAGTGCCCAGCCACCCTCTGGGTGAAACACCTTTTCTAATATCCAAAATAAACCTCCCCCAACACAGCTTCAGGCCATTCCCTCGGGCCCTGTCACTGTCACCACAGAGATCAGTGTCAGCCCCTCCTCTTCCCCTCACAAGGAAACTGAAGGCCATGATGAGATCTCCCCTCTAAAGTTTATTGCCATCTATGTCTCAACATTTCATAAATATATAAACTTCAACTATTTGTAAGAACAGGAAACTTAACAAACCACTTATAAACATTGTTATCTGTAATTCTTGCTAGACTGAAAGAGACAATTCTCCATGACAGAGTGGAAACTTATATATTTCAAAACTAAAAGGAAGATTTAAGACATGGTTAAATGTTCTGGAAGGTACCTCTTTCCAACTTCACACAAAATTTGGCTTCCATCCATAAATTTTGTAAGTTTAATTTATTTTAATTGCTTCTTGTTAGGCCTGGCAGAAAATTATGCCTCCACAGAACTTTATCAATGCACACAGAATTCACAAAGCAACCCTGCCAAAGGACAAAGATTCTTATAACAGAACCTCTCTCACCAACACTGCCTCCCTCCAACTCTTGCTGCTATTTCAGTCTTTTAAATCTTCATATTCAAGCAACATTGCTAGGAAACAGTAACCTAAATCAGACAGAGAAGAATGAACAGAACAGAAAAGGAGCTGGAAAATAAACTAAAGCAATTGACAAGAAAACAAGATAGACCAGACTCCTCAGCTATATAAGGAAATAAAGAATATAAGAAATAAAAGGAGGCACATGACATGAATGAAACATGGAACATGGGCAGAAGTAGCAGATGAAGAGCACAAGGGAATGAAAATCTGGAAGCACAAGAGCACATTTTTCTCCCTGGCCTAGAATAAATCTAGAAGTTTCAAGTCCAGTGATTTCTGTGTAGTAAGCTAAGGAGTTTCCCATTTTGTAGCCTATGCACAGGAAAATGTTCTACAAATAGAAATGTAAAGCACTGACAGTGAGGAGATTTTACATTTGAAACTTGACAAGAAAGTCACACATCTTTCATCATAGCAAAACTCTAGGAAATAGATTTAACAGGAGGGGAGAAAGAAGGTGTAAGAAATGGTCATAGATTTGTCTCATGTGATATGACAGGAAAAGTTTATGCAAACCTGCCTTCCTTACTTTTCCATTTCAATACCATAGCTATGAGCCACTCCTTATTTAAACAGATGTATGCTAATTAATCTCAAAGACTTTGATTCTACACATGCATTGGGCTCTGGGGAACAGAGGAGTTCTCTGGAGAATGGTCCTTCCTTCGGCATAATGAATTGCATGAAGAAGGAAATGCTACAGGAAAGACACACAGCTAAATGTCACCATGTACAAGAGGTTTCCTCCAATTTCAGACAAGTCCGCTTCTTTCCTGACTCCTTCCCTGGCATATTTAGACTCCCAGAAACACATAGCTTAGGACTGAGGGGAAGGACGAGGAAGGACAGGCATAGCTCAGTGTTTCACTGCAGGGCTCCCCCTACAAGCCCTGTCCCAAACCAGCAGTGCTGAATCTCCATTTACATCTTTTCTCCTCTATAATTCAGTGTGGCAGGAAAACCGAGTAACAGAAGGGAAAATTATTACTAGAAGACATTTAGTGGTCTGTGATTCTTCCATTCTGATCCTCCTGGACCTCAAAAGTTGCCTTGTTTTAAATGTCAAATAAACAGAGCAGCAGAAACAGTTCCAGTCACCCTTGTTCCTCCACTATTAACAATTGCACGCTTCTCCCACTATCAGCTGTACTCTTGGAGACCAAATCTCACTATCCCTTCTGCCATGGAGTTCCTACGTGGTACTGGGTACATCCTTTAAATTAACATATTAACAACTAATCCAAATTCATTAAGCAATATCCACGTGCAGCGACAAAACCATGTCTGTTTTCCCATGCAGCTCTCAGCAGGAAGAAGGACCCAGCAGGAAGAAAGACAACGGTGCTTTGGGGGCAACACTGAAGAATGACTGAGGCAACATCTGCTGTGATTCATGGAGGGAAATTCTTGGTCTCAGCACTTGCAGCTTTCATGGAAGTAACTGAAAACTCAGTTGTACTGTGGATGGTATTTAAACTACTGCTAAAGTCTGTGTGGATCAGGAAGAAAAATAAAATGCCCAGCACACACAAAAGAACCACACACACTCCCACCCCCATTAGCAGCCTGTAAGATAGAGCCATTTCCCTGTAATTTAACTTACAACTCTTCCATCTTCATCTTTCCCTGGGGGCAAATTCAGCCCTGACCTAAACAGACACAAATTCCATTAAATTACAGTGGGACTGAATCCAGTACTGCCAGGTCACCCAATAGCCTTGAAAATATGGGTGAAACCTATTTTGTCCCTGTGGGAATAACAAATCGTTACAAGTTGCTGCACTATTTTTCCAAGTACATCATCATTGGATTTCTCTATTATCTGCATGTCACTAAATTGAGTCAACGCAACATTTTAAATTGGTAATGAGACCCCTGGCCACTCACCACTTACTCCTGGTAAGGAATGATGCAGGAGCCTGCTCTGGCCACAGGCAGTCAGCTGTTTCCACAGCCCAAATCACAGGGCTCTGCAGCCTCATGTTCAGTTTCCTCATTCACAGGACCCACACACATGACCTCTTCAGCAATCGCTCTTGAGAGATATAATCATTGCCTTAAGACTGCTCTCCAGGCTAAGTTTCATTAAGCACTTGAGGAAAGAATATATTGTCTATACATTCATCCTGCAATCAATTTCAAGTGAAATCTGCCATAACTCTTATGATTTTGATAGTCTATTAATATAGACAATATTGCCAAATAATTTATACCCATTACATCATCACATACAACCGTTTCTAACTACCAAGGTTTAAAAGTAGCCAATGACATTCGGATAAGCCCACTTTTAGATCATTATGGGAAGTGATGGTGAAGTGATTCTTGCCACAGTACACAATTATTTGAAAAAGCATGATTTAGAAAGTGATGAAAGGGTTTCACAAACTAGAACAAGAGTACAATGATTATTAACAATCCTTTCTGATTTAAACACACATAATGCAACATTACTACTTGAACACTTCAACAACACTGAATATACTGCTGTTTGAAATAGTTTGTAAACAGCTTCATTATCTTGCATTAAAACTGGAAGATTTTTTTCACACTTTTCTAGCTCTAGCAAAAACCAGAAAGTATCAATCACCCAGGTTTAACAGCAGCTGACTGAAGCCATTCATTTAGCTCCGCATTGCTACCGCTGTGGCCCCATGAATAAGTCTCAAAGTCTCCCCCCTCCTTTTTTTTTTCCCCTGAGTGGACTCTTAACAGCACATTTTTTTTTTTTTTTAACTTCTGAATGGCTTTGAGAGATCAGCTGGAAAGAAACACCATTAGTAAAAACAAAAGTTTTCAAAGAAAAAATGGGAACAAAGTGGACATATTAGAGACAACTTGTGATTCATGGCCTACACTGTGCTTTGCCCCTCTCTTCACCTCAATACACTTTTCAGTTTTACTGCTGGGTAAGAGCAGGGCAGACCATTGCACTTCTCCTAGCAACCAAAAATCACTTAGGGGAAAAAAAGGCATGTTGTCTGCCGAAAGGGAGAACAGAGATATTTGGGGTCATACAAAGACAGACATATGTTCTTTTGCATTTCATTCTAAATTGAGCAGTTGTCAAAAACGAGTCAGTAAATAATAACAATAATAAGCAGTTCTGGTTTACACTGACTCATATTTAATTAAATATCTATTTGTCTACTTGTCACACATTTCATTTTCCTTTAATTCAGTGCTCTAATGGTTCCTACTACTGTCTGAAGTTTTGCTTTCAGGGACATAAATTCTATCCATTACAGTTTCTAAAGTTACTTTCTTTACACAAATCTATACACACTTCTATAGATCTCTCCACACAGATTTTTCTTTTTAAAATCTAGATGTACACACATTTTTAGGAATTTAAATACAACAGCACTAAAAGACAATTTTATCATAGGATACTCCTATTCTAAATGCTGAGATTTCACCCCATACATAGGATTTAAATGTTCCAGAACATATTGTCTGATTTCATTAGGTAAAGACCACACTGCACAGTTTAAGATGATGAAACAAATTCAAGCAGGAGGAAAAAAAACAGCACACAACTTTGTAATTCAGGCATACTGACAGACATCTAAATAGCCAAATCACATTGACTAGCTTAAAATTAAAGCATTATAATTTAAAATCCAGTTTGGTAACAGAGCATATCCATAGATCATAGGTAAAATGCAGCCTGCAGTATTTCTGATAGTTATTTTTTTCCACTGGAAGTCCTTTGATAATAGCTGTTGCCTTGATGTAAACCAACTATTTTAGTTAGTCTACTGAATTCTTCTTACATATTATAAAAACATATATACAATAAAGCCCCAGCCAATTTATCACAGCACTTCTGCAGTTATCAGGTTAGAGCCAGCACAGACCTTAGCTCACCGCATCAAACTACAATTAGCATCTTCTTGCAGCCACTCCACACAAATCCAGACAAACACAATTAAACAGAAAAGCTTATTCAGTTCATGGATAAGTGATGTACAAATGACATAGCAATGATAAAAGCCAAAATACACCGAGTATGAAACAACCCTGAAGTGCTCAGGGATCAGCACTCTGCTGTTAAGCATGACAGTGGTGCTTTGCTCCCCTGTGCATTCCCTACACTATCTAACCCAGGTCCTCTGCTGGGTGTCTCTCTCCATCAAGCCATGGACCTGGATCAGGATACTATCCCACTTTTTCTCCCAGCTCACAGTGTAATTTCTCTCTCCAGAAAACTGTCAGAGCAGGGCAGTGCTACTGTACCTGCAGGAACAATAAGCATCTCCAGGTCTCAAAAGGTGACATAATACACTGAAAAGTGAGGAGGATGCACCCACAGATCCTTTTTCTCCTACTATGGAGTCACAATCCAAAAGGTTCTCAAGTTCCTTAGGGAAAGGCATTCCAGGTGAAAACACTCTTTTTCCAACTAGCTTAGTCCAACAGCTTTTCTATGCCATTTGAATTTTTCATAATACTGAAAGAAACTCTCGTCCACCCTTTAGTTACAGAATTCTCTTCAGGATAAAACAAACTGTGAAAACTGACCATTCCTTTTGCCAGGATGAAGTCATCCGGGCTAGAGGACATGTGGACCTTGAAAACTGCACAGAATGACAGCTTGAGAACCCATGATTATAGGGCAACTGCAGCATTAAAATACTTTTCATAACTGCTTTTTAACTCTTGACATTTTCCCAGCAATAAAGAAGTACCTCTGGTACCCTGGCATGAACTGTCCCTCCATTCACTATGAATGAGAAACAAGTTGACTGATTTTAGTCACCTGACATTTTGGTTTCAAAAGGTTACATTTTTTCCACTCAGTTTCTCTTGCAATCAATGGCAAGGGATTAATAGAAGCGAACTACAGCTCGCTGTGTTTCACAACTTGCTGCTGGCCGTTTCTTCCGTACTTATTTGTCCAATCTGCATTTATGACAGGTACTTTACAGAGCTACTCTTGTCGCCTTGGCACACTGCACTGAAGCTATAGAGGCAATGCCTAAATACAAATGAAAAGACCATATGCTGCAGCAGACAGGGTGGCACCATCATCTAGGTATTCTCTAATGAGTGGGACCATACTTAGCTCCTGGCATCCCCACTCGTCCTACCCGTTCATTTCCATGTATCACACCAAATAAACTGTTCTCCCAATTAATCTGAGAAAAAGTGATGAGAGAAAGCAAAAGCAAGAGATAACAAAGTATAAACTAGCACAATGGCAGGTCCTTCACTGTGTGATACCAGACTGAAGAATTCTGATGGAACTGAAGCGGCACAATGAAGACTCACTGACAGGTAGTTCTGCAAGCAAATACCACATATCCTTAAGGTTGCTCCAAATCATGCTTGGAAGAGTGTCGTGTGCATTGAGCACCTGGAAATGATGAGGAATGAATCTGAAGATATTTTGTGTTCTTCCAGTCATCACTCAGGGAGGTAGAACTGAAGGAGTATCCCCACAACCACGGCAAATAAAAGCATTGAAAGTCTGCAATAGCACCTGCATGCACACAATCTCGATGGCTTACAAAATACACACTGGAATCACGAGATAAGGGTGACCTTCACTTATCAGCAAGCCAGAGACACGATGTTTCCTGGGAGAAACAGCAAGACAAACAAGAGACAAGGAATAATGTTTGCCAACCTATCTAATACGTAACCAGAAAGTTCTCTCTCAAGCCAGTTAAAACAGATTTATTAACTCAGGGATCTGCAGATAATAACTACTATTTAGTTAGAAAAAAAAAAAAAAGCTCACTTAAAAAACAAAAATAAAAACTAAAACAAACCAACAACAACAACAACAAAAAAATCAAAAAACAACAACAACAAAATAACTGGGGGAGCTGCAAGTTACATGCACATGCAGAAGATACTTCTGCCAGAACAATGTTTAGATGAATAACCTTGCATCACATTTGTCCAGAACCCAGAGGTGAATCTCCATGAGCCCTGTCCACCAGAGCACAGTGGCTCAATACATGTATCAGCAGGTTATCACATGGGTACTGCTGACTAGTTTGTCTATTGTTGTTCATGTATTTACTGATGAAGGCTATTATTTTAATAAAATTAAGAGAACATCTTGGATCTCTTCCATGGCAGCAATGCCAAGATAAGCTGCAGAGATGGAATTAAAAAATAATTTTTTACTTCACGAACTTTTGGCTTGAAAGACATTACAAATGCGTATCTTCACATACACGACATAGCACCAGAAGCAGCTTTTTGGTTACAAAGGGAAATTCTGCACTAGTAAAGAGAGCGCTGTAGGAAGGAGAAAGGAGCAGAACTGAGGCATCAACATGCAGTTGTACGCTCCAGTATTTATGTAGTTGTTGTAGCGCTGTACATAGCAACAAGCCAACTTCATCTTGCAGCAAGATTACAGTACATGAATTAAGATCTGAGCCTTTGCTTACAGTAAGCCAAAATTGCATCGCCTGCTTTCACAGTGTGCTGTGAACGCAATAGCAAAACTCTTACAGATTTCAGTGGTGCAGTCAGGACCTAAATTAATGGGCCTTATTTAATTGTCCACTCTAACAACAAAAGTCATTAACCATGGGTGATTAGCAGTTATTTTGTTAAGGAAGTTTTGAAGTGAGGGGAAGACTAAACTCAATCTTATTTCTGGACATATAAATTCAAGGGCAGAGTGTCCACAATTTGTAATAGAAGTCAGGTGTGAGAGTAAGGATGGTGACACTAAAATATACACCTGCAAATCTCTATTTCTATATGAATATTTTGCATTCAAAGATCTCATAACTAACAGTCCACATGACTATCCTGCATAAAAGGTATCCTCAACATTCTTTCAGGTAGTGATTTAAGATCAGATTCCATACCCACCCACGTACCAAAACAAATTGTTTTGAGCATACACGGCATGTGTACCATCAAAGTGTAACTGCAAGAGACCTCAGGTAACAATAAAAGAGTATTGTAAAAATTCAGCAGTTACACATAAGAAATGTCTGTTCAGTAAGAACAAAAAAGCCAACATATTTTGTTTGTTTATTTATTTATTTGGCAAGAGCAAACACTTGCTTTCTTCTGCCGCCTTCCTGCGAAATAAAGAGATTTCTATAGAAATGTAGAAAAGCACATGAGTAAAGGAGCCTCTTGGCAAGAAACAGCATCAATATGATCACTAAGCACCCTCCCCAAGGTTGGTGTGAGAGGTGTGAGCCAGATGGCAGCCACAGGAAGAGCAACCTCTGCCATGCCAGCTGCGATAACAGATAAAACCTGACAGCAGCGTCCTCTTAGGTGGCTGAAGCAGAATGCACAGAACCTGTTAGCAATCTATTTAGCCGAGATCAATATTTGAATAGCAAATCAAGGGTAACAAATGGCTAAAAAGCCATTGCATACTCTTCAGTAATTTCCACTAAATGGTTCAGCAGCGGACAGAGCACGTCTCGAATTTAGGGCTATGAGCCCACGTAGCATTGCTATGGAAAAGCGATTCCTGGAAATGGAGTTGACTGGACAGACCAGCCAACTGGTCCATTTCATCTCATCACACTTTTTTGGCACATCTCCTTGATACTTTTTATGCATCCTTAAAAATGGACTTAAATTCTTTTGTCTGCTTTTAAGGTTGCATATTTTTAGCCTGCACTGCTAAAACTTAAATTTCCCTGAGCAACATCAATCTCATCATTCAGAGAGCTCCTAATGGAAGGATTATTGTAGTCAGTGCAACTCACACAAGGGCTTAAAACCCCATAATTTCAACTTTTTAGAAAGATTTGTGGAATATCAGACCTTTTGCAGAGCTCCAAATTAGCAAAGGCACAAGCCAAAGTACCTGGATTATCCTATTATTTTTCAAGCAAAGCCATCTCTGGAAGTACAATGAGAGGGTTCCCTCAATTCTTATCTTCTGCACTTAAAAACATATTGTTGCAATGACAACACACCAGACAGAGAGTAAGGAAAGCAAAATCTTAAGACTAATTCAGCAAAACCTGCCATCATAGACATAAATTCATCCTTACTGAGCAAAGTTTTAAAACATATTAGTAACTTGGAACACGTGTTTAAATTCTTATTAACTTCGGTGAGATGGAAGAACTTAAATGCTCTGCAGGATTGGGTCCTATGGAAAAACAAGGTAAAAGAAACAAAACTGCAAACTCTCCAGAATTTTACTCTTCAAGCATTAAAATGCACACATTCCACAGAAGCAAAGGTTATCCATCAACAGCAAAACTCACATGAGAGATCAAGACCCTGTCAGCTCAAATACTCACTGGAAGAATATACTCCAGCTTTATATGAAAGCCATGTTCTCCAATGGGCAACAGGGACCTGCACAAGGCCACAGATGTGTGGTTCATTGGCACGAAGAAATAAAAAGAACTTAAAAAAAAAACCTGAATCTTTTAGACGCCACACCATTTCAGATGCACACTTTTCGTTAAGAAAAAAGTGCTTTTGAAATACATTAATATGGAGATAAAATGCTGTTTTCACAGAATTACCCTGATAAATCTTTAACACCTTCACCCACTCAAGAGCATCATACTTCCAGTTTTCAAGGGACTAAAAGCCAGCTCTGACATAAACAGCTGTCATTTTCATTGAAAGTACTTATGAGTGCTACCAGGCCAGGGTCTGGCCCACCAAGACCTAGGTTCACTTCAGTTGTGAACTTTTCTACTAATATTTGTTCTTTCTAACTTTATTAATGATTGGAAGAAAGATAACAAAACACAAAACAATGAAAGAACAATCAACTGAACACTGTTAAAAACCCACATGTAACCAACTCTTTTAACTCCAGTAGCTAGTGGCTTACTTTATGGTACAGGTTCTGTCTAGTGGGGGGGGGGGGGTGGTGTTGTGTGACTGTGCTTTGGTATTTGGGATTTTTTGTGCTTGACTTTTTGTTTGCTTTTTGTCAAGAAGAGTAACCAAAATTGATAGCTAAAGAAAATTGAAGTTATTCCCTGATCAGAGTCTAAGAACATGGGCAGGATTACAGGAAAATCAAAAGCACAATAATAAAACCCCTTAAATCTACTTATATGTATATATTGCATGTTTTCTGCCACTTTTGTTGGACTTTGCAATTTTCAGGTGTCCAAAAACCATGGACAGCAAAAATAACTTCAGGAGAAAAAAAATTATCATTTTGATCTATACCCCTTTTGGATCACTAAATAAAACTGAACTCAGAGGTTAAAGGATGGTTAACATGCCTCAAATGCTACAGTGTCTATGTCTGGACTTCTTGCCAAGAGAACAAACAAAAACACCCAGCCAAACCCAGCAAACAAAACCCCTCAAACCCAGAAATGCACTAAGAGGTAACTTTCAAACACAGAAAACAAACCAAGGACCTATTAAACAAGAGGACTGTTGGGTTTTGCCTTTTATTCTTAAGCTACAGCATTACAAATGGTGCTGATGTTGATAGAGATCTTTTCAAAGCAACTAGTGGTATATGTCAGCCTAAGATGTGATCGTAATTACTATGCTTCTAAAGAGACAAAAGCACTGTGTGCCAAGCTTGCCTGCCAGTATTTCTTCAAAGCTACTTGTTAGTCATTTCGACAATAACAGCTTATATCTACTTGGTCATGATGTGCTATCCACAAAGCTCTTTATTTATTTATTTCGGGGAGTTGTTAATGTAGGCAAACTTAACACTCTCTGCAATATCTTCCCACAAAAGGGGAATATCACATCTATTCCAGGCAGCTTCTTGGCAATTTTTTCTAACAGTCCGGCTCTAAATTAGCCGTGTGCTTCACCTGCACCGCCCCACCCTCATAAGGCTAAACCAGAACAAAGGTTCTACACGTGTTCCCCATGACAAAACTAGAATAAATTATGTCTTGCTCCTGTCGTTGCAGCAAGCTGGTTAATTGCATTTGTTTCATGTATCTCCAAACAGCCTGGTACTTTAATTACATTCTGTAACACCAAGCTCCTCTGATCCACTCTGTCACTTCCACTGAGCACTTTAATTGTATTCCTTCTAGCTACATACAATTTTAAACACTTACTAATATTTAAATTTCTGTGGCCTGATGTTTGCAGTTTGTATACAAAGATATCTCCAGTTTCAGTGGTCTTGAGGATCTTTTGTTACAGCAAGAAAAATAGAACAAAACCTAAAACAAAACCCCTGCAAAACTATGACTGCACTGATAGACACAAATGCTCTATTAAATCATTTCACAGTTAAAACTTCTCCTGTTTAGTTTAGCATGTGCATACATTATGCAGAAATTTTCTTATCAGTTGACCAAGCTGAGCATTAAACTGCAGAGCATACTCTGCAGCCAAGGTAAAACTGTGCTTGACTCAGTCCCTCTTCTATTTTGCCTTCTTTCTTGCTAGGGGGTGGTGGAGAAACACCCAAAGCAGCCTGTGACTGCAAACAATAAACCCCGAGCCCTTGCCTCGGGAGCGGTACAGTAAATGCTGTGAACTGCTTCTTGGAACAAAGTTTGCTGTGACACACAAGCAAACACATCCAGGGTCCCAGACATTACATTCACCTCGAGCCTAAAGAACTGCTTAGCGCTGCAAATACCCGATGCTAGCGGGCTGCCGAGCATTTGCTGCCAGCACACTCTGTAGAGCCGGATGCTCGCTCCGAGCCGTGTGCTTGAGCTGCTGTAGCGCATCCATCCACCGCCTGTGCAGCAGCACAGCGCCCACCCCTACTCTGAAAGGCAATTTCCCCTTGCGCTGAAGTTCTCGCCCTGCTAAACCGTACTTCCCCGAGATGATAATTTACAGCTCCCCATCCAGCACTTAAACTCGAAAACCACAAGAAACGTTGCAGAGCACACCCAAAGGGAGGGGGGCGGTGTGTGTAAGGAAACCCACCCTTTCCCCAGACGTTGCTAAGCTTTATGAAAACCCTCCCTCCGGGAATCTCGGAAGGAGGATAGAGCTGACGGGGAGCGCAGCCGCCCCACCTGCCCGGCTCGGCGGCGATGGGCGGAGGCGGAGCGGGGCGGTCGGGGCCGCGCTGCCGCCGCCCCGCGCTCCCAGCCCGCCTCCCTCCCTCCCTCCCTCCCTTCCTGCCGCTCGCCAGCGCCGAACGAGGCGGTGAGGGGCTCTGGAAAGCCGCCAGTCCTCCTCACCTGGAGCCGAGGCACAGCTAACCTATTTATTTCATCAGCTGGCTCTCCCGGTGGAAAGTTTAACAATAGAAGGCGGCAAAGTAATACCAGCTACAAAAGCGTTCTGCTTTTCCGTTCCCCTTCCCGCTCCCCAACCCCAAATAAAAGATTTATCACGGTAGTTTTTGCTCGCCACCTCAAGCTGACATTCTTCCATTCATAAGCTGCTTTTCCATTAAGTTAGGAGACGGGAAGGACTACTTATTAGAAACATATACTCTCCCTCTTCCGACCCCTCCCTCCCCAAATACCATTTTTATACCAGGAACAAACTTAAGGCTCTGTAACGTTAAAGCTTATAATGCCATCCATGTGCTGTCCCAAATCAGATTCAGATGAAGGGGATTTCTGCACAGAAATGACATATCTAAAATAAGCGAACTTACCATAGACTTGAAAAAATGCAAATCCGAAGAGCAGGAGTGGCGTCAGCAGACCCATTTTGACATATTAAAAACAATTCCGATCGCTTGCGAGATCAATTCCACAGAGATTAAAAAAAAAAAAAAAAAAAAGAAAAGAAAAGAAAAGAAAAAAAAGAAAAAAGTATCCAAAGCCAGTAAGAGGTAGGTCCAAAAGTTTTCAGTTTCCTAGCAGCTACTTTAAGTGGAGAGGGAAATCTTCAGTTCAAAAGCTGGAGATGCAAAGGTCTTGAATGTGACACTTTTAGATCCATACAGATTGGAGCAGCAGCGAGTGAGCTCCGAAGGCTTCTGTTTTGCACACACGCTCCTTTCTAAATTCCCACCAATCCAGCCCAAGCAGAGGAATTATTCAAGTGTGGCTAAGACTCTCTTTAGGATCCATGGCAATCCAAAAGCAAGCTCTTTCTTCGGAAGACAAGGAGAGCCTCTAAGAAAAGACCTGATTCCTAGAAAGTGCTCCACAAACTTCCCGGCACTTTGCAAGAAAACCATTGGTTTGGTTCGGCTATTTTGCCTTCCTCTCGCCCTCCCCCTACCCCTTTCTCTCTCCCTTTCTCTCCCCAGATCAGTTCAAGCTGCAGAGTTTCTCACTTAACTTCCATAATAGGAACGCCCAGGCAATGTGCTACACTGGAGGGGAACGGCTTGCTTTCTCAGCATCCCCTCAAAAGAAAAATAATAATAATAATAATAAAATGGTAATACAGCCGTGTCCCCTACACCTCCCTCCTCACTGGCAGCGGAGCGGGAACTGTTGGAGGGCAGGACCCCGGCGCGGTGCCGCGGCTGCTGCCGAGCGGTGGCGGCGGCGGGGGCTGCGGGGACTTCGGGGCTCTCCCGCCGCCGCGGCTCTCCCGGGCGGCCCCGGAGCCCGCCGCTCCTCTCCTCGCTCCGCTCCTCTCTCCCCTCCTCTCCCGCCGCCTCCGCCTCCCGCCGCCGCGGACACACCGGCTGCAAGGGAGAGGGAGGAGAATGAGCGCGGCTCCCGAGGCTGCCTGGGGAAGGGAGGCTGCGGGGTGTGGACTAAACCACTGCGCTCCACACCCACGCGTCCCTCTCTCTCTCTCTCTCTCTCTCTCCTCCCGGGGTAGGGAGATGGGGACGGCGATGCCAGCAGGCAGCCGCAGGGCTGGGAATCAGGCTCGCTGCCTCCCCTCTACAGTTGGGTGTAGGTAGGATTTACATGATTGCTCCTCACCGCTTCCCCTTTAATGGGCAGCTAATTTTTCGGTAAGTGATTTCATGGAACTGTTCTCTAATTATTCATTTTCCCTCTCGCGCGCACACGCAGGCGCTCGGGAGTGAGACCCTCGAAAGGATATTCCCCAGGGATTTTTCTGCTGGCCCGCTCTGTGGAAAAGGAAGGAAATGTGGCGAATAAAACACAAAACAAAAGGTCGCACGTGTCCCACAGCGCCTGCGGGACCGGCGGGCACCGTCAAAACCCAGGAGCCTCCAGCCTCCCTGGGGCCCCCGGGATGCAGCGCAGCTCCCGCCAGCAGGAAAGTTTGGAGGTCCCCGGAGGCGGCGGTGACGGAGACGGGAGAACGATCCGGCTCGCCCCTCGGGAACCGGGAGAGCAGCCCCTCTCCCACAGACGCTCAGAACAAACCCCGGAGCACCACAGCAGCGAGAGGGAGGGACACGGGGGAAGGAGCCACGGGGTGGAAAGCAGGATGGCACCGGCTCCCGGTGCCGGAGCGGGGCAGAGACACTGAGAGGGGTCTCAGACATCCTGGGAGGGAGACAGGGACACCCTGTGAGGGGGCACGGACACCCCGCGATGGGAGCTCAGGCACTCCGTGATGGGGACACGGACACCCTGGAAGGGGTGCGAGACAGCCCATGGTGGGGACACAGCCACCCTGTGAGTGGTCACACACAGCCCGGGGGTCACGGACACCAAAGGAGGGGTCCCGCACACGCCGGAGGAGGCACGGACACCTCGGGGGGGCACAGACGCCCCTTTAAAGGGACATAGGCACCCAGTGACAGTCACAGCCACCCCGTTCAGAGGACACAGGGACCCCGTTAAGGGGTCGCACACACCCCGTTCGGGGGTGACACGAATCCCGTTCAGGGGACACACAAACCCCGTTAGGGGGTCACGGGCAAGCCGGGGGCGCACACACACCGTGCTGGGGACACAGACACGCCGTTCGGGGGTCACTCCCCGGCCCCGGGGTGTCCCCGCTGTCCCGCCCGGCGCGGCCCGGCGGCAGCGCCGCACGGTGAAGCCCGAGCGCCCCCTACTGTCGGGCCGCGGGCAGCGCCCGCCCCCCCGCGCCCGGCGCTGCCTTTTGTCGCCGCGGCTTTGAGGTCCCAAAGGTTTTATCTCTCTCCTTACTTGCTTCTTTATTTCTTTTTTTTTTTTCCCCTCTTTATTTTGCATCTACGAGAGATTTATTAATTTAATAAGTTCTTCACGTAAAGGATCCGAACCGTATCGCTGCATTATGTACGCCACCCACACATACTCCCATAAATGGTCTGCGCGTTAATTCTTTCTTAATTCTTGTGTGCAGTCAGTGACAGCTATTTTACCGTCGCCAAACGTGACAGTGTCAGGGGTTTATAAGTGTCTGAGATGATTGCACCTATTCCATACAAAGCCAGGTAACAACTCCAAAGCCTCTTGATGCGAATCAGGAATGGTGTCCCCTTATACTCACAATATGCCCTGCAGACAAATACCATAGAATCACAGAATGGTTCGGGTTGGAATGGACCTTAAAGTTCTGAACCCACTGCTATGGGCAGGGATGGGTTCAGAACTCAGCCTAGACCAGGCTGCTCAGAGTTCCATCCAGCCTGGCCTTGAACACTTCCAGGGATGGGGCATCCACAGCTTCCCCTGGCAACCTGTTCCAGTGTCCTGCCACTCCCACAGTAAATATTTTTTTCCTAATTTAAACCTACTTTCCTCATGTTTTAAGCCATTCCCCCTTGTCCTGTCACCCCATGCTGTTGTCAAAAGTCTCTCTCCACCTTTCCAGTAGACTCCCTTTAGGTACTGAGAGGCCCCAATTAGGTCACCCCAGAGCCTTTGCTTTTTCAGGCAGAACAATCCCAATCCTCTCAGCCTTTCCTCTGATCCACCTGCTCCATCCCTCTGGTCAATTTGGTGGCCTCCTCTGGACTGGCTCCAACAGGTCCCTGTCCTGCCTATGCTGGGACCTCAGAGCTGGATAAGGAACTCCAGGTGGGATCTCACCAAAGCGGAGCAGAGGGGCAGAATCCCCTCCCTGCCCTGCTGGCCATGTATTACTGCACCTGAAGATTACCTCATGAAGAAGGCTATAAGTAAGGCTAATTAGGCTAAAGTGATCAAAGAGGTGTTCTTTGTCATTGTGTTTGTGAATTGGCAAAACAAGAGGACCATAACTACCTGATGACAGTCTGTATAGCATACATTAAATATTAAAGAATATTTCCCTTTGAAGTGGACATTTCAAATACATGGTGTTAGTGAAAATGCTGACTTGTTTATTGGAAAGTTTTAAATTGTAAATAGCTTTACGGTGTGCAGTTATTTTTCTACCTCTCAAATAAATTTAAGATAAATTTAATAATAGCCGATGTTGGCCAGAACACTTTGTAGATATATACAGTCTTCAAAACCCTTAGGTACAGAGGTACCTGTAAAAGGGTATAATGACTCATACAAACGTTCCCAGTGAAATCAATGGATTATCCATCATAGCTGCTATTTTATTCATTCACTTCCACAGAGCACCACTTTTTCAACTATTAAACACTTTGTAAAACTTTGAAAAGTTTCCGCCAGATTTAGCCGAGCGTTTTCATGCACGGATTTTTCTCATATGTATATCACAGAATTTTTTTTTTTCCCCTTCAAGAAGATTTAGCAGTTTCCCAAAATAAAACAAAAGGTCATCCAAAGATGTGCTGGATCAGTACAGCAGAGGCTTAAATGCCTTATGGTTTACAAGCACAGGACATGTCACAGATCAGAGTCACTGGCCTGTGAGCAGGGTTTGCTTCCATTCTAAGATGAGCCCAGATACTGAAATAAAAAAACATATGCTTGTCTCTCTGGTCTTTCAATAACCTCCAATGAACACGGCCAACAGGACAGATGTTCTCTGCTTGAATAGCAAAGTCTGTACAGAGGAACTGAATGTGCCAACTATTTGTTTGGCCATGAGCAATATGCCACCTGATTAAATACTTGTGTGAGCAGGATGAGGAAAAGATGTGTCAGGAGCAGCGCACATAAAGCTTCAGTTCAAAGGCTGTTGTTGAGGGGGAACTTTAGAACAGGGAAATGGCACAGTAAGATTGCACTAATCCGTTCTCAGCTCACTCATCAATTGAGGCAGGACTAATTTGGTAAAGCAGCAGAGAGATCAGATATGTCAGTGCTAAAATAAAGGTTTCAGTGCTTTCCCAGTCTGATATTTCCTATCATTGATTCCTAGACCTATACATTTTCATTAAAATATGTACTTAGCGTATGAAAGATGGGATCCAGTGTTTAAAGAACCAGTGTTCTAAGCACAGCCCTCTCTTCTCTACCATTCACAGCATTTTTCTTCTAAACCAACATTACCATTTCTGGCATTACATCTGTATATAAAATATTCTATTTTCCGGTTGCCATAAACCCCTCATGTTATCTTCTCAAAGAAGAAAGGTTTAAGTTGAGGTGGATTATATAGAATTTCTTGTGCATACCAGAGCTATTCACCCTGGCAATTGCTGAAAGTGAATAGAGATCTTTAATATCAAAAAATGTACACATGATGTGATGAGTGTGTAATTTAAATGTAGGCAACTAGGTTAGGAGGCAAGTCTTTCTAGACTCTGGAGTAGAGCAAAAGTAAGATCCAGAGGCTGATTCAGAGCATGTAATGTTAGGCAGCATTGGAAACAAAAAGGAAGAAAAATGACACAGTGAGCATGGACCTTCCCAGAGAACAGGCTTTTGTCTTCCTCTGTGCTTTTCTGTTCCAGGTCACTGGGTTCTGATGCCATCTGACTATTGAATACATGATGAGAGAACAGAATTTATAGATTTTAATCCTTATAAATGCTGAAGCATGATTATTATTCCTGCTACAATCAATAGGGTCTTCCACAGGAAGACTGGTCATGAGACGTAAATCAGGAACTGAGTCCAGGAAAAGAAGACATGTTGGTAGAGACAGTGTAAGCACTGTGGCTAGACCTGTCTCACAAAGCCCCCTGAAAAGTAGTTTTCCTGCTGTCCCTGGGTACCATAAGTCTGGCTAATCTACTTTCTAAAGCCACTCTTGTGAATTTAAAAAAAAAAAAAAAAAGAAAAAGAAAAAAAGTGTGAAGCATTTGCTTCTTTCCCTGTCTCACAGGTGTCTCTTGCAGCACAGAGTGTCACCTTCTGCTACAACATTAAAAATTCCTGAGTTGTGGCATCTGACTTCAGAGTGTTCCTCTGGAAATACCATTCAAGCAACACTAAGAACCCTATTTTGAAACACCCTTACTTTGCTAGACTGAGTTAGTATGTCTGCACTATTTTTAGTTACTAGTACAGCTACAGTGCTTGCCACAATTATAAGAATGATCTATACCATTGGTAAGATAAATATTTGGCAAATTAAATCATTGCAAGTTTTTGATATACATCATATGCTCATTTTAGGGTTTACATCCACAGCTCATTAAATGTGCAAAAACTGGTAAAAGATGGATGGTACAGTTTCTTGACAATCATTAAAAGCATCTCACCTAAAATAAATGCTACTTAATTATTTTATTTTTAAATGAGATCAAAAGCAAGTAATAAGCACGAATATTTAGATGATAGACATAATATTATTTCATAAAGATTTTGTCAATCCTACTTTCCCTTTATTCTGTGGATGTACATTTACCACCCATTAAAAAAAAAAAAAAAAAAAAAAAGGAAAAAAAGAGTGTATTTTCCAGCTTTGCAGCTTGGACAAAAACTCAGGAAAGCAGGGGACTGTGAAATAGCTGTCCCTGGAGATATTCAGAACTTAATTGGACAATGCCCTAGACATTGAAGGTGAACCTGCTCTGAGTTGGACTAGAGGATCTCCAGAGGTCTCCTCTGACCCACATTTTTCCATGGTTCCATGATTCTGTGAGTGGCAATGCTGACAAAGCTGTGATCATGCAAGTGTACTTTGACACCAAGCACCAGAGTTTCCTAGTAGGGGATTATGTCATCAAGTGTTCAGTAGCAGCCACTTCTATAATAAATTACACAAAACTGGACACACAAGCTATAAATGAAAGAATTGCTTGTTTTCCTCAAATTTAAGCCTGTTGCAATAATAGGAGCATTTGCCTAGAGGCTTCTATGCAGAATGAACAGTGAACAATACAGGAGTAGAAGAGCATTCCTTGCTCTCTTGTGGTTGGAAATGCTTTCCTTGGGAACTGCAGTACCTAGAATTAATAATCTTTCTGCCAAGTGCAGTAAGATGCACATCAGGCTTGTGTCTGTCTCCACACTAGGCTGCAGCATGAATTCATTATTTGCAACAGGTCACACTGCATCCCTTCTGGTCCTTCCCATGACTATATCTAGCCAGCCTTCCCCGTGTCAGGAATTTCCTAATGCACACTAATATTTTCATATTGGTATGTCTGATAACATCTCCCTTTTGTAAGAGTTGTGAGTGTGCCTGTCTCCTGCATCAGGAATTTCTATTGCCTCTCTTCTATCTTAATCCAGAACTCTGTGTAAGTTATGCATTTCTTTGTCTAATGAAGTAAAAGTCAGTTACTTAATAAGATGAAGGCAGCAATTATGAAACAAAGAGATAATCTATGTAAATAAGGACATCAAAGACATATTCTATCAACTACAAATAAACTAAGATTCCAAGAGTAATTTAGTTTGTTCTTTTGATAATGTCGTCCTCTATCTGGATATTAATTTTAATTAAAAAAACAACAAAAATGCACTCTGTCCTAATTCACACAAAAACCCCCAAAACCATTCCTTAAGTGACAAGGTAAACTTAATTTCCAAAGACAGTTTAGCTTTCCAGGGGGCATAAGGCGGCCATCGTGTCATTCAATAAAAGAATGAGTGTTTAAAATTAATAACTGGAAGACGATAAAATCTTAACCTGTCTGCAGGAGAGATGCAAAAGTGAAATTCTAACTAGAAAAAATTTATTCATAGTGCAATCAGATGGATTCACATGAGATTAAGTGTAGCTACTGCAGCCTGGCTTTCAAGGATCAGAAAAGCCATACAGCAGCACATTTATAACTGTACACGAGGATACACAAATAAGTCTTAAGCTGAGCTCTATATTCCTACATAATTATATTAGAAATAGCACGTTATGCTCTCTTATTAAGTGACATATGTCACACTTTCCATAACAAGTGCATATTGACAGCCAACTACATTAGCCAACAATATTTACACTTTAATTACAGCTTTTGAAATAATATGTACATAAGTTAACAGTTGGACTTGATATCTTTGGAGGTCTTTTCCAACCTTAACAATTCTGTGATTTTATTATATTTTATGATATGTTAACAGGGCCAAAATTCATAAAAGTAGATCCCTGTGTAAATCTCCATTATGTAGACACCCATTTGTAGATGGGCAAATATTCTTATAATAGGCACGGTTTAATTCAATAATGTGGGAAACAAGATTTATTATGTCATTAACAAGTCAATTTACTTGAAAATTCTAATAGACACATCCAGTATTGTTTTTCAGTCTTGAATGGCTTTTGAATTTAGCTGGATTTCATTGTGATTGTTCCGTAGAAGAAGATAGACTTACTGTGTTCTCTTTGTTACCTCTGGCCTCCAAAGTGTCATCAGCACAGGGAGGTTGTGCTTAGCATAATTTCTGCTTTATTACCATCCTTGACTGTAATAATATATTAGTCAAACCAAGGACCAGTTGTGGTACCAGAGAGCTTCTGATTTATGAAGATGTCAGCTCCCACGAATCTGGCCCATCACCGTGGTGGCACCCCTAACAGCATTAGAGGGTCGTGCTTGTTTCTACCAGTGGGTTTGTAATGTTCCCAGCAGGCTATGATTCTTTTTTTGCAATATGGTGCTGTCAACACTGTTCTCATCAGTTATACATATCAGTGGATTATTAACAATATTTGTCAGACTTCTATATTAGTTTTGTCCCACAACAGCCTTGCCTCACTTCAGCAATAGAATTACATTTTACATTGTCTCAAGAAATGCTTTTAAATTAGAATTGATGTTTCAGTCGTATGATTTTTCACTGCTGATGTAATTTAGTTTTCTATCTAAATTTTTATATGAGTATATGACTTATTTTTTGGAGGTGTGATCCTATTAAAGACAGCTGAAACACAGAGAGTTCCCACAGCAGAATTTGGGCTAATACTTCTCCCATGCATGGCAGACTAGAAGAGTGGTCAAGACACATATAAATTTCAAAAGTAAATGGAAAAGAAATACAAAACAAGAAAAACTTGAAGTCTCAGAGCAAGACTTCCCCTTAAAATGTATGCATTGAATCAAAATGTCAAATACGTACAAATGTAAACACCGAGTATCTTGTATAATCACTAGACGAGCTATCATATTTTGTATATTTTGCAGCTAAAGCTATTATAGGATTCGATTGCTTAAATTGTATATAAAATTACCAAACTTTTACCAGGAAAATACGTGGGAATGTTTTCCTCTTTGCTGCGTATCCCATTATAGTGGGAGCAGCTGTGGCAGTACACAGCCCCTTTAAAACCAATAAAACTGAGCATGCAAAGGGGCCAGCCCAGAACGCAGGAGCAGAAGCCAATGATTCATTTGAACGTCTGTCTCTGAACTGAAACACAAAATAGCAATTACCTCAAAGCTGCTTGCTGCCACAGCTAGGAAGACTCTCTCACATTTAAAGCACACTACCCACACAACAGAAAATAGGTTTTTTTTCTTTTTTTCTATTCATTGTGCAGCTTGCAGTACTGGGCTGATGGTGGAATTTAGCATGTTTCAATCTCAGGCACCAAGTTCAAACCTTGCCCATGATGATGGTGACCAAAAGTTATTACTTGATTCCCACTTAAATTATTTTAGAGTCAGCTCCTTGTAGAAAAGAGAAACACATTGTAAGCTTATCTTACCCAGACAATCAGCAATAGCTCAGCCTTTTAGGACAACCTGGAGAAGAATAGGGCATTTCGCACTGCCATGGCCCAGAAGGTTCTTATCTCGAGAATGAAGAAAGAATTAGGTTTCAACAACATCTACCACAATGAGATCCTGTTACCAGGTCTGCATGTCTATGGACTTCTGTAATATAAACAGTAATTAAATCCCACTGCCCCAATACCTGCTGAAAGATTTTCTAAAATAAATGTGTCTTCCACGACTCTGGCAAAAAGTTATGTAAAAAATTTACTTTCTCATTTCCTAAGGGAAAAAAGCCCACCAAAAAAAAAGAGCCCCATGCTCTTTAATCTGTAAGTGACATATCTATTAAAATGTCAGGTTTAAAGTATATGAGCCAATAAGTGAAACCACAAGATTACTTTTAAGTAAAAAAGGGTAAATACCCCTATACATGAAATTCAGAATTCTGTAATAATGCCTATAGATATGTAGGTGGCATAATGAAGTGAAATAATAAAGACATGTGCAGGATTTATTATTTTGCTATTTAAAAAGAAACAACAGTGCAACCTGAAGAACAGAAGGAAAGAGATATTCTCATCCTAATTTGCACATAATTTACTTGAAAAACTTCCATGAGTGCTTACAGGACTTGAATTCTCATATAACGAAAAACACTCTAAGTCTTTCCAGTATCCCTCGGAAGAAATAGCACAGCTGATGTCAAATAATTGAAATAATGCAGCAGGGCACCTGAGAAATTCTTCCTCTGGGAATTGTAGAGAACCTTTCAAGTGATCTATATTTCAAAGAAAATTGGCTTAAAATCCGATGTTCTTTTACTGTTGACCACCACTGTTCTTTAGTGCTTCTGCAGGCATAGGATAGAGCTGGTTATGTAATCACGTAGTACTGACATAGAAATCTGAGTGCCACTTTTTTCTTTCTTTCCTATAAATCCATTTATCCCCCTTCATCAGGAACTGTAGTGATAGGACAAGGGGGAATGCCTTCAAACAAAGTGGGCAGGTATAGATTAAATATTAGGAATAAATTCATTACTGTGAAGGTGATAAGGCACTGGCACAGGTTGCCCAGAGAAGTTGTGGATGCCTCATCCCTGGAAGTGTTCCAAGACCAGGTTAGATGGAGTTCTGAGCAGCTTGGTCTAGTGGAAGGTGTCTCTTCTAACCCAAACTGTTCTAAGATTCTGTGATTCTATTTAATTTTCCTGACACATGATCTAGAAGTTCGTCAGTGTTTCCACATGGGCTCAGGTAAAAGAAGTTTGAATGATTAATTTACAAATGAACATAAATCCATATTGCCCAAATGAAATGTACATCTTCCGAGTCAAGAAGGAGCTTGAATTTTAGCCATCAACAACTTGCAGTGCCTACCCTTAAACTGCTTAACATTAAAATACAAAGGATTGTATTTCTAAAATTTTGTGGAGGCCAGAACGTATCAATGATCAGCATATTCGCAGAAAAGCTTACAGTTAAGTCATGTCTTAGCCAAGGAAGATGTAGAAAAACTGCTATAAGCCTTCCATAACTCCAGCATGACGAAAAGAAGGGAGCTGGTGTCTGATACGCACCGAGATGTTTCTTCCACCAGGAGTAAGGTACAAATGCAAGAGTGCTGCAAGAAGGCCAGAGCATCTGAACCACTAAATCCTGGATTTGTAAGCCGTGACTTAATCCAAAGGCTGCCAAGTGAAATCACAGTGGTGGATCAAACAGCTGAGGAAAGTACTCCTTAAAAGAGTGTCAAGATGAGCAAAAAAATTAAATGAGTACTGAGTGACAGCAAGTAAATGTGAAGAACCCCTGGAATCTTATAAGGATGTCTTGAAACATCTTAAGATACATTGAAAAATTTGGATTTGAATTCTTTAAGTCCCTAGAAAGCAAAGCTGTAATAATTAATAACCACATTTCATAATCTAGGCAAATAGCAGATGATAGATGATTCTTTCATATAGGAAGAATGTCCCTTATTACATTTTCCAAAGTCTTGCTTACCATTAACATTTTAGATCTACATCATATTTGAGATGCCTTAATCAAACTGCTTAATATTCTAGACTGACAGGCTCATTAAGCTGAACAGTAGGATTGCTGTCATATGCACTTCAGGCACTTACAGTAGGAAATTTTCTATTTTTAATTCCAAATGTTTAAAGAGAAAATTTTACCATTAGAACTGTAACTGTACTTCTTTTCTTTGAGAGGCATCACTGTATGTTTGGCATCTCAGCTTTATTTTGGGGGTCTCTTACATTGTGAGCTACTTAAACAAAGGAGCAGTGACAGCAACAGCTTTGGTATAGTGGCTACCCATTTTTTTTAATCCGTTCATGATCTCTAGCAATTTCTGCCTAGCGATATTAAAGAATCATCTACTGTAGCTATAGGTGCTTGGATTGATACCATCCTAACTCCCATTTGGTCTATATCATTTTAATGCATTAGAAAATACCTACCAAATTTTATTCAATGGTAAGAGCAAAACAATTTTGTTTTCCATGTTTCTAAAACATGTTTCAGAAAAAAAAATTTCTCCAAGGCCAAGTTTATCAAAATCAGTTAGAGGTGCTTCACAGTGCTGGAAGCATCTGTGTGGAAGCCTCATTAGCGTTGCAAGTCAGCGTGAGTTAAGTTTCGAGCTGTTAGTTTCTTTTGAAGGTTCTTAACGCATACCTATCTAAACATCTTTATTCTGGCAGTGTATAAAAACTTCCCTCGTCAAGATCATCCTTGATCTGGAGATCTAGAAGATAAATCAAAGAGTGTTTAAAGGGAGTTTGGAGTGCTAAGTACTCCAAAGTACTCTTCTTTCAGATCAAAGGAAAAGTGCAAGTACAGCTCTTTGAGTAGTAAGATACCTGGTATTAAACAGGAATTAACACAAGATTCCTCAGTCAGGCTGGGTCAGAAGCTGTGTTCTGTGATTACTGGTGAAGAAAGCGAAGACAAAGGCCAGGAGACAGGGAATAAAAATGTAATGGATAAAAACTGACATAAACAGGAGCAAGAGGGCAATTCCAGGAGAAAAGTAGGAACACAAAAGTAGCTTAGCAGACATCTGAGAAAATCAACTACTCCTAATGCTACTTTTGTTACTTCCACAGAAAAGGAATCTCATATTGTCTTTGAAGAAGTCAGGAAGGACTGAACCTGCTTCAATGTCACCCCCTAAAGAAAAGAGCCACAAAATGCACATAGACAAATTCAACTATTGGCCACACATTTTCCTTTCATATTTTCAATAAGGCAAGAAACGAAAAAGGATTTTGGCAAATATTTAATCAGAATATCAGATCTCTACACTAAATTCTATTTCTAAGTTACAACAGCAGCTGATAAAACCATTCTGGTTTTTTTGCTATCTTCTCAGGAAGTATCATTATAAAGTCTGTTCAAAGAGTCTATTTGTAGATCGGTACCTTCACAATTTTTTCCCTTATTATATATAAGCCAAAATCGTAATATGAATAGTAGCTAAATCTCCCTGCCACATTAAATCTCAATGCCATGACAACATGCTCTTGTTCCTACAACTGAGCTTTTTTTTTTTTTTTTTTCCCTTTTTGTCTCTTTCTCCCTTTCTTTGTGGAGATCCAGTGAGAGGTAGAGTTCAGATGAATGACTCTACTGCTTTGGAGGTATGACCATATGGTTTCCTGAGACTACTAAGGAACTTCAAGATAAAACATCCTACTATTTTTCTATTCTTGCCAAAACTTGTTTCCTTGAGTAACATCTAAAAAGGGTACTGGTGCAATTTTTCTTCATGCAAGCATGCACAATTTTGTGTTTGTACTCCTGTGTATGATTTGGAGATGTTGCTGTCACTTCTCCTACGATCAGGTTTCTGAACTGAGACTCATAGCCACACCTGATTCATTTGGGCTCACTGAACTTTTTTTTACAATAAAGGCAGTCTAAAATTCCTGTAATTGTTGCTTATGATTTGTTTTTATAAGACACAGAGGTTGTAAAATAAAAAATAAAAAAATCCATTGGCAATCTCAATAATATTGTTCTTTCTACTTATTTTGGCTCTTTTTCCTCAGTATAAGGTTGCATACTGAAGGCATTTCCTCTGAAAGCTAAAAAGTGAGGTCACTGAAACAATTGTGATAAGATATTGTTTCTATCTGAAATTAGATGCCTCTGTCTTATCTCCATGTTTGATTAATTCCACTGCAAGAGAATCATCTCTTGTTTTCATATAAACTGCTTTCAGCTTCCATTTAACTCCTTCATTTTTAGTTTACAGAAAAGATACATATTTTAACAGAATAATCAAAAATAGCAAGATTCCAGTGGGGGCACCTACACACTAAAAGACAAATTTCCAATTTTGCACTTGAAAGGGGACAGCTACCTGATAGATCAGTTTTATTTTTTCTCCCTTTTCTTTCTACCTGCTCAAGGTGAAAACTGCTAAGTAAGAAAATGTCTATGTCATTTGATAATCACAGAATCACAGAATGGCTGGGGCTGAAAGGGACTTTAAATATCATCTCGTTCCAACCCCCTGCCATGGGCAGGGACACCTCCAACTAGACCAGGTTGCTCATAGCCCCATCCAGCCTGGCCTGGAACATTTCCAGGGATGGGGCACCCACAGCTTCTCTGGGCAACCTGTGCCAGTGCCTTACCACCCTCACAGAAAAGAATTTCTGCTTAATATCCAATCTAAACTTCCATTGTTCATATTGAAGCCATTCCCCCTTGTCCTATCACTCCAGGCTCTTGCCAGAAGTCTCTCTCCAGCTCTCATGTAGGCTCCCTTCAGGTGCTGTAACACTTGCCATGAGGTCACCCCAAAGCCTTCTCCAGGCTGAACAACCCCAACTCTCTCAGCCTTTCCTCCCAGCAGAGCTGCTCCATCCCTCTGATCCCCTCAGTGCCTCCTCTGGCCTGGCTCCAGCAGGTCCCTGTCCTTGCTGTGCTGGGAGCCCAGAGCTGCTGCAGCACTGCAGGTGGGGTCTCAGCAGAGCGGGGCAGAGGGGCAGAATCCCCTCCCTGCCCTGCTGCCCACGGGGCTTTGGCTGCAGCCCAGCACACGGGGGGCTCTGGGCTCCCAGCGCACACGGCCGGGTCATGTCCAGCCTCTCCCCCACCAGCAGCACCCCCAAGTCCTTCTCCCAGGGCTGCTCTGGATCTGCTCATCCCCAGCCTGGATTGGTACTGGGGGCTGTCCTCACCCAGGTGCAGCACCTTGCACTTGGCCCTGTTAAGCCCTAAAAGAAGTCAAGCATTTACTTTTAACAGATACAAACTGGCGCCATGAGATACGATTCATCTTGTTTTCAACAAGAAGCAACTACCTCAAGATAACTAAGCACAGTAACTCTTGGCTAGAGTGTCTATATAAAGCAAAGCAGCACTCATTCCGGATTAACAAAATGCTATAAAACATAAAACTTCTACCAGACCGCAGATAGCAGACCTAAAATAGACCTCAAAACTGCTTTTACTCCCATTTCACATTAAAAGCAAGACACGTCATTGTTAAGCCATGTGTTATATCTCCCAGAAGGCAGTAGGGCAGTCCAAGCGTTGACTGTAATATGAATTAAAACATAGTCATCATGGAATCACAGAATTATAGAATATCCTGAGTTGGAAAGGACCACAAGGATCATCGAAGTCCAGTTCCTGGCCTTGCACACTACAGCCCCAAGAGTCACACTGTGTGCCCAAAAGCATTTACCCAATTACTCCTGGAGCTCTGGCAGGTTTGGTGCTGTGACCACTGTCCTGTGAGCCTGTTCAGTGCCCAACCACCCTCTGGGGGAAGAACCTTTTTCTGATATCCAAATTAACCTCCCCTGGTTCAGCTTCAGGCCATTCCCTCAGGTCATGTCATTGTGCCCCGGAGAGAAGGCTGTCCTTGATGAGGAAGTTGTAGACTGCAGTGAAGTCACCCCTAAGTCACAAGGCAATGACAAAGGTTTGAACACAAATAATTTTCCTTTTCCCACCATTACTCTCATTGAATTTCAATGATTCCGAGACATACTTCTAAAGAAAAATCGAAGTCTACTTAAGAATTTCTAGCCTAGTCTAAACATGTGAGACAAGTCTGCTTAGCAAGACAGAAAAGTTGTGGGAAAATTGTGACTTGGGATTCAAAGTTTTGAATACTACGCTCTAACCTCAGTGTGCTTTGTTCTCTATAATACGTAAACATGAAAAATCCAGCTAAAAATAGATCTTACATTTCATAAATATATTATTATCTAACTATGGGATGGACCTGAAAAACAAAATTTGCATAGTCCGGCTTTGATTCATGGATAGAAGGAAAACTTTAATATTTAATGATCCTACAGCAACCTTTGAGAGGTTCCAAGGAGACCGTGAATGAAAATGGAGTGTACTGTTAATATATCACTCACAGACAATGAAGAGATGTAATCTCTACTAAATTATAATTTTCAGTGTATGCAACTTATAAATTTGAGACAAACATACAAAGGTCCCTACGTTAGAAATTAGTTACACACTATTACTGGTGTTATGCCCTCACTCTCTGCATACATATATGTATTTAAATACCTCACCTAAACAGATTTAACCATGGCTAAACTAAAAAGCACATGGCTATTGTAAAATAATAGTCACACCTTGCAAATAGATTTTGGATTTCCTGGTTCATTTCTTTTAAAAGTTATTAGCTCCATGTCTTCGTGGTCAGCTGAACTGGAAGGGAAAAAAAGGGCACACCTTGGCTGTTTTCTGCCACATACTTAAAAACACCATTAATTTTTCTTGTGTAGTCTTATGACCCATTTTTAAAATAAGCTAACCCAGTAAAATGAAGTGAAATTAAAATACTAACCCTATTGAAAGCAAAAGTAATGTTTTACCTCCATATTTTGAACTATCCCAAAGCTCCTCTCTCTGTCTTTAGCTGCCCCAGGCTGTCAACTAGTTCATACAAAGAAATGAACAGTGAAAATTATATTTTAAAGAAAGCTATGGTGATATTGACTGATTTCATTAGAGGTGGATCTAATATTTTTTCTTCCTTTTTTGCTTCTTCTTTACTCTGTGCTTTCTGAGAATGCTGCAAAAAAGGTGTTCTATGTGACCTAAAAAATAAGTTATAAGGTATACAAATATATAAAGACTCACAAATGTTGTTCCAAAGCATTATTGCTGTCACATAATGCAGTAAATTCTTGTCATTATCCCAGATACTGGTCTTAAATTATTTTATTCTACGTCTGTGGGATAATTAGTTTCTGTTCCAGGATAGTTCTCAGAGCCTATGGATACTTCACCATTCCCTAAATGGAGTTAGGAGACTGTAAAGTCAGGTTTTTCATAGCAAGTAGTTACTCTGTCATCCTGAAAGGATATTTTCTTTTCTGTATGAAGATTGCTGCTCTAAAGATCAACATCTAAACTTTTTTTTTTCTCTTTTTTTTTTAATAGCCACACATCATTTCTTAAGGGCAAAACACTTCCCTAGTATGGAGAAATCCCTCTGTGTCTACTAGGAATCAGTATGGTGCACTCTCTGCTTGGAGTGATAAACTAAATGAATGTAGACAACAACGAACTCATTTCTTTGTTGAAGGGGAATGCTAATGGCATTTATCCTGCACTTCATGATAAATTCATTTAAAAGACCAAAATGCTGGGGGGAAAAAATCCTGATTTTAGGAAATGGGCATAAACTGTCCTTTACTTGCTCAGTTACAAACTGCTGAGAGTAGCAACAATGCACATTTAAATTGTTTTTAAATCCTTGTGTATATCTGTTAAATGTCTAAAAATGTTTTTCATAAAAGTGTCCTGGCTTGCATTTTCAAATGGAAGAACAGTTAACAGTTCATGCTGTATGAATAACTGGTTTTATTTAAAAACATAGATTGGAGAATATATCTGTTAAAGCACAATGCAGCGGTCTCATTCTCAGGGCTATTCAACTCAGAGTCTAAACCACAACAAGCTCTTAAGTTTGAGCTTAAGTCACATCACCTTATCCACTTTGAGCCTACCATTCACAGGACATTGAGCTGATTGACATCTTGTTGCTACAGAGGAAAGTCTAGCAACATTTCCTTCCCCTTCCCAGCACTTAATTCCTCATCATTTCTCCCTTTCCTTCTTATAGTTATGCAGCCTTGCTTCCCCCCTGTTCACTGAACAAATCTAAATCACTAAAATCAGAGGGGGGGAAAAGAAAGCAAGCAACTTTTGTTTCTTTATGGTTGGGTAATTTTCTGTTATTTTGGTGAATTAAGCAGGCTTGCAGACGGCCAAGAAAATTAGCAGCAAAGGGAAGGGGAAGATGGATTGGGATACCTAGCCAAATTTCCCTTTAAAGCTGTCACTCACACACACCTCAAACCAGCCTCAGCTTCACCCCATCCTATCCTGCTCTGTCCTTCTCACTCCCATCAGTGTTTCTGTCTGTGAACTATAAACACCTGGTAAAGCAATTTTTTTTCCCTTGTTTCCCTTTTGGTTTGTTGAGTTGGGGGTTTTATTGGGGTTGTTGGTTTTTCTTTTTCCCTCTGCTTTAACACAGATAAGCTTTTTCTTTAACTGTATATTTTGGGGAAGAACTTTCTTTTTTCAGAAAACCTGTTTTCCCTCTACTTTCCATGTTATTCAATAAGTGCAATGAAGATGCATAATCTCCACATTTTCTCACAGTCGGAAATTTAAAGGCTTTTATGAATTTCCTTTTTTTGCCTTTTCAAAACTCTCCCAGGTTTAGAAGTATGTACCAAGTTTTATATGTTGTGGTTTAATTTTATAACGGGCACTTCTCCAAATATTTCAAGTTTGAGAAAGATACAGTAACCAAAACAAACAAACAAACAAACCACCACAAAATAAACCAAAAAAACCAAACAAAAAAACTCCAAAACAAAAAAAACCACCCAAAACTCGAGGATTTCTAGGATCATCCATTCTGCTGGGTTCAGTATAAAAGGCAATGATAGGATGGGAAAAAAATTTAAAAAGACAGGTGTCTATGTTCACATGCTAATCTTAGATTTTATATTATAAATATGAATTCTTAAAAAAGCATATATGCATGGAAGAAAATCAAACAGCCTGTAGATATTTTCAAGAATAGATGAGTTCTGGCATTTTGAAGAAAGAATTAATTTCACCTAGCTCTGTGATCTGTTTAGTGGATAACAGTGGGGTTTTGGAGGAGGAAAAAATATATTGAACAGACACTTTCACTAGTAGTGAAACACAGTTTAGCAGGAATGTGGGTTTAGATCCATAATAATAGTGAGCTCCAAAGCAGGATCCTTGAGATCCTGGGAAAACAGGGAACAGCTTTGCCAGTGTTCTTGTAGCTTATCAGAGTCACCTCAAATTCTCCTGCTGAGGTTCTAATAAAACTACTCCACAGCTAATAAATACCTCTGGCCTTGCTGTGCCAGCTCCTCTCCTTTTCAGATTCCATTGTGCCTCATTTTTCCTAGACTCTTGTTGAGTTTGTTACGTTATGTGTCTGAAAGTACTTTTGCATTAAAATTCCCAAAAGAACTAATTTCTGAAAGGCAGTATTTACTTGAGAAGCTACTTTATATATGCCAGTGGTATAATTAGCAAAATTTGCAAATGCTAGCCTTTATTTTAAGGGCAGAAAATGTAAGAAACAACACACCAACTAAAATTTTCTTATAAAGTATGGCCAGGTACCTTTTCTCATCCCTCTTTCTTTTGAAGAAACTGACCCTCTCCCACAAGGCATTTTTCCAGTTTTTGATGGATAGAACATATTTCCTTAGAAGTCTTGCAAGCTGAATGAACAGGCAGTCCTTTTCACTGCACAAATCACACATGCACACAAAAAAGAAACTGAGGAAATCTGAGCTCATACTCCTGCACAAAGGCTGAGTTTATAGTGCCTGTTTTGGTGGAGGTAACAGGTAATTCTTTGTTGGCTGTGCGTGTAACCTATTGCTGGAGATAAGAGGTTTGTTGACCACTTGAAAAATTATGTGGGACACAAACAGCAAATAGTAGTGGTCTGTGTGCTGGAATTTGTTTGGATTACTTCACTGGCACATTTTCAGAAGTGCCACAAGCCTCCTATTCCAGGTTTACCCGCTGTAACGGGAGCACAGAGAGTGTGACCCTGAGCACTGGCAATTCCTGGCTGCAGAACAGTCTCTTGCCTCCGTGGAGAATTTCAGAGGGTCAGTCTCGCTTCTTGAATGAATTCCCAGAACTGGCATGGCATATGACTAACTATCCATCTACAAATGAAAAGGAGGACTTTAAAGAAGTTAAGTCCTAGATGTGTGCTGAGAGAATAGAAACTACAATTAGACTCTAATTTTAACTAGATGATCTTACCAACTTTTTCTATTGTTATTATTTCAGCCATGCATTTGTAGATACATTTCAATAAAAGCTGACTTTTTAGTATTGTTTCTAAGAATGACACTACTATGAATTATAAAGCTGCTAAGTGCAACATGACAAGCCAAAACATAATGTCAGTGCATAATAAGCTATTTACATAGTTATTTACAAAGCACTGGTAGGTACAGATCTCTTGATACACTTGGTTGTAACATGGATGGTATCAAGATGGGGTTAAAATCATCCAAAACATAGAAAGGATATATTTTCATTTTTCTCACAGTATTAAAAAAGAAAAGTCAAAGCAAAGACTTAAGATTGCTTTAATTAGGACGATTTCTGCTTTCAAAAATAGTTTTTGTTTTACCTCCAAACTCCAGCTTTTTGAAATAAAAGAGCTGTAGTTTTTGGGTAATAACACTATATATGGTTAACTACATATGCAAGGCTGGAAGCTGAGAGCTGAGATGTGGAAGCAAAGTGGGAGGAAAACGAATGAGATGTCAGCTCCACGCTCGGTGGCTCTTCAGGCAGCCTGTTTGCATGAGCAGAACAATACTAGGATACACTGAGTTATTATTTGTTACGTGATACCAAGGCAAGGATTCATGCAATTGCTTACTATTGCAATCTGGCCTGTGTAGTAGACTTCCTGAAGAGGAGCTATTGCTAATATTGTTATTGCTATTGCTGTATTTAAAGGATAGGGTGAATAGCCTGGATTTAATTTGTTGGGCACTATTTCTTGCTTGGTGTGTATATCTGCCTATTGTTGACCTGTACCAACAGCTCTGCCAAGACTTACTCTGCACCTGTGTTTTTTAACAGCCTCTCTCCTACTGAGCTTGTTGGGTTCAATGCCAATTATTAGATTTCAATGAGATTTTTTTCACTATCAAGATGCTGTCAGAGATGCTAACATTTTTCATCCTTTCAGGTATTTATCAAAGCCATACTATCAGTCCTACTGTACTGTAACCAAATTAAACAATTACTATTTTTCTTACATTAAAAATGTCCAAATATTAGGCCATTTTCATTTTAGTGGTCTTGTTATATAATTTTTCATTAGGTACCACCTAATAAAATAATACTTCACAGTGCCTTAGATGGTCCATGTGATCAACTCTTCTATTTTAAAAAAGCCAGTTAAACTGGCAATTCACAGCACTGCAGAAGAAGGAAATTACAGAGGAGCTGGGATTTTTTTTTCTTCTATGTGTGGCCTGAAAATCACACATTAGTTGCATGATCACTCATAAAGATCATGGATGCTTGTAAAGATACAGAAGCAAAGATGAGAGCACTGTTTCATCTCATGTCAGACAGTAGAGTTCTGTATCAGCCTTTAGCTTCTGCATTCCTAACTAGTAAGGATTCAGTGGAGACTTGCCAAATAGTTTGTTCAGGGAATAATTTAGAAAGCTTGAATATAAAGATTTTGATTTAAAAGTAAATATTAGTATTCATTTATAAATCTTTTCACATAGGAGCTGAGGAAAAGTTGTGGTATGCTTCTATTCCATTTGTTAAAAAGTCAGTCCCAAACACTCAGCTATTACCAAAAAGTGTGTCTTATTACCCACTATTTAGAACTGAGATTGAATGTTATTCTGTGGGACATCTCATCAGATCAGAAAAAAAATAATCCTAGAAATTAGCTTTGGAGATTATTGAACAATGCATAATACCCGGTTCATTACAGGAAATCAGAATAAACAATGTTATTTGGGCTTCAGTCCTTGAGTTTATGGAAGTGTCCCATGAGCTGAAAGGAAATTTGAACTGTGTTATTCCACTACACACAGGAAGATTTAATTAGATGCATCAACTGCTTAGAATATATCTTGATTGCAAATATGTACAATCTCACATTTGCATCCTGCTGTATCTCATGAAAAGTCCAAGCAAAAGCAGCAGGTCTGCCGTGGAACAAACCTCAGGCACTGTGATCTTGCCTCTTTCATTGGTTTCATATGCTCTCAGCTATTCCTAGCCTGTAGCAGAGCTCTCCGAGTGGAGATGCACAAGGGGAAGATGGAAGTTGGATGTTTACAAACACAACTCACCCTTTACTCCAGACTGGAAAACATACTTTCTTTTCTTGTAGCCTTTTTGGGGGACAGTTTTGTTTCTTGTGTATCTTACGTGGACTTCTTAGAAGTAGGAAAAAAACTGTGTTCATTCATATAAAGTTACTTACTGAATAGTAACAAAAATTGTGTTACCTCATATTATATGCAGTCAATGAGACAGACTCTCTCCCTATCACAATGCAGGGTTCTACAAATGCAGGTATTCGTACTTAATTGTCCACTACTTTACACATAAAATACGAGCAGTTGTATTGTACATCAGTTACCTGTCTTTGGTTTTATCCCTCTCACTCTTTGTTTTCTGCCTTCTCATTATAAATTTATTTGGTTTATTGTTGTCATTATTATTTCAATCATTAAACTGTTCTTATCTCAACCCACTGGTTTAATTTTGTTTCTGATTCTCCTCCCCACCCCACTGAGGGTGGAGGTCAGGGGGTGAGCGAAGGTCTGCAAAGTTCTTAGTTTCTGGATGAGGTTATGCCATGACATGTCTGCAGATAAAATGATTTTTTATTCCTCTTTAACTTCATCAAGTCAAATCAAACTTAAACTGGACAGCCAAAATAAATGCTTTCAGCTGAGAAATAACACATATTTTTATATGCAGGGGTCTCCTGCCAGCTATGCTTGATGCTATTCTAAAAATTGTTGAAGACACTACCAGCCAAAGCGTGTTGGAAAACGGAGTCACCAAGACAAGCTCACAGGAAGAGGAGAAAGAAGGAGATTTTCTGTAGTCAACAGTTTCCATACCACATTTCTGGTGGAAAGAGAAAGTAAAAGCTCACATTCTGGAATTTATTTGTTTCTTGTGTTAATTGTTGAGCTGTTTTCATATATTTCACTGCATTTATAAAAAACCCCAGAAATATCACAGTAATTAGTTCAGTCCATTAAGTCACTCCATGTCAGTATGTACTTACGTCAGACTTTTAAAAGTCGTGTGTCAAAGTCTAATTCCCTTACTCAAACTAAATACCACTTTTCAACATGAGTAAAATTAGAGGAGTCTGGCAGTAACAGATATACCAGACCCTATTTAATACTAGATAAAATGGTGCTAATGTCTCAAATCTATTTTGTACTGAAAAGATCTATAATCATCACATTTGTTTATCAGCATCCTGGGAATGCCTTTTCACTGCTTTCATTTGTGATACACTATACTAAGAAACAGTATATTTCATCCACACCTCTAGAATTATGTTTGTGATCAGAAATTGCTTTTAGATTCTGGAAACAAAAAAGTGTTCTTGAAGGCTTTCGTTGAGTTGCTGGATTGTTTCTGTGAGTTCAGTAGGTAATGAATCATGTGAACTTGTCTGACACAATTTGCAATTCTTTTATTTAAGGTCAGAATTCCACTGTGGTTTGAAACACATTCATTGTAATGATCACAAAACTATTTTTAATATTTATGGAATGGTACTGCAGATCCCACTATAAATTCAGAGCATATGTTTACCAGTGACAAGAAACAGAGGAATGTGCTAAATTTTATGAACTGTTAATGACTCAATAAATTGACTGCTTTGCAGCCAGAACCCTGTTACTACTGACATTGTCCAACATTCCAATCTGGATTTCTTATGGAGAAAGAAGTTCTATTCCAAATTTTCGTTCTATTTCTTTCCTTATTTTTCTTCGTACTAGGGTCTTGTGTCTTAAGAAGAAATACACAATTAAATGAACCCCAAGGTATATTTATCACTGTTGTAGAGATAGGAAGTTATGAGAATATAAGTTCATTCAGCATCACTTATTTAATATCACAATCACATCACGTAATCCTCTTCATAAACTTTACAAGCTCCATTTTAGTTGTAGTTGGACTGCAAGACAGTCCCCAAATTTTCAGAGCTCTAATGTTTGGGGATATTCCTCTTTTATTCCTAGCCATATAAAAATATGCATGAGCTCTGCCAGTCTTCAAAGACCTTAAACAGCTTTTTACTCTTTTTTGAGTTTTACCCCTGACACTTAGTTCCTTGGCACTTCTCACTGCACTTTGTTGTTTATCCAGTTCCTCATCTATCCACAAGGTTTTTGTCTACTAACTCAGAATTTCTCTAACTAAGCATTTTTAATCTGAAATTCATTAATTCCATTACAACCAAATTCCCTTCTCCTCAGTTAAAGGCAGGATTCTTTTAAGTACCAGTAGGATAAGCACATCTAGAGGCCCGTGAAGGCCTGGAAATCAAGATATGTACAAATAGACCAGATGGGATGACAGAACTGCGAGAGCAAATGACAAATCCAAAGTACTGCTGTAGTATTCTGTGTATTAATGCTTTTCTATAACTGCTATAAACAAAATAATGACTTTAATTCTGTTTCTAAAATTCAACCAGTTATGAACAATGCTATCAGAACTATACTAGCAATAGTTCTGCCTATTCCTCTTGCAGGAGGAGTCAAGTGGAAAAGCTAATCACAGCTCTTCAATTTTACATGGATTTCTTTGAGTTCTGTTTCTTTCAGACCTCACTTTCCTGAAGCCCATCCACTCTATTATTTAAATGCATCTAAAGCATTATTCTAGCACTGCTGCATGCTTGTCAGAGAATTTAACACTGTCCCATTGCAACATTTGTCATTAAGTTAAGATGCTTGACCACGGAGCTGATTTTTTTCATTGCCATTTAAATCCACCAGTCACAAAGATATTTCCAATATGTTCCTAATTAATTGCATCATATACTTTTATGTTTGCTGTGCACTAAAGGCATGTTAGCCAACATATTCCTTATGATCCAGTTGTGTGACTTACAGTGAAGTGTCACTGAATACCAAGACATATTTTACAGTGTAGCTGGATTAAATCGGAAATATGTGGAATATCCATGGTGAAAACACACAGGAAAATACAGCCTTCTTCTCAATCCAAAAAGAATATTCTACTCTAAGAGAGAAAGTGCAACTGGAAAAAGAGAAGGTAAGAATAAAAGAAGAAAACCACCCAGAAACCCATATGTTTTCTAGAAAAGGTAAATTCTTTAGCTTATGGTAGAAAATATGAAGACTCACCAGTCTGCACAAACCTATTTACCTCACATTTGCTATGGGCAATAAGATATTACTAATATTTTTTCCTACCACTTCATAGTACAACTCCCAGCTTATAAGCATACAAATTTTCGAACCTGTGTTGGATAGAGTGTTGGGAAATTATTTTGACCTGTCATGTTAGGAGAGCACAGGGGCCCACATTAAGTAAAATAAACATCATTTCAGTATGAAACAGGAAGTTTAAACATTTTATTGGCTGTGGATCAGAGAGAGATAAAAGAGAATTATACTAACCAAAAAACTGTGAAGACACCATGACTGACAGAGACATGTCAAATGAGGTGATGAAACAGTGCATGACCTTCTGGGGCAGAAGTTAACTGTTGAAACAATCTGCAGCTGATAAAACAAGCAGCACCTCACAGAATGATCACACCAGTAGTTCAAATTATTCCACTGGCATTTACTTTTGTATGAACTGAACAATTAAATGGCAACAGCTTGGGATGCTACGATTCAATGAGAAATGATTTACATCACTTTCACGATCATATGCCAAGGCCATCTGCATATCCAGGCTGGCAGCAAAACTGCCTGAGTTAAAGTTATGACTCAAATCACTAAATCTACTGGACCAGTGGTTGTCTTTTAATTGCTAAAGGGACGAAAGTTCTCTCTTTACCTCTGAGAGCTTTGGTTAAATGCAGAGACTATTTATGTCCAAAGTACAGACTAAAACAAGAGAGGTAGCTACTATCACTCATAATATTTTATTTATTCACTTATTCTGGTGAGGGAAGGGCATCTGTACACACACCTTATGTGTTCATTAATCAGCATCTCCCTAGAAGCACGAGCCAATATGACCAACCTGACCTAGTGAAAGATTCCCTTGCCCATGGCAGAGGGGTGGCCCCAGGTGATCTTTGAAGGTGCCTTCTAACCCAAACCCTTCCATGATATTTGAAAAGCTTAGTCCTTAACACATTTGCTGAGCAGACCAGGGCTCCTCCAGGGCAAAGACATACTTTCCAAGACAAGAAAAAACTGTAGATGGACAGAATATGCTATTCAGGTTTTTGTTATGAGACTGGCTTGCAGTTTAAAGCAGTTAAATAGGTAAATCAGTATTCACTAAATGTTGCAGTTGCATTCCTTTGTGAAAACTTCACTAGGAGCCTGCTGGCAGGAGCTGTTGATGTACCATTGCTAGAGTTTCAGTATCTCTCACTCTAGAGGCAAAATCTTATTTTTAGACTGCAACAAATGACTATGCACCAGTATTTTAAGAGTTAAACTTCTAAATTCCTCTTAACATGTGGTATTGGATATTAAAATCTATATTTGCACTTCAGAGCAGCAAATTGTTCATTGTAAGTCTAACATTTCCCAAATAAAAATGACATCTATTTGGTTGTCACAACTATTTGGGTTTCTTTTCTTAAGAAGGTGCCAAATTTACTTTCTTAGAAATCTATTGTGATCTCTTATTGTGAATCTTATTTTATATAAGTGCTCACTGCCTAATAAAAAACTGGCCATCTAACATTACTCTTCTACTAAAAGTACAGGAGAAGCCAGAAAGATGATAGGCTTCATGATTCCTCACTGAGATTTTATTTATTTGCAGTCAGAATTGGCAGGAAAAAAATAAAAGGTAGCGCTCTGCTGGAGAGCAGACAGTCTGTAATAAATACTGCAAAGCTCAGCTTTGAGGATAGTGGTAAATAGATTTCTCCTGAGGGTTAAAATTAGCATCCATGGTGGCAAACACCAAGATGTAATCCTGTCCCCACTGACATCAAAGGAAGCTTTTCTCTTAATTTCAGTGGAGTCAGAGTTTCTTCTGATGAGTCCTGCAGCAGTGGAAGGAGAGTATTTCCTACTGAGCGAGTAAGACAATAATTTCAGCAGTAAAATGGATTTGCACTCATTGTGTTTATCTCTTCCTAATGCTTTTAGTTCATTGAAAAGGCTTAAGCCAGGACTTTACCCTGCTCAACTTAGGGAAAAAAAATTGTGAATGATGGTAATGGAAAAGTAATTTATTTTCAGATTTCGATTGCAATGATAGCTTTGGTAAAAATTCCACAAATACCATTCTATATGCATCCTGTCCATCTCTTCTTAACATACAAATGAAAAGATTATGTAAGAGCTTCTGTTTAATCTCCTCCACTGTCTGTTAAACATTCCAGAAAAAGAAGCCATTTTTCTTGAAACAAGGAGGTTATTGACCCAGATGGCATAAACCTCACATCTACAATGTCAACAGAAAAAATTACTGCTGAAGACTTGAAAGTACTATTTGCCCATGTAAATTCAAAGGCATGGCCCCTTTTTATCTGTATGTTTTTCATGTTCACTGTTATGTGAAAGTCCGATTAAAAGCTTTTCAAAATAACCTGAGTGTGTAATTAGGGGGCACACAACTCCCATCCTGAGGTTAATATCCTCACAAACATGCAAAGTACAAACCTAGCAGAGAACCAATCTGTTTCATAATTCAGCTGCAGTGTCTCTCCCCTGCACTTAAAGGCTTACAGTGTTTTACAGAATGATACACTCATTGTTGCTTTATCAACTTAGAGAATGAGTAGTTGTTGAGATATTCATGTTATACATACTAATAGGCTAGTATTAATATTAATAACTTGCCATGTTCATTTTCATCTGGATTTGAAGATGAATATTTCACCCAAAAGTCAAGGGATTTTTTTTTTCTCCCTTAAGAGTAAAGACAGCCCTGTGCCATGATGTAAAAATATGTTTGTATACAGTATACTTCAGGAAGTCATAAAGCAAAAATAATTCTAAAGAAATGAACAGATATTAGTTTGACATGGTGGGTTTGGATTCTGTGGAAGCCGTTTGAGGAAAAAGACTGCACTTGAAAAGCTCACAGAGTGAAACACAATACCAAATATTGGTAGGATCTGAATAACCTATGCATATTCACAATAAAGCCAGAATTAGAGAAGGCAATTCTTTATTACATTTTAATGAAAAAATAAAGAGGAAAAGTTCCATCAAAAATGACTGCAGTCATGAAATGGCAACATTAAATAGATAGATCTAAGTTCTGGCTGGAAGGAATAGATAAGTAGCTTTGATAGCTGCATTTATATCCACAAGATGTAGGGACTTAAACATCTCCTCAAGGTGTAGTCATGAATACTCATTTTACAAGTACAGCCAAAGGTTAGTGTGAAAAATAAAATTCACCCAATGACCTGTACTGAACCATGAAAGATGGGGCTGTGGCTTCAGATCATTTGGCATCATTTAACGTCATTTAGCTGCCTCTGCATTTTTCTGTACTTCCTTTTCTATCAGTCTGACAACAATATTTGTGTATTTATAGAAGGTTTCTTCAATCTAATTTATTCTCACTATCTCTCACAATTAATTCTCTACTTAGGACATCAAAGTTTTTAAAAACCAATGAACTTCTGTACACACTAAAACCAGAGTAGAGCATATCCTACTGAAGATGATGCAACAAGAAGCAAAGGTAAACCTGTAAGATTATATTTTAAAAATTATATTTAAATTTTAAAAAATCAGAAAGGTAAATGGGAAGGAGAAATGCTGAGCTTGCTTCATAGAAGCAAGAAGGAAGATTGTCTTGGTACAAGTATTTTTTTATTTCTCCCCAATAACTTTCCAAATTAAGTAATTTATGTGAGAGTTTCTCTTTTTCTCCCCCTCCCTTTCTAGAGGTGGGTGCACTGTTTCTTTACGTCCTTGTCATTTATTTTAAGTTTTATAAGTGATTGGCATGCGTTTATGAGAAAGAGAAAGAAATGACAGTAGGTGATACACATCTTGAACTAAGAGGTGGTGAGTTCAGTTAGCAATAATAAATAATACGCTATTTCAGTAAGAAGATATAGCACAGCAGACAAATAATTCTGCCAGAGAGATCAAAACCCTTCCATCATGTTTATTCTCCTTTGTCTTTCCCGAACAGAGGTATCGGGTTTTACATTATGCTGATAGAGTAGGAGAGACCCTGTTAGAAGTGGGTTTTCTGGGAGCGCATCCAAGGCTTGAAAGTGAGCCAGTGGATCAGAGAGCGCTCCCTGGGCGGTGCAGGAGGTGAGCTGCTGGAGCTGATTGTGCAGCCCCTGCCTTATCAGCCACAGGTTGGAGTGCAGCAAGAGCGCAGTGGGAGAGGCAATGAGTTTTTAAAAGCTCTGTCTCAAAAAAATGGGAGCAATCAAGGAAAGGTACACTTGACAGTGGGATTCAAGATGAGCTTTGGGTCTCTCCTGCAAGAGAGGGCTGTAAAAGCTGCTCCCTTCTGCCTTAACTTGTAAAAAAATATTCTTCCCAGCTGCTTAAAGCCGTGATAAGATATTGATAGGGAAGTGTCAATGCAGGCGCATGAATGAAGAGTTTGTTGTGCCACTGATAAGGAAGCAAATGACAAGGAGAAAGTGAGGATCTGCCTGAAGGCAAGAAGGTCATAGCACAAATAATGAAATAGTTCAATCAAGAGGAAAAGGCAGACAAAACCTGGCTCCCTTCCTGCCCTTTGTCCTGTTGCTCTGGGTACAGGAGCAATGTTTATCAACACGAACAGTATAAATAATCCTATGAACACATGTTCTTCATAAGTGGCAAAGATCTCTAGAGGACAGTGCATTAAATTGTGGATATTATCTATCCAAACCAAAAATCAGAAAAGCATGAAATTAGTAATTGACTCAATTTACCTCATTTATTAGCAGCCTAGACCTCTGTTTGAATTAATATTGCCCAATGGAATTTCAAGTGGCAGTGACATGGCGTAGCATGACACAAATTAACGCCTGTTCCCCCTACTGTACTGCAAACCACCCATATCACCAATTAGGTTTGTTCTAATCTAATCTGCATGCTTTCACCACTCCTATTGACAATAAAATATGACTGTTTCGCCCTTCCTTCTCAGATGCCAGACTTGCTATACCAAGTAGCTGATTTTCCTAATGGCATTTGCATAGAGGGAACTGATTGCGTTCTCTGACTATCATACACTTGGTTGCTGTGGGCTGTACTACAGAGCACATCCACTCACAATTAAAATTGTCATTTTGTGCACAAGGTACAGGAATGGCCTCAACAGACATTTTACTCTTACACTGCCTATGATTTTACAATATAAATGATGCAACTTCTTATTTATCTACTCTTTTCCCAGCCAATAGTGGGGTTTGTCTTTTTTTTTCCTAACTAACTTGAAATGGGTTTTGTTTCTTAGTATGAATTAACCTTGGCAATGTACAAGATGCTGACTTGTACAGGGCCTGATTCACAGGCTATCAGGAAAAAACAGAAAGCTTTCTGTTGATACTGAGGGGTTTTTAGATCCCTTGAAATGTCCAAACACCAGTGTCATTGTATTCATATTACAGGCAACATTTTAAAATAAATTATGGAAAAGGATGAAATAAAGTGAAGCAAGGCTTTTTAAAATTATTCTTTTAGAAAAAAAAAGGATTGTAATAGCAATCGTGACCTTAGCATTGGGAATTTCCTGGGGAATTAATAACCAGCCAGGGGGTAATGGCCCTTGGCTTTGCCTCAGGCCATCAGCTCTCCCAGCTGGTTATTAATCCCTAGAAAATGCTCTGTATGTCAATTATTAATGTCTTAAGTTTTGTGTAGGCAAATTCTTGCTTTAATCCACAGTTTTAAAGCAAATAAAAGTATAGATTTAAAATCATGTAAAATGCAACACTGAAGAAAACTAATGGCAAAATATATATTTTATACTGGTAAATAAACTCACAATATTTTATGCTTAAACTAAATTAACTCATGGTGGCTCTATTTCTTCCTGTCAGCTTTTGATCAGGCCCAAGAAATACTTCTATGACTGTAGATTTTATTATGATATAATTGAAATTTCTTGCATACAGATATCCTATAATGGTAGAAATGATTAGCAGTTTATGTGTTTCCTTCAGAATTCAGAGCTTTTTCTTTCTTCCCCAGTGCTGAATTTTGAGGATAATCTTATCCTCAGAATGAAGAAACCCATCAGCAAGACTATCATAGCTATGACTACATAAACCTTCTTTTTTTTTTCCCTTTGAAAGAATGAGTTTGGGTCTCAGTTCCGAAAAAAAAAAAAAAAAGCAGAAGGAAATAGAGGTGAATTTCATGTACCTGTTCTGAATCAGATTTAAGCCTTGCTATATGGAGAAAAAAATCTTTGAGGAAGACCAGAGGTTATTGATTGAACTGATTTACATTAACATTAAGAGCTTCTCATAACACAAGAAGAAAGTAGTAAAAAAGAGAAAAAGTTGTATTTTTTGTGATATAATGATCTTTCCATCTTGTGTGGCTTCAAAATAAGTTGATCTATGATTGCAATTGATTGCTTGCTTATTTTGTTATAAAATTGAAGATGATAGTTTGGCAAAATAAGGAGTCGTACTTTACATTTTATTTTGTAATGTAATACCTGAGGGTTTTACAGCATCAATTCCATGAGTTTCCATTTCCTATCTCCAGAATATTTACTGTGTACATTTTATAATTAAGCAATGAGATGAGACAAGCAATACACTTCTGTAAGATTACAACATGCCTCTGGCGGTGTTATACGGGACAAGGTCATATCTAGAATTACTTTAATCACCCAAGTATAATAATTGCTTGGAAATACACTCCCTGCAGTGTCTTATTGCTAATAGAATTATAGCTGAGTCACACAATGCGAGCTATAGTTAAGCCTGGATAAGTAATTCTAATATAAAGGCTCTTTTTTCCAGCTGCTTACAACTTTCAAGCATTGGTTCTTTAGTCTTACCTATGACTGGTAGAAGCTTTGTGGTGTTGAAATGTTAAAAGCTACCTCACAGAATTCATTTTTATTGATAACCATACCCATTAATTTGAAAAAAAACCAAAAAATGTTTAGTACAGGAACATTTGTGATGGCTTGACAAGGAAACAAAAGGCAAAAGAGCAAGTCTAAATCCCCAGATCCCAAAGCTAAGGAGAATTCATGGGCATCACAGAGACATCCCCAAAATTCCACTTCCTCTATCTATGGACTAAGTCACCCTGCTGCTGAGATCCAGCCAAAAGTGCCTTTTCTTGCTGCAGCCAACTTAAGAGTCATCTCCTCCAATGGGAAGAGCCAAGGAGAACACACTGGCAGAATAAAGGCACTGGCATTGGCTGACATTTCTGGAAAAAAACAGCATCAGGTACATCTGCTTAACACTGATGCACACAGCTCCCTAGCAGCCAAGACCAACAGCTTTTCAGATTTGGATAACCTGAGTCTGTAGAAATGTTGCTGAGGTTTTGAAATGCATCTGAAGATGAAATGAACACCCCTGCGCAGGTATGGGACAATGAATCTCTTTTAGAGCTTCAGACAATAACTGCTTAGAGGAGTTGGAGTGTCATTTCTAGTCACAAAGAACCAGAGTAGGTTCCCATGTTAAACAAAGGCTGAATTATGAAAGCTAGTCTGACCATCCATGCAGGGAAAAAAAAAAAAATCAACACCATCCACACCAAAAAAGTATCTTTTTTTCTAGATAGAAAATAGGTAGTATAATAAAACTAATATTGTCTGATTAATATAAAACTAATTATGTGAGACATGTCAGTTTTTACTGCAGCAGAGGAAACACCTTCTGTCTTTCCAGGTGTGCTGTACATCTGCAAGGAAAACCATGGCCTCCTTATTTTGTCTAAGTCATAGCCTACTCATCTTCATGCATTTTGCCTTAAATCTGTGTTTCACCAAGGATGATGAGATCATGGACCATAAACTGGACAAAAAATAGCCAAGTAACAGCAGATAGTCAGTGACAATTCCAGCACCAGCAGCTCTGCCTGGCCCAGAGATATCCTTAGGAGAAAGTGTGGAGATTATGTGAACAATGAATAAAGGGGTTTGGGTTTTTTTTTTCTCTTTTTACCAAAAGCTCCTGTTTATAACTTCATTATCTATTACTTCCTTTTGAAGAAGCTCCTATGAGGTGAGAAAGAGGCCAGTATTGTGTTTTATTGTCTAGCTAATCTTTATGTCATAATCTTAATGCTCCAGCTATTCTTGTCAGGTGAAATTATTATTTCTCCTACTTTAACTTCAAAGGGGATTTTTTTATATGCCTTTAATGAAGGGAACATGGTCACATACCTGGAAATTTTACATGTCAAAATGTATTATATTTTGCATTTTCTCAGGAAACAATTAGATTCAAGCCACTGGGCTGCCTGAATACAGATAACCTGCACTTCAGTAGCATTATATATGTTTGAGAACATTTCCTGAGGTATTTATATCATGCGAGTTCATGTGCCTATATTCCATTCTCTGAGCAAGGGACTCCTATTATCCCTATTTTGCAGGTGGGAATATGGGAGAGTTTATGATTTGATCAACAAGAACTAATCAAATTTTGGCTTCCTAATTCGCAACAGCTATTCTTTTCCACGCTCTTTCAGCTTCATTTAATATTGCTTAAAGGTGTGCCTGAGATACATGTGAATATGGAGGACAGAAAAGCAATTTTATATTTACCAGCAGGAGTTAAAGTTCATCTGGAAACTTTTTGAAATCAGGTATTTAGGGATAGATCATGAACTTGGAGAAAAATGATAAGAATGATCATGAATCTGGAAGACATGTCAAGATTGAAAAGGTGTGAGATTGTTTACTGCTGAGGAAAGAGGAATAACAGCTGTCACAGTAATCGTGTAGGAAATAACGATGATACATAAAGTTTCTCATATGGTAGCATGAGAATAAAAAAAGCAAAACAAACTTTATTTTTATAAAGATATATTATATGACTGAGGAACTGATTACTGCTGACATCAGGAATACAAGATTCAGAGACATCTCTACAGAAAATAATATTTTGTTATGATAAATAATCGTAATAAAAATGGGGAAATAAATTACACTTCTGGGTTTAAAACAACCTTTAAGTATAAGCGATCAGTGTCAGATTATCCTACACAAGCCATCTGTTAGGTTATTATAATCTTCCTTAAAAGCATTTTACATAGGGTATTGCCAGAAGAGAAGGAGCTTGGATCTGAGCCAGAGTTCCTATTCCTATTCCTACACTCCCGTGCAGAACTATCTGAAGAAGTGAAGCCGTCGCTTCTTACCCAAGAGAGCACAACCACACATTTCTGGGAGAGATGAAATTCCTGGAAAGATACTGTGTTCCTAAAATAATAACAGAATGTAGAAGCCCCATTTCCAAAAGTAAATAGAACCATCTAAAGGATGAATCTGTAAGGATCACATTAGGAAAGGTCACCATTTGAAAAATGCAAACTTATTTTAAAAGAAATTAAAGGAAATTTTAAAGGAATTTTAAAGGAAATTGATAAATACAAGAAATATGATCTATCCCACCTGAAAACAAAAATTCATCTGTTCCATGTTCTCTTTCCTTATACCTCAGCACAGTACAGAAATACTGATATTTATACTTGTCAATATCTAGAGATACCGTATCAAACTTGTCACAGAAATATCCTTAGAATTAAACAAATTCAGTTTTGCTGAAATCTTTGTAAGCACACCAATCCTAGGCAGCAGGGATTGTTGCTTCTCATAGGTTTAAAATTATTTAAAGAAGCAAATAAAAGTCAGAAAGAGGCAACTTGGTGAAGCCCAAGATGGACACATCAACAAACAATTGGGTTGGGTTGTTATTTTTTTCCCTGGATCAGAAATATTAAGTTTAAATATTACTGTACCACTACATGTTATGTAGCATAGCCTCTCAAAGGAGTGACCACAACCAGGTATGATCACAAACCTTTATAGGACAAAAAAGGGATGAGCATAAACCAAAATAATCCCTGGGAGTGGCATAACATAAACAGCAATCCTGGGTGATCTATAGGATATACTGTTATTTTAAGATCATCCATTACAGGCTTGATCTCTCCTTTTCTAGGTAGCAGTTTCTTTTTTGCCACCTTTTCAAGCTGAAAAAAAAGGAAGTTTAGAATTTAATTTTGTAAAGCCTCTGCTGCCATAAGTAACTCCCGAGAACTACACTCAAATGCAGGCAAGAAAATGCCATGTGCTAACAAGGCTTTGCAAGCAGTGATTTAAGATGACTGCTGCAGAAAAAAGTGTTCATGTCTAATAGCCATCACCCTCTCCTTGTTGTGGTTATCTGTCCCATTCCCTTCATTCCATATGCTTTATTCCATTCCATTCATCTGCCTGAGAAAATAACTAGCAGAAAGATGCCAAAGCGTGTAGATGATACAAAATTTTCATCATGGTCAAAGTTATAAAAAAACCCAAAACCCTGAAGAGTCCAGAAAGATCAAATGAATTTAGAGAGTGATAGCTAAAATAGCAATTACAATTCACTATCGATAAATATGAATGAAGGCTAATTAAAAAAACCCCAAACATACACAATGCTGGATCTGATTTAGCTGTTACCCATCGCAGTCAGGATGGCAAACAGATTGTTGGGAGTTATTGGGAAAGGAGTCTGGGTATAAACAGAGACATATTAAACTGCTTGTAGATCTTTGGTGTGCCCACACTGTAATTACTGTGTGCAGTTCTGGCTATGCTGTCTGAAAAAATCATATGGTCCAAGTAATAAAAACATAGAAGGCTGACAAGTGTGAGCAGGGGGTGCAGAAGAAGTTCTGCAAAGAAAAAAGACTTGATAGTCTCCAGTGAATAAAGGGGCAACTGGAAGGGTACTTGAAATTAAGAAAAAGGAAATCATGAATGGTGTGAAGCTGATCAGTCAAGACGCATTATTCACAATGCAATAGCTGAGGCCAGCTTAAAAAAAATTAGGTAATAATTTTAAAGCCAATGAAAGAAAACAATTTCTTTTTGCACAGCAATGTCAAACTGATGGCCATACAACATTCAAAATGCCAAAAAATTCAACATACTTAGATGAATTAATCAAAAACAGATAAACTAATGGCACTTAAACATGACCATCCAGATTATGATCTGAAGCACAAAGTTGTGGTGCTGCTGGACTGGGAGGGTGTGCTAGCAAAAGACGTAAGTATGACTTAATTTGAAAGTGTCTCGGGAAGTACCTTGATTAGTTACTGCAGTGACAGGACACTGGGCTAAACAAATCTGCTGACCCAAAGAGGAGTTGACTTGAATGCCCCATTCCTATTTTCTTAATATTTAATACCTGAACAAACACCATTTTAAATTAATATTGCCATAATATTTAAAATAATTATTTACTTTATTATCCTCATTAATTTCTATGAAAATATTATTTTTGCCTGTTTTTAAGTGGGCTGCATATAATTCATGATAGCACTGAAAAACTTTTTCTATGTATCCAACATTGGGTTGACCTTGGTTGTTGATATGCTAAAATTATTAATCTCAAAACTATAGGACCTTTACACCACATCATTTGGGGGATGAAGCATTCTTCTCAGTTAGGATATCTTTTCTGGCTTCTAACTTGGTTTTCCTTCTATCTAGGGCTGATCCGAGCTTACCTTCATAAAAGCTTTCCCGGAATTGTTTCCAGTGACAATCTCTCCCATGCCACAGGATTTGCCATGCCACTCTGTGGTTATTTAAACCATGCCCAAGGTTCTCAGGGTAATGGAGGTTGAGCTGACATGCCTGGAGCTGGCAGATACGTTTTAGGCACCTCTACACTCTTCTGCCTTTTAATTTAAACTGTGTTCAAAGTTTGCACATCCCCTGTAGCACATTCAAAGTGGTAATTTCATTTCCTGGCTAAGCAGGACATTACCAAATCCAGCTAGTGAGGTGTATGTACAGCAAAATGCTGACTAAACTTCAGAAAATTAATTGTAAGTAACTTTGATCAGGGAGGAACAGACACAAGGAGAGGCATACGCATATCAGGGCTTATTCCCATGGGATTTTTTAAAATGGAATCAGGCAACAACTTCAGAGTATTGAAAACTAGTCTGGAAAAATAGGACGACTGAAATATTTCAAGCTTGAGAATAGAAATCATAAATTATTTCTTAACATTTGTTTGCAACATATTTCTTGGAATTCAAGTGACACAAGAAACACAAAGTCATCTGACACTAGGGAAATGATACCTAAAGAACACAGACTGCCAGAAAGCGGCATGTTAATGTTATTCTTTTATGAACGCTCCATAGAAAGTGAAGAGTTTGGAAGGGAAATTACAGTGGACTGAAGACACATACAACTGAATAATTATGAACTCCACTGAAAATTATTCCATTGAAAACCAATTAACAGCCTTGTCTATACATCTCTTTCAAAAGCCTGGTGGTAGAAATGTCTCTTTCGGTATTGATTTCCATTGACTCTCATACACTTGCCTGCCATGTAAGCTATTTAAGTAAATGATTTTTTTTCCAGGATCTGCTTTTGAACAATATTGAAGTGTTAAAACATAGCAGCATTGTCTATTAAACCAAAATACTCCATTAATAATATGGAATACTACACCTCTAAATAAAACAAAAGAAAAATGTGTGTGTTTCCACATTATTTGACACACATTATTTTTCCTGAGTAGTTGAACAGCTCTCTGCCATCCACTTGGGATACACTAATCACAAAAAATTTCTCAGCTATGAATATGCCTATATATCCAAATACAGCAAGGCAAAGAAACAACTGCACCTCTATAATTAAGGTATTTTTTAAAATGAAAAGCAAGAGTGAAGACATGGACTTTTAAACAAGAAAATTTTACATAGAAAACTCTACCTTTCTTTTTCCCCCAATAATTCTAATAGTATGTTTCTGAAGAAAATGTGCTGAACTTTTACCCCGTAAATCGTATAAGGAGTCCAGATATCAGCTCCCTTCCCTTCCTGTATGCAAATTACCCACTGGCCACATTTGAAGCTGCTTTTCAATCCTACTGTCTCGTAATGATAACCTCGGCACGGTAATTGGGAGTGTCAGCAAAGGTAAGAACGGAAGGGCTGTTTCTGGGGGCGATGGTTGTGGGGCAGCACTGGAAGCACTGCTCTTCCCAAAATAAAGGGAAACACTGCCAGGAGATGGGCACAGCATCTTCCTGCCATGACAGCTGCTTTGACACCTACCGGGGAACTGGACAGTACAAAATACAAAATGCAAAACCATGGTGGATCAGTGCCCCACGTAAATACAATTAGATATCGAGCACATGTTCTTTAAAGTGGAGCAGAAAAACATGGATTTTTTTCTGCTAAGAGAGAGGGCTTTTCCAAAGAGCTGTTTTGTTTTTATTTTGTTAACCAGAGCAGCTGCTAAAGGGAAGGCGAGCTTTGAAGAATATCGCATATATTTTAGAGATTATGATATCATAAAGGGAAAGAGTTTTAAAGTTGGTGAAAAGAAAGGACAGAATTCTTATCCATATTGCCCCGAATCTTTTCTGTTTGAATTTTTTAACTCAAACTCTTGGCATACACTTAGAGGAGAGATCTGTGGGCTTGTTGCCAGAGCTTTTATGTGCAGAATCAAGGTCTCTTGGATTTTCATAAGAGGACAAAAAAGCTAAACTGTTCCTGTTAGTTGCAAAATACATACAATGCGGCAAGCTGACAAGTGCTTTTACTTCATCTGGGTTTGCAGTGACAACTTCTAGAGAAAACACCAAAACAATCTTATTCCACATCCACTGAGCTAATCAGGGACAGCCTTTTGAGAGAGAAAATCCTCGAAAAACGCCTTCCAAGAGAAGACAAAAAGCTCTTGATTATCGGTTTGCTTAGATAATAAAGAACGAACAATAGTGAACTAAGCCAAAGGAAAGGGCACAGGCAGAGGAACCTGAGTGCATTAGAGCTGCCAGTGCTTGGCTAAACTGTGCATCTGCAATAAAATGCCAGTTCAGCCTGGGAAGGGAACATCAGTGTGGGAAGCAGCGTGGGAACACTTCTAGCGCTGCTGCCTGCCTTCTGACATAGGTGCAGCCCCATCCCACCTACTGCAAGAGGAAGCTTTTTCATATGGAAGGAGAGAAAGGAAGAGAAGACAAATCCTTTTGCCATAGGTATCTTGTCTGTTTTGCGTCTGCTGTGACTGTGCCTTGCCCCTCACCAGTCCTGCTCCACACTTTCAGAACATATAGGGCAAATTTCCACTGATACTTTGGATTTTTCCTTAATGACCTCTACTAATTAATCATTGTCCAGCCCTGACAAACTTGCCTTCTTTCTCAAGGAATGTCTGCTGAGAAAGGTGCTACTCTACCAAATGGTAAATAACAGAAAGATATGAGAGGTTTCAATACCCTTTGGCCTAACCCCCTATTTATCTGAGTGAATATTGGGGCTGCACGCAACAAAGCAGGCACTGTTCCTCAAACAACTGTAGAAACTGTGCTCCTATACATTGGGCCATTCATTTCCAGCATTTTTCAGACTGTGATTAATTTCAGAAGTGAAAATGCAGATGTTTGTCTAGCCAAATATTTGTGTGCACTTAATATTATATCGCATCGCATTACATAGAAACCCTCCCCCTAATTAAACTGAGGTATGAGCAATGTCTGGATACACTTGAAGGAAGGGGTATAAGGTTAGTTTACACAAGTGCTGAGTAATCCAGTTTATGTGGAACAAGATACCCTATTCTTCTACAAAAGTTCTGACTGGAACTGCTGAGGTATTTCTGAGCACCCATCTTGCTTCTTGCTTTTCCTCAGTCTCTATTGTCTTTACTTTGATGTTTGTAAGCATTGGAGGGAGGTGATAATAAAGCCCTGGAGAAATTAACTAAGTAGACACCGCCTGAAACACCATGGAAAAAAAAAATTAGAAGATTGACTTTACAAAGTCAGAGGAATCCTAGTGGACTCCATTTGAATGAAATCACAAAAGCTTGCTGATTAATATGCTTAACAGTATTTATAAAACATTATAAATCTGCTGAATACCTCCAATGTATAGATTATAAATATATTGGTTCAAGAAGCTACCACAAGAGGATTTCTGAAGTTAGAGAGCTGTGAAGAATTTTTATATTTATTCAGAAAGCTTTAATCTTTTATGCTGATAAACAAGCATCCAAAAATATTCAGAATCACTTACAGCAATTGTCTGCCTTTCAAATGTGAAATACAGGATAAACCCTTCTTTGCGAAATGCAAAATAAAAAGAGCTAAAAGATATGAGTAGTTTTCATTTTCCTGTATACAAAATTTAAGAACCATATTTATTGCATTAGCTACGCATCTGCTGCACACAGACCCAATATCGACTTGCTTCCTTGAAGGAAGAGTGACTGCCAGCTTGCATTTAGCTCTCCTGGTTTGATCAAGTGGGTTTAAGTGAGCTAAAATGACAACTGGACATTTAGCTATTGCACACAACCCTGCTGCTGTCGTATTTTCAGAGAGAACAGGAAAGAGCTGCTGGTGGCTGCAGTCGGCCTGACCATATTTGCACCCAGCAAATGTTATCACTCAGCTTCCAGTCCTCTGGAGTGCAGCAATAGCTCCATATCTTTTAATATTAATTTATTCCAGTCCTTGAGACTGATGGCAGATCAGGAAATGCAGGCTGGGCAGTGAGTACTGTGATTTCTTACAGCATCATTTACCACCAGTGCAAATCACACAGGTTTGTTTATTTGTTTAGTACACCTACTGCTAGCAGAGAACACTTCCAAGACTGCCAAGCTTGTATTTCTATAACCTCCTGAAAAATGTATTACCTAAATGCTACCTACCATTCCAAAGGGTGTATGTGGTCAAATCCAGGATGTATTTTTAAGAATATATATTTTCGAAGAGGTATAAAAAACAAAGAAAGAAAACCTAAATCTCCTTAGCTGGCATGGACTGTCATAAAGGAAGAAAATTTAGCATTTAAAATATGAAAATTTTAAGAACATCTGGAATCACTTTTTACAGACTTATAGACTAGAAGCCTCCTGTAGTCTTCTTCAACATAAAGAAAGGGTAAACAAAGTTTTAACATAAAATACTTATTTTAAACAATTCTGAAGCATCAGATCTTCTGTTTACAGATTATGAGACCCAGCTGGCAATGAACACCGGAGAAGTGTCCAGTGGAGAAGTGGAAAACTACAGAAGAGGAGTTACATAAAGGCTGAACTTACTGAGAACACCACCCAAGAATGAAGAAATGCTCTCATAGAATACCTGTAGCTAAAGAGCTACAAAGATCAGAAAATCCACTCTGAAACATGAGCAGTGCTAAAACCCAAGCAATCATCAAATTACTTACACACTTCACTAGTACTGATTTTAATATGGGGAGGAAACACAACAGAAAAAGTGTTTATTGTGCTGTGCATCTCTCTGGGGAATTTTTATGCTTGAATTTTCAATGTGGACGAGCAAAAAATGTGTTGTGGTTCGAACGGGTATTCAGCATTTAAATGCGATTGCACTGCAGACTGAAATTAGTGAACTTGTGTCCTGTTGTCTTTCATAAAAATGCAATTAGTTATGCTATTTGACCCTTTCCTGTGCCTGAAATTCTAGCTGATCTCGCATGCCATGACAGTGATGTTCTAAGGGAGAAGTGGAGTCAAAGTTTGGCATAAATGCAATAAGAGATTACTTTAAAAGTAAACAAAACATGTATGTGTTTGTACTGTGATTTGTTTGAAAGTATGGGATGGATGTGATTTTCATTTAAGTGTGTTCCAGAGTGAAACAGGATTGAGTCTGGACTTAGATTTTGTTTTCCTTCAGACGGATGGCTGTGTGTGTGTCCTCAGCTTTCATCACCTACATTTGTGAGCTTACTCAAGGGTAATCCGTGGGAAGAGCGCAAATTATAGGCAAATACATCCAGAACTCACTGCCTTGCCCTTCTGCCCCTTACAAGGAAGAGCTGTTGGGTTTGTGAAGATACCTGATGAGAGCCCAGAGAAGCTCACTGTGCCAGGTGCCTGAGGCATGTTGGAATAAGGGGGTCAGAGATCTGATGGGGCTCAAAAGGTGGAGGAAAGCACTGCCAAGTCCCCACTAGACCGAGTCCTTCAGTGAACATCCACTGCTGCATCTTTTAAACGCCTCCAGGGATGGTGACTCCACCACTCCACTTCCCTCAGCAGCCTGTTCTAGTACCTGATAACCTTTTCTGTGAAGAAATATTTCTAATTTCCAACCTAAACCTCCCCTGGTGCAACTTGAGGATGTTTCCTCTTGTCCTGTCACTCGTTAGCTGGGAGAAGGGACCAACCCCCAACAAGCTGCACTGTCCTGCCAGGGACTTGGAGAGAGTGATCAGGTTCCCCCTGAGCCTCCTTTTCTCCAGGCTGAGCCCCCCCAGCTCCCTCAGCTGCTCCTCTCCAGACTTGTGCTCCAGAGCCTTCCCCAACTCTGTTCCCTTCTCTGGACACACTCCAGCCCCTCAATGTCCTTCTTGCAATAAGTGGCCCAAAACTGGACACAGGATTCAAGTTGCTGAGTACAGGGGAATGATCCCTAGTCACACCCCTAGTCCTGCTAGCCATACTTTTTCTGACACTTAAGTATTGCTAGAATAATTCTAGATATGCATACAATGCTTATAGTCTCCATCAAGCAATGTTTGTCAGACCGAACTAAAGTGTTTATTTCCAAACAACAAACATCCAGCATCAGTAAAATGCTTTAAGAGCAAGTACTAATTAAGTAAATCTTGTTGCTCTTCAATTCTAAGAAATACAAGCAATAGAGCATTCAGACTCTTGCAAAAAAACTGTAGGATGTAGGCTTTAGCCTTTTTTTTTTGGTAGAGCAATTGTTTTTGTTATTGTATTTAAAGAAATACTCATCATTTACATTTTAGTGATACCCTTAGAAGTGGCATGGACAGCTTCTCTGTAGAAATCCGAGCTGATAACTTCTGTGCTCAGTAATCTGCCATATGTTCTATGTCAGCTCTATACAGTGTAAGACACATCAAACTATTAGCAGAGGCAAAAATATGAGGATTTGAGATAGTAGGATTGAACTGTGACACCAAGATTAAAAGGGACGAGAACAGAAATTGTGAGAAAGAACTGGATGAGACCATGAATTCTTTTCAGACGGTAAGACAAAGACTTATTTTCCATTTACCTTGCAAAGTAGCAGTTGCCCATCCATATACATTCTATATACCCATTTATATATATATGTATATATATGTGTGTGTGTATGTGTATATATATGTGTATATATATGTATACATGTGTGTATATATAATGTATATATGTGCATAAATATATGTATGTATGTGTGTGTGTGTATATATATATATATATGTAAGTATTTCCATTTTTACCATACCCTAGATAAAAAACTCCTTTGGTTAAAGCCCGGCCTCCCTCGACATGAGTGTAGAAATCATTCTGCAGAGTTACAAGGAACAAGTAGAGTTTACCTCCCCAACCTCCACAAAACTTTTGAAATCCTAAAGGCAAACCTAAAATGAATTATTTCTTAGATGACTCAAATATTTTGATGAGAATTATTTTGTAGATAAGAGGCATTTAAAATCAGTCACAAGCTAAAATATTAAAAACCAAGCAAAACAACATTGCACAACTTTTTTTCCCCATGGAAACCTGAAAGTTGCGTTATAGTGGGAATTTTAAACGGAAAAGATTTTTTGGGGGTGTTTTTGATCCATCTTTTGGGTTGAAATAGCAAGCTGTTAGTTGTTTCCTAGAAAACGAATTGTATCCTCATGCCTTAGGCTAAACAGTGCAACTTAAGGAGTCAGAACAACTCAGAGCATTGAGAACTATCCAGATTTCCATAATGCACTTTTCTCCAGCAGGAATCATCTGTTCCTTGACGTTTGGCTATGACAACAGGAGGCACTGCCTCACAATGCCATTGGGAGGCATATAAACATTTCAGGCAGTTGCATCTTGAGGCTGCCTTGCTGTTGATTTTGAATTCCCATGTCCAAAAATGTTAAAAACAAGGAGGAAAATATCCAGGAAATGGAAGACTGAGCTGTAAAAGCCTGGCCATGCAAGAGAAAGCAAGAAAGCAGATGCCTTCACCTAGTCCTTAACTTACATGGATGTGGCATCAGTCCAGGAACTCTTTGATTCCAGGAAATGGTCCTTGATTGCTGCTGGACTATTAGTGATATCAAATCAGCTATAGCATTTATTTTCATATTGATAAGTTCCTTTTTTTTTTTCCCCCCCACTTGAAGAATCATCAGACTTTCCAGCTGTTTCAGCTGTCCTTTTAAAACACTGGAGATGAATCAGCAGGATTCAAATCACAGTGATTGTCTCCATTGAGCACCAGAGGCATCTGATAGGATACATATTCCTGCAGTTTTACTGTGTATTTCTTTAGTTAAAATGTACCACATGTTTTATCACCAGGCCTAACTGGCTGAAAAACAGCCTCATAACAGTCTTGTGTCTGTATCAGGTAATCAAACTGTGTTACCTTTCCTATTGAATCACATCTTACATTTTCAGTTGCTGTAATATAAAAATATTGAACGTACACAGAGCTGAGCTGCCAAGCTGTGCTGTAGCCATTTTAAGAATTTACAGGAAATGCATTAAACAGCTTCCATGAAGACTGTTTGTACATTTATACGTAAGGCTCTGAAATACCACTTGGTAGGTTCAGTGTTACAAATAGAGTTTAGTATCCCTGCTGATGGCAAAACAAGAGGAAAGATAATCTGCACGACAGTCAGAAACTGTGGGATACAGGAGACGACCAGGCAGTGCGTTTGGAGGGCGGTGAACTGCCAAGCATCGCACCAGGAGTCATGATATGCTCAACAGGGTGCAAAATAATCTGCCATAATCTCTCTAGGAGGGATATTATGCACATCATGTATTATTATTTATTGTCTTCTGGTCAGCAGTGGCTGACTCAAGGCCATCGGAAGAACATTTGCCTGAGAACTGTGAAGTAAAAATTTGAAATAAAACTGAGCACAAAAATGTTGGCAGTCAGATTAAAATAAAGCACATTCTCTACAAAAGTGATTCAGTTATCCTGAAATATAACCTTAGCTTCAGAGATCCCATCAGATTTATTCTTTGCTTTATTTCTTCTACCTCTAAATCAAAAGTTGTAATGCTGACATTTTTAGTGTGCAGCACCTCAGGTGTGGCCATAAATCCACATTTAGTTACTTAGTGAAAAATAACTGAATTGTGAGTGGTGTTATGCTCATTCAAAAGTTCTTTCTTCTTCTACTCCTTACATTAAAGAAGTGGACTTCTTGATTTTTAATGATCAAATCATGATATTCAATTATGCCTCATTTCTGTGGGTGAAACTCACCAATGCAAGAACAACTACAGAATAAAACCAGAACTTCAGTGGCCAGAGAGAAATTAACTTAGGAAACATGAACATTAACTTTCCTTTTCACACATCCTCTTCAGACCAAATTTAGTCTTCTTCTAGATTTTAATTTGAAACTTGACAATGTCGTTTGGGTTTGGGGGACTTTTTTTGTGTGTTTTTGTTAGCAGTGGTTGATTGCTTTTTTTAATTCCTTCACTCTTCATAGTCCCTAAAGGTTAGGATTCATAAAGGATGAGACGACAAATGTTAATCAGGGACCCATAGTCTCTAAAACTACAGGAAAGAGCCAGAAAAAGAACTGGACTAGAAACATTTCTTTCATGCTTCAGGATGTAGCCAGCATTTATGTACAGTTTATAGTTCATATACTTGCCTATGCCAACATCAAAAAGCCATTTATGATCCAAAGAACACTGAGGTAAAGTCTAAAGAACAAAGTTTCCAATCAGTTAGCATGGGCATCAGCAAAAAAGAAAAAGGAATAAAAGAAGAAAGGAAAGAAAAAATACAGATAAAGTATTCTTAATGCATCCAGGGTCAAAAGGAAGTGCTTATTCACATAACACATAATTAAATTGTGGAACTCATGGGCACAGGATGTTGCGAAGGCCAAAAGGATAAATGAGTTAAAAAAATAATTAGGCAAATGATTAGGAAAAAAAAAATCCATTAAGGGCCATTAAGCACAAAGATGTGCATGCAGCCTCTGGCTCAGAAAATCTCAGTGCCACAGATTGTCTGAAAATGAGAGAATATACTAAGAAAACACTCAGTGTTTAGCCTTTTATGAAACTCTTTTCCTAAGCACTTTGCTGACTACTCCCCAAGGAGGACAGTGACTATAGAACTTAACTAGTACAGCTGTTCTCATATCATGATGCACTAGCTGGATATCTACAGCACCTAAATAACTCCAGCAGCAGAAAAAGTCCTCCTACACGTGAAATTTTTAGCACCAGAATAATATTAACTTTTTCATTATTTTACAGGGCAAGACTTACGACTTATTTTCAATGTGCAATTTGCATATAAGAATATTAAAAAAATATATAGTGTGTGTAGACAGGGAAGAAGTTAATTGCACCGTGATACAGCTGTTGCTACGAAATTACACTTTCTGCACCCAAGGTAAGTCACAATTTCTGTCAGAATGACAGTAAGAAGTCAGTGTAACAGATTTCTGCTGTAGATGCATGCTCTTTATATATGAATGTGTGTCAGTATGACTGCCACGTGCAGAGGCAGAAAGGGATTTATGCACATATATATGTATATAAAAAACACAAGTTGTGACAATAACATACTAAAATACCTATTGCTTGGAACGGTAAATCTTTTTTAGCATCCTATAATCATACTGCACATTAATTGAGTGTGTAAATGTCAGTGGCCAGATTGTTGAGGTATATTGTATTTAGATCGCAATTAATTCCCTATCATCCATTTCTGCTCTGAAAAGCCAAATCTGTGAGGTGCTGTGTGCTCTTTTGTTTTGAGCCAAGGAGCACCGGGAAAGGATTCTGGGTACTTGGCTTATTCAGCGTTCTTCCCAGCATCTTTTACTGGGTACTTTCAAAGGCAGAAGTCTGACTGTGTAATCTAACCTGATATTTCCATCCTTCCATTATCCGTTCAGTGAAGATTTACGTGTCTTGCTGCCCACCACACATCTACATTAATGCAACCATCCCTCCTTGCTCATAGCCCTCCTGATTACAGAGCTTCCATTTGCTCTTCTATTATTAAAATTTTAGTCTGTGGTTCAGTGGATATTCAGGTTGGAGCCCCATTTTGCAATGCGCTGTGAAATCATGGCTGCTCCCTGAGAGTGCTCACATTTGACAAAACGTGACAGATGGATGGGGCAGGCATATGAGATGTGAAGCTGGTACTGGAAAAGGCTAATGGAGTGTCTGCAGTTGTTAAATGAACCAAATACTCTGCTTTGAACTTCTATGGCAGTGTATAAGCAAACCTGAATATTTAAAATGGTAGGAATCTAGTCAAGTGCTGCACGATACCAATCTGCTTAACACCATTTGGATTTTTTTTATTTCAGTAGTTCTTGGGATGGACTTAAGCTGGGTTGCACACTTGAAGTCCCTCACTTTTTACTGGAAGAAAATCTACAGAAAATAAAATACTGCTACCCTAAAGGTGCAACAGTGTTTCTACCATGATCAGCCATAAAAGCTTTGGTGCAATCGTGCTTGGATCAAGTCTAAAAGAGGATGAATCCTTTCTGCTGAAAATTCACATCTCCAATTTAAAACCCAAACCTGCTAGCTGTAGTGAATGCCATCACCACTCCTGCATGAGTAAGCTTGTGCATTGCTAAGCATCTTCAAATGGACCCCAAATTCTGTCACATAGCATTTCACAGATGATAAATTCACTTATATTAGACAATAAATCTGTAGTAATTTGGTTAGCCTTATTAGCAGCTACTGATTAAAATGAAAAAAAACAACCCAAAACCAAAACCAACCCACAAACAATTCAAAGCACTTAAAAATCAGAGGGACTTGTTCTTCTCCTTAGATTTTACATCTGTAACTTATCTTACTGTGGAATGATAAACATACTGAGTGTGGGAACAGAGAAGTCATGTTTTCAATTAATTCTGTAGAAATTACAATATTAAATTAATTTTAATTTGTGGCACCAAAGATAGATGAAAATTATATTGAACAATTTATTGTTGACTTTTTTTTTTCCCTTACAACTCAGTAACAGTAGAGATGTAGCTGTGATCACAGCTGGTAGCCTATTTAGCAAACCAGCTGAAAGGGAGGATGTAGATCCACTAACTTTGCTCACTTCTTTTAAGATCATGTTTACCTGAGAATTCTCTGTGCCTTTCAGCAGACTGCATAAGGCATAAAAAATAAACTGTAAAAAAATTTTCAAATCAGTACTCAAGCTTCAAAAATCTTGAATACCTGAACCAGGTATCTCTTATTCCATTAACAGATATTAACTGTTTATCAAGAGTATTGGCATATGAAATGACCAAAACAGCAAACAACATTTCTATTATGAAAATATAAACCCATATGAAAGTAGTGTAATTTTCATAAGAGGTAAAAAAAAAAAAAAAATTAAAATATATTGAAACATTTTCAGTTGGCATACAGCCACACGAAGTTGCTAAAAAAATCTTGGAAGGAAATCAGTTCCAAAATGTATCAGAACTAGATACAAATCTAAAGCTTACTCCATTTTAGCATAGGCTTGTTTGGTGCAACAACATAGTGATACAAGTAATAATTTTTTAATATGTTTCAAAAATTTGATTAATTTTACCTCACTACTGGTTTTCAGTATACAAGTGGTACACCTTGACTTCTGAATTTTTTGGAACTTGAATTTTACCATCTCTTTCTTAATTATACCTCATTCAAATATTGCTTAAATTTCATATGAGAGAATATTTCTTTGAAAAACGTATCTTGCACACAAACCCTTACACTTACATTTTAATCTGGTTTTTTTGAGTTGCTCAGTCCTGTCTTTGAGTGCACCAAAACAATTTTTAAGCATATTGTTTTTCAGTTTAATTTTAGTTGAATAAAAATGTGGTTGTGTTAACTCTAGTGGAACCATTCACTCCAGATCTGAAAACAGAGAAACTGCAGGCAGACAGAGCATGCTCAAATAAAGAAGTAATATAGTTTTTAATTTCCTTAATTCCCTTGAGGATAGAGCATTTAAATGACCTAGATGGGCTAGAAATGGAGGTCTAAAATATTTTATTGATTTACTTGTATTTATAGATCAATTGTATACAAGTTCTTTGTTCAGTGACTGCTTCACTGAAACAAGTAAATGTTGGGTTCTTTTAGACTTGGGTGCCCATCTCCAAATTAAATTGAATACACATTTCATTCATTCATATCTCTTAAAATACCTTTTTGATCTGTAGATACAATTGGATTTTAAATCTGAATCGTTTCAGGTACATCAGCTCAGGAATGCTGGTGACTAAGGAGTGTTTGGTTCACAGCATATGCTCACCATAGGAGGCTTTAGCTCAGATTTTGTAGTAAAATATCTGATTCATATGCTACCTCTTAATAAATTGAGAGGTAGAAGTGAGAAGGATGTTTTAACACCCCAGCTTCATTCAGGAACTGTGGAAAACAAGCAGCATATTTCAAATTCATCACAGAGTAACAGAAATTGATGGTGAAATACACAGGTGACTCCACTGTCTCATTATTTCTTCTCTAAGACTCAATTCCCATTATACTCAGGATTTGTGCTCTTTGCCTGCTCTGGCTCTTATTGGGTTTTATGGAAATTTTAAGCATAGAGGAATGTAGGGTCGAACTTTCAACTTAAAATGAACCTTGTAATAAAACTTGTAGTAATTCATAATTTGCATCAATACAAATCAAGAAGTTTTGTTTTGGGAATTTGTGTGTGCATGCATCATTCAAACAAAGAATATAATCACAGACCACCAACTATTCATCGAGCTTCCAGCTTTTCTGTGCATCAAAAATAAACCACACTACAAAAGTCTCAAAACTCAAGCAAAGCCAAGGACCCGGTGTGTGGTTTTTTCATAAATCAGAAATAGAGTCGTAAACCTTTTGGGAAATTTGGGCCAAGTTTTGAGAGAATTTTGGAAAATTATAGTTCCTAATGAAAAATCCATGCAAATAATGTTTTTGACATTCTCATTTTTGGACACTTTTAAAATGCTAACCCTGAAGTAAAATTCAAGGAGCTCATAACAAAATAAAAGACTTACTGAACATCTTAAATTAAAATATATATTTTTACACACACACTTGGCAGATACTCTGGATACTGTTTCAACAGTGAAATGTGTAAAAGACTGAGGTTTTTTTCAGTACAAAGACTAAGAATAATAATGTTTAAGAAAGAGAAAAAACATTTCTAGCATTGCCTTTTGTATCATAAATAATTAAATTGTTGCAGTGGGACTGGAGTGGACTATTATTAAAAATATTTTGGACGTTTTCAATATGCTTGTATGGACTAGGAGTTTTCCTAAAGGGACTAGAAAATGCATTCTTGCAGTTGGACCTATATGGGAATCTCTTTTCTCAGAAAAAGAATTAGGTTTCAACATTTTTATAGGTCCACCTGGGGATGAAATTTAGAACCATGAAACCCAGTGCTGATGTACTTCCATTCAAGTAGAGAAACAACTTGGGCATGGGCCTTCCACCCCAGGAAAATGCTGTGTTACTGATTACATCTCTGTCTCAATGGTTTAGTGGGAAATTTTTCCACTTAAAATTTCCTGCATCTGATAAGTTCCCATTATAACCACAGGGATGGCAATATAACAATTGCTGAAAAGATTTTATGTAGCTCAATAGAGCTGTGCAATAGGTAATGGCAGCACATTGTTAGTGCCTAAAATATAAATCCCAAGTGCAAGAACTTATTATTTGAAAATCTTACTGACTTCAAACAACTGAAACAAATTTTAAAAAACCCCTAAACAAATTCAGGACCCCAAATTACTTCAGATTAAGTAACACTAATGTTTTCCAGTAATAGTGCTGATAAGCCCTTTCTTTCCCAGATAAACTCTCCGCAGTAGATAGTAAGAAATATATGTGTACTTTAAGAGAGGAATAGTCTTGAATTTCTTTACGTCACCTTTCTCACAAAAAAAAAGCTATTTCATTTGCCAGTGCATTTGTACTTGTCTTGTACCTGCTTATATTAGATGATTATATATGTACGTGGGCCTGAATATGTTGTTTGTTTTCACTTCTATGCAGCTCACACAAAGAGTGGCACTGCTGATACTCAATGAACCAGCCACTAAATTTGTCCTCCACAATGAGCCTGAGATCAATAACTAATTTTGAAAACTGATTAGTTTGCAGCAGGGAAGTAGACACAGTCCAAATCTTGCCAGAGGATATAATCAGCCAGTAAATAGCAATATTAGTGCTGTAGGTAATAGGCTGGGAACAGCAGAGGAAAGGAGTCTGGCCCAACTCTCAAAAATAAAGGCCTTGACATGAAAGCCAATTCAAATTCTCTCTCTCCTTTTTAAAAAATATTTTTATTTTAAGTCACATGACTTGTAAACAGAAATTTTCTTCTTTTTTTTTTTTTTTTTTCTTTTGGTGTTGGAATAAAGCTTATTTTTATCACATTCCCTGCTTGGAGACTAAAGAGTGTTTGTAATGCATCCTAATAAAGCTTGCAAGTGCAGCCTTGGGTGATTATTAAAGAGCTACAGACATTTTTACAGATCTTTGCTGGTTGTGAACTCCAGATGTTTCCAACATGAAAAATGTTATGTTCTAACAGTTAATGTTGTATCACCAGCCATTCAGAAGATGTATCTTCTTATTATAGCTGGAATGTTGCTATGGTGATAATTGTAAAACTGTGACCTAGGAGGAGGAAAACAAATGTATTTGGCACAAAAGAGGGTAGGTAGTGTATCAATTAGGCCAACGAATGGGAAGATAACAAAAAGGTGGTAGGAAATTAAAAAATTATGCACGAATCTTGGATACCATATGATATACTGTATAATGAGTACTCTTATTTTCATGTGGAATGCATCCTCAGCCAGCTTTGTGGACACATAGCACCCTGTCTACATCCAAAATTGCAGTGCTTTGCCTTTTCCACAAAGCCCATCCATAAAAAGCATCCCTATGCAAGATTTGCTCACACAAGGGTTCATATAATTAATTAATGTTTTGTGCCTGGTGTTTTGGCACTGAGGACTGAAGAAGACCGTGCCAGCAGATACGATTAAATATAGGTTTTGAGCTATCAAACCCAAAGGATCAGAACAGAAATAGACTTCATGCAAGTCTGGCCATGGATTATTTGGGGAACAGTCTGTTCTTGGGATCACCTCAATTCTGAATTTCTGCTGAGTCTAGCAGGGGAAAATCAGCTCAAGGGAATCGTACAGTCCCTGGGGCTTGAACCACAGAAGGACTTGAGTCCTCTGCCACCTCTGCCAGCCGTCTGCTCGTCACCTTGAGCTAGTTTCTCTCTGTCTGCTCATCCATTTCATCATTTGCTCGATGGGAACCCTTTTTACAAATCGATGGATGAAACATGCTCTTAATTTCTAAGCTCGTAAGCAGACGCATATGTGGAAAAACAGCGACTCCCATTAGGAGGGTAATGATCAAATATCCCATCTCCAGTCAACTGCTATTGCTGCTGCACGCTGCAAATGCTTTCCAGCTCACAAGCAAAGAAAATTTCTGGTATGTGCTAAAGACATCACCATTACCATTCATCCCAATCAGCTTGATTAGACTAAAAACAAACAACAGGAAACCATCTATCTGTATGCACATCAGCCCTGCTTCAGGAGTCCTTGTCACTGGAACACAGAGTGAAGCCCTGCCACTTGTCCTTAAATGTATATCCGCCGTGGTTCTTTCCTACACATCACTAAATGAAGGAAACAGAGTAGATTGCATTTCTTATTAAATTTATGTGCTACAACAGCATGCGATGTGCTTGGAAATAAATCACAGAACAAAGGACAAAATTACAGAAAGAACTGGCACACTGTAAATCTCTTGATGTTCTCAGATGGAAACTGAATGTCTTTCTGCAAGTTATGCATCAGTCAAAACACTATTGAGATAAAGGCTTTCAAGTGATATTTTCAAGCCATATTAGTCGTCCTGTAGCTCTGCACTTCACTCAGACTGGAAAGTAGCCAACAAGCATGGCTTGAAATCTGTTAGTTTATGTCTTGAGGGATTTTTTCCAGCTGTATTAAAGAATTAAGACTGAGCTCCCCAACTCTCACTGCACTGCCTGGATGCTGATCTGGGGCAGGAAAAGAAACAGAGGCATGGTGAGGTAAAGGGATTAATGCAAGGTCAGATTGAAAGTTAAATGTAGGATTTAGACACAGATGCTTGCTGCTTGATTATGTTGAAGTCAGAGAAAACAGTGAAGCACTTTTATTTTAACTTCAAAGAAATACAACTGTTTTGCACATGGAAGTGCAACAGCATGGTATTGGGGAAGGTTTTACATCAAGGCAAACCACAACTCTGACTCAGACCAGAAAAATCTCACATTAAAGTTCTCCTAAACTTTGTTTCTCCACACTTATATACCTGGTTAAATAGACTTAGAGTGATGAATAAAAAAATCTGGGAAAGAAATAGAAAACTCCAGCTGAAAAGGTGAAAATAAACAGAACAAAAATCAAGCATAGCTGGAACAAACAGAAGCTTACACAGCTTAACAATTTGAATAAGAGTGTAGTTTCTCCCTTTTTATCATTTTTTCCTCCGTCTTACTAGCTGAGCCAGGGCTAGTGACAGGCACAAAGAGAAACTGCACGAGGGAGACAAAGGTCAAGATAATGGTATTACTGTGCCGGTGCAAAGAATGCTTGACTAGATGGCAAAAACTAAAGGTCATTTATAAATGTGTTTTTCATTTTCTCTATAGAAAACCTAGAGAAATGTAAAGAATCCACTGGAACTATAAGCCAAGAAGATTAGTTTGATTTTTTTCATGATAATGAAGAAGAACTACCCAAGAATATTCTTGTTTGGCTGTATCAGGCCAAAATATTCTAGTGTTTTAAGACCAAAATAACTACACCCCAAAACACTTATATTCAAGCAGTCCCTAACAGAAGTAAGACAAATCTCTTCAATATATATTAAAACCCACTTGCCTTGGTCCTGTAGGTCTCTCTCTCTCTGATTCCTCTTCTGTTCACCCCCTCAGCTATTAGTGAAGGCACTTGGTGCTGTCTTTACACCTGCACCCAATGACCAACCCTTTCGTTCTCCACCTGAGCTTTCTGAGAGGGCAGGGATGAAATAACTCCCATGTGTGTAACTAGCCAGAGACTAAAACTCACAGAATTCAACAGATAAATTAGAAGAAATCATGTATACCTTTAAGAGATGCCTCTGTTATATTTTTTTTATAGACCCCCAAAGGAAAGAAACTCCAAACGACAAAGCAATGCAAAACCAGGACAGTTCACTAAACCTCTGGGTTTTGTTGAGGGCAGTGGTGGTGAGGACCTGCTGTAAGCCAATATCCTAACCTTATCTGGTTTTGTGATGTCTTCAACTGCAGTGAGTTCTAGCTCTGTCTGAGGAGAAATGAGTGATTTAACAACTAACAAAGCAAAGAATAAAAAGAAAGAGACTAGACAGCTAAGGAAGACAATAATGACCTGTTTCAAGATTCCCTTCATTTCCATCTTGAAACATTTGCTATTTGCCATATCACGGAATAGCAAATGTACCACTGTGGTGCTATAGCCAGATGTGCTTGGATATCTATGTATTATTTCACATTGTCCACACTCAGGAAATACCTTCACTGTCATGGAACAAAATTTTACGACATTAAAATAATTTCAATAGTTACAATGAAAGCATGCAGATTGAGTGACTTTATTACTGTAAAGTTTTGTCCCTTGGCACAGGGTTCATTTAAGGAAATTCAGCCTCCCAGCCTCTCAAGCCTATTCCTTGCTTTTCTGGTCTGCTAACTCCCTCTCTTCCTCTTTTCCTTCCAGTGCCTCGAGGTATTTACTATATATGACAAAATGACAGTCCAGTCAATAGCAGGTCACTGATTTGCTTCTCAGGACCCTTCAAGTCACCGCCTATGACTCAGCAATAGGTTGGGGTTTTTTTTTTGGTAAAGGAACATTCCTTGGGAGACTCCAGACCAGAATCGTGGCAGAACTGAGCTTCTCAGGGTGTGTTTTACTCCAGCAGACCCTGAAGCATTTGCATGCAGCAGGCAAAAGTACTTGAGAATAAGAACCATGTACCCAGGCAGCCTACGGGGACTGATGCTCCACAGAGTGTGTACACAGCAAGCAGCAAAAACGTGCCTCAGTGTATCAAATACTCAGTGAGACTCCTGAAAAGAAATTATTCATGTCGTGACGATGGTGAAACAGAGCAGGAAGAAAGACAGAGAAGCAGAATAAAGAAAGCAAGAAGGAGAACAAAGGCACAGAGAGAGAAAAACCAGAGGAGAAAATGGGAGAAAAAAGAACTGTCAGGCACACAAACTAGCTAAGTGTAAGAGAAAGAATGAGAAAATCTTGTCATGCTGTGGTTAAAACAACATACAAAAGGGAAATGTGATGCTTAAACATACAGTAATCTCCTTTTATCCAGAATATAGGAAACAGTCAACCAATTAAGGTGCACTGAAATATTTTACCTATTTTACACTTGAGAAAGCAGAAACAGTGGTCTTATATAACTTGTCTAGCTCACATATTAAGTCAGCAATGATCCAGACGTGGCTCCCTGACCTGTGTCCATGAAATACTTCTTCTCCAGGGGAAGTAAACGACATGTTTGCACTCCAACTTTTCCACTGTACGCAGCACTTAGGGGCCTGTAAGGAACCATAAATCTCAGCAGTTCCTCGTTTAAAGTTTGCTCGCAAGGAGATTAAACCAGTTTCCGAATAAAGCAGCTGCCCTTGGTTTCACGGTCAGGAAAGCCCCACCACATCTCACTTTTGCTGTGGTTTGACATTCAGTGCACGCTGCTTCAGGTCTCTGGCATTGAAGAAGTGGTGCAAAGGGTGAAGTGAATACATTTCCCAGCGTTACCTTTGGAACAAGCTATGTGCAGCACAAAACTTTTGCAATTACTAGAGGCCAACATAGTATCAAATGCCCAGTAAGCACACAAATTAGCTTCCTCTCAAGGTCCATCCACTCATTCTTTGATTTTTATCAGTTAATTAAATGGCTTGTCAGAAGACTGTAAGGTAGTCAGTCCACATATGTGTTGCGTGTTATGTACTGTCAGAAATTACTGATGCACGGTCTTGGCAGGAATGACAGTTATTATTAAACATCAGCTGGCAGAGGCAAATTGCACCAATTTTATTCAACTAGTAATGACCTGTAAAATTGGTAAAAACCATAGGAGGAAAACAATTTGCCACCACACAAATTAAAATAGCAATTTACCGCCCAGTGGAACGCTGGGCTGCATTTGCTGAAGAGCTCAGCGGAGAAACAGAACCTCGTGCTCGCTGACAGAGAACACTTTGGTATAGATGAGGTCTATGATATATGGCATATGGTATATGTATGTAAATCCTTACTACCTGGAAAGTGAGGGGACACTTTCCAGCTAGGACTTGGAAATGCGCTAAATGTCAGTACCAATGAGTTCTTTAAGGTGCCATATTACATACTTTGCACAGAACAAACTGACCACAACAAAGGAGCAATCCTATGTCTGACCTTCTAGCCCCCAAATGTCAATGTCTTACAGAAAATTTATATTCCATCTAACAGAACTGGGTAACCTTGACCCAGAGGAATGAGAGACATTGGATTAGGTAGGCATATGAGTTCAGACTTTCTGCTTTCTTTGAAAGCTTACAAATGACCGAAGGAGAAAATAAGTGGTTTTCTGAAGCTGCACAGTCAGATTCTTCTGCTTGTTAAGGCCACTTCATGCTAATGTCAGCGAGCAGCACACCCTGTGCAGAAGGATTCTGTGGTTTCCTTACGTTTTCCATAATGCCTTTTCCTGCCAGAGAAACCAGATCCTGAACTGTTTGGTCTTGAGTGAATTATTTGACCATGATTTGTGTGCAACTTAAACATAGACTGAAAACTACACATAACATTGGCAATGTGGATGGCCCAGGGATTAAGCCAGCGGACTCAGCTTACTGGGTATTTTGGCATGCACTGGGAATGCAGATGGGCTGCTGGGCATTGCAAAGGTATAAATGAATTTTATTGTGTAAAGGTGTACATTATAACTGCATAAGTGTGTCCCAACCCCAAATCGAAGTTGAGGACAAATATCTCAAAACTACCAGCATAGTTTATTACTGTATCCTTCCTAAGATTATCTGAAGTGATATGGGACTTAAATAAAAGAATATCAACAGATTGTAAAGTCGTTTTACACACTAGTATTTAAAAACACCCAACCCTACCTAATGCATTATTATAGACTATTCCTTCCTCCCTTTTTCCAGAATATACGAGTTTTTGGTAAAGCCAGGAAGCTTGCTGCTTCCTGACAGACAAGGCAGTAAGTAATAGTGAGAATTAAAAGGACAAGATGATTGACGTTTCTAACTGTAAACACAGATGTTTTCCAACCAGAGAGTGGTGCTTCTTGCTGGAGGTGCTGCTGAAGCTTCTGCCACATACAGAGACAAGTGGTGTGCAATGTCAACTTGAGATAAGAAGGTTACAACATTGAACAGTGGAATCCCCTGCATATGGACCCTGTGGCACCAAAGCAGAGCTTAACAGTACAGCCCTTGTTGACTTCCTGGAGAATTTCTGACTAAATTGCTGAAAATAGCATTAGTAAGTTATTGACAGAATATTAAAAAAAAAAAAAAATTACAGCCTAAAGCCATGCTTACCATTTACATTTAAATCTCTTCCTCTGTTGAGAATAGTTTGGATACAGGATTTAGTCTTTAGCACAGAGTAGCAGCAGAAAACTTTACTATTACTTCGGTCTTCCGGTCTTTGTATAGACAGATGAAAAAAAAAGGTTCTGATAAATCTGCAGTTCTGTCAGTGCACTAAAAGCGACTCCATCTCTAGGAGAAACTGCTAATTTCCATCCTTTTTTGCACACCATCAATAGGGAATTGGGATATACATACTTGAATACTACCTGCTGTGCCAAAACCAAATCACCACTTCTTGTAAGGTACAGCAATAGGGGCAGGAAGACATGATGTCTGCTGCAGCCCTACACTAAAATTTGGACCCCTTTTGGCTATCAGCTCACATCTGTGGCTTGCCTCCTTCCTGTGCTCCAAGGAATCCATCACAAGAGCCTGTATGGATGAACAGCCCCCACTCAAAAAGAAGTCTTGTGTATCAGGGACCAAGGAAGTTCAGGTGACTGGCCATGGCCGCTTCTGTGGAATCTACTTTGCACCTGGAAGAGACATCTTTATCTTGGGGGTTTAACCAGTGCACATCTTCAGGTTCTTTCCCTTAAACTACCTCAATGCAGCCCTACAACAAACTGGGGATCAACAGGTTGCACCCTGGATTGAAAATAAAGGGCTGGATGCAAATAATAACTTCCTTCAGGAAAAAACAGGAATATTTTAAGTGTGGCAGGGGTGTAGATAGACCTTAGTTACTAGCGCTGACTGTGGAAATTTTTGAAAATTAAATACTGTATATTGTTATAGCTGAAATCTTATCATGGTTCTTTGTTATGCAAACTGCCATTTGCTCTTCTAACCAAAATTTTCATATGTTTGAGGATTATTTAATCAATTTACATGTACATAAAGATACAGACTATACAAAAGACCTACAATTACAAAAGTGGACTGTCAAGTTATATAGAAAAGTTTAAAATAAGTCTTAAGGATCTTAACAATCAGTCTTGGTTTCACTCTAAATGTCCTTTTTTACAAAAAATCTCAAACCCATACCAAACCAAACTAAACAAACCAACCTACCTTCCTCTGAATACACATTGATTCATGCATCAATTTATCTCAGTTACAGAGCTTCTGGTCTTCCATCTATAAATTCATGAATATTATGGCCTGCTTTGCAAGGCTTTAAGTAATAATGGACCCTATTATAAGCTGAATGGGTGCAAGATTTGCTCAAATATTGTAGCAGTAGAAAAGCCATGATTTCTGTTCCCTGGTGTTTTTTTGTTTTCCTCACCATCTAAATTCGAATTGCATCAGTTTCAGAATGAGCACATTTTTGTTGTTTTCAGATTTTCTGAGGAATTTCAAGGCCTTATGTCCATTGCACTCACACAGCAGTGCCTAGGTCAATTGCTTTTTGAAAACTTAGAATTTAGATTCACAATATAGATATAGGTGTTACAGACTCATAGTTATACAGAAAATAGCTGTTTCTTGTCAATTCAACCTCAAAACGCTGCTCTCCTTGCTTCTAGTTTCACTTTTTGCATTCCGTATGTTGCCTAATCTAGAGCAGATGCAGCAGCTGACCAAAAAAATTCAGATATGAACCTCAGTTTAACCAAGAGGCTTCCACAGTGAAAATTCATAGCATTTTGGTGATGTGCATAAACATATCAAGGGCTGGTTTGCTGAAAAAGACCACATTAACCTACCTCTTTCTCGTGAAAAGAACGTCAATTCTCATGTCTTAATAAAAGAACATGTGGGATTGATTGGTGAGGGGTGCAGAGGGTGATTTCCCCTATTTTACAGGAGTCTGATGATGATTCACATTTTACCAGGGCAGTATGATAGGAATTGTTTCACTTTCTGGACCTACTTTCTGCTCCTTGCTTGTATGCCATGAGCATTTCTGTGCCTGTCACTATTTAATGTTAAGATTAGAGAGATGTGGTAGTAGGAAGAAATTTTGGGATTATGCATCATTTGTGAGGCCTTCCAGCCCTGGAGAAGGCAGCAGATGGACTGTGTTAGCATTCCCCACTTTAGGTTCAGTGTCCCATGTGGACCCAAGCCAGTGCAGAGACACACCAACAAGTAAAAAAAGGGACTAAAACAACAAATTAATATTCTGGCTTTTTGCACTGCTTTTCCACAGAGCCACCATGCAATCCCTGTCCTAAGAGGAATCATAGAATGGCCTGGATTGACAGGGTCCTTAAAGACCATTGACATCCAGCCCTACTAGAGCAGGCTGCTCCATCCAACCTGGTCTTGAACACTCCCAGGGATGGGGAATTCACAATCCTGGGCAATTTGTTCCAGTGCATCACCCCCCTCACAGTAAAGAATTTCTTCCTAACATCTCTTTTAGTTTAAAAATGCTCCCTCTTGTCAGTAAGAGAACAAGTGTGACTTGGGGAAAGGATATATATATATATATATATATATATATATATATATATATATAATGTCTGGGGTTATATAGGAGATTGCATTAATATATAAAAATAGTAATTTTTGAGGACCAAATGACTGGAATTTATGACATGATCAACAAAACGCTAAAGAAACAAACAAAAAATACCATTAACCCTCACTTTCATTGGCCCTTTTTGAGTACAAAATTTTTTCCTGCCTATTGGCATGACAGTCTGGGGTACCTATCATGTGCACATTCCTGTTTTATCCCATGGAGATAAAAAGCAAAGTCCTTGTGACTAAAGAATTTAAGCACCAATGAAACTGCAAATGGAAGGATTAAGAGCAGAGAAGGATCTAACAAGAAGCCATGTCATTCTTTCACAGTGTTTGCAACAGGGAAAATGTCCTAGCTACTAAATTTTGCTTTCCAGTTATTTTTTCAGTGTAAATTTTGGAGCAGTTCAAGTAATGAAAGTTATCCATATTCAACTTAGAGAATATATGCAAACCTGCAGGAATTAGGATGTACTGGCCTGGTTCATGCTCACTTTTAAACCTAAGTACAGCCTGAAGTGAGGTTAGATTTTGCAGTATTTTATAGATTCTTAGAATAGATATTACTAAATTCCTTAGTTTCAAAGTTTTCCTCAAGCAAATGAGCTCCTTTCGGTCCCACACTTGTCTGAGGGCCAGGCTTTGCTCAGGTCCACAGTTTCACCCTGACTTCCACTGACTTAAAACAACACCTTCCTCTTTTGTATTGGAAATAAAGTGCTTCAAGACAAAATTTACCACCTTATAATGCCTTGTTTTTCACTTGGGGATATTTTTATTATGTTGCTTTCCTGAGTAGGTTTCTAAGGTTAAATTTGGAATCTGTGAAAATAAATATTTTTTTAGCAGAAATATTCTAATCTCAAATATAGTAGCACAATTGAAACAGCGGTAATGCAGCAATATTTTTTGTGATAAAACTAGTTTGTACATCTATGTAACTCTGGAACTTAATGATTTCTGATGTCTGGAAGGTATTAGACTGTGGTTGTAATAATCTCTATAATTGTAACAGTTCATGCTAGCTAGAGTGCACATCTATTCTTCATCTATCCTTATACTAATTTGTTCTACGTATGAATATATCAGAGTCATCAATTTAAAGTGCCATCCTTTGGCTATGCAGGTGATTAAGAAGTATACATTATGTATAAGGCAAACATACCAAACTTACACAAATGCTTTTTAGGAGTGTGCAAAATAGCTGCTTTCTGTTAGAGTTTGTAAGTTATTATTCTAATCAAAACACAAGGCACAGCTACAACTAAGCAGCAATCAATTACTTCTCTCCATACGTAATGCCTTGGATAAGGAGAGTTATGCTGTGGCTTTGTACTGAATTTTAAAAATATATATTAAAAAACAAAACCAACCAACAAAACAAAACAAAAAAAACCACCCAACCCCATCCCCCATTCCCCCGTTCCCCACTCCAAACAGACCCCAAAACCCAACCTTGAAAATCAGGTGATGATTTCCCACTCATTGCTGCCTATAAAGTTTTCATTGCAATTACTGCAGTGCTGGGCTCTTAAAATTCTTATTTTTCCAGAAGAGTAATTTCACTCAATAATGCAGCTAAATATGCAGAGAGCATCTATTAGAACATCTAGTACAAGTATTTCTCTGGCCACAGGTTTGATACAGAAATAAAGAAAGTCTGAGGCAATGATTTCTCGCAGGACATGAGCTCAATCTGAAGTCTCAAGGGTGTACTTGCCAAAAACATTCCATGAGGAGACTGAGGACTGTGGTAAAGGCTCTGGGCAGAGGGTTCACAGTGTTAATCTGTACCACAAGGGTGGCTCAGACAGCAAGGTTTGATTGTTACCTGATTGATACCTGGTAGCTGACAGGAAATCAAATCATTTTCTCAGTTATATTCCCAGCAGATGGAGAGTAAACACCAGGGTAACATCCAAACAGTACAGAAATCAGTCCTCTGAGGAGCCCCAAAGTCCAACAGGAATTGAAAGTGAACCCCTTATTTTCCCAGTCTTTGCTTGGGGGGCCTTGAAAATTTTACATGTGATGCTGCCCAAGCTTCCTTTGCTGTGGATAAGATTTGTGTTCCCCTGTAAGACACATTCCCTCTTCCAGACTGATTATGGAGATGAGCAACCAGAACGACCTATGGAGCACTTATCCCATGAAACAGAGAAATAAAACTGCTTCCCCATCCATGTTTCTGAGCTGTGCATGCTCAGGGTCACTGAAAAGAAGGATGCACAGAGGAGAAGATAAAGTGGACCATTTCCTGCCAGTACAAGAGGGGCATCTCTTCAGGGACAACATCTCCAGGAGTGATTAAGTGCCAATCACTTCATTCCCACAGTTAGGTACAAAGAGCAAAACACAGCCCTTGGTGAAATAAAAAGGTGGACAGCATACATTTCATTTTGTATCTAGAAGCTGTTAAAAGGAAGAGAGAGAAATATAAAATGTGTACATATTTATGTGCTTTTACATGGGAAGGGGAGGTTGTCCATGGGATGAGAAGCACATCCCTTACTCCTAGAGGCAGGTTGTGTATATTTTATTTTTTCAGTGTTATGCAATCACACTAGACAAACACTCACAGAAACCCATTAATACTGCTCTATGACTGTGACTAAGATTTAAAAAAAGCCAAACCAGGTGCTACTACGAAAACCTGTTAAAAACTGCCAAGTGTCAGTTGCCAAAATATACAAACTTAGTGTTTTTCTCAGCAAAAATATGCTGTGCCATACCATATACCTCTGTGTAGGATAATAAGGTCATGAGTCATACACATTTCATATATACTTGCCTTCATATATTGGCATGTATATAGTCTTATTTCTTTTAGTGCTACTTCCATAATGCCATGGTTTTGTTTTTTTTTCCTGTCTCAGAGAACAAAAAGAAACAAACAAACAAAAATGAATGTACCTAATGAATGATTACCTGCTGATCAGACTATTTTCACCTACTTTATAATGTAATAATCATCATGTAGAAGTGAAGCCTTTGAGACTCATTCAATGGAATGTTCATTACACATCTAACATCAGAAGATATGGAGGATCAGGAGTCTGGGAAAACAAGTTGGAAACACAATTATTTCACTTTCTTTTGCACAGGTGCCAGGTGATCCCAGCAGAATAAGAAACAGGTAAAAAATTAGCGTATCTGCTGCTAATAATGAGGTTATTTGGAGAGTGAAGGAGACCTTTTTCTCCCTAGAAAAACAGAAAATTAAAAGTGGAAGATTCTCATGCTTTACGTAATGGAATTGGTTCATATAAACTTTGGTAGTCAATAACAACTACACAACTTGCCCAAGTATTTCTCTTAGATAAAAGGAGGGGTAAGTTGTTAATGACAAGCTCTGGCTGAAATGGGAGATAAATCTGTGTATTTGCAGGCACCATGTTCTTTCTGAGCAGATGCCTGATGTTCTTCTTAGAAAAGAAATTTGGATTAGGTTCTCTGGCTCAGATCTCTTAGGATTCAATTTTCTTTTACAAAGGTGATATCAGGTCTGATTTAATAGAGCATAAGAGAGCATATTAAAAGTATATTCAGATTATTTTCTCCAGCCTTCGCCATCCCAGCCAATTCCATATTAATTTGCTAATTTGGACACAGAGAGTGCATATCAAAGGAAGGCTGCAGGCAATAATGAAGGCTGCAAATGTTTGCTGTTTCAGTAGTTACTGTTTTGATTTCTGAAATAGAGGGCAACTGTCACTATTAACAAACAGTAGAAGAAATTATGTGAATAAAGGAAAAAGAAAGATAAACAGAGTGAGGCTCGTTCTTTGAGAGGTAGATCGGTGTATAAATGCTGAGTAGAAAACCTTTCCCAATATGAAATGAAGCACCCTGCAAATCTAACATCAGAATAAGATGCTGAGTTTCCTGCCTGAGAAATTATGTTTGTTATGAAGTATTTGTGACAGTCAAAACATAGTTAGTACAATACTTTTTTCCCTATAGCAATGATCTGATTAAGAGCTTCCCACATGTATTTTGAAATGCAGGAAGGCCAAGCCATCCACTGCTTTCTCCGTCTTCCTTTTCTGCACAGATACCAAGAAGTGGTAAAAATTTACTCCAGAACTGATGTACTTTTCATCAGTATGTGATTATATAACCCAATGCATTCCACCAAAAAATTTTAAAAATACATTTTCAAGCTAAGGGCTTAAAGCAAAACTTAAAACCTCAGGTATTTCCAAACCTTTAAATGTCATCTAAAGTCTGAGCAAAGACTCATTTGAGCAAACACTTTAAGACTGAAAATGGCCTCTGTTAGTCCACTGTAGAATAGACTGATATGATTTGTTTTCAGTGTTCATGTGGGATGCATTTGGTTTGGAAAGAGGTCCCCCAAGCTGAAAGATATGTTTCCTGATGTCATGATACTGTTAATGTGCCATAAAAATGATTTAGCAGTTGGGATCAATGTAGTGCATTCTAACAAGCCAGTAAAATAGCCCCTACGGTATCCCATCCTTATTATAGGGTGCTATTAAGAAAATGGAAAAAAAAAATTGTTCCTATATAAACTATTTGGATTCTCCATATAGGAAAGATATATTTTAACAGGCATTTTAGCAGGCTGGAAAAGAACAATGTGATGCCACAGCCCTTACAGTTTTGAGTTAGATGCCAGCACAGAGTTTTTGCAGTGTACATGAACCCTGCATGGGAATATATGAGGTATGATTTTCTGGGTGCCACAATAGATTTTTAGATTTTTATCTGCAGAATGGTTAAAAAACTAAGGAAAGCAGAAGAAAACAAATCACCGGCATCACTACACATGCATTAATGAGAGGAATTTAGAGAGCAAAAAGGATAATTTCAGAATCTTTGAGAGCGAAGTTAATAGTTCTAACAGGACAGATCCACAAGAAATAATTCAAAATACCCAGAGAAGTGTTAGTACATGAGCATTAATGCCCTGACTGCAAAACCTTACTAGTAAGACATTTTCAAAAGCTTTTTTTAGTAAAGGAAATGCTTAGCATCTCTCTGGTCAGTAGCAGTTCTTTGCCCACTCATTTCAATTATTCTCAGTATTCTAGCTTCATGCTTTTCAGAAGTTCACTTCTCTCCAAAGAAATAAGAGGCTTATTTTAGCTGCTAGAGTACATTAAGGCACCAGATAGGGTCTCAGGTTTCAGGAACTTGCTGCCACACACACAGGTGTAATGTCTTGGCTTTGCCCTTGCCATTATTCCAGCGCCTGGAATGATGTTACTGACAGGTAATCTGCAAAATAAAACTCAGGTGTGAATTCAGTCACACATATGTGGGTGCTAATCCCTGGCAGCCCTGGACAGGCTGCTATTTCTTAATTACAGAGATCAGGTTTGAGATTGGGTTTAGAAGCAAAATTAGCGGAGAAGATTAAATGAAGCAATTCTGGGTGACTCTAACTTAGTCTCAAATGTGTACACTTAATGTAGAACACTTGACGCACTCCCATCCCAAATATCTGAGAAGTGTTTTCCAGGAACTTCATCTTCAACATGTTAACCTAAGCAACTGGCATATCCTTGGAAACAGAAAATTGTGAGAGTATCCAAAGTCTCTGAAAAGTAATGTGAAAGGATGAAAAATAACCATGGAAATGGTTAACTCACATAAAAGTAAGGAATAGAAACTGTGTGATATAAAGACAGAGTAAAAAATAAAATGTAAAATGTAAAATTGAGTTTTCATGGCAAAGTTTTTGTAGGGGGGAGTGGGAGCTACAGAAGGAAGGAGCAGCAGAGAATACATGGTGAAAACTGGGAGTGAAGTTGAGCTTGGAAAGAAGGGAGGTGTGGGTGAAAGGCTTTAACATTTAGTTTATTTCTCATTATCTTACTGTGATTTGATTGGTAATATATTAAATTCATTTTGCCCCAAGTCTGCTTTACCTATGACAGGTGAGTGGTCTCTCCCTGTCCTTATCTCCATCCACAAGCCTTTCATTGTATTTTCCCTCCCCCATCCAGCTGAGAAGGGGACAGTTCTGGTGGACACTTGGTATCCAGCCATGGTCAACCCTTCTCAAAACGTTTAGTGTAATCATTGTTCTCATTTTTAATGTATGATAGTTTCATTTTTTAATGGTGCCTACAGGACATTTTCCTTTAACTATATTTTTAATTATGTATATGCATAGATGCAGTTCAGGCTTTCATTTGATCATTTATCTGTTTCATGTGTGTGAAAAATTATAGGTTGACAAATGGAAAGAGAACATATTGATTATAAAACCCAACCACATGCCCAGTCAAAATTCAGTGGCTTCTCATGTCATAGTTGCTGTTAAAGAATACCCTTATTCCTAAGAAAAGCATGACTGAAACAAATGAAATACCATTTTTCTTAAAGTTTCTTATCAAACATCTGTGATATACACATGGACAACTTTCAAAGGAATTAAATTAATGCTATTAAAATTAACATATAGATTCTTCACACTTTTCTACCAGAAATGTGCATGACAATGCATTTTTACCTGTAGAGTAATTTTACCCCTGAAGATGCTTTTCATCCTCTTTTTTCTTGTTGGGTTTTTTTTGGTTTTTTTGTTTTTTGTTTTTGATTTTGTTTTTGGTTTTTTGTTTGTTTGGGTTTTTTGTTGTTGTTGTTGTTGGTTGTTTGTTTGGATTTTTGGGGTTTTTTAAAATATCTGTCTGATAATTTTCAATCACTTTGGGAGCGCTGGTCAGTCACCACCACACCCCCAGACCCAAACTGAAACTGAGTTTTAGGTTTCTCAGAGTTTATGATGGCAGAGAGGTGAATATTTACTGTCTGTGAGGAATCACCAATCTTCCCCAGATCTCTTTTTAAAATGAAAATAAAAACCTCCTGAAAACTGAATAAAATTTCAAGAAACCTGGGTGCCTAGGAAGCTTCCATTATTTCCTCCCAGTTGCTCCCCCACTAGCACGGTGCAGAACGGAAACATGGAAAAGTCATTGTCGTTGAACTCTGAAGGGCTCCTATTTCTCTGGCTCCCAGAAGATTGCTTATAGAAAGAATACACCAGAACTGTAATACAATAAGCTATAATGTGAAACAACTGTAAGCTCTTGAAGACTTTTAATACAGATGACACACTGGTCTTTTAAAGAATGAAACCATAATTTATACAAGAAGCTGTCAGATACACAGGACCTAAATGGCATTTGAGCACACAGCTTGCTTGCTTACTTGTAGGGATATCAATCAATTTATTAAGAATTAATCTGCACCCCAGTGTTCTCCTAAAACTGCCTAATGTTTTGGCAAGCTACTTGAAAGGGTTCAGTAAGAATTTATAAGGGCAGCTTGGAAACAGGATTTCTTTTTTTCTTGCTCAACAAAGGGGATACTGTTTCCCCTCTGAACATATCTCTGTTATAGTTTAACACAGTAATGGATAGGTTTGCCAAAAATCACAGTTTTTAATGGCCTTCAGCGAAACAGTAGATTTGTCTTTGCCTTCATACTGTGTCCTGCATTTATGCTGTTAGAATGGCTCTTAATCTGCCTGGAAGTATCAAATGCTCTTGGCCTTGAGAACACAAACTTGTGCATACACTAAAAAGAGCAGTTTGTAGAGTAACCACATTTTCCATGCATGCAGAAGAGCAAGCAGGACTGAAACTAAAGGATCTAATTTCGAGTACTTTCCAGCCCTTGACATAAAAATGGCAAGAAGGCCTGGGCAAATTTAAAATGTGGTATTCATATTGCCTACATAAAATGTGCTAAAATGGCTTGAATGATGTCACTTGAGCAGCAAATCCAAGCTACAGATATTTTTGAACTCTGAGAACACTGCATGCTTGGCACTGACCAGATATGTAGGGTGTTTGAGGCTGTGCACATAAAATCATCTTATGGTTGTCTCAAGCCATTAGTAAACAATATGTTTTTGCCTACAAATAGCAGAAACTGATATTGCACGTTATGCAAAATTATTGCACCTTTCAGGGTCCTGGTTTTCAAACATTTCACTTTGACAAAAGCAGTCGATGAAACATCAAAGGGGTCTGTGGAAACCATGAACCCTTATTTGTTTGGCCCTAAGTTCAAGGAAAAATTAAACAGATAATGGTTATCAATGGTCTGTCAGCTCTCAGGACTGCTTTTTTTCGTTTCAGAGTTAGTGTCTATGTGTGCACACACAGACAGACATCTCCATTTCAGAGTATTACATAAATAGACTTAATAGAAAAGCTTATTTTGGACTCCACTCACAACAAAGCTGTTAGGTATGGAACGTGAATTTTTTCTCCATTTTGTGAAAATCTCAGAGCTTGGCCATTTGCTCAACCAGCTTCACTGGTTTTCACTCCAGTGGCAATGTCCTTTAATACATCAAATGGAAATGGTGGACTTGTATTTCTAGAAAAACCTTCCATTTATAAAAAATCCTCTTTTCCCTCTTAGAATTCATCATCCAGGTGGGTAGTCCACTGCTTCCAGAAGGAGTGTTTCTAATGCTAGGGACTTATCCTTTGCAGCAGGATTTTCAGGGCCATGCTAAAATTTCTGAAAAGGAAGATTTTTTTATATCTTTATGTTTATCTTTAAAAAAAGGAACATATTTGACCTTATCCATTTAAATCCTACAGCTGCCATTTTACTTAAATAATTAGAGCATTCAACATTTTTTAATGCTAAACAAAGAAAATGCACTTTCAAATTACTGCTATTTGTAGGAGAAAACAAATTGACTGCTTAGTTGCACAATGCTAGACAGATAAATTGACCTACTGTAAAACAAACCTGCCCCTGTTTCTGACTAATGAAACACAAGGCCACAATAACTGTTAAATCCTACCTAATAACAGTCTGATTCTAATGTCAACAAAATCAGAATTGCTTTTTTTTGACACTGTGTTTCAACCAACACATTTTTTGTGAAACAGCTCTTACAGCTTCTTCTAAATTCAAGAGCAAGGAAAGGATTGTAAAGATGAAGCTGTGCCCTTGACGAGAAGTGCACACTCTCTATTCCCTTTTTCTTCTACCTTATTAATTCAGAACTTTGCATGAACAAAGTGGCAGTAATTAGCCTTGACATGGCCCAGTGCCAGGCTTTTCTATCAAGTTTCTTTCCTGTTTATGTTTGAATTACTCTGGGGCTGCCTCTGTGCGCCCTTTGGTCTCAACAAATGTGTTTTTTTCCTTTACTCTCATGGTACAAAGAATGTAATCTTAGTTGACTGGAGTCTGCTGAACATCACATTATTTCCTTGACTCAGTTAAAGATTCACAAGCTGGAGTGGAGAAAAATGCTTTCTCTGAATAGAGGCTGAAACAGAAAGAAGATATGCTCTCTGGAGAAGAGTTGCTTTGCCTGGAAGGCTTTTGCTCTGCACTGCTCTAAAATTTTGTCTAAAAAAATCAGAAAAATGTTGTGTAAAACAACCAGTATAGATAGAAGTTGGATGATGAGGCTTCAGTTAGTCGTTCTCCCCTTGCCGATTTGGCACATAAGGGATGTGTACTCCTGAGCGAGAACCACAACCCCCCTGGTCTGCTGTTTTATTTCCACCTCCCACCATATGCTTATGACCAGACATGGGCTGGTCTCATGAGAGCTTTACCTGTTTTATTATAATCAAAACCTGCCATGATTACAAATCTAATTAAAAAAGCAGGCTGGACACAGAACATTTGATTCAGGAAGAATATGGACTTAGTTTAGTAAAGGAAGTTGTTAACTTTTGACTCAGTGCCCATTTGAGTTGTTATTTGGTTTCACCCAATGATCAAAAATTATGAACATAATATCAAAAAACTTACAAGGAAATGAAACAGTAAGCATTATTTTCAATCTCAAAAACTGCAGGTGAAATGGTTTTCCTAAGCAGCTATCACAATGTACTTCAAGGTAAGTGTCATACACAAAGGTGACAAGGCATCCTTCCCTAGAAAAAGAACTCATAACATCCATAGGGATTGTGATGATAATAACTGAGAACACTTCAGGAAACAAGAAGGCTCATTTTTTAACTTACTTCTAATCATAACCTCAAAAAAGAATTCTGAAATTAAAGCGTTACCATCTTCATTTTAGCACTGGACATTTTGATCCTTTAAAATTATTTGCTTTTCCAAGAACCTGGACCTACCAGGCTATCAGAATTTTCATGTAATATATTAAAAATTATTAGTTCAAATATCATGTCTTTCACAAGACAGAATTCAATTAAGATTTTAAAAGTGTTTCTGAATTGTATAACGATAGTTAGTTATCCCAAAATGCTTTCAGTGTCAACAATCCTTCCAAATCTCCTTGAAATCTCATTGAGAACTATTAATTTTGTTTTTTGGGATTTGGCTTGACCAGGTCATGAGATCTCACTTTGGAAGTACTTCCCTAAAATACTACTAAAATTGGATTATGGCCTAAAAACCAAACCAAAAAGTTAAGCCAGGGAGAAAGGAATAATGTGTGTAACACTGTTTCATTAATTTTTTGTACTCTTTGGGTTGTAAATAAGCTTAAATCTCAGCGAAGGCTCCCAAAACATGGCATCAATATGAGCATCTATTCATACCAAAGGGATGTTTTAGTGCAGCCACAAACTGTTGGTGTAGCAGTTCTCTCATCTTTATTTTATTCTTGATATAGTTGACTGAAATTGAGTTGTGGGACACAGAAAGGGCAGGAGTTGAGACATCCTGCAACTCCTCTGGTTAGTTATGTTCCTAAACACGTTTTGATTGGGTGACCTAATTGAGGATTGAACTAAAGTCCCCTGGCTTCTGTCTCCGTACTGTCATAGGTGACTTAATGGGTCAACAACATGGTCTGAACTGTCTATTCCCTGAGCAGACATAATTTTTCTCTGTCTAATTCCTCCAGCCTCCAGCTATTTACATAGGATCCTATAGATTTTTTTGTATGTATGAACTCCAAAACTATCCCTCAGCTATCATTCTGTTTGTAAGGTTCACTGCTCTCAAATCTATTCAATATGAAGCCTATTCTGGAGAAGATTATTTGTGGAATTTTCTATACATACAAATGCATTCAACGCACAGACATTTCCAGTGTCAGGAAAAGCATATTTGTGTATTTTCCTGGCCATACGGGAAACAATTTTGCATTTCAGATAACTGGTTATGGCTAACTGAATTCTAAGCATGAATTTCAGATCACAGATTGCGAAGGTTAAAATAATAATAAAGAAACATAATAAGAAATTATCTTTCCAAGCTGAAACATCCAGAGGCTAGATCTTCCTATTACCAGGATACAATTGTCAGATTTTGTAACAACAGATTCAAGACAGAATGAGCCTGATGATTACACATTAGCTATTATTATTATTCTCTATTATTATTTTAAATATTATAGTGTATTGTGGTTATAATGGAAGATAATGTGTCTTGGGAATGGAGCATCCCTGAAACTCATTAGAAATTAAATATATAGAATGAAAGTAGGAGAGATAAAATTGCTTTTCTGCCTGCCAGTATAAATGGAATGGTGTATGACAGGGATGGAATAATGGGATGCTCTCAGCTCAGTCTATGTAGGAACATCTCCACTACCTGCCACGGAAAAGAAAATTTAACTTCATACACAAGCACATCCTCACATCAAGAAAGCAAATGCAAAAGTGAGGAAGGAGGGCTGACTAGAATTCAAATTTTGACTTGGAAAAGATGGCAAATCTCTGTACTAGTTTTTTACCTTTGGGATCTTGGCATAAATCCAATCAGAGGTTCTAATTAAAATGAGTTTGATGGTCTCAGCCTAGCTCCTAATTGATGGCAGTTCACACTATAAAACACATAAGAATTCATTACAGCGCTCATCTGGCAATTTCTGCTCACAGGGAACAAGAGGAGGTAACTAAAATGGATTCCAGTAACTATCCTACATTTTAGGTAGCATGGTCCTTTCTGGGCACTTGAAAAGGGGTCATCGATGGAGCATAAGGGATCAAAAATCAAAGCGTTCCTCTAGAATTAAGTCAGATGTAGAATAGTAAATGCGCTTCCTACTCAAAGCATGAATATAGAAATTATGACATGTTCCAAGAAGAAATCTGCACAGTATTTCTTGGCATTAAATTGTATATCTTGTTGTCAAAATACAAGTCACTTCAAACAGAATTTTCTACTTACACTTTGCTAAAAGAATTTTACTCAAACTCAGAAGAAATACAACTTTTTTTTTTTCCATCCAAAAAGGTAATTTGGTGTTTTGTGTTGAGGTGGTCACTGGTTCTGTACAGATAATAAACAGCAAAATATTCATGTTGTACTAAATATGCTGATGAGAAAAGTATTTGCAAGCTCTAATGCCAGCAAGTAGAGAGACTTTGTCAGTAATGTGTAGTAACCCACACCATTAATCACTTGGTAAAAAACAAACCAATCTTTGTATTTGGGGTTGTTTTCCTGACCTAATCAGCTCTTTTTCTCAGCCTCTTGAAACTTTGGCACATTTCTTCAAGGTGGCATGCTCTGTCTTTAAAGAATTTTGTTGCTGCTAATAACATCTATACTCCCTTTCTACTAAAGATTTTGGATAGACCAAAACGGAACTTTTACCTATGCATGGAACATTTTGCCTTATCTTCAGCAGACCCATAGTGTGCATTTGCTTTTCTTTTGAGGGAGTCTTATCTAATCTTCCCGGGGGAGCAATGAGAATGGCGTCATTGGCCCCAATGGCCTCCAAATAACAGCCTAAAAATCCAAGGTTTAAGTTGAGTTTCCAGTTTAAATGAAGATTATACCCAGGTTTCCACTGCTATGCCTCAGCTTTTTTTGTCTTATAGAGCTAATGAATCTTGTTGATAAAAAATAAATATTCCAGAAAAGGGCACCAGAGAAACAGCCCAACAAATATGCCGTAATAATCTGAATGTGAGCAACGCTGACAGCACAGAGACAAAACACAAAGTATGAAGACGAGGAATCTTGAGCACAACACAAAGTCTGCTACCAGTGCACAATAACAACAAATTACAGCCAATAATTTTGTCTGAACTAATTACAAATCTGTAACATACCTCTGCTATTTTATCTTAACACCATGGTGATATGGCTGCATGCCATGTTTCTGAAAACCTAGAAGGCCCTGGGATGGATTTTCTGAAGCATAAACATCACTCACTCCTCTTGATTTCTAATCAGCCACCAGAACTCATGTGCTGAATTACAAACAAAAACCCAGGATATTCCTTGGGGCACTTTGTTTTCCCCAAAGAAAAGAAGCCATTACTTTGTGCCAGGTGCACTTTTTATCCTTGGTGAGTGGTGCTACCTGCAAGGTACCATTTTTCCAGGACCAGCACTCACTTCCTAGTTGCTTCTGGACACAGTTCAAGTTGTTGACAAGGTTTCTGTATAGTCATTCATCTTGGCAAAAAGAAAAGTGAAGGGGAACATTCTTGATCCTATTTTTTTTTTTTTTTGTAGTCAAATTAATTCTATGACATCACAGTTTTAAAAAGAGTTTTTCCAAAGCTCTTTCTAGCATTAAAAAGAATGGATATGCAATCATCAGCAAAACAGGCTTTTTCAGGAAAACATTGCATTTTGGGTTTTCAACCTCCTGCCCCTCAGTTTCAGTTGATAAAACATTTCTGCTACTGGAGCTGACATTCTGCTCAGAGCTGTGTTATTCTTTACTTATACAACAAATTCTTTGTGCTGCTTTAAACACAGTATTCTAAAATATAAAATTTAAAGTGAAAATAAATCCCTTATTGCACAGAGAAGGAGAGGAGAGGAGAGGAGAGGAGAGGAGAGGAGAGGAGAGGAGAGGAGAGGAGAGGAGAGGAGAGGAGAGGAGAGGAGAGGAGAGGAGAGGAGAGGAGAGGAGAGGAGAGGAGAGGAGAGAAGAGAAGAGAAGAGAAGAGAAGAGAAGAGAAGAGAAGAGAAGAGAAGAGAAGAGAAGAGAAGAGAAGAGAAGAGAAGAGAAGAGAAGAGAAGAGAAGAGAAGAGAAGAGAAGAGAAGAGAAGAGAAGAGAAGAGAAGAGAAGAGAAGAGAAGAGAAGAGAAGAGAAGAGAAGGCTCTGGGGCAACCTTATTGAAGCCTTTCAGCATTTACAGGTCTGTAAGAAAGATGTGTGCAAACTTTAGCAGGACCTGCTGCAATAGGACAAGAGTAATGGTTTTAAATTAATGATGGCACATTTAGACTGGATGTAAGGAAGAAATTTTTTATGATGTGGGTTGTGAGACACTCACAACTGCCCAGCAAGGTAATGGATGTCCCATTCCTGGTAACATTCAAGGTCAGGTTGGACAGCTCTCAGTAAGTTGATGTAGATGAAGGTGTCCCTGCCCGTTGCAGGAGCCTTGGAATAGACAGCCTCTAAAAGATCCCGTCTGACCCAAGCCATTCTATAATTCTGTGATTCTACACATAAGCTCAATTTGGTCTTTAAAGAACACTTTATTGCCCTCTCAATGCATATGTATGAATCAGGTCTATATTTGAAACTTCCATGCGTTTGGAGAGATAAATTGTGTCTATACAGTACAAACCATTTAAAAATGGCTTGACATTTTCAAAACATCATTTTGTCTAGCACTTGTGTTAACAAAACTAATATTTCAGTGCACTTGAATCACAAACCATCGATTCAGAATGTCATCTAGAGGGAAATGATAATAAAACAAAAAATGAAGCAACATTTCTTGTGGCATTATCCCATTGCCCTGGAGCTATACAGGGTCTATCTCCCAGTGCCTTCCTCCCAACCTCCAACAGCTCAATTTTATTACTGTATTACCTTCTGACTTACATTTCTTTCTAGATGTTCATATCTTTTTTCCAAAATATTCATTCCTTACTTGCTAATCACCACTGACTACATTTGCATCAGCTTTTACCTACATATCACTCCTCACTCCACAGACTGCAAGCATTTCTATGCCTGGAATATAATTTTTCTTGCTACAAAAGTTTAGCATCATCCCTGAGGCTGTTCAGAGACCTGTACTAAACAAATTCGTATTATCCACTGGGCTTTTTTGGGTGATGGTTGAGTACTGTCTACAGTCTGTTAAAAGGGAGAAAACCTAGTGGGACTCATGCTATTCCACATACATGAATCTAAGAATTTCCTATTTCCCATCACATGTTTTGAATCTGTTGTGAAAGTCTTGTGATAATATGGGACTACTTCACTAATTTCACAGCACAACAGGATTTTTGCTTCTGCAGATGAAGAAGAAAGGCACATGGTGAGATTAAATAACTTTTGTAGACTTCCTGGATTGGTAGATAGAGATTGTGTGTTCCAGCTCAGTAAGTTTCTAACAAGACAATAGTTTCTAAATGTATATTTTAAAGAAACTAAAGCATTTCACTAATTTGTAATAATTTAAAGCTTGAATTTTTTAAAGTTTCATGAAACACCGTTACAAATAAAAAAAAACCTGAAACATAAGACCTTTTTCTTTCTCATTTGAGTCCAGGGAAATTCTTTACTCAAAACACCCTGAATTAAACATGAGCCTATGGTTCTCTTTGCAACTGTTTTCATTTTGAGCATAGTCAAAAGAAAGCTTTGATTTTCCCATTGAGCAAAAGCATCCAGTCAAACAACACCTCCCAATGTAAAAAATACCCAAAACTGAAATTTGAGCAATAATCCAGTCTTCACCAGCTACATACAAAGCACGAGCTGTATAAACTTTAACGTACACATCTAAAACCACACACAGCCTCTAAATTTCTCATGAAAAGCTTTGGCTTTTTATTCCATGTTCAAAATTAAAACAATCCCTCATCTGAAACCATCAGTTGCCTAAAATCATTAATTTCAGAGGTATGGGTATCAAAGCTAAAAAAACCTTCCTGGCTTTACTCCCGGTGCTCTGTGTCTGCACGGAGATGGGGAAAGCTGAGGGGGTTTGGTTTGGGTGGGTTTTTTTCTTTTGGGGATAGGGGGGCCATTTGTAGCATATGTCCTACATCTGGCAGTAGCTCACTGATAAACACGTGTAGCAGCAGGAACCCAATTATCCCTGTTGCCCTTTTTAGAATTACTATGAGTTGTGTTCTTCTAGGCAGCGGAAATAACACATGAAGGCAAAAGGCACCGTTTTAAAGTTTCCACAGCACATTTCCTGGCGCGACTCCAAAAATTACACACAGTAACACTCTCCCAAAGAATCCTTTGCTAGTTAAAGCGTGGTAGGGCCTGCATCACATTTCAGCTGTATACCTTACAAACATCGCATGTAATTGTCAGTGCAGAGAAAGTAATTATGGAAATTTCAAAACAAACTTTTAATTCACTGCAAAAAACCTCCTATTTATTCTAAAAGGGGATCTTTCACTTTAAAAAAAAAAAATAAATGCTTTTTATTTTCAGATCCTACATCTCTCCTTCCCTTTAGTCCCTGATCTTGGGCTGTTTCTAGGCCACGGAGACCACACTGCTCTGTGCTGCAGATGAGACATATCAGCGTGCTCAAAAATTCAGAGCAGGGGATTGAAAGCGCTGAGGTCTTTGTCTTTACTACTCTCATGTCTATATTTGTAAGACAGTATAAACAACAGCCTGTGAGTATCCCAGAGACTCTGCTTCTATGCTGGATAGTTTGAAAAAATTACATATTAAGTACAGAGAAATACAAAATTGCAGTATTTTTATTAAATTGTATTCAGGAACGAATTGTATTTCTGCACACTTTCATCTAAACCCTTTTTGAAGTCTCCTTGCACTCAAATAGATTAATTTTTTGAGATTATTTTCTGGGCTCATACATGCTTAGATTACTAAAAATAATTCAAAACAATAAAACTCCATATTCCAGACAGTTGCTGTACAGTTAGCAACTGGTTTTTCAGTTTCCCAAGCATTATTTTTGTCTGTGTCATTGTGCTCTATTTTGGATTGAGCCAAAATGAGCCAGCACTATGTTACTATATAGAAGGAAAACATTCCTCCTAATGAGTATCTTATTATGAGAACACCTATATTATTTTTATAAAATTATTGTCTGTATTTACTATCTACCTTCCTGCTCAGTTGACTGAATTGTGTGAGAAGAATTACAATTTTCCTCTTGCTAAACTGAGTTATAAATCTGAAGTTAATATATTTATTTCCTTTTCAACATTTTGGCAGATTTTCTTTGGCACTATGAAAATCTAAGGAGGTAACCAGTTATAACAGCTTTTTACTGACTGCTTCTACGTGACCTGTAGAAAAAATGGGGAAGATGAGAATTTTTTTTAGCTTTGCAGAAAAAATATATTAATTGCCTTCATCCTTCTTTGCTCTGGTCATCCTCCCATATATCTCTCCTTTGGAAGTTCATTTATGTTCACCGTCTGGAGTGCTTGGGACCAAGAGAAGCATTCCTCCACATAAGGCCAGGAGGGAATGAGAAGATCAAGCTTCCAGAAGATCAAGCAACTCAAAAACAACCCTGGTTAGCTCAGAGGAATGATTCTTAAACAATGTACACATATATATGTTACCATAACTACTTAGAAAGTCCCAAGTGCAGCCACACTTGGAAATTATTATTCATTGACACAGGAAGACTTGCCCATACTGGTTTTTATACGAGAGTTCCATATCTGAGCAATTTTCCAAGTTAGAATTGAGAAGGGAAAAAAAAATTAAAGGTATTATTGTATTTATTGCATTTATTTTACAGGTGATAAACCCAAAGGTAGGCTGCATTCTGTCCTGTACCTCCCAACTTGTCCAGTCCCTGTGCCTGGCACAACCTGCCACTGAGCACTCTCCTGGCTTTTCCGGTGGGACATGGCAAAAATCCCATGTTCCCATCCCATAAAGAAGTTCATTTCTGCCAGCTAGCTTGGGTGTAGCCTGAATCTTAGCTTTTTCTCCAAGAAATCTTAGAGAGTGGCTCTGTCCTGCTGTCACTGTCCATGCTGGTGGTAGTATTTCCAGAGAATCCACATAGCTAGCTTCTTCTCCTTGAAATATAATCACAGAATGGTTCAGGTTGGAAGGGACATTACAGATCATCTCATTCCACCCCTGTGCCATGGGCAGGGACACCTTCCACTAGTCCAGGTGGCTCAGGGCCCCATCCAACCTCACCTTGAACATTTCCAGGGATGGGGCATCCACAGCTTCCCTGGGCAGTGTGTCCCAGTGCCTCACCACCCTCACAGTAAAGAATTTTTTCCTCACCACCCTCACAGTATAGAATTTTTTCCTCAACTTACTCTCTTTCAGTTTAAAACCATTTCCCTTTATCCTGTCACTATTTGTCCCTATGAAATGTCCCTCTCTTTCCTTTTAATCATCCCGTTTAAGGTACTGGAACGCTGTAATGAGGTCTCTCCAACACCTCTTCTCCAGGCTGAACAACTACAGTGATCACAGATAATAACAGATTTTATCTCCTTTTTTAATCCTCTTTGTTCCTTCATGTAGCAGTTCAACTGGATGCAAAGAACTTGCCAAAGGAGACAGAAATTACTTATTTCCTTTAAATAGACTTGCATATTCTGTATGTTCACAAAAGTTTAGACTGCCATCATGAAGCATGAAAGCACCAGTGAAATACAGCAACTATACTGATTGGTGCCATTAGGGACAGGAATAATATTTAAATGAAATTAGACAGAGATCTCAGGCACACAGAACATAAATATTTAATTTGGAATTTCACCAAGACACTGGGGCTAACACCTTTAACTTGGCACATGCAAGATTTTTAAATGACCACAAATTTTATGAGGACCTCAGATTTCACCTCCCCTTTAAAGGATTGGCTCCCCAGTGGAAAAGATCTAGTGAGAAGCTGATTCTTTATTAGTTCAGGTGGGAATTTGGCCTTTGGTTCTTATTTCATTAATGTAACAGAATCACAACACTCATGCATAGAATTTGGTGATAAACAAAATTTGTTCCTGAAGGCTTTACTGGGAATTCATTGCAAGAACCAATTAAGCCAAGCATATCTTACCTATGAAGTGAATTCAAAAGCAAATGACCCAAATCTTACAGAGGCTTATTAATTTTTGCAGGAAAAATAAAAATAATCTGCTCTTTTTTTTTAAATTATTTTTTTAACTCTCCTCTAGAACTTAAAAATTATAAAAAGAATTCACAAAAAAACTTCAAAGGGAAGAGACTCAATTCATAGTTTAAATACAGTAAGCATCCTGTATAAAGTCTTTGCTTAGTAATTAGAATTAATTTATAGGGTTGTTTTTTTCTTCTTTTTGTAGACAATGTTGGTGTGTCTTGTATTTTTTTGGTGGGAATACTGCAATTAGAAGAAGTCAGAATAAAAACAGTAGGTGCTAAAAACTCTCTCAGATACAAAAATCTGTAACACTGTGGCACATTATCAATTTAGGCACAGTGGGTTTCAGACAGATAATTAGCAAGTCTTGGCTGACCAACTTCCATACTGCTGCAATGAAGACTAAGAAAGAGACAATATTTTTCAACTAGTAATGCAGCTTCTGTCAAATAAAGTTTTGCAGGCACTAATACAAGAATTTTATGTATTTTCAGTATCTCATTTGTATAGTGAAATGAGGCAAGAAGTAAAATGTATATAATTAATTTTATAGTGCATGGTCTGCAAGTGGTTTTAGGAGGAAATTCACATTTTTCTCATTAAAGCTGGTTGGGAATATATCTTCCAATTAAAGTGAGGGTTGGGGTTTTTTGTATTGTAAATAATTGACTATTGGAAAAAAATGAGCTTGAAGAGTTTCAAAAATCAGGAATGGCAAGATTTTCAACATGCCACATCTACATGTGTGAACATCCAGACTAGGGAATTAACTAATAAATCCACATCCTCCTCTATTTATGGCCCTGATCAAAACTTGGAGCCAAGTTTTTCCAGCAACACGAGATAAAGCCATTTTTCTAGAGGCGCATCCATATGGAGATTTATAAACTATAGGAAGCTTGATGTCATTGTGAAAATTCAGCTGCATCCCGGCTGATGCAACTGCTCTGGTATGCAAAGATAACTGCAAGCACGAGCTCTAGTTAACTTCAGATGTATTTTTTTGACATGATTATGCAACTGAGGTGACATAAGAAGCAATGATCTGAACCTCATTTGCATATATTCCTCGTTCCTCTGGCAGCAGCTGTGGGCCATGGTGCCAGAACACCATTACAGTCTGAGACCCTGAACAAGCACAGCCAGGCTGGCCCAGTGCCAGGCTCAGGAGGAGAAGGAACAGGAAGAGGAGAAGTTGTCCATCACTGCACCAGACTTGGACAGTACCAAAAAGAGGCCAGAGATTGCTTGGCTTATTTCTACTTCCTCTCTTCTTACCCCACATATCCCCAAACATCTTCTGATCTACTTTGCTTTTCTTGACATTTGAATTCAGAAGATGTTTTCAGAAGGTTTAGAAGGTTTTCAGAAGCTGTAGAAGGTGTTATTAGTTTAAAGCAATGGAAAAAAACTCAATAATATGTGTATTTCAACAAATTTTCTTGTTCAATAATAATTACTCAATAGATTGAGAGGCAATGAAATATTTAAACAAATTACTGAGAAGTGTACAAGACCAGCCAGAAAAGAGAGGACAGATGATAAATTTCCTAATGCTTCAGCAAAATTGTAAGGACTTTCTGTTGCCTTCTTCTTTTTTGTCTCAAAGTGGGGACAAGCATCTGGTGAATATGAAAAGATACTGGGGATGGGAAAGGCTAGGGTAGGAAAACACCATAGTAATGAACAAATTCCAGTAGCCCAGTTTGGAAAGCACTGTCTATTTAATGGTTATGTGTACGTTATCATTAGGGACTAATGACCAGCTTCCCTGGCATTGAAATCTGACTAAATGAGCCACAACAAGTAAAACTCAGCAACAAAAGTCACTTTAATGGGACAAGATTTGCATTTTGTATGTGCAGAACAGGTGGCAAAACAGGGCCAGCCTCTCTCTCTAATCCTCCTTAAGACGTGATACCGATTAAGCAGATATTTTTCTAATTTCAGTGTAGCATACCTGATCCTCAAAATGAGACTTTAGCTCTTGGGGAAGTTGATGGCATATAATTTCCTCTCATTTAGACAGATTGCTGGAGAAGCATGCTAGCAATAAAGATAAGCTTTATTTATCATAATTATAGTGACTTGTTCTTTTAATTAATTTTCCAATTCACACTAATGTTTATATATTAAACAATTTACATTACTGCTTAGTGGAGGTAATATTGATATTACTCTTATTTAAAAAAATGTGTCTCCATTTATGGTATAAACAAACACAATTGTGTAGCACAATTTAGGAAACCTGCTTTGTGTGCCATAGCAGAAATTAGCTCATCAAATATGTTGTATTTGGTAGAGACTAAAGGCCATTAGAAGCATCATGTCTCTTTCCCATCAATTTATCAAATTGTTGTCTGACTGGCATTTCCTGATTACACACTATCTTCTTTGTGCATTTTCTTACACTTCAGTAGCTGGCTCTGTCAGAAAATGAAGGCATCTTTAAATTAACATCCATCCATCTTTAAATTACTTCCATTCATAACTCCTTTAAGCCAGAGCCAAATTAAATTCCAAGGAGCCTAGAAGGGGAAGAGCTTATAAGGAAAGTGAGGATTAATGTTGTTTAAATGCACATTTTCTTAATATCTCAAAGCTCCTTGCCAATCTTGCTTAGATGTTTACTGTTGTTCTGCCAAGCTGCTGACAATTGTGACTTTTAAATTGATTTCATTGTTAGAACAGCCAGATGAACGAAAATTTGATTTAGTTACTATATAATCACTATGACTATCAGAAATAATGGTGTCTCCTTTCCCTCAGCACATCCTTTGTGCCATGCCTCAATTTATGGTGTTTGCAGGCAGGATGTGAATTGTGCTGGGGAGCAGCCATGGGGTTTGCAGGGAGAGCACCCCAGACTTTTTTTTTTTTTTTTTAAATTTTATTTTGTTGTTGTTGTTGTGTTTATTTGTTTGTTTGTTTGTTTGTTTTTTATGTTTTCTTTGGTGAGTTGGCTTTCTCTTCTCTCTTCTCCCTCCAAAATGTGGGCTGACAATGCTACGGTGACTATTCTGATAACACCCAGAAATAAATGGAGTACAAACTTGTGAGTGATGGGTGGTTCATATATGTCTTTTGCTCTCTCTGTACAATGGATGCAAACATGTGTAATTAATTTTTACAAATATTTTTCTCCTGTTTACAGATATCTTCCAAGTAACATCCTTCTGATTCTGTGAAATTGGCTAACCACACCAAAATTCACTTTGATATTGAACACTTCCTCTGTTTTTAATACTTTTCTCAAATTCTGAGAGGTAAGAGTATTCACAATATAGCCTGCCCTGAAAAAAAAACTAAATACCTTCAAATAGACTTTACTGCTATTGTGTTTTTTCCCAGCCTCTCCTGTCCCTTGATCTTACAAGATGTATTTATACTTTCCATTCCACCTTCCCACTAACTAACATAGTTCCTGTGGGTTTTTTGTTGTTGTTGTTGTTGTTTTGTTTGTTTGTTTGTTTGTTTGTTTGAAAATTGACATCAAATTCAGGGAAACTAAAATATCATCAAAAGATGTTTTTTAGTAGTAGAACCTAAGTTGTGGCAAGGACACCTGTCTGGAATAAACCTGACTTAGTAGAGATTAATCGTGATACCTTTCAAGTCCTGTCCTGAACTATTTCACTTGACTACCAGAGTAAAGATATATGCATTGCTATATATACACATATATAGAGACATATATGCATACACACTTCAGACAGCTTTTCCCCCCAGGACTGCTTGCTGCAATCAACTGCACTGCCAATTTGGTCTCCATTTTGTCTTTTCTCTGAGAAATTGCATTGTGCTCTTAATTGCACACCCAAAATCCAACAGCTAACACAGTGTCTCTAATTTCTCCTTCTCTGCATAATAGAATATTTGAGGAATGAGTATTATTCAGTTTCTGCTGGCAAGTTAGCAAAGAAGAAATAGTATCCCAAAGAGGCTTTTCATTATGTTTAAAGAGAATAATATTCTTCAGCTTTAAATTTTCTCTATTTCAACATAATATCAAGGGCCAGAAAAACAATCCCTCAAAAATCCAAAATGCTAATTTTATCATGACAAATATCAAAGAGCTAGCAACAACAAGCTGCTGTCTTCCAATATCAAAGCTCAAAAATGGAAAGAATAAGTGCTCCTTTTCTTTTAGAAATAAGGGCAAATTTCCTAACGTGAAAAACACTTTTTTCTTTCCACCACAAATGAAAACTTTAATATTTTTCAGTTCTGTCTCTCACAGCACTTTAAAAAATGTGGTAACAATCACATGCTGCTTGTAGAGCATAGAAAATATTGGGGATATTTCCAGTAGGTGAAAATAACATGTTTTATTCAAGCACTTTGAGGCCCTTGGGGTGTCAGGCACAAAAATTGTATTCTGTGTTAGCACCTGAGTGAGAGGAAGAACAGAGTATAAAGGAGTACTAGATGAAAAGTTTAAGAAATTTTGCATCAGTATGCATCTTCTTTAAAAAGTAATAATACCAGCACCTCATGCTTTTCAGAATTTAAAGAAAGAATGTATATTTACATGCAGTGTGGCAACTTCCTAATCAACAACACCTTTTATTTAAACAGTGCTCATTCACTTCTGAAACACCTTAGGCTGTCACAATCTCATGCTCTAAAATACAGCCAAGGTTTGTGCTTTTGAGGAGGGAGAGCAGCAGAATAACCAGACCCAGTTCCTTTGTTCCTACCCAGCCTTGGTTGCTAATCAATTTTTCTCGGCCTCCAAATCTGTAATTATGGTGTCGCTTTCAGCCTGCAATAGAATACCAGGTTTACACAGCACAGGAAGAGATAAACAAGTACTCAGTGCAATTTGAAAGGTTTTGACCTTTAAAAGCTGTTAATCTACACGTGAATTATAATTAATCAATTAAAGGAGATTCAGTCTAGTACCAACATAATTAGATACAATTTTACTGCTGAATAAGCCATGATAACCCCATACAAATGAAGACAGAGTCCACTGCTCCTTGCATTTTCAAATATCCCAGCTCGGCAGTTTTAGCAAAACTGTGTAGTTTTCCCAAGTGGGATTTTTATGGCTTTGGAAAGCTGAAGTGTTGAATGGTGAGACTGTGTTCCAAGTTCAGTAATATGGAATAGTGTTTGGAAAACTCTCGCTTTAGCCTAGGTACTGTCTTCAAATATTTCCCTGAGAAAGAAGGCAGGGAGGAAAATGTGATCCAAGGCACCACAGGAGTGGAAAGAAGTGATTGCTGATGACTGTTTTCTGACATCTTTGAGGCCAAATTCAGGGATAAAACAGTAAACAAAACACACATAATGTGTGTTGTATTTAACCACCACAGCTAATAGCCCTCAACCTGACTCCAATGGGAATAAGCAGTGATTAGAGACACCTGCAGGTTAATAATTGGAGGCATCTAAGCACAGAGGCAATTAATATAAGAAAACTCTCCTGAGGTTGGAAAGGCAGCACTGTTTAAATAAATAAATAAATGAATATGTACGCATACATAAAAGGGAGTACGTTTTATTCCTCGGAATAGACCACCTTTCTACAGGGATTAGAGACGAAGCCATCACTGAGGCGTCCTTCAATATCAGTAGGAATCTTGTCCCAGAAAGATGTCCGGAATAAAGATTTTGATCTGTTTTCAAAACTTTAGTAGCCTGAAATGTTAACAGTGTTCAATTCGGATACATATTTTCAAATTAAGTTTTGGTCCCAACTTCAAAGTTTCTCTGTAGAAACTTCACATTAATTTCAAAGGCATTTTCATGCCTTTTACATAGCAAAAGAAATAAGTCAAAATTCTGACATGGGAGGGACTACTGAAGGATAGTTTTACATGCCTGAATCCACAGATCTATGAATGATCTGGGATGTATAGCTTACTGACCTTTGGTTTTAATATATAAAGTTAACATAGTTGGCATTATAAGAAATTACATGTAAACCAGAAGAGACAATATTTTTTTTTCCTGGAAATTTTCAATCTTTCAGGTAAAATTTCTCCCCCAAGTATGTATGATACAACTAGCATTTCACTATTCATTTTCTCTTCAAAGCCTGCTGCTAAAGTAGATGTTTCAAGGGTAAGTAGCAAAGGCTAATGTATTCCTCAGCAAAATGGAAAAATGATAAAGTGAAAAAATACATTAAAGGATAACTCTGACCATGTGATCCGGTCATAAAAAAAGGCATTTTCAGAGAAAGAAATCAAAACCATGCAAGGGCATGAATTATTTATAGACATAAGGGTCCCCAGGAAACACACAAAATTTGCCCTTAAATGATTCAGTTTAAGAACTATTCCTGTTGCTTTTCCTTGACTTCTAATGAATAAATAACTTGCTTCAATCTTTCTACATTTTCCTCAGTTGATTTTGGCCTGAAAGCAGGCATCCAAATTATCTACTCCTTCCTCAATATTCTGGTCAGAAAAGGACTTTGTAGAGTGCATACATATTTGGGGCTGAGGAGGGTCTGAATTAATGAGAGAAACATAATAAGATTAAAAAAAAAATTAAGAAATACAGAAGAAGAAAAAAAAAAGGCACAGCCTCACAACTAACCCCAAACCAAACAAAACACAACACAACCGCTGATTTTTCCTACCAACCTGGGGGACTTCTCCCACTCTCTCTTGTTAATGGAAAGGGATGAGGAAATCTCATCTTTCCGTCTCCTCATGCAGCCTCAGGTGCAGCTTCAGGCACAGCAGCCACCCTGCCCACATACTGGCCTGTACTTCAGTTCCAAAAGAAGTCAGAATAAGGTATGGAGCAGATATCTATTTTTAAAAAAAGATAATTTTCCAGAGTAGTAAAAAGTCCTGCCAAGTCTCCCTGAACAGCCAGGCCATGGACAGCCATACACATCCTTCTTGCTTCTTATAAAATATGCCCCATCAGCCTGCATTCTTCTAACTTCATGCATATTTTCTTGATTAAGATTAAAATTAATTGAATTAGAAGTGTATTTTAAAATACTGAAAGAAGGGAGGAGACTTGTTTCCAGCTTTCAGTTTAATCCTGTTAGCTGACAGTAAACCTATCCCAGTTTTCTTGCACCGAATTTCCAGAACATTTTAGCTAACATTTAACATAATGGCATGTTCAAATGCAATAAGAACAAGGCAGAAAGATCTCTCTGAGAAGAAGGGCAAGTCATTTTTTCTCATGTAACTTGCTCATTTTTGTTCTATACATTGTCAGATTAAATGGGCCACTCTGAATTTAAAGGAGATAAGCTATTATTACATTGTGTTCCAAAATCTTCAGAGAAATACCAGGGATAATTGCCTTTAATGTCACTTTATTAAGCAACATTCTCGTGTGATGCATCTGTGTTGTGTATTCGGGAGTGGAATTTCTAATTCTAGTTAAAAGTTTCGTGTTTACAGAAAGGCAAAACTCAAGCAGCATAATTTATGTATAAATGTCCCATAGGTTAAGCATTTTCTGTGTAAAAATAAGTTAGAAACAAAGAGAAAAAGGACATATGAATTCACCCAGAGGCATGTGAGATGTGTCACAGAAATGGCAGTTAGGGACCATTTGTATCCTTTCCTAAGAGTTCTCTTGGCAAAAAACTTTTCTCCACAAATTTTTTCATTGTGTTTGTTGCTAAACAAGACAATTCTTATTTACAATATTTAGCAGAGAGAGAAGGAATAATTAAAAAAAAATACAATCAGCTTGTTCTCGAGGCTAGAAATTTTAGGGTTTATAAAGGTAAATGTAATTCTCACTGAAATGTAGACATTACTGTGAATACAAAACACTACATATATATAGCTGCCTAATGAAATGAATGTGAATGTATGAATAATATGACCCAGAAGGTTGGAATAGTGATCTTCTGAACCCAAAAATCTGAATTTTATTAGGCCAAAATATTGGGGCAAATTAACCAAGGCCAGTGGCCTGCATAAGTGCTTTCACATGCCCCCACCCTGCCGATGGGATTGAAGGACAGGAAAAGCTGTGCTAACGTTTGTGGAGATGTCATTTGTTCTCCTACTTCTTTAGGATGATGGATGAGAATAGACCATAGCAGAGATTTTTCCACCCAGCTGAGCTCTGCCATTTGGCTTTGTTTAAAAACATGAAGGAGCTACATGATACAAATCGTGCAGGGCAGTGGTGGAACGGTGAAGTTTTCTATCAAATGCTTTTGTATGTTTATGTTCCTGAAAACTTTGGTACCCAAGCTCTTTATTGCCAAGTCTCTTACAATTCTAAGTTCATGAGAAGTTGAGTTCCAGGTGACACACATGGAACACACATCGGTTTGGCCAGGATGGCACACATGGAACAAGTTTTTAATGAAGTCCTTAGCCCAAGGTAGCATTGCAAGGTTAGGAATTTCCTTCAATTTTGGGATAAAGGTAACACAGAAACATTAAAAATGTAAGAGAAATCTTGTTGCTTTCTCAAAGGAAACCTCTTAGGAGTTGCTCTTCTAAGTGAATTAATTAGAAATTGCTCATGGTCCTCAAGACATCTCACTAACTGTTTTTCATGTTACAACTGGAATATTGTTTCATTCACTGTACAGTTTAGGAGGTAAATAAATTCTGGGATAACTTATGTGACTTGAGAGATTTAAAGACAAATGCTTTTTCAAGAATTCTCACTGTCATGGCCCCCAATATTACTTGAGTTATACATCCATCTCTGGGATCACTCTCCTTGGGACCTCTAGCTCAGTCTGAACCATAAAGATCTCAATGAAAGAATGCAAAAAGAGCAGAGCCTCTGCCTCTGAACATCAATAAAAACCTAGGGGGAATCCACCTCTCCCTTCCAAGCCTCCTGCCTGTGCAATCAGTAAATTAGGACATAAGCACACTCTGAGCTTCCAGACAGGATGGAACAGAGCTGTCCACAAAGAGGAAGAAAATATTTCGAGAGCTACACACGACTAGCCAAAACTCCATTGAACAGCAGGTGTTAGACAAAGGCTACCACTGCCTGACAACAGTTCACATGCCATTTCATAGCCATTTTACTGAGGAGTTTTTAGTACCATACTACACACATTTGAAGAGGAAAAACTAAACCAAATCTCTCTTACTTTCCACAGAGTATATACAGACACCTGCCATACTCTTTTAACTTGGTTTTGTTTTGCTGTCCTATAGCAAGGTCAACTTCCATGAACAAACAAAAATAACACTGGAGATTGATCTTAACATTATTAAACATCTAGCAACACAATTTCAATCACTTTCAATCAATATTTTTGCCAAGAATTCAAAAATGTGTAAAGAAATTATAACCCAGGCATCTTAAACTTGAAAGAATAGGCTACTTACTCCTAATAACAAGATCTGGAGTTAGAGCTTTAAAAATTAAAATTTATAGAGCCCTAAAAACTGATGTTGGCAAGCAAAATAACTTTAAAGTACAAATATCTTCTTGGATAACCTATATATTTCTCAATAAGCCAGTATCATAGGTCTCTGGAGAATGCATCCAAATTCTAAAGTAAATTTTATTACACATTTTCTCTTCCAACTTTGAAAACTACAGGAAGACTTGGTAAAGTAAAAATACAATACCCTTTTGCTTCAAACCTAAACATTCTGTAGCTTGGAGCAAGCCTTCAAGAAAAGTAAAATATTTATAAAGTGTTTTTCATCATCCTGGGAAACACAAACGTAATCTCAGCATATGTTTTAACGTTTATTAAGTGACCCATCACCAACGGATATTAACTGAAGTTTGTAGCACTCAGTGTGGGCCACAAGGTAACTCTGTTTAGCATCACACTTTCGTAAGCATTTCTGGATCACAGAATCGCAGAACACCCTGAGCTGGAAGGGACACACAAGGATCATCAAATCCATCTCCTGGTCCAGTGCAGAACACCCCAAGAGCCCCACCATGTGCTGAAAGCATTGTCCAAACACTTCTTGAGCTCTGTCAGGTTTGGAGCTGTGACCGCTGCCCTGTGAGCCTCTTCCATGCCCTACCACCCCCTGTGTGAAGAAACTTTTCCTGATATCCAAACTAAACCCCCCCTGCATTTTTGTAGCTCACTACAGGATGTGTGCTGAATATTGGAGACCATACCAAATTGGGGCAATAAAGGGCATGTGTGGATTTATGATACGAATTTACTCTCATGTATTATTTAGAAAGATTTCTCAGAGTAGAAAAGTTACACATTTATACACTCATTAAACCAGCTAGGTGCTAATTTCTTAAGTAACCTGTTGATCTGAACCCGCAACCTGAAGAAAAAGAAAAGTAAATCTTCTTTTGCTCTGTGGAATTCTGATAGGGATGCAATGCCTCTCCTAAAAACATAAAACTAGTACTGCAATCATCTATTAATCATGTTTATCCACATTTATATACATTTCTAGCTTGTGACAATATTCATTTAACTCTTCTTAGATTTAAAATTAAGATCATTTTGAAACAGATTTTTTTTTTTAAATCTCATTATAATTTTGAAAGTCAACACATGTATCTTAAATTCAAGAAAAGTTCATATTTGAATATGGAAATTTACCTTTCATGTACCCATCATGCCTCACCAAGAAGTTTAATTTTATGTCCAAATGAAATTTCATGAACAAATCTCTTCTCTGTATCCATTTTTCTATAATAAATATGACCAGGCTAGGTTCCTACAGTCATTATAGCTGTCTTTTCTTTTGTTTTACTAATCTCTTAAGATTAAATCTTTCTTTGCTGTCTTTTCCCTCTGCTATCATATTCCAAGCTATTGTCAAATGATATTCTTTCTATGTGAAGTATCTTAAAATCAACTTCTATTTTACTTTTGTGCATATTATTTTTCAGATGAAATGAAAATATCTTTGAGCTTAAGACAAATTAATGAATGAAAAGATAACTTTTTTTTATATGCATCAGCCCAGAATTGTTCTGTCTTTTAGGGGAGTATTTAACATTCCTGTCAAAATACACAGATATTTCTTAGACTTTATGGTTAATCAGTTTTGTGGAAAACATGCATTTGAGCTCTACTTTCACATGTTGTGATGGAAAATGACTGTCAGATATGTCACTACTCACAAACATTTTCACTGGGAGAGATTATCACCACTGGGATAACAAAAGCAATTCCAAGCAACATACCTGACTAAATGCAATTAAATAAACCAGGTTAAGCACCAAAAGTTTATTGAACACCATGTATGATCAATCTGTATAGCTAATTATAACAACAATATAATCCTCATGGACTGAAAGGTTTTCAATAAAATCAAAACTAAATGTATTCTGTGAGTTAAGACTAAGATCAAATTTATCTTAGGCAACACATGAATCTTTTATCAAGATTTGTGCCATAAACTGTACATTGCAGTGCCTTGAAAAAAATCTCTGGCATGGCTCATATTGCATAATGCCTCTTCCTCTTTCAGATTTTCAGTGCTGGAAATGTTTTCTGTTAGCTGAAACTTTGACCATTCTATTTCTTTTCTGATCCTGTCTCCAGTACCACTGTTTCCCAGGAAGATGTGGCATGTCCACTCCTCTGGACCTGCAGCCCTCCGTTGCTGTGTTCTAAGATTAGTTTGCCCTTCTTATTTGCACTGACCTAACATTCCAAAATTATAACCTCTCAAATGTACTAAATGGAACCTTCTATGAAACAAAAGGGGTAATATGTTGAAAAGAGGAGAGGATAAAGTTTAAATCAACCTTAAAGTTTAATATATAAAGAAGCCCATATAGGTACACTGTTTCTTCAGAACACAACATTTCGCCTAGGAGATCAAAAAGAAGGAGTCAAAGAAAGTAGCATAAAGACTTGTCACTGGCTTGGCTAATTAGATACAGAGAACAGATAAAACTGGGGAGATAATGCTGATAATCAAATGCATAATGATTATAAGAAGTTGTGTTTGATAAAATAATGTTTTGCATCAGCTTGTGGAACACCTCACCTGTTGCAGACTCTAACTCTAATCACAATATAAATTTTTTCTACATGGGGTAATTTGTTATTAGTGTAGGTCTGAACATTTGAATGAGATGTTGGGATCTGAGTGTGGGAGGACGAGCAGACCTGCCCAGCCTCAGAGGTGGCTGGTTGAGTCTCACAGTGATGGTGGCACTACTTGCTTAAGTTGCTGCACAGCTGCAGGGTAGGAGAGTTAAGTGATTTCATAACTTGTTTACACTTAGTGGCATAAAACATATTTGCCACAAATGTCTCATCCAAAACGTTTTCTAGGTCCCTGGACTTAGCCCACTAGAGATGGTCTAATGGAAAAGCTGTGAACAAAAGTCCACAGAAATTACCAAAGACCCTGCTGACTTTACTGATCTTTAGATTGGACTATGAGAGTACATCTGCTTTCATTTAACATGAAGCTGAAGTGTGATAAAGAGAGATATTACCTTTCACATTCATTTTCTTGAAATCCAATCTTATCTTTTTTTTTTTTTTTTCACTTTTAACCTTTAAAGCTTTTTGGTATATGGTTACTTTAGTAAAGAGTCTACCGTAACACATACCCAGCTGATGAAACTATTGGAAAACAGAGATCAAGGAAGGTGTCCTAGATACCATTAACAAAAAATTAAATTAAATTCAACCTTACTTTTATTTCAGTGCTCATATTTTGCATTGGGTAGGGGGAAGCAGCAAATTACTTAGTCTATTAGGCTAAGAATAATTTCCAGTAGCATTTTAGGCAAAGCCAGGCAGTCTGCAAAGAACTAATACTGCAACTCAACTCATTGTCTCCAAGAATTTTAACACCTTTGAAGAAAGCCATGGCCATCTAAGGAAAAAAATGTGAAGCTCAGTTGAGGGTATCCCTGAGCTATTGAAACCTGAATACTGAGCTGAGCACTTTCACATCTGCTTACATACCTTATGGGGGCATTTTATCTTGTATGGATGTCCAGCAAATCCATAACACAGTTCTCAAGCATGTAAATAGATATGGACTGACTCAAGAGGAGTAGAGATACATGAAACTAGAAAAACACAAGGGCAGATTTTATCTGAATTCCGTGCCTAGATTACAGGCTACCTTGTCTCCACACATTACATGGTGCTACAGCTGCAGTTCAGGGCAAGTCAACTAAGATGAAGCGGGGAGATAGTGAAGGACAGACCTCTCTCTCTCTCTCTCTCTCTTTTTTTTTTTTTTTTTTTTTTTTTTTTTTTTTTTTTGTAAATAAAAAGTAGTTTTATTCAATTTTTTTTTTTTTTTTTGTGATTGTTCAGCAGCAGTTTTTAACTCCTAGAGAATTCAGAGTTGGAGTGATGGATTAAAAGAAAGCAAAGGGAACACATTTCACAAAGAAATAAGTTGTTAATGAGATCTTGCTCTAGCTACATAGCTGAGGTCAGTTAAGTCATCCTCTCTTGTAAAACCAGTAGGAATGGCTGAGTGATTAACTCATTTGCTAAATGACTGAACTAGATCAGACTCTCAAGAAATTCATGGGTGAAGAGTAGTTGTTCAGATGTGCAGGTGTTACTACTCAGTTTCTGGAAATTATCCTCTTCTGGCAGCTATTTAATTCTGTCTAATTACATATGCAAAATCTGGTTACTTTTCTTATGCACCACTCATTTTCCAAAGTACACTGTTGTAAGGGTTATATTACATGTCTACCCCACATACCTGTTGAATAGAAATGGGTTAAACCTAGACAGGAAATGTAGTATGTAGCTCAAAATAATTGTCTCAGAGATGCACATTTGCAAATGCTCAAAGACAAAACAAAACAAACAAACAAACAAACAAAAGGCAAAAAAAGAGGCAGTTATTTCAAACTGATTTAAATTAAAAACTATTGATCTTCACAACGCAGTATTAATATGTCCTTGACCTTGATGATAAAAATCAATTGGATATTAAATTTTCCTAAAAGCTACTGGTCAGTTTTGGATGTTATGTAGTTTAAGCAACCACAGAGTACTGCTTGATACAGTAACTGTAAAAGGTCAAGCGAATGTACTCAAAGAACAGTAGACATAATTGTGTTCAAACTATATTAGATCATGAAGGTCATCTTTCTGAAAAAGTAGAGCTGTTTAAAGGAGTTTAATTTCTCATGATTTGTTTGGGTTTTCAAAGGACAATATTGTTGGCTGAACTTTTCAGTAGAGAGTTACTTTCTGAAATATTGTTTTAATTTAAATATCACCATAACTGCTTACCACTGAAAATTCACCTATTAAATCTAAACGTGTCTTAGAAGGTTGGAGTGAAACAGAGGAAAGGCCATTTTCTAATATGCTCCTCTCAGGTGTCTTAAAGCTTCTCATTGCAAAAATTACATAGGGTTAAAAAGGCTCTTTTCTTTCAGATTGAGATTCAAACACCACGGTTTTGAGCTGCCACAGTTGCAAGAGCTTTCCCGAGGTTGATTTCTAAAGGTGGATAGACACCAGAGGAAAGAGAGTAAATGCACTGCTTCCATTGCTAGTGCAGAACAGTCTTATATGACAACATTCAAGTTGGGCTTCTGCTCTACTGAGACTCACAATCACTTCAAATTAACAGCATCAGGCAGAGAGCGCATCATGGACACATCTTCCCCTCACTGAAGTCTGTTTCTTCCCTAGCAAAAACTGGTGCATAAAGCCAGGATGTAATTAAAATCAAACCTATATTTATATGAACCTTGTTAAACATCTACAGAGTGTAATAGTGAGCTGTCTGTGCCAAATTTATAACCCTACCACTTCGGAAAGAAAATCATTGACTACTAAATGGAAGAGAGTGTGGTGACTAATGGGGTTCATACTAAATCTGCACGGCTTGTTCTGGATGGCTGAAATCAAAAGAACACTTTTCGCCACTTGGAGTCTGGATGTGCTTTGAAAACCCTAGACTTCCCTCTCTTTGATCCAATGAAATGAAGTGAAACATGTAGCCTCCAGGCAGTTTTTAGGTACTGAAAGATCAAATAGATGCTATTACAGTGCAATTTGCTTGGTGAAGCCTAACACGACGGATCTGCTCAAAACCTACCCTGTATTTCGCAGACCACATAGAAGAGGAAAAGGTAACTAAACTGAAGTTATAGTACATTTGTAGTGTTGATTCAAAGGTTACTGGAAAAAATACATTCCTTACTAGCACTGGTAAGGTTCAAGATCCACACACTTGACTAAGAAGCTGCTCTGGAATTCCATCTATCCTTGCATTGGGTATAAAACCACCTTGGGTTTGACTTAAATGTTTGGATGGTCTTTTTTTTTTTGTATTAAAGGAATAGATCTGTTTAAATGGTTCATCCGAATGGAATTCTGTGTTCAATCCATATCTTGTATTAGTCAATAAACACGTCCTGTCTTCTCTGCATGTATCCTTATGAATTAAGTATTGCCATGAATTTGATCTTTCTCCTCTAATTTCATTTTTGTCTTGTCTCTAATTTCAAAGAGTTTTGCTGCTCTACATGGATAATAATTCAATAAGCTTTTAGGATTCACAAACATTTTCTTGAATGAAATGGCAGAGTTCCAAATAGCTACACAAGAGAAAAACCCTAGAAACTTGTTTATACAAATATTCCCTCATCATACTTTATTTGCTATGCTCGGCTTATTTTATTACAGAAAAATGGAGTTACCATAAGACTACTAATTATCCAATCAAGAGTGGCATCCCAACTTTTCATATAATGATTTAATATAGGACAGAAAAGCTGCATTTAGAAATCACTGGAATTTGGCACTCTCCACAAGTTTGAATTGGAAATTACAGTATTTTCCCTGGTCTCCCATAGACTTTTAATTCTCTATGTGCAATAATCTGAATAGTTCTAAGAAAAAAACTTTTACAGTGTGACATAGAAAACACTAATTTGGTCCATTGCTCCCAAAAAATAATGACTAATCAAATAATCAATACAGTTATTCTTTTGTGAGAGTCAACAAAATATTCAATAGAAAATGCTAATAACTTGGGAGATATTCTACAAGTCTCAGATTTTAACTGGGTCTACTAGAGCACAAAAGGACAGGAAGATCCAGGTTTGAGATTCTCACAGGCTAATTGGAAAAACAGAATTGATTGCTAAGACACCCAGACCCAAACTTTTCCCTGGGTGAAACTCCATTTGTTCATGATTATTTAAAAATAAAATTCCATCCTGTTTACGGTAAAAAAACCCAATTTAACCAAAAGCAAAACAAAACCAACAAAAAAACCCAACAAAACCCAAAACCCTCCATAAACTCACTAACAAAAACCAGTCTTATTTCACTGAGACTTTTCCTAAACATCTTGACTTCCTCATGATTCTGGGCATTGTTGTGTAAGTAGCAGCACAGGATACCTGACTGAACAAAAAATATTCATCAAATCTGATGCTAGCGTCAGTCTGTTTCCACTAACCCAATGTTTCCAGTTCTAGGTAAGTTTAATATTCACCATTATAGGCATGAGCATGAATTGCATGTTTTGCATTCATTCATAAACCTAGAAAATACGTTGTAATTCTTCATGACTGAAACCTGAAATCTAATGTATGCACATGTGCATTCACAGTTAAGTTATGCAAAACTGCTATCAAGCATTAATGCAACATCAGCTGGATTGATTTGCCTCTTGTAAGCACTGGCAGCTTTCGAATCATGTTTGCTTGTTTTGTGGACGTAGTTTTGATTTTACAGATTTAATTTTAGATCTAATTTTCAGCGATGCCTAACTGACCCAGTAGCTATAATTCTGTTTTTAAAACTGACTTAACCTTCCAAACAGCTAATGAATAACATTAGTTTCATTCACCAGCTGCCAGGTTCTTCAAGATGATGAGGACCTGCCAGTGAGGCAGAAAGAAAACTTAACATTTTAATATTTTTAAAATTTCAAGCTTATTTAGAGCTAAGTGTCGTTACTCATATCGAGACAAATTCAATAAATTATTTACAATCTCTAAATTACCTGTGACTGATAAATTCTGAGATTTGGCCTGTGACACTTAATATTCAAGGTGTAAGTCATGTCACACCTCTTTAACTAAAGCTAACACATCCTGCAGCACAGCTGGAAGACTTCCTTGAAAAACACAACCATAACTTGGATTGCATCAAGTTCAGAAATACTTTCATGGTTTTGCAATAATTACTCACAACTGCAGATCTCAGTAGGCTGCCAACCATTTCTAGGTACCGTTACTATTAAAAGACTAATTTGTACCCTTCGTCAGTGATGTAAATCCCACGGCCTGGGCTACACAATGTTTCCTCTGTGAGGGACTCAAGCCACACTCAAACACAATTCATTGCCTACAAACTGTGTCTTTCATTCAAGTGTGTCGAAGCATTAATTTTGATCTTATCTCTCCACAGATTGATAGCAGAGCATATTTTTATGGTGACTTCACAGGACTGCTTGAAGGAAAAGAGCACTAGAATATTCTTCTTGCCTACTTTTACAGGAACTTTGTTTTTTTGCCTAATTAAGAGAAAGTATGGATGCTTAGATTTCCAAAGACACCTACTGGAAGGTAGGTGCCCAAATATTGATTTTTATGGGATGTAAAAATCCAGCTTGTCTTAGATTCTCCCTTGACTCTTACCATAAAGTCTGATCAGGAAAAAAGTGGAAGTGGCACTAATTTGTAAACTATCCAGAGAGGAAAGGGTGAAAAATGATGAAGACTTTTGCTTCCTTCCAAGTAAGCACAGATTAGAGACTGGTGCTGGGGGGAGGAAATAAAAAACCATTAAGAAATGACACACTGAGCTCATAGAATATTGGTTTTAAAAAAGTAAAAGTAGCATATTAGGTCAGGGGCACAACAAATTTTAGGGACAAAAGAGCTACATCCTAAATATAGCAGCCAAAATATTGGTTTGTAAAGAGCTAGTACAAGCCCTCATTTTTCTTCTGAAGACTGAATAACAAAGCCAGTAGAGAATTAAAAAAAAAAAAATACTGGAATGATAATTGAGACAAACTGAATAGAAATATTTGACTGCCTCTCTTCTTCCATGTTACAGATAAACAATCCAATAATTGGGCAAGTATTGTGACTGAACAGTAGGAGCTTTTGGCTTTAAAAGATCCCAGTTATTTGCCAAACCTAGAAAAAAATATGTGAGTAACAGTTTGTAGCTCCCCTTTTTCTCATAGTCAGGAATTTTCTTTCAATCCATTTCATGTATGCTTCTATTCCAAATTAGTAGTTTAAGGTTACTAATTACATTAACTTACCCAGCAGCACAATGCCGAGGTATCAATCAGGATACATTAGGAAATAAAAAGCACGTCTAAGTTTGCTCTCCCACTAGAATCAAATAAAAATGTCACAGTACTGCAGTCAGACAGTTCAGATATGAATATTCATTGGCAACTGTTTGTGACAGATTTATGAATGCTTTCACCTGCTGGTGGAAAAACATTAAGTTGCAAAATAAAGCTATTAAAGTAAGTGAAAAGAAAAAATAAAGGATATACACAGATGGATGATGGTCTTGGAATTATGCAATCTTGAGAGAAAAGAATGGTCTTAATTTTCATATTATGAAAACATTTGTTTTATATATGCGGATTGTCAAGGTCCTAGCATTTAACTCACTGTCATCACACAACGTTCACCAAACATGTGGAATGATGGGCTCAGCCATCCCATCACCACCTTGTGGCAGAAACACATGCAATGGTAATTCTTTAAGGATTCTGACTGCTATTTTCCTAAACTGTCTTAACAAAAGAGAAAATCTCCATTAAGAGAAGAGCATTTTGTCGCCTAGGATAAAAGGTTTGATTACAAATATTGTAATAATAAAAAGGCATGGTACTGCTAGAGTGCTTTCAGCCTGAGGATCTGAAACTGCTTTTAATAAATTAAATCTTGAGATTTTTAAGAGGAAAGCATTAGCCCCACTTTAGAGATGGGGAAAGTGATGAACACGGAGGATAACTGATTAGTTCAATTTAACAACAAAATATAACAGACAGGTTAGAGGCAAATAAACTAATTCAGTATTTTATTGATGGATTAAACAATTTTTGTGAGTTAAAGCACTTTTTAAATGATGTATGTTGGAGAAACATCATGATCTGAAGCTTGTTAAAAGGTATGTAAAAAAAATTATGGGCTTGTTTTACCATTTGTATCACTGGAGACTTTGCTGTGCATTCTTCTCATTGCTGTCTTAAATTTTGAAAATCTGACTCCACAGCCCTCATATGATTTTTTTTTTTAAATTGCAAACACAAGTGAAATATGCCAAAATTCCCATTCTTTTAATAAGCTGGTGGAGACAGTTAAACAAGTGTTTGTATCAATACCTATAAATACCACGCCCACCTGAGTGAATTTGTGTGATACTACCTGGCATAGCTTCATGAGGATAAAAGCAAAGGAAACTAAGTAGAAGAAGAGATAAGGGATCATAATGACAGTTCTTAATGGACAAACAAAGGGGAAGCTACTAAATGGGGAAGAACTCAGCCCTGCTGCAGTGGCCAGGTTTATTCATTCCTGAAACAGAAAGAAATGTAATAATAATAAATGGATTGGTTTAAGCAAGAAGGAAGTTCGGGTGGGTATCTTAACAAAGATAGTATTTGAGACTGCCATAGAAACAGGGACCAATAGTGAAGCAGGACTGAAAAGAAGGCAAGATTCAAAAAGATAGTTTAAATCTTTCCTGAGAATACATTTTTGAGGAAGATTTTTCCTTGCTTCAAAGATTTGTCTGTATCTGGGTGTGAAAGGAAAGACTGTACTGCCTATCACAAACTCGTATTATTAAGGTGTTTTAGTAGCTTGCTCGTCTTCTGTTCTCTGGGAGGAAAAAATCCCACCCAAAGCTGTCAAAGAGAGTGAGGCCAGACAAGTTAACCTGGCTAACAGAGAAGGATGGTGAAGGACAGTTCCTCTTGCCCTAAATGATCTATTTAACCTCCTGCAAGACAAATATGACATTTGCTGGAAAGATGTACTCAGAGGGACTAAAAAGGGACCAAAATGTGCTGCCCAGCTTTTGAACAGTGGGAACTACGTGTGATCTTGAGTGACGTTCATACAAGCCAAATGGGGTGCAATCCTAAAGCACTCTGCATTTTTTGACAATCAGAAATCTAAGCTGCATCCTAAGGAGAACCTTCCATGAGGGTTTTGGGCTTTTTTTCCCCTAATCCTTTTTTGAGCCCATGCGTTCACCATCAACAACATTCTCCAGCACCAGTTTACATATTTTAAGTAAAAAAGTTTAAACAAAAGCACTTCCTTCTGGTTTAAATAAGCTACTCAGTTATTTAACCAGGTGTCAGCAAGATGTTATGAGCAAGACCAACTGATTATTCTGTACTTTTCCCCCTACTGATCTTCCAAGCTGCATTCTAGGAGGGACCCTTATTCCCAGGTGGCTTCCCACGGCATGCAGAGGGGCTCAGTATGTCCTCATCAATCCAGGAACATACAGTACTCTACAAGATTTTTAAACTGCAGAAAGTACAGACATCCTTCTAAAACTACATTTTCATTTTGATGAAGCCAGAAACAGCGTCTGTAATTATAATTCTGTCAGCTACAAAATTAGGAATACTGAAGAGCTTGCCTACCTGAACTTGGTCAAATATTGGCAAAGGACCGAAAGCCTGGATGACCATTCTTATTTCATTTGCTATTCCTTAATTTTATGTAAATATTTAAATCTGACTGCAATATTATGAGAAATTCACTGAGTTTGCTGTTAAAAGGAAAACCAAGATGAACCCAAAGAAGTCACAAAATCCCTTGAGAGATGAATGGGGAAAGGAAAATTCAGGGGGTGGGGGGAGGAGGGTTTTTTGGTTTTTAATTTTATTTCTTTAGGAATATTAATAAATCACTGTGGTAGAATTCTGTCTTATCCATATTCTCCACACTTGTTTCCTGCAGGCAATATAAAGATAGGCTTTTAAAAGACAGAAACAGAAATAAAAACACTTGCTCCCTCTCTAATTAGGAATGAATGTATACATATTACTTTATACCAAAGAGGTAAAGGAACACCATGGCAACCTAAAAAGAAAACTTATTCAGGGTGTGTAAAACGCATTCATAATTCATTCTAAACTTTCTTAATAGCATGCAAACTCTGCAACTTCTTCACAGACTGCATGAACATTACTTCTTTAAAAAAAAAAAAAATGTTTATGAATTATTGTTTTGCCATATTCTGTGCTTTTCAGCTTGAGATTTCTCCCTTTCAATTCTGCTGTCACAAAACCTGTTTTCCATTTTATTGAATTCAGTTTGACTGTATACTCCAATCCACTATAATTGAAAACATTTAGTCCCAGATGTTGTAATTTTTTTTCCCTCACAACAAAAGGCAGTTGTGGTAAACGCCTTCATGTTCATGTTTTGTTTCTTGAAATTAACACGTTAATGTTTTCTTTCTTCTTTCATGTTAATTTGAAGAAGGACAGAGGCTTACTACTTAATCCAGGTCATGATCTTATGTTTTGTCTTTGGAGTTTTAATCAAGAAACCGTTGTAGCCGGGAAATACTTCACTGGTTTCTAAAAGAAATTTTAAGCAGTTTGTGTGGAAAAGAGAGATAAAGCTTTTAGATGGCTTGAGAATAACAAAGAAATATCAGTTGTGGAAAATGAAATAAAAGAACGTTTTCATTGGCTTTCATGACCAAAATTTAAATGCAAGGGCCTGTTCTGCATTCACACTGTGATTTTGCAGTAGTCAGTGTGTTGCTTTTGTTGAATGAGCACTAGTTTTCTACAATTTTTAAATTATATTTTGACAGAAACCCCAGAGATTTCCATCATTTCATTCATGGAAAAAAAAAATTTTGTAACCTGATCTGATTGTTGAATCTCTCAGTCATAACTAGGTACCTATTACATATCTTCTTAGTAATAACTTGACCCACATTATTTTTACTGTAATGTTTTCATTCTTATGATTCCCATGTGAGACTGGTAAGCACTATTACATCTTCATTTTGTGAAAGGGAAACAGACTGAATTCTGATCCCATTATAATCACTGGCAATATTTTCATTGACTTTAGGTTCTTGTTCTAATTATCTTTCCCATTATTATTCAAGACTGTCAAAAAGCCAGAAATTAAACTCAGTTCTCGCACAACCCGGCGTATCCCCAAATCTCTCTAATAAAAATAATTAAATAAAAAATGATCTGTAGAATAATTTCTCACTGTATTACATTTATTAAGAGAAGAGTTTATTAAAACAGACAATAGCTTTTAACATGCAATGTGTTCTCTGTAAGTCCTAGTGTAGAACTTTGCACATGTTTAGGCCTTTTTGTTTAATAGAGCTAAATGAACTTCAAAAACATCTCATTAACAAGACTTTTTTTTCTTTTCTTCCTTTTAGCTCTTCTGCTTTTTCCCAAAATACACCAAACATCCACTTGACAGATTTAAAAAAGAAACAGGATACCATTCCTGGCCTTTTTTTCCCCAGCCAAAACACTCTTATGCAGAGACATGTGGATAAAGTATTACTACAGAAAAATATGGTGTATATGTATGCTGAATGTGCTCATTTTCTGACCAGGCTATGTGATAGCAGCTCTGACACATCTCATTAAAGGTCTATTTGCCATACCCTTCACAGTCCTGATGATTTTCAGATGGGTCATGCTATAGATGTATATATAAATTTAAAAAATATGCTTGAGAGAGCTGATTCAAGATATGATAGACCACCTCTTCAAGTAAGTTAGTTGTCTAGTGAGGAGCAGCATTACAGACAAACAAACAAAACTATATTTATTTCTATTATTTAGAACCGTTTTGGTATGACAGCTGTAACGACTCAGGAATTTCAAAGATAATATTCTCACCTTTTTCAACAGCAGTTCCTAAAGGAATTGCTTTGATTTTTCAGTTAGCTATGATCTATATCACTGTTTTAAACCAGGTTCCCTCTTTCTTTTCATCATGAGATGCAATAAAAATATTTCCCAGTATCAGTCAGCTTGACTGCTTAGCCTTACAGACACGCACACTGTACATAAGGGCAGAGATTGGACTGCAGAGCCCATAAGCTGTGAAGGACCACACCAAAGCCCAACACACTCAAGCCAAACTTTCCTTAACCCTATTCCTGCACTGAGGCAGCTGAGGGGGAATGGGTGGCCATGATGCTCTTTTTTATAGGCATATAGCCACATTCCACATGGAAAGGACAGAATCTGGATGAAAGGAAATCACCCAGCTTTCAATACTTTGCACTAGAGAAGGGATTGCTGAAAAGGGAGAAGGCAATGGGCTCAGGTGAGAGCATCTGAATATTTCAGCAAACAAATTAAATTGGGAATTGGCCTTTATGAAGGAAAATTAATATGGGCAGAAGCTGTTCAATATGCTGTTGAAAACGAGCAAGGCTATTGCCATTGAATTAAGACACGAAAACAGTAAACAAAACAGAACAGAATCTTTAGCAGCTTAAGCACAGATAACAGAAGAAGGGCTGGATTTCAGTTCTTGCTGTTGAACCAATGCCCACAGAACCCAATGGAGCTGCTGCTGAATAAGGTGCTGTGATCCCCATAAATCCCCGTTATTCAGTAGCCCTGTAATCAATTAATTTCTATATACTGTGAAATAATCATTGCTCCAATGAAGTTTTTAAACCCACAATTTATTTTCCCCTTTTCCATTAATTTCTTTGGAAAAAATATTTCAGCATTTTTTTGCTTCATCCCATTTCCCAAAGCCAAAAATGACAGCCATGGACTCAAAAGTAAAACTAACTCTAAAACACATATCCTACAAATTATATAATAAAAATTCTAGACAAACTTGCCCCTGTCCTTCTACTGACGATAATAATTCTACCTCTACCTCATGAGTTACCAGTTCCTCCATCATGCATAACCATAGGGATAGAGAGATCAACGGAGAGATTAAAAATATTTTCCTTGACCTGACTAAGGGGGAAAAGCTGTAAAATGGGAGGTCAAGCTTGAGGTTGCTCAGAGAGTGACAGAGGTCCTATTTTGAGGACACTAGTAGAAATCAAATGCTCTAATTTTATTTTTTGCAGCGCCTTAGAGGTGCGAGTAGCAATATCTTTTTCTTGCTACATTTCAGTTAATGCTCATGTGTATAGAATAGAAATTCAAACAGAATTACTGTCTTGGTTCCTACTTCACATCTCAAAACTCAGTTGGCTCACTTATGTAAGGACTGTCCCAGGCTCACAGAATATCAGAAAAGCTTTGCATTTGAAGTGAGGCTTAATGAGGAATCCCAAGTGAATCTAGAGTTGCCAAATGGTATTCGCTGGTGAGTTGTGAGAACTGATCTCTTCTGGCCACAAAACAGAGGCTGTAGAGATAGCAGCTTCCTCATGCTGCTCTACTGATATGTTGAATCTGCTATGGATGAACAATTACAGAGAAAACAAAGATCAACTATTATAGGCATTTACAGTCCTGCCCTAGTTTGAACTTGGGTTTGCACAATGGCTACGTGGAAACTGAAATTTTCTGCTCAGGTGAACATGAAAGCTTCTTGAACTGAGGGTGCTTTCCTTCACTGTCCCTTCTCCAGGTTATGACCCAACAACTCAACATGACCTGAAAATGGTCCAGACCGCAGGGCTTTCTTATTCCAGTGATAAAACTACACTGGAATAATTTCTGCCTGAACTGCCTGATTTAACAAAAAGAATACATAATTTAATGGGAAATCATCTTCTACTTCAAAAGACTTATTTTTAAAATAGCTCTTGGCTCAAAGAATATTATACTTTAGCTGATTATTGATATATAGGATAAGTAACCTAGGTATGCACACCATTCTCCAGCATTTTGTTAACTACTGATAATAGAGGTTTATCCCCAAATCTTTATTCATAACCATTTAAAAACTTAATACTGGTAAATGTATGATGGCCAGAAAACTAATTTGTATCTCTGAGATTCAGAAGTTTTTCCCTATCCTAAGACCATTTAAGCAATGATCATTACATAACAGATCGAGCAAGCATAATATTTAAATCTGAAGCAGCAAGTTCTTCTGATTGCAATATAAAACCGACATAACAAAGCTCTTATTTTAACAGGCTGAAACATCTCCCTTCTTTCCTGTCTGTTCTGGACATTTCTGTGCTTTCATTCATCCAGACCATGCGAAGCCACTGCACGTTATGCTTGGGCGACAGGAAGAAACAACAGCTGGACTTTACCTCCTTAAGGAAAATATTGCTGCTGCTGGGCATTTTTTTTTTTCTATCACATCAAATATTTATATTGGTTCAACATAGCTGGACATCTAGGAAGACTGATGCTGCCTGACTGTTTCATATTTGTCACTCATGTTGCTTTGATATATCTTGACTTTTGGCCTAATTTCATCCATGTACTGTTCTTTGCTTATTGTCTATGTGCATCTAAAAGTAAATCTGGAGCATCTTGAGGTCATTAAAGAGTGTAAATCACAATGACAAATTTGCATAATGTGTCAGTATGTATCTGGCATGCCCTCATGGCAAAAGGCTTACTTAAATCTCCAACACTACCCACACTTTCTTCGAGTTTACTTTTTAAAGTCAAAGCACATCACATTCTTACAAGTTTCTATGGTTGTATAGCTTTCAGAAAGTTCACAATGTATTTTATTAGTAATAAAAGAGGATCCATACATAAACAATCAAATTTATATCAAGGCTATTTTAGGATTTTAATCTTATGAAGGGATGCCATAAAGCTTCCCTTAGATTAAAAAACAACAAGCTTGTATCTTTCCTCAGTAAAATAAGTGCATTAAAGAACTACTTGATCACAGAATACACTAGGGTTAAATGAAACTAGTAAAGAACAGTCATTGTATGATGAGAACAGACTGACCACATTCATTCTGTCCAACTATAGAAGCTGGTTTCAATGTCCTTTGTTTCCATGAGAAACATAGATGAAAATTTATCTTCATATTTTCTGAAAACAAAAGCAAACTTATCTTCCTTCCCACCCTCCTCCCAAATTGCATGTCTTACAAAAAGAGTACCTCAGCACCCTATTCTTACAGGTTTTCCTTACTATATAGATAAATAAATAAAAGAAAAAAGAAGTGTTTTTTTCCCCCACAAGAAATCTACATTTAAAATGGAATAGATTTAGAAAGGCAGAAATTTTCTTGCAAGTTCAGAGCAACTTGAAAAGAATCAGGGAAAAGGAACATTTATTTGTGCTGAATGATGACCTACTTAATTACAGAAAAGAAGAAAGATTACAGTGAAGGCAAGAACACATGCAGAGATATGTTGGTCATCAAGGAAAGTATTTGCAGATGTAGGTAAAGTTGGGGAATATAAAGCATAGAGCAAAAGGCTCCAGGGAAATTGTTCCAAATGAACATGTTCAGTGTCACTCTTATTTCTACAGCAGTTAATCAGTGAAGAATAAATATATAAGGGGTGGAGAGCATTATTCTTGTCCCAAGGGTAGTGAAAACATCCGAGTATGATGCTATATATGCCTAGAAATTCCCAAAGTATCTACAGACAAGAGTAAACTGTCCTTTTGTGTCTTCTCCACAATCCAGATGAATAAGCCTGATATTAAAATTTTAAATTTTTCTTTATAAACATATAGTTGGTGCTACTCTATTTTGGGTGAATATCTAATAATGTAATGAGGAAGAAATAATGCAAATATTTGTTATTACCTTTTTAAATGAAATATTTTCCCTTTTTCTTTTAAGATACTTCATTGCCAGTAACTTTCACATCAGAGGTAAAAGAATTTTAATCACATAGCCATATTCAGCCCTCATACAAAAACAACTGTTTTTGAGACTGTGGTCAGTCCAATATTTATCTGTTAAATAACTGACCCCATCATTTACTTAAGTCCGAAACACCTTACAGCAATGTTTCACTACCTGTTAGGGAGCACATGAGAGAAAATGCTAAAATGCATATTCAGTCAATGGCAATGTGTAATGAGCAACCAAGTAGGTGTGAATACTTGCAGGGATGATAATAATGAATATAGTTCCATTGAAGCAGCATAGTATTGTAAATAAAGTGCATTGTTGGCACTCACAAGGTCCAGGGTCTACTCTTGCCTTTGATACAACCTCCTCATCTCATGGCTTCTATTCTGGGAAATGGAGAATGCTGCAGAAATCCCCTGTCTCTGAGAGGTCTAACAGAGCACTGCATTCAGTGTCACTCCAAACATCTGTTTGGAGTATTAGCCAACAACAATAGAGTCTGAACACACCTCTGCTCCATTCTCCTCCAGTCTTAAGTAATAAACTAAAATACGTATTAACAAGTTCTAAGGAGGATACCATCCCACTTCTGAGCCAGCAAAGATATTCCATTGTACTAGTGTTCACAAAATATATGAAGTTGTAATAGCATATGTTCAAAATAAAACCCTTCATTTGATGTAAAATCATTATATATCTTGCATTATGTACGTATCTTGCCTCCAGCTGTGAAGTAATAAAAGAAATTAAATTCTTACAGTTTCTCTATCACTAATAAAATATTAGAGAATGGTCATTACACTAATACAAAGTTATTCTGGAGAGCTGCTGCAGGGAGCTGTGGGATGGAGTGGACTAGCTAGCTCTATGAGTTACAGAGTCTGTGCAGAGTCTGTTTGAGAAGGACGTGGCCAGACAGAGTGGTGACATATTTGGAAAAGTCAAGGGTCACACAAACAAGCTGTTGAGAGCAGTGAAGCCTTGATGCACCATGGCTCTCTCAGCTGCTGCCATAGGATTAATTTGGAGGATTCAAGAGATAATCCACATACAGAAGCAGAATTGATGTCTGTAGTCCAAGAATAACATTATTATGTACATAAATACTCACAGTGTAACTGAGCTTTCTGCCAAAGGGATCATGTTGCTATAAGGGTGATGGATTTGAACTTCTGCTTTGTTACCTTAACACACCAAATGCTCAGATTCCTATTTCTCAAAAAAAGTAATTTAGGTTTGCCAGTGTCCTGCCTGCATCAGTTCTTTAAATTTATGACATGCATCAGCTGTGCTCAAGGTAGTCCCTGGGACACCACAGCTTACAGGTGTTTTTCCCTGAACCACAGGCCACAGGCATCAGTCAGGAAGAGGTTTTCAAACTCCTACATATGCACATCACATTTGCTTGAGTCTGATCCCATCTTCAACACATATAGCATTCATCCATAAGCTACTGACATGATTTACATGAGCAAAAATCGTGAGACTCTCTGTCTCCTACAAGCTGGATCCTAACTGCTGCTGCTGCTGGGTGCACAAACACAACAGAGTCAGAAGGGATACAAAACTGAGACGTAGGGGAGAGGGGCAAGGACTGCTTCATTTGTTCAAGGAATTGGCTGGAGGTATTTAGGCTGCAGAAGTTAGGAGCTAGTAACTCTACTGGGCTTCTTTTAATCACTTAGTGTATCTTTTACTGACCAGGGAAAGCATATGCTCAAAGTCCACTTGAAAACCTAAGGCTGTGAATTTTCTAATGAGCAGTTCCTTTTAGAGGCGTATCCTGCACATATAAACATGAAATTTTCTATGGAAAAAATGTATTTCTATACTTACAGAGCCTCTTGAGGGGACCAGTAGATGGGGCTCAGGACACCCTGGAGCTGTACCAGGGCTACTTGGACCCAATGAGATTTGTACTGACAATCATAGATTGGTTTGGGTTGGAAGAGTCCTTAAAAATCATTTGGTTCCCACCTCCCTGCCATGGGCAGGGACATGTTCCAGAGGACCAGGTTGCTCAGAGCTCAATCCAACCTGGCCTTGAACATTTCCAGGGATGGGAATCCACAGATGCTCTGGGCATCCTGTTCCGGTGCCTCACCACCATCACAACAAAGAATTTCTTCTTAAGATTGAATCTAAATCTCTCCTGTTTCAGTTTAAAGCCATTCACCCTCGACTTATCGCTACATGCCCTTGTAAAAATTTCACCTCCACCCCTCATGTGGCACCAGTTCAGGTGTTGGAAAGCCTCAATAAGATCACCCCACAACCACCAGCTGTGGCCAATCCCAATGCCCACGCAGGGTACAAGTGTTACAGGATCACTGAAAAACTGCTGTTGGGAAGGATGGTTGAGGAGACCTCCTGGGATGATCCCTTTGGGTGAATTGCAAGGGATACTTCTGGATAACTACTTCCAAAGGTTCTGGTAGCATATGTTGCTATCATTACCTACTCCTGGTTGTGAGTAAAGTGAAAAATCAGCCTTGGAAATATGGGCCATTTCCAGAAGGTTCCCACTAGGGTCAATCTAAATTGCATGAATAAACACCCACATTAATCTCTAAAAATTTGCTGCCTCCTGGGTGGTAAAGAGCAATATTTAGTATTGCTCTTTACAGCAAAAGTAAAGGCTGTAGCAATAAATTTGTGAATAAATACAACTATCATATGGAAATATCACTACAGAGCTTTCAAAACCAAGCCAGCAGCTGTAGACCCAGATTTGCATTTAGAATTTACACCCTACCGTGGGTGTGCCAAACCAACAAACGAGAGCTGTTTAGGAAGCACGAATAAAGCCTTGAGAACCACAGATTCCGGCAAGCTTTGTCCATATCTTCCTCCCCCCAGCCCTGCCTTGGCTGTGTGATGGGATGCATCCCCTCAGTGAGATGGGGCTGGAGGCTGCTGGGGACAGTCCCTGCTGCTGTCACTAATTGCAGTGGGAGGGGACATGCAGCAATTAGCTGCTCCTGCTTTGGCTGCACTTTGATGATGTGACTGTTTTGATCTTCTTACCCACCCTCAGTCTTTTCTATCAGATGTTGGAGTTGTATACCTTTGAGCTGTGCAGGATACCACTGGGCAAAGAATGCTCAGTATCTCCTTTTTTTATCCTCCTCTGTAATCTCTCCATGAACCAGCCTTGGCAATATCCTTTTTGTTTGTGTGAAGATACAGGCACAAGAAATATGTTAATTAGCTCGGAATATGAATATGAATTTTGTACTGTGGCATTGTTAAGCTTTTTCACATCTAGTAAAAAGCACTAAATTTGTATTTTAAAAAGGAGATTAATAGAAATATGCATTTGCTGCAGTTTTATCTGCTGTTTCTAAATGTGTGCAATTTTGAAAGATAAAGCTTCCTATTAACACTTCCAAATTTTGTCTCAATTTCCATGTATCATGGTATGATCAGCATCATTAAGTATTATTTTTTACTTTTCAATAACTACAGTTACTTTGCTAAAGTGATTCTAATGTTAGAGGACAAGCATTGAGATGCAGTGAAAATTCATAGTATTGTGGTACCATTGCCTTCGTGTAGATTTTCAGTAAGGGGGACAAAAAATATTGCTAATACCATTTAAGAAACATCTATGATGTCATTCTTAAAGGTTAAAGAATTGAATTTAAAACTATGCAGGGCCGAGACTTGTCAGTCATACCTCACACAGTAGCAACATTTAAAAATTCTATTCCTGGTGATAAAAAGGAAGCATCTATTTCTGAGCTCAAGGCATTATAAAAATAGATAACATTTGGAGGAAAGGAGAAGCTCTGCCTGGAAACAGAAAAGGTACTCTTAGGGACTGAAAGTTAAGTCTGAGTCTGGATGAAGCAAAAGAATTATTTCCTATTTTAGACAGAAAATGTTGTTGCTCAGCCTTTCTCAAGTTTATTTTATTGTGATTCAAGCATATAATTAGATACCATGTGCATAAATTATGTCTCTATGCCATGAATAGAACTTTCACATACTAACTTAAACTTTTATTTACATTTTTGTATTATGCATCTAGTTGTGTGCTAAGACAGGAGAACCATCTATCTCATTCTCAAATGCAATCATTTTCATTTCATGTGAGTAATCAATTTGATAAGTTGACTGAAGAATTTAATGATAGTTCCTATGAAATCCAATCAAAACAAAGCAGAGTGTCCCAGAGTTCCAGATAACACAGATGAAGGGCAAGGTGTGATTTTCTGAATAGGAAAAATACAGGAGTGAGGATGTGTGCTAGATATGCAAAGTACTTTCTGCTTGTATGTATTTTTAAATATTATAATGAAGTAAGGCAGATATTTTGAAATGGCATAATAAAAATAATTTTAATTAAAAGTATTAATTTTTAATTAATTAAAAAAAAAACCAACAATGTTAGATTATCTCAAATCATAATGCCTGTACCATGTATAGGAATAGCAGAATTGTCTTCATAGCAGATTAAGTTACTGACTGTTGGACAAAAGTCATTCAGAGACCCTGTTAAACCTTCTGACAGAGAAAAAGTTAGGAAAAAGATGGATTTTGAGGCAGTTTTGAAGCACTGAGATACTTGCACTAATAGATGAAAATTCAAGAAATATTCTTGGGACTTTAAAGTGTTACATACTTGAAAGAAGCCACTTAGATTTAAACATCATTTTCTATCCAGTCATTATAATACACCACTTTCTTTTTCTCCTTTTTGGTCTTGCAAAAAAGCCTTTTGAAAGAGTCTAGAGAATAAATATGCTTATTAAGTGGCCAAAGTTTGATGACATACAAGCAAAAGACCCTTAAAATTATTAAATGAAAAAAAAAAGGTACCAAATTATTGTAATTGAAATGGTGTTTCCATTTTTATATCTAAGATAAAATGCAGATTACTTACATTTTATATACCACAAAGGAAATGGAAAAGGGTATTCTAGACTCAAAATATAATTGATTGCTCTAATAAAACTATCCTGCTTGTTCATGTTGAATGGTATTTTGGAGCAGCTTTATAAGATGCCTTAAGAAGCTAACACTATTTTAAGTGGAATTCTTCTGAAAAACATAGATCAAATTTGTGTTATCGGGTGTAAATCATATTCTTCAATGGTTTTTCTGGCTTAAGTAATATTTTTCTTCAGTGAAGAAGAGATCTAAAATCTTTTGTCCATGTTTTTATCCAAGTGCTTTTATGACTGAAAATTTTCTTTAAATTCTGTTTTTTACTATCTATATAGCTTTCATATTGGAAGGCCATGGAAGAAAAACTGTTTAGAGAGATATAATAATCTCTCTCTAAACAACAAATGCAAGCTAATTCCTAAGGTTCATAAAGCAGTGGGCAGGCAATGTACAGGAACAGAAAAATTATAAAAGTCAGGTTAAATTAACACAACATTAACAACAGTTCATTGTGTAACCACTGAGAAACCATTCATCCAGGGCTCCCTCTCCACTGCTAACCTTAACCCCATTTCACAACCATTCCATGCAGACACAGATAATCATTTGCCAAAAGAAGCAGATGGATGTGAAAATCCCTCTCTGTGTGTGTTTTCAGAATTTGAGTTTGTAAACACACAGAATAGATTTTACAATGTGCATTATCCAAGGCTACACTATCATGATGCACACTCTGAACATCACTACCATGATATCCACTATTGCATGACACTTTAATGCTTATTCTGCTTGCCCCAAGCATGCACCTGACTATCAAAGAACATAAAAATAATTCAAAGGCCTGATGGATAGGTTTTAGAAGTCTTTAAAGCTTTTCCAGCTAGGATATTTTCTCCATATCATGTGTGGCCTGGCTTCCCAGGCTAAAGCCAAGCAATACAGAATAAATAGAATATATAAAAGATCTGTGTATTCAGGGGAACATGATTTCCTCATCCTACATCCCTATGCAGGAAACAGAAATCCATCTCAAAAGAAGAACAACGGGTTTTTTCAATTTATGCAGAAATATTCCAATTACTACCTATGGTTCCCATTTAGCTCTAGAAAACAGGTTAAATACAAATGAATTCATAATTTCTTATTAGATATTTATTAATGGATTCATATGTTTGAATGAATAGGATTTATTACATTTGTGTCCTTTCTGAACTTCTGAATTCAGTTTCAGTCACTGCAAGCCTAAATAAAGGTTTTGATACAAATCAACTGAAATACATAAAGCCAACTTTACTTCACATTCTACATCCTTAGGGCCTTTCTTTAATTCTATTTTAACTGAACAGTAACTATATCCTAAAGTATTTTGCTGCTTGCATTAGCTTTCGAGGATCAGGGCAATATTTCTGGGTTCTTAGAACAAATTTGACAGTTACACATTTTTCCTAAGTTCTTGAAAGGGCTGAGAAAAACCTGATAATATTGGAAGAATTTGCCAAGTTCACCAGAAGTGATTTTCACCCGGTTTTACAGCTTGAATAAGACCTCACTGAGCAAAGCAATCTAGCTCGGGGAAAATAAAACCCTGTTCTTTCATTCACAGGTCTCGTGCCTGTTTGACTCTGCTAGGAAATTATTTACTACATTTATCCCCCTGAGAAGCTGAGGCACAGTCCTTGTCACTGCTTCATCTGACACAGGCTTCTCCCAGTTTCACAAGATGACCTCGTCTATTCCAGTAAGAATGCGTTTCTTTGATTGTGTCAAACAGTTTGGCAAAGAGGTCTCAGGCAGCAGTCAAACTTTCTAGAATTCCCTCATTTACTCCCCAGGACATGGCTTCATGCGCTTCTTTGTTTTGCAACCTGCACTTTTAATTTCTCTCCCTTTTTGCAACCCAGCCCTTATTTACCACTTGTAGGTACCTTCTCAGTAAATACAAGAGTGTAAATGGAGCAAGTTTTTCTAGCTACCCACAACTGTGATAAATTTAAGTTACTTCAGAGGAAATTAAAGTATTTAACTGTGGAATTAGCTAGGTGCATTACTAACCCTGATAAAATCAACAAGTACATAACAAAAACACATTTCTGCACAAAACTCTCCCAATGGAGCTTGTTCTGGCACTCTAGATGCTGCTGGATTTTTTTTTTTTTTTTTATTTTAAGGAAACCAGGAATGAAAGCCAAAAGATCTTAAGTCACTCTTTTCAGAGTGACTCTTAATTCCCCAGAGGTGAACACGAAAATATTTTCAGTTAATATTTATACACATAAACACATACACACACTACACGTGAGGAAAATAAGGATAATTGCAATAATCTCAGGGATGCACTAGGGATACTGAGTTAAAAACATTTCACAAACCTCTAGAATACAAAAAACATACACAAAATAAGTAATCTGAGAAAAGAAGAGCAAAGGTATAGCATTCTTGCAATGAGTAATAGTAAAGATAATAAAATATTAAACAAAAATGATGTTCAATGATTTTTGACACATTCTACAAGACAGAGAGCAAGAGAATGAAAAGTAGATGTTATTTTAAATGTTATTTTTCTTATGCTCACGAGTATCAAAATAGGAAAAAAGAAACCCATCAACACATGTAAAGCTCAGCCTGTAGTCTATACTCTGTTCAAAATACAAAACAATTTAAGCAGTGTACTTTCTCTTGGGCTACTCTTGCCCATTTTCCCAGCTAACTTCCACAAAACACTTAATGCAACCTCAGTTTCTGATTTACTAAATGGGGATAGCAATTCCCAGCCCTCAAGGAGAGATGGGTTGCATAAATAAAACTATGAGCTGAGCTGCCACCATGATCCAGGAGGAGATCATTGAACCTATGAAGGCCCTGAAAGGTCAAAACCTGGCTGCAAATAGGTCCAAGGCTTGTTGCAGCTTGTGTCACCATCAGACTGAGCCAGCAGCCAAAACCAACAAACGAACACACTGAAATGTGGTGGGACCAGGGTGGTTTTTCTTTTCCTTTTATGAACTTTGATTATACAATGATAAGAACTCTACAGAAATAAATAAGAAACCTTGTTTATAAACAAGTTGCTGACCAAGGCAGGTTCAAGCCTTTGATGGGTTTTCTAAACCATCAACATATGTATTTCTTTCATTAAAAGAAACTTAAATTCCATAAATAATCATTGTGGACAGAAAAATAACTAACTACAACAACAATAAAGAGCACAAACTATAATTTTGCTTGGCCACCAAACTTATGATTGCCTTTCCCATTATCTGGGAAAGGTCTGATGTTAGGGCACTCCTAGAAAGCAGGAGCTGCTCCAGAGAGGCTGCATTTGAAGTCTGTCAAAAATCAAACCCACGCACGCTAGGGGTGAGAGGAGAATTATTCCTCTCACAAAGGATGCCTTTGACCTCTGCATGAGCCAGTACCTCTTGAGGGAGGGAAGTTCTGCAGCTAAGACAAACTAAGCCTGAGAGAAACACTGGGTAGTGCAGGGATGGAAAAGGTATGAAATTGTTCGAATCGATCCACAAGCACCTTTAGAGAGGGTGTTCAAGCCCTTTCATTAGATGCATTTGCTTCCCAGGCTTCAAAAGGCACCTGTCACAGCTGCCACCACTGCTGCGTGCAGTTGCAATGAGGCTGGAACCAGAACACAGACAAAAATAGTAATTAAAAGGGGAGAAAGGGAAGGAAAAGGTTCCCTTGTGACTAAATGAACAAAGCCTGAAAATTTAAGCTGTATAGCTGGAGAAAGGAGGAAGGGGTTGGGCAATATGATAATATTCAGCAACAGAAAACCTGGCTCTTTGACATTTTTAGAGAAAGAAACTCAGTTATTGTATAACAAAGCATTTTAGTTTTCAAAGTAACACTTCTGTGACATAGATCAGGCAGGTACAAAGAAAATGGTGTAAAGATGTAGTGGACAAGTGAACGTGACCACAGACTGGTAAGAAACCTAATGAGGGACATGAAAATCCTCCTCCACATTGCTTCCATAAATAGCTCTGACCAGAGAAAACTAAAAAAAATAAACTGCAATGAAAGCTGTGTTTTTAACAGCAGGGTTAACATTCTTCTGGGCAAAAATCCTTTCAGAAACAAGGATTTGTTATAAAACAATTTTACATACTGATAAAATGCCAATATTATACACCAGTGAAAACAATATTATTTCATAAACAGTGGACTACAAACCAGCTTTTAAATACTGGCAGATTTATAAAAACTTGAAAAATGTTTCAGGACATAATTTTAAGACTTAGCTACTGGTCTTTGCACATATTCTTGAGCATTAACTACTACATGAAGAAATGGAAGGAGAATGTGAATCCCTGTGTATTTTTGGTTTGGTTTGTTTTGTTTGAGAAAGAACCCTCAAATAACCCTACATATATATTCATAGTCAGAGAGAAGTCCAAGTGAGAATGACATCAACTGAATTGCATAAAAGCTATTCTGACTGGACAAAGAATAACCAGCTCAACATTTATGATGATTTTAAATGAGGATATCCCACTGTTTCCCAGTGGTACACATTAAAGGCACTGGGCTTGGGAATAGAAAGACGAAGTAGGAAGAATGAAAATTAAAATGTTCAGTTTTCAGTGTGAACTGCTTTCATTCCTTCCCTTGTGCACTTGCTTAAGATACATTTACACAGTTCAGAATGAGGCTTTTGAGCTTGTTTGTCTCTTATCTGAAAACATGCGGTTCCACACACAAATTTACTTCTAGTTTGAATACACAAGATGATTTGATTCCAGCAATGATGCTTTCCTTATCTGTGAACTAGTGCAATGTGTAAGTTCATGTCCATTCCCATGTCCAGTTTCAAGTCCTGCTTGAGCCTTGAGTCCTTGTGAACTCTTACAGCTGTTGTTTTGTGTATGCCAAATTTTGAGCTTACATAACAAAATGATTGACATTTCCAGGCAAACTGGGGGAGGCATTAGATTGGCAATTCAAGATTGCCTTGGAGTGCAGCTACAATGCCGTTTGCCTGTAAGAGAGGAAAGATTGCTGCTGGATTTCCCTGTCGCTCAGTTTTACCAATTAAAAGAATCAATTATTTCTTTGGCCAGAGCAAAAACGATCACTCAAGGGAGAAAAGGTTTTTTGCATAATATCAAATACAACCTCAGTAGAACAACACTGAAGGATGGGTCCCCTTTCAGAAGCAAGTGAAAGAATGACATGGCTGCACCAACTGCACGTATTAATGAAAGAGGTGGGGTGTCATTCCTACTGCTCACACTGAATTCCTCAAGTGTGCAGGGCCATGATTGTTCCAATGCATTAAAACCAGAATAGATTCAGACCTCAGCTGTCTTTGCTCAGTTTCTTGCCTTAGATACAGATACACATGTTATAGCTGAGGTCTACATGTTTATTATTTTCACCTAAGTGTTTACAAATAAATTAATCATGAAAGGCACTATTGCAATAAACAATGCTATTCAAAGAAAATATTTCAAACACTCCTGATTAAAAAAAAACAAACTACTTATCTGGATAATACATGCTCCACAACATGATGCTGTCATTCCCTTATCTGCTAAGACAATACTTTTCAAATCCATGATAATGAAGGAGAGACAAAAAAACTATTGTCCAAGCAAAGATAGAGACCTGAGGCACTTACTGAGGACTTGATAAGAAATATTTTTGGAAATAAATTATATCTTAGCAAACAGATCTTTGGACGGAACAATCTCACCCACCACAGGCTATATCCTCTCATTTAAAAATTATTTTAGTATCAAAAAATAGAAAAAAAATTAACAAAAAATGGCAGACCATCTTGCACAGAAAACATAGTTTTGTGGTTTTCATTCATCCCTTTTCATGTCTTGCAATCTATCAAATTTAGGCAATATTTCAAGAAACTATCAGCAAAGAAAAATAACTCAGCAGGTGTGAAAAGTAGGGCAGAGAACCTGCTGAACTCAGCCCAGGATCAAGGACTCTGCAAAGATCTGCCTAAAGGAGAAAATAAATAACTAAAGAGGGGCAGATTCCTGGTGGACCTAAATTAAACAAAGCCAGTGTCGTAAATGATTCCCAGAGACGACCAACATAAACTCTCCCTGCCCAAATTCAAGCATACCTAGAACGGAATTTGCAAGTCTAAACACACAAATTCTGGCTCATTGAGCAAAAAGGGCTCAACTTCAGCATTAACCATGATTTCCAAACTGCAAACTGAGTTTTCTTAAAACTCTGGGAATGCTGTTATTGTCGGGACATGAAACTATCTTTGGAAGAAAAACATGAAATGCTATTTATAGCTAATGACATAATCTGAGAAAGAGACTGTCTTCACTAGTAAAAAGATTACCTGCAAATTAAGAGAAGAAATAAAGCGAGCAACAGCCAACAGGTACTTGTCAAGAACAAATTTGACCAAACACAACCCCTTTTCCTTTTATGACTCCATAATATGCTTTCCTTGGGGAAGAAGCAGCAAATGCCATATGCTTGGAGTTTAGTAAACCAGAATTTCAAAAGCCCATCTCGTAAACAAACAACAGGACTTTGTCTAGAGGAAACCACTGTGAAATAGCTGCACAACAAAACAAGTCAACAGAAAATGGGAGCAAGACCAGCTTTCTGGTAAACATCTGCTTAAGTGATTCTCAAGGTTTCCCTTTAAATTAGAAGGAAACGTTACCAGGCTGGGCTTCACTGAATTCTACCCCAATCTTGCATTGTTTGTTATTTCACAGAAGACTGGAAGGATAGAAAGGAAAAATGGCTTTAAATTTCCATCAGGCTGCAAGGGGTTAATAAACTCTTTGAAAACCAGGTCTAAAATTCAAGAGGATGTTTATACTGCTTTTAAGATTTACAGCAGACAATATAACAAGCAGTAGAGTTAAATTAAAGTGTGGTAAATTTAAGATAGGCAAAACGTGTAAGGTAGGAAAACCTTTCTAACTGAAAGAACAGTAAGCACTAGAATAAATTTCATGGAGAAGTTTTTAAGAGTGGATCTGACAAACAATCATGACTGTTTTGAGTCAAGGGAAGGACTAGCAACCTCCTTACTTTTGAGATCCTATTTTGTATGTGGCCTAAAATATAATCCCCTAAGTATTACTTCAAAGTAGCCTTTGCATTATAGTGATAGAAATGATCTAAGAACAAGAAATGCAAATTATTCCTACTCAATGATATATTTGAGCTTGATTCAGATAAAAGGAAAAGAAGTATGCCACTATCTTTTATTCCATTGTCTCCAATCAGAAAACTGAATTCTTTTGAAGATAATCTGCAAGGGTACATGGTTACTAACACAAACATATGTCATCTGCTCATAACAGTGATCTCTACTGAAGTTTCTTGCTCTATTATGCCAAGAACCATTTGATTTGCAGAATACATAAACAACAATAAACTTGGACTGAATTCTCCTGCACATCCTGCATTTGATTGTCAAACAATTTACTCCTTTGACAAGATATTTACGGAGTTCACTGCAGAGAGAAATTATATTCTGCTTTCAGATATTAATTGGCATTTAGTATCACGTCTTGAAAGGAAACAAAATCTTGAAAGTTTTGTCAAAAAATGCTTCTAAGCTGAAAGTTCAGTATTTGATTTACATATAATAATCAATGCATTCCTTGTTTTTTTAACGTATCCATAATTCAATCCACTTATTGGCACACACTACAGTGGTTTGTATTATGTTACTCCTGGTAGGAAACATGTATTTATTTTGTCTAGTATTGATATAAATCAAAATAGACTTAATGGAACTTTTAAAAAAAAAGAAAATATCCCTCTCACCAAAACTTCACAGGAACTTCATAGTGAACATTCAACTCCACTTAAAATGATAAAACTGGAAAAAAAATTTGTGTTTCTCCCCAGCCTGAAAATAGACTATAGAACTCTGTGATGCAGAGTATTTGAGGCAAGATATAAACATTTATAAAACTCTGTTTGGATACCAAGTGCCCAATCTGTAGTACTCATAGTACAAACGTAGGGTTCGAATTAAATCTCATGTTCTAAGTCTTAGGTCAGCCTCTAATAAACACAGAAAAAGACCAAACACATCTCACGCCTTCTTGCTGTGCCAATCTCATGTATTTCTCTGAACTCTACTGTGGTCCTGCCAAGCCCAGGGTGCCAGAGCTGCCCTGGAGCAGTGCTCCCAGCGCTGGCAGCTGGAGCTACCTCTGCCCTTGGATGGAGATCCTGGGCAGAAACACTGGTCCAAGAGCAGGCAGTGACTCCATGGGATGAATAAATCCACAACACCAAAAGGAAAGTTACTTAAGCCAAATTCCTTGGTCTTGGAAGTCTAAACCAAACCTGATATTTAATACGGCAAGGTTAAACTATTAGCCTGTTCATTTTTTTACATTTCTTGCCTTGTTTTCTTAGCCTCCCTCTGCTGCCATTAAAGGTATGCTATCTGCAAAAGAAAGGTAAACACACCCAATAAGCTCACAGCAGGTTTATAAAACAAGATATCCTTCAAAAGGCTAACTGAAAACCCGAAGTAAAAACAAAATAATTATCTTAGTAATATATAATTTCTTATTCCAAACCCAGAGGGAAGAAGAAGTGATTTCTCCTAGAAAAATTTAGTCCTGAACTCTGTTGCTATCTTCATCAATCTATTTGAAATTCATGAAGAACATCCCATCTGGGTGCAGGTTGATGTCCTGTCCTTGTAGTCATTTCAACACCCCTTTCATATAGCCTTGCAGGAAATTAAGAAAATCTAAAGAGAGTGAAACACATTTCAAAAAGAGTACAATAATGAATCTTGTTTCTTTTTCGGCATCATGAGTACTGTAACTCAAAAGAATTGTGACAGGAGAAATCAATAATTCATCAACAGCTGAAAGTGGCACATAGTGAAAAGGGCATATGTACATAAAAGTGGAAATTTGTGCGCTCGTAAAGAAAGTCTGAAAGGTAGATGGGTGCACTGCAGTTAAAATTACTTTAGAAAGAACAACTAAAGTGTCTCTGACAACTACTCTGTTACACAACCCTTAAATTCTGATTAATTTATTACTTTGATTACACCAATAACACATACAGCATGTAGCTTACTATGGATATTCAGGTCCTTTACAGAAAGAACTATATGTGATAATTAAGTTTGATCCTTGAGGGAATTAAAAATCTACAAAACAGAGTTTGCAAAGCTTTGTGTTGTTAGAAACTAAGACTTCACAGTGAACAGAAGAGGAATTATTTTTGTATTCAGGGAGACATGACTCTAGACAAATTCACACTCCTAAAAATTCAACAAGATATTTCACAATCATCCATATGGTCTTTGTGCTAATGTCACTTCACAAGCTGGCTTATAGATCTCTTATGATTATTAAAATGTGTTACTAAGCTAGTGAAATTGTGAAGACAAAAAGATCAGTTACTGAACTTGGTGCACTATGAAGGCACATTTTAATTCCTTCACCTAACTTTCTGATTCTCAACTTTGTCATGTAACTTAAGCAAGCAAAAGATTCTACCTTACAGTTTGAAAAAATAAGATTGTGCCACATGGGAAGAGCTTTGTGTGGCCTCCTTCAATAAGGAAAACAGCCTTTCAAGTGTTCACTGAACTAAAAAGCGACAGGAGTAAGAGGGGCCAAAACAAAATCAGCAGGAAAAGTGTTAAAAATAGGCAAGTAACAGAGCACTCTCAGCTAGGGAATGAAATGGAGGTTATGGCATGGCCATTCCAGTGATTGAAAACATCAGGAGGTAAAGCGCACAGTACCCACAGTCCTTCCAGGGACTGTGAATTTATATGCTCTGAAACAACAGCTCCACTTCTCCCGTCACAGGAATCCCATCTCACGGGTGAGAGGAAAAGCGTGTGCTCAACACAGCCCCAGGGTTTAATGCAGCAACCTGCAAGGTTCAAGGGGATGAGACACGTGCCTATCACTTGCCTTGCAGCAGCTGCTGCAAGTAACAACGAACACAGCCCCAATATAGAGACCTTTTGTGGTGTTTAGTCCTAACAAGGATCGCAGGGCTATTAAACTTGTTGCATATTTCCTAGACAATTAGTGCAGTGAGATTATTTAGTTATGTAATTTCCAAATGGGAATGCTGCTTTTACATGGAATAAGATTTTGTGTTCTTTAAGGACATTTATTGATAGCTTGCTCCAAAGCAAGACTCAGATGGTCAGACTGCCCTGCACCACAGTAAAAGTATCCTTCACTCATACACTCTTAATTTCTCCAGCCTGGGACTATGTTTTAAGCCTCTAGAACACCGCCTAATATAAACTAATTAATATAGGATGCAGGTATTCTGTGTGCTCTGTAAAATGATTTTCTTTTGGTACTGTGCAATGAATGATCACAATTATAATGCTGATTAATTGGAGTAAACCGAAATGAGCACAGCTCCACTCAATGGAAGTCAGTCTCTTAAGAGGATGTGTGCAAATGGGCAGCAAGAGAGAGGGCAGAAGAGGATGGAAGAGGCAACAAAACCCTGCCAACATCAGACATAAGCATCCCAGAGAACATTTCCATCACCAAACACACCTGCTTTGTCTTTTCACTGGAGCAGTAGCTAGAAAACGAGGAGAAAGCACTCCTAGCTAGAGGAAAGCATTCTGCAGCTACATGAGATATGCTTTTGTTAGAGCCACTCCTTGTTTCCTGGGATATGCATCCATTCTCCCTATCAGCATCCCTAGCTATTGTCTTAGTGATCTTTTAGAGTACAATAGTGCACTATATCGACAGTCTAATTGCACCGTACTCGCACCCTGAGTGACAGAGGTGGAGGAGAGATGCAGTTAAAAATATGGTCACACACCGTTTTATGGTTTCCAAAACCCTTATTTCTCTTTGCTTCAAACAGAAACCAACAACACAACAAAACTGAGGCAATGCAAGTATGATAGAAAGAATTTGAGAAGGAGGCAAGAAGTTTCAAAGGGTTTTAGACACAAGTGTTTTACAGATGTTCAGTAAATGAAACCACAAAGTCTAATCAAACAAACATTTTCAGGCAGTTTATAGTCATGGGAAGAAAGTGGAAGGAGATGGGAATGCTAGCTTTGATCATGGAGCTAGTATCAAGGAAACAGCTATTTTCAATTTATATTTGAAAAGTGTTGTTTAGTAGATGTACCACCACCCCTGGAGGCCTCCACCCTTTATGCAAAGGCAGGCTGTGGTGCACTCAGAGGACATCAGGCTTCACAAGATTTGGGTCTCAAAAACAAGTGCTTAGTTGACTTTTGTTTCTATAATATCCCAAAAAGCCTGAAGTTCCACATTACTGTGGAAAACCAAAGCTCACAACCAGGATGGTCTTTAAGTGGTTACCAAGAACAGTGCCATCATACATTTCATATTTTTTTTCATTTCAAAAGCCTTGTAGAGAGAAAAGAGTTATACAGAGCCACATAAAAGTGTTTAACTTCAGTAGAATCAACCTTTGTCAGTTTGTAAGCATTTGTTCAGAAGATTGGTAACCAGTGTTAATTGACCAAAACCGGAATGTGTAAGGAAAGTGAAATGCTATGCAGAGTATTGCATTCTTTTGCATTGCGCGTAGGAGCTTTTAGTGTGTATTTACCTAATACCTTATTTAAAAAGTAGTTCGCACTTGACTTTCTAAATCTGAGTGGACTTACAAGACATTTTTCTATACCACACCTAGGCAAAGCCAAATAACAACATAGATGAAATTCTTGAGCTCAGCATCTGAGCCATCTAAATGTACTGTGTCACACATTTCCACAAAATTCTTATATCTAAGTGATTCTTATATCTAAGTGGTACTGTGAGTTTGTACATGTTTGTTTGTTTGTTTGTTTGTTTGTTTTTAAATCAAAAGGCTTCTCACACACTTAATCTAAGAATGCACATGAATTGATGCTGAGCTGGAGCCCCCCATCAGAACTGTAGATATTTGGGATCTATTGTAACAAGAATCTCCTGTCCTTTCCTCAAAGAGAGTGTAAGCAGGTCTGCAGTGATAGTTGTATCTTCTATGAGCCTAAAAATTGGAAAAAAAAACCCCATTAATTTTTTGGCACAATTAATTGTGGGTTATGCGTAGCTAAGCTGACTATAAATAATTTGCTCCTTCAGAAGTAGTCATGTAACAAGGCCTTTTGCTATTTTCCAGTAAATAAGAGGCATTTTCAAACTGTCATCTAAAAAGGTTGTGTGAATTCTTTATTCTGCTGATGCTAACAAGTGCAAAAACTGAGGTTCCTTTTGCTTAAGATGCAATGACATCCACCTTTATTTCCTTATTTTTGATATCAGAAAGGTAATCTCAAATATGAACAAGTGATACTCAATTTATCTTTTTTATGCTAAAGAACATAGACTGGAAAGTTCTGCAGCACATTTACACCAGTTCATAAAGCAGAATACAAGCAATGGGGATTGATTTAAATATCTGTTTTGTAAGTTTGTGAGATTTCTTTTCATTTTAGAGAAAAGCTAAATTTAGTGCCCGCTTAGGAAATCTTCTTTGCATATGAGTCATAACTATGCAGCTGATCAGTAAGAGAATCCTGAATGGAAAGGTGAACAAGAGTTCACACATCAAGTTTTTGCACACTAGGCAGAAATAATTTCAGAAGAATATTATCTCTGACTGAGCTTGTTTGCGTCCCTTCTCTAACACTTTTCTTCTTAATGCCACACGTGCAGCCTAGAGATTGGAATCAGCTCTGGGACTCTAAATTGCTACTTCAAATGCTGGAAAATACTGAAAAGAACTCTGTGATTGCTTATGCCTAGAGGGGTATTATAGTTTTTCTTGTCTAATCAACTTTTCTGGCTTCTTAGTACACATAAGTTGTTTTTTCACTCTGATAGTTTGCAAGAATATTAACAAGAGGACAGGAATGTATGGCAGAAGTTCTTTGTAAGACTAGAAGAAATAAATTATCTTAACTTACATAGTTTGAGGAACACACGGTTGAAATGCAGCCCATATGCATGGTGATTATTTATAGGCATACAAATTATATTCAAAAAAGAGCCAGATGGCTTTAGCAACACATCTGCTGTCTTCAAGGCAGAACTTCTGAAGCAAACTTGGGACATTAACTCCTATTATAGAGCAGTCAAGAACCAGTAGGGCTACATTTGCTTTGTAGTCTGTAAGAGTTGTATCCTCCTACACAGAAGTTGATTTTAATCTGAAGTCAGCATCAAAGACAGGCTGCAATACTTTGCATTTTAACAGGGTTATCATGCTGTTACTAACTAAATGCAAGGCTGGGAAGGTAGGTCACCACTCAGGCAGAAGCCAACCCTCACACATGCTAAGATAAGTGGTGGTTACATAAATCTTTATGTCAGCTAACAATCCTGTATATTTTGCACTAATCTCCGGCAAAGTCACCATCCCTGAAAATCATTCAGAATCTTATGCACGCTACACATTACTATTTTATTTGTTTTGTTTTCCTTAAGGGAAGATTCTCATTTAAGATAATACTGAGATGTGATAGAAAGACATCTTAGACATAAACGTCAGAACGTTGTGAGTATAAAATACTGATTTATATTAACGAGGGCAGGGTGGGGGAGAAGTCAGACACCCATTAACTACATGCAAAATATGCATTGGAAAATGAGAAGACAAATTGTGAAAGAGCCTTGAGAACCTGAACTGCCATGGTTTCCTCCTGGATAGGCACAACTTGTCACAAGTGCTTGAGTTTACACCTACTGCTACCTGTAGCACTGCGTGCTACTCTGACTAGTGCTATTGCTCCTTTTCATTTATATTCACCTTTTCAGAAACTTCAGAAGGAACAACATTCTGCTCATCCCTTCCTTATCCTCCTTTTTATAAAAAAGCAGCTTTTAAAACAAACAAACAAATAAACAAACAGAACGTCTTAATCCCAAAAAGGTGAATTAGCTGAATTTGCCTTTTCTGCTAGAATGGATTCACTCCTTAGTGTGCAGCTTTGCCCAAGGCACTTTTGGATGCTGTCTGTTTTTCTGGCAGCACAGATAAAGCCAGAAGCTTGATCCACTGCAGCACACGGATGCCCCAGCTTCTAGCCTATGTCTCACTAGAAGGAGGAAGGGCAACCTCTCTGGGCTCTGGTGCAGCTCATATTCCCAGTGGGATTTGGAGGGCAGATGGCTGCAGTGGGAGTTGTGTGTCCCCTGTGAGCACGGGCCAGGGGAGATTCCACTGCATCTGCAGCTCTCTCCCAGGATAGATAGCTCCAGCAGCACCCTGACTTACTGGTCTCTTGCCCTGCACTCTGGGTGCTCCTCCAGCAGCAGCGTGGCCAAAGGCCACGAAGGTTGTTAGTGTGGAACATACAGCAGGACCATGCTGCTCTGTTGTTCAGGGCAAATTTAGCTCCCCTAGTAAAGGCACCACAAATAAAATTCTAATTGTAAGTAGTAGCATAGAAGTTAAAGCATATACAGATACTTTTCCAATTTTAAAAGTTTTCCTAAAATCTGAGAATTCTAGATATCAATGCATTCACTTACCTCCCTTAGGGAAGGTACTACTCCTGATATTTATGACTACTCTGTTCCCCAAATCTTCAAACGGTTCTGGAATGATTTTTGCATTACATAAAAATAAAACATTACCCTCTCTTTCCTTATGTATGTTCCTTAATTTTGTTAGGCTGTCATCAAAGCTCCCAATCACCCCAAATAAGTTAATAAGAACTTACTATGAGAGGGAGTGGATCTGACACCTTTGAAATGCTAATTGAATTCCTTATCTGCAAAACCAATATTTGTGTTCTACAGCTCAATGATGGAGGAAAAAATAATCCATAAGCCTGATGAAATGAAAAAATGCATTTGTTTAACTAAATCATTAAAATTAAACAGTGCTTATTCTAGATTCTTACTTCAATTCACATGAGATATGAAAAAACACAAAACAAATGCACGAGACCACAGGTGGCTGCAAAAATTCTACTGCAGTGCCCTTTTAGTGGAACACAATCAACCCAAAACTTAGGTATTCAACTCTCATGTGCATCTTATTCTCAACAGTGATATCACCAGCACGACTCAGACTATACAAACTTTGTTACCCTGGCAGAGTTACCCTGGCAAAACTGCGTCCTTTAAATAGTGTTTTCTATCATCCCTTACCATTAAAATGCTCTGTCACACACACAGACTCAAAGTGTTTTCTTCCTGCTGCTGTTGGAAAGGGGAAAGGCACTTGCTAGCAGCAATTCTGAAAGTGAATAGAAGATTCAGAACTACTGAGGTTTTGACAGAGTGCATGTCAAGCCCCTTTCTCTATGGATTGGAGTAAGGGAGCCTCTCTGCTGCTCCTGGCTGTGTGCTACAGCTTCAGCTTGCAATGGTAATTGGGGAAGGGATTAACTTTGGTTAAACATTTGACTGCTTCTCCTTTGGGAGACTATGGAAACACGCCAGGAAGAGTGATTCTTCAGAGTAACGCTTGCGCTAATCTCTAGACCTGCTTCCATCAACTGCATGTGCCAAGCCTCTTCATCCCTCTGGGAGAGGAGTTTCCACAGGGCTGATGCTTCTCTTTTAACAGGTAAAGCCTGGGTCTTACTTCTTCCACCACCCGTGAAAGCAAGGGTGAGAAAGCTGGGATTAGTTTGTTTGAAATCAGTGGGAGCACAGGCCAGAACTGCAGCTTTATAAAGCCCTTAGCAGGAGTTAGCAGTGCGTGCTCTACGCTTCTTAATGGAAGCACCAGCACAAATCGGGTGTGCTCTGTCATTCCTCACCTCCTCACAACACCGTGTGCAAGAAGGAAAACTGGAGAGTTTTGGAATTAGAAAATTAGAGAGGCTTTGTCCCCAGTGAACCCCGACCGTCTAAAACTGTCTGCTCCAGGCAAGGTCTTGCTGGATAGGCCAAACAAACCACTGTTCTATGCACTTTAAATATATTCAAAGCAATTCCTGCCTATGGTTAACTCCCACTGATGCACTTATAAAATAAAAGCAATGTGCTTATGAGGGCGAGAATTACAAGAAAGGTAATTTCCTCAGAAAATTACTAAGTGTTGTATTTGGATGGCATAATACATATTTGGGGAAGGAATGAGGATGACTTGGATACTTACTAGGCTTCCTGTTCAAGAAATACCTAATAAACCATGTGAGAGATTATTTTCCTGAGAAAATATTGTATTAACTAGAAGTCAGTGGAAAATCTTGCTGTTAAAGCCATCTGTTTCCCTCCCTCATGCTCACAGAAACTCCACATGCATGTGCCTGCATGAAAAGAGGAGAATGGATTAGATACAGATAAGTATTCGGAACTAGAGGATTGATTGAGTTGAAATTAATTTTAGATGCAGTGAGATGGTGTCAGCCAGGACCAGATCGTTGCAAGTCAGACAGTGAACAGCACCATGTGTGGAAGAACATAAGTGAATTTTCCTCTTGACCTCAGGCTAAGGTTAGCAAATTCCTGAAAAATTATTTAAATCCCTTAAAAGATTTCTAACTGATGTAAATTCAATATACACAGGCAAATCTTGTAATTATCACTGTCAAAACATGAAGTATATGGACCAGCAAAATATATACTTCAGGAGCTCTGTATTAATTGTAAAATTAAATTATAATAAAGCGGTTGCAGAAGGCTGTAATTAAGACTGTTTTAAACTAAGGTCTAAGATAGGGGAGAATAGAACATAGAGTCACCTGTATCCATGCAAAGCCTTCAAATACTGATGAGCAAAGACACATCTGTGGCCATAATCATGACAAGATTAAATGATGGGATTTTTAACACAGAAATGTAAATTTACTGCATGGCAATAAGTCACACCGTATATGGGTTGTTCTTTTGGACATAAATGCAGCTATTCCCTGGCAACATTAATTACATAATCATTTAATTAATAGGGTGGAAGATTAGAAGGGGGGGGAAATAAGCTATTTTCCTGTTCTCCTGTCCAATTGTTATGAGAACTGAAAATTTTTATCACGAAACTCTCTTGTAGTAAGAAGTAATCTGACGTTTTACTTCTAAAATTATCTTGAAATCTTGTACTGTAGACAGTCTGGTCACAGAAGAATGAATGGACAGAAATAGTCACATTAAAATTAAAATCCATTACAAACTCAGGATATTTCCATTTCAAACAGAGACTCCAACCAACAGTCCTTGCCATGGGCAAAGGGAACATCATCTTATTTTAGAACAAGTGTTCGCTGAGAGCTTCTGAGCTTCAGGAATTGCTCCAGCTCAGAGGAAGGTTCTCAACTCAATGTGTGCACTTGGCTCAAGTCTCCAGGTGAAATTTAGGTGTTGCAAGTGTGCTCATTTCCAAAGTACTCAAAGAAGTAGCATGAACCCCTGCTACACAAAACCACAGATATGTAACCCCACTTGACTTCAGGTCAAATCAAACAGGGTTGAGGGCAATATTTTGGCTGTTAGCGTAATTTGAATTAGATGGGTTACAGATGTGACAGAGTTCAAAGAGAAGAAAAGAGAGCGAAGCTGAAGCAGAAGGTCTTTGGTTCCCCCTAGAGATGACACTGATTGCCCCAGGGAGTTTATCTACCTCCTGATGATCATCTACCAGTCCTCTCCTACCTTGTATAAGTTGGAAAAATATCTTTGTACCCATGGAAAAACATAAGTTCAATCTACTAGCTTCATACTCTTTAGTTTCCAATATAGGCTTAATATTTGATACTCTCTTATTATATGTTTCTGTTTCTATTGCTGTGAAATGTGTTGTGCATTTTAAAGCATTAAATATTACAAAATGTATCATGTTTTGCTCAGAAAGGTTTCATTATTAAAATAACCACCAGGTTAATGCAGATATCACACAACTGTTATTGCCTGAAATCTAACTTCCAGTTTTGTTTAACCTCTACAATGCTATCCAAGAATCACAATCATATAAAATCTAATTAAATCATTCCAGAAGGGATTATATTACATGCAGAGTTCAAGATGGAGAGCAAGAATAATAATACTGAGCATAATTTGTCTTTCCTAAAGACAGATTAAAGATCAGTAGTAACTGTTCAGTGATAAGAAACTGTAGTTAAACTCATTTACAATACAGATCTCCACTGAATACAAGCTATCATGCATAATAAGTTTACTATCCTTTCATAAATATGTAAAGCTGATATAATGTTGTGACAGTTTTATGCTTTCTTTCAGTTCTCTTTAATAGCAGACATAAAAAAGACCCCATCAATTTTAATAAGTTTTGGAGAAAGTCCAAAGTGAGTGGAAGAAAAAGTAATGGTGAGGTTCTTGGGGAAGAAATAAAGGAATTAAATAAAGCTAAAAAATTGGCCTCAAATAAATTCAAAAGGCAAAATTCAGCTTGAAATGAATACTAAGCGAAACAAAATCCCCAAGTGAGTTTTGCAACAAGTTTTCATGCTGGAAGGCTGGTGGAATAGGAAAATCAAATGCCTCTACAAACTCACAAAGCCACCCAATTATTTCTGTTACAAGTCTATAACCTGTAGATTTCCATCAAAATTAGTTACCCATCCTTCATCATCCCAAACTGTAAGATAGATGGGCTTTGCTCTGTCAGTTGTGGAGCCAAGTTTAAAGCCTCAGATCTCACTGTCTTCCAGTTTGGGAAGCTAACCATTAATACAACACATTGTTATTACTTCCTTCTTTTCTCCACAATGAATGCAGAATTAACCTCTACAAATGGTTTGATTATCACCGACATCAAATCTGAAGCTAATAATCTACAGCATTTTAACAAAACATTTCTATTAACAAGCAGACCACAAGGCATATTTCTCATGCATAGTTCTCCCCAAGAAGCTTTTAATTCAAGAAGAGTCCTGTGAGGGAGAAGTTATGGGAAAAAACAACTGTTGAGAAACTCTTCAGGGAACAGGCACAGTTCAATACAAGCCAATCTCCAAACACTTCAGGTTGCCTTCTCCTGAATATATTTTCAAGGCAGAGTACTCTTGTCTTTTTTTTCTAATGTTGTTTTAATGTAACTGAACAGAGCAAGTAAAATAAATGATGGAGTCCAGATATATTAATGCTGCTTTCTGATATTATGAAGTGTTCTTTAGCCTTTAAGGCTGTATGGTGTTCTGGACTCACCCATCTCACTTTATGAAGAGATTACTTGTATTAAAAAAAAAAAATAAAACCCCCCACCCTCTTTGTATCTGCCCCGAACAAAGGCTTTTGAACTTCCATAATTACACATGCACACCAAAGTCATACAGAGAGAAACTGCAGCATTCTCGGTACATATTTGCATACACTGCATGCCATTGGGGCCCACCTTCCACATTGCCAAAAAGGGGAAAATTGCAAAGGACAGACCCTGGGCTCCTGCAGGCTGATGATGTCCCATGAAAAAGGCACAGCAAAGCTCCTACAAATCACAAGCGTTCCCTCCCTTCTTGTGTCATAACACAGGCAACCACAGATTGATGAGATTTTACTAAAGACTTCTCCCCTCCCATCACAAATTCCTTGGATTTGGGTATTAGCCTAAATGGTTAGTGAGTACCAGGATGTTGCTTTTCCTTCAGTTTGAGGCAGATTTTGATTCAGAGATGGGGTGCTATGTCCAAATATCTTTCTTATTAAACGTCATGTCTCTGGTGGAATAGATGGAATATGGAATTTCAGCATCATGAAGAGAAAAGGCTGTTGGCAATTGTCTGTTGGCAGCACAGCTCCAACTCCATTCTGTAAAGGATAGTGTGTCTCGAGGTTTGTAAAGTAGGCAGGGCAGACCAGCCCTAGAGCTTGGGCTCGGATAACTGTGCTTCCAAGGATGCTCTCTGAGGGCAAAAAAAGGGCCTGGGGCAGGCAGAGAGGGAAAACGAAACAGATCAGAATACCTGAGAACAGAGCAAAACACCAGGGCTTATTTAAAACTCTCAGCTGAATTTTAATAGCTCCTAGCTCCTTAGTGCCTCTCTATTGCTCCCAACTTATGAGAAATACACTGAACTGAAAACAGTTTAATCTATTTTAAGAAAACATTCCATAGTTTTTCCACTCTAAGGTGGGCTAGAAATCATCTAGCTGTTCCAGAAGATTTCAAGGAGAAATTACGAACACTAAGCATCCCCAGAGGAGAACAGAGATCTGTACTTTGATTCCAAAGAGCTAAAAAGAAATAAAAATCTGTACATCCATTGAGGAAGGGAGACTTAACATCTGCATTCCTTTTAAATCAAAGCTGACATTTTCAGGGCAGTGATTGTACAAAGAACCATCAAATGAAGGCGGGGGGAAGTAATCATAGTCCCTGCTCAAAAAAGCAAAAGAAAAAAGGAATTATTTTTGTAGTCTCAGTCACTAAGAGAACTCATTAACTTATATAATTTAATTGTACGCAGCTGAAATGGTAAATATCATGATAGATTTTTTTCTTACGGGTCATTACTTTTGTGGTTAAGTGATTACAAAGAGATATATGAAGCCTGTGGTGGTATTTAGCTTTTAAATATTGAATTTCTTTGCACCTCTAATGCAAAGTGGAAAAAGCTGATGCAGATTGGTTTTTTGGCTTTCAATACAACACAGTTAAAGTACCCCTTGCAGATATTTCCCAGACATAGTTCTGCAACATGAGTATATAATAAACATGTTTTCCTGGAGGACTTCTAATCCATTGAGCAGCGGTTTTTTTCTTTTGCTCAACAGATAGTAAAAATCTGCAAGAGGAGTGGAAGATAATTTTGAATACAAAGGACAAAATATATTGCTGGATACAAAGAAGGACAAGATGAAAACAAAGAAAAAGAAAGCTGATATCGGGAGAGCTCTTGCTGTTCATTGTTCCTGTTTTAATTGAAGATTTATCAAAATCAAAGAGTAACACTCAAACAATATTTATTCATCATTCAAGCATACACATTCCTAAAACAGATAAAGCTATATAAGGCAAAAAGCACAGAAATTCAAACTAGTAAAAAAAATATCTACCTATGATTGCATTCCATATTAATCAGGCAAACTGATACATGAGGTGAAGGAACATCCTAGAAAAATCACACATGTCTTTGGGTGGAAAAGCTGCCTTGTCCTCCTGCTTTCTTCACTAGCACAGTATCGCCAATAGCTGCTTCTGCAGCAGCTTCTGGGGGTGACTTAGCATTTGCAAGCCCAGTTTTAGTGGGGACCCTGGGAATATGTGCCCTCCGAGACACCACACTGCCAAAAGCCCTGCGAGGATGCTCCAGGTGCATTGCAGCAGCTACAGCTGAGCAAATGCAGCCCTGACCATGCTGCAATAAAGGGTCATGAGAAGATGTATTATTGAGGAATATGCATTTGCATATAGAGAAAACAGTAATGTTGTACAGAAAAATGCGTTATTCTAGTGTTAAGTTAGAACCTTGAAGTGGTAACATTGAAAAATTAACCAATCCTGCTTATGTATGATCTGCCTTTTTTTTTTTTTCTGTTGCAGTGCACTGAGTTTCTGAAAAGAACCAAAATTCTGTGGAAGAAAGAAGGCAGCAATCAGCTAAACTGTAGCTTCCATCATTTCCTAAAGAGCTAACTTCAAAATATTTTTTTCTTGTGAAATTGTGATTTTTTTTTATTTTTTTTTTTTTTTTTTTTTTTTTTGGTCAATTCTGCATGTTCAATTCCTGAAAACAATGTCCAGGAGATGAAACCTAGAGAAATACTGATGTAATTTAAAGAAGGAACAAAACAAACAAATAACCCCTAACCAACCAAATAAAATAAACCTGAAATTCTCAACTTATCTTCTAAAAGACAGTCCTTAACAAAAAAAGTTTCTATTTCTAACATTAGTGAGAATTGTACTAAGGGGGAATTGTTTCAAACTCAAAGAGAATAGGTTTCAATTAGATATTAGGAAGAAATTCTTTACTGTGAGGGTGGTGAGGCACTGGCAGAGGTTGCCCAGAGAAGCTGTGGCTATCCCGTCCCTGGAAGTATTCAAGGCCAGGCTGGATGGGGCTCTGAGCAACCTGGGATAGTGAAAGGTGTCCCTGCCCATGGCACAGGGATTGGAACAAAATGGTCTTGAAGGTCCCTTCTGACCCAAACCATTCTATGACTCTTTACAGTTTGCATGAACCCCCCAGCCCAGCAAGAATTACTGCTTACAAAGCAGCTTTTGTGGAAGCAGCTAGGATCAATCTGTGGAACAAAGATGAAATCTTATCTCTCATAACAAACTATGTGAGAAAACCATCAAAGTTAGTTTGTGATGAGTATCCTCCCCAGGGATTTATTTGAGCCTGCACTTCCAACTGCTGGACAAAGTCAATGCAAATTCAGTACTTTTCTTCTGACACAAGAGTGGCTGCTAGATATACAGCACTAAAATGAGAGTCTCCTAGGAACAAGTCCTCCCTGACTCTATTTCCAGCCTCTTTTCACAGTATGATTTGGAAGAGTCTGATGGATACCCAACAGTGCCAATAAAGACTTTCTCTCACACTTGGTACACTCAGTCCAGTGAAAGCTTGTGCCTGTCAAGCTGCTTCTCCTAAAATCATATAATTTAAGTATTCTCTCTCTCTTCCCCAATCTGGTATTTTCTTTTCTTAGAACCTGGTATTTTACTAGACATTCTTCTGCTTCTCTAGCCTCTCCTGCATCACAGAAGTAGTTTAGCAATTTAACGTGTTTGTTTTGGCTTGGGTTTTTGGTTTTCTTTTGGAGGGGTTATGGATTTTTTTGGTTGTTGATGTTTTGTTTGTTTTGGTTTTGTTTGTTTATTTTTTATTCTTTTGTTGATATTTCCCATTCTTTCACCAGCAGATATTTCCATATGTAACTACACATCTTTCCTTATCTCAAAATCTTACAGAAGTTTTACTTAATGATGGAGTTTTCTAACACCTCCAGCGAGTTGCAAATTCTATCATAGCCAGTTGAAACAAAAGAACGGAGTTAAAACCAAAGCTATTCTCTTGCTGCTGTATCACATTCCACCATCAAGAGGATATGAAGTGTTTTATGTTCCTTGATCTTGTCAACGCTCTTGGGTTGAGATAGGAGGTTAAAGGGAGGTGACAAGGTTAAATGATTTGACTAACATCCCAAACAAGGCTCGATGTGATTATGAGCCTGCCTCAGCTTTCTAATAACATATGTAATGAGGGAGAATTGGAAGCTTCCCACACCAACAGCTCATGCAGAAGTGATTTGTTTCTCTCTATACCCTGGCCACAGTAGGCATCCATATATTTCTTTTAAGAATATTGTCATGGCCCACTAAATTACCCCTGGGCAGTGCTATCAGTGGTGTTCCACTTCGCCCCTTTATTTCTTTCTGTGACATTACTCTGCACAAGGGTTACTAGAAAGACAGATGAAGTAGGAGTAGATGGGTCTCAAAGGAGTGATATATAGTAGGTACATAATAGAAAAAAGCGAGGATGGTGTTGTAACAGGAATTTTCATTTCTTTCTCCTCATTTCCAGAAGAAATACCAGACATTGGAAATTTATTGTGCCATGGTTATCAGGTTTATATTTTCTTAGACTCTAATTTCTTTTCAGGGAACTTGACTCCTAATGGCCCTATACTTTTTCCTCCTCCATTTTATTTTCTCTTTCACATGGCAAATCAAAATTCTCAGTGGATGAGAGAACTCCTGATAAATTCTCTTGCCATCATATCAGATAGTACTTTTACTGAGATCAAAGTAAGACAATGAAACACATATCAAAAATTGTGCCAGAGCATAGTTTGTGAACGGTGCAGTTCGACCAGCAGAAAAAGCAGCTGTTCTGGCAGCCAGGACTTTGGAGAAATGTCTGGCAGCTTTTAATGTGGGTATAAAAGTTGTCATGTGAAGTTGCTTTCGACCTGATGGATTTAATTGTTCCTCAGAGCCATCATGGTCTATCACCTCTATGAGTATTAAGGGACTCCTAAATCCATGGATAGATAATTTGGCTGCCACACTTGCACCGTAAATCCACATCCTTAAAGCCTTCATTAAATTTGTACAGACCATTTCTTAAGTGCAATTAACTGTGAGTTTCTTAAGAAAAGAAGTTGATTTGTTTCCATCTCCCACAGACCCCATTATTTCCCATCGTCTTTGTGGAAATGAGAATACATCTCCTGAAACTTGTTTAAAAGCACATCGGATTGCTGGGAATTGAAAATTGTTTATAACTTTTGCATTTCACCTGTATCACTACACAGCATCAAACAAAGAAAATTTCCCCAGCTGGGTCCTAGTTTGGTTTAGCTTAGCAAGGTTTATGAAATTTTGACATTGCTGTTGGACACATCAGTTTGTGAACAGACTTGTCCCATTGATTTATTAAAACTTGCACTAGATTAATTTGTTTCAACTGTGACAGCATAATCAATCCACTTTATCCACTATTACTACTGGCCAGTCAAGCTAAAATTTACAGTAAACTATTAGAAAATATGGAAATCTGTCCATTTAGATTCATCACACTCTATCATTAAAGGTGAGCAGACCACTCAAAAATCATTCCAAAAGCTTTCTTTCTAAAAGTCACTGAATAATCGCTTGAAAAGTATTACTAAATTTCTACTTTGGCAATAAAATTTCTGAAGTAAATCTACCACGTCAGTTAATACCCAGCTATGTATCTTTTCAACTTGCTCAAACCTGCACACAACAAAAATCCATGATTGAAACAGCACTAACAAGATGTTCATTGCTTTATAATATGAACCAGTGTTTTCCAGAAAACATTATTTGCACAAATACTTTTCATTAAAGTGGTATAAGCTTGCATAACTTGCAATACCTAATGAAATGAACTTAGATACTCTAAATTCTCGCTGCTTGGGAAACACTGTGCACCTTCAGAATCAAGTACTTAAACAGCATGCACGACTATCTCATGTTGGTTTTGTGGAAGGAAGTTAATTTGACTGCATGAATAAAATAACTTACTTTCTTAATTAGACATTTTAATCAGAGATCCATTAGCTAATCAGAGCTAATCAGTGTTTCATCAAGACTGTAAATAGGCAACTTGGGATAAGATGGTCAGGACTCACAGGCTTGCATGCATAATAGGATGCTGAGGATATTCTTTTTGAAGGTTTATCATTGAAGAAGGACTCAAAAGATTGTCATCATTTTGATACACAGGAAAAAAGCGAGGACAAGAGAAGTTGCTCCTGTTCACCAGCAGCTCATTAAAGTAATTTTGAAAAGTGTATGTGAGAGAGAAAATTTGGATTCTTTCGTAGTAATGCCTGGCCAGCGAAAAGTGTGCTTTAGAATTCAAACTAATGTGGTGCTGGGAGGTCAGTCAGCAATAAATCATTGGCATTTATGTTTAATCTGGGATTTTTTACGTTTAAGCCCTAACTGAATCTCTGCAAATGCCAACAGAACATTCACAGTATGCTTTTCAAAGCTGGGCTTTCACTCACTGCCTCCTCAGATTTCTCATCCAGGTGATGGCTAATACTTTCTAAGAAATTAGTAAAATCAAAATAATATCTAGGCTAATAATAAGAAAATTTACTAGTTTGCTTTATGGATTGCTGGATGAAATATTTACAACTACTTTTGCACCAAAGTATACCTTTTTCACAAGGAATAGCTTAATAACTATGGCAGTAACTGTGTAGTTGTCTGGCAAACACAGTTCTCTCCTCCTGTGATACCTCAGGCTATCCAGGAACAGGAGAAAAGAGATAGCCTAAAAATTAGGCAATCAACCATATGTAAGAAAAGACCTACTGTAAGTGTTTCATATTCAGCTATCTCTTAGAAACCCACCTAAACCCAGGATTTGTTAATTTCACTTTTTCTTTTTTGTTTTTATTTAAATTTAAAATAGAAATTAAAATTGATGCCACAAACAACTCAAATAGGACAAAAAATTTCCAGAAAACTGAAACTTCTTTTAATGGGAAAGAAGGAAAAGCCAGTCAGGTCAATCTGCTCCCCAGCATGGGACAAACTGAGCAAAGCTTTTATTGATTTTCTAGCCTACTAGGGATCAAAAGGAATCCTATAATGTGGAAGGGGGAATTTTAATTTTTTTCCTCATCACCAAAGTACTGTTGCATTAGAAAAAAATGCTGGCATTTAATACTCAAGTTAGTATTTGCAAACTAAAACAAATCTAGTTACTTCAACAAGATGCCATATGGTCTGTGAATTTGCACTGTGCCAAGTTGGAAGAGTATTTTTTTTTTATTTCAATGGATGCCAAAAATCTATACTGAGTAGCTCGACGACTGTATTGCTGAAACCCCTCACAGAAGTTCTGAGTCACCAGATGAAATTAATAGAAGACAAAGGAAATTATATAGAAGTTAAAAAGAAGGGGGAATGGGAAATGGGAAATGGTCCCAGCAGAAAGTCCTTGTGAGTCAGACCTTTGGCAGGGAAAGAAAATCTCAAAACCTATCGATGTTTTTTTTTTTTCTTTTTCATTAGGTTATGTCTGACATTCTTACCTGAGCTTTACTGAAAGGTAGAGCAGTATATTACCACAAAACATTTCAGCACTACAGCCTTATTATGCACTGTTCTGGAAGACAGAGAGAATACCAAAAAAATTACTCAAACAGCAACGAGGAGGCTGATGGAGGGAATGACAGGGAAAATTGAGGTCTGAGTTTAAAGGCTCATTGAATTTTCCTCAGCAAACAACATTAAGTGTTTTGTTGGGTTTGTTTTATCTTTTTGGTGATATGAGCAGTTTTCCAGTAGGAACTACATAAACTACTACTTTATTTAATCTAACACAGCCAAAAAAGGGCTTTAAGAGGACAACATGAATCAGATTTAAATTAATGACCTAGATAAATCTTACTAATCACTGGAGCCACCTAGTTTCAGCAGTCTCACTGAGAAGCTTGCCCTCTTGTCTGAGAATCTTCCTGGACAGCTGGAAAGTGTCAAGCTTTATCTTCAAGCTTCAAAAAGTGCACAGCATATTTGTATTTACTGGACATCAGTGTTGCTGTTAATCAGACTCTGTGGCCTTGCTCCGTGAAGAAATCCCTGAAACTGCTCCGAGTCCCCTTCCCTGTCATACGAGAAATGTTTACTTTCTGAAAGATAAGGTGGGAAAAGATATAATGCAATGAGTGGGTAAAAAAGACCTATTTCTATCTATTCAGATAGACTTTGCTAGTTCACCTGAGAGTGACACAAAAGTAATCTAGATTCGATAGGTTTTCATAACCAGAACGCATGAAACAGAAGTGTGCAAAGAAGAAAAGGCAAATTAACTGCAAAATCTAATGCAAGGAAATAAAATTCCTTCTCTGGCATTCTTTTCCATTGAAAATAGATAGATCAGTGATTTCATATATGAAAGGCTCTTTTCCAGCTGCAGCAGTACCTCTTATCTTCAATCTTTCTGCTTTCTAAACAAATGGGGAAATGCAGTACTCACATGAAGAGAAAACCCTTTTGATCCTCAAAGGTGATCAAATTGTCTGGCTAAGAGGATTTTTAGGATGAACAACACTAAATACCTCACACCTATTACCCATTGTTCTTCCATCTGCTAATGGCCAAGGGAATATGCACTTCTCTAATGACTGTGGACCCAATCAATCTAATCCATGTACTTATCCCCTCTGTACTTGGGCACTGCATTATAACACATGAGAAGATGAAAGGAGACTTAGAAACAGCTCGAGTTTGTTCCACCCCATTACTTAGGAGCACACAGCCTTCCTATCTCAGCACCTGATGACAGCAGACACTATATTGCCTCCCCAATAAGCACTAAATCAATAAAGGCTCACTAGAGCTGGCCCATTCTGCCTTGAGGATCCTCTCTGACTGAGATACACGCGTCCTAAGCTGCAATCCCCAGAAATAAAATAACAATAAATAACCCGAGATGTAGGAACAAGATGCAGAAATTCCTTGGCAGCAGGGACTGCTGCAAGCTCCACTGGTATTTATGGTTCCAAACCCACAAAAGCCTGGGCATATTCCAGCATCCCTGCTTCAGTAGGACTCCTCCAGGCTCAGAGGGAGTGCCATTATGCAATCAATTTCATGGCTGGAATCTCAATACATATAATTTAAACAAAATAAAATTAAATTGATGGGTCACCAGGTCATTTGGAAAGAATGCTTTTCTGACAATCAGTCCAGCCTGCTTTTTCTTTGCCACTATAATCTCCACCCTATAAAGCAAAGGAGTTATAGTCATTATCTGTGTTTGTATTTTATTATGTATGGTCCTGAGTTAACAGTGAATTCTCTTCCTGGGTTATCATAATAAAATATTACAGTGGTGTCTGGTTGTGCTACTACAGTAAAGTGTCTTATCATGTTCATTCTTAGTCCCTGATTTCATGGGGTTTTAAACTGAAAATAAAAATGAGGTTAGAAGTTAGCAAATCAACCCAGAGCCTAAGAGAAATATTTTATTTTAAACTGAGCTGATAAAATATGATTTCCCCCTTTACATATCCAGCCCTTTTGTGTATGTATATATAGATATGTAGATGAGATGGACCCTTTTATCATGTTATCTTTGGAAGACTGGTTTGCTTTTTGAAAACAAACTGGAAGTGAGATTAGTTTAAAATATGTTAGCTAGTTTCAAAGAAAAAATAAACTAAGGCAGACAGAAGAGATATCAAGAATATTTTAACAGAAGTATTCTCACGATATTCTATCCAACATATCCTTTTATCTGAATTTGTGGCCCTCAACTCCATATAAAATCTTAATGATTACAGACTTTTTACATCCAAGTCTTAAAAAAACCCCCTCCTGTTCAAATATTAAAAAAGAATTATTTCATAGAAAAGCTTGAGAATACACCACACTGCCAAGCTCTCTGCCTGTTACTATGCAGCACCTAATATTCACGTCATTGCTTTCCAAATAACACAAGGTACCTTCCTGTACTCCCCACTAGCTTAATATCACACATTCCATGATGCCTTAGCAGTAATTCATTTCAAGTGTGCTTCCCTCACCTTGCAAAGAAATACCATTGGAGGAATCCATTGTCAAAGAATCCATTCTAAGAACAATATGTTGAGATTAGGCCAAACATCTCTCATGCATAATGCAACTGAGATTAGAATTCTACATAAATTAAGCCAAATAATAGACACGTGTAATAGGTAAGTATTTTTACTGAAGTAAAAATAGTAAGAAGTTTTTCTAGTTAGAAAAGATCAGGTAATAAACAACTGTCTCTCACTCTTTTTGGTGTGATACATGTTTCTCCTGTTGGAGAGCAGTTGCTGGAAATCATGACACAGTTTAATATCTCAACGTTGAATTCCTACCCACCTGCAATCTAAGGAGGCAAATTTTCCAATTTCTCTAACTGACAGCAAATGGTCTGAACAGACTGAAGCCCAGGTTCAACACCTGTCCAAGTAAAGAGAGTTGCCTTCCAATCCCTTCCCCTTCAGACCCAAAAGCATTCAGGTCTCATTTTCCACAGGAACAGGGAATGAAAGGACAAATGTTCTTGGCAATACAGCCCAACCACTAATTCAAGTCTGAGAAATACCCAAACTATGAAACATTTCAGATAAGCCAAGATCATTAACTAGAATGTTTTATCCAGCTCAGTTTCATTTTTCTGAATGGCCAAGACTCCATTGCTATTGTCTTTAAGCCCAAAAATATTTGGTCTGAACCGAGAAGAGATTCATACAAAGCAATGATGATTGAGTAGTGAACAATTTCTAAGTTTTTTTCCTGAACTACTGAATCCTGGATTCATTATATCCTCAAAAGACTACAAACAAAACTAACAGCTAGGACAAGACTACTTGCAGAAGGCTGAGTGTTCAGGCCTCAAGCAGATGTTTGTCCAAGCAGACTTGGACCATGTACTACCAAATATCAATAATCACCAAAAGCAGCAGTGAAAGCAGCATCAGCAGGAACAAAGAGAACACTTTCAAACGCACATTTTATAACCTTTTGCAATCTAACTATTTTAATTATTCAATAAGAATTCAAAGTGGGAGGTTAATAAAATTTATCAGTAGGTGTTCTTATCAATGAGCAGGGCTGTGAAGCCTGCATGACGGTCTATCAATAAACCAAGAGGGCTGAAATCTCTCATTAAATTGTAAGAAGAAATGTATGTATTTCAATCCAAAATACTTGCATACAGTAGGCTGATTTCAAGGGTGAACACAGTCAGGGCTGAAAACATTACAAGTGAGAACTAATTTTCAGCAGAAGCCTGTGGTGCAAAGAGAACCAAAAGTAGAAATTAATCAGTTTTCATGGCAGATAAAAGGTGTCTTCCAGTCTTCACTAGAGAAATGAGCTAGATGACTCAAAAAACTAGTTTTATTGGCCCAAATTCATACCTCCCACACAAAGGAAAATAATTTTGCAATGCATTTTGCTCTCACTTGTGTATGTTTACACATTTGTCACTCTGATAAAAGTTCTTGCAATATTATATAAATTATGTGAATGTACATATCAAGCTTGCAGATAAGTGAGTTTTAATTCACAGTGTATTCAGTGACCAAGTGCATTTCAACACAAATTCAGGATTCTTATTAAGTTACAAGCATTGCTTCATGGAAGAGTGAATATATCTTATTTTTTCTTTTTATCTTTTTGTCTCACTGTTTTCTTATGGCATACATTGTGTGTACCATTTTGTAAATGTGAACCAAAGAATACTGAGTTCATTCAAAATTATGATTTTTTAAAAATTAGCATTTCAAATTAGAAATAAGCTCAAAGGCACATTCAAGTATTTTGGAGTCAGGGTACAAGAAACATAGTAAAAAAGATTCATGTGTTTTTAGCCTCCAGACTTTTTATGTTATATTAATAATTCTCCATTACTAAACCATAGTTTGAAGAGATGTTAAATGCTTGTGAGAAACTAAGAAAGACACTTTACTTTGTTCTCAGGAGTCCAATACAGTATTAAACAGTGCACTGAGATTTCTCATCATTTATTCCTAGAAATCAGAACAGGAGAGAAATTCACCAGGTCATTTGGAAAGAGTGTTTTTCTGATAATCAATCCAGCCTACTTTTTCTTTGCCACTATAATCTCTACCCTATAAAGCAAAGGAGTTATAGTCATATATAACTGAAATATATGTAGATATAATAACATATAACTGAAAATATCCAAGGAACAAAACCGAAATTAGTACTATGAGAAAACATAAACATTCTTTATTGTTCTCTCACCCTTCCCACTTGTGGGGTTTTTTTTAGGGCTGTTCTTGATTGTGCCTGCAACTAAGAGTTAACATATATGCCAGGAGAGAGCTATATCAAAATATTGCATTAGGATGACATTTCAGATTGCTGTACAGCTCTTCTAAAATGATTAAAGCTAATTCTAAGAAATCAGAGTAATAGCTGCTATTAAAAACCAAACTCAACTCCTGGGCTTCCTGGAAAGTTTGACATGACAGATATCTGCAAGACATTAATAATACAGAATAGAAATTAAGAGACCTTGGATCTGTTCCTGGCTGTGATATAAATTATTTGTGTTCCCTTGGGAGCAGGACTAAACTTCCGTGTATTAGGGCAGACCTACATGGAAGGATTCAGACTTCAGTGAAGGCCTAGGCAAGGCAAATGCCTGAACACATTACCTGCTAAGGCAGACATACACTGGTCCCTCACCTGTAAAAATGAGGAAAAGCACTTGCTTCCATGTTACCCATGAAAGCTTCCAAAAAACATATGCTGATGCATACAGTCAGGCTGCTGAGGATATAAACTCCAGTGAATGCTGCAGCAGGGCTTTCCTTTAAAGAGCTCACTGCTCCAGTCTGGGAAGAAAGCCAAACCTGGAGTAAATCTGAACAGCTCAGTGCTGAAAACCAGCTCGTGAGAGAAGTGGAGGAGTGGCTGCCTGAAGCCATCCTTGCAAGATCTCCTTTGTCCACAGCCGAAAAATTGTTGATTGGCCATCGCAGGCATTGCCAAGAACACAGGAACAGAGTAGGGCAGTTTCCAAAACAACACATGGATGCATGCATTTTGGTCCCCTGCTGCAATGATTATTGCTTGCACATTACATTCATTCTACTTTTTCTTATTTGGGAATATTTATATAGGAGGTAAAGGCCCAAAGTACTAATTTTAAGGAAGCCCTTTCCAAAGAAAATATAATAAAGTTTTATCAAAATTGTTGGGGAAAAAAAATAAAATCTTGTACCACTTGCTGAAATTATTGTCTTTGCTTTCCTATAAGTGTTGTCCTAAAATTAACAGCATTTTAACAGATGCATTGGCATTGGATTAGCTTCTCTAAGTGTTTCCTTCCAAGCAGCCTCTCCTCCCATCCTTTGATAACCTTATTACTTATTTTGAGTGTGTGATTTTCGCAAACTTCTGCGCCAAGACATGGTTATAACAGAGAAGCAACTTTACAGATGGATGTTGTTAGAATAATGGCTGCAGCACAAGTTCTCTGTTTCGCTATGAACGCGACCTAATTTGGGGAAAATTCCTGGTTTGCCCTCAGAGAGGATAGAAACCTCATCAGTCCTTGCACCATGACTGTTCTCTGGTGGATGCAGCATTAAATGGTTACAATAGAGAACCTGACACATTTTGTTCTAATTTTCAGGCAGGTTATTTCCGCATTGCCTACGTATTAGAATTGGGAATGAATTTTGAGTCATTAGTACACACTTAGTACTGTTTTACACCACCTACCTAGCCTTTCCACATGCAACTATTTACAATGAGCATCCCTTCGGCAAACCTTTTAAAATTTTCACAAGCATACCAGTAAAATGATGCATATGACCCATTCCCCAGGAAAAGACTCAAATGTATCCCAAAGGTATGTAGGTTCAACAAACCCCTCCTCCTTACTAAGCAGTCCTTCCTAACCTCCCAAATAGCACGCAGGGGAACAGTTTCAATCCCTAAATCCTGACTCATTCTATCCCCATTATCAGTGGTGGATAGCAAGGACACAGCCTTTCTGACAGTGCTAAGGTTTTCAATATGAAATACAAAGTTAGCAGAAATCCAATGGCTTCAAAATGGAAAATTAGATAAGCTCAGTTTCTAAAACAGTTAAAATCACAATAAACAATTTCCTAGAGGCATGACAGCAACTGAAATCCCCAGAGTCATTATCTTCTTGTGGATATACTTGGGCTACACAGGAAGTTATTGGCTGATGAAAAAATTCCTCTGTGAAATTATATAGCCTCTGCATTGCAGGAAGTTGTCAGCATTATCAAATTGCTTACTCTGACATGAATAATAAATCTATGATTCCACAAAACAGTTCAGTAATGTCACTTATATTTTTCTGAGTTTTATGAGGAATAGATTCTCTCTTAGTTTGTGTTATGGTGTAAAAGACTCCATTTATAAGTTCTGCTATAACAAAAACAAGAGTTTTCATTACTATGTCGAAAGTCATATTGTAAGCAAGGAAATCAGCCAACAGACAGATTGCACAATCGATTTCCTCTGAACACAGGAAATATTATCCCTGTTATTAACATAATTTTGGGATAAGGACTCCACCTAAGCAGTGTGCACTGTTGGGGGCACAGCCACCCACAACTCTTCCCTTAATGGGGTCTCAGTCTTCCCCATGCCAAAGGAATCCATGGGAACACAACATTCCATCAGTTTAAAGCAGAACTCATACTGAGTCTTGGGAGCTGTACCGAGCAGGATAGTTTTATTTTAGTCAATTTTTCACATAAGAAACACTTCCATAAAGTTTGTCAAGAAACATATTGCAAACATGCAAATGAAATGTACCAAATTTCTTGAAGAGCACAGAGAGAGAGAACTGATTCAGTGGTCCTGACTACTTTATTTTTTTTTTCTTTTTTTTTTTTTTTGGAAAATGTGAAGTTAACCACAGGAATTTGTAAAATATTTGTGAAAAGAGTAATTCTGTATTTGAGGGTTCCACCAAATGGGAGAAAGGGTGAGAAGACATTAGGTAGCAAGAATTATTTACTTTGCATATCTACTTGCAATCTTACTAAAAAAACAAACAAACCAAAACCAAACCCTCCTCATGGACTGATTTTGTGTAAATATGCCCTCTAAAAATGCAGGATTTCTATCCCATTACACCATTAAGAAGGTTTTCTGAGATTAAAGGAAGATAAGCAGCTTTCAAGTTTCTCCTGAGAACAGAAGTCAGGTCTAAAAACCATATTGACAATGAACTAGACATTCATTCAGAGGTAATACAATAAATAACACAGCTAAGGCAGTGGGGAGGTGGGGGTCAAACACCAGTATCACTTCACTGTTGGGAAGGCTTGAAAAAGCAGTTTTACCCATACTGTCTTCCATGCACTTTAATTCAAGGACTACCCAAACAGAAATTGCTGGTGGGTTTTTATATTATGATTTCTACATCCTTTGTTTACTTCCTATAAAACTATTGCCAGTTCCTGACTTTCTTCCAAGCTCCAAATTATTTCAGAATGTGGCAGTCCCATTCAGAAAGTGATGTTTCATTTCAAGAGCTCTGCATGTGTGCAAGCTCACACGAGCTTAGTGGATCCAGCTTCGAATTCATTTTTCAAAGTGACACACAAAAGGATCACGTATGGTTCATATGGAGAATGAAAGGTTTTAGGGCATTAACTTTCCAAAAATTTGGGAAGAAGCAACATTTTCTAAAGATGGTGGTAAGAATCTCAGAGTTGCACGGCATCACATCCCCTTACCCCTCCTGTTAATCATGACTAGCATATGACATTATTTTTAGAGAGTTATGGGGAAATACCCCTGGACCATGTTCTCCTATTCTCTCAGCCACAAACTCTCTCTAAATTCTCAATAGTTTAGGACTTTTTTCAGAAAAACAGCAAAGGAGTTTTCATATCAGCCCAGTTTTACCAGACTCCTAGTGTACCTAATGACAATATCTGTATTACAGATGTAAAAGAAAAAGAACTAAATCTGACTCTATGAGAGGGGGAAAAAAAAAAAAAAATTTGCTTATGCTACGTCCTATTAATAAACTTCAGTTCTGGAGACAGCATTTTAAAACTAAATCCTAGAAGAGCTCCCCAGGCTGGAATTGTAGGTATTCTTTGAGATAGAGATAATAGATTTTTTGGTACATTAACATCACTTGTTTTTAACTACTAACAGACACTGACTTTTTAATCCTGGTGAGAAGCTTTTATTCATATTAAATTTGTAGACTCATAGTTTTAGCTAAACTGGATCTCCTTTCCAACCTCTGAAGGGTAATTTGGAGCATCATTGAGATACTAAATGTTGACACTAAATATTTGGCCTTTCTAAAAGAGACACACCAAAAGTGGAGAAAAAATGTTTAAAATTGCTTAACATCAGAAATCTTCTCTGGAAATTATTGAATGAAGTAGTTTGCTACTCTTTAAGGTAAGTTGCCCTCCTGTGCCTTGAAACCCCCTTCAAAAAGAAAATCAAATATTCTGAGCAGAAACATAGGCGGCCAAAAAGCTCTGGAATTTTTTTTTTGGGTGGGAGGAGAGAAGGGAGGGAAGTGCATATGTGTACACCACAGTAATTCTGGGGGGAAGTGTGTTCTTTCTTTAAACTATGGCATAGTAATTTACTTGCCCATCTGTAAACAAATATCAAAGGACAGGCAAGACAAAGAAACTGAGCAACTTCATTTTATCTGAAGGGTCTGGCTAGTCTTTGAATTAGCAGCCTAATTTATCTGCTAATTCCACTTCTTAATCAAAAAGCTGTCTCGAAGTCAGACATTAGCATATATCATCAGTTTGTCAGCTGGAGAACATAATAGTAAACCTTGCTTCTCATACCACCAAAGTTAACTGAGCGTATAAATCAGAAAATATCTTACAATGTTCAGGAATACAAGAGGAAAAAATGTCATATAGAACAGAGCAAATAACTGAATTCTTGTAGTCACATGAGAAAAACTATGTTTTCTTTAAAATAATTTTTTTACAGTTCATTTTAAAAAAATAATAGAACGTTTTGAGAGTAGGAGTTATTTTTTAGGTTTGAAATATATCGTAATATTAAATCTGAAAAATACCATAATTAGCTCTGCATTCTTTAATCGTCATGCTGAGGAATTTGATGGAAGTAATCTATATTTTCCAAACTGCTCCACTTTCATCAAAAGGAGGCACCAAATTCTACGACTGCCCTATTTTTTGTTACTTAAAAAAGAACAACAACAACTAGTAATATCTGTGTTCATCACAGTTTCAAGTTGGATTCAGGAACTGTGAGATGGCCTCTTTGGATGCTCTGCATTATTTATTTGGAAGCCAAGAACAAATCACTCATCTAGGCAAGAGCAGATAATAGAGAGCAATAACGTGCTACTAGATATCCATCATGCTTTAGCACTGCTTTTAGTACCTTAGACACTGACACTTGTTGGCCCATCTTCAATATTTTAATCTCAACATGAATATACTGGCAAATGAAAGAAACCCAAATGGGCTCTTTTGTTACTACATTGTCACTGAGAATGTTTGATTAAGTGGCCAGGTGAGGGGCTGCTCTGGCACATCCTGTGCAAACAGCTGCAGGTTTTCCAGGAGTACAACCAGCTGCTGTTATCACCCCACCTTATACAACATTTTTGTGTTTGGAAGAACTGAGACAGAAAAACCCCCAGCCTTTTCCGCATATATAATCCGACTTCAGCTAATCCTCAGAACTTCAGGCACGTTCTCATTTCTCAAGCCATTTCTCTATCTCAACATCTGTCTCAAAAAGGGAAATGGTTTCAGGCTTTTTTGCCTCCATGTTGCTCCTGAAAGGCTGAAGCCGCAACAGAGAGATATTTGCAATATGCAAATGTCATCAACAGGGAAAATGAGAATCTCATCCCAGGACTAATTCAAACTGGCTTCCTTGAATGGATGTAAACTATTGAGGATACTCCTGAAATATTCTTAAAGTTGAGAAAACTAATGGTCACAGATTTTAACTCTAATTTTCCTTACAGCTCCCACTCTTAACAGTAAGATTCCACACACAGTAGATTCCCCCACACTCAGATATGGACTTGAAATTTAGATAACAGCTTTGTTCAAGGTTTACTTAAAAAAATCATGAATGGTCAGGTTAATTTTCAGCTTCAAAACCTGAAATGTGTTTCTGATAACTTCATCAAAAAGTTCCTATATGCAGACCAGTATTCTAAAAGCAATCTAGCTCCTACAGGGATTAATGGTTAGAGTTCTTATCTCAAAATTATTTCTAATAGCCTTGGTTAGCAATTATTGCACTCTGTGAGATCTCCTAAGAAGTCAGCAGTCTTTTGATAGCAGATGGCAAGTCACATAATGAATCTGCAGAGATTTTTCAGATTCTTTATATAGTAACCACTATGTCCTTTGTAAAGTAAGTGTCATTTCATACTCCTTGAAACTAAAATCAGTTAAACACACATCAGAATTCTGTACACATTGCTCAATGTAGTTTTGTTATTTCATGGTAAAATGCTACGAATTTCCTTTACAAGTGGCAATGCCACAATAACTTATCGTGCATTTACTTTATTTTAAAAAAAGAACACAATTGCAATGCATCTTTCCATTTGAAGGATTTTTGATAAGGCTAAAAATGCTCAATTACATCAGAAAAGCTGAGGGGCTGACACACCTTGAACAAAGCAAGCAACTTCCTGCATTAAATAGCTCTGGAAACTTTAGCAGCTGCTTATGGGTCATGACCACAATATCTACCTAAACTCACACACAGTTATAAGAAAGGCTTTCTTTTGGTTAGGTAATGGGGAGAAAATTCTAACTGAACAAGACTGCAAGCCTAACACTCTAATGTTGAAATACACACACTCATATTTAATAGATTTTTCCCTTCATTTTTGCCTTCTTTTTACTACATTTACTTATTTATGTTTGTGCATGCATTCTCATAAGAAATTTGACTTCAAATTAAAAAAAAAAAAAGGAAAAAAGCATTCCTCAGTGCCTACACAAACTATTTAGAACCTATTTATACTGTACCACCCCTCTTCTCAACTACTTTCTAGCTTCCACATAGACTAACTTTGAAAAAAGTCTTAGTCTGTGATTATTCCTTTATTTTCAGTGCTGCCTAGAACTGCCACATCTGCAACAGTAAAACCAGGAATAATATGAAAATTATTTTTAAGTTTAATAAATTACAAGTTAAAGTTTGACTTTTACCCTTCTACCACATCACAGATGACCTTTCATGTAATAGAAATAAAGGAACTTGAAGACATCTTACTTGCCTCCTAACAGGTAAAGTTTATTTAATTTCTTTCTGCCCTGCCTCCCTATAAGAGAGCAGAAAATTAATACCAGCATAGAGCAATAGGTATTGTTCTATCATGACAACATGTGCTCTATTTGACTTAAGGATCATCAATAACTGAGTTTCTGGAGTATTGAGATCCTCAGCAGAGCTCATTGATTTTTAAACATCCGTATTGAAAAATAGGATGAGGAATCTATATTAATATTTTTTGCCCTACCTGTTCTGTGATAGGAATCTCCAATCTACATGGCTTTTAATTCATAGCCTTTAAAAAAACCCCAAAACCACTATATTCTCTTAACAGGTGTATTAATGAGATGCAGCCATAAATATCCTAAAGATATTTGCCCAAAGTCAGAAAATGCAAAGCAAATTTTTAGTGGGCATTCCCTGAATAACACACTAGCTTGCCACAGCATGGACCATGCAATTCCCATGTAAACCACCTAACAATATTATGGTATCACTCTAAGGCATTACACAGCACTGTATGCCTCTGAAAGTGGGATATTACATTGTTTTTATGTGTTCACATTTTTTAATGTTTTCTGAATTGCAAAAAACCCAAAAAATATATTTGCAAATGCATCTGTCCCAATGCCAGCACATGGGCAGCAAGGGACATAGATAAGAATCAGGATATGTTTCAGGCAAACATCAGGAATGTTTGATCAGGTAGGAATAGGAAAGACCAGTCTTTGCAATCCAAAAGGACCACCAAAAACTGGGAAAAAGCTGAGGGATATTCTTAAGGCCCAGGTGACACATGGGGAGGCAGCCAGGGAAAGGGATTCTCCCTTTCTCCAGACCCTTCAGGCTGGGTAACTCCAGAAAGGGAGACAGAGGCACCTCTCCCTTCCTCCCACTGAAGCAGTTAATTTAGGCTGAAAATGGCGGAAAACAGGGAGGGAAACTGTGTCTCCTGCGCTGCCATTTCCAGAACCCCAGGGAGAGAGAAGTATTTGTACAGAGATAAAAATTTAGCTGCCACAACAGCCTTGCTAACACTGTTTTTGTGTTAAAATTGGTAGCAAAATCGGTAGAAATGAGATGCCTGTGCCTGAGTAGTTCAGGACTTCTCACTGAAGCCCAGTGTTCCCAAATCCATTGCTGCCTCTGGGTTTTGTTCCCCAATGTCTCAATCAATGCTCACTTGGGCTTGGCTGTGTAGAGCCTACAGACAATATCAAACAGTTGTTGTGGCTAACACAGGATCAAACATTTGCAAGTCTTCAGTACAACTGATACAATGGCTTCTGCAAAAGGGATCAATGGCTTCATCAATATTATTTCTGCAAAATGTTAATGATATGAATGGCATTAAGTCAAATTGATCCAAAATAAGCACTTGGTATTAATATATGGAGTATTTGCAGGCCATATTGCTGCTACAATAAAGGGAAAAGATCAATTCAAGCATTGCTAAATAATAAGTCGCTAACAATCTAACTAACAAAAAATAGATAAGCATGTGTAAGATGTCCTTTATCAGCTGTTTTGCTTTGGTGGAATACCATGCTGAAAGATTTTTAATCTTATTTTTTAAAAATCTAAGAAATTCATTGAACTACAGAAAGATAAATGGAAACAAAACGAAACAAATAACATAGTAACAGGTGGATAAGGTTTTCCCTGTCCTGCTTTAGTAGTTCCATTTATTACTTCTCCCTGTCTGATTTCAGCATAAGTGTGACTATTGGTATATGACAACAGCTCAAGGCCCTCAAAAGATTTTCTCTCAATCTATTTTTTCTAAAATCAACATCCAAGATGCTCTAAAGGTGTGGCAAATTTTCAATATTAAGGATTTTTTTTTTTCCCAACACACACAGTCCACAGTTCTTCTTGTTGGATGCTTTTGCTCATCACCAAATCTCTTAGAAAGCTTACAAATGGTTAAAAAGGGATTTGAAATGTAGATTTGTGTCTGCTGCATGCCCCAAAATCTGAGCTGAGAGGTCCACAAAGGTCCACATTAAGAGGGTCTTGTGACCAAAAATAGGAGTCAGGAGATCTTAGAGCTGCTTTTGCAAGAAACAAACCTTGAGCTACAGGGAAGTTTCTCAGTTACTTTCTCCATGAGATCACGAAGGAAAATGGACAGATTATCGTCCTAATGCTCAAAATGAACTCCAGCATTTTCAGATGAAATAGTCCATAAGGCTGACAAAGCATGATCATCAAAAGGCATTATAAAGTCATCATTGTTACTGATGTACCACAAGATCTCAATAATGAAAAAATAAGATCTCATTTTATTATGCTAAAATAAACACTGAAACAAAGTAAATGGCAAGTAGCATGCAATAGTGCATAATTTATCCCCAGTTACTTACACTGGGGTTATTATTACATTACCCAGAAGTCTGAACAAGCACTCCCTACAAACATGACATCTACAGTAATCCAGTCAGAATTTTATATTTAAAAGTATCATTTGGGGAGCAGGGAAAAAAGCAAATTAATTTTGAATACATAAATATTGTTAGAAAATGCTCTTATTTCACATACTACCTCTGTTTTTCTAGGTTTATATAGAATTGTGGCATTACACACTCAATATTTTTGCTGCAGAACACTACATTAGCATAACCAATCTCAAGTTAACAAAAAAACCCCAAAACATCAAAATTATTTTTTTTAAAAATGGAAGGAAAGCATACCACCGGGAAAGAATAAAAAGCAAAAGACATATTACTATGGTCTGAATAATATCACATTCCATTATTGATTAAAATGATTTTACCATGACATTTCATTCATCAGATTCCATTTCTCATTACACACAAACCCTGAATATTTATCAAGCTTACACAAGGCTTTTCTTCTCATCAAGCAATGCATTTCCTCGCTCCCCTTTAAAACTAGGTTATATTATGTTGAAGGGTCTACACTGTCTTTGAACTCTCTCCTTCTCACACTTGACCTCACTACCATCACTTTTTATCTCATTATAGTGGATGTTATTAAGTATTTATGTCTAACAAGGTGATTTCAATGGTTCATCCTTTTTAAACAGTCCTGTGATCATTTTCTGTTAGCAGGAAATAAAGACATTTTATTAAATCAAGGTCTATCTGCTACCATTCAGAATTAATATTCTTTCTAGTCAGGACATTTAAAACCTTCACCATATACAATTGCAATACATTTTTGATGGTTAAGGATGGAATTCTCCAATTCTCAGACATCCAGCATGCACATTAATTTCAAAGAGTGATTTTAGATTTTTACAGAATGTAGGCTCAACACCTTCATTAAAGGAACAGGTTAACCCTGGAATGCATTACACTGTTATTATGTAAGCCTAGGGAAAGCAAAGAAAACTGCAGGTGCATAAGGAATTTACTTTATATTAAATAAGTCTTTTTAATTACGCTTTGAAAATGTATTACATTGAGATACACTCCCTATTAATGCTTATTATTTCTGGAAAAATATGTGAAACTAATTAAAAAAGAGATTACCATGGCAAAAAGTGGAGGCATGTAAAAGGTGATTCTACACTCTGTATTAGTAAACCTTCCCCAAAAACTCATAGTGAGAGTCACCACAAGTGAAAGCATGTAAACCCTCAGCTCTGATATATTGCAGCTCATGAAAAAGCTTGTATTCATTTCATTAACTTTTTGACCAAATTTCATAGGATTAGCAACAAAAGCATTTCACCTTATGGAGGTTATCTGGAAGACAAAGTGCTACCTACTCTTAATACTAAACACACTCCTGCTTTATCTCCACATTATTATACACATCACTGGACTTTATCACTCCAAACCAGTTGTGTTTGCAGAACTTCATCAAAAAACCTTCACTTTTTCTTTTCCTAAACACACTGACAGGCTTATGATCCTCTCAGTCTTAATCCTTAAAACAATTCACACCTTGGAAACACTCCAATCAAACACAAAATACTGACTGGTAGAAAATCTATTGACCAAAACAAAACAAACAAACAACCCCCTCTCCCCAAACCCAAATAAAAATACACCCGAATTTTATCTGTATTATTTCAATGATTAAAAATGTGAACTATCAAAAACCTTTTTTTCTTTTATAAACATTTTTTTCTGTTTCAGAGTTTAAAAATGATAAAGGGTTTCTCTTTTTTCTAATATTTGTCCAGCTGTGATAAAGAAAAAATCCAAGTTAAAATATTTATGCTTTTTTTATAAATTGCATTTAAAAAAAATTGTAAACCTATATATTTTTCTGTGTTTGAGATTGAGAAATAAATTCACATTTGGCCAATATCAGAAATTCTCATCACAATAAGTAATTTTAGACTTTGGCTTCAAGAACACAAGACAATTAAAATGGCTTGATCATTTCCCACACAAGCTGAACTTTAAACTTCTAAGTTTCAGTGCAGCTGGCCGGTTTCTAAAGTTTCCCCCCCCCAAAAAATCATAGCTGGAGCATGATGAAGTATAATACAACACACAGCAAGCACATGGCATGTAAGCACATGTAAAAGATATTGCACAAGAATTTGACACTAACAGCGACATTATTTCCACTCCCAAGAACTAAAACAATCACTTGTAGGAAACTGGCCACAGTAAAGCAGTGGTCGATAAAAGCAATCATGCCAGCTAAATTGTAGCTGAAGTCAGTGGCACAATTATTTTTATTTTTAAAGCAGTGACATACCAGTGAAAACATTCCACTGAAGATGAAGAGTCTGGGAAGTATCTATAAAGCAGATCCATCTGGAAGAGCAGCTGAAATAGTGAACAGAATGAATTTCCCACTTTTAGGTGTCTTGCATAATTTCTTAACCCTTGCCCTTAGATTTCAACAGATCTCTTCAGTCTGAGGCTTTCAGTATTTAAATACCAGCCCTAGACAAATACCTGAAAAAGGGGCCCAGTTGTCTGAGCATCCTTAGTCCTTACTTAGATAAATAAAAATGAGCCATTTCCCCCACATACAGTACTTCTGTTCTGCTTAATCTTTACCTTTCTCTTTGGCTGTCTTTTAGATTTCATCTGTTGATATTGCACTTTCTGTCTCCAAAATAGAAATTATTGGTGTGTTGGTGCATATTTATGAGAAACAGCAATGTGTAAGAACTCAAGCTGTGAGGAAGTCTTTACCCTGAGATCCCTGTGATCCCTCAAAACTCTCCTCAGCTGTTGCAAACCCACAGGAGACCTATTTGTTTATGGAAGTATGCCAGGTGTTTCTCTTTCATAAATATTTAATTAATCAATCTTGTGAGGAAAAAATGCAGCCTGCACAACACTCCCGGTAATGAATATGTGTTAGCTGTCTCGATTTTTTCCCCTCAGAAGCTGATTAGTTATGTCATTTATAAAAGAAAGCGGATCCATTGTATTTCAAACAGGGAAGCAGAGCACAGTGGGTTTGGGGGGAGAAGTTTGTACCAAATAAGATACAGAAATAGGGGACTAGTAAAAACTATAGCTGTTTTGTTAGCAGAAAGAGGATGCCACAGGCCAGTGGACTCAAAAATATACTTTTTCATTTTATCATGATAAAAAGTCAGTTCAAAGGGATGCACAAACCTGGGTATATCAGGTCACTTTACTGAGTCCTGCCATTATGGCCAGCCAGCCCCTCCTGAGATCTGAGACCTTTCACCCATGAGAAGCTATGGATCACATCTCAGTGTGTGCAAGCAGCACCAAACGAACTCAATTGTAAAGAAAAACAAAAGCATATCTGAGGGAATACCGGACACACTGGTCTGCAATTAGATCTAAGTAAGTATAGATTATCGAAGGCTTTAAATTTCTTTACATTTGCTAGAATTACAATTTCAAGCATGTGGTTAGGAATATAATGCTCTGATGTAGGAAGACACAGATACCACCACACCACAATTCCGAGCACCTAAGATTGATGCCTGACTCTGCATGGTAAAAACCTACTTAAATGGCAACAAAGAACTCGCTCTGTCACACACCTGCCATGCTCAGGGTTTGCCTAGGGTTGGGTTTGCCTGGGGTTGTGCAGAACTAAATTAAAGCTGAATAAATGTACTCAAGCTTTCACTACACACAGGACTGAAAAATGTGAAAAAGTCAAAAGGAACTTTAAGGTCTGGCCAATTATAAACAATACAGTGACTATCACAAAGCAAAAGAAATGTCAAATGGTCTTCATTTTGTGTTTTACACTTTTCTTTGGGCCTACTTTCTTCCTGGGTTGCACACAATGGCTTTTTATATATAATAAATATGAAACTATAAATATAAGATCTATAATTATTTTATTAAGGGAAGATGTGTAAAGACACTTTAACAGGGGTGTAGTCCTCAGCAGTGCTCAGCACTGACATCAAGGGTTTGTTCCTTGTCTTCTTATTTAGCAATATCACATAGTCAGAGTGTCTTACACTGGGGCTAAAACACAAAAACGACAGCTGAAAACACCGTCACATACTCAATGTTACTGGGGCCAGGTTTTTACATCTACAGATTGTTACCTAGGAATTACTTTTAAAACTCCCCCACACAAAAAGGCAATGTATTTTGGATTTAGCAAAAGGTGTTGTTTTAGCTCATCATCTAATAAGGCCATATTTTTTATACAAATTCTCACAGGAAGTAAGATAATAGTGACAAAAAAGCTCTAAACTAAGGAAGTTTGAATTCCCATACTTGGACATGTACTCATAAGCACGAGGTTTATACTGATGATGGTTAACATTATTTAACTATTGTTAATAATATTTTAAGATCTGTGGTGGGGCTTGAATTACTGCAGTCTGGCAATAATATATTTCAGCCTTGCTGCACATTTTGAAGACATGGATCAACATACAGTATTAATCTGGCTCATGCTTAGGCTATTCTACTTGTAAAAACTTGAATCCAAGAACTTCTTGATTCTTGATAGTTGCACAAAAATTTCATCAGTTCAGGCTGGGATTTCTCCTCACAACATTTCAGTTACATGAGAAAAGAAGAGTAAAAATTTCTATTTTAATTTAAACATGACAAGTCATTCTATGACATTTAGGAGTTCATCCCTACAATAGCAGATTTCTCCTTGTCTGGATTCCTTGGTTTTACACACATCATTCTTTCTTGCTTCTTTGTTTTCTTGGCACATCTCCCTTTCTAAATTGTAAATGAAGGGATACACATTTCTTCTCATTTTATCTCCATTCAGAGCCCATAAAAAGTAAACATGCAGAGCCAAAGTTGCAAACAGGAAAAAATATGTCACTCACCTAAAATGCATCTAATTTTAAACAATGAAATATGAGTATAAAACTACTATTTCATAATTCCCCTCTGCTTTATAAAGTCAGAATCAGTGTATGGTACAACACTCTGCCTTATATAACAAAGATACCTATTAAAAAGACACTCTTGGCACTTTAAAGCACACTGTTCATTAGCTGATTTCAGTGTTTCCTCAAGTGATTATTTAAAGGACCATCGAATACAAAATGATGGTGGCAGAATAATATGAAGTAGCATAAAAAGCTTACAACTGGTGACATCTTTAACTTGAAACACCTGATTGTACAAAATATCTTAGTTTTCACAGAAATGTTTCTTGCACCTACATAACTCAAATGAGAATGCCAAATAAAGCCACAAGAATATCTTATGAATTATGTGTACAAGCCCTTTTTAATTTAAAAGCATGATTCACATTTACACCCATGTACTTTGTGCAAAATATAAACAAATTAAATTTTTGGAGAGAAACTATTTTATAATAATGAAAGAAGAAACTGTAAATGAGACAACATCTTAAAAGAAAAGGCAACACCCCCAAAATGACAGTATGCAGAGCTTTATGGCATTTATTTAATCTAAATTGATTGGCTCTCTTTAGGTTATCACATTTCTGAAGTTTTGTGAGAGATATTGGTTGAGACATTTTTGAAGAACTGCCTCAGAAACCTGAACTTTCCTTATTGTTTATGTATCCATGCTGCAAACACCATTCTTCACTACATTCCTCCCCCGACATCTCTTCCAGAATATATTTGGTGTAGAGTTTAGGCTAAACAAAAAAGCTGACAGGCTTTTCCAGTGGCAGACAAAGCAGTACTCAGCACTGAGTGAATTCACAGACAAAAAGGGTACCTGTAGTGCTACAAACTTTCTCCTACATTGTCAGTCTTACCAGGAAACCACGGGCATGTTTAGGTTCACGTCTGACCACGTTAATTTGAAGGAGACACGTAAGAATAGGAAAGGTTATTTGGTGACATACGTGATCAGTTTCCTTGTTATTCCCTCTTTTACTTTATGCATCTTGACCTTTTCCAGCTATCCCGAGAGGAAACTAATGTGATCTCAAAGAAACATTCAGGCATTGGTATATCATTACTCTGTAGCTGAACTGCACGAGGATTCACTTACCATATTTATGTGGCTGAGGTTTCTTAAGGGATCTTCTGTAGCTCAATATGACTTTTGCAGAAATTTTTTAATGTTGTTAACAGAAATACAGCCTGGGAATACTATACTGAAATATCAATTCCTTCTCAGAAAATAATCAGATAAATATCTACCCAACATTAGTACAGCAATAATTATAATCTCAAAGGGTGTAGTTTTGTTATTTAGATCCCCAGTGGATAAATTGCAGGGGTAGAGAGAAAGGACTGCATTCTGGCAGACAGGTTGGGTAAGATTCTTTCCTTGGGAAAGTGGCTTAACAGTATTTAGAAAAAGGACTGGAAGGGTAACACATAAAGTTTGGTACAGACAAGGCCCAGAAGGACCAATGGTTTCTTTGTGCAAAGCTCATGCCAGCCAGAACTGAGCAAAGAATTCAGACAAAGCCTTGTCTTTGCTGGAATCACAACAGAGGAAACTGTCCCGTGGATTAATTTTACATCAGCTATCATTAGACAGCTCAGCACCTGGAAGCTGGACAGTGTTAGCAACAGGGCACTAATGCTGGCTGCTTCTTAGGGCAAATTCTGCAACCTGTGCTGTGCAAAATGCTACAATGCAACAAAATTCCCTTTAAATCTGTTTCCATGATTGTCAATATCACATTTCCTGCAATATAATGTATGAATGACCAAAACAGAAAACAAGACATTCCTAGTTTGGAAGGAAAGACAAATCCTTGGTTATCTGTATAGCTACACTAGTGGAACCCATTGTTTTATGTCACTTGACGCTCAACATAACAAAGAAATTTATTCATAGTGGGGAAGTACAGAAAGGGGTAAAAATGGAAGAAATGTAGTATTGTGTGCCACAATACAGCAAAGAAATAGAGCTATCAGAGTATCCAAAGGAGGGCTACAAAGAGGGCGAAGGGACTTGAGGGAACGTATGTGAGGAGTGGCTGAGGTCACTTTGTCTGTTCAGCCTTGAGAAGAGGAGACCGAGCGGAGACCTCATTGTGGTCTTCAACATCCTCATGAGGGGAAGTGGAGAGGCACACACTGATCACATCTCTCTGGTGACCAGTGGCAAGACCTGAGGGAATGCCCTGAAGCTGTGTCAGGGGAGGTTTAGGTTGGATATCAGGAAGAGGTTCTTCCCCCAGGGGGTGGTCGGGCACTGAACAGCCTCACAGGGAAGTGGTCACAGCAGCAAACCTGGCAGAGCTCAAAAGTGTTTGGAAAACTCTCTCTCGCACATGGTGGGATCCTTGGGTTGTCCTGTGCATGGCCAGGAATTGGACGTCACTGATCCTTGTGGATCCCTTCCAGCTCAGGATAATCTATGATACCTTAATTTTCTTCTGAGGGTAACAAACACTACCAAAAATGTCCCACCATACACAAAAAATGCGGTGTAAAAGAACAACAATGAACAGGACACTGTGGTCTACATCGTCATTGCTCTTCGTAACTATCAAACAACATTATGCTCTAAAATGATTGATTTCAGAATGAATTCAACCTATTCTCAACTGAGCTTTTCCTTGTAACTGGAACAACTGAACTTTTCTTTGTAATTGGAATATCAAAAAATTATTTTGTTTTATTAGGAAAAGCTAATTTGTTTATTTTTTTCCCCAGAAGTTGATGAAATCTGTGTGGCTCACTTTCCTGGTACACTAGGAACATCAAAACAAGGCTATAGTAAGAAAGCTGGCACAATATAGTTATAGAATGGATATTTTTTGAATCTTTGTGATAGATTAATGATAGTTATAAAAAGCAAAGCTTACTGATCTGTTATATGACAGACAGCAGCAAATAAAAAAGCAGATTCAGGACTATTAACAAGTATAATTATATTCAGTAATTCCTTTTAAAATTGCTTAAAGCTCAGCTGGATTTAATATTTCCTTCAATCAACAACATGCAGGATGTGCGGAAGAATAAATTATGATTAAAATACAGACAATATGAAGCAAGAAGATGTAGACCATTAATTTAATTCATGACATTTTCAACACCACTTTTATGAAAGTCATGGATTTTATTCAAATGGACTTTATAGAGCTTTTGAAGTAAGCAGTCTTTGAAGTTCCTCCTTTATTTGTTGTTACACTTATCATGAAATGTCAAAGAAAAATGCTTTATTACTATCAGAGGTGCTTTATTACTCATTTTAGGGGGATTATCAAAATGAGAATCTCCATCCAAGGACAGATTTATCAGGTCATAAATTTTGCAGATTATTTTGATAATAAAAATTGGCATTGTAATTATCCATTTCCCCCAGATACTTCCTTTGGAGGAATAAAAGCTGACAAAAACTCCACCACCTTATGGAAGTTCGACTCAGCCTACACTCATTTTTCCCACATGATGAGGCAGGAATATAAACTGTTAAATATAAACTGTCAAAAATAAGGCTTGATATTCACATATTCAGTATCTATGAACTAGTCTCTGTTATTATATGAGTTTCAGTAAATTTAAAGAAAAATTTTGGATACAAATCTTGAATAAGGATTTTTCTTGCTTACTGTCAGTATTAGGAGGTGTTTGAATTGTTTTCATAGTATGATAGCTATGAGTCAATAAGGGCTGATCATAAAAATTAAAAACCCAAAATCTAGGTAATTATCTATTTCAGCAAAAATGATCCATTTCTAGAATGGTTCAGGAGAGGAAAAATAGGAAGGAAAGAAGATACCACTGTTCTCAAAAGGATTATTTTCTTTCTCACTTTTGCTTCAGTGTCAAATGATAGCGATATAAAATTCTATGAATTTCTGTCCAAGGTTGGTACATTGTTACTAGGACAGAAAAATAAGGAAGATGCTCATGAACTTGCCCAGCATTCTCATTTGGGGTTAAAAATGGAATTCTGAATCCCATTTTACCAGCCCCGTTATAGCAAGGGTACAATCTGGACCCACATGTATGGCTAAGCACAAAAGAGAGTACATGTGTACTCCAGAGGTATTGCTATAAAATTATACAGCTAATAACTGCCAGAACAATACAGTACAGACCCACAGCACTAAAGCAGATGGAAGGTGGATGTGGGAAGTGGGGGAAGCCCTTAATAATCTAGAAGCAATCAGCTTTTAAGTAGAATTCTGCTTCTGAAAGAGTCTTTTTGCCATTCTTGGATAGGAACTTGAGTAGGAGAGGTTCAGAAGGGAGAAGGAAGAGCAGAGCTTAAAATTTCTTGAAGAAGTAAAGCTTTTAGACATGAAAACTCAAAACATTGAGAAAGCCATTCCTCTTGAATCCTGTCAAAATTCTGAATCTCAATCCTTAGAAAACTTTGCGGGTAAGAAGAAAAAGTATTATGGTCTTCCTAGTCTTTGGCATTTCAAGATTTTTCTTTAAATAATGGTTGAAGAATGTGAAGATGGACTCCCAAATTACACAGGGAATATTTATAGCTGTTACAGAATATTTTTTATAAATGATTGTTTGGTGTCTCTAACTGAGCTCAGAATGAGAATGTGACCATGATGAGCAGAGAAACAATTTCAGAACACCTCTCTGTCACACTGACAAACACTGAGCTGGAAGGAGCCTGTAGTGGTTGATGCTTGCTGCCTACTGCTCTCTTCTGAGGACAGAGCCCCTCCAATACCCTCTTCCCAAAAGCTTATCAAAAGACAGGATGTTCTTAGAAAGTAATGATTGCTGAGTTTCTTTTCTCTTTTAGATTTAATTTAAAATAATTAAAATGGGAGCAGGTCTAGTCAGCTTTGATTCTCATGAAAAAGACTACACAGTATCTAAGTGTTTTGGATCCTGTGAGCTCGGGGGGTGACCGACAGCATCTGTGGTGCAGCAGGAATATCTGGTCACCTTTCCAGTCAAAGAGGGGTCAGTCACAGATCTCACTGAAAATCTGCCAAAGTTTAGTGCTTACATCAGTCGGATGCTTTATAAATATCTACCACCGATTTCAGTTATTAAAATGAAAACTACGTTGCATAAACCAAATTCAGAAAGTAGATATTTCATTCTCCTACACCAAATGGATGCCAGTCACTACAAACAATAGATGAGTGGCCTCTTTTGGCTCTAAATAAAAGAAGCATTCTGGAGTTGTTTCTAATTAGATCACCATACATTAAACGCACTGCTGAAAGTCAGTCTTGCAGATTTACAAGGCCTTTCATATTGAGAATGACGATAAAGGTGCAGAAAAGTATGTGCTACAGTAAAACCAGTCCATAGTACTTTTTAAATGGCCAGAAATTAAACCTTTTTGTATAAAAATATTCTGTCTAGGTTTACCATGGCATTGCAGAAGTCACAGTGAAAACAACAGAAATATTTCTGCTGTAGGCTTCTGTGCAGAAAAAAACCCACTGCCTTAATTAGATGTTTGAAAAACAAGCACAAGGATGTGTGAGTGAGTGTATATGTATTTTGTGTTGTGAAACTTAGATCTTGATTTGGATCAGGGCTTTGATCTCTGTAGTTTCAGATGGCTCATTAGAAAGTCATAGCAAAATCTGAGCACAGATTCTCCAAACAAGGCCTGGTATACAATTTGGGTCCAAATCTATAATGTGCTTTATGTTTAGCACTGATTTTCAGACAAACAATTCTCTTCTCACCACTGCCTGAAATTTCTCTGGGGACAGGGAATAGGAAGGAAAGCAAACATCCCAAATGTAAAGTCACAAAGCCCTCAATAGACTTCCAGTTGAAACTTTAGCAAGCATGTTGTTGGCAAACATTTACTTTTAGCAATATGCAAAAGTGTTAGGTTTTGGTATATGGATTCTGAAACTAAAAATTGACCTGAAATGTGAGGAAATGGAATTTTAGATCATGTTTGTTATCCGCTAAATAATTCATTGCTCCATTTTATACATGCAGCCTTTAATTAACTTACTGACTCAGACGCATGATACTACTAATCCATTCATTTCCCCAAGCCCACTGAAAAGTATAAAACATGTGTGGGCACAAGCAAAAGACTGGGAGATTATTAAAAAGGAATTTTTAATCAGAAAACCTCAGACAGCTGGATCCTCTTCTCCCAGCTATGAAGACCAGATTGGGGACTGATTGAGAACACCTGTTAACTACTGTCTTTTTCCTGAAGCTGTTGAGTCATAAGCCTGTACAACTATTTTTTTCCTGAAATACTGATCATAATAGCACAAACCAGTTAATAATAACTCTGAGTAAAGGTTTAAGTAGCTGCACTGAATTTCTGCCTGACTGGAAAAGATACTTAGTAAAACAGCCTTCAATAACAAGCAGAACTAGGATAATTTACACTAATATATATATATATTTTTATATAAACAAATACATCTGAAGAGGTTGTATACTCATTACAAACCAATTCTACCTTTAATATCTACAAAAATGTCCAACCTCTGTTCTTAGACTGATCTTTATTTACTCAATGTGCTATTTTGTCTTTACAGGTGCCTTTGTACCTTCCTCTTCAGATTTTTTCACCAAGGAAATAGAAAACAAAGGGCTTCCAACAGCATCCAACTATATGATAACACCACACAAAACCAATACACTAAGTGAAGCATTGAATAGAAATAGAACTATTACAGCAGTATTCCAGTAGCTTGTAATTTTTCTTTTCTCTGTTCCAGGTAAGGTAGCTCATTTTGCTTGAAGACCTCTTTTCACTGTATTACACAGACCTAAATTTCACTCCAGCCTGTGTTGGCTTTTCCAGGCTTTTAAAATAAATGTATCAATAACTGTTTTCTGTGGACATACGCTATCGGAGTGAGAGACAGATGTAATTCCTCCATTCCTCTCCCTTGATCCTAGTCTACATAATTAAGTATCAGACTAGATAATCCCTTAGGTCCGTTCATTATTCCAGTCTATTTAATATCAGCATATCACTTTGGGATAGGTTACAGTGCTCTTACAGGCCTTAAAATGCATAGGTTAAAAGATTTACAAGGTAGCTGAAGTTGTGACCTCTTTCTTGGGGGAAGGGAAGAAGCATTAAAGGAAGGATAATTCAGAGAAATGTGACTTAAGTGCAGCACTAGAGCTATAACCCCTGAAGTTATTTAAACCTTTGTCTTTTACCACATAGTCCCTGCTGGGTGAAATCTCCAGTTGGCCTAAAAGACTTAATCACCTCTGGCTGGATGAGTATTAGCAGTTCATTTGCATAAGTACTTGTCATTATCATTAAGTGTGTTTGCTTTCAGATATATTTAAGTCCACATTAACTCCTTCTTGCTTGACATGAGGATCTCTCAAATTGGCGGTGGCTGCATTGTATTTCCTCTGAGCCAGTCTCCTACTTAAGACATATCTAGGACAGCTGTATTCTTTAAATACTCATCAAAGGGAAACAATTCCATCTACTGCATGAAAAATTTAAGACACATAATTTCCGTACAAAGTCAAGATGTGGCCACAGACAATTGAAAATACAGGCTCTAAACATAAAACACTATAGTAAATGGGGTAGAGTAACCCAGTTGCCAGAACACCTCCCCCTGGGGCTCAGAAATATGTAGTTGTAATCATAGCTCTACACAGACCACTGCAGCAGGCAAAATTTAAGCATCTGCAACTCTTTATAAAGCCAAACCCTAGAGTTAAGCATCCAGTCAATGTGTAAGAGATAGAGATTTACCAAGGAAACTCAGGAAATTTACATTCCTCTGCCATACATTCTGGGAAAATAGCTGGACATACTTGCTTCTGCTCTTCATTGTGTGGACTTCATTCACCCCATTACGGAAAAAATTAGGAAAAAAATCTTTACTGTGAGAGTGGTGAGACACAGGAACAGGTTTCCCAGAGAGGCTGTGCATGCCCCATCCCTGGAAGTGTTCAAGGCCAAGTTGGATCGGGCTCTGAGCAACCTGGGATAGTGGAAAGTGTCCCTGCCTGTGGGATCATCATTAAGGTCTCTTCCAAGCCAGGCCATTCTGTGATTCTATGGACACTGTGGGGAGGTGACACCTCACAAAGAAGAATCAAAGAGCTCTCAGCAGAACCACAGCGCTGCTGTTTGGGGCTGACAATTCAACCCTTCCCCAAAGTATGAGCAACTCTGTGGTAATCCTGGGCATGGACCTTATCAAGGATCTATCCTTTTGTCCCAGAACATGAACATTTTGGATTTTCTAAGACAAAGGCCACTGTGCTTATGAGATGAGGGCACTGAAGCCTAGGGAATGAAAAATGCTCCACAAGACAGAGATAGACATTATTTACCTGTTGGTTATGGTAAATAAGCAGGAAGAGAGACCTGCCTCTAAGGCATACTTTCTGAACATACATTTTAAATTGGTGAAAACAGAAGCTAACTTGAGATCTAGAAATGAAATTAAGACCCTCTGATGAATATGAAATATCTGATAAGCTAAAGAATCACGTCCCCTTCACTCGGTCTCCTTCAGGGCATGTGAGTCCTGAGGGACTGTTTTTCTATGTAATTTTGGAGAGCAGCCATCTTGAAAAAACTATTATTCTGGATAGAGCACATTTTCAGAATAAGACAAGAATTTTAAATGAAAGAAAAGCCAAACCTTGGTCTTCCGCTGCCTAGTACAGCAACCTAACAAGCTACTGATAATAGGAGCTAAGGACTATGTAACAGTGGCTTTACTCTAAAAATGCTTCAACATAGTCATAAAACAAAACAGCTAAAAATTATTTAAAATAAATATCTTATAAACATTTTTTATAAGAATCTACTTTCATCTGACATGTTCCAGAAATGTTTGGACTTTACAGATCTGATGGGTATTTAGGTATGAATCTGTGTAGTTTCCGACTAGAAACAGAGATCAGGTCAGTTCTAAGCCTGCCACATGACATTTAACTTATTAACTGACAAGAACTTAAAAGAAACTTAAAAGAGGAAGATTAGACAGCTCTAAACATTTCAGCAGGTTTTTTGGATCATAATTTTACTTCAGATGTCAGATCCTCAGTTCATGTTTCCAAAATAACTGTTCACGTTTCCTTGCTCTCCTCTGACAATGAACAGATTAGTGCAGAGTCTGTTCTTCTAATGTACACAAAGTAACATTTCAGAATATTTCCTCATACCTCTTTAAGTCAGTGGTAAAAATATTCCTTACTGATTCCTGGAAACCTGGGCGACAAAAAAACCTTTCTGCTGCAGTGACAAAACATGTGGTAATGACAGCCTCGGGCTTTCCCATGTAAAAGTTAGACTACGAACATCTTGAAAACCTTCCTTGCATTTTCACAGCATGAGACTTTAGGCAAAAAGACTAATATAATCTGCTGCTATATCAAACTAACATATTATATATTCAGGTCACATTAATAATTAATTTCTTACATATGGTATAAAATACACATTTTTACATCTATTATTTTTCCTGAGAATAACATATGTGAACTGCATTTTGCATACAGCATTATTTATATTTGTGGTAAACTAGGTATAAACACATGTTTATGCACTCAGAATGGATGTTTTTAATAAAAGTTACTCACAGTCAGGATTCTTAACTCATTGTTTTCTACAACCTCATTATTAGAAGTCTTTCAGGAAAACAGGAATCACGCCCCTTAATAATCCGTTGTTGCCTTTTTTTAATATCTCCTGTGCTGAAACATTCATCACAGAAACTTAAGTTGGAGGGCAAAGGAAAACAGACTTGTTTAGAAATCTTAAAAGGGGAAAGTAAACAAAGTGAATATCGTGTGGTAGAAATCCATGAAGTAGAATTATAATCTTTGGAGGAGTTTTATCAGTGTCTGAGCTGGGTGCAACGTTGTTTGGCAAATTTTCATACATATTTCCAAAATGGATGAGTACAGTCCTCACCTCATGCAATATTTTCCTACAAGCAGAAAGCCTGAATTGCTGCTTACGTTAATGTGCACTAGGTCATGGCTGCTTTCAACAATTCATATTAAATCCACGTTATCTCTGCATGTACTTGTGATAAGCTTGTAAACCTGTAAACAACATTCATCAGTATATTCACAGCCGAAATTAATTTTGTATCTTTTCCACTAACCCGCGGTTTCAAGGGTCTTGTAGAAATAATTTCCTGATAATGTACAAATGTCAGTCATATTTCCCAAATTTTAATGTCAGGCATAGTCACCTCACTTCCTGAAAATATCACGAAATACATTTTTAAAGCAAAAAGGATTGAACATTTATAAATCTAAAAAGAAAGTAATGAAAAATAACACTAGGACAGACAACTGCCCAGCCCTAGCCAACTTTGGTAACTGAGGTACCATGAATATTTCTGCTTTCACTCCTGTTCACAAGACAAAGAGACCCCTGAACTGAAGCCTGTGCAATAGTGACACAAGAACAAAACCTTCTGAAGTATTTCCTACTTAGGGATTGCACGCAATATTTCTTTAAACATTTGTTTCCAAAGCTCTATCTGAGAATGAACAAGGGATGACAGCATAGCATGTCTGCCATTCTGAGTGTGCTCTAAACTAGTCAAATGCACCAAATATATATAAATGTGTGATTCATAAAAGAGATCCCATTAAAACAGTTTCTTTTGTATTTTAAAATATAAAAGGAAATATTTACGTTTTCCTACTGTAAATATGAAGAGCATGTTTGTTGAATACAAACCTACCTGAAAGACAGCACTATATTTGAAACTATGATATTCTGAATGGAAGGCAAGTAATCTTTTTTTCATAATTTAATTTATTTTATTTTACAGTTAAGAGATTTGGTCCTGGTTCTAGTACAGAAACTCCCATTTGGGAGTCAGGCACTTTGGTTGATTGAGACAATTTTTTTTCTATTTCCTACAGATGAGATTGATAAAAGACGGTGCTAACATTAAAAAATATACATTATCACAAGTATATTTTTCTTGAATTCAATATCACCTCAGCCTACAGCTCAGTATATACAGGTAAACAGTCTAAAGCACAAAGCAGAAGACAGTGGAACATTACAGTACATTTTTTGCTTTATCTCTATAGTCATTAGTTTAAGTGTGTTGGAAAGCAAAACTATGAAGTGTATTAATTACCAATAGGTTTCTCCCCAGAACGCTTATGCACTTCATACTCTTCATATGTTAATCTCTTCAGGATAATAATTTTAAAAGGTTATTTTCTAGACAACAATACTAAAATAAAAATAAAAACAAAGCACCATTAAGTAAATGGGCTTTTACCTAATGACAGTTAACTTCAGTCATTAGGTAAACTATATTAATGCACATCACTCCTTAAGTCAATAATTAAATATTCCCCAAAATAATTTACACAAACACAGATAAGGATTTAAGAAAATAGAAAGAGGAATTAATCTAATGTTCTCTGAGTCAATAAAGGAGTCTTGTGAAGGCAGTTCCAGTTGTTACTCACACAATGCATGGGAGATGGGCTGGGGTAGTCACGCATGGATTTCCAGAGGGAGAAGGGAGCTTTAGGTCTCCATAATTGGAATCACCAAGTGCCACAAATCACAGTGACAACTGCCAAGTTTATGAATTAGGACCTGGAATTAAGTCTCCCAAATTTGGATCTTGCTGCCATTAAATATAAAATTTAGATTCCTAAGTACTGATGATATGTGCCATTAGATATCAAGTTTAGATTCATAAATGCTAATGACCTATGTGGAATAATTAATACCAGTAAAAGACCACGTCTGTAAACCTTTCCATGATGTCTACAAAAAGTCTCAGAATAAATGAAAATTAATACTGTGTTCTCTGTTTTCTGAAGCACAGAGTGATATGATAATGGCTTTACTTTGTCTTAAAAAGTTCACTCCAAGATAACTGAGGATGCAGTGATCCTGCAGCTGTAAATTACCATAGTTACTGTTTTTCTACCTTAAAGTGATAGCTGTATTACAATATATTTACAAAACCATGATATACTTATCAAGAAAACAATGAAAATAAATGCCACAATTGTAGCCAGTGCAGGACTGGATAATATCCTGAAAAAAGTGGCTGCTCATGGCTTGGATGGGTGTACTCTTCCCTGGGTAAACACTGGCTGGATGGTCAAACCTAGAGTAGTGGCAAATGGAGTTACATCCACCTGGGATAAGTCAGTCGTGGTGTTCCCCAGGGCTCAGTTTTGGGAATATGCTATTTAACAGCTTTATCAATGGTCAAGTGCCCACTCAGTCATTTTACAGAGGACATAATTTGGGTGCAAATGTTGATCTGCTGCAGGGCAGGAAGGCCCTACAGAGGGATCTGCACAGGCTGTATCCATGGGCTGAGGTTCAACAAGTCCACGTGCCTGGTCCTGCACTTGGGTCACAATAACCCCCTGCAGGACTGGGGCAAATTGGCTGGAAAGATGCTCATTATGAAATGATCTGGGGGCGCTGGTCAGCAGTGGCTGAACATGAGCCAGCAGTGCCCAGGTGGGCAAGAAGGCCAATGGCTCCTGGCCTGTGTCAGCAATAGTGTGGCAGCAGGACCAGGGCAGGGATTGTCCCCCTGTGCTGGGCACTGGTGAGGTCACAGCTCAGATCCTGTGTCCAGTTTTGGGCCCCTCACTGCAAGAAGGACATTGAGGGACTGGAGTGTGTCCAGAGAAGAGAACAGAGCTGGGGAAGGCTCTGGAGCACAGCTCTGGTGAGGAGCAGCTGAGGGAGCTGGGGGTGTTCATCCTGGAGAAAAGGAGGCTCAGGGGAGACCTTCTCTCTCTCTCTACAACTCCCTGACAGAAGAGGTTAATCCAGCAGGAATTGGGCTCTTCTCCGAGGTAACCAGTGATCAAATGAGAGAAAATGGCCTCAAATTGCACCAGAGGAGGTTTGGAATGTGTATTAGGAAAAAATTTCTACCTGGAAAATAGTGTAAATCTGGTCCACTGAACAGGCTGAAGGTATTTAAACACCCTGGAGGTATTTAAAATGGATGCAGATGTGGCACTGAGGGGCATGATTTAGTAGTGAACTTGGTAGCACTGAATTTATGATTCGACTCGATGATCTTAGAAGTCTTCATCTGCCTGAAGGATCTTATTTTAATCTTTATTCTATTTTAATCTAAGGGAAGAGATCATCTCACAATTCCTGCAAAACACCTATTCCTTCTCTTTAATATTATTCAGAATACTCAAGCTTAAATTGAAACTTTGGTAGTTTTTGTTGAGGGCCCTATGAGAAAAAGGTATGCATTGATCAGTAACATCAGTTTGCAACTTCTGACCCTTTCATTCTGACTCACACCAAAATGTTGCAAATGACCGGACCAGGAAAACAATACCGAAAACCTGTACTTTTTCCTTCCGCTTGAAAACATTTGCAAAGGTGTGCAGTTCCTTGGGTTTCTTTAATTAAAAGGTTCTATTAATCATACTAACACTATAACCCTCACTTTGCCAGACTCCTGAGTTTCAACAATTAGGTTTAATTGTTTTTCAACAATGTCCCCTTTAGTATTCATTAAAGTAAAAATAAATTTTCTTATGCAGCAGGAACTTTTCCATTGCAATGTCGTTAGGTTTTTTTAATTATTCTTTTAAGGTAATTTAATAGTCAATGCAACCAGAAGGCCACTTTTCATCCCTTTATTTGATGTCTCTGCATCATTTATTAGCATAAAATAGAGAATTAGGGTATTGTTACCTAAGCATGATCTAAATGTCTGTTTTTTCTTATTCTTTCTTTAAAACAACTTTCATTTCTTTGTCTTCCATCCTTAGGCAGGCTCCAAATAATGCATGTCTTGGTAACCTCTCAAGTTCTCCATCCAGTAATTAAAGTTTTGGCTTTTAAAGTAACGAAACATGCTGTGCAAAGTCGACAGAGTGCAACAGCCAGCTTTTAACACAAAAGGGAATGGCACCATATTGATCATAAAAGGTGGTTCTTTCACTCCTTTTTCCTGGTGGAAAAAAACAACACAACATTAAGTTGTCTTCTGACCTACTTTTGACTTTCCTGTGAAACTTGTAAATGAAAGAAGACTTAATTTCTCTGATGCAAAACAGACATTGTGATGTTTGAATCAGAGGGACTGGAAGAATAAATACAGGTGTGTATTAAAATTCAGAGAAACGTCCTTGTCTGGGAGCCTACATCTTCCACTTTCTTAGTGCTACATCTTGCACTCAGCTCTGAATGTCAGATTTTCCACAGCACAATGACACTTCAAAGCAGCACTTGTCTCTGCTCAAGTAATGTGATGGCAGAATTAAAGGGATGATCCACAATCTGGTATAAACTAGAGCTCATTAAAAATAAGAACATTCTCCATAAATTTAAGGTGAAAAGATATCTTTTATCAGGCTTTAAAATTTGCATTAGTTTTGCAGGAAGGCAGCATCTGAGCTGTTAAGCAAGATGGCAGCTGTTTGGACATGCATGATAACATTCTCTGACCCTACTTCTGCTAACACATGTGGGACCATGTGCACCGCCCTGCCTCAATCTCACGGCAACATTGAGAAAATAGCCCCACAAAAACTGGTAATCATCACAAGAGGTGGTGGTACAGAACTTAAAATTGTATGCAAGGTGATTGCCTCTCAGAGGACTGGTTAAAGAAACCACAAAAGGAAAAGCAGATCTTGTGGTACTCAGCAAGGCACAGTGCCTGTGGTTCAAGATGAAGTTATTGAAGTAATACTCTGAAATACTCCAGCTACTGCTGTCTTTAAAGAAGTGAGCAAGCAAAAATTCACAATAGTATAATAAAATTCAAAGAATTTGAAGAACTTAAGAATAAAGAATCTTGTTAAAATTAAATTGAAAGGAGCTAATTAGATGAGACCCTTGTAAAGCATGTGGAGTCTATCTGAAAACAGTGTTCACTAGGTATTAACCAAACAAATTAGTCTATGAAAACCCCACCACAAAGAATCAAGCCCCAAAATCTAACCCAAAGAAAAATCTAGAATAAACAAACAGAGTGCCCAGCAAAAGTAAGACGTGCTTCTGAATTAAGAGCATAGAAATCAAAAGTAAGGAATACAAAGAATGCATAGTATGGGACAAGTTAGATTTCAAATGAAAAACAGACCAAAAAGGTTTTGAGAAATAATTTGCTAAGCTCATAAAAAATGCCTATAAAAGCCTGTTCTAATGCATTAGGAGCAGCAAGCAGGCAAGGGCCTGTAAGGTTGAGAGATGACAGAAAAAAAATTAAATAACCTCTTTGTGCTCTTCACCATGGAAAAACAGATATATCTTCTCAATTACACCTTTCTTAATATAGGCTTATTTGAATAAATATTCAAACAGAAGTGTCAATAAAAGTGGCTTTAGGTAAAATGGAAAAAAATAACTAGTTGTATGAATTGAATGGTGCTCATTGACTATTTCTAAGGGAACTTTAAAATGTGGTTTTAAAATTCCTTTCACCACTTTTAAAATCACAGCCCTGCATAGAATGGTTGAGTGATGAAAGCAGCTCTGGAGATCTCTTAGTGGTCTGTGTCAAAAGCCACAGTAAAGTCCAGATAAACAACATCCAATTCTCTGCCCTCATTCTCTAAGTCAGCTGCCTCAGTGTGGAGAGCTGTCAGGCTGAGGAGGCATCAACTCATGCTGGTGGCTCCCAGTCCTTGAGCCTGGAGGGTCCTTTGGTTGCCAAAGCCAAAACCCTGCTGTAAAGTCCAGCTGTCCATTAGGTGTTGACCTGCACGGCCCATCCACTCCCCTCCTCAAGCCTTTCCTCTCAGGGACATGATGGAGGACATGACCCCAGCTCCCTTGCCCTACACCCTCTCCCCAAAAGCCATGTGATCACAGCTGATATACTTTGACTCTTCCCTGGCCAGCGGGGGAACAATCCAAGGGCTGGATGAACCTCAGCCTTCTCTCCACCATGTCCAGGCTCTGAGCTCCCAGCAAGCAGCAATCCTTCCTGGGCATAAGGTCAGCTTGGCAGGCAGGGCCCTCCAGCCTCTGCCTCAGTGGGTCCCTAACCATGATGCTCCATCACCTCTCCCTGTGCTGCTCTGCGGCTCAAGAGCTTGGCTGGATGCAGGTCCAGGTGCTGACCTGATCTTCCTTCTGTGGCCAGAGCCCTCCACCTGCACTGTCAGGGGTTGGATCCCTACTTTACAGCTCCATAACCACAAATCCTGCCTGCTCTCCCTCAGGTACCCCTAGGGACGGAGGCTTCCCTTCTCTCTGGGTCTCAGAGAAGTCCCATCTGTCTCCTTGTCATCTGCGGTGTTGTGCCTCTCTTTCACAGCCCCTCTGCTTATTTCCTGTGCCAGAGTCAAGGAGAAAGGGGAAGTGACAGCAGATCTTGAGCAAGGCTTCAGCAATGCCTAAACATCGTCCTTACTTCCACAACAGGGAGATCAATAAAAAGCATTGGAAAAGATTACACTTACTGGATGAAATGATAAATTTAATGTATTAGGGACACAATAACCACCAGCTTTTATAGAAGGAAATAAATCCTTAAAAATCCACTAGAATTCTTTGGGGAAAGTAACTGTGGCTAGATGAGTGTGATGAGGGCAATATAGAGCGCATGGATTTCCATGTCATTGTTGACAAAGTCCCTCACTAAAAATTCCTCTAGAAAATAAGCTACAAAAGAGATAAGAGGTATGACCAGATCATGAATTAATAGAGGTTTAAGAATAAGAAACAAACCAGTATTTACTGTGAGGATAAGCTCACTACTGGAAGAGCCCTGCAGAGCTCTTATTTAAAGGCATCTTAATGTTCAGCATGTTCACAAATAATCTGTAAAGGACAGTGGACATGGAGATGAACAAACTGGTACGGATTAATGGTGAGTTAAAACTAAATGGACTATCAAAAGTCATGAAATGTTCTCATGGTACTGGATGCCTAGGTAATATATTTGTAAATGTAATAGAAATGTGCAGGGAAAACACTACGTTTCCACTTCCCAAAAAAGAAGTTTTGAAGATCTTGTGGCTATTGGCCATACTTACCAATTTAATGCTCAGCTGAAGTCTGAAGGAGAGTTAATATCAGGACAGTAGAGAACAAATAAAGAACAAAAAAAAAGTTCATGCCAATGGATAAATCTCTTTAACATATGACTTTTGAATGTTGCAAATTGCTCGGGTAGCCCAATTAGGAAAGAAAAAGGACACAGAACTAATACAGCAAATAGAAAGAAGGGCTAAATAAAAGGATAAAGAAGTTACAAAGTTTAAATCTTCTAACACTTTTGAGAACAAGATGACTTTGTGGGAAAGAGCAAGACTGGTTGTACTGGCATAATTTTAAAGAAATTGATAGAATTTATAGGGTGAGTAAATATGAAAGATTTTATCTTCCTTAGAATGCAACAACTAGAAGCATCAACTTAAGTTATCACAGAGCCGTTTGGAAAAGAGCAAGGACAGTTTTTCTGCCATAGGGTAGATAATTAAGCTGTGGAACCTTTTACCACAGGATGTATACGTCAGAAACGTAATGTGTTCAAAAGCAGTTAAAGGAATTCACAGAAAGGTTTGTGAACTGTATAAAACACAAATATGGATACCTCTACTTCACCTAAACATGAACCTCTCTTCAGAAAAGGCTGTCGTTTCCAAAATCAGAAGGTTACAGCACAGGAAATGTCATTCTGTTTTTATACTCTTTCCCTAATCATCTGCTAATGCCCACATAAAAAACAGCAGGCCAGACAAACTGCACCTTCAGCTGGAGCCAGGATAGCTGTTCTTTATTCTTTAAAATTAGAAATAAACCATTTCCCTACAGTTTGAACTCCTTTATCATTCCAAAGTTCTCTTTGAGATTTTCATTATGAATTAGCTTGAAGAACAAAGAAAATAAAGTTTAACAACAATTCTGTGGCAATAAGCACACTTTAGGTATTTCTAAAGAAGGGAAAAACCTACTTTCAATTAGTAGCAGTAGGGGAAGTTAGATGTAAATTGCAGGCCATTCGTTTTTTTTTTTTCCTTCCTGAAGAAGTGGAAATTTAAAAAGCCAAACAGTTGATTTATTCTGATCTATACTTCTATTTGAAAACTATGAAACTCCCCTGGCAGCTTTCCATCCACCATTGCATTCCTAATTATCAAGGTGAACATTTAAATTTGCTTTATCTGCTCTTTACCTTTAAAACAGCATTTTCTCCCTGGATTTCAGCTAAACACAGCTGGAAACTCTAGATAAACGCAGCCATTTCTGATGGAGACCAAAGTGTCTCTCAGATGTTCCCTCAAATGTGCTAAAAAAGCTACAAACTGAGTCACTTCCACAGTAATGGGATTAGAAATAGCCTGCAGGGAAGCATGTGCCAAATGGTGCCAGCTAGCAAGGATTATAACAAAAAACTGTGACATTATAAAAATACCTCAGAGTGAGGCTCTGGGTGGTGGAATTGCGACTTGCCAGCTCAAAAGAATGTGCCTCATTAAAATGACGGGAGAATGCCGAAGCAGTGATTTGTGCAGAAACGTGATCCTCCTGATAGCTGAGTAGCTAATCTTTTTCAAAAACCTTGTCATTTGACCATCAAATTCATAAATGTCAATTAGAGTTGGGAAAAAAAAAAAAAAGAAAAAAAAGATGGCGAGAGGGCATATTGGGGCAAAGAAGGGAGGGAGGGAATGGGAGGAAACATTGGGGAGGGATCAAGCTTAAAAGGTTTGGCTTTTTTTAAAACTTCAGACATAAGGCAAAAGAAAAATATGAAGCAATATAACACAAAGATTAAGGGCAAGCAAACTTTTTAACCCTGTATTATGGAAAATATTTGAAGACAAAAGGTTCGAATTCAGCTTAGGTTTCCACAGAATTTCAAAGGAGATGAAAGCCCCTGTCTGATGAAGATTAGAGGGTGCTCAGCAATTCTGAATTATTTGTTTCGCACATAAAGCCAGAGAACACTTCTTAGGTCACTGTTCCCCCTAAACCACCTTACCTATGAATTAAGGCTATGTGAGAGTGTGAATCCCTCTTCAGAGAGGATTGTAGCCTGTAAAATGACATTATTCCTACAACTTAAACCAAATGTGCCACTAAGGTCTTGAAATCTGAAAACTGTGTTCAGGCATCAAATACTGCCTGGAAAAGTAATTGACACAATCCTCCCCTGTGGAAAGGGAAAATTTACCAGCAGCTCTACTAACACAGCTTTTTGATGAGCAGCTACCCTTTTCCCACATGGAAGAAGGCAGATTGGGCACTAATAGGAATAGGCTGTCCCTTGCCAGACATGTCTACATAGAAGCACCCGGCTCTGAAATACCTGGGTCCAGTCCTCCCCATTCTTGGACAGGAGAAAGGCTGAAGAAAAAGGATATTTCCATTTCAGCAAACTCTTTTCCTCCCTAGAAAAAGAGGGGCTGTATCCTGGTTCCATTAACAGTACCATATAAGATGAGGCAGAGGAAAGAAGAGAGGTAAATTGAAAGAAAATCCAAGCAACAATCCTATCTCACACCAACATGCTGTATGATATTCTTCTTATATTTACATGAAAATACCTGATGTAGGATGAGCAGTGTTCTTTTCTCAGAAGTGACCATACTAAATTTCCTGAACTAAAAAAGGAATGTCACAGTCTCATTTTCCTGTCAGCCTCACAGTAATGCAGTGTTTTCTGGTGTTCAGAAGGCACCTCCTGTGTTTCAGTGTGTGCTCCTTGCCTCAGGGATCCTGGGAGTCACTGAAAAGAGCCTGGGTGTGTCCACTCTGCACCCTCCTTTCAGGTGTTTGTGCACATTAATAACTTTCAAATGAAACTTAAACCAAAAGTGATTAAATAAAGAGAGTCAAAATGTAAACTAAATCTCTAAGATCTTAACAAGGAAACAATGTGGGACCAAAGGTGAGGCCAACAGCAGCTAAGTGTAAATTCATATAATTAGTTTTCCATTCCTAGAATACAGTTAGAACCAGCCAATATATTTTTCTTTTGTTTTAAAATATTTAAATATTTTAATTCTGGCTAATGCATGTTACAGGATTAGCTTTTTTTTATTTATTTATTTCTTCTGGGTTTTCTTTCTCTTTAGTTAATCTTACCAGAAAAGTCAAGCTCAATTCATCTCTCTGGGAATGCAAAAAAATATTGAGGTGCATTACTTTGTCAAAATACTATACAAGTTGACATACAGACCACTCACTATACTTTTTTTTTTTAAAAAAAAAAAGCTAAACAACAGTTCCTTTCTATAAAAGCTGTTCAGTATTTTTCTGCTTGCTTACTTGAAAGTTTCAGCTGAGTGTATATAACATGGAATACTGTATATCTATTTGGTAGCAAGTAAGTGCCCTAAAATTAAAATAAGATCCTGCTCCACCTGCAGAAACATGTGATACTCTACATGCAACTGAACTCCAGTGCACTGCAGTTCCTTCAGAGAACATTCTCAGTGAACACACTGTGTTAAAGGCAGTCAGCTGCATTAGTGCTCTGCTCCCATTCATTTCAAATCATCTGGTCCTTAATGGACTTTGTCTAAATAGTTTATGAAACAGATGTCAGGCATCTTGACTGGCTTTTGTCCTCCCTGTTGTCCTATGATCAAATACTTCCTCAGTGAACTCCAAGGGGAAATAAGCCTTCAAATGTACGATTAAGATGAGGAAATAAAGTTTGAGTGTGAGTTACTTGACACTCTTCCATTCAGGTGCTTCAAGGCATATCCTGTGCGTTACTAGGTAGAAAATTCAGGACACTGACTGACTTCAGCAGACCTATGGCAGTTTATACCAGCCTCCCATGAAGGATGGCAAACAGTGATTTCATAAACATTTTATTTTGAAATATTCATGATCTTTAGTTATGCACATCTAGACATCTCATCCTCAGGTTGTAAAACATCTAAAAAATTCTGTGCCTTATTTTTACATAAAAAATATAAAGAAGTGGCTTTGTACTAAAAAGGGAATTTTTTTTTAACTTCACTGGCGTAAAAAGGGTAAGATTACTTGAAAAAGTTGTGATTGGCCCTGCAGATTCAGCATGCACAAAGTGGGGAATGCATGATGGCAAGCACCCTACACTGATGCCTGTATAAAAGTTTCCCTTATTTCTTAATATTTAAGGTCATCTAATTTTCCACATGAGAATATTAATATCCCAAAATTATTGCTTAGTTCCACCTAACCTCTAGTTTTTCTGACTTCTGAGTCACCAAATCAGTCACCCTAAGGTGAATCCTTCCTAAATTCAGGAGTAAGCAAAAGTATTTAGACATCAGATATTTCCTCTAGCCATACATTTAATATCCCAAAGTTATCCCAGAGTCCGAAGTCTTTCTTATCTGGCCATTCCTGCTGGATTGTTTGTACAGCAGCAAACACAGCTCATCATACCTTCTGTCTTGGCCATTCCAATACATCCAGTACACTAAACTTTGTCAGTCAGGTACATCTTGAAAGCAGTTCCCACTGACCTTCTGAGAAACACACCAAACCCCAAGGTGTGGTGGACAGCACCAACAAAATAACAATACAGAGCTCCTGTGAAGGCACGATTTTTAAGATACATACATCTTAGAAGAAAGGCAGTCTCAACTGAGGCTGTCCAAATGGGCACTTCTTTCTCTACTGCAAAAAACCCCAGGACAGCTCTTCTGTCTTTTGGGTCAGACCCAAGTAGAAACCAATACTAGGTTTTAAGCTTTGCCATTTTTGAGTCTTGCTAGGCCTATGAGAAGGGAATAATACTGTTACAGCAATGAGGGTAGTGAAAACTCACAAGCATCAATTGCAAAGTGCCAGTGCAGGACATCAGAGGATGTTATGTATGTTGAAGTCACTGCACACACTGGGGTTTGGGGGTCTGGCCTCTTTCTCTGCTATCAAACAGGTTGCTGAACTCCTGAAATAAGGTGAGTGCTCAGGAAATTATATTACCAGAGTGCTATAAAGGTCAGGGTAATACTATATTCAATTTTCTTTCCTCCATGCTGAATGATGGATTAAGAACTTCATTCTCTTTATAAGTTACAGGAAAAGAAATAATATATGCTGGGCCAGATACTCCCTGATCTAAAAATGGCACTGCTTCAGTTGCCTGCCATGAAGCCAGAGCACCATATATCACCTGATGAGCCAGTCCTACATATCTGTTATGATAAAATACAAAAATAATTGTGCAGCGACTCAAATGCTGCTTATTTGACATGGAAAATCTTTTTTTTTAATCTATTATTCCATTTCAGTTAATAAAAACTGGTAACACTTATTCCATATATAAATATATTCCACATATAAAAAGTGATCATTAGTTTTAATTAGGACTGTAGAAAATTTTGATGTATGGGTATTTATCACATAAATTGTTGAGCTATTATTCCTCAGCAACATTCAGAATCCCACTAAAATCCAGCAACTTGGTACATACAGGTATAGAAAGGCACATAAACGAAGGATGTAGTGGGCTGTAACTGTGAAATATTGCTGCTTGTTTCTGCCTCACAGATTTCAGATTAGCCCTTGCTGTCTAGAAGCACTGTTGAATAATATGCTACCATGAAGTGCCAAGGATTGAATTCTTATTCTACAAATTTGTCCTGTATGGTAAATAATACATCATCTCATCTCCCCACTCTCCTTCTCTCTTTAATCTTTCAGATATTATTTTATCTCTGCATATATATATATATATATACACACACACACACACATACACATATACACATACATATATACACATATGTACACATATATATATACATATACACACACATATACATATACATTTACATATATACACAATATCCAGATTCATAAATTAATTGAGGATGCAATCACTGTAATTTCTTCAGCTGCAGATAATAGTACTACTACTACTACTACTACTACTACTACTACTACTACTACTACTACTAATCCTAGAACCTCAGCCAGGTTTTCTACATATGTAAGACACATACCTAGTTCCCATAACAACATTGGCTTCTTAAACAAACATTGGCTTCTTAAACATTCTTCTTGCCACACTTCTCCACTCCAATTTGAAGAAGACCCCCTCCTGCTTTCCCTGGCTAGCCCTGCAGTGGTGTCAGTTCAATCAGAGTTAGGCATTAGCATCATTTCTGGTACAACCTCTGCCCAAAGCCTGAATGCCCTTTCTCTGCTGTAAACACCTTTTAGATAGGAAGTCAGGCCAGAGATCTGAAAATATCCTTGGGGAAAACTAGCATGTATCATCTTGTCCACAGTAAAGTGAGAAGGTTATTCAGCTGTTATTGTAGTCCTGAATCTGCTAAACTGCTCTTGGCGTATAGAAACACATTAAGTTCATTCAGTCTGAAAGATTTCACGGATAATGGAGAGATCAACTCAATTTTTTAAAGGGGGAACTCTAACCATATTTGAAATTGATAAATGAACATATCTAAATAGCAAACGCTGGCTACAAACATACTGACTTTTCTCCCTCACGGACCAAGGATTTTGAGTTTTAAAAATGCATCGTTTGAAAGAACGTTGGTGAAAAAAAAATTTAATGTCTAGCTTACACTGTCTATCAGAAATGTCACAAGCTCCTGTTATGAGTAGCCAGTCCAAGTATAAAGCTGGTGAATCCTGCACTTTTTTTTCTCTTTTTTTTCCTCTTGTGCACAGAGCACTAAGGGAAAAATGCAAAAAAAATTCTAGATTTCAGGGTTTCATTTTTAATTTACTGCAACTTTAGCAAGCAGATCTCAGCTACCATGAGAGAAAATGTTCACATCCCAGATGAGAGGAGTGTGGCAGAGATGTGAGGTCTTGGAGACATCACCATTCACAGCCTCATTCACAGAGTTTAGATTTCATACACTTTTTCACATGATGTTAGGAAGGTTTCAGTCTCTTGCCTGATCACATAAATGAATGTGATCTGAGAATCCTTGTTCATATAGAGTTAAAACAAATGCAATGGAGCTGCTGCTTTTTCATAGTATGTCTATGCAAATCCAAGATTTACCTAATAACTTTAATCTATAAATTGGATAATATTGCTCTGTATTTGGGTACCCTTCCTTTTTTTTTACTTTTAGGATGAAGTTACACAAAACTGTCTCTAGTGTCAAGCTCTATTTTCCTTGTCAATAATTGAAGAAACCCTTAGGGTTTCAAAATCTGTGGAGTGGGATTTTAAAAAGGTTGCAAAGACAACCTCTCATGCTGTGCAGAAAACAAACCAGCAAAGCATATAATCTTGCAACTCAGAGGAAAATATATTCTTTATCTGGTCATTGATATTGAGTAACTCTGTAACAGTAATAAAGCACCTCAGGAAACCATGTAAAAAAGAAATATTATTCACACACCTTGTGAGACATTTATACTCACAGAGAAAGTACTAGGTACATACTTAATGGTAAACAATCCATATCAAGACTAAAAAAAAAAAAAAACAAACAAAAAAACCCCCAAAAAAACAAAAACAAAAACAAAAAAAAAACAAACAAACAAAAAAACAAACAAAAAACAAAACAAAGCCAGCAACAAATTTTCCTGTGTGAGAATTTGCATGTTTCCTGTTAATGACTGAATACTACATAATCAACAAAAATTTGTGCAAAGGGATTGGAGTTTCTTCTTTTGTGTCACACACTCATGGCCTATAGTTTGGTTTAACATTACACTCTAAATTTCACCCTGGTTAAACCTGGATTATGCAAAAGTAACACAATGGATTCCTCTAAGTCAAAAGTTCACTGGACTGAATAGGTTTGCTTTTTTTGTTCCTTAAAAATAGTGTCATAGCCTTCTTTCTAATGAAAGCACTTTTGAAAGGAAAAAACAAAATGAAAGCAAATAAAAAAGCAACATGTATGACTATTTTAGAGAAGATACAACACAACTTTGTCATGTTTATAAAACCAAGAAACACAAACAAAAATATTTTGATTTTTTCCCCTGTTTTCACCAAGCTTTGTATTACTTAAGCAAAGCAAAACTACATACCTCCAGTTGTTCCTGATAATTTTACTTATCCTTTTACAATCCTTACTTGTTTTCTCTGTGGATACTCTATCAGGGCAAGCATTCATATGAAGTTTTCTGTTTAGATATGCTAAAACCAAATTAATAATACAATAAGTCTGCACTGTGAAGCTTTTGACCTTATCCACAGCAATGCTATTATTGAATTGCAGCAAAAGTCTTGTCAAAAAGTCATTAAAAGCACTGCCTATGCACTACAAATAACACTAAAGAACTCCTGATCTAGTTTCAGCACAAACATGTACTCCTAGCCTCTTAAATTGTCACTTGACAACTAATCATATTCTGACCCGAGGACTATATTTAATTAGAGAACAGAGACACAAGAGCATTTGCAATGTATGCATCTAGGCATTATGTCAGTAACCATTTTTTCTATGTTACAGTGTTCACAATCCTGACAACATCACTTTCTAATGTGCTAATTAGAGCAGGGTGACTAAGAAAAATTATTTGCCTGGTCTGGCGTATAAAAGAATTTATGAAACTCATCAAATAGTCAATATATTTTTGAAAAATACACTATTAAAACGAAGCTGTATGGAGAGCAAGAAACAATGGAAGTTATGTAAAACAATCTATTTAAAAATATAAATAGAGTGAAAATTATCCAGCTAGATAGTCTGATTATATGGTCTCTTCTTCTTGCACATTTCTTAATTTTGAAAAATCAGCAATTATTGTAAAGTATTTGAGAGAGATTAATGTTTCTGTTTCTTCTGGGTTATACATTATCTGAATCAATACTCTGTGGAACCAAAAGATCTATTTACATCAGTTGAGAATATGTTCCATAAGATAAAAATTTGCATCTAGGAATTTGTCTAGCATGATAAATTATCTGACAACAACCGTTCAGCATTTCTAGCTTTCTAAATTGAATTGTATACATATCTATATATGAATATACACGTAGTATAGAGTCAGCAGAGCAGTTCAGATTTCCTGAAATATTATGAAATACCAGAATTTACTTCCTATCTATCATCCTGTTTCAATGGCCATTCAATTCTAATACGATTCAATGTATCTCCATATTAAGTGCCAGCCCTGCTAGAGTTACTCAGAAATCACCTGGAATCTGCACTAATGAATAGCCATCTTCAAGGATCCTTCTGGAAGGAGCCCCAATGCCTTATAATTTAAATTCTACTGTTATAAGCAGCAATGGGTGCCCTGCTCAGCTAAATGATTATACTGTGGCAAATGTAAGGCAGCTCACCGATCCAAACAAGAAAAGCTAAACTTGGTGCTATACATGGAAAGCAAATAATAGCTTTTATTTTTTTTAGGGAACTGACTTCTAGGATATAAATATTAGTGAGGAAAGGAGAAAAAGAGCAGCATGGTCACAGTTCTGACTAAGAAGCAAAGTATGGTTGCTTTCATACTCCCAAGACAGCTACTGAATTTATGAGATCATTGCCCTGGCTTTGTTAGGGGCTCATATTTTCTCCTCTCGATCCCAGGCAGGCACCTGACAGGGGAGCTGCTGTTTGGAGTGTGAGGATGAGGTGTCTCCAAAGTGGCTGGTCACTGCACAGCAAGGACAGCGCACAGAGAAGCAGCTGCCCCAGCTCACCCTTGCCTCACTGGCCACTTGCACCCAGGACAGGCTCCTAAAGCAGAGCCCTTTGCTTACAACCTCTCTTGAAATGTGTAGCAGAAGTCTGCTGCTCACCAGAGAGAGGCTTTACTTAGCTTACTTCATAATCCCCTGATTTCATTTCTGATTAGGTCTTAAATGTTGGCAGGTTTATTAACCCGAATCTGTTCAGTATACCTCCAGTGCAAAAACCATGGCCTCCTTGAATGGTACTTTGCAGCATTTTACTTCAACTGGTAGAAGCCCCAGAAAGAAATCTGCCTTCTTTTTACTGCTTGCATAGATATGGACTTCAAGGAGATGGCTCTGGTACTTGTATTAAATTTCTTCACAAACTAAAACTTGCTGTTTCTAGGGACTGCCTGTTGAAGAAATAACTCTTTCACTCACCTTTTTATTTTTTTAAACAGGCAAAACTTCTTTTTTTTTTTTTTTTTTCCTTTTTGCATAAAGCACTTTCAAAGGTATACTCCAAAAATGCTTGTTCCAAATAAATCCCGTTAGAAAGATAAAATGCAGACCCTTCTGGGTTTCTGCAAGATAGAAAAGAATCTCAGCATCCATTTTTAGCTCATCATCAATCATCTTCTCAATGCAGGCAGAGAACAAAGGAATGCCCAAACCAATCAAAACCCCCCAAACAGGTTTGCATGATAAACTTTTAGTAAAGTTTTGAAAAATAAATTTGCTACTTGAAATTTATGCTCATAACTTAAACTATGATAGTTAAAGTATCCTTACAGATTTGCTTCAAAAAAAACCAAGACAGAAGACAACAAATCAGCAAGAATTATGCTAACCAAATGAAGAAGATATTTAAGAGTAAATAATGCAAAAGGGATTAAGCAGATGTAGGAAGGTTAAGCATTTAAAATGAACATTATGATGTTTCTGTTGAGCTGGTATCACACAGCTCTGTGTATCATAAAACATAAATATAAAAGACCACGGAAATCAAGACTTACCTGCATGTACTACTTATGACTAATGATGACCTCTAAGGTGAAAGAAAAATTGAAATATGTTTGATGAGTTTTAATTCTGTGTCTATGTACTTTATGGAAAACTGGAAACCAGAAAGTTCTGCAAAGGGCCAAAGGAGAAAATGATGAGGAAGTCTCTAATGGAATGCAGAGGAAACCTTATTTTAGTAAAATTATTTGGGAACTGCTAGGACAAAAAAATTAAGAAATGAACCAGGATCCTATACTGAGAAAACATACAATGAATCCTTAAATTTTGATGCTGTGGTTCAAATGTGTCTGCTCCTTCTTCCGGGTCTCAAAACGAGAATTCGAAAGTACAAAGTAATTTCTATTGAAAATAGAAACTAAGCCCCCAGTTTTCCAAACTACAAAGTTTACAGACCTGTGTGGTAACAAAAAATACTAATAAAACAAAGAAACTTAAAGCAGTTTCAAGAAGCCAGTTGAAAACTCCAGAGCTGGGAGTCTCAATCTCAGAGTTTTACATTTCATAGAACATGTCTTCATGTCCAAAGTCATAAACACTTTGAAGCAAAGACAGTTTCTTCGAAGTTAGGAAATGTTTCAATTTTAATCCACCTTCTCTATATACACACAGCTTTTATTTTACACTGAAATACTATATTTTCTTGTCACTGGAAATGATGGATAGCCTGGGCTTAAATTAGGAATATCTAGTATAGTACTTCTCTGTTGGTCTTATCCAATGACTCACTCCCTCAGGACAAAGAGAAGTACAATTATCAAAATCGCCTAGAAAAACCTGTACCAAAGAAGTAAAGAGAATAACCAGAAGTTTTTCAGATGACATTTCAAATAAAACCTGACTAAATGACAAAACCTGAAATTATAATTACAGGAACTACCGCTGGACACATGACATGGAGGGATGTTTACCTCAAGGAGGACATTCCTTATTGTGACATAATATCAAATTACATGGAAACAATGAAAACTACAAGAAGTGTATAAGCTAGGCAGAAGGAACAAGATCTTCAGGCTGCTGCTTCCCCCTCCTCCAGATTTTCTGAACGAAGGTATGGAAAGGACAGCAATAATATTCTCCTTACTCAGTTTATTTGCACATGTGCCACCTCAGTCTGCAGCACCAAATTCCAGGAGTGTTCTGGAAAGCCCAAGCCTTTTGTCCAGAGTATGCTCAGCAGAAAAAACCCTGTATTAAAAATGTGTAATTTTATTTGACACATCTGTTAAACTTCTGTTCTCAGTGAGCTTCTGCTGATCATATCCAAACCAACATTGTTCAAGCTTTAGCTTGTCAAAGGCAGTTGATTTTTCCCCCGTGGCACAAACTAGGATAACACAACAGCGATATATTTGCAATCAGAGCCAATCCTTAACCAGACTCCAGCCACTTGTTTCACAGCATGTAACACAGTCGAATCATTGCATAACATTTCTGAAATTTTCGTTTTCTAATTATTTAAGTACACTTGCTTGAATTTCACCAAACAAATTGCCTGCGGGAGATACTTTAGGAGAGCTTAGTCTGAGCAGTTAAGCCTTAGATATGTAAATGCAATTAAAAACAGGAGGAGAGAATGCCTCCATTAGTGGCCTTCCACGGAAGATTCCAGTAACTGTGAAATTTGTTTGTACTGTAACAGACTGATTTTAAAATCACAGACTCACATGGAATGGCTGGTGCAGAGGACACACCTGGAAATCAGCTATAGCATGTTGCTTGAGGCTGTGTCCAGTTGGGTTTTGAATATCTCCTAGGATGGAGTCTCCAACAGCTCCTGTGGGCCCCATATTCTGGTATTAAATCTCACTCAGAGAGAAAACAAAAAAACAAACAAAAGAAAAAACCCAACCAACCAAACAAAATCCCAACCCCCCAAAAGTTTTAATGAAATTTTCTGCATTTCACTTTGGACCTATTGCCTCTTGCCCTGTCCATGGGCACCAGTGGGAAGAGTCTGGCTGTGTCTCCTCTATTCCCTGCCATGAGGTAGCTACACACATGGACACCATGACAGGACAAGAGGCAGCAGAAGGCTTAAACTGTATCAGGAGAATTAGCTGTTACAGAAAAGAAATATCCATGAGGGTGAAGACACTGGAACCAGTGCCCAGGGCAGCCTCAGGGTCTCCATTCACAGAGAACATGGCCTTAGTAACCAGGCCTTGGCCTGCTTCGAGAAGGGGTTGGGCCAAATGAACCACAGAGGTCCTGTCCCTTCTCATTTATTCTGTGATTCTCAATCAATTTCAAGAACAGAAAGCATGAGTTTTGTTAAGGAATCTTCCCAGGCTGACCATTCACGAGACCCTCTGGCAGCCGCAATCCCAATGTCCCAGACTGTCAGTGCTGGGATGGAGGCCTTTCACCGGGGCGGCGGCAGTGACCTGGCAGGTCCCTGCTGGACTCCCTGCACACCCACCAGCCAGACCAGGTTTCCTCACCAGCTCCATCCCAGGATCTCCATGGCAGAGTCTCCGTTTGGAGGAAGACCCCCTGTGCTTTTATCCCCTCACAGTCCGATCGCTCCAAAGTCTCGCTCTTCCTCCTGAGCCGTGGGCTCTCAGTGTCCCTCCCCTGGCTGTGCCACAGGTGCCTGTGCCCTTTGTTGTGCCAACGGTGGCAGAACCCAAACCCTTGGGTTCTCACCTTGGCTCAACCTGCAGCTCCATCCATAGCTGCCCCCAGAGCTCCCTGCGCTGAATGCGTTCCTCATCAAGATTAGAGCACGTGCCTGAATATGCCAAGTGAGCAGAAATAAATGCCATTTATTTTCTAACATTTCACCTAAGCACCTGAATTAGCATATTCTGCTAATATCATGTCATGTTATCATTTAGATAGGACATTTTGACAAAACAGTGCGATCTGTCCAGACTTTCTTCCTTCTAGATTTGGGGATTACCTTAAAGCCACATGAACTAATACCTTAGCTAGTGTTGTCTTAGTTTTTCTTTTATGCTTTTTAATTCTGTTTTTTTTCTCCCACTTTGTTCTAAACTAACAATGGTGATGTTTTTGATGATGTGTTCCTAATGGTACCTTAATTCCCCAGGTGATCATTTCAGCCATGAAAAGAATTTTAAATAGACTAATTCATCTCAGGATAACAAAATCTCTCATCCTACGCTCCTCATTGTGTGGGACTGGGCTCCCTTTCTAAAGTTGTTTTTCAGGCTCAAAGTAGATATTTGTTCCAGTGAATCAGAATTCTCTGTATTTTGATGTTTTGACAAGCTATTTTAATGTTACTGTCATACATGTCTTTTGTAATTACAAGATCTTTTCAAGAAAAGGATATTTATTTACTGATTATTTCACTTGTGTGTCATTGTCAATTTCTGTAATTTGCTATGTTATTTATGTTTCTGTTACTTATATGGGCTTCAAAATATCTGAGGGCGGGGGAAGTTTTTTGTGTAAATAATACTGTGCATATATTCCAACTCATTACTCTTATTTCACACAGCTTCACAATGATACAATACTTTGTTGCAGAGCTTAAGGCAAATTTCCAAGAATGGCTCATTTACTAAAATCTGACAGCAAAGAACTCTAGTCATCAAATTGGAACATGAAATATTAACTCCTGTGTCCCAAAGGGAAAAAATGCTAAAATTAATTGTGAAAAGCAGAACTCTGTGTTGTGTATAGATATGAATCAACACGGACCATTACTGTATCTGAATCCTCATCATCATTTTACCCACTTCTGGCATTCGATCTATTGAGTTCTGGTTAGGAGGAAATGCAGTGAGCTCTGCAACTCCATGAAGAACAGGGAAGACATGGCAGCTGTGTGAGATATCCTCATTCCTGTCTCACAGCCCTGCAAATGTTACTATACTATCCAGCCACTAACCAGGATGAACATTTGTTTTAGACAAGCCCACTAGCCTGACTGTGCCTGTGACGCAGAATCAGGATGAAATAATCCCTGGGATTGCTTCTAGTTCTCCGGACTGCCAACAAAAGCAGACCATGGGGCAGCTAGTATGGCCGGTTAATTAAAAAAAGACAGTAAAGAAGTTAATGATTCACTGCACCCCCTCATTTTGCCTGCCTATACAAGTAAAGTAAGCCAGCATTAACCTTTTCATCTTTACTAAGCATTTTTGCCTCATTTTCTATAAGCAAACAAGTTGCATATATCTCCACTGCAATTTGGATTGTATGTCTGATTGAACCTGTATGTCTGATTTCAGTCAAATTTCAGAGAGAAAAAGGAATTTCAGGAGATAGCCATTAAAATAAGCAGCTGGTTAGAGGCAGTATCAAAGAAAAGCAAGGAGATTTCAGCCCTCTTGTATTCCCCTTAGTTTTTAAAACAAATTTTTAGCTTCCTCAAGAAAAATGACCATGGCAGTACCCATAGGGCAATATTCATAATTCATACTAAGCTAAGAATGCTGAATATTATTAGTGACCTCTAATTCTCGCCACTCATGATGATCAGCCTATGTCTAAGAATTTTATCTGTATTTTGAGGAAATTCTATGTACCATGTGGAAAGATTTTTCCCTGGCATATTGGATTTTGACAAATGTGATACATGTGAACAAGGGATAGAGAATAAGTTTAATACCTAAGAAGAACTGCGTGTTCAGAAGAGAACATGTTCAACTGTAGTCTCCTATTGAAATTCCCCAGAATTTGCATGTGAATGGGAGAGAAGATATGATTTTGGTGATAGTTTGTTTGGAAAATAATAACATGCATTTTGTAACACAACTACCTCTGAGGATCATGAAGCAATTTAAAAACATCTTGAGACTCAACCTATTGCTATGCAAAAAGTTCTAGAACTTAATGCTGACCCACAGACATCCTGCTGTTCTCTCATAGTTTCTTAACCCCATTTTTCTGAAATGCATAATTATGCTACATTATTTAGTGTGCTTCGGTGTTTTAGTCCTTAAATTTACATATGGCCCTACTCAGCTTAGTAATAGTAAGTTTGAGCTATATAAATTAAAAATTAAGTCGTTCTGATCTGATTGAAACCAGCAGGCTTCTATGGGATTTGCTAAACTGGGAATTTGTACTAGAAAAAGCTGATCAGAGATGCGTGTGGGTGAGCCCTCAGGTAAATACTGAGTGTGGTGGCAGGAGAACCTGGAAGCATAAATTCAGAAACAATCAAGCAGCTAAACCTGGTACCATAAATTCAGGGACAACCAAACAGCTATTTTGGAGCAAACAGAATGAAGAGTGTTAGGAGCACATGTGTAGGGGAGGGGAAGTGGTGGTGAATGCAATTAACACACTTGAAAAAAGGGATGTGCTGAAAAAAGCCAAGACTAACTTTCTCAGCTCTGTGTGTGTAAGAGTCAAACTGGTTGCAGCTGTACTGGAAAAAAACCCCAACAACAAAAAAAACCTAATGCAAATGTTTCAAAACTGTTCATAAGACTGAGCCTGAGAACTGTGTTGAAGTATCACTATGAATTTGTAACTTTATTATGAATAGAAGACAGAATAAGAAAATTAGATTACACTTTTAAAATATATTGAAGTGCAAGGAATTACATCTCATACATTCTGAGAGACACTCTTTGGTTACCTCATTTATTCGTTCTTGCTAGTTCACCATATCCCCCTTCCTGCTTGGCTATCTGGGGACCTGTTCAGGTTTCACATTGAAGGATCAATTCACAGAGCAATGAAATACCACTGCCTCTCGGGGGGAGGATGACATCTGTTAAATAGCACCCAGCAACAGTACACAACAGTTTATAGCATCAAATGCAGAACAATTATGAATTTAATTAGAATCAGAGTGGGATTTTAATGAGAAAAAATGCAATTATGCATGATGAAAATATAGGGCAAAGCTCCTTTATACTCACCCTGAGTTCCCTTACTACATAAGTACTTCCAAGGATTTTACTACCAGCAAGGGGGTAACCCTGCCCCTAAGCAGTTAGGGACCCAACCTCTCATTTAACAGTAAAGAACTCTGTTCTCTTTGTGCCACCAGGGTGTTACAGGGATTAACAAACTCCACACTCAAACACCACCAGCCGAGCATATCTTTCACATTTTTTCCTCCTCTAATATTGCAAATACCTATTCTTCACATGCTTAGTTGAACAGGCTACATCTCGTCAGCAAAATGGCACATGGGTTTGGATATAAAATGATAAATGGTGTTGGCCTGGAACCTAACTAATACTCTAAAATAACATAGATCAGCCAGATCTCTGAGTGCCTGTGACACAGGTCTACAGGAGGGACAGTTTTAATGCCTGTACACAAAATAATAATAACTAGCTGGAGGAGAGGGAAATAAATTAATTTTATTTTCTCCTATTGTGCTGAAGGTGATTGCCTGCATAACTGCTTGTGAATAACTATGAATCACTATAATATTATGACAATTGTTTTTAAAGTTGACAACAGAGAAATTATGGTATTGCCATATTGATAAATATTACTTTATCTAATTGCAAGCTGGCATTAAAATCTAATTGGAAACAGTTTGAACCAAGATATAAGAAGGATTTTTATGTGTGACTGAAAAACTTTTTTATCAACCACTGTACAAGCACATAAAAAGGAAAAGGTCTATCTTAATTTAATGGCATAGAAATTCTCTGTCCCACAATATGTTAAGTCTCGGGTAACCTGAGTTACTTTCCTCCTTCAGAAATGCACCTTCAATATGTAGGATCTACTTGTTACAATAAAACTTCCACTATGAGGAGCAGTAGGAGGAAAATAAAATATATTAAACTTGGAAAAACTCTGGAAGTCAATATTAAAAAAAAAAAAAAAAGAAAGAAAAATTACAGCCAAAGCTAAGTAACAAGGCTAGAAAAATTGCATTGCACAGTGGTGGCCATTTTGTCTCTTTCATGTTTTTTGAGGCACAAGCTTAGAATAACCAATGTTTTCATGAAAGAAATGAAAAAAAGTAAGGCTGTAAACCTCTGAAACAATGTACTGGCATACATTTCCCAAAAACTGAAAGGCAACTGCCGAACCATTCCCTGTAGCTGCAGGAATGGTTGGGAATTACAAAAGAAGAATGATGATTGCTACTCATCCTCCTCCTCGGAAAAAGGATAGACCAGCCAAAGGGCAACAATATTTTTAAATCCTATGCCACACTTTCCCCTCATACCCATGATTTAATCCGTAGTACTCAAACACTCCAATGTAACTCTAAAATATCATTTTATGGGAGTGGAAATGGCTAGATGCACTTAAATGCACACTTGCTCAGAGTTGTCATGGATTCCATGTTAAAATTCATACTTGGGAAAAAATCATAAGCTATAAAAAAATGAATACAGAAAACTGTTTATCACTGTAATATTTGCGTGTCAGTGAGCAAAAGTGAAATTTGCATAATGATATCCACAGCTTTCTCCACGATATTAAGCTTTTCAGTTTTTCTTTCTCAGGCTATAGGAAGGTTTGCCTGGAATAATATTGGCTTGGTTTTTTTTAAATTTATTTTGGTTATGGTCAAGGGGTAAACCCAATATCATCACTCTCTCATACAGACGTATGTTTTGATAGTTCATGTAAAAATGTTAAACAATAAAAAAGAGAATAAACAATATCAACCTTTTCAACTACAGGCTGTTTTGATCCTTATTGTGATAATGAAAAATATAAACAAATCTAGATTGTTTTTCTACATTTCAACAAACAGTTGCGGAACTATTTCATTGTTTTACAGGAATCTGACCATGCTTGACTGAGTCCTCTGGATTTAAGTTATATTTTCTATCTAGTACCATATAAAAATAGATACATGTCCAAGCAATCTGATGATAGGATATATATGTTTTATGAAAAAGGAAATAAAATGTGCAAGACAGTCTCTTTTAGCTCTCAGGTAAATCTGGACCCTACGGTGGTGTAGCTGTTTTGCTGGTGTACCTGCCAACCTAAATTTTGTTTCCATCTGATGTTTCCCAAAATAGTATCTCTTACAGCATATTGATCTAGCTTGCTCTCCTCTTCCTAAGAGATATAAAATACTCATCCTATCTTACAGAAAAGCTAGTAATGCCATGACCCAATCCAGCATAAGCAAAAATACAATATTATCCATTTCTGATGTTGAATAATACTGACTTTCCCTAGCTGCTGTGGTTTTTCTTGCACATAAAGATACAAATAAATTCTTACCAAGTTAATAATACTTTTTGTAGATCATTGAATGTGACACAGTAAAAAGAAATCCACAAACCTACATGTTTTTTTCGGAAAGAGAATAAAACCCAAACATATTCTAAAGAATTTAGCACCAAATAGCTTCTGGGAAAAGAAGAATTACTGTTAGACCAGTCTGGCAGACTGCAGACATTAATTATCTGTGTTAACTTATCCCTTATCACATGGCTTAAATTTTTGTCCTGTCAATATGTAAGCTGGGATGGATAAAATAAGATCAAACCATTTCTTACTTTATATATGTAAGGAAGCCAAATATTCTTTTTTCTTTCTTTTTCTTTTTCTTTTTTTTTTTTTTTTTTTTTTTTTTTTTTTTTTTTTTCCTTTTTTAGCGATTTGGTAAAAGTTATCCTAATCCTACATTGTTCCTTTAAATTTCTGGAACACACCTTGCATAATTTCCTCTCCCTTCCCAAGAGGGCCAGGAGCAGCACCTCCTCTTACCAAAATGTCACCTCCTAAGTCTTCCAGGACAATTTTACAAAAGCAGTAAATTCAGAAACCAGTGCTGTGTGATGAACCTCAGGTGTATACAAGCTTTCAGGCCTTCAAGGTTCATTCATCACTGGTCTCAAAGGATCCTTGCCTGGAGAGAGCACAGGCAGGGCAGTCAGCCTTAAAAACCGAGGGAGAATTATCCGCAATACTGAAGAAACACTGAAGCAACTGGTAGATAATGACAGTGAGTTAAGGGTGAAGAAAAGGAGGGATAAAATGTCTTTAGAGTAGAAAACCACTACAGCAATTCCAAACATGCAAAGCACTCCTTTCAGTGATAAGGAAAAAAGTAATAAAAGAAACTGTATGCTGTATGTTGGCAAGCTCCCTAAAGTCACTGGCTTCTGAACATTCAATTACTGTGCTTATTCTTAATGCCAGATAGTCTTTCTTTTCAGATGAGTGCTAAGGAAAAACAAAAGGAAAGAATTCTGGCACTAAGACACTCTCCAAATGTGAGAATTGCAGCTAAGAAAATGAAGCACTTGGATTAATTTTTTTTGGTAAGGCCTCTGTCATTGCTTTTGAATGTGAAGTGAAATCAAAGTCAGAAAATTTGTTATGGGTCAGCAAGGAGGAAGGAAAGGAGGTGGGAGTAGGGCTTTGTGCCAAGAACATCTTTAAATACATGATCCTCTTTCTAAGAACATGGGTTATTAACAAAAGGAGAAGAAAGGCATGGCTTAAACAACATAACGATTTTAGAGGAAATCCTACAAACACAGATAATTATATACTTGATTTAGTTCTCAAAGCTGCAATTTTAGGAGTTTTATTATTCTAAAGTACAATACATCATCAGATACTTTCCACATTATAGTCATTTAATGTCTCCAAATTATAGTCTGCGAGCCAGAACTGGGGATTTGGTCTAAGTAACAGAGTGGTAGCTGCAGGAAATGTTGTGATGGATGTCAAGTCTTACAAGGTTCACTTTGCTGAACTAGAGCGCACCAAGAGATGTTGTTACAGTTCTAAAAGTTTAATCTGTCCACCTCCTACTGTTTGGATGTGAACAACCCTTTGAATTTTATCATAATAATAGGATTGAATTTTTTTTTTCTCCTTTTGCTTTCCTCCCTTCCTCACCTCCTTTCCCTTTCTTTCTTTAACAAAGCCTGGGTAGCAGCTGGGTGGCAGGTTATTTTCTTAGAAATGGAGTTGGCCAAAGATTCAATAAAGACCTGGCGGAATGCTTTAATCAGCTGAATTTGGTCTCCAGCTACAGAGAAGGTAATATTTCTAGCTGTTCTTATAGCTCAGTGTCCTTTATTAGCAATTTCTCACTATGTCATGCTAATCTTAAAGTTAGTATTTGGCTGCAGGCTGCATCAAGCCCACATCTCAGTCTCTCTAAATAATGCCCAACCCATGTACTATCAACCCTGAAATGTCACCGTGTCTGTAAGGGACACAAGGTTACCTGACAGAGAAAAAGTTGCCTTTAAAGGGGGCCAAGGACAGAGACAGGAGCTACTGCACACTCACCCAGGGTGCAACAAGACCTTCAGAGAAAAGGTAATGAACCAACAAGATTTCTCTCACACTACAGAAATCTCTCACACAGAAATAATAAATGAGCACAAAAGCATAAGAGGAAAGCTTCTTTCAAATATATACATGGCTTCTGATGACAAAAACAACGTAGGAAGGAGAAGTTTGCTCTTGCCAGAAGCAGGAGGCTCCAATCCCTGATCAGGAGCTTTCTAGAAACCCACAAAGATTTAAATGTTTCCCTTTTTCCTCTTTCATAAAAATTGGGCACAGTTTTGAAAGGTTTGTAACTCAAACGCAGAAACAGAATTCTTCCACATCCACCCCAAAACCTCCACCAAATTGTTGAATCCAGCAAAGTGGCAGTTAAACAAAGATGTTGAATGAGAAAGCTGGGAAGGGAAGATGAAGCAAACTGCCCTGGAAATAGAAAGAATCCCAGTTCTCATATACCAAGTAGTGACAAACAGCTTGAGTCCCTTCTGCGCACTGCGGTAGGAATGTCACACCAAGCACTAATGACTGCTCTGCACGACAAGAGAATGTCTTCGGGATGTGGCATTTCAAGTGTCAGCTACAGCACTACAGACATTCAGGCTTTGCCCTCAAAATATAAAATTGCTGGTACAAGTACTGCATTTGAAACATTCCCTGTGAAGAAAAATGAAAGACAACCGTTTACATCCGTGACTTTTCAGCTGCCACTATCCATCATATAATTTGCTTTCTCATTATTGGCCTGTGCTGAAGCCACTAGGAGCTTGTGGATGAGATCATGCTGGAGCAGGCACACTGCAAAAGGACCACAGCCTGTGGAGGACCCATCCAGGATCACAGGAAGAATGAGAAATGAGGAGTGGGTGGAGAGAAATCACTGCCCACCTCCTGGACTGCTTACAGGCTCAGTGGAGGGATTGAGAATAGGCTCTCTCTAACAAGGTTGTGAAGTAGTGAAGTAGATACTAGAAAGGAAGAAGGAAAGGAGTCTGGAGTGAAGTGGGAGCTGTAAATGTGGGAGGAAAGGTGTTTCAATGTTTGTCTTCTTTTTTTCCCAAAACTAGAATAGGTAATTAAATATTTATGTTAATTGGCAAAAACAATTAAGTTAAATTCCCCAAGTCAAGTTAGTTTTGGCTGCTGCAGTACTTTGTAGGTGATTTCCTAGTCTGTATTTTGACCCATGAGTTTTCCTGCTCCCATTCCTCCTATTTTCTCCGCTGTCCCACTGGGAGGCACAGTGAGTGACTGCTTGCATGGGTGCTTATTCTATTAGATGGGGCAAATCCACCCTGGCTATCAGCCATGGACCAGTGCTGTGGCCCAGAATATCAAGATTGCTGATATTTTGGGCCACATCCATAAAGGATGGCTGGCTCCTCCTTTAGTTGAGTCAAAATGCTTCCATCACTCTTGTAAGAAGGCGCCTGAACTGCTCCAGCACCTTGCCCTGACAGGAGGAGAAAGCAGCAGCATATTTTACAGTTAGGGAAGTTTTCACAAGTAAATCTTTGCTGTATTAATTCAGTACCATTAATTTCAACAACCCTCTTATACCACTTGAAATCCAAATCCCAGCTAACTTGTTTTATCCTTTTGCTGTCATTGCAAGAGATTGGGTTTGAATAATGTGGGTATTTCATTCCAGTCAAGCAGTTAATTTGGTTTTATCCTGCTGAAAAGCTAAACTCTCGTGCTCCTGACAACTGTCTGGCTGTTAAAATGGCTGCTGCAGATTGAGCACTGCAAGACTGCAAAGTGGAATTCAAGAAGAGATAAACAGGAAGACAGACCAGAAGTAAGCAGGGTTCAAACCATAGCTCCCTTCAAAAGCTAGTAAATATGGAGGGGAAAAAAAAGTGTCTGCAACTTCAAATCTAGCTTGAAAGCCAGCAAATCTTAGAAAGGAGAATGTTAGAAGGAAAGAGCCTTGGGTAAGTGTGAGCTGAACAAAGCAATCAAAGTAATAACAACTTATTTTAGTTTTGGGAGTGGGTATCACTGATGGCTTTTTCAGATTCTTTGCCAGTCTACAAACTCCCAAAGCAGGCAGACTCCTTGCAAAGAGCATCGTCAGCTCTTCCTCTTGTGTTGCTGGGTGGAAACCCTGGGAAAACACACTCATTCATTTTTTAAAAGCAGTACTTTGTTCCACGAAAACAAGAGAAAAGACAACAGCCATTTTGAGAATATCTGCCACATTTTGACAGATGAAGATATGCAGAAAAATATTATGATTATTTAAATGTTTTCTGGAATTTCTGACCCCATTACAGACAATAAAGTTATTCACCAAGCACACTGAAACTTTTCTGTGTTGAATTTCCAGTCTTTTGATTTTAGCACATGTTCAAACTGCAGAAGCTCTGGCAATAATATTTTTTTATATTCTTATTTGGTGTTCTTTCACAAGTTCTGCTCTTATCACACTAAATAATCTTAGTGTATACAGTCTATTCACATAAAATGGAGTCAGTTTCACTGGGTTTGAAAACACCAGTAATTCAATAAAAATATGTGATGCTTCTTCACAAACCCAACCCTGACAATGCTCAGAACAAAAGAGTTAAATAATGATGATCTAATAGGGGTCTGTAGTGTGCTGAAATACCCTTTTCTAAATCAGCATTTTGTGTTCTAATGTCCCAACCAAACCACACCCCACAAACCCAGCCTTTTATTTGCTTTTTTTTAGAGAAAGCAGTGACATAAATACCTATCCCTCAACACTCAGCTTGCTATGCTCCACATAGCATAACCAAATGAAAATTTCAAGAATGAAAGAAAAAGGGCTGGGATGGCTCAGCCCAATTACATTGCACTGCAGGAAGAGAATTCCCAGATTTTCAGAGGACTGTGTGGGAAGCTGTTTTCAAAACCAGTTCATGACTGTCCAAATTCATAAGAAGTTCAGGAAATTTCAAAAGAAATTCATTTTTTTGCAGCTTTAGCACAGTTAAGTGTTTGTCATATTTGGGTGACATCTGAATTGTTCAGCCTAAAAGTGAAAAATCTACATTCCAACACTAATCTCACGGACTATGAGGACTAAGAGCTCAATCTCCTTGACTCAGCAGGGGAAAAAAGAAATAATCATCAAACCAGCTCAGATAACAGTCTATCAAATTTTCTAAACTAAGAAACTGCATTTGACCTGTATTACTAATCACATCTACTTTTATTAAACTTGAAATCCTGTAGGCACTGGAGGCAGTGGTATGTGAAGCTTTAAAATCTGCCCAGAGATTGTCTGATGGGGGAAAGCAACACTCAGAAAAGCAAAGAATTTTAGCTTAAATTATGCAACAGAAATTTTACTCTGACTGAACTGAGCTATCAAACCTTCATTTTACATAAAAAATTCATGTTACTAAGTTCAGTGTTTTTCATTTTCAAGGATAACATATTATAAAAATACATGAAACTTAGAACCAAAATCATACTTTGAAAAGTTTTCTCTTTGTTTTATTCAAAAATGAAAGGAAATTCAACAGAGATTCCACAGATATCTGCCCAGGATGCAGTTTTATGCTCTACTTTCCATTACAATTGAGAGATTTCTGGATATCCCTAGGTCACAGGCACTCTGGATAACTGAAATCAATAAGGTGGAACTCAACAACAGCAAATGTATGAAGTACTGTTCTTAGGAAAGCCAAAGTTAAATGCACAAATACAAAAGGACTGAAATGGGAACAGGGAGCATTCTTGCAGAAAAAAGTCTGGGCAAATGGCAGATCCATTAGGAACCCTCAGTCCTATGTTTGGGTGGTGGTGGGGAAGCTTTTCTTCTGTTAGGTCATATTGATAGGAGTGGTTTGGGGAACATGCTGAGGTGGTCTTTCCATGGGTGAGAACAGAAGAGAAGTGTGTTGAGTTTCTAGCATTCTCTCAGGAAAGCTGGAAAAAGTCAGTCCAGAGAAGAGCAACAAGAATGATAAATTAGAAAACTTAGAAATGCTTAGAAAACATGACACACAAAAAGGACAGAAGATTGAGGTCGTTCAGTCTAGGAAACAGTATATTTAGGGGAAAAACAAAATCGTTCTGAAACAACTAAATTTTCCACATGGACAAGGAGAAAGTTAGGATGCAATCGGCTTGATCTGCAACATAAATAAGAAAATTCACTCCTTAGCTTTAAAAAACAGCTATGTCCAGGAAAGGGGTGTCAAGGAACGGTTTTGAGAATCTTTGAAGAGTTTAGGAGCAAAAGTCAGTGTTGCTACCAAGACACAAGATATCAGCATTGCCACTGACTGGCCCTTGACCACTGAATTGCTGAGCCCTCAATATGTAGCACTGATTTCCCTTAATTCTCTCATGAATAGCTGTATTTTTTGCACTGTTCTTACTCTTTTTTTTTTTGCTGAGAAGGTAAAAAGCATGATCTGATTACCAGAAATAGGTACTCCTGAGTGCTGGCTTCCAAGTGTGCATTGTGTTTGGAGAGGATGGAGATGCTGCTTCAGAATCTAGCCCTGAGCTTTGTCACACAGCACAAAGGCAAAGCTATTTCACTCTCCTGCTTACAGCTGCAAGCAAGACCCAAATTCAGCGCTCTCAACACTAAGTAATTGGCTGTGAACTCACATGAGGAAGTGGCTTGTTCACAAGGGTCTGATTCTGGCAAAACCACCTTCCTGCTTCTCCAGATTTTTTTTTTTTTAATTTCAATTTTTTTTTTCCTGAGGGAAATTCATAAAAAAACAATGAATTATTTAAAGGCCTCCTGGAAATGTTTAACTACAAATCATAAAACCCAAAATAGAAAGAAAAAGGAAAAAAACCCTCTCCAACTAAATATGAAGCACGTGCTGGGATTCAGGTGTGATTTTCTTTCTTTGGAAATATAAAAATGTTGTTGGCATGTGCATGCACAAATCATAGGTAAATTGCTGTTAATAATGAAATGCTTTGCAAAAGTACAATGGTTCCAGTAAATGTCAGAACACATCTGCTCTAATTAAAAATTAACCGTATCATTAAAATTATATTACTACTTAATTTCTGAAAATGTTTAATTATTAGATAGTTATCCTTCCAGATTCCACGGAAGAATTAGAAATATTACACTTCTGTGTTTAAATCTTCCTCTCCAAGTGTTTTAAAATTTTAAGAGGCATATATTTTAAGGTATTTGGGAGATATAAGAGCTTTGATTATTACACTATAAAGTCAATGAGCCTTGTGTCATGGCAGATTTTACCCACTCTTTGGAAGTGTCTTGAAACAGATTCTTTTTTCTCCCACTTTCTATGGGAGCTGAGACTAAGGGAAAGATGCCACTTGTGACAACAGCAAATCTGGTCCAGAGCCTTTCTCGAAAGAAGCCTTGTCTTTGGCTTCATCCTCCTCCACATCATGTGTCAGCTCAGGCACCAGCTCAGTGTGACAAGCAACTTTTAAGTCAGAAATTATTAACCCAGCCTGACTAACCTGAATTTACCCTTATTACCTGATCTTTTCAGATTTAAATTACATGAGGTTTCAGTTTGTTACAACTCCCTACAGTTTAACTCGAGTGATTCTCAAAGCTGCAAGGGCCAAAGCCAGAAGCATTAGAGGCAAAAACTCATGGGTGTTTCTGTGAGCTTTTCCCATAAACATTCCTCTAATAGCTCTCCAATCCACAACATGGGTTTTTTTTTCCCAAAAGACTTGCATATCAGCAGATGTAGTATGATGATTGTATAGAGTCAGAGCGACCTTAATCCAAGTCAATCAAGCCCTTTTACAGCCAGCCAGGTATTATAATCAAATTTTACTTGGCTATCTGTACAACTACATTCAAGCAGTTAATTGCCTTATTTAATGCACATAGTAAACAGACATTACTTGCAACTGACAGCACCAGGTGGACTGAACATTTCTCATTCAAACCAGACATCCAGCATGAAACTGAAATACAGACATAAATATAAGAGCAGAGATAGTGCTGAGGAAAAAATGTATCTTAATTATGGGGTGTCCACTCTCTGTAACAGATTGCCCTCCTGATTCACCCCATCTTTATCAACCTGCCAACTTGCTTGGGTCAAAAAACGAGCAGCTGCACACCCAGAGCTCTGCTTATCAGGCCTACAGGTGTCCTTGTTTGCATGTTCGAGTTATCCCACGGTTCACTCTGGTGTCAGAGTTTGCAGTGAAGGAATATAAAAAATTCCTCATTGCCCTGAAAGAAAAAAACCTGTCTGCTGTCAAGAATGGCTGTGCACTCAGGTCAAAGGAATAGAGGTTGTTTTGAACAGCATCCACCGTGCTGGCTGGGATGTTACATTTTGAGGTGCATTGGAAGAAGAAAATCAGGTCCTATGGTTGTTCATGGAGGAGAAGGTACCAGCCCCTTCTGAGCATCACCAAAACATGTACAGAGACTGAGACATGCATATTAATATGGATGATCAATAAAATAGTAACCACGAGGAAACCAGGGATAACAGGGATAATTCTTAGCTAAGCAGAAGAGTAGTAAGTACTATAAAGGCTACAGAAACAGATAGTACCTGGAAACAGAGATAAACCGTGATGAGCTGAAAGATTTTTAAATACTCAGAACTCAGCTCAGTCCAACCCACAGAAATAGCTCAGCAAATGTTTAAATTCAAGGATGGCAGTTGGACTACTGCCATAAATCTCAAAAATGTTAGAGAGGAAAACACAGTGTTGGTTAACTTGGGATAATAAACCTAGATTTGCATGAGCTCACCTAGAAAACAAGATTAACTAAGGATTAGAGACTTAAACTGGTCATTCTCTGAGATATAGCTGGAAAATAAACTTTCATTTGGTCTTGTTAAAAGTGAGTAGCATGTTTCGCCAGAGTTCCTATGCAGACGTTTTGGTTTAGGATATGTTAGAGATGGTGTAATGAAATCTACTCTCCTTTATTTGTCCTAGTTAGGTTTTGAAAGACACAGTTATCTTTCTTTTCAGCAAATGAAATTATAAGTACTTGAAGAAAAAAAAAATCAATTCGTTTTAAAAAATAATTACAATAAAATATTAAGTTCTTACTAAAAATCAATGACCAAATATTCCTTGCAGTATTACATGCAGCTAAATTGATAGATTTCTAAGGCATAAAATTAAAGGTTCATAATCTCAGAGTCATTCACATGTTTGATAGGCATTTCTAATTTAATGGAGATAAATACCAGTTTAGAAGAAAAAGTCTCTTATATTTTCAAGTTCATAATCAATAAGACTTCTAACAGAAGTTACTCTGGTACTTAGGTCCACCTTTTCAGAACTTATTTGAGTGCTCTGCTGGAGGAAGAGAGATCCATGGGCACTTTCTGGACAACCTTGAGTAGGAAACACAGGTGACATGGGGAGTGACTTAAAAAGCTTTATTAAAGATTCCCTTGGAGGACATAGGTTTGCCACATGGCATAAGCTGAGGGTGTAAAATGGGTATAGGAAATAGAATTATGCTGGGAGAGCAATGCTCCTTCATGAAGTAACATCTCTAAAACCGCAAAAAAGGAGCAGACATTGATCTCAACAGAAAATTGAAGGGAACAGAAAGGAAAAAAGGGCAAGGCAACAATTTTAAATGGATTTTTCAACTATTTTGGAGACTGAGAGAGAAAAAAATCAAAATGGCTTGATTAATGCAAAGCTGATATCCTGGAAAAATGTAATCCTCCATCTAGATAAGGACTTCTGCTCTGAAGTCAGAGTATTTAAGTTTGTACAGGAGAGTAGAGAATGTGGTCAGCTTGGCATGTTCAGTAGCAATCTGTCTCATAGGCAGCCACTGCAGTTTGGAGAAAGCTATTCTGAACCTATTACTATAGTTTAAAACTCCACTTTAATCCCCTTGTTTCTAAGACAAGGCCCAAACTGTCTCACTCCATTTCTAATCCAACCCACAGAGCTGTTCAGTCGGTATAAAGAGCGCTAGGAAAAAGGCTAATTTTATTCAGGTTTTCCTGCATACCTGCCAATGTGGTTATAAAACATTCACATGCGCACACACACATGTACAGATATCCACTGTTTACACACAGGCATATGGGCTCTGTGTGTGTGCAGCTGTGCACACACACACACATCTCTCAGGAATACTGTATGTGCTTAACAATGGCTGTGTAGTTCGGCTTTTTAGTTCCCTAGTTACTCTGAAATCTATTTTTTTCCTTATTTAAAATTTTACTTGAGATGGAAGTCCACTATAAAAAGTGAAGTGTTAGTATAAAGTGATCATCTGGGAATTTTTCTCTTTCTTTTCATTACATTTTTCTTTGTACTATTTGATTAGCTGGCAATTTTATTTGACCTGAAATTAAATATTTGCCTAAATCTGAAAATATTTTTAAAAAGTCTTATTTTCTAATATAGAATCATCATATATTCTGTACATTTTCTTCACAAGTGCAGTGAAGAAATCACTAGCCTAAAATGGATCCTATACCAGGCCAAAACCAGAGCATACATGATATTCGTCATGGTTGATAGCTAAAGGTTGGATTCCAGAGGTTAAATGTTCCTTGGCATGCCCTTGGTGGGAAAGAAGAAACAAAAAGAAGAATCAAAAATATTATCTTCTCTTTGTTCAGTTCATAGAGTACTACATTTTCAGACTGGAAACAATGGAGAAAAAGATTGGTTTTAGTGCATATATGGTTTAATTGTAGGCAATATAAAGGAAATAGAGCAAAATACTTTAAGCGTTTTTTTTGTTTTTTCTTTGGGGTAATAGGACAAAACACTATTTGAAAAGAAATAATGCGCTAAAGATGGCTTCCACCCTTTCGGAGTGCATCGTAAAGCCCACAGATCCCTCCCTCTCATGTGCTGGGAAAAACTTCAGTTAAAATATAAGTATCTCTCTAGTTAAAACCACTGTGTCCTCTGTAAATATAAATTTATTTCAACAAGGCCTTTTTCAGTAGCATAAATAATGATAAAAATAATGGAGTTGCCAAAGTTGACTTGGTTCAATATCTGGGACAAGTAACCCCTCAGGTAAAGCCGGCAAGCCTTCTGAAGTCAGCTATTTCATTATTAATCCTATCACTCCTGAAATGCTTTATTCCATTTATTACCTGTGTCAGCACGCAGCCCACCTTCACACCTCAAATCGGTGATCCAGCAGCAGGCATTTCCTAATGGTGTTTAAGTGCAAGGGATTTAGTTTGCTTTACTTAGCCTGTCAGAGTCTTCTACACGATTTCCCATCCTCAGCTGCTGAAAACCCTTCCATATGGCTTGGAGAATAAACTGTTATCTTTGTACTTCCCAATATGCCACTTGAGAATATCTTGGTTTAAAGTTGTAGCTTTTAAAGAAGTCTTTTTGGTTTTTTGTTTTTTTTTTAAAGAAGGCTGACTTCATACAACGGCTCTCTTTTTCTGGGGTGACATCCCCCCCTTGCCATGCTGAGGATATAACACCAAACTGAGACTGAATATGGCCTGAGAAAGGCTGATTTGTTTCCACATTTTCTATCTAGCTTTCTTTTTCCGATACAGACCTAGGGACACTTCCAAACCTTAAGGAAAACAGGTGTTTTCCATTGAACATGAGTTTGGGTAGGACTCTGACTCTAGCTAGTAATTAACAGGAACAAATCCATTCATTTAGGGGAGGATTTAGTAGGTGAGCCACTCTATGGAGCACCTGCTCCAAGTTTCATGACAGAAAAAAGGCTGAGAGAATTGGGTTTGCTCACCCTGGAAAAGAGAAGGCTGAGGAATGACCTAATTGTGGTCTTGCAGCACCTGAACGGAGCCCACAAGAAAGATGGAGAGAGACTATTTCCAAGAGCATGGAGTGACAGGACAAAGGGTAATGGCTTCAGACTGACGGAGAGTAGATCTGTAGGTTTAGATTAAAGATAAAGAAAAAATAGTGTGAAGGTGGTGAGGCACAGGCACAGGTTGCCCAGAGAAGCTGGGGATGCCTCATCCCTGGAAGTGCTCAAGGCCAGGTTGGATGGAGCTCTGAGCAGCCTGGGATAGTGGAAGGTGTCCCTGCCCATGGCAGGGGGTTGGAACGAGATTATCTTTAGGGTCCCTTCCAACCCAAATCATTCTATGATTCTGTAAAACATTGCTTGATTCCCCTCCATGCAGCTCTGTTCCTGAGAGAAAGGACAAATGTTTCAGGCCAGCAAGATTCTCCTTCCTTCCTTGTGATAACATTGATGGATCACCACCCAAGAGTTATGGCAGGGTTTAGCAAAAGAAGCCATGAGTGCATCCGCTCTCTGCCTTTGTTCTGCTCAAATCCAGGCTCACCACATGACGTGTGTTAGAAACCTTAACTTCAGTGGGGATCACAAATGGGTGGCAAATGACAGTAATTACTTTGTGGTAATCATTAAATTCTTAGCCATGAAGGAAGTGGTGAGACAATGGATGTGCATGCACAGCCCTGTGAAACATGCAGGAAGGAATGTTCAGCCAAAAGCCAGCGTGTTTAGTTTAATAAACTCATATATGATTTGCAGGCAAAACTTCTGCTCCCTGAATGTGCAAAACGAGAATGTCTACAGACACTACCTGGCTTCAAAAAATGAAAGGTTTAAGGCAATGCTGCAGGGACTGTGCTTATCATGGTATTTTTCTTGCAGGAAGTTAGTAGCCCTAACATGAATCCTGTGCAGGTTTGAAGCAGAGGATAAATTTGGTTGAAATGAGACTTTCTCAAAACTGTTAGAGTGGCAAAGACAACGAAATTAAAGTGGGTTTGCAAGTATTTAATTTGACACTCAAAGTGGAATATTTGATTACAATTCCAATTATGTTTCAAGGTTTAAAAGACTATTAAAATATGCTAATTGAGATGTTCAGGATGACAATTGTGAAATCTCTTTCTTTGAAAACTACTTAGAGTAAAGCAATACTTGGTTTCTCATGATGTGGCTTTAGATAGTTAATATCAAATGCTGAATTAAACGTCAATAATCCTTAAGGAGCCTGTCTTAGTCACACTTTTTAAATCAAGGTTTCCAATGTGATCTTAAGGTCCATTTGTTCCCAGAATATAATGAGAAGTGTACAAATCTCATGCATTGCCAGCAGAGTTCAATACAGGGGTTTCATTTATGCTTATTTAAGCCACATTTTAAATGTTTCATAAGAAAGTTTTGATTCCAACAAAAGCTACAGAAAGAATAAGGGACTGCAAGCCAATGGGTTTTAGTTGTAGCTTTCAGAAAAACAGAGAAAACCTAATAAAAACCACCTTGCAACCTAAAAAAACCACAATCATCAGTACATATTTTAAAATATTTTCTACCAATATGGCAGAAAGGCAAATGCAGGTTTTATTGTGTAAAATGTAAATCAGTTAATGATCAATGTTGTAAGCAGAATATCCCTCCTGGATGATGATTCATTGGTGTTATCTCAGAGAAGGAGGTTATTGATAATTTGATACCTCATATCCACTATCCTAATCATTATTGTCAGAAAGTCTATTAAAGGTCATAGGTCATGGATCTAAAATTAAGTATGCCACAAAAAAAATATTGAGCAAGGGAAAAGGACAGACATTCTTATAGATTAAGAATTGCACTAAAATACATTGTATCAATTAATTTTGCTAAATTATTCTTTGATAAAATAAAGCTAGTCTTCAGTGGAGCACTTCTCATTTAAAATCAACTGGAGGTAGAAGTTGGAATATTAAAACCCCTACAAATCTGGGGTTTTTATCCTGTTTTATGCAGATGTGCCTTCAAAATGTATTTCTACTACAGATTATGCTGGAGTGCTCGACAAAGGAATAAGATACACTGTTGGGCTTTTTTTCTCTTTTACTCTTGAAGCAGTCTAGTTTTTGGACAACTCCACTCACTTTTCTAATTATTCTGCTAAATGAAGAGCTGAGAAGTCCCCATGCTCATATACCTCACTTAATCCAACACACACTCAACATAAACCAGGTTAAAGGTAAAACTAAAAATAAAGTATTACCATTTTCCTTTAGACAAAACATAGAACCACTGCAAGTATGGTGTCTTTTGGTGGCTATTAAGGCATTGATGGCAAAGAAAAGAAAGTCATGCTTAATTCCAGTCTAAAACAGAGATCACCCTCTTCATCTTTATATTCCAGCCATTAACCTGTATCACTTAAACAGCCCCTGTAGAATGGGACTCACTCATGGCATATCCTTTTCCACAAGCTGAACTCACAGAGGACAACATTTTCTACCAATGCTGCCAAGGACAGCGTTTTTCCTGGGATTCCCCACAGATTACTCCCAGGTCCAAATCTCCTCACATCCCTCCTCTCCACTGTTGCCCTATTTCCTGATTTCTAACATTCAGAAAGAGATCTGAGCCCTCCTCTCATTCCACCAATTACTCTTTTTGGAAAGCCTGGATGCTGCCTGTCCAGAGAGAACAAGGAACTGGACGCTAAGCCAGCCCTGGCCAGGCAGTGACCAGTGACCCTTCTGAGGCTGAGGGACCAGGGGAGGAGGTGACACAGCGCCAAACTGCCATTTTCATGTGACAGCCCTGAGCTTCTACATGAACATGTACAGATTACAGATGTCACACAGGCGCGTGGCTGGCATTAAAGACAGCAGCTGCTGAGTGCAGGCAGGAACTAATTCAGCCTTTGAAGGGAACTGTGACAAGTTTCAACCAGAAAAGAGGCTTAACCACAAAAATTCAAATAAAATACAGTGTATCTTAGCATATAACTCTGTCCAAAGTGTGACATAGCTCTCTGGCTTTCTGTTTGGTGAGCTGAAATAGCCCAAAGCCAGCAGCAAAGGTGATGGGAGTTGTGCGTGAGGAAGCAGAAGGAGCACAAGGAGATTCAACGCATGCTGAACAAAGAGCTGGAGAAGTTGAAGTAATGGAGAAACCAGCATTTTCCCTTTTAGTGACAGGGATGAAGTCAAGCCTAGGTGGCTGGACTCACATCTCAGGGGCTGACACAACATCTCCAGGTTGTGTGACTCTGTACTGGAGTCATCAGATGCCACAGATCACCTGTCGGGCTAAGCAGCTACAGGGCTGTGGCATCAGGAAATTTCCATTTGAGCTCTACAGAGTCAGTTTGGCACAGGTCTGGGTGCAGCCAGGGGGTGGTGACAGGAGCTGAACTCCACAGACACTGTGGAGTGTTACAAACCCCAGAGCACCATGTTCAGCTGAGGCTGGACCTACACGTGTAAATCATGCAATGTTGAACAGGTTTTTTTCTCCCCCTTATGGGATTTAGAAGCTTTTTAGAAACTAGGCTGTGGTCTCTGCTGTTTTCTCCCACAAAGTTTATGTTCTTCAACAGGACGGTTGCCTCCGGCACTGACTCAGGAATGCCAACTGTAATTAAAGACTTGGAAAAAAAAAACGTTTAATGGCTTATTCAGGTTGACAAGTGTTGTCCTACCTTGGGAATGTCTATGAGCCTAATAGGTGTAGCTTTCCATTCAGATTTCCTTGCTGCATCGTTTGATATTAGCTTTCCTTTTGCAGGTTTTTCAGACCTATGTTTAATATAAGCACTTGGTAATCTTGTACTGAAATCATAATAAAATGTCACAATAATTTATTCACTGGGAATATTTTGTCAGCTTCTTGTATTAATTCCCCTCAAAGCTAATTTAGATGCTTGTTGTCTGTGTATTCCACATCTGTCTGTATTAATAATTGTGCAAGTGTCTGAACAAATTATGACATTTTACAGCATTTAAACATCCCAAAGACCTTACATTTTCTGTGAAAGTGGAGAGGTTGTACTATAATTTATGGACATTTTCCCATTAATCTCTGAATTATTTTGGCAGCCACTGCCTAAAAGCAGCAGGTACCTGGCAAGGACAGAATATCTGTCAGACCATGAAGGGTGCCTGCATTCACTGGAGAGATAAATGGGAGCACCGAAATAGAGTTAAGCCCAGAGATGGAAGCTCATCCTCAGACAGCCTTGCCAAGCTTGTTTCTTTATAGCTTACAGCTTTCATTGTGGCTTAGTGAATGTTGTTAAGTATTCTGTCAAAGTAAACTTACTTTTCCAGACAAGTAGCTCTGCAAAGCCCTAAGGTGCCACTGCTAATACTTGAACTTGTTTATTGTGCAGGGTTTTTTTGGGTAAATCATATAGGTACTGTAATAAAAAGCCCAAGTTTTCTTAAAATGTGTTTTCTAATCCAAAACATCTAGGAAGGTTTTTAATTTTTACCTCTTCCATCCAGCTGTTATGGGAAGACAGATTATTTCTTAAGATTTGTCATTTATAAAGAAGCATTTTTTTCCATGGACTTTGAGAGCAGGAAAGTATGGATCATTCAAGTTCCTATGATGGGGACGTTACTCTATAGAATCTTAATTCACACACATCACTGGAGACACATATCATGGAAGGCCTTTCTGCATCTTAGGCTACAACGTTTTTAATGTCTAGAACACGTAATTGTGGTGTTTAAACTTTGAGGAAAAAGCCCCTGAAAATCAAAATGATAAGACTATCTTAAAGATGTAATTTCAAATTTTGTGTGCCTACTTATTTAAAATATTCTTTTAGGTTCTTACCTAGTCACTTAAAATACATTCTGTCAGTTAGCTAACTCCTGTTCAAGCCAGAAAATGCAAACAAGTTTATAGCATAATTAGAAAAAACGTAATGGGTTGAAATAAAGAAGCTTAAAACTTAAAGGAATTGTAAGAAATCTTTTCTTAGAGAGAAAGAAGAAATATTAATACCATGAAAACCATGACTGTTTAAAGTTGTATACTATAGCTTTTCTTTTCTTAACGAATTATCAAAATTTAACATTAAAAAAGGAAAGCTTCCAACTCCATTACACTTTTCCTGAGAACTGACTTAAGAACATTCAGTGATAGTTCAACAGAAGACAATATAACACCTTAAAAGCATCAAGATTTCTTGTACCATGCTGGGTATGTTTATTTAGGCCTAACTGGAGCTAAGGAAGCAGGTTTTCCATTGTTTTTTGCTAATCATATCGCAATGACTTAGAGCCAAGTGAAAATAAGACCACAGGTTCTACATAAGAATCTTTGCCACTGTGCAAATGTACAGTGATATTTTCCCAATCATAGTTAACCAGGTTTTAAATGTGGTATAATGCACTGACAGCAGCTGCTTTAAGAGATTCCTTCCCCTACTCATGTATTTACAATCCATATGCTTAAGTGGATTTCACTTAACAACTGTATTAATGGACTTAGTTACTAAACATTTGTGGATCATGTAACTGTTATGTCATTATATGCTAAATGAAGCTTAGTTGTAAGCCTCAGATCTTTAATCCAAGATCAACTCCTCCAGCTCCACAGAGGTGTTATTTGCATTGCTTTCCATTTGGATCAGCCTGTGACATGACTACAGAATTAACAAGCCTTTGCCCTAATTATTCTCCCTCCTCACTTCCAAGGGATTTTGGATGCTTTTTTTTTTTTTTTTTTTTTTTTTTTTTTTTTTTTTTTTTTGGCACAACAAGACAGTGGAAGTTTTGTTTCTTATTGCACATTCACCAGCAATATCTATTAATAGGCAGGTCCAGTATTGCCTTTTCCCTAATATATACTTGCAAGAGTAATGTGACCTTTTGAACTGATGAAGAGGCAGAGAAGGAACTAGTTGACCTAAGAGATCTCTTTCACCTCTAATTTCCATGGGAAATTAGTTCACTGACCTCATTTGCAATGTTTGCTGTCAAATAATGATCCTGTTAGGAGGTTATTGCCGAAAATATTGAAATACATTTCAACACTGCTTAGAAAATTACGCAATAAGCTCTTTTCATTTGCAACTTCTATTGAATAGTACATTGTGTGGAAGTATTTGTATTTAAACAGTTCACTCAAGCAAGCTCTGTGAACATATTGAGTGTTTTGAAAGCCATTACAAAAATCACTCATTATGCACTATGTAGTAAACTCAGACCTATCAAAATCAAGCACAGACTTTTTCCCAAAGCGGTCATAAACAAAAGTATAGAATACCACTGAAGCTTATTTAAGTCAATATTTTGGGGATTAAAAAAAAAAAGAACCCTATGTGGATCAAACAATGGTCCTTAGAAGAAAAATGAAAAAGCAATCATTGAATTGCATCCCATGAGAGGAAATTGGGCCAAAATTGATCTGGATAGCCAAATTTATTATTACATGAAGTGAATGTACAATGAAATTTGATTAGAGCAAGTGTGCCATCATTCCCTTTTGCAAGATTGAGCACAGAACAGCACAGCCTTGATGAAAGGAATCGATAGCATTGAAAGCAAAATTGGAGGGCTGTCAAATCATCTTAATTCCTATTTTCTGAATGAGTGCAGTGAGATTGCTTGATGCACATGGTAATAACCAAATTAGTGTGCTTTTGACTCAGTTCAGAGTCAAGCCTCTATAAAACTTAAATAATATTGCTAAAAGGAAGAAAAAAACTCAAACCCACATGAAGCAGAGATACTACAAAATACATGTTTCACTTTGAATTTTTAATTGGCAGAGCTGCATTTATCCTAATTTTGTAGACGTTAGGATATGTAAACTACAACTTCACATCTGTTAATAGGCATGGTGACTAGCAATCTTCTTCTCCCATGACTGGAAAGATAATCTATTCAACAGGCACTCACACATATATGCACAACACACATAGCAAGAATCGACCCACGAGTCTCTTTGAAATCCATCACTCAGAAGTGCATAGTAAAGAATTTGAGATTTTTCTCATGAAATTTCCTCAGCAAGGTTTGAGGGTGGTTTCAAGGTCAGCTGAAGGCATCCTAAAACTGAATTGCCATCAAATCCTACCTCCCCACATCCCCCTCACATTTCCTCTCAACCTCCCTCACGCACAGCAAGGCAGCTGTTGATGTGGCCCAGAAGTGTGATGACAAGGAGGCAAGTGTGGCAAGGCGGTAAAGGCTGCGTGGCTGTGTGTCACCCACCACACCTAGAGAAAAATTCAAGACTCACTCATAAATCTACAGATTCTTCAGCAGAGACCTGAGCTCTGTTTTGATCATATTTGCATTGCTTTTAACAGCTTGCTGGTGCCTCCCCCAGCAGATGTTCCTCTCCACGCCCTGTGCATGCAGGACCCTCCTGAAGATCAGCCTGGGGAAGCCCAGAAGAGCATCTCAGCAGCTACAGATTAACGATGTTCAAACTTCCATCTGACATTCTTAAAGGGATATTTGAAATTACAAGTTTCTAGCTTTGAGGAGTGTTGCGTTTTCACAAGTACAAGCTTTGAGAAATACATTCTTTACGTATAAAAAAAATAATCTGCGGTTGCAGCACAGAGAAGAGTCAGGGCGAAACCTGAGAAAGAGCATCTCAGCAGGGAGTCTCTGCATCTCTGGTTGCCTCAAAATGTGAACATCAGAACTGTCACCCAGCACTAACACTTCATTAGTCCCCACCCTTAAACAAATAAATAAAGCACACTGTCACAAAGGCACAGCAGTAAATGCAGATTTTTAGGTACTCTGCTTATATAATTAACAAAAAGGTAGAAAATGAACAAATGGTTCGGGACAATTACATAATACTAAAGCCTAATCCAGGACTTTTGTAACAGGTGGATCCAGGAATGTGATGGATCAAGCAATGTCCGGCTCTAGCCAGATCTTGAAGCATGTGAGGACAAAAGTAATTTTATTACTCTATCATACCTAACTAATACAGAAAAAAGCTCCTATTACACTTAGGAAGTAGGTTTAAAACAAGAGATATTTTATAATAGCTCATAAGCCAGCAAAAGAATCTTTTATATACAGTTGCCGAAGACAAAAAGGACTCTCAATTCTCCTTTTCGAACTATTACAGGTGAGTCACATTCAAATCTAAGATCTTTAGCTACATGGTTTATATTTTTGTTATTTCTTTTACTTTTTTTTTTAATCTGAGTTTGGGGAAAACATACTGATGGACTTACACAAACAAGATCTCTTAATCAGGACATTGACTTTTGTAGAACTAAAAAAAAAAAAAAAAAAATCCTAACTGCTAATTCTACCCATATGACAGAGGAGTAAGGTAAGAGCACTAAACATAACAACAATACAGAACAGGTGGACAAGGCAAAGCTTTTCTCATGATGAATCCAGTAAATGGACAGATCATATTGTAATTTAAGAGACAATGTTGCTGCACTGAAAACCTGGAAACTTATAAAAAACATATGGAACACCTTCAGCTTTAACATTTGGATTTGGCCACACGCATGATGTCCTTGATAGTTATTGTGAGCCAGGCACTTGTTTTTAATTTGTGGTTCATCTGTAACAGTAGATTGCTGAGAAGGGTTAATAATATAGAGCATTAGCTTAAAGGTCTGTCAGCTGGCTGAACATGGTGTTTGGATTCTTAGGCTGTCAGGAAGCAAAGCAATGTCTTTATTTACTTATTTTAAAATAAGACATGGAAGCAAACAGCCTGACATTTATTGCATTTAAAACACAGCAGTGCACAGTGACCTGTTCAGCTCCTCCACGTGGGCACCTATTGAGAATACCAACTTGTCCACTATCACGAGTTCGGGATGCACTTTGTACTTGTTTTCCTATGTACAGAAAAATTATCCTGTATAGTGTTAGGCACTTGCAATTCCCACTCGTACAATTCTGTCCATAACAATGTTATCAGATGGTAGTGAAATGTTTATAAACCTGCACCAAAACTCATTTCATTTGCGGTTTGTACAGAAGCAAATATTTCTTTGTCTCATTGCTTGGTGCCAATACAGCGCAAATTGCTTCTCCAAAGACTTGGGGCAATGAGACTCTAAGTGTGAGCTGTTAATAACCATTGTTGGTGACACAGGTTCTGCGAGGATATCAGAAGGTTCTAACCAGCTTCCAAACTAGAACTTCTGGGTTTTCACTGTCTTCTCACGGGTGAAGCAAGTTGATCCAGAACTTACACAGATTAGCTCGGAAAACATTTATTTACACCACAATGAGAAAAAACAAAACAAAACAAAAAACCCCTGCATAATTCTAAAAATTCCTTGGGTAAAGACCTTTGGTAACTGAATTGTCCCAGTGGATGAGATCTCAAATCTGCTAGAAAGCTCACAAGGAAATAATACCTTTCCTGCTGGCCATATAAAATACACCTGGTGAGCTATTTAAAATACAGCTTAACTACTTGGATGCTCTGGTTACTGAAGAACTGTGGCCACTACTCTTAGAAAACAAATGAGCTCCCTATATCACAATTTCAAATGATCACAATTTATTGTGATCATTAATGACATCTGCTAGGCTCCTGTGTCACTTATTAAGATGATTTTTAATTTGATGTGTCTATTATCAGTACAAGAGCCTTTTTTACCATAAAGTTGTACAAGTATTTAGACAAATGAGCAGATAACTTTTAACTACAATGATGTTCTTTTGCTCCCTAAAGTTCAGTTAGACATTACTTTCGCCAGTATTGTCATTAATTGCATTAGACACATGAAGTCATTTGGTGTCTTCATTAATTCAAAGTACTCCTCTAAACTCTAGTTTTAGAGCATTTCACAATGAAAGTGATGGGTGGAGCAATTTCTTTTGTTCAAAGTCACATTTTAATCTTGCGGTCAAACCTTTTTGCTGTATCAAAGAGTTCAGTGCTTGCATCTCTTGCAAGAGCTGAAATGAAGGGCTGCCTTTTAGCTTCCTTGGATGGCAGGGAAGAGATGCACCCTAATTCCATGGATGTTTGCTGCAGCAGACTGATCCTGGTGCCTGCAGAAGCAGTGATGTTCACAACATAGGTCTCAACACATATGCAAAATAATAATAGCCATACTTGCATATTTGCAGTGGCAAACAAGAAGTGTTTCCTCTAACTAGCTCAGTAAAAGGAAAATCACTGAAAGGCTGAAAATCAGCAGCTACAGGTGAAAGAGTTTGTAGAACCCCTGCCCAATCCAGGGGTATTTGGCTGTTCTGCTGGTTTGTCAGAAATAGAAATACTACAAATTTTTGCAAGCTCACTGTATTCTCATCCACAGGCAAAAGAAGTAACTCTGGGGAAGTGACTTCAGGTTGCAGTTGTTTACACAGAGCATTGTTAGAGCCCTAAGGAAAAGGTTACTTTTCTGCAGGTAGCTTGGAAGAAAATCTCAGTGAATTCGGCAGTGATTTGCAGCATGCCATGTTCTGTGATGGCAGAGGTGCAGTTTCATCTCATGGCCTTGTGTTTGCAATTTTATACTTTTTCTGTGGTTGTGGTACAAACCATGTCTGTGCTTACATAGCTTCAGCCCTGCCCACAGTGCTCTGATTTATCTTCTTTTTCCTTAAAAAACTGGAGTGATTCAGTGGTGATAATCTTCTGTAATACTGTTCCTGACTGAAGCTGCAACCCCTCTCTGTGAATGGAAGAAATTGTTTCATCTGAGCTCTAATTTCTTCTGCTGTACGTCCAAACTTACACGTGGCAACTGATTATTTTAAAGCAGCTACTTATTATTTTGTTAATTTGCAGGTTTTATTGTCACTTTACCATTTCTGCTATACAGACAAAACTGTTGACATTCAGCTACACTTTTCTTAGGTCCCCCAAAAGTTCTGAGCCGGGAACAAAGCCCTGCCTTGCATATCAGTGTGGAGAATGATATCAAACTCATACTAGTGCTCAGTCATAGAGACTTTCCTTCTCTTATAAAACTCATTAATTGTGGGCATGGCCTTTAAAAAATATTTATTCACAAAGTTACATAAGAGACTTTAGGCTTACTCAAGGCTTGTAAAAGCATGCAGAAGAGTCCAGGCTTAGAAGAAACACCCTCATTACCACTCAGATGCATACAGATGGGAAACAAGCACTCAGGGTATGTAGTGACAGAGGAACAGGGAGGGCAGAGCATAGCCGCAGTTACAGGCGCAGCAAAAACAATTCCTAGATCAGAATTTCTGATTTTCTCTTTCTTACAGAGCATCCAAGAAGCACTTTCAGCTATCCAGAGCCAATAACAGACTACAGTGCACAGTGTCTAAGCAATTGGAATTTGCAGTCCTAAGGGTCAGGCAAAAACTAAAGTCATGACTCTGAATTTTAGGAAAGCAAACTTCCAGCTCTTCACGGAGTTAGACAGTAGGATGCCCCGGGAAATATCCTTCAGGGTCAAGGGAGGCAAAAAGGGAAGGTCACAGAAGGTGTACTCCTTGGAGCAGCAAGACTGGCAAACTGATAAATACAGACTGAGTTACTCAACTACTTTTTTCCCCTCAATCTTCACTGTCAACCTCTACTTTAAAAATACCAGTCAGGTGAAGTCCCCATTGGCTAGAAAAAGGAAAATATTGCACCCATTTTTAAAAGAGGGTTAAAAAGGAAGATCCTGGGGCTGACCTTTCAGCCTCACCTCTATGCCTGAGAAGATCAAGGAACTGATCCTATCAGAAGCTGTGCTGAGGCACATGGAGGACAGAGAGGTGATTCAAGACAGACAAGGGCAAGTCCAATCTGAGCAGTGCCGTTGGCACAACAGGGATGAGATGCCATCCACAGGGATGTGGGGAAGCTCTAGAAGTGGCTGCCCAAGGAACCTCATGAAATTCAACAAGGCCAAGTGCAAGGTGCTGCCCCTGGGACAGGGAAATCCCAAGCACAAACACAGCTGGGCAGAGAATGGATTGAGGGCTGCCCTGAGGAGAAAACCTGGCGTGTTGGCTGACGAGAAGCTCAACATTACTCAGCAATACACACTTGCATCCCAGAAAACCAACTGTGTCCTGAGATTCATCCCACGAAGGATGGCCAGGGTATTGCAATAACAGTATGCCAGAATACTGGTAGGGAACAAGTCACAAAGGCTGCTTTTAAAGGTTAAACATTTCCGTAGGATGAGTAGATAATCAAAACCTCACGAATTAAGTATTTATGAAAAAAATACAGAAATGTAGATTTTTGAAAGAGCTGTAGATCACAGTTTGTGGTAATTTCATTTACTATTTACCTCTGCTTCAAATCACTCACACACACATAGAAAAAGCTTTAGGAAGTCCTAGTTTTCTGTTCTCACCAAGCCTGTCCACCTATCTGTGCACTGAAACAAGTCTGTATTATCAAAATATGGGCTTATCCTGGTCAAATTATTACTCTAAGTGGTCCATGGAATTCTCAGCTAGACAAAATCTCAAATGCATGCACATTTTGCATTCTTTCAGTAATCATTCTGGATTGCTTTCACTACCACATCTCTCTGATGTCTTGTGAAGCTTTTCTCCATCGTTGGGGTTTATTGTCACAGGAGTTTATGTAGATATTACAGTGACGATATCCAAAGTTAAATGATCACTTACAGTATCATTCCAGGAGACAGCCTAATAATATAGTGCTCTGATAAAAACGGCTCTGTGTGGTTAAAAGGCCTAGACCCAAACCAAACAGAAACTATCCTGATTTTTTTTTTACTCATTCTTCAGTAGCATGCTGCTGAAATAAAGTAATTCTTTAAATGAGACCCGTGGTAATGCACACATCCACAAATATCATTATTCTCTGAGGTTCCTTTGCTTCATCAACAGGACACAGGGAACAGTCCGACTGCTCCTCCTTGGTAATTTTATGAATGATACGAATTACACAAAGTACACCAGCAAAAGAAAACTAATTTGAAGTAACTGAAGAAATGCACTTGGCTTTCATAGTAAAGATCTAACTTCATGAACTGAGAGGGCTAAAAATATCATGCCGTGGTTTTAATTTTTGCACTTATTTAAGGTAGATACTATGGAAATCTTGACAGACATTGTAATTTCATTTTCTACAGTCTCATGTGTGTGAGCCAGCTGCCTTGCTATCTAGGTTAAGCTTATATAACTGAGAAAGCAGCTATTCACAAACGATAATATTTATTTTCACTGTTCTTTTTCCTTGTATTTATCATCATAATATTATTTTTCTTTCCTGCCTGCTCTTAACCTCTGGTTGCACTTGGGATTTGAAAGCAGGGGATGCATTAGGACTGAGTTGGGGTTTATGCATAGTGAGTATGGGCAAGAATAAGTTCTCACAGATTAATAATGCTGTGATGCAGTGTCAGTAGACCTTTGCTTTGGTTCTCCTGCATTAGCCAAGTCAAACTAAGATTAGACAATCTTAAGAAAAACAAGGGGCCTTTGTCTCCACTAGCACCCTCATCTAAAGTAGTTCATAACTTAATGCTACTGTTAATTGGTGAACATTCTAAAATATGTCAGGACAAGTTTAAATAGGAGGCATTAATTGGGATTTGTCCCATATGGGAATCATCTCGGGCCTGCACGAACAGGGAGACAAATGAAAATCTTTGCTCCCGTTCGAAACGTGACCTCTCTGGGCTTATTTGGGCTCTTGATATAACAGGCACTGAAACAGCTAATTAGCTTGGCACTGTTTCAGACAGCTGGATTAGAGTCAGTGATAAAATGCAGCAGAAGGCACCTCTTGGCACAGGTCCCTGTAACTCATCCCGCCAGCCTGGAAATCCAGCGGAGCAGAGGGGTCCGCCAGGCTGGGGCTGGAGGCTCCTTCCGAGCCCAGAGAAACCAAGCCATTTGTCAAAGCCATATTTAACTGTACATGCTTTACTGCAAGCACAGAGCAATATATCTACCCTAAACAAGCCCCAGGACCGGGCCAAGCTACTGTAAGTGCCTCCCCTGTGAGCAAATACTCTGCCACTCCTTGTAGAAGAGTTTCACAAACTCAAGGCTGCATTACTCTCCATGGACGTGGTAGCAACTCATAACCTTTTAACACGGAGCTCAGCTACACTCACTTTACACCAGGTAGCATGAATTTTGTATCAATGTGCTCTAAACTACTTGGGAAATATGCTTAACATTTTATGCTCCTGAAGTGATAGGGGTAGCCAGCATGACAGGGAAATGTTTCAGAACAAGGGGAATACAGTTCTTGGAGAATAGAGTTCTTGGGTAAAAAACACCAGCATAAGGAGGCGCTTCATCAGACAAGAATAAACAACATCCATGTTCAGAAACTGGTTTGGGGATTAAAAGAAAATTCTCAATGACCATCATCTCTGCTGCCTTCACTGTTGTGTGCTACCTCACAGGGACAAAATCTGGGTGTTTTATTGAACAATGGTTTAAATTTAACTTCAACAAGCCGTTCAGCTAAAGCAGCAGTTACATGCACTATCCTTCTGTGTTTTACAAGATTTTTATTAATTTAAAACTTATGAATGTAATTGAAGAAACATGATACTGTACTGACACAGTAGAAAGGAGCTTATTCAGTTACTCCATATGATTGAGTCTGCTTTGACATTCTCATGTTCATATATTCTAATAAAGCCTGAGTAGCTTTCTATTCCTGTTTTCTCCTCATAGCCTTCCCACTCTACACCTTCCTTTGAAAAATGATATTAGTATGAGATAACATATTTGCACATTTTGTGTGTACAATTAGCAGGAACGTTGAAGAACGTATTCCTGCAGCAAAGAACAAGGGTTTTAACCAACTTTGCTATTATATGTTCCCTGAAATATATGAAGAGATTTAAAACATTCATCTCAGAGCACAGCTATGGCAGGCTCGCATCGTTTCCCATCCACCTTACATTCCGTATGATGCGAAGGGATTCACGGAGCTTTCTTTTCTGCTCTTGTTACAATCTTTGTCACTAGGAATGAAGTCTCCAAATTTTAATGCCTCATATATTTTGTCAGCTGCAGTGGTGTGCTATACTACCCTGACCTTTTTGATTGGCTTGCCATTTCAGTTCTCCCTATTTACAGCTTCATTAACCTGTGGGGGGAGAGGACTGGCTACCAATCAAGGGATGGTCTAGTGAAAAGGTCAGCATGGTCCAGCATATTTACAATCCCTCCACAAACCAAGTTTGTGCAAGTTGTAGCTGTAGAGTTCCCCATTTGGGACGGCGAAGTTGCAGCAGTAGGAAAAAATGAAGTGACATGAGTTCAGCCCGAATCCCAGACATTAGGAAAATGAAAGGAAGCAGAAAAAAGCCTCCAACTCAATTTCAGAGAAATACCACATCTGTTAGCCCACAGTTCTTAACACAAAACATTTAATCTCAACTGGATGACACTACCCAGATAAGTGAAATCTACAATTATTACTATTTTGAATTAGTTTTGAAGTCAACTCTAAGAAACATATTGCCTGTTTAATATAATCCTGGGAAGAAAGAATGAAAATTGAGCAAGCTCTTTTACAGAGAGAACTTTTTAAACAGGAAATATCTGAAGTTTGCCAACATTCTTTGCTATAGACTTCACTAAACATCATCTTCCATATGAGAAAACATTAGTAATAGTTATGTAATTAGTGCCATTTTAAGATAATTCAAAACTGATTCATAAAACAAACTTCTATTTAGACCACAAAGAGATAGGAAAAAACTTAGACTAAACATGGAGTTTGATAGCAGAGGGCACTGTGCTATAGGAAGCTCTGTCTTCCAGATAAGAAGAAAAACTAAATTAATGACCACTTGTGATCACTGAGGTTGTTTAAGCATGTTAATCTGACTGACCTGGCCAAACTCCAGCTTCTGTAATTACACGGCTCTCAGAATACCTAATTTTCTCTAAATGTAATTGTTTTGTGGTGGCGGTGGGGCAGAGGGAAAGAGCCTCCTTTGCTACGTACCTGAGAATTCCTACTTGAAGAAGAACAGAATTTATGTGGTGAAAACACAAGAAAATCATTCTACATTCAGAGGTTTGAACTGGTTATGAAATCACCTGGGAAAGTAAGATACAATGAAGAAATTTTAAAAAGCAAGACTGCCCCCACAATCATCACAATGGATAAATAATGCCAGCTCCAACTAGTATTTTGTCTTTTTTGCAAGATACTACTTCTCTCCAGAATTAGAAAAAACCAGACTCATTAAAGAAATGGGTGAAACAGTCATTAATTCAACTGTTCTGGTCCATAAGGATGCCACTGTGTGAGGTTTGGTTTCTCCTATCCATTTTAGCCCTTTTGCCACACCTTCACTTCAGCTTCCCACAATCATGACCAGTACACGTCCAGGGGCTGTTGTAATTTACTTCTTTATCTGTTATTCTTTATGTAAATTAAAACAGCACTTAGGAAACAACTAATTGCTTGTGCTAATGCTTCAGGTTCTAAACAAGAGAAAATTTTAGGCCCAAAAATAAAAACATAAATAAAATTGAAGTAGCTCAACAATGTCAGAGTGGTAGATTACAAATGAAGCATGAATTAAGTCAAACATTTATTGCATCATGGAAGGTTATGCATGTACTGCACTGGTGTTAGTAGCTACACTTGGAGCATGTACATATGATCTCATGCATCTGAAGACATTGAAATACTTATATTTCTCTTCCCATTTAACCCTTGAGAATATTAAGGTCCCACCCATTTTGATATTGTTTAATATCCTTCTAAGTTAGTGCTTTTTTTCCTTTTCTCAGGAAATCAACCCACCCTTTCATAAGGTATATTCATATTTGTTGACTGTAAAAGACCATGAGTGTTGTGCAAGCAGCAGAGCACAATGGACAGTGAGACTATCAAGGCAAACTATAAATAAACAAAATCTTAGATTGTACTGACATATCCCCTATATATAGACACACACATGCACACACCAGGATTTGAACAAAAACCTCGTCATTTCATGACTTCTCTTTGATGTGTTAGTCACACAAAATGGTTTTAAGAAGTGTTATACTAAGTGGTCATTTTCACTTTATTTACCACAAATTAAAACTGCAAAATTAATTAGATCCAATTGATAATCAGAGGAATCTGCTCCAAAGAAATAATCTGACATATTGGTAACTTGGTAATGTGTTAAATTTCTGTAGGCCACTAATTTTTCTTGGCTTCCTCTACATAAACATCTAATAGCAAAAAAAAAAAAAAGTAAATCAACACAGTTTTATTGAAGTCTGTGTTGATTTAAGCCATCTGAAGTTCTGGCTCGGTACTGAGATTATTTGTTATTAGAAGCAAAGCATACATAAAACCTAGGGTATTTTATCTTTAGAGGCTTGGCTGGAAATGTTGTTCTTGGGTGCATGAAGCAAACTGAAGACAAACATTTTGAACACGAAAAAAAATTGCTCAGATTTCGTGACCTCTGAAGAAAAAAGCTGATTGAGTTAGTCAACTTAATTCTACACCCATGGTTTTGTTTGTGTTGTTGCTTATCACACATGCTCTCTTCCACTATAACTAAGCCGAATCCTTGCTTAATTAATTTTTATAATGTATTAGCGGACACTATCATAATTAAGACTTCTTTAATTCCCTTGATCATTATCTTCCTTGAGTCCTAGAAATGTTTTGGATAGATTAGAAACTCCTGAACCTACCCAGCTGTCCAGACTCCAACTAGCAGTCAGTGGACTCTCAGGAAAAGCCCAGAAACACCCAACAACCCAAACCAAATCAAACAAACAGGAACCACAATTGTTACTAAAGACCAAGTCAGTAAGTTTCTTCTTATTTATATATTGCTATCCATGAGAAAAGGCAGATCACAGCCTGTAGCCTGCTGGTGATAGTTCTCCAACCTGAACTACAGAAGATACCTGCAACCCTTTCCTTACCTATCATCTTCTTCTCTACACTATCCCTTGGAGATGCCAAGGCAAATAAATGCTAAATACCACTGCAAAATCTTTTCAAAAAATGAACTGCAAATTCCAGCTCCTGAGGGGAGGAATGTTTGCCCCAGCTTGTGGTGCTTCTGAGGACATCAGGAAACGTAAGAGAGCAGGAGGTATTAAGGTACCTCAAAAAGGTGATTATAGGATCTACTTGTTCCTTCTGATGAAACACTCCTTCTACCTGAAGACAATTTCTGATCTTTCTGAAGAAATGGAAACAGACTATATATAACCAGTTACTAGGGATAAAAAGTCTTTTTCCTGGCCAATGCAGGTGTCTGAGTGAGGTTGTGAAGCATGGGCTTCATTAAACCATTATCTGACTGAAAATGAAGCTTCCTTCATGTTTTATGAGCATCCCAAAAGCAAGGCCAGGAACACTCTTCACTCAGTGGTCCATGAATAAATGCAAATGAACACAGGCATTCAGGTTTCAAAGTTGGGGAGAACAGCATACCGAAACCATTACCATATAAATGAATTTTTTTTCTATACATACATGGACATGAGAGGTTAATTAAAAATGCACTGTTAAAGCTGACTTTGTAAGAAGCAGTCATTCAGCTCTTCCAATCAGGCCAGACCTTAAAAGCCATTTCACTTGCTTAATTGTAAAATTCTCCATCACTAATACTTTTCCAAAGTGATAAGGCTTCATTGTGTTTTTAAATGCCTAGTTTTCTAACTCATGCAATATCAAACATGAATTTTTTTCCTGTTGAGATGAATAAATAAAGTAAGGTTTACTAAAGCAATCAACTGGATACCATAGAAAAAACAAGCTTTCAAAGTGAAAAACCTACTTAAGTTTAGGCAACACCCCCCCATCTCACTTATTAAAAGAACAAAGGTTTCCTTTAAGTACAGAGAAAAGAAAACCCCATAAAAATTAAGTAAAAAAGGCATACAGAGTGACTGGGGAGATGAAAGCTGTGGTAGATCTCAGATGGCATGAGGTGTGCCTACAACAGAATTCAGGGAACAAAGAGGCTGAAGCCCCAAAGGGATCACCATAGGAGTAATTTCCTGTGATGAGCTCTAGTCTGGTCCTTTGGACCTTCTGGGAGCCCTGAAAGGAACCCAATCCATGTATTCTAAGGCTGCTTTGCAAAGTAAAGTAATAGAGGGAATGGGGAGGGGTTTTGTTTTCAGGAGGAAGCCTCTGCTGTGAACTGAAATGCTTCTACACAGCACTGTATTCTGGCTTGCAAATGGAAGAGAAATAGCAGATGTTCATCTCTCTTCCACAACGATGACAGAGTTTGTTTACAGGTTCCTCAAAAAGTCATTGCCACGTTCTTTCAATTGCCATTACGGATATTTAGTTGACATAATGCTTACAAAATGCAATCTAGACCTATCTCACTGCAGAATGCTAAACTCCTGCTTTTCCCCTCGGTGAAGGCTTGCGTGTGACCTGAGCGCAGCGGTTCAAGAGGTGAACTTTTGGAGAGGCAACAGAGGTGGAACGCATTAGTGTCACTTAGAGAAACATCAGACATTTTGGGGTCATTTTCGTACAAGCCACAGACAAACAAAATGCTGTGGGAATATTTCTTAGCCGAAACGTTTCACCCGTCCGTTTCTTGGAAGAGGATTTTATTTGAAAGAATGAAACATCGCCACCGCTTAAACGGTTTGTCCCTAGGCCAAGGAATGATCTCTGTGCTGAGTGGGCACAGCACTTTACAGGGTTGATGATTAAATGATAATGGCAGCGTTTCAACGAAAGCAACGTTAACTGCTTACAGCAAAAGCAGAAGTGGAGATCATGCTAGAGATTCCTAAAAGGTGAAAAGCATTTTGCTCATAGTTCCTCTCCGTCACAGAGGTGAACTGAGAGATCATGTAAGCCTCTCTGTGTCTTCCCACTTTTATGTTAATTTTTATCTACATCTCTTACTGATTTTGCTGTTTCTTGGTCTCTCTTTTTATACATATTTTTATACATAGATTTTTTTGGGGGGTTTGCTAGAAGTTAGATCTCCCCAGCATTAATAACAGCATGCCTGAAGCAGCCAAGATATTGTGGGAGAGGATTTCTGCATCAAAATATTGTAAAAAGTGCCTCTCTGAAGGAATTCACTGGGGGATCACATGATAGTTGCAGTTTCTGTTGTATTTCACTTTACATTTGTATGTCCACTTGAACCTGAGTATTAAGTCAAGTTTTAGAGAAACAGGATAGTAAATATCTGCATAAAACAGCACGAATGCTGCACATGAAAAGCAGCATAAATATGCATCCCTAGCATTTGCAAATAAATTCACATGAGCTCTGTGTCACACAAAAGATGGAATGGTGGTCATAACACCCAAAATCATAAGGAAAAAAAAGGGTCACTAACTTAATGCAAAAAGTGCATTTTATTTCATTTTAGAACCCTTTCAGACTTAAAAAGCTGAGTATTTTTAATGCTACATAGATAAATTTTCATGCTGAGGCCACCTGTGAAACAATAGAGATTTACAAAAGGACTGGGAAGGCAGAAGCCAAGAGAAGGGAAAAATCTCTCCACAGTTATGTCACTCTCCAAGGACAAAAGAAGTCTAATTGCGAGACATTTGCCACCACTTCCTCCACAGTCAGCAAAACCCTCTTAAGCAAAGAAGCAAATGCAGAAGTCAGCAGCAGAACTCACTTTCATACTTGTATTAATAGTGTCTAGGAATAAATTCAATTGCAACATCAAATTTCTCTACTGTACTCCTGCTTAGCTGAATAATACCATGCTGAGATCTAGGCTTCATACAAAACTTTATGAATGGCAAAGGAATAAAGATAATCATGTGAGAATTAATAGACGTCCTCAGCAATTCCTTACAAAGGCAAATAATGACTGAACTACTTGTTTATGTGCAGTTCATGATTTTACAATGCAAACAAATGTGAACTTATAGAAGAAAAGATTATGATGGAGCAATAAACTGACAAGGAGATTTTTTTTTCAGTGTGCTCATGCACAGGGAGATATTATGTGCCCAGATTACATTGTTATTTCTAGTGCCTCCTGCCCCACCAAGTGGACTAATAGTGTTATTTTTTATCATAAATTTGTATATTTTCCTTTCAGGACTAAATGAAGTATATGTTCCCATAGCAACAAAAGCTAATTCTTTCCAAATTTAAGTCAGACCCTTTAGCACTGAATTCCATGGAAGCTTACTTTCATACGGATCTTTGAAATGTGCTCTTATACAGGCAGTTTTAATCTGCAAAGCTCAAAGATGGAGGGGGGGAAGATCAGGAATCTATACAAGGCATAATACGCACATCTCTAAATGCACCATAAAATTTCTTAATCCTTCACATACCCTGAAAAATCTGTTTAACATGTCTGCTGCTGCTTTTTACAAAATTTTTGTTCCAGAACGTAACAATGGCTGTTAGTTTGCAGTTTCCTCACAGAGAGCCTTGGAAAATGTGATATTCAGTGAGTTCCAGCTTTCTAACAAGAGGGACAGCTATTAGGCACTCAGTTTAAATAAGCAAATAAATATTCTTTCAGCACACGAAATTAATAGGGCTAGAGAAGACTTCCAAGAACAAGAACAACAGGACCAAACCAAATGCCAACTCATGTTCCAAAACCTTAAGGAAAAACTTACTACACTGTGTTTAGAATAAAGAAAGCTCATTTAATCAAGAATCTTAACATTTAATTCACGTCCCCTTTTTAAAAGGTACACTGCACACCACCTCCACCCCTCCCAGAGTGAGTTTTCTTTCCCCTTGTAGCTGAAGGTGTCCCTTCACTCTTCTCATGGGAAAGCCACCTCATGGTTTCTCCTCTGCCACTCACACTTTCATTCCAATTTTTGAAAGACTAAGTAACCTCTTTAGTAGAAGTTGCTGAATGGTTGGCTCCGTTTATACTGTTCTATTATAAATTTTTAAAATAGCTCACAAAAGGGCTAAAGCATGTGCTCAAATTTTATCTCAAACTACACAAGTCAGAGAGTAATTTCTCTTTGTGGAAGATGAAAGGAAGGTTAAACCATACTAAGTTCAAAACTTTTGGCTACGGGAGGTGTCATTAAAGTTCCATAACCAAGCAATTTTCACTACATTCATAACAGATCAAATCCTCCCACTTCCCTCTTGTATTAGAATGAATTTTATAATACAGCAGTGTAACACAGCACTTGTGTTAAAGTTTCATGGTTTCTCAGAAAAAGCATCTTCTATCTACCATTCAGATTGTAACACCCATCCACTCCAGGGACACCCCAAAATCACTACACTTCTATCTAATGACCTCTGTCCAGTGATATCTGAAATATTATTGACACTACAAAGCAACAAAATTCTTGGAAAACTATATTATCAAACAACTATTCAAATAGAAGATGAAAGTATTTGCCAAATGGTCTGGTAAGTGTGAGTGCAATTATGCCTCAGAATAACTGGACATTAACACATTAATGACCAGCAACCTAGAAATTGCTTTATTTTACTTTTATTGAGACTTTAGTCCAGTTTTGCTTAGTTTTTCCCAACCAAGGAAGCAACAAATCTGGGGAAAACACAAAATCTGCAGGACAGCAGTAGGTATGGTAACAGTTGTGCCTTCATGCAACCAAGAAAAGACAAAATAGCCCAGTCCACAGGAGAAAAACACTAACATGCTTCATGCAATTCTCTAAAATCACAAAAATTCTTCCTTATTAGAAGGAAGAGTAGGAGCATAGCCTAGTCAGCATGAAATAAGGAACTGAATTCCCATTATAATGTGTTCTGTCTGCAAAGGTGGCAAAGCACAGAATCGAAACAAATTTACTGGACTGCAGCCCAAATGGCCACTGTCCTTTATAAGGTACTGAGACAAAACAGCAAAACAGCGGAACAGAGGAACACCAACTGTGTTTATTGCAGTTTTATAGAAGCAAAACATATCCTTTTAAGATGTTTATATTTACATATCTCCTACCTTAAAACAAACATACTGACTGAAGGCTCACCCTATGAAAAATTACAACTGGGATGTTTAGAAAAGCAACTTTAGATTACAAAGATATTGATTTAATATATTTTTTATTCTTTCCTGCTCTTTCTCAAGATATGAGTGTTTTCATCTTCCTCATTATAAGACAACTGCGCCGAAGTGACAGCTGCTAAAAATGTACATCACTCATGCCCTTGGTTTGAAACATTAGGAATGATGGGCACAGTTCTGGTCTCAAACATCTCGATAAATCCCACCATTAATCTCATAGCAAGGCTCTAATGTTTTTTTATAAGGTATTACTCGATATATGCTTGCATTCCAAAGGCTGATATGGGTATATATGCAACATAAGCCTGGAAGACATCCAGGGTTATTTGATTTTTAAAATTCATCACTAAGTCAGGCTTACAGAATTATGCAATAACACCAGGAATGGCCATTGCAAAGCATCAGCTGCTTTAGCTTCTGCTACTCTAATCTTTTTTGCATATCACAGGGAAGCAAATCCTGAAATAGGGGCTGTTATATACTGGAAGCATTTCTGAAGAGTTGGTAATTTTTTAAGACCTTAAGATCACCATAATCCAAACTATTTCCCTGGTTAGATTTCAGCTCCCCTGTGCCGATTAAACTTTCCAGACAAACCATATAGAATCACAGATATATTCCTCTAAAGCCTTTTACATTTCTACTCCCTTTCCAACATTCACTCCTGAATTATGCATTTAATGCGAACTCAGAAACTCTTTAAATATCTCATCATCTTTTATTTAGAGACAGCTTAACATGAAAAGTCCTGTTAGAAGGATTTGTTTTACATTTTTAAAGAGCAATATTTCCTTTACAGCCAAGCTTTAAGTGGTCTTACTTAAAAGCAGTCTTAGCTTCTTTCAGGAGTTTTTATTGGATTTGCACTAGTGGCAGTAAAAGCCATTTCTAAGTGTCTAAATCAGTAGCAATACGTTTTGTGTTTGCCCTGATGTTAATAATTCTTCAAGCTAAAAAAAAAGAAAATAACCCCCTCAAGCCCCCAACAGCGCATATAAACATTTATTTCTATGGATTTCTCTTCCTTTCCATATCTGATGTTTTCAGAGATGATCAATATGGCAATTTCCTGCCAACCCAGAAGGCTAATTACCACTCATTTTCAGAGACTGACAAGGCAGAAGTATTAAAGTGTTCTGAGAATAAGTCACAGGGACTCATTAAAGAGCTCTGGAATATGGTTCTTTGCCTCTTCCTTGGGGAAATGGACAGCTCTTTATGGTTTATGTGAAGAAGTCGGGTGGTAGCACCAGTGAAATTCAGGTGGCTGGGGTGCAAAAGCAGTGACCAAGTATTTGACTGGAAGGGGATGATAAATCACTGTGAATACATTTGGAGTTGTGTATTTGTAACTAAATTTTCTTGGCTTGAAATGAGTAGTTCCACAGTAGATTCCTGTGGCAGGGCACACATCCCTCCAATGCGCAAATTCAGGATATCCCTTCTCCCACTACCTGTGAAGAATTAAAGAGTTTACCTATGAGACTATTTCTTAGTGCCTTACAAGGATAGATAAAAATAAAATTGTTCACCCCTTCTGCAGTAAAATCATACTGAATGCACATGTTCGGCACATCTTCCTCTCAAATAGGATGGCCTGTGCTAATCTGCAGATTTTTAAGAGAAATCTCTGCCACCTGCACAAGCCTGCATGTGCTAGAAATACCCCATCACCCAGCATGCTACAGACGATTTTTCTGGCCTTTGTTGCAGCAGCCTTAAGAGAAAGGGCTGTCCTCAGGAAAAAACTGCATTTGGTTAAATGTCTGTTGGTTATCTCAGTTTCAAAGGAAAAGGTGAGTGGTCTGATGAAGATGTCTTACAGAAGGTATTTGGGAAGGGACAAGTGAGAAGGAGGTTGGTAAGGCAAGGAAAGAGAAGAAAGTCAGACTGTCTGGGAAGGAAAGAAATAAAAGCTTTTAATATGCCATTAAAACAATCAAACACCAAAAACAATGAACCCAAAACTTGCATCATTGAATCTGTGATTTTTTGGCATTGTGTTGTGAATTCCCAGGAAAGAAGGCTTTCCTTGAGGATCACGGACAAGAGCTAAAAGATGACTTAGCAGAGACCTTCACCACTGGCTGCTGAGCGCTTCAGTGCATCTTAGATTCCTGGAGAGCTGCTTCTGGCACACAGCTTTTCTTTGTGCCATGTATTTAGTTATGCAGGTGAAAGATCTGCTGGATTAAGTGTGTTACTGGCTCTCACAGTGCACCCACAGATGCAGAAATATTCCTTATAGCAGAGGAATACAAGGGATATTTGCTATCAGGAATATTTGCTGCGGTCCTACTGGAGAGGTGTTGGCAGGTTCAGAGAGTGCTCAGGCATGGCCCAAATCCAGCGGGTGTATTTTAGGAAGCAAACTAGAAATTGCATTTCCAGAAAAAGAATGAGATGCCCAGTGTCAGAAATGTTGTAAAGGTTTCCTACAGAACTCCTTTTTATTGCTCAGATGTGTAGCCCATTAGAAAAAAAAAAACAAAAATGAAAGGCAAGGTTTGCCAAGGAAAGTAAGGTGATCTCTGGTTTGAGATTAGCACTCAGGGTCTTTCAGAGAAAAGATCTGACAAATTGGCAGGAGAAAAGTTTGAAGGAAAGCTCATGGGGACTGCAGGGAAAGAACACTGTTAGGTATTTTCCCTCAAGTGTATTAAAACAAATTTTCCATATCCATCTTGATTTAATCCAGCATAGATCCTTGTTCTATCTGGCATCTCAGAGGCTCCTTGATGTAGTGAGAACAACCCACATAAATAAGATGGAAGTTTCATGTAACATTAACTATTTAAGACAGCATTACTGCTGTCAAAACATGTATTTATTAGAAATGGATAAGTGGAAAGGAAATCCTTCTATTCTACTCATTTTATTCATCTCATAATTTCTAATTAAATGGAGCCTGCATCTGAATTGCTCTGGCTTTTGGAATTAAAGAACTGCAACTCCTATGATAAGCTCTCCCCTCATCTCAAAATCCAAACCATTTAATTTGCTTAATATACTTACATTTGTAATAGCTAAAATTGTAATTTAAAAGCAGTAACACAGCTTTTTTTCTTTTTTTTAATAGTGTGATCTGAAAGTAAGCATATATTAGTGAATGTTTTTTCTAAACTGCTTGAAACCTTTAATGTCATTCTCATATCATTTCAAGAGTCCCCAAGGATGTAAAGTGGCTAGATTTGTTGTGTGGTATAGCTATTGTTTAAATCATAGGATGGATTTTACTAAAAACCAGAGCCAGCTCTTTGAAAAGCACTGTTTTAAATACACAGAGATAGCTGAAGGGAGCAGCGAGAGATCAGCAGGTGTTACTGAGACATTCTTCTGCCCTGCTATCAAAGCAATGCCACACTCCACATCTTCATGTCAAGCAGGTTAAAAAGCAAATATCTCAAAATAGCTCCATCCTTGCCAAGTGACCCAGAATCACCTTCAAACAGAATTTTTTTGTAAGATTACCATAAGCTGAACTTCCTGGAGAGCTTTTACAAATGTACTCTCAGCAACTTCAACAGCTTCCTTTGAAAGACCAGCCTATGTACAGCACTTGATTTCAGAGGATTTGCACTTAAATATACATTTATTAGAGTTCAAAAAAATATGCTTAGCCCAACATACAAGATGATTTTACTTTTTTTTTTACTGGAAAACCTTCATTACTAAACCTGACTCGATATTGCTAGGAAATGGCCAATATCTTTGAAAGAAAAACTGGAAAGTGTTCTGTAGTAAGATTTTTTAAAATCACCATATAAATGTGAATTACATGATAATGAGACAAGGAGGAATCCTGAATATTCTGAGTGACAGTGTTCTTACTACTTAATAAGTGTGCCTCCTCCAGAGCATCAAAATGAGGAACCAGTTTCATTAAACACCAAATTATCAAACTGAGTAACCACTACTTAAAGGGAATTTAAGGGTTTCTGAAGGACATACTAGGTGACAGTTTGCCTGAAAAAGAAAACCAGGAAATAGATGTAAATTTTCCCTATAACTGTTTTAGAATAGCATTCATCTGCTGAAGAAGAACATGCCCAATTTTGAGCAACAATTGTTGCCTTTTCTAGAAAAGGGCTGAAAGGAATTAGAAGTCTCAAATCCTATTAAAAACATAAACAAACAAACCCCCGCAATGTGAGGGCCCCAGCACAAAGGAAAACCTTGGGTTTATACTTCTAAATAGAAGTGTAAGAGTTCTGTGATTTTCAGTGATGCAGGAGAAGCACATTTAGAGCCAAGGGTGCAAAGAGTTGCACCAAGCAGAGCTCCGGTCCCTGCCTCCCTCCAGGTCTGTGCTGCCTCCCTGTCCTTAGCAGGTTTAGGGCCGCAGTTTACTGAGCATTTGGGAGCTGCTCAGCACACCCTTTTGTTGAGATAAATTTAAAATTACAAACTGCCAATCACCTCCACAAAGGTGAATATAGGACAAGAAGCTAAGCCACTCTCCTTTCAGGGAAACCACCAGGCACAGCCATTTGCAGCCAGACCATCAATCCCAACACCACAGAACACGGTTTAAGGCACGAGGCTGACTGCAGGAGGACCTTCCAAATCTTAGTCATATTCCTTTGGAGGTCAGGAGATCTTTCACTAAACAATGATATATACATGGGGCACCTTTTTTGTGAGTGAAAGCAGGTTCAGTACACACCATGGACACCATTTAGCCTGACCTTGTGAACCACTTCTCAGTGGTACCAAGCACACTGAGAGCACTTTAAAATATCTAAAGCCCCTAGTTTTCAGGCCAAAGGGGAATGGGGAGCACGGCTAGAACGGACATCTAAACACTGGTGAAGTTGTCCCATCCGACTTGCTGGAAAATGAGTTATCCCCAAGAGGAAACCATGCTCAACTGGCTTGAGGACACTTTTGAAACTCATGGAAAGAGAAATTTCTTAAAGAGAGTACAATTCATGTGATAGCTTTCCAGTAATTTAGAAAAAAACCCAAACATACATAAGTGATTATAAAGTATGAAAATCTAATCCAATGATATCTACGGGAAGGTAAAGCTTCGCACCAGTATTGTTTCCATTCCTGAGATTATGAATTATTTTTCAGAACAAGTTGTCCAGGCTAACCCAAAACCCATCTGGTCAGGATGGCAGGATTTTAGATTAAGTTATTCCCGGTTGCATCCAATCACCCCCTGTGTCCAGGGTAACCCTGGAGAGCCTGCACACTGCTGCTCCTCTGCTTACCAGGCGAGGATGTGACCAGCGGCTCCACAGACCCCATTGTCACCCGAGCCCCACAGTGACCCGGGGTAAGCAGCAAGGCTCTCCCCTTGCCCAGTCAATAAGCTTTATGTAATAAACACAAACCAGCTGTGGATGAACTACTTCTCAGACTAAATTTGATAGCTTGAAATACTTCTCTACACTTTCCTAAAAGTCTTCTTTACTGTTGTGGTTTAACCCCAGCCAGCAGCCAAGCCCCACACAGCCGCTCGTTCACTCCCCCACCAGCAGCATCAGGAGAGAGAATCAGAAGGGTGAAAGAAAGAACTCGTGGGCTGAGGGCAAGGCAGGTTAATAGGGAAAGCAAAATTCATGCACTCAAGCAAAGCAAAACATGGGATTCATTCACTGCTTCCCATGGGCAGGCAGGAGCTCAGCCATCTCCAGGAGCACAGGGATCCATCACCCAGAAGAGTGACTTGGGAAGGCAAACACCATCACTCCAAATATTCCCCCCTTCCTCCTTCTTCCCCCCACTATATACTGAGCATGATGTCACACGGTCTGGAATGTCCCTCTGGTCAGTTTGGGTCACCTGCCCCAGCTCTATCTCCTCCCAACCTTCCACACAGTGAGGCAGTGCAAAAAGCAGAAAAGCCTCTGGCTCTGTATAAACCCTATCCATCAGTAACAAAAACATTTCTATATTATCCACTCTGTGGTCAGCACAAATCCAAAACAGGGCCCCACACCAGCCACTGGGAAGAAAATAAATTCTACCCCAGCCAAAATCAGTTGGGGAAAAAAGAAAAGAGAGAGAAAAAGAAAGTGTTAAAGAAATATTCTGCTACCTTGTCCACATTTTGTAAGAAAGTTCTCAAAAGCAAGGGTATGAAATGTGAATTGTTTCACAGTTATTTTCACCACGTTGAATAATACTGGGTTTGCATTCAAAATACAACAGCTACTAGTGAAGTGAATTGATTTTTTTTGGTTGGGTTTTTTTTTTTCTTTTTTTTATTTTCTTTTTTTTACTTTTTTTGTTTTTTGGTGCTGTGTAGTAAAATTTGCCATAAACAATACTACTACTACTACTACAGATTTTTTCCTAAGCCTACAGCAGAAAGAAGAAAATACCAATAAACTTTTTACTGTCAGTAAAAATCTGACAAATTAGTGTTGTTATCTGTTTATTCTTGTTAATTTACCAGAACAACAACAACAAATCACTTTATTAGCCATAGTTTTTCCTAGTAAAAAAGACATTATTTCAAACCATACATTCAAAATGTTTAGCACACTTTTGGCAAGCATATGGGCTCTGATTGTCAAACATATGCCATAAATTCATAGGCAGAGTCAGGGCAAATCATTTGACCTTCTTGTGGCTCAGACAATCCAGCTGTAAAATTAGATGAAAGCAGAACTGAAAAACAGATGCTGCTGCATCCAATTTGAGCTTTCTTGAGCAAACAACATCTTAAGAGAGCAGAATTAATGCTTTGTATGAATTGCAATATTTTATTTTATGCTTATCGGCACAATCTGCAAATTAAAATAAAAACCTGAAAAACTTTGTAAGCCTGCTGCGTATGTTATATTGAGTTTCCTAATTTACGAATTATTTACATGTTTCCAAAGACAGGCTGTAGCTACCCAGAGAACTGAGCCTACTGGGCCTTTGGCAAGCAAGGTTTGCCTGGAGTGAGTTGGGCACCACAGTCTAAACCATCTGTCACATCCACCCCGGACCCGCCAGAGCTTAGAGGGACATCAGAGAGGAGGCCAGGCCAAAGCACCTGCCATAGGCACTGCTGTAGCTCATTTCCTAGGCAGTCAGCCACCCCAGAAGCTCTGTGTGGAATCTGAAATTCTCCTCTCCTCTTCCCAAATCATAGAGAAATCTGCTTTTTGCTCATATCTGGGTTGCCAGCTGAGAGAGTGCCACAATGCCCTATCCAGCCAGCCCTGCCTTCCCTGCTAGGAGGAATCCACCACACCTGTGCTGCCATTGCAGTTGTGCAATCACAGCTGGGGCAGTCCTTGAAAACCTTGAAATCACAGTTTGCTCTTGGCGGGGAAGGCAGAACATGAGCAGGGGCAGCTGCAGACACCCGTGGGAGAATATGAGTTGCCTCTGTTTCGGTTTTGGACTTTCCAAGTTTATGTTGGGAAAATATTTAAAAATCCTGAAGGGAATTGAAAAAAGAAAAAAATAAAACATAACAGCACCAGAATGTACGTCCCACAAGTCAAGTCTGCTTACTTCTGTTTGAACTTGGAAAGAAGTACTACTCCTTTTTCAAAGGCGAATGAGGCAAACATAGCTGAATTTGCACCTTTCCTGTTGACTTTCCTTTTTGATGGTGGAAAAATGGTATTTTGATTATTTTCAAGGGCATAATTTTGAACAAGAAAATACAGAAAATGCTCTAAGTTTCACCTAAGAAAGAGTGAAAATAAGTGTGTTGCATATTTGGGGTTTTTTTTCCTAACTTTTTCCATTTCTTGGCTACATAAAGCATTCAATAAATTCAGTCAGAAATAGAAGCCATGTTTGCTCCACCCCCTTTTCCAAACCAGAAATTACATCCTGTTCAGTAAATGCCTTCCCCTACTGGAAGCCAAGCAACCATAAAACAGGTTCTGATGTTGCTGTAGCTATTTCAAAGCCCTAAGTACTACAGGGTCCTCACTGATCACTCTGTGTCTAGGACATAATGTAATTAAACACAACAGAGCCAGAATATTAAAACAGCTTTTTTTTTTTTTTTTTTTTTTTTTAGTAATGCTGTCCAACTGTGCCAACAGGTGTAGTTTTCATTACAAATAATAAGGAAATGCTGATAATTACTGCACAACATTTTTGGTGACAGCAAAGAAAACAAATTCTTCCTAAATACATTAACCCTGGTTTTGCCCTACAGGAATAAAGCTGATGGAAATAGATTTCTCTTATAAACACTTCCTCATACCTTTGGAGCTGTTTATGAGGAAGGAGTTATTCTGTTAATTATCCTGTCATTCTGAAATTTAAATCATGTAGCAATATACAGTATCACATCCTAAGGGCACATTATATTTTCAGATAAAGATTTTTTATTATTATTTCAAAAAAAGACCCTTTATTTTTAATAAATTTGCATAAGCTCTTGTCATTTTATCTAATTTGGCTCTTTCATGGAGCCAATCCATCACTTGGCGACTAAGATAGCTTTTGCAATTGAACACTGATTTGCCAGGGAATGTATGCATATTTTATATCTTCTTGGAAACAGAGTTTAAAGAATAGTGTGAATTCCCTGGAAAGTAAGTTGTAGAGAGATTAAGCCAAAGTCTTTGTTAATAAATGTCACAGTTCAATCAAAAAATAAAATAAAGGGAGAAAAATTACTAGAAATTCCTCTAGAAGGGCAAAGAACACATCATATTTCACTGATGAGACAAAATACAATTTGTTCTTGCCTGTTTAGATTATATAATCTCTCACAAACCAGCTTTGTCTACTTCAGTGCAGGTTGCTACGAAATCCGTTTTAATAAAATATGATCTAACACTAGATGTATTAAGATACTTTTTAGTGGATGAACAAACAAAAAGATAGCATCACTTGTTTTGCAAAGTAGACTGGAGGAATTCACATATGATTAAACCACACCTTACTTCCCCAACCCTTCGAGCATTGTGCATAGTTAATATTTTTATTTTCTATCTATCTATAAATTTTAATTAGGCATGAATGTTTCTGTTAAATGGCAAGGAACTCCATTTGATATTCCAACCCAATCCTAAACTCTTAAACATGAGGTTAAATGTCTGCAGTTGCTCAAGAGTTCCTTAAATAGAGAACAATAGAATTTAATTTCTTTGTAAAAATATTTTAGCAGTGGGGACAGCTCATTCAAATGAGAGAAACTAGAGCAATGAAATTCTACCTGACATCATATGGTGCTGCCTCTTTTGGGTGCAATCTTGGATTATTAGTTCCAGCTCAGCCATTTGAGCCTTGGTAGCTCAGTTCAAGTATTTATCTGGACAGAGCTTGTCTCCATAAGCGCGATTTCTGAGGCACTATTTAAAGCCCTTCTCCAAAAGCTTTACAGTTCTCATCCAAATGGTTTTAAGTCTGTGAAAGGTCACAGACTTAAGTCATCCTTTTGGAGGGCCAAGGGACAGCTGGTAGCTGAGAAGCTGAGCAAGAAGAGGTCTGCCATGGCAAAGCAGGGCTTGAGCTTCACCAAGTCCATGTCCACGAGGAACCAGCTGGAGAGTTTGCCTGCACATTTCTCCCCAGGAGACACTGCAAAAGAGCTTATGTGCAAGGCAGAGAATGCCACTTGTGTCTTCTGGGGAAGGGGAGAAGGCAGGCTAAAAACAGATAAAGCAAATAAAGAGCAATATCCTCCTAATAACTTCAGCTTTTTCCTCTTTTTTCACCTCCTTATGGTTACAATCTGTTTTGTACTTGAAGCATTACACCCAGTTGTAAGCTGTGCCTGAGAAACTGATGTGGAGCAGCTCAAGGGCCATCGGCTTCAGCTGCATCCTGGCTGTTGCTTTATCTACAAGAAGGGTAAAATCCATGCAGAAAAAACTATTTAAATTCCTAATTTAAGACTCTAAGTCTGCTGTGCTGAATAGATTATTGAACAATATTTATTAAGAAGCAGCGGTCATTTACAAAGAGAGTGTCCGGGCACCCCTTTCTGCCAGAGAAGGGTGAAATGGGTGACAAAGCACTCCCATGCAGGCAATGCTGTGGGTTTGCAGCAAGATGGGTGTGGGTATCCCCTGTTGCATGGAAGAGAACCAGGAAACTTCTTTTCTGCCAGCACCATTTCAGTGTAAAACATGAAGTGATTTGGTTACGGCATTTCTTATTCCTTAAAAAGTTAGCCAATGAGCACCAAAAATCTCCAGAAATAAAAATAACCTCCTCCAAATCAGGAATATGTCCAAGAATGTAGATGGCTCAGGAGTGCAAGTACGTTAACAATTTCATAGTCAAAGGCAGGGACCTTCAACAGGCCTTGGATAGAAGAACATACAGGAAAACGCGGAGAGTAAGGAAAACCTCAGAAGACCAACTTCTGATATTATGTGCAAGGTTCCCTTAGGAAGCTCTGGAAAACTTCCAGCTGAGGGGCAGAGAATATTCAAACACTTTACTTTCACGAAACCAAGCTGTGTTTTTGCACATACATCGCTCTTTAGTCTGCCTGCTAACTATTTAGGGAACTTGTAAATTACCATTAATTCACGAAATTAATCTCAACATATGATGCTGTACAATATTACAATCTTTTTTAAAAGAAATTGGAAGTGCACAATATTACAATAATCTTTTCAGCCACCAAATCGAAAGAAAAAAAAAAGCAGACTGACTTTAATGGCTAACAGCTCATGTTGCTTTGGGTCACTTTTACAATGAAGATGTGACAAAATAAAAACAAAGTTCAAAAACCTTTATTTCCAACTGATGGTTGATTTCCAATTATATGAATAATTAATAAAATAATTTAAAGAAAAATCGGTATAGGTTCAGGAAGTAAATGCAGATCAAAGCCATCCTACATTAATAAAATATTGAGCTACATAATATCCCTGAACGGAGTAGCTTTTTTGTCAGGACAATGAGTTAATTGGTATTCTGACCTTTCACTTTTAGTGCTGACCTGAGTCTAGCAGGAAGGACAGTTGTTCTGGAAGGAAGTGTGTGACAAGATGTTAAAATTTTTATTGTCTCAAACAGTCATTTACATCCTTAGTCAAATAGCCCTCAACAGAACTAAGCCTGTCTGTGACTATCGAGCACACAGTGGCAATGTCAAGGACTTCTTTCATTATTTATATTTTTTTTTGTTCAATTTGGCTGCTGTTTGTTTTCCCGAGACCTAGCTGATCTCACTGGAAACTGTTCCATTTATCCAGCTACGACCAAGTTCAGAGAGCGTACATGCACGAGGGGTGGCAATCAGTCAGCAGAGGAGCGCTCTGCGCCCAATCGATACCCGCGGTACGCCCCGACAAGCAGGATAAGCGTCATCCCTTCCCCCATCCCCCATCAGATGTGCACTCCAGAGATGGAAATGTTATCACAGCACAGGTCAGTAAACTATTGATGGGACTAAGCTATGTCTACTGACGTACAGGGAATGATGTGTGGCAGTTTGATCTAGCGAGGGGACTGTTTTGTATGCCAAGCACAACTCTCTGCTCGGTGTTGTCTTTTTGGTTCACTTTACAATGCTTCAATGTCAAAGCTTCAGCAGACATGGGATCATATTGTAAGGATGTTGGCAGCACAGGTATAAAAAGAAAAAAAAAAAAAGAAAAAAAAGAAGGTTTTTTTTGTAAATTGCAATGTTCTACAAAATTAACTTCTAGTTTATCACGCCTTAAAGTGTCAGAGCCTTCATACTGCTCTAACTTCATCTCAGGTGCAAATGATGACTTGCAATGACTAGATAGTCAAGTTTACTAATGTTCTAATTATGTCAGTGCAAATTAGATATACAGTACTTTAAATTGCTTTGATAATGCCTGTAGGGTGACTACTAGCAATGAGAGAAAAATCAGGTTAGACATTTGGGTCACAGCATGTCAACCTTTCCTAACAAAGTTGGACTTTTCCTTCTGATTTTAGCTTTGTCATAAGTTTTTGATCATAAGTCTGGTTTATTTGTGGGAGGAAAAGAAAATCAAAACCACCGGGAGCAATTTTATAGTCAAGCATTATATAATGTATAATTTAATAATGTTTCACACACACACAGGTGTCTGGTTCTCTTTTCCTGTGTTCTGTGTAGTGCTTAGCCATGGATAGAAACTGCAGACTTCCAGAGTCCACGCCACCACTGCAGGCTGCAGGAAGAGCCCTTCCTCTCCTATTGGAGGGACCTAGGGCTAGTTAAAATGGAAGCCCATATTCTTGACAGAGAAAGCAAAAGTTATTCTGAGCTATTTCTGAGCAGCTGGCCAGCTCTGAATATTTCCTGCACGCTAATGAACGGTGCAACAGGGGTAGCCACAGAACAAACTGTATCATACAGGTATTACAAAGCCCACCCAACATATGCCACAGGGAATTCTGTCCCTTCCAAAACCCTCTCTTCAGGGCGAAGGGATTTCAGCACCCTTGTCCTCAGCTAACTTATCTGCAAGCGGTGCAGTCTGGAGTGGTGAAATACAGACTCTCTACAGTGTGCATACCTTACATTTATACACACGTGTTCGTGGGCATGTGTGCATGCATATGCAGATACCTGTGGTCGCACTGCATGCAAGCATTTCATGCTACATATTTGTGATAAATGCTAGAGAGAAAAATCACTTTATTACTTTATGACATCACATCCCCACTGATTAATGAAACTCAGCCTCTGAGACTCATTCACCTGTGTTGGCACGAAATTGAGGCAGCACTCCAAAAAGAGGTTTCTGGGGTGAGGATCTCACTCTGTGTAAAACCACACACGACTATTGCTCCTAGACCTGCTAATGACAAGACAGCAGCAGATGGTATTCTCCAGGCAGATGCAAGAGAGCTGTGCCTCCTCAGCTAATAGAACATAAGCCAACTTGAAACCACAAGTCCTGAGAAAAAATAAGTGCAATCCTGAGCCTGAAATAACAAGCTTTCTAGCTATCTAGGATAAATCTATTTTGGCTGCACTGGGATTGCCACACAGCTTTTGCAGTGTCCTGCCACTTCATCTGTGGCTAGAGCAGAGGCTGTGCCTGCTGCAGGCGCCCATATGGATATGGATGATAAAAGTGTTTAGCCACTACCACGATGACAAACCAGCACGAGGATGTGATGGTACGCATTGCTGAAACTCTCTTGACTCACATTTGTCCTCTACCAACCAGCTGCACCCAGAAAATACCCAGGGATAATTTGATAAAATATCTATCAAGGGACTACCATGGATCAAGAGCCACTCTCAGCAGGCAGAAGAGACCAACCTGTTTGGGGGGAAAGGAGGGAAATTAACCACATGGAAAAAGCTGTGCTCGGTCTTTTATCTCCAAGGACAGATGACAAGATTTTCCCCTTCTATTTGCTAAAAAGACTAACCCTCTGAAGTCTACCTTCCAGACTGACAAAGAGGTTAGAGTGGAAGTGCAAAGAAAATAAAGATTCAGCAGTACAACCACCTCCTTCCTTATGAATACAATATTTGAAGCAGTTACTCAAGTGAGCACTCATATAATTATGCCACATGGAAATAAATAAGAAGCTGATATGTGAGAAAGCTGTAGGGCCTAGCCATTATTCTGCTCCTGGATCCCAAATGTACCTTATTTTGATGGTCTGGGATGCTCTTTATATACAGTTGAAACCCTGTAAAAATGGAGTAAACAGAGCTAGATGTAAAGAGATAAATCAGGCCATACAGCTGTTATGATGTGTATTCTTTATACAAAACTGTCTATACTTTTGAGTTATACTCATTGTTTTTTAGTGATGTTCCTGTTCATCCTGTGTTTTTCTTCATCTGCCCACCTTCCTCATCTTTATTTTCAGAATCACTATTGGAAAAAATCAAAGTAATCTTGCTCTTCCTGGAGGGTGGGCCATGTGGTCCTTAAAGGTCCTTTCCAACCCAAACCCTTCTATGATTCTATGTCTCAGCTACTCTCCTGCATAAGACAAGGTTTACAAAATGACCCCCTGAAAAAGAAACTCTGGGTAGGTTTATTGGCTTTGAACAGATGGTTAAAAGGGACATCATGGAAAACATTTAAATGCTCAAAAAGGTATTGATTAAATGCAAACTAGATAGTACTCAAGTGTTCAGATAGCCCAGACTCACGTTTTAGGGAACATGGAGAAAATAAATTCAATCAGAATATATATCTCATGGAAAAAGTGGGAAACATTAAGCTCAATTCAAGTAGCAGTAGGCAGAAATAACTTTCATACTATGGTAAATTTGCAGACTCAGTGAAATTTAGTAATAGTAGATTTGCCTATTGCCAGACACCACCCTCTGAAATCTATTGCTCTGATCCAGAACATAAATTCTTCTCTGTATGCAGTCAAATGGCAGCTGGATGAAGCCTACATAGTGTAAAGAAAATTGTACAGATGTACTTTTGCAAAGAAAAGCTGAGGATTATGGTGGAAAGCAGAGAAGTGGCCTTACTGTGGTTCAAAGGGGTTTTTAACAATTAGGTTCTTTCTGTTCTCAAACTTCCACCCCAGACCCCTTCCTCCCTACCTCGCTGGGCCACCTAAAGCTCTTCTTTTACATGAGTGCCTCATATCTGGCAACTTAAATTTTGGAATAGATATGTGTCTTTTCCTCAGAGTAGATGCAAATTCCTTCTCAATTTTACTATTTATTTTCATTAAGAAAACAAACCAAAACAGAATAAAAAAACAACTAAAAAGGAGTACGTTCGCAAAATAATTTTAAGAAGCTCATAGGGTGAGTTTTATTCAGATACCCTGATAGGGGTACAGGACAACTTTTGATGGAGAATAGGAAGTTAAAGGTGAAAATAAAAGAAACAAACAAAAAAGTAGAAAACAAAAACAAACAAAACCCCCCTTGCACATCTATTTAAAATCTATTCAGAGGAGAACAAAAAAAAAAAAAAAAATTGAAAATTTTAGTCTCTGTATTCCCTCCTGGATCACAAACAATCTGGAGACTGCTTAAAAATTAATTAGGCAGGATCTGCATCTTTGAAGCATCTACTATACAATGACTGTTTTCTGTTAAATGCGTAGGGGAATGCCTGTGATAAACAAGGTACTTTATCAATTTATCATCTCCGTCTTCAGATGCTTCCTTAAATAACTGCAAAGCAGTGCTAGGCAGCGAGGTTACCTGCACAGTTAAATTCCTGGTGGGATTGCAGAAAGGGCTGCGGAGGAGAGAGGGAAAGAGCCACAACAAGAAACAGCCAGAGCTCTGTTATCAATGTGCTAAAAGAAGTTTTGAACTTGATGTTATCGTCCACCACTCAGTGCAAAGCAAGTCTGATTGCTAAGGAGATTTCACTGGCTTTTTTGGGGGGCTAAGTGGCACAAATCCACATCTTGCATAGGAATCACCTCAAAATAATTTCAGTGTTTGGTATCACACTGCTCTTTGCCTCTAGTTTCATACCAGAGTCCTGCACAGGGCTGCAAAAACCAGGATACAATTTATACACTTGCCATCTGTGCAGGGTATGACTGTCATAAAAAATGCACAAATACCTTCTGGGGTGAGATTTCTTGGTGCTTATTGCATAAGAGATGCATATTTAAATGCACACTTTAATCTATATGGTTCTAATCCAGAGCAGCTGGAAGTCAGTTCAAGAGGAATTCCATATTTTGCCAGGCCCTTGTATTTAACTAAACTTTTGCCCAATCATATGATTTTGAGACCTTATTCCCAGCCAGGCCATTCTAATACTCACTCCTTGCCTTTCTTTTGTAATTATCAGGGCAGTGTTAAAAAAAAAAACAACAAACCAAAACAAAACCAACAAAACACAACACAGTGAGAGCACTTCAAATCCCTAAACATATCAGCATTGATGACATGAATATTGCACATATTGTGCCAGGGGAAGGAAAAAGAAGTGACTGTGCAGAGTACCTGGTCTTCTGTTTGCTTAGTGCAATGTAAAGCTGAACAGAAAACTAAAGAGAAAATAAATTAAAAGGACACAATTTTCCTGAAATGTTCAACACCTCACCGGCTGAGGATTTGCTTTCTTTTTGGAGTGAATGTGATGTGGGGAGGCACTGTAGCTTGCACAAGCTCCCAAAAAAACGCCCCTACTCCAAGGAATTTCCCGCCCAGCCAGAGTGCTGCTGTTAGACTGTACATGGACTGCTCCCGTGTCACAAAGTGGAGTGCCTTCTATAATTAACAGATAACTCTTCTTTGATAGCATGCCAAGAAAATAATAACTTTGCTACAGCAAAATGTAAAACTCTGTCAAAAGGAGGCATCTATCTGTTTCCACAAGTCCCATGGTGATTAGTTTGGCCCTAATTAACAGCAGCTTTCTAAAGTGAGAGATAATTGCTGGCACACATAACGTGGATTTCAATAGCTAAAATGAGCAATAAGGAATATTCACTTTGAAGCTCGCCTGACAGAATGCTTAGACTACAAAAAGTTAAAGTAGTACCTTGACTAGAGCTGATAAATGAGATTCCTTTACTGTCCCCCGCTTTCCATCAGTATTTCAGCACTATCACTTTTAATGCTTCAGGTCTGGAGCTTTGTCTCTTAAAGTCAGAGATTTATGGCAAGTGAGAAATGTCCATATTAAAAAGGTAAAAGGAGATTCAGATTATATCCTTTTCTGACCATTATAATTAATAGCTGGATCTTCAGTTGTAACTAATTGAACAGAGGTCAGTGTGTTGCCATGGTAATGTCCTAGCCAAGCAATTTTACCCATTTTCCAGTCTGCTGCCCCTTTGCATAACCGCAAGTTATAAAATGTTTTAATTGCAAGATTTGCAAATGATGCAACATCTGGGCTGCAGATTTCCATATAAAGGAAGAAGATTAATGGGATTATTAACATATCTGTGCAAACCCTTGAAGTGCTGAATATAATTACTGAACACCAACATTTTCACTGATCATCTGTGTGACATGTTGGAAACCCATATAACTAAGGAAGAAAATTGCAGATGTGTATTTTCCTTCCTCTCTGCCACTAGTAATTAGAAGAAGTGCCATTCTACTGCTGTCTTGGAATAATAGAGAAATATCTTCAGTCACTTCACCAGAACAACAATATAACTTCTTCACTTCTACTGTTGTTTCATTTGATTAGATTTGAGAGCAAGTCATGTTGGTGAACCTTAAATTCTGGTTAGTGATTTTGAACTCTTTGTTCCAAAAACACATCAACAAATAGCAAGCAAGCAGCCCTCCACTCTGTGAACATTTCATCACATTTAAAAAAATATATAATTTCCTTCTAACTAATCAAAATCAAATTATTCCCTGAAAAAAAACCCCAACACATACACATGGGATACTAACATCACTCAAGAATCATACAGTAGTTACAGGAGAATAATAGAATTATTTATAAGAAAGGAAAAAGAAAATATTTGCATATACAGGAAAAAAGAAGAAAATTTGAATACGCTGTTGGAAATATCAACTAAGAAATTAATGTATTTATATCTTGGTGGACTGAAGAAAGTCCAGATTTCTTTCAGAACAGCTACAGATTCTGTTACTCCACAAAAGCAGCAGAAAACTATTGCTCCTTTTCTCTGAATGCAACAGAGTGGTCATGTAAAATGCACAGGTGACTTCCACAAAAACCCATGAAAGGCAGTGGCAATTAGAAGTCTAATCTAACTTTCCCCATTTTCCTCAAATATTAAAGGACTCAGCAAAATTTTCATGAGAAATCAGGTGATTTAGGATTATAATTTCCATTATTAGAAAAGGCTTAGATAATGAAGTAATTCCAATTTAGTTTCCTAAATAATTATAATGTTAAATTTATTCAATAGTCAATTAAAGAAGTATAAAATTCAAGGCTCAGTCCTGCAACAGCTTCAATCTCTGGCTACTGTGAACTCAGCTATATTTAAAGTATAGCTTGGGAATTTGTGCTGAAATGCAAAAATTAATGTCTGTGCATTTGTGATGGGATCTACCATGTCCATTGGAAATATTTTTCCATGCTTTCTGACACAAAACCCATGGGGCTAAGATCAATATTTCTACCCAATTTAAAGATTAGGGCTTTTAAAATATTTTCCACTCATATGGCTTCATGTAAATGTCTTTTAACACCACCTCATTACAATACAAGAACTAGTCATTTATGCTGATGTAAATTTAGAATCACTTCTGAAAACTTTGAGAAGGCCTCAGACTTGCCAAGCTAACACGCGCTCCTCTTGTCTTGGTGCAATATCTTTGTGAGGGACACAGAATCACTCTGTCCTACACATCTGCAGAGCAGCCCCCTTTCCTGACTACAGAAATCCTCTCCCTTTGAAATACTTCCTTGACAAAAATACAGGATATTGTAAATCACGTTTTGCCCGGATTTTCAAAAGGAATAACTCAACAACTTCTGGATCTTACAGAATAACGAAGCAATTTTAAGATTTCTGACATGCTCAGTGATGTAGATCTTAGTGATGCCTTTTGAAGATTTCCCTGATTTCAAAATGTGGTGGATTGACCCTGGCTAGATGCCAGATGTCCACCAAAGCCTCTCTGCCTCTCCCCTCCTCAGCTGGACAGGGGAGAGAAAATACAACCAAAGGTGTGAGGACTGGGACAATGGCAGGGGAGATCACATTGACCTTGGTAACACAGCCAAAAATAATCTTCAGAATCAACTGATGTTTATGTGAATAGGTACAAAGTTCAGGAAGAGAAATTAGATTAAAATAATGTGAAACAAAATAATGCAACATCAATTAAACTAATAAAGAGGAATGAAAATTGTGGAAGTAACTGTAAAAGTAGCACTAAAATAATTGCCAAAAGATTTAGGAGATGGCCAATGTGATGTAAAAAATCCTGCATTGTGTTGCTGTGCTCACATCATGATGGACTGTGCAGTCATTAAAAGACCCATGATGGAAGAAACATATGCCTGTGAGCAGCCTCCGCATTATCAACACCTTTTTTTGAGATAAAGTCTTTTATCTCACTAATGAATTGTGCAATTCAACAGACAGTCTCAATGCTGCTGCTGTAAGTAAATTATATGAGTCTTATTTATAAGGCATTTCTAGAGACACAAATGTTTTTAATCTCTGTTAAAAAAAAAAAGAGCAAGATGTGGTATGCATCCCAAAAAACACAAACCCCACTTTGAATATGACCAGATAAGACACACCCCCTTCCACCTCAAAGAGCCAGCCAGGATATGTCCCAGCAGATGGGACAAATGTGGTAGATGAAAAAACCCAACAACAACAAAAGAGACCCGACTCTGAGGCACTTTGTTTCACACTGTGCATCTCTGTGCGTGGTACAGGAATATATTGCTTTTTCTACAGAACCCAAAGATATAGACCATAATTATCTTAATGATTTATTATTTCACTAGACTTTTAAATCAGAAGCTCAGAGCCTACTCAGAAGGCAAGAGTTCAGATCCCATCCTGACGTGTCCACAGTAAAGATAAAAATCTCACAGAAAACACAGTAGTCTGAAGATTTTCCACCTACCTCCACCTCTGTGTGAGGATTTTGGCAGGCTCTCTATCCTACTAATTAACAGGTCAGAAATCATTATGGGATGTAATAAATTGTTTATAACCAAAAGGGTTCCAGAATTAAACTAAAAATATAAGGAAGGGAGGAAAACCAGAGACACAGTACAAATTTCTGTGGTATACACCCCTGTATTTTACATTTCTAACACTCGTGGAGACATCTGGAAATCATGCTTGTGGTACCTGAAGCTTGACATCTAATTATTGAAGCCCAAAAGAAAGAGAAACTCTCTGGGACTAGTGTGGCTTAAATACCACTCTTCAATATTTCTTCCTCACAAAACTTTAAAAATAAAGGTTGATTGTCATCTTTACCTGAATGCAGTGTAGATTGTTTTACCTGTTTCAGTAAAATAAAAGAACTAACATGAGAGTATGGGGTGGGAAATGTAGAAACTATGCATGCATGACACTGAAGATGTTTAAATGGTATTTTAGTACTTAAGCTTTTTGGTTTCTCACAATGCTTTTGAAAAGTTTTTAAAATTACATATCATAAATGAATCTTAATTTTATGCACTAAATATTTTCTGGGTAAGATTATCTTTCATAGATGATTTTTTCATGTTGTCTTACAAATTTTTATTACAGGAATAATTACGATAAAAGGAGAATGATTAATAAACTATCACTATTCTCCCACTGGCATTTCTGGCCTCATCAAAAGTGTCATTTCTTTTGCATAATAGATTGACTCACACTTCAAGTGTGAAGCAACACTTGAAATTATCCATGCACATACTGATACACGTCCATATGTTTTTCCATCATTTCTCAAACAATAAGCCAAGGGCAAAATTCGGGTCTAAGAAACCTTCTAGAGTAATTCTTACACGTGTATTTTCCAACTAATGTTCCATGTCATTGAATACAACTAGATAATAAGCAGCACACAAAGAATATCCCCAAACCACACTTATCAGCATACTGTAATATTAAAAAAAAAACATGTATGAAGGGTAGCAAAAAATACAAGAAAGTTAATAATTTTGCTCCCTGTGCAATTCAGACTGCAGATTCTTTAGGATTTATTAAGAACTGGTGGTTATGTACTTCACACTACTTAGCATCAATTGAAAGTGGCAGGATAAGGAAACCCAACAGCAAGAAAGGATAAAATTATCTACACCATCACCTACTGCTGCAACTTCAGTGAACCAGTAGATGCTCTAGACTCTAATGGGAATGGAAAATAATTTTGTCTATTTATATTTATCTAATGCCATGCGTGCCAGGTATCTAATAGGCGAGGCGTGATATTTAATGATTTAGCAGTAAACATACCAAAAAGTCAATTCTAACATTCATTTACCAAAGGAACGGCCAGTAGTAGAATATAATGAAAAATACACTCAAAGCACATTTTATTTTTAAGTAGGCTATTTCAGAGAAGAGAAACAAACCGAGATTAAAATTAAATATTAAATAAAAAATTGAGAACACGGCACATACATCAGCGTCCTGCAGATTAACTGGGGAAATTCATTAACTCTTAGGAGTCCCCACAATAGATTATAATGCTTCCTTAGCCCCATTTCTCATCCTGTTTCTTTGCGACAGTGTTTGCTAATCGCAGTTCACAGTTCACCAGCCTGGTCTTCCCAGGCACCGCAAGGAAAGTCAGCGAGCGGATTGTGGCACAGGCTCCCACCCAAGGTGGGACACAGGAATCCACAGAATGATCTGAAGGCAGTGGGACCACCCCATTCCTGTCTCCCCACCTTCCCCTTTTCCCTCCCAATGCCTGCAGCAGGCCCAGCACCTCCTCAGCACCTCCTCAGCACAGCAGCAATAAGTTTAAAAGAAGTTTCAAAACCTTCAGAAGGTTTTTAAACCCTTCTGAAGGGTCACCTCCTCCCTTTCTCATACTGCCTTAATTAAGGTTCTGGTTGTGCCATGCTTCCTCTGATGACTTCATTCTCCAGGGCACTCATCCCAGAAAATTCAAATTTCTCCTGTGCTGGCATACAAATCTCATAAAGCAGCATGTGCTTCATATTCTGCAGAATTGTGTATTCTGTAGGAGAAAACTTGCTGCAGGTGTCAGTTATCCTTTTGTCTGAAAAGGAGTCACTGCAACATTAGAAAAAAAAATACCTGGCAGCATTTCGAGAGTCAGGTACACTAGGTCAGAACTTAGAGAGACGTGAAGTGAGAAGGAATCACAATGTTTGAAAACTAAAAATGGAAATAGGTGAGGATAAAAAAAAGAAATCTGTAGCAGAGAAGACTGTTTAAAGCAAGAATTAGGTTTGGGGGGAATTTTTTATTTCTTTCAGCCATTTTCCCATTCCTGTTCAATTATTTCTCAAGAAAAGAATGACCAAAGCTACCACCAAAGGTCATAGAATCATAGACTAGTTTGGGTTGGAAGAGACCTTAAAGATCTTCTTACTCCACCCCCCTGCCATGGGCAGGGACCCCTTCCTCTATCCCAGGTTGCTCAGAGCCCCATTTGACTTGGCCTTGAACAATTCCATGGATGGGTCATGCACAGCTTCTCTGGGAAACCTGTGCCAGTGCCTTACCACCCCCACAGTAAGGAATTCCTTCCTAATATCTAATTTAAACCTAGGCAAAAAGGTTCCTATCTAGCAGCTGAAAAAATTCACCATTGTTCTCACATATGGGAATCTGCTCTGGTGTGCAGTTGTGAACATTAACAGATTAAAAAAAGGGAGAAAAAATGAGGAGAGGTATAATAAAATACTCATAAGGCTTTTGTAGTCACACCAGGATGGGCAGCAGCAATATCTTCCAAATCGCTGACTGAAAAGAACTATGAAATCTTTCTGAAAAATGTTAGCTTCTTACATTTAAGACTGACTATATCTCATCTGAATAGCCATTTACTGGAAGGCTGTCAGCCTCGATTCAAGATTTTCCAGAAGCTTACTGAGAACAGGTCACGTAAAATACAAGCATTCAAGCATTACACAAAACCAAAACAAACCAAACAAAAACACAAAAGAAACTGGAAAACAAATATGCTTCTCAACAAGGCCACCTAATATTTTGCTGAGGACTACATAAAAGCAAAGTACATACTTGAAATACCAGAATATTCAGGTTTCTGTGCTTCACAAGATTGCAATAAATATTAGCCTTAAAACACTGAAGCTACCCTAATATAAATATATATATATGTTAAAAAAAAAATTATATATATATATATATATATATATATATATATATAAAAAGAGAGTTTCTTATCGGAAACGATAAAGCGCTCAGCAAAACAGATCAAGAAAGGAGAGTATATAGATCTCACTTACAGCTAAGAAATGCCGAATAAGCACCTGATTTTTACCACAAAATATAGGCCTTTCCATGGCCTAAGTCATTCACAGCAGTGCTAAGTTACTGTTTGGGCTCAATGATCTTCGAAGTCTTTTCCAACCTTAATGATTATATGAAAATAGACACCTATACAAAAGCACATGATTCCAATTCTGGGGACAATTGCTCTTTTTAGTACCCTTTTGGGAGAATCATGCAAGTAATGAAAAGCTGTCATGGATTTTCAGAAAAAAATCAACTAAGCAACAAACAATTCAACAAACTCACCCAACACTTACACCGTCTAGCAATCTATATTTTAAGTCTGGGGATTAAAATCATTTATCAAACTAGAGAAATGCTAGATTTTTTTTTTTTTACTAAATTGGTGGGACACAGGTTATGCTTGCCTGGATTATCTTGTCTACTTCAGTCTCATATTCTAAAACTGGATTTATTTTGGGTAAGATGGCAGACCTACAATGGAACCACAGAGTACATGTATTTGGTCTAGAACTACTTAAGCAAGACTTTATTTAAAATCAATGGGGGCATTTTAAAGGGGGCAAGTAAAATGATTCTGTGCCCCTGGAGGTGCCTATTTATCCTGCTTGACTAGAAAGGAACTTTGGGTAACTAATTCAGACAGACAGCCATGCTGTAGACTTATAAAAGTAAGAGGAATCCCACCCAAGGCACTTAGAAGCAGTCAGCTTTACCATACACATTTTCTACTCCACAGTGTATCTTAAAGTTTGGTCATGCTCCTTTCCCTAAAGGTAGAGTGCAAAATTAGTTTGTTTTAAATCCCTAGTGAGACTCCTATTACAAGTAATTAAAGTTCAAGTCACAATCTCATAAATGATAATGAACTTTGAAGGCAGAAGAAAATTAAGTAATATTGGGAATGCAATAATCAGACTGCTTGTAAAATTTATGACATGAAAAAGAAAAAAGAAAAAAAAAACCCACACCATAGTGTGGCATTAGGGGTTTGAAAAGTTTAGGCAACCCTAACTAATTTTTGTAGATGAGAAGCTGTGTTCTTAATTCTCGCATCACGCCGCACCAAACAAACAGCACAAAGAAATTTGACCTCAACATATTCACTACATCTGGACAGTGCAGTACTCCCTCACAACAATTAATTTCTTTATTATTACAACATAAGTTGGGTAGGAATTATGATTTTAAAAAAAAAAAAACCACCTAGATTGGGGGCTTCTTTTTTTCTGGTTTGGTTGCTGCTTTGTTTTGTTTCTAATGATTACTCACAAGTATCACTGCCAGATGGGAGATCACTGGGGTTACCCTTAGTTGAAGATAATTCTGCACTTGACTGCAGGAATGTATTCTAATTTCTACTGCGAAGGACAGGTTCTAAAAACATTGTCTTCAGCTAGAGGTTGTTTAGTCCTTTTTTGAGGAAGAACTCCTTCTTGAAAGGGGTCTTAGAGAGGAGGAAATTATCAAATATAATTGCATCCGGTGAAAGGCACTTTTCTCAAACATAATTTCTAGTTTCTGTCACTTGACAGTTTATCTACATACTTCTCTTCCAGTGTGGATTAAAACATTTCAATTTTAATGTATTTCAAATTCCATTAAGAGGTCCATTTGAGATGGTAGTGAATGCTAGTTTTTTCCTCTTCACCTTGTATTATTTGAAGTTCTACTGAGAGAAAATATTTTTTCCCAAGTTCTTCTCTTGTTCCCTGCTTACAGACTGAGAATTTAGTCACACAGAGACTTCAAATGAGTGTTTCTCTCCCCAACACAAAACTAGATCTGACTCTGGCCATTCTATTACAGCTCAGCAGACTTGCTCATTTCACACCTGGAGGCAACTGATGGAGCAACTCCATGGCAAAAAGCTCCATTAGCTCTTACAATTAAAGTTTACCAAACAGACTTAAAATTACTGAGATCCTCAGCTTCCAAACTGAAAACAAGTAAACTTACAAACCTCATGACTTTGTTTGCCATTTTTTTTTTTCTAATCTTAGTAAAAGGAAGCTGCAACTTCTATGGTAAGGGTAAAAAAACAGCTGTTGTTGACCTTAATGGAAACGAACAGAGGAATTGTGTTGTTAGCTAAAGGAAAAGTGAACTGTGTCATATGTAGGTTTTAATATTTAATGAATCTATATGGCTGCAATCCATTATGTGACAATTTAATTATATGACAAAAAAGTTTGATAAATAATATTGTGGTAGGACATCTAATTCATTATTTAACAAAAAAATCAATACTTTCATAAATCATATTCCTACACACACATAGTCACACACACACAAGCTTTTTCAAGCAGGCAAAAATCCAGATACCATAGACCATTTATTTTCTGGTCAGGACAAGTTCAAACTGAAGTTTAATCAGGCCTAGATGGGAATGAATTTTATTTATTTATTTTTAAAACTGGCAGATCAGAAATGGTCGCTGCTAGATGTTTTTCCTCTGATAGCTTCCCGAAAGTGCTGTATAACTAGAAGGACTATCTTTTGTGTTTAACAAAGATGAAATGCCAGATTTCCCTAAACTTAATCACAGAAAACTGCTGTTTGAGTCAATGGGATCACTGGGGCGAGCAGCCAGGCAGGCAAATGAGTGTCTTCAGAATCAGTGCTCAAGTTTAAGAGCACATCACAATCAATAATAGGCAACAAAGGAAGTCCTCCTGAAGGGAGACCCACGGTAATGATTTACAGTAAAGGAGTTCCTTTCTGCTCTACAGCCCATTCTGATAAAAGCAGTGCCAGGGGAATCACCCCTGAGGGCACAGCAAAATTTCACCATGAGAAAACAAAGAATTGAGGATGTCAGGCAGGCAGAGCTGAAGCTCACACCAGGCACGAGGAAAGAGACGAGTAGATGTGCACTCCAAAGTCCTGCATTCAGAAATGAAGAATAGGTGGAAATGAGTGAAGGGAGCATGTGAAAAGAAACTGGGGATGAGGCACATGAAGAAGGAATTGGCAATCAGCAGCTCTCTGAGATCACTGCCTGTGGTTCACGTAATTAATTTATTAGGAACAAACGCTTCTTCTCCAACCACGCAAAGTCTCCCCACACTTCCACATGACTTGTGTCAGTATTTACTGGTTTGTCATACCCTTCCTGACATTTTGCAACTCCAGCCCAAGCTGCATGACCCAAGATCTCAATGATTTCAAGTTATGGAAGACAGCCTTAATTCAGTTCAGCAAAATTATAGATTTAATATTTTGGCCCAATTCTGCTAGGCCATCTTCGAACTTGAATATTGACAATTCACACTGTGGCAGATTTTAGGAAATCTGTTTCTTAAAAAAACTGTTTTAAAAAATGACCACTTTCTTACGGCTGTCCAGACTACTATTTATGCCAAGTATGTTTATCACACAATTTAGGGCTGACTGGTTTGATGCTAATGCACTGAAATTTTTGTTTCATTCTATCAGCATTATCACTTTAACAACAATTTGTCACAGTGCTTTTGTTGCCTTCTAATTTTTTTAGCAAATATAGTTGTTATCTAGCGCTTGATCTAGGGAGTTCATTCTCCCCTCCTGAACTTAGGCAATTATTTTTCCATTATGTTGCATCTTAGCATTTTCTGCCTGGTATGCTGTTCAGTGTCAAGGGTTTTTTTTTTTTTTTTTTAAGAGCGGAGGCTTGAGGAATTTGTGTGGGCCCATGTAAAAACAAATCTCTCCAGGGGTATTCTGAAGAAACTATTCATGCTACAAATATAAATATATACGTATATATACATACACATGCATCTAAACAAGCCAAGCTCTGAATACCAGAAGAGGAAAATGTAGCTTCCATCATTCCTTGGAGCATGAATTCCAAATGTGAAATTTACCAGCAATACTCCTCTGAAAATTAAAAACTTGGGAAATATCTAAACACCTCAGTTTACATAATTTTATTTCCAAAATATTTAAAATTATTCAGATTCGAGGCCTAGGTTTTTGGAATAATATTTTTTCCTATTTTTAATTGGGTACTACATGTTTTCAATTTTCTCTTGAATTCTCTGTTACAGCTTAGAATGTTGTAAATAAAAGAGTAGAGAAATCATTGGAAGTTTACTGCACTGAAACATTTACTTCATTAAGCACACTTCTGACTTTTCAAAATCAGTGTTTGTAAACAGTTTTCTTTGATTATTTCTTTCTTTATTCATTACCTAATCTTGATCAGCCAAATTGAATGATTCCTAGTACCTGGTTTCACTACAGTTTAATTAGAAAACCCCAAATTATCCAGAGAAAAAGGTGGTATGAGAGTTTGTCATTGAAACTATATCTGATGTCTGTAATTGAAAAGTCTAAATCTCTTTTCCATTAAAAAAAAAAAAAAATAGGGAAGCTGTGTTTACAGGTAAACAAATAATCTTTTGTGCATGATATGCCAAGATGAGCAGAGTTCTGCTTATTCTCCAGTCTTGTGAGCAATATAAGATCTTCACATTCTCATAAAGTTCACTGAAGTATAAAATGTATAATTTCAAGTATGGTTTTGCAGTATTTCTATAGCTTTGGAGAGGATTATTTTGAATCTCCTATTAAGGGACATATTGTATGAAGTCACACATCCCATTTGTAACATCCCTACAAACACACTGCATGATGGATGGAACTGGATCTGCTTCAAGAACTTATTTCACACGGGTAGAAGCCATTTCCTTTTGCACCTCAGGTTGCTCCAAGCAATTACCAGCCATCACCCTAACACTCCTCTGCATAGGTACTAGGACACTGAACATTGAATTAATTGGCACCTGGATAACGAGGATGAATTCCCAGCCCAGACCAATGGCACAGCTGCACCGCATTCCTTAAGAGGGGCAGCAGCAGCATTCCTGTGATCCAAGTGTTAGCAGCTGATAAAGTAAGAGGAATGATAATGATTGTCATCAACACTACTTGACTGCACAGTGAAAGGCATTAAAAAGGCACCACAATTTTTTGTTAGGCTAAGACTGAAGCCATTTTCAACTACAGAACACCTGAAAGAAAAAGACAAGGCCACAACTTGTCCAAACACAACTCCTGTGGTTTTCCATGCACCTCCAGTAGTAGTAGCATAAATTACATTTCAGAGACAATAAATTAGCAATTGACCCTGGAAGTGTATTTGTTGTAAAAGACAAAGAACAAAGCCAACAAAATATCAGATTCACTATCAGACCTTTCAGGAAGTGAAAAGGCAACTTCAAATTCTCAAGTCTCTTTCCCAGGGAAAAAATTGATCTCACCACATAAGCTTCGCTAGTAAATCAACATTCTCAATACCAAAAATATTTACTGAATTGAGCACAGTGAGCTAGTAGAATTTTGTACTTACAGCTGGAGGTGAGCTGAGCTTGGCATGAGTTCTGATCCCCCTGACTCACATAAAGACACAGGGCACAAAGGCCTAAATAAGAGTACTGTGAAAATCACAGGTGATGTCAACTAAGAGGGTGAGCCCAGAGCTCTGTTAAGTGAAGGGTAACTCCCCCGTAAGAGGTACACAACCCATCCTAACAGTATGGATGATCTGTGGGCAGGGGAAAAAAAAAAAAAAAAAAAAGAGGGCTACATGAAGAAATTTTCCATGAAGATTATCTGTTTCTCCTGACTGGAATGTATATTTTGCTATGTTTGGCTACTAGATCTGCTGATCTTCTTTGATTACATATCAAGCCTTTTATCTGGTGTATGTACCTTCCCTGTCCCTATAGGGATATGACTGGGGCCCTACCCCCAGGTCAGATTTCAATAATCCGAGGTAATTTTACATTATAGCAAATACAGAAAGGTCCAGAAGTCATTAGTGTCTGATGAAGATTGTTATTAAAGGCACATAAGGCAACATGGCAGCTCGAAATAAAATGTCAAAATCCCTCCAAAAGCGTATTTCAATAGTTCTGCACTAATCAAGTGCAACTTCAGAAAGAAGTGTGTGTCTGGGGGTGTCCCTTAGATTCTGATCTCTGCCAGAAGAGACTTAATTCACCAAAAGAGAATCTGGGTGAGCAGCATGAGAGGAGTCCGTGTGTCCTGGCACTGGAAGCCAACCAAGTGCTGAGTCTCAAAGCTCATTCCAATGAAGTGTTGATGCCTTTCTCCACGTGATACCACAGCTGACTGGAACATACAACTAATGTTTTTAACTGCAATTTCTGGATGTTGCATTTCTATATGACTTAGTTGCATTACCACATTTTTTATTAATTTCTATATCAATATAAAAAAGAAAACTGATTTTTGCATTGCAGTGGTTTGCTTCTTATTGATAGTGTTTGAAATTTTGTCCCTTGTTAGTTAAAAGATTTTCATCAACACCCTTGGCTGCCTGTTCCCACACAGAGATAACACAGGACTTTTGAAAATGGTGATAAATCAGAGACCAAATACTTCAGGCACCCTATCAGATCTGTAACTGACTAAGGAAAGAGTTTTGTGGAAAACATTCAGTTTGTATGCTTAGCATGTGAATATTCATTTATATTCTGAATTGACAGTCTGGGTGTATTTAATTATTTCCTAGAGTAAATATAAATATTTAGAGGCCTAGTTGGAAAATTTTGTTCCTATTCATCAACTTTTGAAAACAATCTCCAGTTCTAAATACAGTGCAAATTTACCAAGAATCAAGAATTTATTTATTTTTTTACTGAGTTCTGTGTCAATGAGATGGCACCAAGATGCATTGTAATGGTGTCTCCATCTTCAGGCACTGGAAAGGTAAGGAACATATCAGTACCCAACACAAAAATAAAAGCAGCATAATAATAAAATATTAATGCTGTTCAAAAGCAGTAACTCAAAACCATAGCTCACGTTTGATATTTCATTTAGGATTTGTCCTCAGCAATTCCATATTATAGAAGTAGTAATAAAATTATATTAAACTTGTTTCTGTTTCTTTTTTAAGGATGGGGAATATAGATCGACTTTCCAACAGCTGATATTTTATTATCTCTTCTATTACTTGTCCCTTAGTGCCTTGCTCTTAATTCTTCAATGTGCTTTGCCATAAGGAAGAGATGGGAAATAGCATATGGAAATATTATTTGTGCCACAAAAATGCAGAAGTGACAATATAAAATATAAACTAATTAAAATTTTGCTTGTGAAGATAAGACATTTTATTTAGTAATTTCTTTTAGACTGTTACAGCAGGATTAGAAATGAAGGAAGCAACACTGCTTCAATTAACTTCCCTGAGATTGCAAAGGACACTGGATATTTAATTTGGGCTTTAAGACTTCTATGTACGTCTGACAAGCTGACCAATATGAAGGCCTTTCACGAAAATTACTGTATGTATCGAAGTTTTAAATTATTCATATGACGAAATGAAATGATCAAAAAAACCACTGGATAATTAATGAAGTTTTCATCTTGATGAAACTAATACTAAGCTTCTCCTTGGTAAATAATCAGTGGCTCCTCTGCTATAATCAAAAAAAGCAATTCTACTGAATGTTTATAAGCTCTTGGAATAGAAACATCAAACCTTAAAAGCAGTTGGTTGAGTTTTGCCAATAGTTCAATGATTTTACATGATTTCACATAATTGGTTACTAAGTCAGTAGGTAGCTGCCATGCATGTGAATTTACCAAGGAAAATCAGACACAGTGCAATGTACATGGAAAATAATTATTTTCCTGACAATATTTTTAGGAGATACATTAAGAAGAAGCAACCGTAGTAATAAGATGTGTATAGCTACTAAATCTAGTACCGCTGTAATATGCGAAATGATCTGTGGCTTTCTTGTTCTTTAATTAAAGCTTCTGTTGGTTTAATCATACAGCACCACAGTAATAATGCTGTACCGGATGGATGAAGACAAAGGGCATTAGCATAAGGCCACAGCAAGTCAGGTGCTGCAGCAGAGCCCCTCAAACCTCATCTGTATTGCTCTACCTGAGGCTCCTTCCAGTCCCGTCTCTACTTCTGATGGCAATGTCCTAAATTTTCTTCAAATCTTTTGTAGAACATGCCATAAAAAGCAGTTTGCACCTGTGGGAGGAGTCCTGACAGACGGGGCAGGCTAAGATTTTGTGTAAGACTCTCATTGAGCACCTTGAGTGAGAAGGAGAGGCTGGAAAACATCTGTTGAAGGTCCTAGGATGTACAACACCGTCTTTCAGACTTCGCCTTCTCTAGTGGCTTTTTTTTTCCTCATATTTGTAGAGTAATATCAGGGTATCTGTGTGTTTCTGCTTTCCCAGTACTCTCTGCAGCAGCACACCTGGATGAGTTTATCACTTTACACTGCAGCAAGGACCATGTCCATGAAAAACCTGGGCTCTCCTTCTGTTTTGTCAAAACAGAGAATCTGTGGACCTCAACACGGCTTATTACACCATTCCAACCTGCAAATTCTAAGTAGGGCTGGGCCATATGTACAGGGAGCAGTAGATATTTCTCTGTGTCTTTAAAAAATAAAAGAAATGAGAAATGGCCCCAGTGCTCTATTATTTGGCTGTGGGCATATTTTCACACAAAATTTGGATACCATAACCATCTGGGCATTGGCATTTTCATTTTGGTAGTGAAGGCATTTGGTTGTTACAGACAGGAGGGTTCAGAGAGAGGAAAAGCAGCATATTGCAAATATTTCCTAAGAAAAAACAAAAAACTTTGCAACCTTTTTTTTTTCCTTTTTTGAAGATAGGTTGTTAAAAATGCAGCTTTATGTCTTCCTCATTGATGAAACTCATGCCAAGATTTTAACTCCTTACACTAAACCACCTAAGATAAAGTTAAAACTGCAGAACCTTCACTACAATCACTAGAGGCACTCCAGACGCTCTCTGTGCTGTCCCAGGAACATCTGCTACTTTCTTCTGGGTAAAAATATGTTGTTTGTAACTTCTCTTCTGTCTACCCAGAGGCACTGAAGGTTTTCCATTCCTTTTTAACTCTTATGTGGCAAGTTTTTTGTCCCATTCTAGTCCCCACCAAGAGCTGCCCCACGCTGCTCTCATTAATTGCGTGATCATTTCCAGACCCCCCCAGATCTCAGTGTGGTTTATTGATGCTCTGCACAGCACAATACAAAGCAGACTTTTTCAATATTCACACAGAAAATTCATAGCTTGTTACAACAGGGAAATCCCAAATCCTTTCTGAAGAAAAATCGGCTTCCAACCAAGAGTGGCTCTAACAAGGGAGACAAGGGACAGGAGGACTGCTGCACACACATAGCAGGATTTTGGTGACAATTTCCAGTGGTTTGGGAATAGGGGTGGGAACAGAGATGCATTTAACTTCCTACCTGGGAAGCTGCCATGTGCAGGTTAACAGCTGTGATCCCACTGCACTGGAAACAAGTAATGCAGGGAAATTTTATCTCTGCTTTCTTGAGAGGATCCTGTGGCTCAGAGTATCATCTCAGTTTTTATTCTCACTATCAGATTCTAAACCTAAACAACATTTTATTTTTGTAAGTAACTAGAAATACATGTTGGGTATGTGCATTTACGATGCTCATTCTTCTGCAATCTAAAAATGCATTTTGAGGGAGGTCAAAACTCAATGGCAACATCACTGAGTCACTCCTTTGTGGTGTCAGGCCACCTAGCTGCAGTGCAGAAACAGTTAAAGAAACTCTTGCTTGGGCATTTCTCTAAGTTTATTTGCGAAAACATATTCCAAGCATGTACGTTAAACATGGTAACTTGGCATTGCCTTGGCAAATCTGGCTCCATCTCATTTGGATGCCAGATTTCACAACATCTTACACTCCACTCTCACAAAGAGCCAAAGGCAGTGTTTTTGTCAAGTGAGAAGGAGTGATATTCTGGGAGACAGGCGGCAGAGAATGCATAGCTGGCTGATTTTTTTTGGAAGTAGATTGCAGGGATTAGGGTGTGGGGCTTGATTTTTTACTAAGTGCTGAGGGCTAACAAAACCCACCGCTTCAAGTTTTCTTTATTTCTTACACAAAATAATAGTTTCCTGATTGCCATGAGACAGCACACCAAAGTGTGAAAATACTGTGGCAGCTGTGGTGGTGGCAACACATGTCATTTCTGTGCATACGCGGAGATTTTTCTCATGAGACTCTTAAATAGATGCAATGAAGCATTCAACACACACAGTTAATATCTAACAGTAATTCCTGCATGTGTTTGTGTGCTGCACTGGCAGTATCTCGAATGACTGCCAGCTTTTACAAATAAAAGATAGGTGTGACAATATCCTGCTAGGATTGAAATATATCCCAATCAAAACACAAGGACTGATTTTGTTTCTATAGTCTTTGTTTGGCATTCCTTATGGAGAAAGTAATTAATACAACGAGGCAGGAGGAGGACTGTCTCGTGGGATACACAATCCTTTTGTAACTTGATTCAATTATTTTTTTTCCTAGCTATAATTCTTCAGTGAATGCTCCACCTTCTCTTCCTTGTGTTTTTATTAATGCAAAAAAAAAAAAAAAAGGGGGGACAAAAAAAAGAAACAACCAAAAAAACCAAAACAAACCAACCAAACCCACCAAAGAAGAAACAAAAAAGAATGAAGTAAAATGTCAGTGTGACTGCAAAATTCATGCCAAAAATTCATCCTTCTGTGCATTAAGTCAATTCCTGCTGGAAAAGGGCAGCTGATCCTAGGCATTATTCAGCATGCTCCATTTGTATGTTCTTTCACTGGAACACATGCTAGTGAGAGGGATGACAAAATCTTAAAACCCTCATGCTCTCACTAGACTCAAACTCTGCTTTTGTTCTGCAGCTTTCAGAGCATTTCAGAACTAAACCAAAACAGTTGTGGCAGAAAGAAATGGAAGCTAAACCATGCACTGAGTGCCACCCTCTCTGACAAAAGGTGAAAGAGAGGATGCAGCGTAAGCACGTGGCTCAGAGCTCACCTAAAATCTTGAGGAGTGACCACGTCAGTGACCTCAGGATTTGGCTCTGGCATCACATTTTTGAAATAACTTTTCAGGAATCTAAGGTAACCTCTACTCTGTGCCAAACTGATTTCTGATTTAAAAAAGAAAAAAAATGTACAGCATTTAAGCTGATAAATAATTGAAACTTCTATCCCCTGAATTTCTCTACTCAGAGAATTTGCTGTCTTCTGCCGTATTCTCGTGCTACAACTTCACTGGTCCCACTCCAGCTGATAATCTATTTGACTTCATCTGATTTGAAAACAGAAAATTATTGCTGGCTTGAGTTTATACATGCCACCATATATTTCAATCTACTTTGCAACTAATATTAAAACCATTTCATTGTCTTAAATAATTCAATAGTAGTATTCTCTTGTGATTTTTGGCATGGTTTTTTTTTCTGTATTTTGGGGTTTTTTTTGAGAAAGAAGAAGGATTCCAACTTTTCAATTAAAAAACAACAAACCAGCAAACCTCTAAGATACTTCTCCTGTACCAAAGGGCAGACAAGTAACTGCTAAATCTGAAAGTAATGCTCCATAATGGAAATGAACTGTCATTTTTCTGATTTAAATTTATAGAAATCCACACACAATAGAAATGTTTAAAATGGTGAATTGGCACCAGTCCATTCACACCACAAAGGACACTGACACCTTGATCACACTTTTATTACCCTCTACAGCTTTGTGTGTTTCATATGAGTGAAAAAAAAGAGATTTTGATATCAAACAAACAACCAAGTGGGGATGGTCAGACTCCAGAAAGCAATAGCTAAGTCTTTTAATAGGCTGCTTTAATATTCAGCATTAATCTTTGCAACTGGGCCCACACAAGAGAATCTTGTGTGTCTGCTTTGAGAACCTCCAAAATCAGGAAGGCTCTGAGAGAAGTGATGTGCAAGGCTGGTTTGGGCTGTAAGGCTTGAGCATTCCTTGGTAAGATCACAACAAATACTGTTATTGTAGCCACACTTGTTTAATAAAACATGCACTTTTATTATCTAGCATGTCTGCAAACCATCTGTGAATTGATGGAGTCTATTGAAAAAAAAAAAGAAAAGAGAGGGAAAACTGAGCTGTCTATGAAAGTCCATTTTGAAAAGCCATAAAAATAATAGGCCAAATTTTGGTTCTCTCTGATTTTTTGATCTTGAAAAGATCCCTTGGTTTCAGTGGAGCTACACTGATTTTCATCTGCTATGTATCCGTTCCTTAGCATATGCAAAAGTTCTGTCATTTGTCTGCGTTTCTCTCTTATAAAGCTGAAACAGATTAAAAAAAAATCCAAACCAAAGGCATCCTCCCAAAGCCACTGAAATTGCAATTACTGCTTTACCTTAAATCTGTTTATCTTTAAAATATAAATTCTACTTTTAAATTTCATAGTAAGGTTGAACTTGTATAACCATATATCTGCCTAGAATGTTGTTTTAATATTTTACTATTATTTGCAGATGAATCACAGTTAGAAAAGGGTACTCAAAGTCTGGAATTTTACCTATTGGGGGTTTATTGGGCGGCTACAAAATAAAATAATGTTCTTTCTTGGCACTTCAGTCTTGGAAGAAAATAAAACATTTCAATGTAAGGACGCCAAAGCATAGATCACAACCAAAACTGATAGTGATTTTGTAATCATTCTGTCTATTTTATTGGCACGCTACATTTCTGAGGGGCTTGTGAGGAATGCAACTCAATGACAGACTGAGCTCTGTCTATGAAAAATCAATTATTTTGATTGGATTTTTAAAAGGCATTTCAATATGGCATCACTGCACATCACTTATGAGGCTTGAAATGCACCAGAGCACAGCATTTCCCATTTAGCAAGCCTAGAAAATATCTTGGGGACCATGGAAAAGTATTTCACTGCATTTGCAACTACAGTTTCCAGGTAGAAGAAAGAGGATCATTGATCTGGTTCACAGCCTTCCTTCAGGAAAGATTCTTCCCTGAATATTCACATCACCCAGAGCTCACACGAGCTCCCAAATCAGGGTCAGAATTCTGCATACAGATGCATAAGTGTTAATTTTTCTGTCAGCTGCCCTATTGAAATAATTGATCATTGATAGGCAATTTTTTTCACTGGAATACACCAGACATGACCCATGTAAGTTTTTGCAAGAACAAGATCAAGGTGTAAACAGTTTGCAGAGAGATACATTTTGATTTTGACAGGGATTTTAAAATTAAGGGTAAACTGAGTCCACATAAAGGAATAGGAGAGGGCTAATGAAGGTCAAGTTCTGAAATACCCAATCTAAAGTATATATAAGAATTGAAATAAGTATTTGATAGTCAATAAAGGATTAGCATTCAGATTCTTCAATTCACTGTCTCCAGCTCCAAGATATTAATGCAATAAATCTTGCAAGTATTAAAATATATGTAAATGCGGCCTTATTTTTTTCTTAGGTATTGAACCCTTGAAGTTCACATTTTCAAGTTCACTGTAATCATTTCAAGAAGGCAGTTACTGAAAGAATAGATTTTCGCTCTGCTACAAGCCCTTAGAGAGTTAAAAAAATGCCAAGGTACTGGAAGACTCATGACAGAACGGCTGGAACCTGGCTCGTGCAGAAAAATTGCAGAGCAAAGTCCAATCCCCTGTTATTTCAGGTGGCCATCTCATAGAATCTGTTTAAAAATAGGATTAATCTCCATCTTAAAACTAATTAACTTCTTGCCCCTGTGACTCCCTGTGGGAGACTCTATTTTCCAGCATCTCATAACTCTGCCACTTAAACACTTCTTTATTTTCAACATACGTTTATCTGTGACCATTTTCTACATAACAGCTTCTCTAGTGATATTTTCCCTTCACTCTTTTCCCATTTTCTTTTTCCTGTTGTGGCAGTTATAGAGAGCAATAGGAAAGCCTTTTTTTCTCCCCCCCCCCCCTTTTTTTTTAATTTTTTTATCTAAGGAAATATCCTTTTTTTTCTCCTCTTACAATATTTGTTATTCCTAGTCACTGTAGTAGCTCTACTCTGCATCTCTCCTAGTCATAGCTTTCTGAACCTGGGGGAAGAGGACTGCACACTGTTCCAGTGAGAGCCTATCAGTGTCCTGCACAATGTCAGAAATACCCATGTCTGCCACAAATACGACAAACAGTCACATCCTAGGGTCTCGTTCTCAGGGCTACATCATATGGATAGCTCCAACATCCTGGTGATGCTCAGAGGAACCACAGACTTCCCTTCCTCAGGTATTTCCCTTTTATCACAGACCATGAAGGTCTTTCCACATAATAACTTTGTCAACAGCAAAACTTGCCAGTACATTCTTAATACTGAAAATATTAAATACTGCTGATCCTTATTGCTGAAGAATCCTGCTCATGAGTGTATGATTTTTCTCATTTATCCATTATTATTTGCCTTTCATTCAGTTTCTAACAGCTTTACAATTGCTCTGCTAAATCCCTGTCTTCTCATGCTTCACTAATTATTTCATATCAAATGCTTTAGTGAATCCAAATAAAGCATGCAACAGAACTCAATTTGTAAAATCATTTTGTATAATACATCTATATAAATTTTACTGTCTTTTCCCCTTAATGTTTGGTATTTCATATATTTTAATCTATATTTGTTCCAGAACCTTAACTACACTGATATGCAGCCAGCAGATCTGTTTACTTTCATGCCTCTCCTATTGAGGCCTTGGTTCTTCATGGTTCATCTGCTCGCAGAAGTTAATTTCCTTCATTTTTCAAGCTTTGTCTCTTTGAAAATATTTACCCTTCCATTTAATTTTGGCCAAATGAAATAATGACTGCTCAATTATATACCTTTGCGGTCACAGAAAATAAAATATTTTAAAAATAAAACTTATAGAACTGATTGATAATTTAGTGAAGAAATCTGTTGGCTGCCACTTGCAAGCTTCATTGGATTGCCATTTCTTATAATAGCAGCAGGATACAATATATTTCAGGAAAGCCAAGATATTTTACTGATGTATTAGAATGAAATGTTTCCCAATATTTATCTGATTACTAACACTACCAATGATTCATATCTATATTCAGATCTGTCCTGTGAGAAACACCAAAAACTTTCCTGCCACTATGCTTCCCCAAAGCCATCCTGAAGTTATTCTGTTTTATTCATCCTTCCCACTGTTCCACAGTCAATAATGATTTTTTTTTTTCATTTTACTCAAACACATTTCTTTATTTCTCTCTTCCGTAACAGCATATGTTACTTTATTTTCCCTAAAGACAATCCTACCATGCAGATTGGGGCAAATCTGACTTTTTCCGGCCATCAGAGCTGGAATCTCTTCTTGGAACAAACACAACCCAGCTAAGCTCCACTTGCTCGAGGATTTTTGTTTTTTACTGCCTGCCACATGAGGACCAGACACCAACTAAAAAAGTGCTGGACACAGAAGGGCAAAGACGAACGAGCGAGACAAGCCCCAATTCCCAGCACACCTCAGCCACAAGCTCACTCAGAATATGGACATAGCAGCCCTGAAACACAAAGTCGGCCTCAGTCTTCTGATCCCACCCAAAATCCTGCAACCTAGGCTCAAGTTTTGGCCTCTTGTTCTTGGGCTTTGATCAGAACATAGTGATAAGTTTTTCTGATTCATTTTCCTAGAGGAAATAGGAAATTGGTAAGTTTTTCTGATTCAGTTTGCTAGAGTACTACAACTCCCTGTTTTATTTATCCAGCTTGTGATCTAGTAAATTTAGCACTTTATTTTATCTCTTACGCTCATTTACTCTTCTTGCATCCTAAACTAGATGCAGAGATTATGCAGTCGCTGCTGAATTCCTCCCCTCATGCCTTAAAGATGTTCTTATCAACATCACAGAATTTGGCAGTAATGCTGTCTTTAGACATCCATCAGAAATTATCATTTTAATCAGAGATTAAGAGAACTATCTTGTAAGAGAATATAGTGCCATTGGGATTTACCAGTGAGAATTAATTATATTACAAATTGTGTCAAATGACATTGGGAGTCCTAAACTTTATATTTCTAAGTTGAAAAAAAAAAAAACCCACACTAACACCAAAAGATTATGTTCTAAAAAACTCTCAGGCGAATAAGAGGGAACATCAAGCTCAGAAACATGTTAGCAGCAAATCTTCAGGAGAAAACATATCAGGAGTGACCGTGCCTGAGAGACACATTCTGAATGACCTCTGGAGGATGTGTGCTGCTCAAAATAGAGTTAAGTACGTGTCATCTAGCAAATGGAACCATTACACAGAAGCATTACACATACAGCGACACAGAAACATATTGGTTGCTAATTCCACACCCCTATTTATAGCTCCAGAGGTGAGATCTCCCGTGCACAGCGACTGTGCCTCATCCTCGCTGAGTGCAGGAGGACCTCTCATTTTCCATATGGACGTGGGAATGGCTTTCACAAAGACGTCCCCGTTGCTTGCACCAGCTTTTCCCTGACCTTCTCAGGGGTGCCTTGGCAGCACTAACGTGGGAGGCAGAAATGCATTCTGCCAGGCATCTTCCCAGGAAGGAAAAGTGAGCTCTTCCAGGACTGTATCATTTAATTTTCCCTACATTTCCATGGCCCAGGATTTGTTCGAGGGGTGCACAGTGACACACTCTGCTGGGCACTTAATATGACCTTATCTTAATCTGCTGGGGAAGGGAAATGTGTTCCAGCTCTCGGAGTGCCTTGGAAAACACAGAGAAATACAAGTACTGAAACATCCTTATAAGCATGCAAATGTGATGGAAAAGGGAAAGGAATTCTGGACTTTGTTGCTGAAACCAGTTTGCTTGATACATTTTGAAAATGAACAGTGGCTCCACAGGCCACAGTGCTCCCAAAAGGTAAAACCACAGTCAGGAATAAATAATGGCATATTTGAGGAGACTTTTCCCTCAGCAGGCTTGCTGTCACATCTCCTCTGGTCACTGCAGTATTTGGGGTTGGTATGAAGACCGTGCACCTTGTCTGTTTTCAGAGATTCTTACACATCCCAGTACAGCTACCACATCCTGATTGTGAATTGCTTCTCAATTTTGACACTCTAAAGGGGAGCAGAAATGTCACATTATCTGTGAGGATGACTGAGACATTTGTGGTTCAACCTGCATACCAGGGGATCCTTGCTCAAGGAGGAAGGCATTTATTCAGTCCCATTCACTGTTCATATATACTGCAAAGTGGCTAAAGTAATGATATTATAAATGCTATTCTTGTATATTCAGGCCATGTTAGAAAGGGAAGTTATTTTAAGCCATTGGATGCAAAAAGGAAGAAAAGAAGAAAAGAAAATATTGCAACTGATGTTTTATGACTGCAAAATTAAGGTGGAATTATTAAAAAGGGGTGGCCTGATCATTTTATGGATAGATTTTGTTCTGCTTTCCTGAATTTAATTCTAAAATAATATATTTGTTACAGACCACTTCTATTCACATACTTAATTAGAAAACCAATTAAAGTGTGCTGTGGAAAACACTGTGGAAAATGCACCCTCTACTGGCTCCAGAAAACATGTTATGGAACAGAAGTTTGGGACTTTTCTGAACTATCTTCCCAGAAAATATGCCTGGAAGAAGAAAATTAATGACTTCACTTTAAAAAACATGCTTCCTTGTAAAAGAGCAGCTAAAGATATTTCACATACTAGAATTTATGAAAAGACACAAACTGGAAGAATGTATTTTAGGAATGCAAAGTTTTAGGAACACACTGTTTTAATGAATAACACTGAATTGATGCAGAATAGTACCTAACACAGATCTTTTTGTGAATACAGCATAATGACAGCGGCCATGGACACAGATTGATAAGGGAAAAGCCTCCTGTGTCTATGATAGACAACAAACATCTTTGATTCAGTAACCCTGCAGAGAGGAGGATGGGATAATACAGCCAAAAGAGAAAACTAAGTGCGTTTGGAGCAAGTCAAATACACCACTCATTTTAATTCCTAAAATACAGAGGTACGACCTTTCTGCACTTTCCTATTTCACCAGGAAAGCACAATTTCTACAAGTAGCACGGATCTAGCTTTCTCTCCAGCCTATGGCAAGCTGGGGTAATTGAGCTGCCTTCATTACCTGATGGCACAAACAGGACAGCCAAGTGCATCGATCGCACGGTGTGACAGATTTGCTCTGCAGCACTAAGTTTGTATAGTCAGCGCCTGCCTGTTTTCCACCATAGAGCAAACACCTTATGAAATCCACAGGCAGTGTGCAGGCACCTGAGGTATTTCCCTCTCCACTTGGTCACCCTGGCACACAGGGGACAGGTCTGAACCCTTCGCAACCAAGCAACAATTCTGCTTAAAGGAATACTCCAACGCCAGTGGGGTTTTCTTTTTCAAAGAGCCCCGGGGTTTATCCTGGAGCAACTCCTCCGACTTAACAACTTGTAGCTAAGAAAGGATGACAAGAGGGATCCCTGAGACATGAGTAACCCCTGCTGAAGCACACTGCAGACTGACTGATGTCACTCTGGAGAGCTGTCATATTACGAGTGTACCCTCCTCGGTGGGCTGTGCGGCTGAAGACACTGTCTAATGATGTGTTACCACATAATGATAATGGTCTTCATGGAGCTCCTCTTTAATGATCTGTGTTACTTTATAATGATAATGGTCTTCTTGGAGACAGACTATGACTTTAATATCACAACCCCACTGAGGAGGTTATACTCAAAGCGTTACAACTTTTGACCATGACCTCTGTGAGCAGCCTGCTTGGCTGTGGGTAGTTGTCAGAAAGAGCCTTCAAACAGAAAAACAAAATTCAAGTGGGAGGGCAAAAGACTTCCTTGATTATGGGGTAAATATTCCACAGAATAAAGATTAATATTTATATACTTATACAATATCTATATCTATATCTATACCTATATCTGTATCTATATCTATATCTATCTATCTATATGTATTATATACATAATTTTTTTTTTTAAATCTACTTTTTCTCCACTAGGCTTGCTTCTTCTACCTCAGAAAGTACTTAAGGAATCTTAACTTTCTTTTCACAACACCAACGTGTTACAGTTTTCAGCTGGGAGATGAGAGTAAATTGATATGAGCCTTACTGGAAACTTGACCTTTTATTTGTTGGAAAATCATGAAGTGATGCAAGAGATCTTTTGTGCTGATTTCTCTCCTCCATTGCTCAGTGAACATTTTGGCCAGATGTGGAGGGAGGCTCAATAGTTCCCAGTACTTTTTGTAGATTCCTAGTCTCAAAAGGAACAAAATAATTGTAATTAGCAGAACTTTTAGCCAGTATTATAATAAGAGAGATTGCATAGTTCACAAAGACTTCTAAGTGTGTTTAATTTGACATGATGCATGTCCTATCATTATCATTTAAATAAAGAAAAGAAAAAGATAAATCCAGCTCAAAAAAAACCCAACTTAGAAACAAAAACCCCCAATGTTCAAGTTGCGACAGTTAATTAGATGGAAGAAAAAGCCTTGCCAGTGAGTTTTTTCTAAAATCCAGCATCAGGATTGAGACTGAAATTGTCTCTACCCATTGTCCCTACACCCAAATTTTTATCTTCTAATGTTTTAAGGTTTTCTGGCAAAAAAATGAAAATTTTTGAAATACTGTTTCACAGCATTTCCATACCAACCACATACAGGAAAAAAACCCTGGACAATGTACTTAAAATAAATGATCTGAAGTAAATAAGAAGTGACCTTAATTCCTGTCCCTGCCACATTTCTGAAATAGTGTGGTCATCCAAACATGCATTATTTCAGTTCTACAACAATATTTCTCTAAAAAGAATAGTCTGATGACTCCTTCAATATGCATAAATTTCAGTGGAAATTGTGCAGGTAATTTAATTGATCCCACGGTTCAACCATGGCAGTATTACAATGTGGACATGTTTTTCATATTTTACATACCTTATCTGCTTATTCATAGTAAACAGCATATCTAATAATTAAAAAACATACACTTTTGCCTTTTCCTCTGTAGGAAATATACTACAATATATTTTCATGTGAGAAAAGAAAATACGTGTCTCCCTTGAAATAGATACAGTAGTATGCTGTCACAGGAAATTAAAAGGACAGACACTGGAAACCAATGAAATGGGCAAAGATTCAATCCCTAGCCTAGGTACTCTAAGAATTTTTCAAGCTAAACCAAAATAAATTGGGCATCAGTGAACATCTGTTCCATATTCAGTGTAAATCCTCTGTAATTTTAGGCCTAGGTTACTTTGATAAGATTAATTTCTCTTAAATTTGGAGTCATGTACCACAGACAACTACACCTGAGTTAGTCATCAGTGTCAGCTCTGTCCTTGTATTTATCCTTCTTTCTTTTTATCTGTTTAAATTTTCTGCATCTAAAAGACAATCCATAACATATACAAATTACTTTAATGTAGCAATCATGTCAGAAAGAAAAAAATAGCCCTGCAACTAACTCCACCCATTAAAAAACCCATGAGATTTTCACTCTTTTAAAAATTAAACTGTTTTACTCATGAGAAATTCACTTGAAACTTCAGTTACTTTCCTGTTGATACATAAGATCAAGTGAGAGGCTAAAAAGTTCTGTGCACAGGATAGATATAGCCAGATATAGCCTTAAGACTCCCTCAGGACTGTAGACCTGACAGTCAGAAAAGCAGTAGCAGTATTTGTAAACTGAGCAAATTCAATCAAGAATTATTTTTAAAGAACTGTGTTTCATTGAATTTTGCTTATTCATTCTTTAGGATTTAATAACACGATTTCAATGATGATGAAAAGAATGAAATTTAACTATTTTTCATAGCTGATACCCACGAAATACCAGCAGGGTTTAACAAACCCAGCATTATTCATTCCAAAACTTCAGTGTTGCTATAATGCAGAAACTTTAACTTAGACACCCACTGCAAATAAAATCTATCTTAATTATATTTTTTCCCCCGCTTTTGGTCCATCTTTTGTATAATCACATCACTCTCTCAGAGGTATTCTCCAATAGTCACTGAAAACTATTCAGGAAATCCTCTAAAGAGGATTTTATTCTCTAGACAGCTTATTTTCTAAAATTTAAAAAAAGCCTTAATAACTGGATAGGACATCAGGTTTCATCACTGCATCCTAATTTTGAAGAACTAACTCTTCTGTGATGAAATGCCAACTAATTTTGGCAGATTTTGGAGATTTTAAGAGATACTATAAGCAATTCTGCTTAAAATATAACAAACTTCTTGCACATCAAAATAAGCCTTTGCTGCTGCAAGCAAATAGCTTCTACAATTGGAATTGGTAGAGTAAGAATTTTATGTCTTCTGCTGTTGCCTCCTACTACCTATTTTACTGCACATCACCAGAGGGAGCTACATTTTGCAAAATTTTAGCAATTATGCCTGCTTTGATGCTCTGAAACATAACTGGTGTCCCAAAATACTTCCAGTGTTTCTTCAGCAGAGCACAGGTTCACTTTTATCCTCCACTGGGTCAGAGTCAATACGTGCTTTAGGATGTAAATGGTGCAATGGTTCCTCCCAGTTATCAGACAGGTATCCTGCTAATAGTTGTTAAAATAAGTGAAAAAAAATACTGCTTAAAGGATGCCTTTTCCAGGGTGGTGGGAATTAGCTTTTCCAGAGGGCAAGCTGAGTCTCTGAGTGGTGCCTGCTTTAGATCCTCGTGGGAGGTGGAGGGGAGCATGTGGCCACTCACTCTCTTTGCTTGCCCATTTCTGAAGAAAGAGCAGCTGGCCAGGGCTGCTGGGGAAGGCCAAAAGGCTTTTTGTCCTTCTGCTCTCACAGCGCTGCCTCTCACATGAAGGTCAGCAGCTGATGCTCCCCATCCCTGGAGAAGAACCAGGCAAGGTGGTGGACAGCGCTTCCAGAAGCTCCCTGGAGGTAATGGAGGCGTGGAAAGGCAGAAAAAGCCTCTTTGTTTCAGGATTGATCTGCTTCCTCTTCCTGCCCTGTGAATAACTCAGCGCTCACGCTTCACACAGCTCGTCAGAAGGAGTCCAAGAGGATTTTCCAGTAAATCACTGCTTTGCCCTCCTGACACTTTGGGACAAACAACCTTCTGCAGCAAGACTGGTGAGGCAGAGGAACAGCCCTGAGCTCAGAAAGCTATGGCAGATCAGACACAGTGGACTGGAAAGGTAAAATAAAATTGGTTGTTTGCCAGCACATAGGCCTAGATGATAGCTCTGATAAACTTTTATTTTCACAGGGCATCAGGGCTGCTGGAAATATATGTGATTGAGTTCGCACACATCCAGTGGTTACATATAAGCTATTCATGTTAAAATGAAACTGATTTTTTATTAAATTTCTATTTAATGTCTATTAATTTCTATCCATTTAACCAGGTATAATGCTTTATCTTTTTTTTTTTTTTTTTTTAGTAAGGAATGTCATTACTCATGTTTCCTACTTTTTTAAATATACTGATTTAGATTTTGGTGTAGTAAATACAACTCATTCCAAAATACCTCCACACAGTAGAGTCTTTAAAACATCACTGTCCAGATCCTGAGGTCAATAAGCATCTACATAATGCTGTTCAAGGATTAGATCCATAAGTGTTCCCAACCTAGATAATTTATTCTCAGGTGTTGACAGCATCCCGTCCCTCCATTTTTACATTCTTTTATCCCCTCCTGGGTTAGCGATTGGCCCCAACTTTAGAGTCACTAAGAATTATTTATTTATACATAGGCTTTTGATTTGTTGGTTTACCTTCAAGTTTGATTAGATCCCATTAAAAATTTAGAGAAAACAGTAAATTCCCTCACATGACTCTCCACTGAGATTAAGTGTCACTATTACATGAAGGGAAGTTACTCCCAAATACAAGAACTAACCCTTGACTCACAGTGACTAAAAACTGCTTTTCATCTTTCTTTCCTCTATATGTGCTATGAAGTTATTCTTGATATTTTTGTTTCATATCATATGACTGAGAGGAATAAAACATATGCAACTTGCCAGAAATCAACACAAATACACTAACATAAAATTGGCACAGACCACTGGAAAATCAAATCCCATGAACAGGCATGATTTGTGACATGAATAGACTAGAAACAGGTTCCAAACTACATCAACAGCTTCAACTATAGAACCACAGAGTCACTGAGGTTGGAAAAGATCTTTGAGATCATCAAGTCTAATCATTAATCCAGCACTACCAAATGCACTATTAAACTATGTCCCTCAGTTTCACACCTACATGTCCAAAAATTGCAGCCTTTTGGGGTTAAGGAAAGGCAAGAGTGTTGCAGTTCCTTTGCAGTACGTGTGTAACAACAGGTTAGATCCTCCAACGAAGAGTAACACACAGCTTAAAACTCTAGCCACCAGAACAGTTCTGAAAGGTCATCTAAACTGATTAGATTTACTCTCCCTCTTCCAGTTTCAATAAAAATCATGGAAGACAGGACTACAAATAAGATACTGCATTTGCACATGTTCCCAGGTATTAAAAAAAATACAAAAATTACTGGAGGCACTGTATATTATGACAAATACAATGTAGTCTCTGCAAACTTTTGCCTTTTCATTAAGATGAGCTCCACAATAAGTAATACTTAGGCATCACATTCAGCATCTTCTAGTCAGATTAGTGGTCGGGGTAGGAATGATGTTTGAAATCCTATGTTCATGGTTACATAATGTCACCAGCTGCCCTATCCTGAGATCATCAGTGAGCCATGAGCTATCCTGGACTGACAAACATGTGCTACAATAGAGCAGGACAGAATCTATTAACTGAGAAAATGAGCAATAATTTTCCTAAAAGCCCTCTGAGAAAAATTTAAAATTTTAATCTAAAATTTCCAGTTCCCCAAATACAAAGACCTTTTTCCTCACAGATGGAAAGAATTAAACCAAGGAAATCAAACTAAGTCAATAATTGAAGGAGCATTAGCAGTAAATTGACAGTTTGTTCAGTAATGAAAACCATCAATTGCCAACTGTAATGAAATGCATTATTAAAATCATAATGAGGGTGTAAATACATAATGCTGCATAAAGATACAATCTGAAGGAGTTACCCACTATAGGAAATAATTAACCTAGAATAACAGCAGCAATACAAAACAATTGGGACCTACCACAGCCTGCAGATCAGAGGAAAAGGGAACACCTGTTGACCTTTTCTCTATATACTGTCCCTGTGAATGCAGGAAGATGTTCCTTTTTGGGATAGCTTGCAGGGAAGTGGGCAATCTAGACACTGCAGGCACTGAGTAAATGAGAATGATTAAACTTCTTCACTCATAGCTCAAATTGTGGAACTGAGGCCAAGAAACAAACTTTTTATCCCAGCTGTCCTGTGTGCTATAAGCCGCAGTGCTTTCTACTCCAGCAGAGTCCCGAAATTCAGCAGTTCCTTTTTGCTCAACATTTTCCCTACTGAGAAGATATCAGACAGAGGACAGATGTGCTCTTCTATTAATCAGAGCTCTTTAAAATACACATTCCCCTTCCTTTCCCATCCTCCCCAGATTCCAACTAATTGATTGCAACAAAAAGCTATCGAATTAAAGTGGATCATTGAGCAGAGCTGTAGAAAATGCTATAACCATGATATGCTAAAGGTCTGTGTCCTTTGCACAGGAGTGGATGTGGAAAGCAGATGCCAGGAAGGAAGTGGTGTAGGAGGCAGCACGACAGTCTCATTTGGATAACTCAATCAGGTAGCAGTGTTAATCAGCTGACAGAAAGAGTCAGCTGAAGTTAAAGACGAGATAAATGGAAGACAGAAATCTGAGATGAAATTCTGAAGCCAATGAGAAATGGTTTGTAGAGGAACGAAAGAAAAAGATAACAAATGCAAGAATCTAAGAAAGGAAATAGTGGAACCACAGAATGGCCTCGGTTGGAAGGGACCCTAAAGATCATCTTGTTCCAATCCCCCTGCCATGGGCAGAGACACTTCCACAAGACCAGGTTGCTCAGAGGTTGAATTTAATGTCATAAAGATGGTAAGATTTTAAACCCCTTTTGCTGGAAACTGTGTTTATGCAAATTACACAAAGTTTCATAAAGGCTAACGAAGACAATCAAGAACTCAGCTCTGTTAATTAGCACATGTTTTCATTCGTGAGATTAAGTCATAGCCCAGTTATACTGACCTGTTTACCTAAGGATGGTTTAGGAAGCCAAGATTTAGGAGACAACACCAGAAAATGACACAAGGAAAATCACATTCAGTCTAGACAAGCAACTTCCCACTGAACACCAAAGGGTAGTTGAGAACCTACAGCTAAGTTTAGCCTGAAGCCAGCTCAGAAATTAGAGGTGGGGAGACTGAGAAGGGTAAAAATATTTAAGATATATCTTCCTTGAAATAGAAATAGGTGGACAGTTATGAATGGACTGTTTTGGGAAGAAAATGAGATTGCAGGGGACTCTTCATTACCAGCACCCCAAGCAGACAAGTCTTTCCTAAACATATATTATTAAAGGCATCCTTTGTCCACATAACCAGCACAGTGTCCTGGTAACCTCTGGCAGAGCAAGGTCTGAACTGCTGGTCCCAGAGGGAACACTAGGGCAGGTGTGCACTATATAATTTAATTTCATATAAGCATGCTTATAATTTAATTTTTCAAAAATGCTTCATATTATTTATGCCCAGATATAAAAAAGCCACTAGTTAACACAGTTAATAAACCATGACAAGTTTGCTTTAAATGAGTGGGATATCTAAACCCAACATTATTTATTAGGCAATATGATTTTTTTCTCAGTATTTATCCATCAAACATGGCACCCTTATTGCACACGCATTATACAAAGTGTCAAATTAAACTATCGCTTATAAAATAAACATTAGTTACCGAAGTGATCCAAATGCTTGATTAGAATGTTTTTTAGGGTAGCTAATAAATATCTTTAACAAATCTTTTGAGCAGAAAAAGTGGGAAAGCATGCAAGAAAATTTTTTGGGGTCCACCTCCTTGCTATTCCTTTCTCCACACAATGAGATAATTAAAGTATAAAGGAAAACATGTCTCATGAGGGCTAATAAACCAAAGACCACATTGGCTGTTATGGCATCTGTGTCACAGTGAGAAAAAGAGCACAATGACAACCAAAAGGACCTCGGCAGCAATTAGAGTGCAGGAAGTCAGTAATGGAGAATGGAGTCTCTCTTTGGTTTCATTCCACACCATTATTTGACCTGCATTCCTCAGCCAGAGCAGGCTCAGGCTCCATAAATGCCCCCTCATTAGGAACTGAGACCTGAAAAATGCTGAGAATGGTTCATCCCCACAGGATTCAGCCAGAAATAAAGACAGGCACTGACCTCGTGACTTTTCAGGGAGAGATCAGGATAAAGCCTTTTAAAAAAAACAGATGTTGGAGAAAGAGGCAAATTGGTGTATATTCATAGCAAAAAGTTTATCTCCCAAAGTTTGGCACTGTCGTACATGTGTTAATTTGGCTTTTGCAGCCAGAGAAGACACTATAAACACAAAATTAAGTATTCTTTAAACTGACTTAATAACCTTGGACAGGGTGATGAAGTACTGCCCACCTTCAGTAAAGGGGGGAAAAAGGGAAAAAAAAAAAGAAACAATGTCCTGTTCTTAAAATTTTGGGTGTAATTTCTCTTCACACTGGGACAAGGAGAAGGAATTTCTCCTATGGCATTAACCTTTCAGAGGATACTGAATTGAAATATAAATAATGAACAGAAATGAAATGGGTAACCGCAGGCATAAGCTGAGGAATGTACACAGTGAGCTTACTGCACATAAACCATTTGCTACCATGATTATTAAATATATTTAGCTCTATTGAAAAACAACAAAAGTACTTACACTGGGAAATTGTATAGTCTCTGAGCCAGGACAAAATGCTTTTCTTTGAAGCTGTATCAGTTATAGAAATAGCAAGGAGTTACTGAATAAAAAATTACTACATTTTATGGCAGTGGGAAGGTTTTTGTTCACTAAGTCCAACTTTCCATTTGGAAAAATAAAGTGGTATCAATGAACAAGCAACAAGTTTCACAACAGAAGAAAAATGAATACTCCATTGCCAGAAGGGTTACAAATATGCTCCTTTAAAGCACATTCTGGGCTAGCACAACAGTTCAAAGCTTCAACAGTAGGAACTGATTTTGTGACTGCTTCTGAAACAGCTGCCCAACTGCTGACTAGCAGAATGTGATCCAATATTGCAGCAGGCAGATATGTGTCAGCTTAAATTTTCAGAAATATTTGCACAACTGCATTTTAAATTTCTACCCTTTTTTATGTGGTTTCTGGGCAACCACATTAACTGAAAAAGCAAATAAAGTAGCCCTGCTTCACATACAGGGCTTCTGCAAGATATCCTTTGAAATCACTTGAAGGATATGGGAGTAGAGTACAGCAAACAGATTTGGATACAAGCTAAGCAAGAGGTAGAATAAGTATTTCTGGCCCAGTATCTCAAATTCCAGAACAACATCTGGTCTGCATAAGATTACCTGTTCATTGTGTTGGTCTTTAGATTAGGTAATTGGTTCTTAGGCTGAAAATATGAATAACCTTTGATTTCCTGGCATTTATCCTGCTTTAAACATGATCAGGGAGTAGTTAATGAAGATACACATTTCATGCTGATAAAAAGCCATATCAAAAAAATCCAGAACACATTGAAAGACTCAATGGATATGGGTATTTGAAACAGAGCACATTGATTTAGCCACAGTTCTCATTAAAATTAGCTGCAGGCAGACTCCTAAAAATCACTTCATATTAGAGGAAAATCATTGTAAATCACTCAGGCAGACCAAGGTACTACAGTCAAAGAGGTATTCCCAAGAACCTTCACTAAAGAAAAACTAAATATTCTTTTGAAAATTTGAGAAAGGGTGGGTTCATTCTGGTGTAACTTGATTGGTTTTAGTGAAGCTCTGCAAACTTACAACATTTGAAGCCCTTTGACACAATGATGAGCTTCCTTTCCAGAAAGACACGAGCAAATGTGTGAGGTTATGAAAATATTATTAAAATGCAAGTCAAATGAAATTTGGTGAAGGTTACTGAAAGCAATATTCTTCACAGAAACCAAATGACAGAAAGCTCTGCTTTACTATCACTATTCCAGCAGTGAAAATCAGATTTCTGTGTTAAATATTTCTCCGGGATTATCTCAAATCCCTGTTTGCTTGCATAAACCTGCCAGGAAATCTGTGCTCCTCCATTTTACCATTATTTATTAAATCTAATGCAATGCAGAACACTACTACAGAGCCAGACTGCATATTTGAGAGATCTATGGGCAGCTCAGCAGACATTGTCAAGAATGCAAATATCACACAGAGCAGAGAGAAAAGAGCAGAAATTACATCCATTCTACCCCATAGATTTATTACTTTGTCAAAATGTTCTGCATAAAAAATAATCCAAATTTTTCACTAATTACACCATGCTTTTATAAGTAATTTTTGTTTCTTTTTCTATGAAAATCATAGAGAAGATCAAAAAAGGAAAACTAAAAAGGCAGGTTCTAATACCACAGTATACCAGGAATAAAGCTAATAATTCAGAAGTTGTGTTTGACCATTTTACTGATGGTTGTCTCAACTCAAACTTGGTAAAATTAACCAAGGTAAAATTAACTAATTTTACCTGAAGATAGACTTTCTACAGATAATACCATAGAATTTCTATTTGTTTCTTATAGTTTAAAAAAATAGTCTATAGATATAAAAAAAGAAAAAAGGCAAAACAAGGGTCATCAATATTTACTAAGAGCAAATAATTTGCAAATTTAATAGTATCAACTTGATGAAAAACATCCTTATATCCTGGTAGTATCCATTCATAACATATCCCTTAACTGCTGTTATTTCCTACAAGTTGCTCCTTTTCTAATCCAAGAGTCCTTTTCAGACTTTCTCCAAACAAATTAAAACACAATTACAATATTTTCCCAACTACAGATTGCCCATTAAACCACTGGCCCAAAATGCCACTTGGCTGTTTAGGGTAGAGAGAGCACAGGGCTCTCTGGGAGGACATTCAGAAACTGCACGTGGCTTCATTTCATATATAATTTTAAATACTTCCTTTCTGGACAGAAAACTGAGGCCTGGCAGTTTCCTATGCTGAAGTGATATGGAAAGGTGTGAAAAGCTCTCCACACTCAAAAATTTGTTCAGTGTGGGTGAAAAATCTTAGGTTTACTACTCTGGTTCTCAGCACGAGTGCTGTCTGAGGAGTTCAGTGCACGAGTGAAACTCTGGCAAGACCTCGGCTGCTCCAAGCTTAGCTTCCTCAAAGAAAAAAAAAAAAATTCCTCCCTCATTTATCAATCCATTGACCTAATTGGCAGCTGTTCAATGTTCTGCCAGGCAGTACTTGACAAGAATCTGATTCTTTGGACCTGTTCCTTCTTGGCACCAAAGTGGTTTCATGAAATCCTGGCAGCACACGTTGGCTCTAAACCCGTTTTGACTCTCTCTGGGAACTTCCTCTTCAGAGAATCCTCAGATGACTTTTGAATTGGTCCCTTAGTCACATCCAGCATACCAACACTGTGGTCATACTGGGATTTCTAAATTATATTAATTTATATATTTCTAAATCCTACCAAAACCAACCTATAGAATATTAGCACTAAAGTTGCCTCTGTCTTCCAGTATTGCTGCACTCATTTTTACCATTAGCTTTATGTTTTATTAAGTACATAATTCCAAAGCAATTGGAGATTCTATCCAATTTCTTTTGTTCAGATAACCTGGTTCCCATTCTAGACTATATCCATAGTTTAAGAGTGAAAATATTTTCCTAGAAAGTGTGGGTTTATCTTTTCCGCAGGCGATCTGGACTTTTTGAACTGAAATACCAAAAAAACGGTATTTCACTGAATTATTTAGAATAAGCCCTTCTAGTGCATAATACATTACAGAAATGTGGGGAAACCTTCCAAGCCTACCTATTTATTGTTACTGATATATGAAAAATTTAGCAGTTTAAATTTCAGGGTCTCATATAATTTTTTTTTTTTACTTCAATATCATATGCTACCCTCTAGGTGTCTTACTAATCCATTTTGACTTTTACCCCTGGCATTTGCCTGTTGGTAACCCAGTGTTGGATTTTTAAAGATTTAAAATTGCAGATCGGCGCAATACATAAAAAAACAAACATTGGGGTGGCAGCTATGAAAAATACCACTTGAGTATTTTCTATTGTCTTTTTAATAAACAAAAACCTAAAAGCGCCTTTAAACGTATAAACTTTTAGCTATATCACGTTTCTAGCACTAGTGAATTTGTGTATTATTTCTGTGTTGTTATTCCTCATTCTGACTGTAAATCTGGTGAGGCCACAACTCTCCTTTAGGGGGTTCAGACCTCACATTTAACTGCTGGCTGTGAGCTAAAATACCTTCACAAAACTCCAAAAAGGCCTCCCGAGGTCTGGAGAAAGCTGAATTCCATCTCACCTTCGACCTTTAGAGGGCAGTGCTCCCTTTGGATACCTGCGGATATTCCAGCAGGGCACGAGGCTTCCATCACCTGGAGAGGTAAAACTTGGGAGCAACAAGAGGAATTTCGAAGGACAAGACAATTTCTTGCTTTGCTGACAGGGGGAAGGGAACCCATTCATTGTGTGCCACCCACTGGGGGAACCTTTTATGTTTTGAAGGGCAGCAGGGACTTGAGCTCTCGTCAGTGTGGCTGTGACAGTGACAATCTAGTGGCTGATAAGAGAAGCATTCCTCAGATTTATTACTTAAAAAGAAAAAAGAAAAAACAAAAACCAAACCACAAAACTATAAAATCGGATGGCAGAGGACAGTTTTAACAGAAAGCATATAAGGTACTAGATTTTATATACATTTTTACACTATTTTTTAATATCTGATTTGGCCCACTAAATTAAATTTTAGCAGTAAGAATGGCAAGATGTAAGAAACTAGACCTAGTAAACATCCAAAAAACATCCGTAAGGTGCTAGTCATTAGCTCTTGTCACTTATAACCCCTGAACAGCATTTATACTTTTCAAGGTTAGGACCACAGGATAGGTTGGAGTGGAAGGGATTTCAGGAAGTCTTGTCCAAACTCCTGTTCAGAGCAGGATGCAGGTACTGCCACAAAATGCAATGCTTTTCCAGATTGCTTAGTAGGTAACCATTATCCTCACCCTATTTGCTTGATGTGGCATCACGACTTTGATCCTATATGCATTTGTACCATGACTGCTTTCGCATTGAGACTGAAGTCTTTATTTTTCATGCGTGCTTTGAATGTTCTTCCTCGGGTTAATAGCCATTCTGTGTGATCTCTCAATGATTTAAATCGACAGTCGTCAAAGGAAAGCTATTTTGCTGCCATAACTTGAAGCCAAAGAAGTGTTTTGAAGTAATGAAAAAGTTCTACTAATGTTTAACTTGACGTAGTGTTCAGTGACAGAAATTCACACATAAAATCAAAATGTACTTTTAGTGAAAATCTGTTTAACTGATTTAGTGCAGTTAGATAATTTGCTTCTATGAGAAGCATGAATTTCAGATCTACGAGAATATGAGCATCAAATTTATTTATTTATTTTTTAATTCTTTAGATTTAACTTGTTGGTTCAAAACAAGTTAAAGTGAGGCAATATATTTCAACTCACAGTGCACATTCACTTGCACTCATTGACAGACCTTGAAAACAATCCATTTATTCATTAGAGAGTGCCAAAAATAACTCAGCAGTTTCTGTTTTGCTTCTATTCATAGATTTCCTCATTTCATGTTAATCACTTCTTTCAGCACTTGGCACCTTGCAAAAAAAAAAAAAATTTCAGAACATCTTGGATTATTAGTTGTTTACTGCATTCACAAAATAAAAATGAAAACATAATACTAATAGCACTTTGTAGCAAGTCCCATGTAATGAGATTGGGGCATTTGAATCCTCTGTAATGTACCCTGCCATTTTGATTAATATCATGAATGGTAAAGTAATTTCAAGCACATAAATGCACATTCAGATGTGTAAAGACAATGGTTATTTTAAGCATTTCTTGTTTAAATGTAGAATTGGAAAGTCTTAATTATTATTCTAAATTATCATAATAATAGTTGAATTTGGTTTGCCTACTGTATCTCTTGATTAAGCCTCAAAGGTGTATCCATTTGTACATTTTTAAGGATTCCATTTCATTATTAAATGAGTGACATTTCAATAAGAGGCTGAAATTAAGCCACAGCAAAAATTGAAGCAGAAATTCTAACACTGACTTCCACAACAAATCCTGTCCCCAGGGCCTTTTTGAAGAGTGCTGTAGTTGTTGTCTCCTAAATTGTTTATTGAAGAGGTTTTACAGTAATGCAACAAATGAAATCCCATAGACAGCATTCTATTTCCCACAAACACTGAAAAACTGATATGAAAATTTCCAGTGTCATAGTTTATGGTGATCTTGTCCTGAACAAACTCATAAACACTTTATTCTGCCATTCAGTTTATATGTTGCTGTCTCACATTTGGATTGATGGTTGACAGCAGCGAGGTATGAATTATGCATGCCAATTTACTGAACACCATTAAAGCCAAAGAGTATGGGTAATTTCAATAATTATACATATAAATAGTATTATTAGCTCTGTCAAACTCAGTACCTGGATAGCATGTCAGTATATAATATCCACCAGGGTTTCAAAAGGTTCAGGATTTTGCAGGAGGTTGGTGACTGGAGAGGTTCCAGCTACCATTTCTACCCAGCTCATACCTTTAATATGCAACTAGACACCACACCTAAGATGCAAAAAAGCTTTGGTGTCGGCTCATCTGTCCAGATCTGTGCTGCATTATTAGAAAGAAGAAGATAAGAACTGAAAAAATAATTACTTTTAGTAAATACCGCACCAGGAGAGCTGATACTACTGTCACCAAAGAACTGGAGAACCATTTCCTTTGTATTGCTGCAACTTTCTTTCAGGTACCTGTTAAATCCCAAAGCTCCTCTCAGGCGATGTGCCTGCAAAAGAATTCTTCCCACCCTTGGAGGAAAACTTCCACCCTTTTCCTGTTTAGCAGTTTCCCTTCAGTGCTGTCTACAGGCCCCACTACGGGAGATATTGTGCAAACACATAATGAGCAACAGCCACAGAAAACTACTTTAAATGGACGGGGAAGACAAAGGATTGGACAAACATCTGCCACATTTACATTTTCATCAATTATTTCAGTGTCTGGTGTGCTTTAGGTGCACTGCACAGACAAGGCAGAGTCACCCTGTGCACACCCAATTCTAAATTTGCCAGGAATTTCCCAAGGAAAGTTTGACAGAAACTGCTGTTGAACTACATGACATCCACTTTCAAAATCAGAAGTCTCAACAGAAGTGGTGGAAACAGCAGGTATGCCCAATTATTGTTTTAATTTCAAAACTTAGCTCAGATAATGATTTTTTGTTCAGTGTGAGTGTATCAGCCTGACCACTGGAAATGATGGTGCAAAAGAGATTTAATATGAGCAACATTATGATTATTAATCCCAGAATTAAAAAAAAAATATATATATATTCTCTGCAGTCATAATGTCTGAGTAGTGTTCTATACATCCTAATTGCATATTTACATAAAATGCTTGTACCCACAGAGAATTCTATTTTAACCTAACAATAACCTTTAGAATTCCATTAGTTTTTTTAATTTTTAAAAAATTTTTCACTACAGAAACAATTTGCTCTTGACCTTTATTTTTTTGCCATTGCTACCAATGCCTCAGTTTCATCTTGACTCATTTTAAGACAATTAGTATGTCACAAAAATAATTTAAAATAAATAGTGCAAATTATTAAGCATGGAAAAAGAAGAAAAAGGCATAGTATGGTAAGCAACATAAAACATAACCTGTAAAGGGAAGTTAAATGTAATAGCCATGTACGCTGTGTTAAAAAAACAACAACCAAGGGGGAAGAAACTTCAGAACTTACAGACTGTCAGCAGCTTTTCCTCCAGTAGGAAAGCACTGGGGAAGCATAGGAAACTTCAGTTTTGGTCCCCTTAGTTTATAAAACTTTAAACTTTGTGTTTACACAAAGCAGAGGGGATTGCTTATGCTGTGTGACCTGGAGGGGAAAGGATAGTAGTTGGTGAAACAACTTCTTTTCACTTCTTTTTCCTTCTTGACAGCTGCTCTCTGAAGTGAGTTTGCAGGATTGCCTAAATTCCTTGGTTATCCCATGCATTGGGGAGCTCTGGAAAGCACCAAGCTTCTCCAGCAGCCCATTTGTGATCCCTCTCTGCTGCTTGAGCAGACAGCAAAATATCTCACCCACCATTTTCTGGTCCCCTTTTTTTTTTGTGTGATGATGTTAAACTAACTCCTTGGCTAGGTTACACTGTCAGAGAGGATCTGTTAATGAATTAAAACAATGCAAATGTCACCACGTGTTGTCATCTGACAGCAATCACTCAATTACTGCAGCAAACGCCTGCAGCACTCCCAGCAGCACTCAGCACACAGCCGAGCTGGATCAGCTGAGCCCTGCAGCCACCAGAACCACCCTGGATGACACCAGCCCCAGATCTGGCCCTGCTTTTTGGAGTTTGGCCTGTGTGCCATGTTCTGATGAAGTGCACTTGCAGAGCCATCTGCAAGGTCTCCTTCAGCAGGACACAAGTAATTTAAAGTTCCTGCGTTTTAAGGGTCTCTTTGGAATGTGCTGGAACGCCACTCCCTCAGAGCCATTTTCCCAAAGCTGTGCCCCCTCTGTCCTGCCCACAGATGCCCTCAAACACTGCACTCACCAATTACAAGCTTTAAAAGGTAATGATTTACCTTTTACAACCTCTTTACAACCTTGTCTGCTAGGGGGTGGGCAGCAGTCTGTCAGCTCTGTGGATTCAGCTTTTGCTCCTCACTGTTCCTGGTGGTGATGTTCCTGCGAAGTAAATTAGGCATACAAGGAAGAAGTATGATTATTTTTCCTACTCAGAAGAAAAATCTTAAGGACAGCCACAAAAACAGGCTGCAAATGCATTCCTGTCGTACAATCGTACATACGTGTCCCACGTACAATGTTGTACAAATGGACAGCCTTTTACAACCAAGAAACAATTCTGTCTCTCGTTTTATTGTATGGAGATTATTACTTAGAACTGCCAAACTGAAAACAGACCTGCTGGAAGCACCACCTGAAAGGGCTCTTGACTCATGATGAGCTGCTTGTGCTCATCTACCACAGAGACACAAACTGCTGTGTAGCATTCAAGGAAGGGCAGAATCACATCCAGGCTTTGTGCAAATCATGGGCAGATTCCATCTCCTGGTCAGACTGTAGCTCGTCCATTGAAAGTCATGGAAGAGAGAGTGCTTTATTTGCCTACAGCTTTCTGGCTGTATGAAATTTTAACTCGAGTGCTCCTGTAGTCCAGATCCCAGCAGCAGCCTTACCTCTCGCTGATTGTACGACAGGAATGTATTTGCAGCCTGTTTTTATGGCTATCCTTAGGATTTTTCTTCTGGATAGGAAAAATAATCATACTTCTTCCCTGTATGCCTAATTTACTTCACAGGAACATCACCACCAGGAACAGTGAGGAGCAAAAGCTGAATCCACAGAGCTGACAGACTGCTGCCCACCCCCGGCAGATGATTACTGGCGTGGCTCTGGGTCGCTGCCTGTGCTGTCCCTTCACAGCAGGAAGATTTCTAAGTGCTGTTTTCTCCTGAAAAGAGAGTCCAATAATTCCACATGCAAACTCTCCTGCTCAGCAGCATAACCACTTTTGCTTCAAACCAGAGCCCACCAAGGCTGCAGCCAATAAAATGGGGAAGATGAATCAGAGTTGCAACGTATTTACTGTGTTATTTACCATTTTTCACCAGTTTGCAATTTTTGAGTATTATTTTACCTTTTTTTTTGTTTTGTAAAAATAGTGTGCTTTAGAAAAGTCCTTTCTGAAACTGAAAACTTAGAAGAACAAATTTAAGCACGCACGCACACAATATTCAGTGTGCCAATTTCTCACGTTAGTCTACGAGTAGTCACACAAAAATAACCCACCCAAATGGTTGTGACCATGTGGAAGCACTCAGGATGAAAAATCCCCAGTTTTCTGGTTTTTTATGAAACGCTCTGTCTTCAGTGACTGTCACAGCTGCTCGTGCTTCCTCTTGTGTGAGGGGCACTTTGGAATGATGCCCCTACTGAAACCTCCTGCACTATTTCAGCTCTTGGAGATGAAATCTGCAAGAGACACAAGTCTAAAAGGGCAGCTTGGGAGGGCAGGGAATAACGCTACCTCTGAGTCCCTAGTTTTGCAGGGTGCTTTGGCTAGGTAAATGATATTTCTTTAGATAACTGGAAATCAGTGTCGATGGAGCACGTAAACCTAAACCCTACCCAGCAGACAAAATTGTTGTTTATATGAATTATTTTTTAACTTCTATTACTTTATGCATCCTACAGGTAGAATTTGGCATGGAAAGAGCACAAACATCACCATTATTCCCAGTTTTCACTTGTGAAGGCATGTGGATAAAAAGAAAAGGCGGCAAAAATCCCATTTAGAAAGAGGGGAAAATGTAAAAAGTCACACTTACTAAATAGAAAGGGGAAAAATGATAGGGAAAAAAAATATTTGCAAACTTTTAAGAGAATTAAAATCAAATTTTAAACTATAAATGCTAACTACTATGATGCTAACAAACATTCTGAAATATTACAGGAGGTCACTTCAGACAGGTACTGAACACTCTCAATTTTCATAAGAAGTGAGGAGACACAACGAGATCCTAATCCCAGAGATCCAGTCAGCAGTTACTGTGGGTAAGCAAAGCACAGAGATTAGACACCTTTATTAAAAAACATGCACACTTGGCTTAAAGGAGTTCCCCTTGCCTTGTAGCTCTCAAGAACATGAAGTCCTAAAGAAAACTTAGTATTTGAGTTCTACTTCATTTGTGAAAGTGAATTGGAATTTACATTATTGATGAAAATCACTTCATCATTTTATGTCCTAAATTAAAATGCAGTAGAATAAAACTGATATTTTTCTTCCCATGGCAATTTTTCACTATTCCTCATGAATTTTTGGTCTGAGCCTAGTCTGGGCAAAGTCAGCTGAGCGTCGCTGGCACGGGAGCCACTCTGAACTAAATCAGTTCTAGATTTGGCCCTGTTTCTTTTATTTTTGTCTTCTAATCAGCACTTCAGCAGGAGAAAAAAGATTTTTTTTCTTGTCTTACTGGCAATTAATCATCAATTTTTATGTAGATCCATAGGACAGTGAGAGGATAGAGAGAAGCTACCCCTAAGAGAAACCTAAATACATTGTGTTTCCTAAATAATCTGTCTAATGAAATTATAATTGTCCCAGAAGGGAATAAAAGAGTTTGTCTCAATGAAAATCCAAGATGCTTTTCTAGCAAAACATGAGCTAATTCAAAACATCTGGATGATAACAGAATCCCTAAATGTTCTGAGTTTTGCTCTGGATCTAGGTCTGTACCTGAGGCAGTCCTGAGACATCCATTTGGGCTTGGACCTGACCATCAATAGATTGGAAAGTTCTTCCAATTAACTCTTATTCAGACCCGCTTCGGGTCTGAAGAAGAGTTACTTTCACTTCGAGGGCTTCAGGTGAATTGGAGTTCTTTCAGCATGGGAAACAGTCTAATACAAAAGATTTATTTAGGATCCATTTGAATGATGCCTTATCTAAAATCAGAGAAGTGATCAAAACCTAAACAGTAAACACTCAGGGAAGCTTCTCGCAAACTAATTCCACAAATAGCTAAAAAAGGAGTATATTTAGGGCATCATAAATGACCTGTCAATGATTGAATGAGCCAACACAGTTGAAAAGCTAAGAGCAAAGACCTGAATAATGCCTATCTCATTATCTCATTAAACAGAAAGTTACCCTCATAACTTTTGTTTGCTCTATTCCATTACATTTTCTTTTCTGTTACCAGTGCTGGCCTCCCCAGGGTCTATCAACCTGTTAGCTCCTTGCACAACCTCACTTTGCCTCCTTTTATGATCCACCTTTCAAATATATTGCCATCTGCCTGAGTTAATTTCCCATTCACCTAGAAGCCATTTCTAAAAATGTTCAATTTCTTATAGCCCTAAAACTTAGTCTCCCTTTGTTCCTGGAGAAACGGGTGGGATCTGTACCTTCCTGAACATCTGGAAGTGCCTAGCCCTGCGTGAACAAGCCATAAACGGGAGAGTCAATCATCACAGCACCCATCACGAGTTTAAGGTGCTCTTCTTCCTGTTCCACACTTTACTGACTGTATGACACAACAGATTTCAGCCAGAATGTGAGCTCTGACTACACATCAGTTTTGTCTTTCCAGTGTCCCCTGTTCATAACCCCTACAGGCTGTCATCTCCTGTTTATCCCTACATTAACAATTAGGACCCTGCTTTGGCCTTTCTATTTCCAAAGATGATAAAAAAAAAAAACCAAACCAAAGCCAGTCAAATCTTATTTAAAATATAAGCAGTGACTGCAGTGGAAGAGGAAGCCAAACAGGGCTGGAACCCTGGTGGTGTATGAAGAGACAAAACTGTCTAACTACACACCAAAACCAACTCCGTGTGCAATAACCTCATGGAATAAAACCTGACCCACATTTTTGAAGAAAGCTGAATGGGACTTTCCATGGAGTCATTCTTTATGCATCAAGGAATGAGTGCAAGTGGGGAAAACAAGAGGCCGATTCGACAGCCTTAAACAAAGTGGATGAGCCCTGCGCAGCGGCAGGCAAGTCAGGGGTTAAAGCTGTCTGAGATAGCCGGAGGCTCCACAGCTGCTCCGAGTGTCTAATTGTCAGCATCTTCTCTCACATCCAGATTTATCCAGGAGAGCAGGGAGAATGCACCTTTTTCCTCTGGGAATAAAAAGCATGCACATCTTGTGCCTATGTGTACGTACACACCCACATAAACACACACAAATGCATGCAGGAGGTGGCCTTGCGTGTAAAGCAGAGAGACAGTTTTACCCTCTTAATGGATCTGTGCCTGACTGGTGTTTTTGCATTGGTTTCTTTCATTTTTACAACCAGGATAATATTTGGCAGCCAGCATATCTCAAAAGGCTGTTATGTTGACAGCTACTTACTCTCTGCACAGAAATGTGAAAGACTAGGATGTGAAAGACTAGCTACACTTGTCAATAAATGGACTGGATTAGATTTAACTTTTTAAGAATTTTATTTATTTTACTGAAAATTGTTCCCAAAAGCATTTTTAAACACCTCTGACTGGGTTATTTGCATATTCAATTTACTTTATGGAAGTACAATATGTTTTCTGGTGCACGCTCATGAGAAAGCAGCTCAACAAAATACATTAGAAGTGATATAACACCACCAATGACCTCAGTCTTGGGAAAAGCAATAAAGGGATATCCCTTTGCAGCTTCAAAGTACATTTAAGAAAGTGGCAGGGCCATGTAAAGGTCCTACTAGAGATTCCTCGGGTGCCCTCTGCAGATTTACACGTTGGAGCTATTTTTCACTGTGCCCTCTGCTATTCTTTGCATGGAACTCGTGAAAAGGATGTAAGAAAATGTACCCTTTTTTAAAAAACAGAATTCAGAGTAGCTCCATTTCCTCCCTGATTTTAGATGTAAGCCACTACTCAAATAGTGTTTGCACTTCAAGATCAGCGGAGGGAAAATAAAAAGCTCACAAAAGGATAGAGTGAGAAAATACCCTCAGAAACAGGAAAGACTAATATAAACACTTGTTAGAATTTTGCAATCGGGGCCAAAATTGACCTGAGAGAATACTTTTAAACTGCCTCTGAACTGTTGTAGCACAGTTCACTTGACTTAGAAGAGAAATTGAATCCCAGATGACACAAAACCTGCTATGGATGTATATATCTTGGAAAAGGAAAAACTTTTTCCTGCAGGGCTTGAACCACTGTTGCTAATTCCCTTCCTCCCATACATCCAGCTGCCATAGCAAGCAACACATAGCAGCTTTCTCTTGCCCCACCAAAAAGCACTCCCAATAAAAACTGCAGCCGGGATTTACTCTGTGCAAGAAAGACCTTTCACCTTCAGGAAAAGGAGGTTTGCTGCTGCTTCTTGTAAGAACACCACGGCTTCCATCTTAGCTGGAAAAGAAAGGGAAAGCTTGGAAAGACTACTTAATATGCAAAAAATTACAGATGGAAAATACTTATTAGATCATTTAGCTCACTCATTTTCCAGTGCAGGATATTCTCTGCGGTAATGTAACAGCGATTTCATTGAAGTTATCCACTTAGTCTCACTAGCCCCAGCTTATCATTCCAGGGAGTGTTGCACTGGCAGGAAAAATTGTTCCCTCAGTCATCTTTATCAAGTTCTATCCAGAGCAGACACAGATAAGGGCTGGACCACTGTGGCACCACACAACAGCGCTAGAAAAACAACGAGGATGCTTTTGCTCTTTGAATGGGGCTTTTAACATGACACAAAAAACCTCCCTGGACCATCCAAATGCAGGTACAAGGTGTCTGGATTAACTATAGTTGGTGGTCAAGCTGGATAATCTGCAATTTAACTGAAGATGTAAAATGAGAAGGAAGGAAAATGAGCAAAGGAAAGATTAAGGAAATAATTTTTGCTGTTCGATTTCAGGGTCTCTTTTGTGGTCTGTGGGAGGAGCTTCCCATAAAGCTCGTGATTGCTTCATTGAAATTCTCCCTTATAACTCTCTCTGAAAACAGCATGGCCACTAACAAAACTGCCTATCATAATGACAAATATTATGCCATTTTCCCCCTTCATTTCCTCTTTCATTGCTTCCTTTATTTATTGGCTTACATTTTCTTTCAACCCTACTGAGGGTACAGGCCACCCTTGGATTCTGTTTCTGTGCAGACCCTGAAACATAATGTTTGGTTACTGACTACACTGTCTAAAATGTACAGTAATACAGTATTACTCTCCAATAATATAGAATTCTCCCCCAAAAGTGCTAGCAATTTTCCAGTTTTCCCCAGCATAAAGAGCAAACTCAGACACATTTCAAAACCAGAAGCACTGTGGAATTTGAGTGCTTTGAAAAACCTTTGCATCATAAGAGATTTTCAGTTTTGTACGCTAAGTAAAATGAAGCTTTCCTAGGGTTAGATCTTCATCCTCATCAAGACCTGATTTCACATTTCAATCAAGTTTCAAAGGTTCCTATCAAATTGAGCTGGCTACCTAAGTCTACTCCACTAAATATTTTTTCCACAAATAATTAGTTTTTCCTTACAGGTGTAAGCTAAGTGCTAAAACAATTTTACCTCCCTAAGCAGCTGTGCTATTACACAGAAAAAACCCCAAACCAACCAACCAACCACCCAAGCAAGCAAGCAACCAACCAACCAAAAAAGAGGTGGATCTGAGAATCTCAATAACTTTCCTTATATAAGTTCTGCAAGCAAAAACGGACATTGAATACAGTTAGAGTGGTGATGTTGTTACTGAAAATCTAATTTTCAGATATTTTAGGGAAATGCTGAAGAATTTTCAGCCAATGAAAGAAGAATGGCTTTATCCCCTAGGAAACAGCCTTTAGTTTGCTGCAGGTAAGGCACATCTGGGGCCACCACAGGCAGATGTTTCCTTCCAGAAAGAGCACATGGTGTAGTGATACATGCTGCAGTTTGAGTCTGGAGAGGGCTCTTTGCCCTCCCCAAACAAGACAAAGAGAGTTTTCCTCTTAAATGCATTAAAATTGGATATTTCTCAGGCAAAACAATGTTTGGAACACTATGTTTCATGACTGCATACAGATGTAATCTCAAAGTAAATTTACAATAGGTTAGGAACTTTGTTGTGAATTTTGTGGCTTATCTCTAACTTAAAGTATTAATTGCTTTTCTTGCTTCTGGTTGCATATTGTTACGAGATTTAAATTAATCCATGTATTTTTTTCCACTTAGATGGAATGGACTTAATTAATTTTGTAGATCAGATAGAACAACTGAGTTACACAAGGGCAGAAGCCTTTGCAACATCAATCTCAATAAAAGAAACAAACACGAATGAGAAACATCTCATCACTTTGCTGATAAATCCTCCTCTCTGCTTCTAATCTTCAGTAAAAACCTGAACAACATAAAAACTGCTTCAGGGTTTCACGAGACTCATGGCAGAGCATCACATGGCACTATAGTAAAACTGATTCATCTTGACCCCTCCTTTCACAGCCACAAGTGGAAATACATTCTAACAAACCTCCAGTACATACCCATATTTACACTGCCTGCTTTCAGAAGCAAGCCGCAGAGATACTAAAACTAGATTAAAACTGATATTTCAATTACTTTTCAAGATTATATGTGATCACATTCTTTAATCTTCTGGCTTTTATCTTGCATTAACAGATTTATAACACTGATAAATTATTCTTTCAATCAAACACCATTTTGTGTACAACAAATCTGAAACATGATTGCTGTACTTTTCATACAGCCTTGTAAGAGAAAAGCAAGTTGTGTAGAGCCAGTATGAGTGCAAAGTAACTAATGAACATGTGAATCCATACATTTCATGTGCAACTAGATCTGTGTGTCTCCTGATAATAGAAATTTTATTTGGTTTTCCTTTTGGGTTCATTTTCAAGGTGCAATGGCAGGCATCAGTTCTGCTGCCTGGGGTATCCCTGATCCTTGTCTTGGCCCCTGGGATGCAGCTCCTCCACACAATATTCCCTGGTCCTCTGCTCCAGTTAAAAACAAAGACGAGGAATAGCAAATCACTCACACAGAACTAAATAAACTGTGAGTGCAGACATTTGCCACCACTCTCAGCGAAAGCCCAAAACGTTCAGCATGACCCCATGCTCCTTCCTCACCCTCTCAGAGCTCCTGAGGCCTTTGGTTGCCACAAACACTGCCTGCAGGCATTGAGAAAACAGATTTTCCACAGACCCAGAGGCTCCATCCCTGCTCCTGCAGCAGTCCTGGAGGAATAGTGTGGGCTCCCCTCGCTCAGGGAAGAGTGACATGAAAAGCATCCATAGGGAAGCAGGGGCAGGAGGGGCTACAAGCATGGAATTACTCACTCCACAGAATAGAGAGTACACGAACAGCAGGGAAACAAAAGTGGAATAAAACAACCCACTGTCAAAATGTCACAGGAGCAAGTGGGGCTCAGATGATTTTATATCAGTTCATGTAGGCAACTTAGCAACCTAGAAATACCCAGAAAGCACAAAGGGAATGGGAGTGCTATAAATGCTGCAAATTGGCACATGGTCTCAAGATATCCTCACAGTAACTTTTACACAGAGAGAAGCTCTCTAAGATAATTGCAGGCACCACGTCGCCTGCTTGCTTCTTGCTCTGTGTTAGAGAGAAAAAAGAATTTCAGAGCAGTTTCCAAGGGCTCATATGAAATATCACAAATAACTTCTTCAAAGCCTTACTCCTGCACTTAGAGCCAAAGAGAACTGAGCTTTTATCCACTGAATCATGTTCTCCACAGTGATTGACTCAGCGTTAATCCATCTTTTCAAAATATATCTGCATACCTTAGGAAAAATAACACATACACTCATTCCCTATCATCAGGACCAGAGCTAGGATGCTATCATCCAATAATCTCCATTTGCAAGCTTTTCATGGATTCAGGAAGGCACATAAATGAAACATTTTAAGCATACAACAGGCTGCATTTCAGTTTTGCCTATGCATCTTTAGCTTGCAGTCACACCAGTGACCTAGGAAAGACCAAGTGAGAAAATCACAGAAGAAACAAAATGCAGCTGGATGGGAGAAAAAAAATAAAAAGAGCTTACAATCTTTAGTAAAAGGAAGTTCTTGAAAACATGTGTGCTCTCTTATCTTCAGAAGTTCAAGGTAAAAGCCCTACTTGAAAAAAAAGAAAATCTCTAAACAGATTTGTTAAAAAATAGCAAAAAAAGACAATCTGGATGTTTTCAAGTCAGATTTAAATCCTGCTCTTTCCTCAGTGTTTTTGTCCTAGTAACATGCATGCATGCACTTAATTTTGCTCAGAGAACACTGATTTTGGAACTATTTGTAGAACCAAGTCCTTACCATGTCCCACTTTTAAATCACTTCCAAGCACTTTCTGGTATGTAACATGCAATTATTAGAACCACAAATTGCTCTAGTTTGAAAAAAAATACAAGGTGAAAACCGCAAAATGAGTAAGTATTTCGTGCAATAGCATGAATAGCTTTCCCACCATCGCTGCAAATGTTCTACCGTGAAAGCAGAGCAAGGGGAACACACATCAGTCCTTCTGCCAAAGTCGTGCCTCACAGAGGGCTTCCTTGACAAGGGACCCATGACAGATTGTCACCATGTTTAACAAAGCAGCTTCTTCATCTCCTGATGAGAAAACGCCAGGGGATGCTTCCTGCAGACTTTAACAACACCAACACAAAGGGAAAGAAGGAACAGCCCTCCTTTCCGGTTCCTTAAACCCAAAAAATCCCTGGTCCTCCCCAGCATTACATTAACATCCCTCACCATGGCTGACTGGTCTCACGTGAAGCCGGCCTTGTGAGACCTGTTTAATTTTTTATCCCTCTCTGCGGCAGAGCATTAGTGGGCGGCAGGTTTTGGGGAGCAGAATCCTGTTTGCACACATTAAGGATGACGTGGGGTAGGGATGCTGTAATTCTCCCAGCACAATGCATTCCATAAATTCCGCCCACTAACCGCTGTGTTACAGAGCGGCTCCATTAGAGACACGGACTGTTCGTTATGGCGTCGAGCTTTGCGAGCTCATAGGGTTATAAAGATATATAAATTTTATTAGAAAAATAGATTATATATGTGGGACCATGACACCACTTTATAAGCTATGCTATTTAGACCTGAAGTGATAAAATACATCAATGTCGTGTATTGCATTTCCATTGTGTGGCAATTTTTTCGTCTCTCCCCCTTATATCCTTACTCTCTAATCTGTACAAATCCTATTGAATTCTACCAATGTCATTTGGATTGCTTGATCTTAAATTCATTTTATGACATAAGCAAATTTATATTCTGCTCTTCATCCCATCTTATGAGTCCCTTGTAAGAAATGATTGTGGCCCTAAAACTAATCCTTGCAGTTCAGCCATTAGTGTTTTCTCTTATTTAAGAATGTTTCATTAATTTTTTCCAAGGATCTCATCTTTTACAACTTTTTCATCACAATTTTAATTTTTGAGTGCGCCAAAAATATTACAGCCAATTGTTGCAAAGCTGACAGCTAATGCAGAATTACTTATCAAGGTAAAAAAAAAAAAAAAAAAATCAGCCATGTTTTAAAAAAATCTTAATTTTGGCAGAATTTATTTGGAACAGAATGGATTTTGTACAGTTTTATCATTGCACCTCCCTCATGCAGTCTTGAAGCTTTATAATCAGCTCCCTCTTTTTGCACTTAACAGCAAATGAACATTTCTAAGTTTAGTATTTTAGAAGATGACAAAGAGCTCTCACTTAAATTTTATATTGATACTTGCTGAACTTTTCTTTGCTGGCCACAAAAATCCGTCAAATTAAGGCAGTTTCATGTGTTGGACTGATGGCAATGAAAGCAGTATTTAAACACTCATGAAAACAATAGGAAGTTGGAAAACTGGACCAGTTCCCATGCTGGGTTCTAGGACAGAGGGAGAGTTATCAGAGATGGAAAGAGTATGCATTGACAGGACAAAGGGGAATGGATTCAAACTGAGAGTAGGTTTAGATTGGGTATCAGAAAGAGCTTCTTCACTTCACATGGTGAGGCACTGGCACACGATGCCCAGAGAAGTTGCAGATGCTCCATCCCTGGAAGAGTTCAAGGCCAGGTTGGATGGGGCTCTGGGCACCCTGGGATAGTGGAAGGTGTCCCATGGCAGGGGTTTGGAACAAGATGATCTTTAAGGTGCCTGCCAACCCAGTCCATTCTATGTTTGTGTGAAAAGGTAGAGTATTTGTAACTATCCACAGGAAACTGGATGACATGAGACTGATTGGTTTTTCCATGGTTATTCCCCAACCTCTCTTCCCTGGTCACCAAGAAATGCTCACCCAAGCATATTTTGCTTTTGTGGCTGACTCCATTGTTTCATCCCATACGGCCCAAATAATGATAGATAGATAGATAGATAAATAGATAGATAGATAGATAGATAGATAGATAGATAGATAGATAGATAGATAGATAGATAAGGCATTCTCAGTGAAGCTTCCATTCTGGTTTGTTCCTCTCAGTTCCCCAGGATTTTCGTGTTACCTTTCTTCTTCCCCGAGCAAGGCTAAATGATCTACCAGTGGTTTACATCAGTGCTACCCCTCCTGTGCAGATGCTGTCCCTTCACCAGTGTCAGTGCCATACTGTTGGCAGGATCCTGTGCCACCTGTGTCCCTGAGGAGCAGGAATGTGTGCCTCTGTGGCTGCCTGGTACGTGTGCACACATACTGTCCATGCTGCACCTTTAGTGTTACATTAAACTGAGACAGCTGATGACAATTTAGCAATAATTGCTTTAATGAAGTTAGTGCAGCAGTAAACACATGCTTCTAGGCACAACAGAGACACCTAAATTAAATGGAAATGGGTGAGATTAGTATGTTTACAGAAAAAAAAAATTGGTGAAATGCACATTTAAAATTTTTATATCCTATTTAGTGCAGTGAAAGAAGATCTCAGCCCCCAGACACAACACACACAACGTTTTAAAGATCATTCTGTTAATAGTTGTGCTTATCTGGCATTCCCTTTCTTTCTCATCTCTCAAGGAGAAAGGTTTTCCAGAAACAAGAAGCTGATGGACTGCTGTTTGTACAAAGCACTACTCTGTGCTGAATGGACAGTGACCTGCCAGACCCCTTGGGAATTCTCTAAATGATAGTGAGAGGCTCAAAGTGGCAGCACAGCAAGGCAAATCCCTTTGTGAAAACAGCTGGGATATTACCCAGAGAGAGACAGTACCACGCGCAGAGCCCTGGAGGACAGTGTTTCCATACAGGTGGATTTTCCCTGTCTCACAGCTCCATGGAAATCAAGAGCATTACACTGAACACGACTAAGCTATCTTGATGGGATGCCTTTTCAGCTTCTTTTAATGCACACAAAGAGAAATTTTGTAAGACAATGCTAATAATAAGATGAAATTGCCATGTGTGAATGAACATCAGCATGTAGTTACCAAGGTGCACCTATTTTGACCTCAACTGTCAGGCTGCACATGGTACTCTTTATGACAAATTGCCTTCAATCTTATGTTTCATTTTTTTCTCCTTCTGTTTCTTTTCCTTCCTGCTGTGGAGTGTTTTTTATTCATTACTGGTGGCAGGCTTGTCCTCATTTTATTTTTTTCCTCCTGCTGAGGTGCAGTAAAATAAATTAGTTTAATACATTTTTTAAAGGTAGTTGGTTTAATTTTCCCTTTGGTACATCTGATGATACAACTACTTTAATGAATTGGTATTAAAATAGTTTGGTTTAAATGTTTCGTGATTTTCTACCTGCTGTGGAAGACGCCAAGTACTTTAGTCAAACATTTTTAGAAGAGCTGGAATCAATTTCTTTTCCCCTCATATTGCTGCCCTGAAGATACACATTTGGCACACTAAGGATTTATTTCTTGAAAATATGAAGTGGCAGTGTAGCCTGGTTGGTTTGATTGCTTTGATTCTAAGCTGTTCAGAGCTTAGAAATAAATTTCAGCTGGGAAATGCAGTCATTCTCTCAGAAACAGAGCTTTTCATATCAGAATAGCTATATCTAGGTCTAGTTCTGATTTTTGTAAGGGTTTTGCTGTTTTTACCTGTTGGAGTGTTATGTACATCGAGAGCAATAAAAGCCTGAGACAAAGAAGCATACAGAAATCCAAGTCCTGTTTCAATGGGGATTTACATGCTTAGAGTAGAAAAGCAAGGAATTCAGGGCTGAAAGCTTTCCAGCTGTTCAGGCAAAATCTTTTAGTCAAGAAAGTCCACGTGGCACATGCTCAGTTACCTCTCAGAGACACCCAGAGCAAGCAATGCTTTCTATAATAGGGCAGTAAACAAAATAGATAAATAAATAGACACCAATCTGGGATAAATAGTGGCGGCTTCTTGACTCTAATGTGGCTATGAACAATTAGGTTCCTCGAGTCCTTGTCCTCCAGAGAGAATCAAGAGTACTGCAAGTATCCCACACAGAAATTAATGACATTTGTAAGGTAGCATAGGAGAAGTGTTTCTAAAACACTGTAAGAAGAGCAGAGAAAGAGAAAACGGTCTAGTCAAACTGAATATTTTTACCTCGAGTCTTTAGACTTGTGTACATTCAGAATAAAATGCACAAAGGCAGCACAGAGCTGTGTGCTTCCTTCTGACTAAACAGGAGCGTGCTCTGTGTCACTTAATGGCCTCATTCCGGTTCTTTCCGTGGTGGAAATAAAGCCATTCGTGTGGAAACACAGGTAGTATGGGAGCTGAGGTATATAATATTTATGCTCAAGCTGATCTACAGACAACATACCCTACTGATAAGCTAACGGATGTTGGCAGTCTGCGCCCATGCTCCACCAGCAGTTAAAAATTAAAATCTGTGACAAAAGAGCCCATGAAGAACTGCAACCAAGCAGAGAAAAAGAAGATAGAAAAGAAAAAAATAAATAAATAAAAGGGAGAACATCCATTTCAGTTCTGTCACCTTTTTCCAATATTGTAGGATAATGCAAAATATCACATCAGACTATGAACAAAAAGTCTAATAGACAAACCCTAGAAGGAAAACTTTCCTGGGGAAAATATAGGAAAAGGTCTAATCGTGTGTCTTAGCATACAAAATCAGCAAGTTATTATTTATTTGGATCCTGTTCCAACAATCAAATCTAGGACAATTGACTATATTTACAGCTGGATGATAGCTACCTAGAGACCCAAGCCATAAATTAATTGGGATGCAGTCTGAGGTACAAGGTCTAGCAGCAATTAACTGCATCACCAGAGTTCAGCTGTCCTGCTTCTGTCAACACCACCTTTTTTGGTAAATAATGATGCAATTATATAAAACATGCAAAATCATGATGAAATACTCAAGACCGGATAGTGATAAATATTATTCATATCCAGGCATGCAAGCATTATGGGATGATTCCAAGTGTAGCCTAAACCCTCTTTATTTAATGATTTTATGACATCCATGTTTATTTATAAGAAATAAATAATGCCAGACGTGTGTGTGCAAACATACAAATGTCATACTCTTAAGCACTTGTTTTAAATTCTGTAGGAAGGAGAGATCCCTTCCCAAATGATTTAGCAGAGCATAATGACTTAGCAGTTATTTTAGTTTGTTTCACAGAAGTAGAAGATATTTCTTTCCTGAACACGATTTCTCTTCCCTACTAACAATCTCCTGAGACATTTCTCTGCTGCCAGTACCAAAAAGTCATAAAGTTGAAAAGTACATTCCAGATTTTCCTATACCATCTGTCACACAGCCCCCGCTCTTGGCCTTCCCCCAGTGTCATGACAAATGTGTGGCACTGATATTTTATAAGAAACTGAACGCCCACGCTGTGCTGTCAATATTTTTAGTCGCCTTGGCTTTCCAAGGGCGAGTATTTGGCCCATCACTGCTGTCATCTTCACCCAGGACATCCCTGAACAGTGTCCCAGTGGGATCCTCCTGGGCTGGGCAGCTGTGGCTTTAAAAGTCTATGGCATTTGTGCACAGGGAAGAGGTTCGGAAACTGTTGACATAAGCAGAGGAGGAGAAGTGCCATTACACTCAATTAATAGCAGATAAATATAATTTGCTATCATTAAGTTTAACAAAAACATGTCAACAAAGCAGATGAGAATTTTTAGCAGCAACGCTGTCTCCAGCCCCAAACATCTCTGATGTTTCAGCTCTTCACCTCATTCCCATTTCATCCTCCCCTCTACCACTGAAACACAGAAAGGGAAAAGAAATTGCTTTCTGGCTCCTAGAGGTGACCAAAGGAAGCCTCTGAGGCATGTAATTAACATAATCTATTAATGGCACCAAAAGTGCACTGCAGATGAGGTCTGGCGTCCCCCAAAGCAGTCAGATTGCCAGTAGCTCCTAGGAGCAATAGAAAGGTAAAAATTGCATTTAACAAATTCCATCCAGCTTCACCAGGTACTCACCACTTCCACAGATGAGACAAATAGACCTCAGTCAGAAATGTAGCACTTGTGACAATACTTGCACTGGAAGAATAGCTACGATAATGTCCAGATGGTAAGGGAAAAAATACATCAAAATCTCAGCGTATAATATCAATTATTTTCTCATAATACCAATTATTAAGTAAAACATTACTTTGCAAGGCATTGTATTTTTCAGCTATTTTTTTCCATAAGTTATCCTGTTCCTCTGAATTAGAATTAGCTTATCCCTGGGCTTTAGCTATGGCTTGATGGCTGGACTGAAGTGTAGTTTTAAAACATACAAGCGCATAAATAATTTTAAAAGAAAAGTCATCTGGGAAACTGGCATCTAGGGAACACTCTAGTGAAGATCAGATAGCTCAGTTTTCCTTTTGTGAATCCAGGAAAAAGGGTTGATTATGTTTTTCTAATCTGTTCTTTTCTCTAAAGACAGTCAAGGTCTTTTCAGATTAGTCTTTCAACATGGAACAAAATTACCTTAGTGCACAACAGAAAATATGAAAATTGTATTATGAAAGCTTTTGACACCAAAGTAATTATTTCTTAAAAAAATGTGCAAGAGCAAAGCCAAATCTAAAGTAGTCTTATTTACCCCAGATTTTAAAAATAAGGTACTTTAAGTGGCACATATGACAGTTTGCTCTGTAATTCGCTGGTCACTTTTCTTTCTTTATTCTGTCATTGCAGCTAGCATCACAGAGGAAGGAAAATAATTTGAAATTGATAATATTTTTAGATATTTCAAAACACAATTTACTTCAGTTTTTATCTTTAGTAATTGTTGACCCAGAAAAACAAAAAGGAATATAAACTGCAAAGTTTATCACTTGTTCTTTTTACCACAGACTCAAAACTCTCAATTTGTTTATGACAACCAGGGAAACTAATATAAACATAAATTTAGGTCCAGTTTAAAATATAGGTCATATTGTGGCATCAGTTTGTACAAATATTTATAACCAAACTTTTTTTTTTTTAAATGCAAGAAAACAAGTAACTTTATCATCTGCCTCCTCAACGCACTGGAAATAATTACAAAAAATACACTGATGTCCCTAGGAAAACATTAGAATATCTTTCAAGTGGCTTTTGTGCACACTTTAGGAGTATTATGAGCACAGATTAGTGACCATTTACTGAAGTGCCATTTGTGGGGGATGCACGAAGTTAACATCTAAACCAGCAATTGCAGGAACGCTCATAAAGTGGATAGATAAACAAATAATGAAACATAATGCAGAAGGCAGGGCAATTTGTTGGGCTTTATTAGCCTCTAGTTTTGTTATTCATTATACCAATGAATATGTCTTTTATTTTTTCACTCCTCTTTTCCTGGCAGGAATACTGTTCAGCAAGAAGAAGCTCATCAAGAGCCTCAGAGGATGGCTGGCAGACAATATAAGATATTTTCAGTCTTCTTATGTAGCAATCACCTTCCCAATTCCTCACTGGCTCTGACACAGAAAATATTTACTCAGATAAGGTTTACTACTGCAGAGGCAGTAAAAGAGCTCACAAAAAGTTACTGGTTTTCTCAGCACGGTAACTCTACAATGCAAATGTTCATCTTTTATTCATTCGTTTTTAAACAACCTCATCCATAACCCCATAATTTCTCTACCTGAGTGTTTCCTATCTACCTGTGCACTTGCATTTTTCGTTGGATTATAACCAAAGTAAGGCTCTTGACTGTGGCAGGGTTGCACAGGTTATAAATCAGAGGCTGGTGTAATTTGTGGATTTGCTTCCTTCCAGTGCAGCTAAGGCTGCTTAGCCCAGGCAGGCACATCCCCACATTTCCCTTCCTTCAGTCTCTCCCTGCCCCAGGCAGAAACAAACCGAAGATGAATTCCCTGTTTAACATACAGAGATAGGGAAATTTGCTGCTAATTACAGTGGTTAGAATTCCTAATGGGTAGGAGGGGGGGGTCTCCCGAGACCACTCCATTCCACAGGCAATTCCCTTAGGTTGTTAAGTTTTCCTGCTCTTTTTCAGAAAATTTCTTAACAAAATTACTAGCAGCCTTTATCAAGCTGATATTGTAATTACTTTTGGGAAACAAATGGTATCTGAGGAAAAAGAAAACCACACTTCCATGCTTAATTTAGTAATGGGAAATTTAGAGAGAGAGAGAGCTCTTAATAAATTCTCATCTCTTTCACAAATGGGATGAAATAGGCCACTAAAAGCTTCATTTGGGAGGTTAATATTAACAAGCAAAACTGTGACCTTAAAAAAGTAAAAAAAAAAACCTTTAGTCTTACAAGTCCTGAAAAAGTTTGACCATTCACAGGAATCTGGGGAAGAGGAGTGTATGTGCTCAGCTGTCCACTTCCGACACTTCACCATTCTCTCCCTCTCTTTTGTAGATGTAAAAGACTTCTCCTCTTTTCTTGCAGATGCTCCCATTCTGTCTGAAAAGCTCTTACAGATGATGAATAAAAAACCCCAGCCTGAACTCCTGCCCTAACCTTGCCCTCTCGTCTCATGCTAGCGGTAGTGAGTGTGAGGAATTAATTCTCTGTTTTCTTACAAGCCTGGACAACACTTAATGAGGAAAACTATATAGTTTGTGAGAATCAAGCCTATGAGCAAGAAAGGCAGGATCCCACTACAAAGCATAGCAGAAGAATTCTGTCTGTCCACACATCCTTGGAGTAGAAACCCTATAGATCTTCCCTTTCCTTCCTTCAGCTCTGAAAAACTACACATCCTCTGACTGACAAAATCTGTAATCATTTCCATAACCTCCACCCCTCAATACTTAATGCAGAAGCTATCAGAGGCTTGTGTCCTTAGAATCTTGTTATTATTCCAGTTTGAACTTCAAACTCCTGAGTAGCTGGTGCACATCACAGTCATAGATTAAGCACACGAAAACGCAGACTTCTTACAAGGAGATGTTGCCCTTTGCAAGCTTATTGACTGACAATTTTATGTTGAGAGTGGAGCTCTGGGTAGGGCACTAAGTCTCCTCCCACTGACATCAACACTCTCTTCTCACCTCTTTAACATGAACACAGTCCGGCTCTGAGGGTTTTTACAAACCTCATTCACGAGGCAATTCTGGATGCTCAAACACAGTAATTTTGTGAGGCTGTATTCTATGAGGCTGCGGCCACGCCACCCATGCAAACTCAACCACCCTAAAATCAGCTGAAGCGGCAAGCCCTCATTTGAGAAAGATGGCACCAAGAAAGTGCCAAATACCAATTCCCAACCCTTCCTGGCACATATGTAAAATTCTGACCTCGTCAGAGCTATGCTGATTCACAATAGCTGGGGGACTGGCACTTGCTGGTTTTCAGAGATACGCAGGGAGCGCTCTGGTAACGACAACTGCATCTCACTGGTCGTGCTAAAATTGAAGTGGGACCACATACGAGCTCTGGGAAAGCATTGACCTTACATTTGCAAGTTCACAATTCTATAAAAATGCTTTAAAGTGTGCCAGAATGACACTTATTGTGCCAGTATAACAAAATTTTCCAAAGATCCTTAATGGAACTAAGGTACAATTAAACTATTAAAAAGAACTTTTAACAACAGAAATAACCAGCAATAAGCTGTCCCATCTTAGGGATTTGTCGTACTCAGAGCAAAATGTTCCTTTTCGTTATGAACCAACTGTTAACCATTAAAAATGTTGCTTTTGTTAACATAGGAGGATAATGAGTCCTAATTTAGTAGGTTGTTACATAAGTATAACCAAAAAACAGTCAAAGCATTTGCATAGAAAGTCTGGGGGAAAAATCCTGCACTTAGATACCTATACTGTGGGGGAAAAAAAAAAAAAAAAAAAAAAGGCACTTGTTCATAGGCACAGAATGTATGTAGGGCAGCAAAGTGGAACATAGGAAATTGAACTGCAGGGGAGAGAGTGATTTTAAGATCTATTGTCAACATACACTGCAGCTCTAAATAGTGACAGGTGAATTTCTTGGTGAAACTTGGTTGGAACATGCAGTCAATCTAAAAGTCAGAAATTGTTACACATTTCTCGAAGTCTTTTGTCTGCACAAGGGGTTGAAATTCTTACACAATCTCCTCTTCTGCTTAATATGGAGACTGTGAGATGATTCATTAACAGTCTTCTAACCATTATTTTTTTAAAAAATACATATCCTCTGTATGCAGCTGGAAGTATAGAAACATTCAAAATAGGGAAAATTAATAATTTTTTGAATTTAAAAAGTTGGGCTCATGTTTTTATTCACTAAACATTTCAATGACTAAACAACTCCTTTGACTACTAGATAATGTCTTTGAATCTCTTCAAATTTTGTCTTTAGAAATTTTCTAAAATGCCTTTGATATAAATGAAGTTAGCATCCTAAGTGTCTGGCCTTGCTTCAAGAGATGAGATTATGCTTTTAAAATAACTCATTATTTTTAATCAAAAATACTTTCAGTGTGATCTATCATTTTAGTAATCATGGTTTTACAGTGCTGTATCTTCATTGCTGTTGAAAATTATTAGAGTAACATCATCATCGCAATCTATTCTGAAAGTATTTTCCATTTTAAAAAATCATGACTACCCTTGCAAGTGCTTAGAAATCCTGCCTTACCTTCTATGTTATTATAACAGTGTCAGAATGAACAGCTTGGAAACGAAGGAGCTGAAGAGAAGCCTTTGTTTAGTTCTAGTGCAGAGGTATTACTGCAGTAATACCTATCACCACATAGAGAATCCAATGTTTAAGAGTCCTGTCCATCATGGATTTATCAAACTTCTGAGGAGAAATAAGGACATGGGGCTGATTTACATGAGTGGAATGCTGTAGCATCCATGGAGCATCCAAAATGGCTTGCAAATGATTTTTTGGTTGTTTCCAGCTACTTCAGATACTACATCAGTGTTTACCAATGGCGAAAAGCTTGGATCCACATCCTCACCACTTGCCTGCAGAGGAATGGGACTGTGTGTGGATAGGTGGATAAAGAGGCCCAAAGACATTCCTCTGTTTTGCAGGCAGAGTAGAAGTTGTTTCAGATTCCAGTCAGGAGCAGTTGTTTTGCTTTGAGGAAGCTACAACTTCCTCATCTCTGAGGATGGCCACTGTATGGTTTATTTAGTTATACTTAAACCCTAATTGCAATATCAATCTGAGTGAAGAATAGGGTATTAAGTCTCCTGAAATATTCTATTCTATTCTATTCTATTCTATTCTATTCTATTCTATTCTATTCTATTCTATTCTATTCTATTCTGTTCTGTTCTGTTCTGTTCCGTTCCGTTCCGTTCCGTTCCGTTCCGTTCCGTTCCGTTCCGTTCCATTTGCTGAGTGTGGTTCTCAGTACTGAGCTGCTGAAGTTTCTGCCCTTCCAGTGATCACAAAACCTCATCCTTGTCCCTCCCGGGTGGCTATGCTTTGAAAATTAAAGATCAGAATATCTCTTGTGAACAGAGGGCAGTAATACCACAGGATTGCAGCTACCATGACAAACAAATCCAGTTTCATGAACCAGTGTTGTTAGCCTGGGCTCAAAGAACTGCTAATGTCGTGATTACCTATTACCCATCATGAGAGGATAATATCAATCTCTAATTAGTTTTTTACACTCTCTGAGGGATTAAAGGTGCTATCTAAACCACAAATTTATTCCACGTTAAAAGTAGATGTGAGAGTTCTGTAAGTCAGTGTTCAAGCAAATTAAGTATGAGCCTGAGATATTCTTTGTTATTCTCACTATTTTCAAAAATCCTCTTTACTTCTTCCTTTTTCTTATTAATTTTCTGTATAACATCGTCCTATATAGAATACCATTAGCATGCTTAAAACCACATCACATAACAAAGACATAAAATTATCTGGAAAGTAAAGCCAGCATTCAGAGTAGTTTCCCAATTAACTGCTTCTATTTTATTGGAAATAAGAAAATTGCAGATATAAAATCCAAACCCTACTCACAGCAATAAGCACAAGAGAGGAATGTGAATGAAAGGTTAATAAGCTGTACTTGAAGTTACTTTAGAGTGTGTTCTAGATGTAATTTAGAAGACCAAATTTAGGAGCTTTTGGTGTCTATGCATCCATCAGTGAGAGAAAAGTGTCTCCAAGTGGCATCACACAGCACCCCACAGACTATAAAACATCCCCCCGTAGATGACAAAGCTGTCCCATTTCACCAGGGACATTGCTAAAGACTCCATCAATCATAGTCTTTTGCCCACACTTGTGAGGTAAGGTGTTATTAAGTAATACATTAAAATTAATATTTTGAATACACCACATTTCTATGTGTTAATTATTGTCCTTATGGACTCCTTAGAAAACATTTTTATCTTTCTCCTTACTGCAATACTATATACTGAAATACTCCTCTGACTGAACTGGGAGAATTTAGAGGCACCTACTGAGGCAAATAAGGTATTTCTCATTGACTTTGATGGCATAGGGATCATCCATCCCTACGTGATTTTGCACATGTTCATCATAAGGATTTATTATAAAATGGGATCTAATTATGTTCATGCTAAGATAGTATTCCAGCTTATTAACAAATACTTCTCAGTACGGTAAAATAGAAAATTAATTAAAATAAAAAATTAAATTAAAATATAATTGATTTTTTTCATTTTTCCAAATAGGTGGATATTCTGGTAGGTTTTACCAGACAAACAGTCAGACACAAGTAGCAGTAAACCAAAGACATCTGTTTTATGTGCTCTTCAGGCACTTTATACACTGAGAAATGGAGAAAAGGTGATTGATTTCCAGAATATGAAATGCTATTAAGGAGATTCTGATCTTCATCATGTGACTTATTTTGCATGACATTAAAACAAATAATCCAATCATAGTGGAGCCGTAACAGCAATCATGTGATGTCCATCAGAGTAGATGTGAGGTTCCTATTCCCATAGCAACATCTGTAGCACTCACGCTAATCACTTTAAATTAACCTTGATATGAAAAGATGCCCTAGGGATAATGCTCTTGTTGTGGTAGCTCACATGAGTAGCATGATTTTCTAATAAAACTTCAGAGCAAAAATAAGGGTGATAATGAGATGTCCTGTTAGGACTTTTTTTTAATATCCTTTAGTTAAACCAGTACATTAGTACCAGCATCAGGATAATTATGAGTATCATAGATAATGAGCTGTCTTATTGATTACTGCCCTTTCATAACCCACCATAGTTAATTTATAGTGTACACAAACCAAACAACTTAAAAGGTACAAACCTGACAGAGTATCTGATAACACACCTTGTATTTCAACAGTTCACCTCTTCTTAAATGAGTGTAAAATAAGACCAAAGGTGTCTGCTATAGTCTTTTGGTAAGATACACATATTACACATACTAAGGTACAAGCCTCTGGGACTTCAGTAGAACACAAGAAGCCTTCAGATTCTGAGGGAGCTTCTCTGGTGGGAAGCTGTCAGCTCAGAAGAGCAGAGTATGAACAGACAGTTGCACATGGTGCTTTTTACTCCTTGACTTGAAGACTGCTGAACTCTACAGAATGTTTAATAATGGTAAGTCTTTGTGCACATGAATATATCCTTACACTAGGAGTATCTGAAGAGTCTGCTGGAAGATGCAGATTGCATATCTGGCAATGGTACCCACGGCATAAATACATTTGGGCTCTTGGAGAGCACTCGCAAGGGAACTGCACTGCCCAAAATGCCCAGGCCAGAACAGTTTTGAATGCTAAAATCCACGGTATGCAGACAGGCTGAAGGCAATAAGGTTTCTCAGCATGCTGGCTGCCCTCTGCTCGGGGTGGTGGTGTGGAGAGGATCAAGCGAAGCCTTCAGCCAGCCCTAGAGATCCTGGGGAAAGAGCTGAAGGAGCCTACAGGGAGGGCAGCCCCACTACAAAACCTTTCCTGTAACCCCAGCCTGGGGAGGTTTTTGGGTTGAGCTGAGGCCCCTTCCCCAACCCCAGCCCAGCTTTTGAGCTGCCTTCCCTGCTTGTACATTTCTTTCCTGCCTTATAGTTAAATGTTATTGTTTATTTTATATGCATTTATTGTTACTACATCAAGTTTACAGGCCCGTGTTTCACAGTGGCTTTAAAATATGATGCCGTGGTATCCTACTGCCTTCTTTTATGGTGACTAGTTTTAATTAGAGAAGGAAAGCAGCAGCATCATTAGTCTACCAGAATAATGGTTATACTGCTTTCCATAAAAAAATATAGACACTTACCAACACCAGCTCGCTATTAGGTTAACAAGGGAATGCAATATAAGGTGGGTGCCCACAACGATTACAGCAATCCAATGTCAAAACTTTTCAGTTCTTCTTCCATATCGCTAGCCTTGGAGCAAGCAAGGCTATTTAATGACTTCTCTTTTCTACCCCAATAATTCCATCCTGTGGAATTAAAATTGATTTTCTCTTAGCTCACGAAGACCCAGTGCCGGCTGTCTTTTCCCTGACGCAAAGCCAAGGGAACGCTGCGGAGCCTGTCCGTAAACTTCAGCGGACATTGAGTCAACACGGAAATGTTGACAAGGACAGAAAATGGGGACAGCAGCATTTTGACTCCCAGCAGGGAATCTCAGCCCAAGAAAGCAGTGCCAAAGGCTTTCCATAGTCAAGCTACTGAGAAAGCAAGAGGCGCAGTGTGAGCTGGAGTGACTTGCTGCTAACGAACCATCTCTGTGGCTGAAAACACAAACTTGGGTGGTGAAATCACACCATCAGCAGCAGTGCCCTCCCTGGAGCTGCTGTCTGAGCGAGCCTGAAGTGCCAGCCAAAGCCCCCATCGTGCTTTCCTCCTGCTGTGCCAAATGGCTGCTGATGCAGCTGAAACCCTCGCGAAAATCAACATTTTCACTGCTCCCACTCCTCCTGGGTCACACAGGGAGTCTCAACAAACCAAGTTCTCCACCACCAGAGCAAGGTGGTTTTCATTCAGAAGTATCTCAGGTAGGAATCTTTGTATCAAAGTGAGATTTTGAGCCATCATAGAGAAATTAGCAAGTCTCCTGCATTTTCTTCACAACTTGGAACACCTTGACAGTGTTCACATGCTGTGCTGATAACACTGCTGATGTCAGATGGGGATTTTTCAATTAAAATAACAAGACCTTATTTTACTTCCTAAAAAGCTCCAAAATTTCTGGACTGAAATTTAGATAAGTTTTAGCTGTTTTCAAGTACACAAAAAAAATCACAGGTTTTAACTTAGATTCCATTTCCTGGGCATGAAAAAATTAAAAAAATAAAAAGTTTGCCTTCATCTGGCTTATCTTCCATTTTCTAGGGGAAAAAAAAAAAAAGTCCAAACACTTTTTTATATCTACTAGAATAATTACTAATCTTAAAAGAAAATTTCCCAAAGTTCAATTTTTGAGCCTTAATACATACAAATAAAAGATTATATAGTTGATATATAAAACCGAGCTCTGAGGTTTAAACTCTAAGCTCCTTGGAGCCAAGAACCAATCACATTTATCTGTAAAGCACCAGACATACTTCCCAGTTTTCTGTGAACAGCAAAGTAGCAGTGGGATCTTTTGGAAGACTTAACAAGGATGGTTTTGTTTTGTTAGATTTCTTCCCTATCAGCTTAAGAAAAATGGAAGCTGGAAAAACTGAGTTGCTTCCAAATAACAAAGTGCAAGTTCTCACAACAAAACACACACATTTAAATAAAATCCTTTTTCAAAATCAAACCAGTTGTTTGCTTGTTTGTTTGTTTTAATAAAATGCCTCCTATGGTTTGAACTCCTTCTTCCTGCATGTGGAGGCCAATATCAATCACCAGAAGACTTAGGCAAAAAGAATAACTGTCTTATCCAGCAAAATGAGAATTATGTGGATGTTGATATGGTTTGCAAAATGCGAATACACCAAATTCTTCTTCTTAAGGTGTATGTGTTTTGTGACATTTCCAATTCTCTGAGCATACAAAGCAGTTGTCTTTCCCTCCTTGTTCATTACCTGCAACACACTTTCTCTGATAGATGACCTTTTAAAAATATTGATAATGCCACCGTTGCTATTGTGACCTGCCAGAGGGACTGTGTAATTTGACAAGAATGAGAGATTTGCCCTGACTGACACAGTAAATAAATTTTGTGAGGAGAACGTGACTCTGTGTTTACTTTGGCTCCAGGCAGACTCTTGCATTTCAAGTGAGTGCTGTATGAAGCACTACTCAGAACTTTCTGCGGAGTTTTTTTATTGTCAAGTCCTTCCTGAGACTATTCCAGCCTGGAAGATATGTCTGTGCCCCAAACAAATGCTAGTGAATTATTAAACAACAATAAATTTTGGGAGATCCATCTCTAAGTTGTGTGTAAATTCTGGGTGAGTCTGATACTGGTACAGTTCTTTTCCTGGGTGGTCAATGAACTGCTGTCAGGCCATCATTTATGAAACATCAATGTTTGCAAAAGATGGTCCCTAGGAAAAAAATATATGCATTGTTGGCAGTAGAGTGAGAGAAAAGCACATGCAGGGGAAAAAAAGTAGGACAGGAGTAAATGCAGGTGAAAAAATAGGCCAGGAAATCATAAGCAGCAATTTTGCACTGATATAACTGATGATGAAAATTTACCAGTCAGGTTTCCTTTCATGCTTTTTTTCTGTTTCTCTTACCACCATTGAAAGTAACATGGGCTGGTAAATTGTTGGTCTTGATACAGATGAAATGGGTGGGAAAAAATCTGTCAAGAGTATCCAGCAACAAAAGTACGTAATTTTTCAAGACAGATAGCACAATTTTCAATAAATACATACAACAGAAGATAAATATCAGAAGCTTCTATATACAGGCAATCATTTCAAATTAAGTGCATTTTACAAACCCTTTCCTAAAATGGGACTAATTCATACTGACAGAGCAGAACTTTCAGCTCATTACAGTAAGAGATGTGAAATAGAAGGGAATAGCCTCACTCTAAGTCCATCTTTACAAATAACAGCCAAATCACTTCTACACGCTGCTGCTTCTTGCGGCATCAGCTGTGCACCACCCAAGGCTGATCTCTCAGAGAGATGAAGCTTTTTTTGATAATATGTACTAATAAAACCCTTCAACGTTACACTCAGGCACTAGACAATCTGGTGAAGGTTTGATTCCTAGATCAAACAAATCGATATTGCACGGCAATTATTTATGCTTTGTTCTGAACTCTGCATGGTGCATAATAATCACATATGCTCTTGCTCAGTATCTTGTCACTCGAGTTAGTCATCAAAAGGGTGGGTCAGAAATAGTACAGCTAGAGCTGGAAACACATTTGTCTGTGTCACCTTCACACCATATGTGTAATTTTACTATTATTTATTCCACTTTTCTAGCTCTTGCTAAAATGCTTTTTGCAGATGTTGGAACTGCAGTCAGAAGAAGAGCGCAGCCCAAGATCCTTATGCTCTTCAGGCTCTCCCACCATCAACAACTGACAGCAGTTACTAAGTACATGCCAAAATGTTAATTTTATTCCTAATGGGAGTCCCAGCACATGTGCTCCTTTAGCTTCACTATTCTACAGATGCTGTGATCAAAAGAGAATCTCAATTTCTAAGACCAGCGTAGGAAATAAACCAGGAAGGCAGATGATGAGATAATCAAAGGGACAAATAACTAGGTCTCCAAAACGCTTGAATTGTTTCCTTTTGATATGCCAGTGAGGCCATATGAGGTGGCTCAGCAATTTACAGGCCATTCATAAAAGAATAAAATTTTACTTTTGAAGTGCTATTCACTGTTAAAAAAGCTTATTTTATGTATCAAATCCTTTGTTATCACACTGGATGACCAAACCTCCAAAATGTTTTCTGTGGTTTTTTTGGGTAGGCTGACCTTGACTGAATGTCAGGTGCCCACCAAGCCTCTCTATCACTCCCCTCCTCAGAAGGATGGAGGCAGAGAAAATATGGATTATAAAATAACTCATGGATCAAATGAAGGCAGTTTAATAGAGAAAAATCAAAGTTCATGCATAAAAGCAAAGGACAACAAAATAATTAATTTTTAAACAGAATCAGACAGTGCATACGAAACCCCTGATGCTTTTGAGTACTTAATATCCAATTATGAGTATTTACCCATGGTATTTAGGATCTATGCACTTTTATAAACACAAATTCTCTCTGACTCTGGGGATTTTTTTTTTTTTTTTTAGAGTTGCCTAACTGAAGAATTATTTATGAACCTCTATTTTGAGATTATTGTCAGAAAACGAGCAGTACAGCACAAGGACCTCACAGATTCCACTCATCCCTAAACAACTCCTACTTTGTGCATACATGTATATATTTGAATTTGAAGGCAAAATAGGAAGGGTCAATATGGTTTCCTACATCTTCAGGACCTTTGAATTAATTTTTTTTAAAAAATCAGCCTTACACTTGGAGGAACCAGATTTTTAATTTTCCAGCAATATTAACATTCAGCCATTGTAAGAATATTTGAGTAATGGAAAACACAGTTCTCATTAGAACTCCATTTCATACGGTAATAGAAAAATGAAAAATAACTCATATATTCTTTGGAAGGCATTTTCAAAAGGATTCAGCAGTGGCCCAATAGACTTCAGGAGAAGGTTGTTTGCTCAAACCTTTGAAAAATACCTTACACAACCCTTTTTTACCTTCTCCCAGCAACACATGGTCCTATATAATGCTGTGGGAATTTTCCTACTGACTTCAACAGAGATAAAATGATTTTTACCACAGTCCATTTATGCTGATGGAAATGAGACAAATATGAGGAAACTCCAGTTATTCCACTTATTCACTGCTCTCTTCAAGAGAGACAGAAAATCAGGGCAAAAAGTATTGGAGACTGAATCGAATTATTTAAGGAAACAGAAGTGTCACCCTTTTTCCCACTTATAATCCCTGTTTTGTTGTTTTATGGATTTTCTTTTATTCAGGATATTTTGGTTAGGCTTTTTGCTTGTTTGTTTGTTTGTTTGTTTTTGTTTGCTTTGGTTTTTTGTGTGGGTTTTTTTTTTTTCTTTTTGGTGTTTTTGTTGTTGCTTTTTTTTGTTGTTTTTTACACAAAGGGAAACAGTATAGATGGAGAAATACTTGAATGGTTGATTTAGAATCTGTTTGACCTCTGGCCTCTCAACAAACAGGGGCTGCAGGTAGACTCATTTTCTAAACAGAATTGTCACAATGTAGGATGTGATGAGAAGAATAATGAAGAACACGTCAGGAATATTTCACTATTGTCTGTTTGACTGCAAGAAAACTCTTGGACAAAAAAACTCTTGTGCCAGAAAAGGATTGATAAAACTGCCATGCAGCAGAAGAGAAAGCACTGCTGAAAAGGAGGATTATACCCAGAACTATCTGGAAAGGACATTTTGGGAAAAAGTACTTGAAGGCTGGGGAAAAAAGGCTCTAAATGCACTGTTTGCTTGCACAGGTCGTTACTGCAACACTGTGAACTGCAGGACTGAGGAAGCATCTTCCTATTTGTCAAAAACAGCTAAAAAAGAGAAAAATTGTTAACTGAATGTCATGTAGCCTCACTTTCATCCTCTGTCTCAGAGATAACTGGACTATCCTGGATTTCTCTTACAGAAAAACTGGCTAAGGTTAGAAGTTTCTCTCTTATACTCCCAATTTGGGACAAAAAGACAAAGAGAAAAGTTTTTAACAAAATTAGAAGTTCAGAAATCTTGCATGTCAGAGCACTTTGTTCTGAATCAGTTTAGTACCCCTGACTGAAGATCAAGAGTTTGGTGCTCACATGTTTCTTCACATGCTGGGCTCTTTGATCAAATGAGATCTAGGCTGCATCATCTGAAGGCAGATTAATTTCCCTCATTCAAAGGACAGATGTATCAGAGCCACGAACCTTATGCAGAGTCATATGGATGTGAGTGTAGCTCACTGGAGACACTCAGGCACCCCCAACAAGTAAAAAATTGCAAGTGAAACTGATTCAGGCAGAACTTTTAACTTCGGTTCAAAGAAAAGAAAACAAAACAATCATGTCAAAATTTACATTTTCCCAAAGGAAGTATCAACTTTAAAAGGAAACCACAAATCCGCAGTGGGAAAACCCAAGTTCTGATTAGCTTTATTAATTACTAATGATTTAATAAATAAAACTGTAAAATAGTATATCTTATTTTTGCATCACCAAAGGTACATAAATCTGCATCCTAGCAGATACATGTGCTACTGACCTTTTATGCAGTCATAGTTTCTACAGAGACTGTACAACAAAGTTTATTGATGAATTTTTTTATCCTAGTGATGAATTATTGATACAGCAATAGGTATTCCTAGTTCTCCTCTTTGAGGAAGGACAGCTTCACATGGCTGTGATTAGAAATTATCAATTAGCCTTTCTGTTTAATGGTGGCGAACTTATGTTTGAGAAATGACTAGGAAATACCCAAACAGAACCAGCACAAATGAATTACCACCTACACTGGTACAGTGGCTACTTTCAGATTGGTCACTTATGAACTACAAATCTCTATAAGACTGTAATAGTATGAGAGTATCAAACTGATCATAGTGATTTGTTTTGTTTATTTAGGACATGAACTCTGTAAATGCCGAAGGAAAATGACCCTTGGTCTATCTATCAAAAGGTATTAGATCTGGGAACATACCTTGCTGGACTAAATCAAGTTGAAAATGATGGAATATTTTACCAGACAGAGTCACACAAGGTCTGGGAACAAATTAAGTGTTTCCTTATTTTTATATATTTTTTCTTCCCTTTTTTTTTTCTTTTTCATTGTAACTCTATGTGTCCATTACCTATGCTTTTATTAGAATGATATAATTTTCTCATTCATGTTATGCTGTGGTTTTCATCTTTCTTGGCTTCAGAGTACCAGCTCCACATTTGCCTTCTGGCCATGGCCCTAAATGCCTTTCCCAGATCCCAGGAATATCTGTAACGCAATCATGCTCTGGCTCTGCCTCCTTTGGTGCTTTCACCCAAGGACCAACCTAAGGAATCATCAGCAAGTGAGTTAAACTAATCTTTAGGCTATATTAACATGTCACAAGTCTGGGAACAGTTGGGATAAGAGTTGGGAAAGATGTTTTATAATTAAGTACACATAAAACTGATAGAAGGGAGGTTTTTATGTTTAGTAGGTACCACAGTTTAAAAAAATGAGGAGAGGAAATCCTACTTTTCTCTGCCTCTTTCCAAAGGCAGCATGGCAGAAGGACAAGCATGAGATTTTGCTCATCTGTGTGCATCCTTTGGATCAAACAAGAATTTTTCAGTGACTTGAAAGGCAAAGTGTCCTTGCTCCTGCCATGCATGACAGAGGGAAGCCTCAAGTAAAGTCAGCAGAGGGCTCTGCATTGCTTCGGTAGAGGTCAGATTCAAGATGGTCTGTACAAACACTTTAAAAAAAAATGTTACTGTAGTTTATTTTCTATATGTGTACATATATACGCAGGGAGGAAGAACAGAGATACTCAAAATTATGAAGTAAAGCAAATTATTTTGGATGCTGACTTTATTTTTCGTTGATACAAACTTTAAAAAAACCCAACAAAACACCTTGATGTTAAAACATGCTCGATGCCTAAAAAATTTTACTGATTTTTAGACATTCTTTAAGTCACTGTAAATAACTTAGGGGTGTAATGCTAGATTTCCCATTTTGAAAAACCTTTGCAGAAAAATTACATTCGTGCTTCCAAAGTTTGTTGCCCTGATTTTCAAAGACACTAAACGCATGTCTGTTCACCTTGGAGAAAGAGGGTGAAGTCAGAGTCAGCTGTGGGTAATAAACATTTATGAAGAGCAGACCACTAATTTATATGCCTAGAAATGGACAACAATTTAAATGAAATGTAGGTACCAACACTGGAAAATGCCTGCTCTGGATCACAAACATGAAAAAGACTCTAGGGATGCCATTAACTGAATTGACCTCTTGTGTGCATAATTGGCACTAAGGGCAAAAGAGCCAACAACTGTACCTTTGGAAATTTAATTTAGTAAGGACAATAGATGATGGCTCTGTTATGAACATTTGATTATTATGAAAACACTGATTGCATGGCCTGTTTCCTTAGAAACTAACCAAAAGGTGACACATTCTGTTGACTTTCTATTATACATTCATAACAACATCCCTCAATTCTATGTCATAAAGAATTTATGTAGGACATTAATCATGCAAGACCATTAAATTGTTATCTCATTTCAGTGATAATTGTTTACTGCTATAAATGGCTCATGTTTTGTTCCAACAGTTGGACTGTGACTAAAATGTATCCTCTGAGCAGTGTTGGCAAAGAAGATTAACTTCTTAAGAGAAAAGGAGTTATGAAAGTAAGGGAGCATTTTATGATTGTGTATGAGGAAAATATGACTTGTAAAAACTCAGTAATTCAATCACCAAGTGGACCAAATGAAGCAGTGGCAATAAGAAACCCAACCTGCTCACAGCTGTGGGCATCTGATCAAGAGTTCTAGGCAAAGGTTTTTCCAAAACCCTCCTGTTAATAATGTACCTGGCCCCTTTCCCAAAAAATAATGAAGAGGGTATAATTTTTTTTTCCTTTTTATAATTCCTTAAAACAATGTCAGCTGAATGTAATAAAAATTAATTATGAAATATACATGCAATTATGAAGAAAACACAGACTGAGAACTAGAAGCCAAGCATTTACAGAAAGGAATGCTCATAAAAACCCAGCAAACCTGCACCCCAGCACAACTCAGCTAATCAGAGTTATGCTGTGCAACACAATGATTTGTCACCTGCTTTTAGATTTCCCTATTGACTCCTGTGTGGAATAAGAATGGGATCAATTTAAAGCAGTCCTTTATTCCCGTGGGTGCCATCACTAATGCTGCTGTCTGTTACTGCTTTCTAAATGGAACCCAATGATATATTTTTCTGTAGCAAAGTGTCTACTTTATGAGCATAATAAATAGCAATGGCCCTTTAATGACAACTTTAGCTTTGGCCATTATAGTACATTTTAAGTGCTTAAAAACACTAATGGGAACTATCCAGTGTTAATTATACTTAAGATATGAGTGCTGTACACAAGAACTACTGCAACATTAAGTAAAACACTTCTGCTAATCCTAATTATAGCCTGTATAGAAGAGATAAGAGAAATCAAGTGCTCCTTTACAGCAAGTTCCTAAAATAGCAGAGACAGGAAGGACAAATTGGCTGGGAAAGCACTGGAATCACCTTCTAGCACAGCACTTGATCCTTATTTACACCATTTGTGTGAGCAGCTGCTTGCACAAGTTCTGCTGTGCTGGACTGGCCCTGTCACCAGCCCTGGACAGGGCTAATCCATGCCCTGCCAGAGCCAGCTGGGCTCTGTACAAACATGAATTAACACAGACATTAATCTGAAAGAGCAGGCTGCAGACTTCAGGGACACAGGGGTGAAGGGCAGGCTGAACAGACCAGTCTAGAAACACCCTGACTAACTCTTTTTAGCTCTGCTACCTGAATTCAGAGGGAATTCCGGGCTGTTTTGATCACTGATGCCAGGGGTGATGGAGATTTTCCTGCAGCAGCTATTCATGCCTATTCATCTCCACAGAAGAAATCTAAGGTGACTATGTTTCACTTTAGACCACTCAATAAATGCCTAAAACTGGGTAAGGAATTAATTTGGCCTAAATGCTCCCAAACAATAGTGCTCACGACTGAGTGTTTAAACATAGAGAAAAGCCCACTGGCTTACAAAAGTCAGGGACCGCATATTTTGACTTTTTGAAGCATTTCAGCAGGGGCAGAGAGAGAGCAGAAATCAGAAAAACTCTTGAAAAATGCAAGTAAAATTAATTCAGGTAAAGTCCACAAATACTTCAGATTTGAGTTCTAGTCCTAGAGTTGTTCCAAGTAAAATGTCTATATGATAGCACTGGTCTTTGCTTGTCTGTGTTTATGGCAAATGACACAACCATACAGAGAAAACCACAAACCCTCTCAGAAGGTCACAGGCATCTTACAGAAATAATTGAAATGTACAGAAAAGGAACATGTTCAATCAAAGAACCGTTTTAATGAATTGTTTTTTTCTTCCACACAATGCAGTTTGATGACTTACCGTTTCAACACTCTTATTTCCAGCCAGGTGAGGACTGAGTTGACATCAGAAAGAACACAACTTAGAAACTTATCCTTAAAGTACTCTGAGCCTTCAGGTACTTTATTAATTTGCAAATTAACCAGGAGACAAAGTGAAAGAAACTTCAGCACACTAGTGAAGTCCTGACGGGGACACTAGCAAAAACAAATCTGCCCTCCCTCTTTGTCATTCAAATATGATTTTTGCAAGCTCCATTTCAGTTCAGGCTCCCGGTAATAGCTCTATCTTGTTTACTATGTACATATTCAGCACTTAAAGTTATTTTCAGCATAACAGTCCGTGTAAGTCTTCTTGTTTGACAAAAGGTCCCTGAATTTATGAGCAGCGCAGTCATCAGCATGAACTACGACTTTGGATGCAAAATTAAAAGAGAGAACAACATAATCTTCTGAAAGCAACTGTGTTGCTTGGAGCTAGGTCAGTCAGGTTTTCATGGCTACAGCTAAATGCTTTATCTACAAGTTTGCCAGAACTTGCTTGAAGGTAAATTACTGACGAAGTCTTAAATTTAACTTCAAATAAGCATGCATTAAAAGAAAAAAAAAGAAAAAGGCAATGAAAGTGTGTCTGCAACTGATGGTATCTAATTACTGCAGATATAGATTGTGGTTTCCTGTTTTGTAGATTTTTATTTCTCCCACTGTTCCCACTCTGCCACTTCAGAGACATGGGAATGTCTCCAACATGAGGCTTTTTAAGGCAAATATAGACAGAGCCCAAGAGAATGAAGGTCACATGCTGAGGTAACACCTGCCAGGGTCAAGGTTGTGAGACACAAATGCAGCCCCCACACCAGAATAATAATGTGCAACAGGTGAGCAGCAGCTCTGAGCAGGACAAAGTGACAATCAAGATGGACACATATTTTTGCTCTCAGTCTTGGCAATGTCAATCAAGATACTGACCTCGTGGGTAAAGCACTGAAAGTCTTACAGGGGACGTGTTACTGTTTTTATTTAAAGCTTTGATTGCAGTTTGAGTAAGTCTTTTGGAGACAGAAAGTGCTAAAACATTATTCTACATAATAATAATAATAAAGTTCCAATATCTTGCAAAGACTATATTGAATCAGCCTTGGTTTAAAACTGCAAAACAATGCATCTGTTTAGCATCATGCAGATTTCTTCACACTGAGCATTCAAAAGAAGCATCCTTTGAAGAATCCTTATCAACTCAACATGAGTCTTTTATAAACTGCAAAACTGCAAAAGCTGTTCTTCCTTTGCCATCTTCATGATCTATTTTTTAAATATACTTGCTTCCTCTTCAGATATTAACAGGTTTTCTTTTAGTGGTTGAGCCATAGCACAGAAAAAGGTGAAAATGTTTTGCCCACTGAAATCTGATATTTCACACTGCCTTGATAAAATGTCAGAAATCATCCTCATAATTTGTAATCCATCTAGGACTATTTTTGTAAAACCTTTTTGACATGCAGTTTGTTACTGGTCTAGTAATTTCTTTGGTACTATTTCTACAAGACTGTCAATATTTATTTCGCCACGGTTAGGTAGCTCTTCTTATAAATATGGAGAATATATGCCCATTCCCTAAATCGACATTGACAATCCATAATATTTAAATAGAATTAGCATCACCAATTTTCAGTGTAGAGTATATTCAGTGAGCCTGCTGCAGAATGCACAGGATTCAGAATAATTAGCATATGAAGCTACTCTTGCCATTTCACTCCTCTATTTATATTAGAACTCATTACCGTGCCATCATATTTCAGAAGTAGTGATGCAGAATTTGGATTTGACAACGATTCAGGAATGAGCCAGCCAGAAAATTACCTGTGGGGACTCGCAGACCTTTCTATAATATCTGCCCACCTGGGCATCGCTCCAAGTAACTGCATTTTCATGTCACTCAAGGGTGCTGCCCGCACGTTGGAGTGCCAGCTGATCTGTATTGCAAATTGTTTCATTCATAAGAGACAGAATTCATCCTGACAGAGTCCAAGGAGCCAAGAGAGCAGGGGCAGTCCCAGCCTCCACCTGTAGCCTTGCCTAGCTCAACAGGGCTGTGTTATAAAACAGAGACTGGGCTTGCTGCACCCCGTTCCCCAGGGCCCCTGGATTTATCTCTGCAGGCATTGGGAGGTGCAAACAGTGCTGGTGAATCAAGGTACCTGACCAAAGCATAAAGCAGCTTCAGAAGTTTAAATATAAGAAAGAAGTCCTTCATGATGAGGGCGATGGGACGCTGGCACAGGTTGCCCAGAGAAGCTGTGGCTGCCCCATCCCTGGAAGTGCTCAAGGCCAGGTTGGATGGAGTTCTGAATAGCCTGGTCTAGTGAAAGGTGTCCCTGGCCACAGCAGGGAGCTTGGAATGAGATGATTTTAAAGGTCCCTTCCGACCCAAACCGTTCTGTGATTCCATGATGCCAATGCTGGGCTGCAGGGTCAGCAGCTGTTATGTGGATGTGTACAGCTACAAAATCAACTTCTGGGCATAATCCTAAATTAGGAGGTTACTGCTGTCCAAGGCCTTCGTTGTTCCATTCTCAGTCTAGGGCTGTAATTCATCATCTTTTCAGCTGTATCTAACCACTCACAATTCTGAGCACCAAGCTGAATAATGATATCTATCCTCTGACTTGCATACATACATACACACCCACACACACATGTATGCATTCTGGAGGATTAGTTCTGTACAGATCACTTCAGACTGTGAATTGGCACACCTGAAGGAGGGGGAATTGTCTAGTCTGGAAGGACACACAGAGAGGGACAGGATGCTGGCTTTCGACCCAGAGAAAATCTCTGTACAATCAGTACCTTCACAGAAGGATACCAAGAAAATGAGGGAGGCAGAAGCTTCCATGGGCTTAAGGGAAGAAGAGAGAAAGCTTCTTGTAATACTGCAAATGCTGGAGCAGGTAAACCTGAAGTTTCTGAAAAAGAAACTCTGTGTACTGCTTGTTTAGACTAAGATTACAGAAAAAGGGCTCATTGCAAGTTTCTTGAAGTAAAGAGCGGTCCCAATTGTTCCTAACTTCTGTTTTCAGTTTGCTTTGTTTGATAGCACAGCAGAGAAACAGCAACAGGTAGGAGCTTATTTAACAATAACTCATGGAAACAGGCAGAAATATAATAGTTATGTCCACCTGATCTATGCCACTGCATGATTTTGGTGTCACTATCTGGGGGCAGGGGGGAGATAACAATTTTCTTTATTTTGTCCTACCTCAGACACTTATCAGTCATTACACCACAGCATTGGAGGCCTGGTAACACTTATTCCCATGCACAGTAGCACAAGTAAAGTTCTAATACTAACACCTTACAAGCACACCCTCCCCAAAGAAGCCATTTCCTTTGGAATACGTAAGATATGATCTCAAGTTGTTCATAAGCAGTTCAATTACGTTGGCCAATTTCAGGCAGAGCACCTCTTTTCCAGGATAATTCCTCTGTTGAAATGGTGGAGCATTTATAGCTTGGGATGGAATTGCTGAAGGGATGTACCTGCATGCAGGTCAAGAGAGGACTTCACTCTTCAGTGCTATCAATCTCACGAGGACTGCATTTGCTTTACAATTTCATGAAAATGAAAATAATGGACGGAGGCCTCTTTTGTCTGGTAAAATGTCCATGAGAAAAGCATGAAAATCCTATGAGGTGTTCAGTGCTCTCCGTGTTTTCACCTGCCTGAGTGGGCTGCAGTTTCTGGCACCGAGCACTACACAAGAATTTGACAGCATCTTAGGACATTCATTCTGCACAAACAAATCTCAGGCTAAAGTGTTCCCCAAACAGGAAGAGAATCACTTATCCCCCTTGTCTTCTCCTGACCAGTGATGCTCTTGTACTCAGTAAATGTTATTTGGAAGTCAGTTTGAGAATTTACAAACGATATCTGAATGAGAATCCCAGAGGAAATTACAATGTGGCAGGCAAACGTTCAATGAAATGACCACCTCTCTCTCTCTGTCCTAAATTTTATCCTAAATTGTGCCTTTTTTTCCTGTTTAGGATGCACATAATTCTGGTGGAATGCAATTAGTGAATTCAGATTTTTGTTAATGTAGATCACCTCAGAGTCGATGACATCACTGTTTTTTTTTTAGCAGCCATGAGAAAAGGAAAAGGTAGGCTATCTCCCAAATTATCATTCTGCTACTGGCAAAGGTAATAGCAAATAAAAATTAAACAATTTGTTTTTAAAATTACTTTCGTAATAATAAACAATCCTCCTCTGAAGGGGTCATCTCAAAGCACATTTAAAAAAATCTGCTTTTTATTCTAGGATATCATAGATCCCTATAGACTTTCTCTTGTGGTCATCAAAAAAATTTGTCAGAGAGTCTCTTTTCCTGGAACATGGCACCAAGACAAAAGTGTGAAGACAATATTTTCTTGGGTTAATACTTTTCCAGTCAGTAGGCTTCCCAACAATATTGGTCTTTTGTGCTTACAATTAATTGGTACAGAAGTTTTGGCATTTCTGAGTATTAAGGACACTACTTTCTCACTTTTGTGGCCTAACCTTGAACAACTTGGAGGTACTCTGTATCAAAATACTACTCTGTCTATGCCAAATTTGGCTTCCAAAGTATGACAGATGCAGACAGAATTCTGGCCCTAAGACACAAAATTTCCTAATACTTAATGCTCACATTTAAATTTTTTTTATAAAGAATAAAAAGGTTACTCATATGTGCAACAAGAATATTACAGACAAAGGCAGCACATATTACACACCAGTACAACATATTATTACTAATGCATTGAATATATGCTTGACTGTGATGTGAATATTTGAGTAATAGTTTAACAAATAATACATTAATATTTTTACTAGACCTTTAAAATGATTGATTACTATACCTTTGAAATATACTGCATTCAAACTTTTGAGGCTATTACATATAGGAGCGGGAACACAAATTAAATTCACAAAAAAAAATCCATGAGGAATATTCATATATATTTGAAATCAATCAAAATGTCCACCATTACAATGTTGTAAGGGGGGGAAAAAGGAGTATTGGTCTATCACAGCAAACTTTCATAGCCATAAATCAGGATCAAAGAATGGCTGATACTGGATGGGACCTCTGGAGGTCATCTCATCAAACCCCCGCCACCTCAGGCAGGGCCACCTACAGCCAGGACCTTGTCCTGGTGGCTTTTCAAGATCTCCAAGTATGGAGGCTCCACAGCTTTTCTAGAAAACCTGTGCCAGTTCTTGGTCACTTTTAGAGTGAAGAAGTGTTTCCTTGTGCTCAGAGGGAACCTCCTGGGTTTCAGTTTGTGCCACTGGCTCTGCTCCTGTCCCTGGAAAGAGCCTGGCTCCATCCGCTTTCCACACTCCCTTCAGGTAATTATACTCATTAATAAATTCTACCCTGAGCCATCTCCACTCCAGGCTGAACAGTCCCAGCTCTCAGCCTTTCCTCACAGGAGGGGGATACTCCAGAAATACTCCCTAAAGCCATGCCCATGGAAAACACAAAATCCTTACCGACTGAAATTTCAATCTGGATTACATGGAGCTGGCTGATTGACAAATTCATTTACAAGGATGAAGCTGTAAAAAAGTCATTCTTTGCAAACTAGTTGGACCTGCTCCTTCTTACTCAAAAAGATAATTGCAAGGCCTGATGATTAATTGTTACTTGCATTCATACAAATGGAAATTGCTAGGATGGTTTTTTCGTCTTTTTATAGTTTTATAAGTGCAATGTGGACAACTTTGCATCTGAGGGAGATCAGAAGCATAAACTTGCCAAAGTTCTCATCTTGTCTAATACACTCTCTGTGTTCCAGCTAAGCCGATTAAATTTTTCTCTGTTGGCATCAATTTATGTGAGGAAACACCACTGTGTCCAAAGAGCAACACCAGCATTCAAAGGTTTGCTCAATTACCCTTCCAACACTCTTAAATATCTGATATCTGTATTTTCTAACAAAGATCACAGGTGATAAGCTTGTGCTGTTATATTGTTTTTATTTGTTCAGAGCTCCATAGTTAATGAATTGCCTCCTTTGTCTAGTCCCATCATGTGTCCCCCACGGGAACTGTTTATTCCATGGCAGGTAATTATTTATTAACTGCTTGCTATATGTTTGTCGTGGTTTTGGTTCTAGTTTTCTTCTGTTTCATTACATTCTGCGATGTTGTGTCTCTTTGAAAATCCTGCCAATCCCCTGAGCTGAAAGTGATGGAGCCACTGAGAGCCTCAAGGCTAAAGCTGATAAATGGATGTACCACAAGAAAAGGCTACTCTGAATTTTGGTTATGAGGAGCACTTGAGTGAGGAGATATTGGTCCTAATTAAACGTTCATAAATATCATTAAATACAGACAGCCTTTTCAGGAAAATGAAAATAATAATTTTTTAACATCTCTCTTATGATGATAAAGTTAAGAAACATATCTGTATCTTCTCCTTTTAATATTTTAACATCCTTGGTCCTCCCTAGGGTGTTTCTTTCTAAAGCTATGTTGAAATTGCCACATTGGTAAATTAAATAGATTCAAGTCACTTCTGTGATAGGAAGGATATTTAACATGGCAAGGCTTTTCCTTCTTTTATAGTTTTAGCAAATTCCTGCTCACCAAAGCAGAGCAAGTTAAGACAAGGAGGCTGTATTGTCACTGGGCAGTGTGTGGGACCTCTGAGAGCACCAAAAGGGTACAGCTGCCCCCAGTCTGTGTTCTAGGGCATCCTTTACAAACAGTGGCAGCCCATAGGCCACATCATCCAAAGCATTGCTGATACGCTTAAGTTCCTGAGTGGTCTCTTGCTTTTAAAAAAAAAAATAGGATTTTTGATCCTAAATTATTAAGAATGATTTGAAAATGAAATGGAAACCCTGCAAATTTAATTTTTTTTAAAAAAAATATAAGTAATTTCCATACTGGCACATTTCATTTTATACAGTGAATGCATTTTTCCCTTTATTGTTAATTGCATGTGCTGGAGGAAAATCAGGTTTTTTCTTCCTATCCCAGGTCACCTGCAGGCAGTATGCCTATTGGACAGTTCGGCAAGCTATTGACCTAAGTTAGATTTCTATATATACACTTTGCTTATACGCATCAGGCACAACCACAAAAGTAATTGCATATCACAGCCTCCCCAGGGAAGTGGCCATGGATGGTCCCAGGCCTGACAGAGTTCAAAAAGCATTTGGGCAATGCTCTCAGGCACATGGTGGGGTTCTTGGGGTGTCATGTGCAGAGCCAAGAGTTGGATTCTTGACCCTTGTGGCTCCCTTTCATCTCACTATAGTCTAGGATTCCATATGCTCCTAGAGTAGAACTGTCTTTAATCTATGCAGGGAAAGAAGCTTTGCCAAAAGCATTTGTTTTCAAAATAACTTTTGTAAAGCTTATCTATATGGGCACAGAGCCAAGGCAGTAAAACACACAGTGCCTGCCAGACCATGCAAACAGCACTGCCATCATTCTCACATTCCAACAGTTTCGTTTGCTCCAGGAACTCTGCTAAAAAATTACAGTCATGGTGGAGAACGGATGGATGGATGGATGGAAGATATGCCTATAGATGGACAGCTAGTAGCTAATGGATAATACTCATCCGTAATGGAGCTTAGACAGCATTTTAATAAACCTGTAGTATGCAGAGCCTGCCCATTCCTGAAGGAAGAGAAGAAAACAATCCAGTGGCACATTGTCACAAGTCTGTTGAGGTGGAACTGAATGGAATGGTATAACCGTCATGCACTGGGCAGACTGTGACAAGTTACAGACAGTTGATAAAATGAAATTTTAAATAAAGGAGCAACCTTGTTCTATTGTATCCTGCAATTAAAGCCATTAGGCAAAGGAAAGGCCATTTTGATTTCCACCTTTATGATTCTGGAATGTATCTCTTCATTGTGCTGATAAATTGTAATGTGTTATATATTTCACCATGACAAAATATAATTGATGTCATGAACAGTTTTAAATTATTGCTTGTATAATGTATGCTTTTAGCAGAAGTGTATTTATTATTGTAAAATTTCTGAAACTTGTTCTAAATTACCATGAAAAGCACCAGAGTGGAAGAAAAAGATTTGTCAATGACAGGACCGGTTATTTGAAAGATTTTAACTTTCAAGCCAATTTCACAATACTTTCTACTCCCATCTTCTTTTTCTTAGGGGGAAGGGGTATAAAAGGGATAAGGGAAGAGAAATACCCATTACATTTATGAATTGAGATAAAAACAGCAATAAGCAGAATGTTATATGCAACAGCAATAAAAATTTAGATGCGTGTAATTTCATGAAAACAGCATCTGTAAAAAAGAGTAAGATGTAGAAAAGATTTTCATCGCCAACTTAAAAAAAAAAAAAATTTAAAAAATCAAGCCTCCTCCAAACTAATTAGACAATGTTATCTTCTACACTCATAGATGTGTCTGGCAATGACGCATTATCGCTCAGGCTTAAGCACTGGATCATTAACTGAGCAGAAATGTTACATGCATTTGTGTATACAAGATTAAATGCTATACGTTCCCGCAATGTTCCATATTCTATCATTTTAGCCACTCTTTTATCTCTCTGTCACTTTCAATGAGCTGTAAATTTGATAGCATGTTTACAGATATTTTTCTTCCACTGACTAAACTATCAAAAGCCTGTGTGATGATTGTATCATTTCCTTGGCCTCTTAGGATTAGAATGTGCAGTGTGCACATAAAATGCATTTTTATGGAATGCCTACTCAACATATTCTGCACAGCCCTTTGGCCTGCCTTAGAAAGGCATCCCCACACCTCCCAGATTGGTTGCTCTTGAGTGCAACAAATAAAATAAGACAGAAATTCATCAAACATCATTCCCACATGGAACAGTATTTCAGATCAGGCTGAACAGCAAAAGTACATGAGGGGAAAGAGGTAAAAAAGATAATGAAAAAGCTTTTCCCAAAAGCTTCTAAATGCTCTAGGAAGTGAAGTGGGCATTTTAGAGTTGAGTGCCTGGATATTACATCCAGAGTCATCATCAGAGTAGGTCTCACAATCCAGTGATTTAATAGCTGTAATCATATATAATGGTACTACAGAATACTGGTTTTCAGCTTAATAGAAGAAAAGAATCATAGACCATGCCATGATCTACAAAATCAAACGAAAAATACTAAAAAACAAATAATTGAAGAATGTTTCACCACCAACTTTAATGTTTTGCTGACTCCTTGGCAACTCACAAATGCAAAGCAACACCAAAGAGCTACAGACGGAGCAAATGCTTGCCTGGGAGACTGAGACTGTTCTGAGGATCCTGGTCCAGTGCAGGGTGTCCCTGCCCATGGCAGGGGGTGGGAACTAGATGATCTTCAAGATCCCTTCCAACCCACGCTATTCTATGATTTTATGATGATTCTATTACCAACACTTTCTCACTTTGTCCCAGGATCTCCTGTGGTGACGACACCAAACACATCTGGGATCGCACTTCAGTGCCTCTGCAGTAAGGAACAGTAATGCCAAATGAAGAATAAAATTATTATTCCAGGTCCCAGAAAAGCTACTTCCTAGCCTGGCCAAAACAATTAGAGTCTTGAGAGTGCGAATCACCATTTTCAGAGACTGTTACGGGAAACAAAGTACTTTTCTGCACAGATCACCTCTCTTCCCACTAGTGACTGATTACAGGACCAACCGCAGCAATTCATTATCTGGAAAACAGATAACGGAAGGGTATTTAAAGTACTTAAAGCTGTCTTTTTAATCAAATTTAAAGCTGGGAATTAAAGAATCAGAATTATACCACTAGGCAGATTCACAGACCACCAGAGAAGTCTCCAGAGAACACAGTTTGCCCTTGTTCTGGCAAAAAACAAGACAGAAGAGAGTTTAGTGTCCACTGGAAAGATTTAAAGGCTGAATTTGTCTTACCATGTGCACTGCAGAACAATTAGAAATCTGTGAAACACTAGGGAGAGCAGTAGGAAATCATATCTGTCCAGTACAGGTTCAGCAAGTTAATAATAGGACAGGTACTATTTACAGGGAAAATGTTTACATTTTAATATTTCCATGTGTACCAAAACATAAAGCTCTCTAATCACATTTAGATCGGCTACAGAAACAAAGCTCATTGCTGCCTGCACATACAATTTGCTTTATCCAAGCTTCAGTCTCCCCTTCAGTGATTAAAATGCAATATATAAGCTATATCTGTACATATTTAAGGCTTCCTAACCTACTCCCTCTGCTTTAAAAAATACCATTTGTTCCTTTTGAAATATTTTGAAAGAGACCTATCAGCATCATTATATATATCTTTATTATAATCAGTAAACTTTATGGGTTAATGTAGCAGAAAAGCAACAAAATAGAAGTTATTAAAATGTAACCCCTTAATAGTGCTTTCCCACATATAGCCGGATCTTAATTTCATTGGATGACCTGGTTCAGACCTTGTTGTTATTTTGATACTAAAAGGTGCTAAAAGGAACCCTACAGTCAAACAGATCTATGGAATAAAATTAATGAAAATATTGTAGACCAGATTTTGAAATGTTAGACAGTGTAACTGGAATACTTTTGGCATCTGCAAATGTTCTCAAGACCACAAAAAGTAAAAAACAGCTGTTTAATACAGATTTTTTAAATGTCCCTATAGACCAGACAATTCTGAAGGTTTTGAGTATTAAATTATGAAAATATTTATAAACAATTCATCTCATTAAGAATTCTTTGCTGACAAGGAAATTTAGTTTTCATCCCCTTAGATTCAAGAGGCAACATCAGGGAGAGAAAAAAATAGCTTAAAGGACAAAAATAGTTTAATAGTTTAAGAGTTTAAAGGACATATTTTCTGTCTCATATTTCAAAATATTTCAAAATATGAACTGGCAGTGAAAGACAAGGTACCTTTATTTTGTATCACTGCATTTCTCTGTAATTATGAGAAGATAGGGAGAAATTATGAAGGGGAAAAAAAAAAGAGAAGTGTTTTTTTCAATACACCTTCAAACTCTGAAAGTACAGACACCATTAGGAGAAACACAGGGCTTCTCCTTGTTGAATTCTTTCAAAGGCTGATGCATAAGGACTAAAAGCAGAAGACTTCCGCTGATTCCATGGATAACACTGATGAGAAATAAACAATCTAGCCTTGTTTTCTGTGGCATAATTATGTTAATAGGTAAACTTTTGGAGGCTGGTGTCCAAACCACAAGAATTGAGGCCTCAGGTCAGCAATGGAAGCAGCTTTCTGCCATGGTGGGTCATGGTGCACGTACCCTTCATGTATGAAGCATGGCTCTGTTTCTGCCCCTGGAGGTGCTTTTTCCAACAGCTCATACGTGTGAATACATCATAATGCTCATTCTGTGCTTTGATCCATCTTTTTCACGCTGCCACATGAACAGTCCTGGAAATATTTCTCGTACATTATCTTTTGAAGAGTATGGCTGATTTTCCATTGCGTTGTGTCACCTATGATTAAGTATGCTTAAAATACTCCCGAATCAAGCGTTTTACAGATAGAAGTCTTAAAAGCTTAAAAAACCATAAAGCCTGGGAAATGATAGAAAAATCAATCCAAATGATAGAGAATTCACGGCTTGGGAATGTAAACTTTAATGTAAAACATAGATCTCCTCTGCTGTGAGGAGATCTGTGTTTGTCCGAGGCAGGTCATGGTATTGTGTGAACTGCTGGCCTCTTTCTGTACTCCAAAGGGAACTTGAACCAAAGTAAAGTTTGGAGTGCCCCAATTTTCAGCTAAAGAAGGGAGGACTCAAAAGTAAATGCTCTGCCTATATTTATCCAAGTAAATAGGTTCATGGATTTCTCACTACATTCATAATTCATTGGGATTTTAACATTGTCAGCAGTTCATTTTAAATGCTCTTGCCATCTTTGAAGGACCAGCCAAACAAAATCCTCTTAACTAAGAAGACAGCTGCTGTTTAATATGGTTTCTAGACTAGCTAAGTGAAACTTTTTTTTTCCCTTGTATAAGCTGTAATTTCTTATAACAACTTTCCTCAATTTACTCCTAGGGCTTTAGGGTTGGGAAGTTTGCTAATTTTTAAAGCAGATTTTAAGTACAATAGGATAGATTTTCCAAGTTCAGAGATCTGACACACTGCTGCACTTTGCAAAAAAAAAAAAAAAATTAAAAAAAAAAAAAATTATATTTCTGACAAGTACACATAGCAAGGCTGTAGCTTTCACAAAGTTTGTAGTTTCAACATTTAGCCCTAAATATTACCAGGGGTTACACCAGCCCTTATTCCTAGATGGGAACACAGTACCTCCAGTTTCTACTGTTTTAACGTGCTGAGTAACCTCACTGTAGATTTTCTGATTTGAATATTCACAACAGTGCATGCAAATGCACTTTGATTAAAACCAGGAGTTTAGCACAGAAGCCAGGCTGCTCTGATTTCTACCAGACACAAAGCTCTTCACAATACACTGCAACAATACCAACATAATCCCAAATAGCAATGAACTGCTAAAAAGCAAGGACAGAACTCTGCAAACACCAGAGCTTTATGACTTTATTTCTATGCAACAATCAAATTGTTTGTTTCCCAAACAAGAAAAAGGCATAAAATAACAGGAGCATTAGTTCCAAATAGTGCAACTTTTCTAAATCAGTAGTCACTCGAGGCATTTAAATATACACTATGTTGAGCAATTGTAAATTCGTATCTTCCCAAATCAAGGCATTTGGTGTTTAAAGGCCATCCTCACTAGAAATTGCTCCTACCTATTCCTTTTAACAGACTCTCCAAGACCTAGCCAAGTTTTGGGTGCACTGACCTATAAAACAAGCCACATAACTTCTGTACTGCGAGGAGATAAAATAAGAAATTAAGTTACATTCCTTCTGGTTGGCATGTTTAAAACAGGTAAAGGAAGAAGGTTCTTCAGCCTTTGTTTCCCTGGAAGGCAGTGACTCTTTTTGTGTGGAGCCAATAAGGAAGAATTTGACCCTTTCATCTTTCATCCAACATATTTATTTCTAGTGCTATTACCGCTGTGGTATACATGTAGATTTTAAAACACATTCCATCATGTACATTCCCCACTGAAAATATTAGCATTCAACGACATTGCATGGCTTTGAAACAGATTATTTGAGATTTACACAAAGGATTTTCAAAAGAAGACTCCTAGTTAGTTAGAATTAGATTCAAGTATTTGGGCCTGATTCACAATTTCATGTGGATTATTTAAACTAACATTGCTGTGCACTGCTGAAGGAGTGTATGTGGGCCTTTGTATAAATGACAGTCAGCCTCATATTTGGCTTAATGATGTGTTTATTACACACTGTGCTCTGCCATTTTACATTTCTATACTGAACAAAGAGGCTTCTTGCTTTCTCCCCTTAATCCAGTGCGTGAAGCAATGTGTGGAGACATGAAAACTGTTTATGAAAAATTAAACAACTGCAGCTTTTTATGACAAATAACATGCTACAGCTGAAAAGCAGGTACATGGCATGGCTTTTGCTTCAGTGACATGCATTTCCAGTGCCATATGCTGCAGACGGTGGCGAAACACGCTGCTTTCTTTCAGGACATTACCTTGTTTTGACGGCAAACATGACTTGACAGATGCCTCAGCAGAGGAATTGCGTGATACCTGACCTTTTTGTGATATGTCATTTCTAGAAAGCCTCGGTGCAGGTGCTCCATCATGGGACACATAACAGAGATACACACCAGAGAATGACATGATTCAGAGCCTTTTATCTGGTTTTTGACTTTCCTGCGTTATATTTGGTTTAGAGCATGTCATCTACCGGCCTTTGTAAAATGAGATGCTAAATCTCGGATATAATGTTTAGGACTGCATTAGCCTAAAGATTTGTATCTATTCTAGTCCAGGGAATATTCTCTCAGGTTTGTTTTTGGCTGCCTAATGATTTAATTCAGGCAAAGCTGAGGTTCAGTCTCAATTACTGCGTTTCAGACAGAGATGGATAACTTTCAGCACCTTCAAAGGTCACTTCATCCTGGAGCTGTTCAAGGCCCTGTCTGCCTGCTGTAAACAAATGCAGTACAAAGCATTTCATATCTCCAAGTGCCACAGAACAAGGGGAATAGCAGAACTACAGTGCACTATGGCCACACACCTTAACCCTGGCTTAAGTGGTGGGGATAAGGATAATTAAATACCCACTTTAGACTACACCTCCACTATTCACACCCCAAAGCAGATTGTTTCTTCTCTGGGGGACATCTCTGCCTTTCTTAACATCAAATTACACAGCCATGAAGAAGTTCAGGGCTAAAAGAATAGACCCACTCTTGTTAGCCCAGTACACATTGGCCTAATTTCTGTTCACACCATGTATAAATTCAAGGCATGGAAAAAAGCATAATTACATGGTTTTGTTTTACAATGGAAAATAGATAATTATGGGCAATTCATGGCTCAATTAAATTGCAGGATAATTAGTACTCAAAATAAGAAACACTGCCTGGAGATTATGGGGTAATCTGAAAGGAAGTTACACAATTTATTCTAGTGCACTCAATTTACTGGGTATTTGCTACAGATATGCTTTGATGAAAGATTAAAATATTCATGAAAGTGTGGCACACCTTTATGACATTTAAAAACAGAGAAAAACAGTCCAAGAGATTACAGTTCTTCCAGAATTTTGATATCCCAATCTATTTTTTTAATCTACAATACTGTTAGAGTAAGTGCACCACCCCAACTGTAAAAGTGCTCCTGACAAGAGCAGGAAAAAAAAAAAAAGCTGACTTAAACTGGCCTTATAAATTTTGAAGTTCAGGAACCCACCCCACCTATCTAGCTGTGAATGCAGGTGCTTTGTAAAGTGGTCCAGCAGCTCGACCCAAGTGAGAATACACAGCAGGATGCACACAGAAATTAAACCATGGTTGGCATGTGCCTGGAACAGTGACCAGGGCATCCAGAGCTGGCACTGCAGAGAGACAGACACTGCAGCTCTGGAGCAGAAATAGCAGAGAAGATGACGCACACAGATTTAGCCTATAAAAAATACCTGCATGAACACTGGAACGAGTAATAAAAAAGGAGCATTAGTCAAGCCTGTCTGGAGGGTTTAGGCGATATTATTTAGAAATGTCTCTTATGTTAACACAACAGAAAACTGATTACTTGCAGCCTTTGAAAATATGAGATAAGAAGCTAAAAAAGAAATAGGGAGAAAAAAAAAAGGCAGAAACTCCAATGGCTTTGCTGAAAACAGTCTGCACAAAATACACACAGAAATAAAAACAATATGCTTTTATCTGACCACAATCTCATTTGTGCAAATCTAATCCTGTGAGTACGGCCTGTATTTACTCCTTTTGATGAGCTATTTCAATTCTTATACAGAAAATTGAAGGAAAGGCTCTCATGCTTTTTCCTAAAGAGGTGTTTATGATAGAGACTTTTTAAGTGAGGGATTTTATTGAAACTCAGAAGAAAAACATTTAAAATGCAAGCCTGTCATGTTGGTGTTATTACTATTCTTTGTTTTTTAAAGAAAGGTTAGACCTGCGTCCATTTCATGCTGTGTAGCCCAGTTGAACACACATTCATCAGTCTACAAAAGATGGAAGTTACTCTGTGGGAATGGCTCTCACTGGACCCTCTTGGCAAAATGGCTTAGACAACAGAGGGTGAGAGAGGCAAGAGAGTGCAATGAGTGTAAGAGACCTCAACACCCAGAATTTCAAGCATGTGCAGTGTGGGGAGCCCCTAACTTGGTGTGGGTGTGTTGAGAGCTTTTGGGGATTAGCTACAGAAAGGATGCCTAAAAATTTCCAGGCATTACTTAATGTTAATATTGTGGTGCATTGGTTGAATTGGTGATACTGATTTAGAGTTTCGTGATTGCTGGTTAAGTATGTGTCATTAATAAGTCAATAAACTGCTTAAATAAATAAATCAGTCAGTAAATAAATAAATCAGTCAATAAACTGATTAAAAGTATGTTACCTGAGCATTTTTAGCCTGTGCTGGCACTTACAGGTTACCAGGAAATTAAACAGTATCTTGTGAAACTCTCAGGATCTGGGACAAGACTGTTTGCACCCCTCCACTGGGAGAACACCCATGGTGTGATTTTGTTCCAGGCCAGGTGGTAATATCTGTGCTCATTTTGGCTGGGTACAGTTAATTTTCTTCATAGTAGCTGTGTTTTGGATTTGTGCTGAAAACACCACTGAATGTTTTTGTTATCACTGAGCAGTGTTTGCACAGAGCCAAGACCTTCTCTGCTCTCACACCATCACAGCAGTTGGGAGGGGACACAGCTGGCACAGCTGGGCCTAGATGACCACAGAGGTAGAAGAGCTAAAGACAGTGAAACCAGGGAGGGACAGGGACAGTTTCTCATCATCTGGCCTCAGGAACTGGACCATCATGTTTTTACAGCCATGTTTAACTTAGCAGTATAAACAGAGCCCCACTATTAAGAGGAAAAACTTTAACAGCATTAAGAGAAACTTTTAAATCAAGAATTGTTGCCCCCTTATTCTTGGAGGCAATCAAGAGCTAAATGTAATTTTCACCTCTCTGACAGGGAATTACAAATCTCTCCAAGTGCAGAAATTCTGTTGCATGGGGCTGCTCTTGGTCTCCCACACAGATGGAAAACCCCAAAGGATCTGGTGATAGAACAGCCTGCAGACTGTGGAACCAATCCCAGAAGGAAACTTGTTATATTTAATTAGCCTCATGGTCGTATTGAGAGAATTAGCAATATTTTAATAAATTGCCATTGTACTCATGCTGTTTTAAAATGAGAGTGTACAGCACCCTAAGTTCTATCTGAGAAGAGACCCTCAATAGAGCAGACTCATTAACAACACTGTTGTAGAAGTGCAGTGGCCTTTAATTATATAACCCCATGCAGGCTTCTGACAGTTTGCTAGACACATGATAAACCAAGCACTTACACTTTACTTTTTTAGCCCAAATTTCCAGGCAGTTTTTAGCAGCACACACTGTAAATACACAGTGTATTCAGAAACTGTTAATGTGTCTCCTTTAAAATGACAACATACATCACCTGTGATGTCTTGGTCCCCAGGGTACCCACTTGGCTCTTTTCAATTCCCCCTACATATGAAAACTAAAAGTTGATAAAAGCAGGTTTTCAGGTTTCCACAAAGAAACCTAAGCAGTGAACACCAGGGTTAATAATAAAAGACCCTCACACTTTAACTCTGGAACTCACCAAAATAAATGGTTATTGCTTCAGTGTAGCAAATGGCACTGCTGTGGAGTATTTATGCAGTTTCCTGCAACACACAGAATTTCTTGAAAGAAATTAACTTCACAAACTGATCTATGTTGCTCATACATTATTGCAGGATCTCAAAGGAAGCAATATTTCACAAGTCTGTATGATATTAATAAATTCTTGCTTTCTATCCCTTCTTATTGCTTTTTTTTTTCTTTTTTTTTCCCAAAACAAAACAAGAAGAAATAGAACTGCCTGAAATAGCCTAAAAGAATCATCCAGGAGATCCAGGAGACAGTTGTGTGACAGCTGTGTGATGGAGCAGCTCGTACATCACGGGGCCAGAAGTGTGCTGCTGACAGTGCCAGCACCTCTGCCACAGTGTTTGTGTGAATAATGCTGCAGAGCTCCCTTTTGTGCCTTACACCAGGGGAAAAAAGGTGGTGTTTGGGCAGCACATCTGTAATCAGCTGCAGCAAATCCTGCCCCCTCAAGCCACCCAGACCATCCTGCACAGCAGTGCAATCTTTCAACAGAAAAACGTTGTGCGTGGCCGTGCCTGTGGGTGATGAGCAGAGGCATTGGTGCTCTGTTGGCCAATACTCACTGTTCTCACCCCAAAACCTTGCAGCGAGGTGTGCAGTGCCAGCCTGAATTCACCTCTGGTGCCTTGCAATCAAGGACTTCAGCTGTGCTGGCCTGTGCTAAATACAGAAGAGAAAGAAAGGCACCCTTGGGTAAGGTACACTTTGGCCATTTGTATTTTATTGTAAAAAATCTGAATTGAACTAGATTTCTGCTCACTCACTTCCCTCAAATAGTTGGTAATTGTTATCTACCGTGACTTTGGCACTATGAACTGAACCAAAGACCTGAGGGAGAATTTAGGAAAAATATATATTTTGGCATATATATATATTTTCCATCCAACAACTTAATTTCATTTTGAGAAAGGAAACTGTCTCCAGGCTTCTGCAAAGAGATTCCAGCCACCATCTGAGTGTGTGGAGGCCAGGGCATAGGACAGACCATTAAAGAAAAAAAATCAGAGACAGATAAACAAACAGGGAATTGGTGTCATTCAGAGAACAATTTCTTTTTCTTTAGGAGAGCTTGTTGGCAAAAAAACCTCACATACACAGCACTTTCCTGTCCATCTATGAGACAGGTAACAGCAGTATTCTGATATCTCTGACAGAGTAACTACTGAAAACATCTTAAATGCCCTGCTGACAGCTCAGGCTGGCTTTCAGGTACCTCCTAAGATAGACATGAACACTTTTTGTCGTCTCCCTCAGCTAATTTTTCTCATAAAGTCATCACTCCTGCAGCCTTGTGATATTTAACAGCTTGCAAATTAGCTGAATGCTCGACGATTTTTGATGCCACGTTGCGCATGTGCTTTCCCTGTGCTGTTGCAATGACCTGTCTCACACCATGGCAGGGAAATCAGGAAAGAGCTCATGCTTGGCTTAGGAGGAAAACTGAGTCCCGCACACCTCACCACTGCCTCCCAACAGTGAGATTCCCACAAAAACCACACCGAGCTTCTCTTGGACCTAGTTTTCAAGTTTCCAAAAGGCACATGCTGTTGTCATCTTTATCTTTAAAAAGAAAGCCCAAAAAACTTAAAAGGTGTGGCACTCCTTCAGTGTCTCAGGATTGCAGATACATTGACTGGAAAGGTATTCTTTATAATAGAGACCACCCTCTTTTTTTTTTTTTTTTTTTTTTTTTTTGGTCAACCTTAAATGCCCTCACTTTGAGAAAACAGTAAGGCCCAAGCCTTCAACAACAATGGTTGGATTACACTACTCATGTAATTTAAAAAAAAAAATTTAAAAAAAAAAAAAATTTGCATTTTTCGCTGCATGTTTTACAATATGCAAACCCCAGAAATTCCTATAAGCAAATATAATACAGTGCTTTTTGCCATGAAAAAGTATTCAATTTTAGGATCATTTCTATCGTAATGACTTTTGATGGGTTATTTTTGTTTTCATCGTGCCATTAATAAAAAGTGATAACTCTTTAGCTCTAATTAGACCACTATCACAGAGTCCATTAATAATTCAATACTCCCTTTATCTATTCTTTTCCTCTTCAGAGCTCCTCAATCAGGGCTTATGCAGCAGGTTGCATTTGCTCTGAAAATCCATTAGCCTTCTGCCTCACTTGTGGGCTTTCCAAGGGACACAAATGGATAGATACATAATTTTATTTATTTATTTGTGTGCTTGTGCTTTTAGGCTAGATGTAAAACAATGGTGGCAGCGGTGGGGAGTGGGAAGAAGGGGCACATAATAATCTCTGGTGTCACAGCCCTACAGCTTAATTTGTCATCTTATTTTTCCACATGCAAGATTCTGACAGCATTGATCACCTGAATCTGTTAAACAATTTTTTCATGAGGCTGACACACTGCCCCAGTGCTTGCATCTATCAACATCTGCCTGATTTATTGGCTTAATAACTGAAAATCATTTGGTAGCCCAGCTCTATTTTGCCTGAACACTGACCTGTGACCTTAATTTGCTGCCTTTTGAGTTTCTTTGTTCTCCCATAACAGGTAGTTCACTAATCAGCAGAAACAGCTTTATAAACTTAGATAAATATTTAACTGAGATCTAGGAATATGAACATTTAAATTATTCTTCTTGGAAAAGTATAAATAACCCAGACTAAAGAGAACTACTGAAATCAAAGGCATGCTTGCAGAAAGGATGGGATTTGGCACGCTTTTAATATTTCATGTCTTTCTCTGTTCTTATTTCAAAATATTGACAAACAGCTGTTATGAATTTCTGAAATAAAAGAAACACTTCTCTCACTGCTAAGTCTTTATAACAAAATCCAGGAAGTAAACACAGTGATTTTTTTTCTTTGAGGTACCAGAGATAAGACTAATTGCAATAAGGTGGTGCCATTAGAATCAGTAATCACAATTTATGGAAAAGTTTGGTACTTTAGCACAACAGAAACCTAATTTAGAGCATATCCTTACAATTTATTTAAATAACGAAAACCATTAAAAGTATTTTTACTGTAGGAACATTTCCAGCCTTCCAGGTCTCCACCCACTGATAAGAAGTGCACACACAAAAACCACAAATATTTTAAAGGAAATACATTAGTTTAGGACCTGCTTTGAAACTTTATATACAGAGCACAAAACACATTCACCTATTTTTCTTGCCAAACAACACACCGGCAGTAAGGATCCCTTAGACATGCCTAGGAAACAGCTTTATCTAATGTGAAACATGACTTTCCAGCTGGAAATTTTACTCACTTTGTGAAAAGAAAACCAGCAGTATTCTTCAGTCATTGAGAAAATAAAGACTAGTGTTTGGTAGTCCTTGAAAAAGCATTGTTGAGAATGGCCTGAGCAGGGGATTTATGGGGTGGGGATGAATGGGTAGAATAAACCTGCTTCCTTTCAGACCTTTCTTCCCATCTCCCATTTCCCTGCCCTCTAGGCCACAGCCACAGCGGGGCACAGCACCAAACAGCCTGGGTTATAAAGCAGGGAGTCAACACTACAACAGGAAAGCAGAGAGAAAGAGAAGTTTTTTCCCTGCGCCAATCTGGCAGAGCAGCAGAACCCTTCCTGCTGCGACATAAGACCTAAGAGAACTTGCAGAAGCCATGGGAGTTGGGTATTTCCAGGAAGGTTGTTTTGTTGGGAGGAAAGAGAGGAAAGCAGTTTTAAAGAGAAGAACCATGTTCCCAATATCAGTGCAGGAATTAAGGAATAAGACATCCATGGTACTCCAAAGACTGTGTGGCAGATTTAGCCCTCCAATATGTAGGCAACATGTGAAGTAAGTGGAAAACTAAGAGAAAAGGTCATCTTTAATTTCATTAAAAGATCAAATTCACCCAGGAAGAAAGCATTGGGTTCTTGCACATTTTAGTTTCAACAATACAAAATTTCTCCTCTAACAACTTCAGAGATCTTAATTCATGCAAAATAGCAATTGGCTCAGTTATTCCTGTAAACTGGGATTTGCATGGCTTCTATCTTATGACAAAGCATACAACATACACTGCAATGGTTTGATGAGCTTGACAAGAATACTACTATTATACTGAGTATCTTTCCAGCACTGAATATGCATGCAGTGCTTCAATTTTTATTCCACTTCAATTATAAAATTATGAGAGGGAAATAACAAAGCCTAGCCTGTGTAGTTTATCAAAGCAAACAATGATCTTCTTGGGTGTGGGTTAGTACTGCAGCCAGCAGACCCGAACACACTTTTCCTCCCCATGGAAGGCTGCCTGGCCCACAGGTCAGTGCTCAAGCCTAGGCAGTTATTTATTGCAGTACTTAAAGGGGAAAAGAAACACACTTCTAACAGTGACATCTTCAAAATTCTTCCTGTAGCTAATTTCTGTAATGTAGAAGTATCATGCTTGTGGTCTGTTGTCAGTCAAATTAAGAGCATGTTATTTAATGCCTGTCATCTAGACAGCAAAAATAAGTGAAAACATCTTGATTTGCTTCTTTTAGTTTATGTCAATTGTGTGCATAATATTTGAAGGTCAATAGTGTGACAATGATGGACCAAACCATGCAAAGAATATCTTTCTAACAATGGACAATTTCCCAGGGAAATGGATTGGAAAGAATGTGATAGTGTACAGAAGACTATATTAAAATTATGGCCCTTCAATCTGACAAAGAGTGGAAATGTTACTTGCTCAAAGGCACCATTGAAATTAGAAACGTCCATCTATACATTGTCTCGAAAACTGCTGTACACCTCTGCACACAAACTCATGTGGACATCATTCTGTTTCAGAACTTGACTATAGCTCACTTGTAGGATCTGCTTAGACAAGAACCCATAAGAAGTATGGGTTCAGTAAAATCCGAACTCTTGCATAATGAATTCCGCAGTAGTTCAAGCACAGCTTGTAAACAACAGCAGCAACAAAAAAGCCTATATCAAATAATTTTCCCTGTAAGACTGTCTTTCTTAATAAAAATGCTGTTAGCAAATGAAACTTCTAATACTTAAATGACAAAATATTGCTGCAAGATAATCTTAATTGAGATCTCAACCTCTGCACAGCTTTTCTGTACTTAATGGAATCAGAAATATTTTAAGATCAATTAGCAATTATAAGTATTTTTCTCCCCTAAGGCCAACATTTTCTGAAAAAAGCCCAGGTATTTTCGAGAAGCTTCAAGAAGCCTTAGTGTGGCAATGTTGTGAGAAACCTTGTGGCTTTGTCTATTCCAGTGCATCTCCACTTTCATTAGAGCTCTCCACATATGGAACTGAGAAATGACAGAGGCTACTTTGTCCTCTTCCTGAATATGTAATTACATCTTTCAAAACATATCAAAATGAAATTGTGCTCTCCAAATGTAGAGGCTTTCTCAGGGCAACATTTTACCTAATTTCTACAATAAAACACCATTCTACCAGTTGGCTGATAGACTCTTACATTAAATCTTTAAAGACGATGCTCCTCATATTATGGAAATTGAGGTGAAGGTTCAAACTTGAATGTATAAATCAAGCAGGATCTAAAAATCTTTTAATAAAAAATGAAGATTTTGATTATCAGCTAAATGCCAAGACAAACTATCATTGTTATTTACCAGGAAGTGCATTAGCTGTTGGTCTTGGGAGAAAAGAAACCCACGTTACTAAAAAAATTCCACTGCAGAAGTACACATTTTTAAGTAGGAATGTTTGTGGGCAGCTGCAAAGAGAAGCATTGCTGCTGCTGGACACAGAAGCAGGAGCAAATTCCAAACAGACGTGAAGGGTTCTACAATTCTAGTTCAACATTACCTAGGACATTCATCTTTTTAATCATCTGGAAGTGGCCCAAAGGCCAATTCAGTGCTAATGTTGACTAAGAAATCAATTGAGGAAACATTCAGATTAATTTTAGATTTTAAAATGAAATGCAGTAAAAAAACCCAAACCCTTCAAAGCTGTAACACAAGCCTAGGAACTTCATCTGCTGTTTCACAAAAGAAAATATCCCAGAGTGTTGTAAAAACAGTATTAACAGATCAGCAGAAGAAGCTATTTTTAAAAATTTTATTTTCTTTTTTCCTGGGCTATCAGCTGAAATTGAGGCAGACTGTGACAGTAAAAGTTCAAAGGAATCCAAACACAGTGCCCAGAGCTCACAGTCCCATCAACTCCATCCCCCTGAAGGCACCCACCATGGAAAGATGACAGAAGTGCTTTTGTCATCAGGTGCTGAAGGGAACCTGAGTAAAACCTCATCTTATGCTCTAAATGGGCTCTTCAAGGGGTGCCTACACTCACAGGCTTTGCCAAACATACAGATTATTATTAAAAGTGCAAGGCTAACAGAGACAAACACGTTCCAAGCGCTGTGGGGGAAAGAAGGTGGGGAGAGAAGGGAGCAGTGTGGACAGGATCAGCCAGGGAGCAGTTTAGAATAAATATATAAAGCATAAGGAGAAACATGGACTGTAGGGGGAAGAGGAAATCCTGATCAATAATTTAGAAAGGAGGGAACTGTGATCAGAGCAATGCAGTTGATTATGATGTCAACATTTCGGACGTGCAGAAAGGAAGAACGTTTGAAGTAGTGAAGATGGAATTAAAATGTACTGTAAAAAATGCTGAGATTTCAGCAGCAAAGATGTAAAAGAATAAGAGAGAGGGAAAATGACAGGAATTTGTGATAAAACAAGCAGAACATCCTGGGGTTTTAGCTGAAGCTACAAGTGAACAATGGTCATGAGACAACTCAGCTTTAGTTCACTACTGATTTTGCACTCAGAAAGGACCAATTTTTACTTGAACAAAAATTGTGTAGTTTTCAGTATAAAAGGAGCCATGAAGTATCCATAACTAGTTTTCAGAGACCAGAAAGAAGAGAATGGATCTTTTATAACTGACGCCTGAGGCCTGGATCACTTACAAATTACGGTGATCCTAGGGCAATGAGTATTATGTTTTGTTTCCTTTGCTTCCCCCCAAGTAAAACCTAACTTTTATTGTGGCTTAGCTCACATTTGATGGTGATAACATAAAGACTTTCTAAAACACTCCATTAAGTAAGCCCAAAGGCCAATGCATAAAAGAGTTGATGTTCCCAAAGTATTGAATGTGCTTGGGTCGTTTACAATTATGTGCAAAACACAGCACAAACAATAAAAAATCAGTGAGTGCTGTGCCCTCAGCACAGACCCTTCCCCTTCTTCCTCCCTAAGCACCACCGGGAATAAATTGAGAAGCAATAAAAGCAAAGCCATTTCTGCGCTTCTACAGATCGAGGCAGACATATTTATCCTTTTTTTTCTTTAACAATTCTTTTTAAATGTATGAAATACAATAGCTTTAATAAATTCCTTATTTTCCCCTCAACTATGGCATCTTGCATAACTTAACAATCTCTATAACCACATTTTATTGTACATGGATTGTCTTACTGAGAGACTTTTCTTTTCCTGCTCTAGCATATTGAACTATGTAATTCCCTTTACAGTCTGCCTAGGAAAATTCCTCTTTCCTAGAAGTTACTGACCATATGCATCTGGGGAATGGAAAAGCAGACACAAAGACATGTTGCAGAGACAATGAAAATGAAGGCTTTTCTGAGGGTTTCAGAAAAGACCACATAGGCTTTTTACAGAATAAAAAGCTACTAAAAATTACAGGACCAAAAGTAAATCTGAAGGAAACGATTTTATCTGAAAGGAAACAGCAAGATTTTTTTGCTAACTCTTTGATTTTAATTTATTCTGTTTCACCCAGGTCTGGATTTCTGTGTTTGAAAAATTTACAGGTTTATTTTCTGCTTAAGTAAAATCCTAACACAAGAGTTTAGGGGAAAAAAAACAAACAAACAACAAAAAAAACCCCAAAAAACCAAAAAAACAACTCCTTGGGTGTTTTTTGAATGCTTCTGTTAGGAAAAATGTCCAGGTGGGTCCACCTAACACTCCTGTCAGAGCATTGCAGCCTCTGCCAGTGACAGCAAGTGATGCAATTCAAGAGAGCAGTTTTGGAGGCCAGTGCTGACATCTTGGAAAAGAGATAGCAGCATTTCCATCACCTATAACTTTCAGTGGAAGAAACTCTCAGAAAGCATCAAGAGAAAGAATAATGCCAAATAAGTAACCTTAGCCTGTCAGTTAGTGCTGATTGTTGTACTGTTCACATGTGATGTGAGCAAGGCAAACATCCAGAACGGGCGTTGATCAGCACTGATGCAAAGTCCATACTATCTCATTGCTTAAATAATTCATTTCCAGCTTTCAAAATGAGGTGAAGTGACAAACTAGACCCATTTCTTGCCATGCTCTATTTAGCTCATCACAAAGTTTCACCAGTTATGGTTGCCCAGAAGGCTGTGACGGAAAAAAAGCACTTAAAAAAAACCCAAAAAACCAACCTTTCAGTATTCCCACAGACATCTCACATTGAATGCAAACAGACTAAATCAAAACCTTTGGAGAGTCAAATTTCTTTTATTCACTATGTAATGCTTGTAAAGACAGAAGCTAATTTATGAGATCCAGCAGCTGAGGTTACTAATAAGATGGCAGATAAGGTTGGATTGATGAACATGGTAAAGGCTGACCTCTGAATATTCCTTTTCTGGTATAAATAAACAAACTTTCAAGCACATCCATTTCCCTCTGATCAGAGGAAACAGGTCAGAGAGCCAACGTGAGATGGTTATACCTTACAGCATCTGGCAAGCCACACCTCACAGACTAGCAGCAGTCCTAATACAGAGTAGACAAAGAAAGTCAATTTTTAAGAAGGGATAATATTACAGCAAGTATTAGAGATGTGTTGCAAGGCAGATATATTCTTGACTACCTTGTTTTTCCTTATATCAAAATATAAAAAGCTCTCCAAAACATAATGCATACACCTCTCTGATTATTGGATGCTCTCCTTTGTGAATCATGCATTTTCCCTGAGTAATTTTAAGTTTATGCCATCAGTGGGGCATAATTAAACTGGGACCTGGATTTTGCTGCACTGCTTGAAAGGAATCAGCACTAGGTTTCTTCACCTCCTCTGATCTGCTCACAAGATTTGTCATGCCCTTGTACTGGCTGGAACAATAACTAAAACACTGTGTGTGAGTACTAGCACAATTCCAGAAGTCCTTCAGTTTTTACTCAGTTGTGACTGCTCTCTGCTCTCTCTTTGGTTCAGTTAGTACTGCTTAAAATTGGAATATTTCCATGGGAAGGGTTGCTGCTGAGTTGCATCAATAGAAGCAACTACTTACATTTTGAAACTCACTTTTATATAATTGCCCTACAAATCTTCACCACAGCAGAACAGAAAAAATTAAGTCAGGCCAAACCAAAAAATTCCGGCAGCACAATATTGTACTTGTGTTGAAATCCTACAGAAAGCACATGTCTTGGAGCTCTGAAGCACACACCCTATTTCAAGCCTCCAGATCACCTAATACCAAACCTCCAGATCACCATAGAAAATACTTTTTCTGCCAAAATACTAAGATGTGTACTAGTGTTCACAGTTTTGTGGAGGTTTTCTACAGTACTTCTTTTTATTTCAGTCACTTACCTTTGACCTGATCTTTGCTAGACCAAAAAATGTGTTTAATTGTGCATCCACTGCTAGAGGGTTTTTGTGGTGGGGTTATTTTTTTTACGCTGTTGTTTTTTGGTTTTTGGGTATTTTTTTGTAAAGTGATTGATTTATTTAAACAAACCATACTTCTGACAAGAAACATTCAGCTTTCCTAACTTGAATTAATAACTACCTTACACTCATTTTTGAGAAACGTTTACCTGGGAAATACCATAAATATGCATCTGTTTCCAGTAATTTGCAATGGCATCATATACCTAGTGAGAGAGATTTTTCCTCTTTAGTAGGTGGTCAGAAACACTCAAGAACATGGTTTTATTCAGGGAAAATCCGTCTCCTCAGTAAAGGTATATGTAAGTCTAGTCTGAAAATACACTTCTAATATGTGGATACTGAAGATCACTTCATTAGGAAGACAAATCAAAATCCAACCTGTAATTGCCAAATCCAACCACTGCCTTTAATTCTGAGAGTCAAATCACAGGGCCCATATGACAGGGCTGTTCAACAGACCTACTGAACCTCACATGCACCACCAGCCTGGGAAAAAAAAAACTAATATAAACACTCTGCAACTGTGGAATGAAGTACAATAATGTTGAATCATGCTCTCACAAAAACCTCTGAAATCAGAATGGGGAACTGTGAGAAAGCAGAAATTTCGTTGGGTTTTTTTTTGTTGTCGTAGCAATGGCTACAAGTCTAGTGCCTCGTACCATAAACAGATTGACAAAACCTGTACAGTGATCATTCGAAGAAAGGCTTTGTAAAATTTCTTGTATCAGTAAAGTCTGTGTGGCAGCCTCCCCCATAAAACGCATCATGAATAATAATGTTGGTCATCCATCAGACCAATAACCATTGGCATAATGTACTTCACATATCCATTAAATGCACAGAAACACAAATAAATCTCAATGGATTTACATAGGCACAAAGCCGAACTTCGAAATAGTCTCTCTTTTTCTCCTCCGCACATACAACATCCATGACTTCTTTAACACATTTACTTCATAAATTATGCAGGTTGAAGTTTTGCCTCATGTATCTTCAACAAATGCCACGGAAGCACAGGCTCCCAGTGCCAGAGGGCAGAAAGTGGGGCATCCTGTCCCGATCCCAGCCAGAAAAGGGCTTCCTACAGCACCAAATTTCAGATGTTAGCCTGGCAATGCCACCATACTCCCCTTCAGAGGGACCTCTGCAAGTCACCAAATCTAACTATCCAAAGGTACTCATTAAGATTCAGGCAGGAGCTATAATTGCTTAATCTCGTGTCATTATTACCATTAACCAGTAGCTCTAACATGAAATTTCCTCTCCTTTCTTGTGTTTGCACTCTTCTCGAAGAGTGTTCGCTGTTATCAAGCCTTGTCACATCTTGGCCAAAACGTGTCTGTCTAAAGGCTCTTTGAACCTTTGTCTTTCAGAGGAATTCCATTAGCTCTGCCATCAGCTGCAGCGCTGTGATCTCGCGGTTTGTCAATAACTTTTTGATAACGAGTTTGTCAATAACTTTTTGATAACAAGCTGCAGTGCCGAGCCATTTGAACTCGGATGCTGCCCACCAGCTCTCGACACAGGATGCAGAGGGATCGCTTCCTGCAGTCCCAGCAGCCAGCACTGTCCATTAGAGGGGAAGGCAGTGGACTAATAAGAGCAAGAAAGGCTCTTCAGGGATTAAGGAGTCTTTGCATGAGGGTGAGACAATATTTCAGAGCCACTTGGAAGTTTTATTTTCCAGAAAGGGGACCTGGCCTAAAGTTCCAAGGCAAACGGCAGCACATAGCAACATATGTTATATAATGCTGCATATTCTTGTACTTTTACCTTCATTAAAAGCGTTTCTGGAATGTTCCCATTCATTTTTCCTTAAATATTTTGAGAAGGCACACTTAGAAACCCAGCTAAATAATGGAGCAACGTAATAGCACCTGAAATCCCTCAAGTTTACTAGTCTATACCAGTCGGGTAAAAAACACCTTTTTTTTGTTGTTAGTTACTACCTTTTTTTTCTCTTTTTTTGTAATTATGATTTCAATTTTGCAGGAGAAACAACTTTTTCACTTTGAATTATTTCTTCCACTGGCGTAATAAATCTTTAAGAAAAATAGCAAAGACCAGGACTCCGGAGGCTATATATGTTTTCTAAATACATTTGTTCCCTACCCATCAGAGTCATGCAGGGCAGATTATTTCAGCTGGGCTTCATCTTAGTCCAATAACTCCACAGATGTCTACTTTGCAACTGCTTATGTGGATTTCTTTGCCCTGTTGCCTCTAAGGAGCACCAGGCTGGGCACCACTTGGTGTGCTCAGACACCAAGAGCCTTCCCTGCCTTGTGCTCTGGAATGCTCTGCCTGTACACCTTGCGGCTCCCAGGACAGAGGAGAAAGGGATTTCTGGTTCTGGTTCACCTGACATGGCACAGACCAGCCAGGACCAGTGAATTAACCTGTTTTCCTCCTGGCTCTGCAGCCAGCCGCCCTTAATGAAGTGCAGCCACCATATCCTGCGCACAAAGAAAACAGATGCCATCTGCTACACACACTGTAAACCTTCCTTGGATTGCTTGCACCACTGAACTAATTAAAAACCAGTCAGGATAATTATTTTAAAATCAATGATTTCTAAATAAATGTCTTCTAAATTCACATGAATTAATTCCCACCGTAAGCAGCCATACAATTTTTGAGTCTGTGAATATATTCAAATGTCTTTATTCCAACCAGTTAACTTTTTGGGTTTTCTGAATTATGTAAGAGATGTTTCATCTGAAGGAATTATTTATTAATTATTAGCAACCTCTCTTCTCCCCATAAATGGAAACTGGCAATTTTTAATTCATCAGAATACTATATTTAAAAGATGATAAAACCTAAATAACCTGTCAGAGAAGTAGCTCTGCTCTGTGCCCACAGTAAAATAGAAAGCACGTGAATTATGCTTGAAAAACTTGATACAATTCCTCTCACAATTCCTTGTTCTGCCCCAAATATGAAGAATTATGATGCACTGAGGAGTCCACTTGGTTGATTTATACAGATACATTCCTGTTTCCTTTTAAAGGATGATGCATGAGCTGCAGAAGTCATCCAGCACAAAGCACAGTAATACTTCCAAGTAATATTTCCAGCACTTTGCTAAAAATAACCCTTGAACTTCATTCTCTTGGACACCTGAGGATGATGAAATTAGGAAAAGAATCTCTGAGGCAGTGATGAACACTAGCGTTCTAATTCGAAATGGAATGGTGACTCCTACTGATGCAATCCCCACTGCCACACCCCTTCTGTACCCATCAGCCATGAACCCATATTAAGAGCAAGACATGCTCCCAACATCTTGTGTTTCAAGCTGTGACCACCTCTTCTAGCAATATTACAGGTGAACCCATAGCTAAGGCAGAGAAAAACTTGTTGGCTTTCTGAGAGCCTTTTAGCAAGTACACTGAAATAAAAGTATCCCGTTCATTTGGAAAACACATTAATTTGCTATCCTTGTTACAATCATTCAGATGTTACACAGAATAATTTCCTTTCAAGACAGTTAGTGTGGCAAGTATACAAAAGGAATTTACATTCATGTTCCATTTTTTCCTGTACTTTTTTTGAAGTAGAAAATCTTTCTATATCCTAGTACCATGGATGTTACCTAAGTGCATGTGGATACATAATCTTGTGTAATGCATACCCCTACTGAGTGGTCACACACAAACTTCTCAAAAAAATTAAACAACATTTTCAATAATATTTACTTAATGTGGATATCAGAAACATGATTTTTTCAAAGTTGCAATTATAGTATTTCTCCTCTATCAGAAATGCTCTGGAAGACTTTCTTTTTAGATGAGAGAAGTATTTGTTAAAAACTCAAAACATATCTTTCTTAAATGTAGCATCTGAATTAAAGGTCTCCAAGTTTCTTTGGTGGAATTGGCTCAAGATGTTGCCTTTAAAGAACACATTGCCCATGGCACTAAATTAGGAAAATCACTTGAAAGAGGCCCGGTGGTCTCATGTCAGGCTTTCTAGCTTGCTCTGCTACATCTCATTGGAAATACTGCCACAATAAACATTCTTTAGGGGAGATGTTCGATGTTTTATTCTGCACAGCATTACCATGGACTACAGAGACAATTAAATTAATAAGAAAAATGCATTTTGCAATTTTGAAACAGCTCTAATTGTTATACCAAAATGACTGCTATAAAATAAAATGCATAAAGGATTTAAAGTGAAATTTGGTCTTCCTTGTCAAATATTAGAAGTTTATTCTTAGGATTTACTCATTAAAAAGTTATGCATCATTTACAGTTTCTTGCTTTTTTCTGACTCACGGGGCAGACGAGCACCATGCTCATACCATGAGCTTTTGCTGTCCATTAAAAAAAAACCTTTCACCCCATGAGTAAGTGGTTTCAAGCTGTGCCCCAAAGGTTTTTACAAACGAAAAGAAAGTATGTTTCGCTGGAGAAAAATATGAAAAGTAAAGAAAGGAACCTAGTCCTGTCCAAAAGGGAAATGACACAGCTGCAACCTGTGGCCTTGCCAGCTAAGCTATTTCATACAATTGCCAACTTAAGTCAATAGTATTCAATAATAACTGCATGTGTCATGAGAGAATGCACATATCCATTTTCATATTGACTCTAAAATAGGAAAACTCTTCAAAACTGGGTCTAGTGGGAAGTGTCCCTGCCCATGTCATGGGGTTTGGGACTAGATGACCATTAAGATCCGTTCCAACCCCTTAACAATCTATGATTCTGTGTGTTATTATTCAGGATTAATCAAACTCTGAAGCTGCCCAGATGATTTTGACTGAGACAGTGACCACGAAAGCTAAGTAGCATCCTTAAAAAAAAAAAAAACAAAAAAACAAAACAAAACAAACAAAAGAAAAACAAAAAAACAAAACAAAACAAACAAAAAACAACCAAACAACGAACACCAAAAAACCAAAACCAAACCCCAACAGAAACAATATTCACAACAGAGACAGAGCCTTGTGCACAAGTAATTCAGATGTTAGATATTTTTGAAAGATGCTGTTTCTAGAGTAAGTCGTTTCTGTGCTGATAAATCTGTAAGGAGTTCACACACAATACACCTGCCTATTCCCTCAGTCCTCAGGCATGAGGAGGGAAACCTGCCCGTTTGAAAAAAGATTAATGTGCATATCCAAACCTTCAGTAGTCATCTCATCAAACACCCTGACCCCTAAAGGAAGGTGATTAAAAACACCAACAAATTACTGATAGGTACGTGGCTTAATGGGATGGTGTGGTTTTCATTCCTTGAGGTCTTTGGATTTAGGGATCTGCAGAAATTATTTTTAAAAATCATGCCTATTGCCATGAGAATAAATGAGCTACCAAGGAACCAACATTTAAAAAGCTGAAAAAATATTAGACAACTTTGCTGTTGGTAAAATTACTTTCTTAAGAAAAAATAGGTTTAACGACATTTTAAGGTTGTTTACAATCAATATGAGCTACTGCATTATACAGTTTGCTCAGAAAGTAGTTAACGAGGTTCGAGTTGAGAGAGAGATTATGTGTTTTCACAGCAAACATAGGCCTAAAATAAATATATTCAATAGCTCGTGAGAATTCAGATTTAACAAGTTATATATTAAAAACTCAGTATTTACAGATAAGCAAAATATCTGACATCAGGTAAAGTAATTTTACTTGGCAGATTACATTCATGTGCAGAAATGTTAACTTCTAATTTATCAAATAGCAGGAAAGACATGGTACTTTATTGGATTTCTGTTCCTGTTTCCAATCCATATGATGGTTTAATTTCTCTGATTCATTACTGTGAATTCTTATTTATGGTACCTCAAAAACCCGTGTTAATCTTCAGAAAGCTCCTTTTTATTTTGTGTGTCTACAGTACCTGGAAACACAACTGAAATCATAGCAGAAATTGAGCACTACCTTGGTTTATATGTTTATATGCTCTGCCATTAAAATATCAGTGATAAAATTAACAATGTGTTTACAACATATTTGCTTCTTAAAAATGCTTCCCAAGAGCTATGGCTATCTGTGATCTTTGTCCACTGATGATCTATAGAAGAAAAAAATTCCCTGTGTTTTCCCAGGGAGGGCCCCCCAAGGGCCAGAAACAAGCAACCACAACACCTTGGTGAGAGTCTGTGCTCTCTCAAATTCATCCCAGTAGGCTTGCAAGGAAAAACACAGCACAGAAAGTCTATACAAAAATCACAGATTCAAACTCTAATTCTGGAATACATGCATAGATAGATAGATAGATAGATAGATAGATATAGATACAGATATAGATATAAAAATCAGCTGTTCTTGCTTTAAGGTATCAGAGATGCTTATACACCCAATATTCATGTCACTGAAATAATGCCTGGCCTTTGAAACATGGAATAACTTCCACAGAAAGTTCACAAGTTCACTCCCAGACAGATGGCAGTGTGGCTTGAAGCTTCATTAAAAGAAAAGAAATGTGTTGTTGTTTTGTTGCTTGTTGGGTTTTCTTTTTGGTGGTGGCGGTGGTCTCTTGTTCCTTTGGGTTTTGGTTTTGTAATTTTTTGTATGTGTGTGTATGGAAAAGGGACCAATTCAGGTATTAACTAAGTAGTTTGGGCAGGTTTTTAACCCTTTCCAGGCTGGGTTGAGAAGAACTGAGGAAAGCAGAAATGAGGTTAGAATGAGAGTGCTCAATCGAACCCCTCCAACCAGGCAGGGAAAGTCAGATGAGGAAACAACAAGAAAAAAAGAGCCTGACACAAAGCAAAAGAGGGAATTTCAAAATGGCAAAAATGTAGGACATTGGATATAAAAAGCCAGAGATACCCCCTTGTGATAACTGACTATTATGGGGTTTTATTTATACTATGAAAGATGAAAATAAAATTTGTATACATTTTTCCAGGGTTTTAGTCTCTCCTGAGAAAACATGTCTGACCAGAGGATTTGAAAGACAGAAACAGCTTTCTCAGTACTCCTCAGGTTTCTTCAACTCTCCAAAATAATTATTTGCTCATTCATAAAAAACATCTAAGACCACCCCTTGTTCTGAAGGCCTTTTTAAGCAAGATTATAAAATTATCAGTTTGCTTACAGTCTACTGTAATATAAATTAGTATCTTAGCAATCAATAGTGCCTAAGTTTTAAAGCTTGCTTTGTATTAAGTTCAAATAAAAAGTTTTATGAGCTTTTAGTGTATTACATTTTATGCTTTGAATGAGTCCTTTCTTCCACAATTCAGTGATAGAAATAAATTGCTAAATAAAACACCTGAGAAATTAAACACTCAGATAGCTCTGTCTTCTCTAAGACTGTCATATTTAATTGCATTTACAAATAATGTTAAAGTGGAACCAGTGATTTAAAGGGGTTAGCAAATTGGTATGTTTTTCCTTAAGATGAATTATCAGTTCATTTTAGCGTTTTCAAAATCTTGAGAGTGTTTTGGCAGCTTCATTAGAAACAGAATGGGTTATCAAAGCTTTATGTTTACCTCTAACCCTTGAACATTCTTTAGTTTAATGGTATTTTGGAATGTGTTTGAAAAACAGTGCTAAAAGCCACTTTCCGGCACTTAAAGCACTATGCAAATAAAACAATTTTACTCTATTTGTGAAAAAAAACACATAAATACCTATGCACAGTGGGCAGGTCTTTTGAAATACAAAGTGTAACCAAGATAAGTAAAGGAAAATTAGTGTTCTTAGGTATCCTCCCATTTGTGTGTATGCTATAGAAACAAATACTTAGAACTCATTTGCTTGAAGTGTCTCAGAAATTGCAGGGAATTACTAACTGTTCTGAATAGATGTGTTTACTTTCCTTAATATAGTACCCAAAAACCTTGTGAGGGCAATTAAAACAACACTTGTAAACACCCAGTGCTAATAGCTGCAGTTTTTTACGCTCTCCACATTAAAGACAATATTTGATTTTGTTTTCATAGGGGAAAATCCACATTTCTGTCAGGCACGGGCAGCTTGCAGGTTTGCAGTTTGTCTGCCTCACTAAAAGTGCAGACCCTGTGCCCACATTCTCCTGCTCTCACCACGAACACTGTCTGGCACCACACGTGTGGGCTGGTGTTTATCAGGAGTTTAGAAAATGTTTAGCATGGACACAACATTTTGAGAACTCTGTCCTAATTTGATATTCAGTGTGAAGTCGACATAGGAGAGTATGGATCTGAAGTTCCCATGGCGCAGAAATAATACATTACAACATTCCCTACTAATTTGAAATCCACAATTTCCCCAAGTTTTAATGATAAGTTTTCTGTGCAGCTGGACCTGGCTGTAGCTCAGCTGATCTCTGTAATGAAAGTGTGCCCTGGATGTGTCATTGTCCTTCAGGGCAGGGAGAGCTCAGCTAATGCAGGATGGCTGTTTTTTGGGGGATGAAAAGAGAGGAGTCACTACAGCATCTGGACTATAAAGTGTCAGTAGCATCTCTAAGCACTACAAATAGATCACAGAACCATGGAATGGTTTGGGCTGGAAGGGACCTTAAAGATCACCTCATTCCAGCCCTCTGCCCTGGGCAGGGACACCTTGCACTAGAGAAGGTTGCTCAGGGTTCCCTCAGACCTGGCCTTGAACATTTCCAGGGATGGGGCAGTCACAGCTTCTCTGGGCAGCCCATGCCAGTGCCTCACCACTCTCACAAGTAAAGAATTTTTTCCTAATATAAAAGCTAAACCTACTTCCTTTCATTTTGAATCCATTCCCCCTTGTCCTGTCACTACGTGCCCTGGTAAAGTCTCTCTCCACCTTTCTAGATCTACAACCAAATCATATTTAGAAGCTCTGTTATTTCAAGCTTATCTCTTGTGGATGTTTGTAGGACAGTACCTACATTTGTACATTATAATGATTATTTATTATTATTATTATTATTATTATTATTATTATTATTATTATTATTATTATTATTATTATTATTATTATTATTATTGCCCTGAGAGCTTTGAGAGTCAGAGACAGGGTATGAGTATTACAGTGTTTGCACACAGAGAAACAGTAATGTCTTTTGGGAAATAAAGATGATGGGGAAAAAACCTACAGTGATTCTCTCGACACCTACAAGTAGTTAAAATATTCAAGTTATGGTACACAGTGAGTGCCTAAAGTCTAATACATTAACTTCTTAAGTCCACAGCTATTCAGTGTCAGAATAATCTTGTGTGAATTCTCAGCATGCTATTGAGAGATTAATTACAGATTATTAGCTTGATTATGATTTTTAGTTATATACATTCTTAATATAATTAAATTTACACTCATATCAATTTCATCAACACTGATTTACTGGAAAAATGGTGATTTCAGAATTCAGATTGAAATAAAAGTCAATAGAATCCAAACTATACTGAACTTTTTCTTTTGGGTCGTGCAGTTCAGGTATGTGAGCAGAGGAACTTGTTTTTCTAGTTAATTGGCACTGGGGATATGGACACCTGGTATCTTGAAAAAACACCTTTCAGATAAGATTGAGAAGAAAATGAAAAACAAACAATAAAGATTGTGCTGTACTTCTGAAAATAAAGCCAACAAATATCAAGTGAAAGGATAATCCTGTTCCCCCCACAAGCCCCAGGGAACACTCACACTCGTGTCTCGCAGCATTACCATGGCATGTAAACTATTGCTACGTAGATACTGTCAATATAAGATATACATTGCCCAACATAATGATACAGAAAGCCCTGCAGTAAAAATGCAAACAAAAGTCATTTTCTAGCAGTCACCATTCAATACCGTGAGGCTTAGTTTTATCCCACTGCATTGGTGGGAACGAAGTACATTGAAGTTAAAACACTTGCAGTCCTCATCTATGCCTTTATCATAGATTAACTCACAATTGTGTTAAGGTTTGAGTGAAATCCACAAACATGTTTGCCACGTTAGATATGCCAGATATGGTTTGAAAAAGTATTGTATTTGAACTTCTGATGTTATAATGTGCTGTTAATGTTGTCTGGGGGGAAAAATGCATCAGAATTATGTATGGACACAGTAATCTTTAAAATGTTCATGTACTGATGCTGACAGACACTTTAATACCTGCTGACATCGAGGCTTGAGCCCATGAAATCCTAAAAGATTTGCAACAACCAAGGTCCAAGTGAAACCTCTTTACTTTATTTGGTGACTGAAACGTGGAACAGTGGAACTTTGAAAATATTTCCTGTTTATAAGAGAAACAAATTGTCGCTGCTGAAAGCCAGCCAATCTTCTTTTGTTTTGTTTTAAGCTTATGGTCCTACTCCCCAGCTAAAAAGATTTAGCAGCATTTTATGGATAAATCCTCTGAGGTCAAACCTGGTTTGCCAAAATAAGGCGGTATCATTTTTAAATGGTCATTCCTAGTACATAAAAATTTTGGATTTATTACCATGTAAGTGCTCAGGAAGGACATTGTCAACAATAATCCTGACATTACTTGTGTTTAAAGAGATAATGATCTATATGAAATAACATACAAAAAACATTAGTTTATAATATCTAAACATAATCTTAAGGAGGACCAGAAGCTACTCAGAAGAAACCGAGAAGGATACACCCTTCCCATCCCATTTTTCTACACACTCCTGGGAAGAGAAGGCAGGACCCCCATCTACAGGCAAGGCTTCTGATGAAAAGGATGCCTCACCGTGTCTGCTGGCAGAAAATTCCCCATTGGCCCCAGGTTTTCCTCAGATCAACCTGAAGACCTTTTAGACCAGGGGATAAAGCTATTCTTTACACCCTTAAGGGACATTCATCTCTGCATCAAAATCCAGGGAATTCTTACAGAATGCAAACTTCCTAACATGTTTAGGCCAAATGAAATGAAATTGGTCAGTATTTTATCACTGAAATACTATGGAATTATTTTTAGCTGTAGAGAGATTCCATACTAATAACCAATTATTTTTCTAGCAATAGATAACAAACCTTCTTCGGGCAGATCTTTCGATTTTCTACCCAAATAATTCTTTAGAAAATGTCCTCTTCTGTTAATTGTCTTCTGTAACATATTTCAACATTTTAGACTTAATGAAATCGTTAATGAAACAGGGAATGATTCTGTGTGGAAGAATACACTGGATTTTAGAAGAATGATGTAATTTAGATATTTTAATGAGTACTTTGGGCAGTGTTCCTGACTATTCAAATATGAAAATGTTAGTGTTCACTCTCTAAAGCCCACCAGGCACAAGTGTACAACACACACCAGTAACACATTCTTGTTTATTGCTCCTTGGGATATTATAAAGGCCACCAATTCAAATTATGTGAAATCAATAGTATATATAAATATTTCAAAAGGAGCGTATTGAAAAGATTCTCAGTAATGATCTACCTTGATTTTGCAAAACCGTATTTAGCAAGAGTGGTACAAGTTTCCATCCAAAAGAAAGCTTACATAAATATATATCATAATCCACTAATTTTTAGATCTCCACATCCTATCCATAAATCGAAAATATGTTGCTGCAATCTGAAAAACTTTCTTAGAAAAAAGCCATGTACTATAATAGGACTTGAATTTATTTTTTTTTTAATTGTGTCAGAAAAAACTACTCTAAGAAGTTACTCAATAATGCCTTGCTAAATATTTCCAGGTATAGTTTTCTCTTGGTTCTCAGAGTTATATTGATATACCATAGCACCATTGCAACAGAAAGGAGACTGGAGACCCTTCTATTTTCCATCTCGAACGATAGCATGAAAACTTCTTGCAGCAGAGAGAAAAACATAGCCCTTAACCAGCTCAGAGGTTTGTAGCTCACTGTTGTCAAGAGAGCAAAATGCAGACACATACAGTCACACTCACTTGGATGAGGACAACTCTATACCTGCTCTGTACTTTAAAATAATAATAAAAACTTATCTAAAAAACTTCTATACTGGGATCATCCCTGAACTATTAAAATAGACTATACCAAGAGCTATTGTCATCCAAACTTAAAATTATTTTTTATCTCTACTACAGATCATTTAGGAACTTCCTTTTTTTCACACAGCAACTATTCAAAGAACTCATCTGACATATCCATAGCCTTCCGCCTGCTTCCTAAATCTGGTCCTTCATCTTCCTTAGCTATTCTAGTGCTAGACTGATAGTCTGATCACAGTCCATCTCATGTTTCTCCTTTATCTAGTTGCTCCATCTCAAATTGTCATGTTTCAATTCATGGTCTTCCCCATGCATGAACTTAATCACTTTATTACCTTTATTCTTACTTACATAACACTCACCAGTGTGACATTTTATTGACAAGGAAGTAAGGATTTCATTTTAAATACTGACAACCCCAGTGGATGGAACATAAACGAAAATGAGAGAAGCACGTGAATCTCATGAAGGTCTTTTCTGTGATCTCAGTGTTCTCTAGCAGTTTGCTCCAGGTTTTTCCCCCATATAAACAAAATGTAGTAGGAAGCAGAGGAACAAAACACTGATACTATTTCATGCCTGTGCAGGCATATGAAAAACACTGCAGTGTGTTTGGACCAACAGATGTGTTTTAAAAAGTTTGCTCGTTACTCAATCAAGTTCCCATTCCAGCTGTGCACTAGGGGAAATCAAGGGGCTGGCAGTTTGGAATGGCTACTTCGAGCCACCTCCACAAAAATGACCTCTGAAAATTTATCAGCAGTACCTATTTCCCACAAGAAAGTCTGTTCTTGCACTCTGGCGAATTATTTCTTGCCCCTGTCATCAGCATTGTTTACTGCCTTCATATAAACAATGGCCATGCATGAATGTGCTCTCCAGCCAAAAGGCAGAAGGGAACTAACAGGGATTTTAGAGCCAGGTCCTGGGAAACCCCTTTGGAAGGGTAGATGGAATTAATTATGCATTTATAAATGTATACATGTGCATGTGCAGATGCGTAAACACGTGAGTACATACCAAGTATTTTTTATTTACGGAACATAAATTATTTAGATTGTGTTCTATGGGAAATGGGCTTCCAAAAGCTGTTCCAAATGCAGCCAACAGCTATTTTAAAAGGCCACGACACAGATTCAGCTGATTCATATCCTCTGCAAATTGTTTTTGTACTTTTAGTAAACACAAAGCCATTTCTACGTGTGTTTACACACTGAATATATGCATGCATATAAATATATATAAAGCAACTTCAAATGCAAATATCACAAGACTGTGATGATGCTAAGGGTTTATCAGCTAAACCTATAATAAATATACAGTATCTGCACTTGTCTGCGAAACTTTTTATGAGGTATATATTAATTATTGAGCTTTTCCACAGCTAGTATAAATAGCTACAGCAACCAGCCAGTTTAAAAGGGCTTTCCTCTTATGTATTATTGAACCAACCACTCTTTCTGCACTTTGTATTAATAACTGCAAATGAGAATTCCCCTGTGTGCAAATGCTATACCTCTGGCAAATTGGTGTGGGAATGACAGGCAGGAAGAATGGGTCTGGAGCTGGGAAAGGCAAGAGCAGCAGGATGACTGATGGCAGGTGGATGGGCACGCAGCTCTAATATGGGAAAGAAGCAGGGAAGGATATGCAGGGGAGACAGGACCCTGCAGGATGGTCACAGTCCCAGGACACTTCTCATCTTCTTTTGCCAGCAGCCTCCTTTCACATACCTAAACCTTTACTCTCTCCAGCCTCAAAAACACCCATCTTCTCACTAGACTGGCATGTGTGCCAACCACTCCCATTACATATTTTAAAATAAAGACCACTCTTTCAACCCCTATTTTTGATACTATTTTTGCTAACTTTTAGCTGGGAATAGATGTGAAAAGTAGGAGGTTGAAACTTCCAGTGCAGCCAGGAGTTTGCCTTAATGCAATTTCCCTCACAGTCCCTTTGTGAAATGCAGCTGGTGTAAAGAAAGGAATTTCACTGACACACAGGGAGTCATTCCGCACTCATCTTCCACTGAATCTTTGCCTCTAATTAAGCATACCTGTCAGTGATCTCAAGGAAATCTCCACAAGTCATCAGTCAAATCTGATCCTCTGTGATAAACAAGGAAATTATGCCACTGAGATTTAAATTCACAACAAAAGCTGCTCTGTAGCTGACTGATATTTCCCTGGGAGCCCATTCCTGCCTGGGCCTCTCAGCTCCCCTTGCACTCACAGATCACTCAGGCACTTGTGGAACCTCCGTCTGACTGCCCCATTTGGCACACAGTGCACACATCCTGCAATTATTCCTGTATATGTCACTTTTCTATGGGGGCATTGCTGTCCCTCTGCATTTCTTTATTCAAGTGAGAGCTCAGCACTCTGATTTAGAGACCTCATGTGAGCCATGTGCCAGTTACCTCTTCTGCTGTTGCATTTTTTAATTTCATGAGAGTGCTTTGGAAATTATTTCACATTAAATCATGCCATTTAATACCAAATTTGGAGCCAGAGACTTAGAGGATGCAGGAATACATATTGACAAAAAACAGGTAGCTCTGTGCAGCTTTCACAGGCTACACAACATCAGAAATTCAAACTGGGAGGTTAAGAGCAAGGCTTGGGAGCTCATCAAAACACCATGAATATTCCTCATTGTCATTCCAAGATGAAGAAATTTTTCTGGGAGTTTGTATAAGAAAAAGCTCACACTTTCTTTTGTTTCAGAGACACCGATGGGCACATTAGCAGGGACAGATTGTCAGCTGACTTGCAGGGAGCACAGGGACAGTGGCTGTGCCTTTTGTGGCCAGGTAAAGATTAGCCAAGCTTATGTTTAAACTCTAAAAACTCTATCTGAACCAGTGGAATTCTTGGTCATCTAGAGACAGCTAAACATTGGAGGCTCAGAAAAGACCTTAGCAAATGAGAAAAAGGCTGAGACTGAAGTCTCCGTCACCCTTCCAATGAAAGCACACAGTGAGAGCGCCTGAAAAGAGGAAATGTATGGAAAGGAAAAAGGCAGAAAGAACAGCTGTATTTTTGGGGGATGTCTCTAGAAAGCACGTGGATATTTGTATACAGCAGAAAACTAAACACCATCTCCTAGAGTGGGCAAGATGCCACACTAACAGATGGCAGAAGTGCAGGCATGCAAGAGAGCAAGTTTATGAATTGATGCATGGGCATGTTTTCTGTCCAGGAATGTTGAAACAGCAGCTTTTGGAGAATTATTTCAACTCCTATATTTACAGAACCATGTCATTACCTGCCTAGCTTCAATCTTGCTTCAAATGGATAGAAATGTTATTTCTTGAAAGACATTTTTACTTTCAGTTATTTTGATAGCCACTCAAAGACTTCACATACTAATATTTATTTGAATGAAAGAGAAGTTGTGCTTTGCTCTTACATTAACATTTTTGATATTTATTACTTTAAGATATCTATATCCAAACACCATACATTAGGTTTTTACTTGCATGCAGGGATATTTTACATGTCCATCAATGAGATCGCACTGATTCTTCAGGCATTTTGGAGCTCAGTATTATTTAAAACCATCGTACTCTGTCTATTTGAGCTTGGCTATAACCTGTTGCTGTATACTCTTGAAAAACAGGATGAAAAATCAGGAGATGACTGTTGTCTCCTACCCAGTACGCCTTCATTAAGACAGGCACTCCATCAGTCCATTCTTTATCAAAGTATGAAGGAAATGGCAATTTGTTTTAACACTTAAGACATGAAATGCACTTGAGAAACATCTTCAGTTCACTGCTTTGCTGGCCTGCAGCCTTAAAATCTTGCTAGACAGATGTTTTATTGGACTGATATAACAGTATTTCTGCTCAGAGAGGAGAAAAAATAAAACCACTTAAGTTTCTCTGAAATGAACTGGCCAGGGCTGGCATGTGATCTTCAAAGCAGTGATGACGATGGGATGCAATCTGTGTCAATTTATGCAATTTATGATGGCATTATTTGAGCCTATAGAATTTAGGCTCCTGATACACCTTCAGTATCTCCTCCTAGCAATTTTTCCTTTTTTCCCTCTTTGAGCTTATTGAAGACTCAACCAAACACCAACATCCTTTAACCTCCTCTCCAGCAATAGTGCTGGCATGGCAGGTAAGATTATTGATCTCAGGCTACCTCAAGATTTCCTCTGCAAAACTAATCTTTATGCTCACTTTGCAACAGGTCTTTCACCACTGTGCTACAGCCACATTAATAATGAATGAATCCATTATGATCAATGGCTCGACAATGAATATCAAATGACTTCTCCATTATTAAGATCATTACAGGACACTAGAGGTAACTGTTCAGTGCCATTCACAGCAGTTCAGCTGCATGATCCCTTTCTCTCTTAATAGGATTTCTATGACTGAAAGACCCCAAATCACACTGAATGTTTAACCTGACGTTCAGTGATTTTACACTACATACAATAAAACATCATGAATCAATAGGGCAATAATATGTATCAGTGTCTCTTTGAGCAATTTAATATAATCTTGCTGTGTACACAGTGCCTATCAGCACCTTCAAAAAGTGTTCTCTGAAGATCTGCAGCGTGGATATTAATTGTACCAAATCTAACAAAAAAACCCTAGCAACTGAACCACTCCACTGTAATCTTCAAAAAGCTGCTCCTTTTAACTTTGTTTTTGTTTATTTTCACTCACTTTTGCAATAAATAACACAGCTGATTAAGAAATGAACACAGAACATTAATCATAGTGCTTAACTAGATATTTCCTAAAGGTCACCCCACTTTGAAAGACAGAGCTTTCCCATGTTCTGCCCTTGATTAATGGTCCATTTCCCGTCTCTCCCTGTGCCCCCTTAGATCCCCATCCCGCAATTCCCCCTTGCTCCTGGCTCTCGTGCGAGTGGCAAGCCTGTCAAAGTGACATGAGGAATGACTGCATAACCTTTGCTGACATTCAGCAGTTCCCAGTCTTTCACTTTGCGCTCGGCATGGCTCTCCAAGAAGTCTGCTTTAGGTTTGCAGTTTCCCAGGCAGAATTTGCAGTGACAGAAGAGAAATGATTGCTCTAGATTACATTGCCAACAGAGCTTTGACAAATGTTACACAGCTAAAAGATCCTGCCCATGATAAATAGGTATCAGTGAACACTGTGGCTAGTTCTCACTCATGCAATCTCAATTTTAAATCTGCGCTCAAGAATCAGCTTTGGGAATGGCACAGCAATGGAATATGTTGAGGAGAGGGATTTGATGGGGGAGCATGATAGAAGGATTGATGATAGCAAGGTTGAGAAGAGCCTGGTGTCTGGATTTGAGGCACAAATGTTGTGGTTTAAATGTTGCTTCTGAACACGCTCCTCTGTGGAATGGGCTACTGCAGCCCTGGGTCTCCACCTACCCCTGCATCTGCAATTTGTTCCTGAAATAGGTACACTGAAAAGGGGGAACAGCTTTCTTTCATCGTTAAAAGATTTGAGGGACAGATAAACACAAAAATCCCACCTCTCAAATTTACGTTGTTTTACATCTCATTATGAGCTACAAATATTTTCCAATTCAGAAAGTCCCTAAGTGCACTAAGTCAGATCCCAACAGGCTGAGTTAAAGAATGTGCTTACACCAGATACCAGCTCACAGGAAACTGCCATTAAAAAATGGATGCATCTTTGTTTCTCCAGGAAACAACTCACCCATTCTCATGGGAAATACTACTTTTTTTCCCAGACCTTGGTGAACATTCTTGTAAGGAAGAAAAGAGAAATGCCGGAAATTATTGTGATTTCTTCCAACAATACAGAAAGATATGGCAAACCCAAAATGTAACCCATAATGATCTTGTCCCCAGGCACATAATGGTGGTTAGTTACATGCAATAGAGCTCTTTTGATGCAAACTAAGTAATTGACTGAAGTAGAGATGATGCCATTAGCAATAATTTGTCCATCAACCTTTGATACGGAATAGGGGTCATGCAGGATAAGTTCCCTGTCTTCCTATTTTCAGGGAAATACACATTTCTCTGAAGCTTGAATCATCTGTCTCTGTATTCGTACGCTGAAAAACATAAGCACAATTCCTAGATTTTTTTTTTCCAGTTGCTCTAAACAATTCTATCACTCTTGGAGGGGAAAAAACAACCAAATGCACCAAAAACCTCTGGATAATTACAGTGATCTGCGTCTGGAAACATTATGGTTTCTGGTTGACAAAACATCTCACCGGTGCACAACAAACATCTTAATGAGTTTGAGAGCAGCGATTTAAGGGAGAAGGAAAAATGGAGATTTATCTGTTAGTTTTTTTTTGTTTGTTTGGGGTTTTTTTTTTTGGTTTTTTTTTGGTTTTTTTTTTTTAATGTTGGGAAGTACTCCTGTATAGAACACCTTTTCTTCAATTCCTTCACTGCCTTTTTTTATAAAGTGTTGCCTGCCAGGGCACCTCTCTGTGAGTAGCTTGGCAGACTTTAACTGAACTTCCACTGGCGAAAAGATATTGTCACAGACAACGTGTGTCCAGCATTAGGGATATATTGAGTGATCGTTTACTGCACCTGCAGTCTCAGCCACATAATTTATTTAGAGATGTGGAAAAGGAGAATCAGGACCTCTACTTCATACAAGGTTTAAATTGGAGAATAATTTGAGAAAAGTTGGCCACCTTTGCTACCATTTGTGGAGGCCCTAATCACTCTACATTTTGACCCTTCCACCAAAGTTAAATTTTATCCCGTGAAGGAGGTGATGATGGCATCTGTTCTTAAAGATACCCTCTAGGGAATTGCCCATCAGTAATATAAAGATGATTAAGACAAACGCACAAGTATTTCCCATCTCGCATTTCGACAGGCTAAATCCTGAGAAATACTGAATGCTTTGGAGCACCCAGATGTTATGAGTGCACAGCATTATTAGTGCCCTTACATGTGTTCATCAATGAAAAGTGAAAATAGTGTCCAAAACGACAATAATGAACCCTATAGTGCTAATATTTCATGGTGAGATACTCCACAATTTTGCAGTTACTGCCGAGATTAGTAAGTGGACTAGGAGCAATTTATTTTCCAATAAAATTGATCACATTCACAATATTTGCGAAAAAAAGTTAATCCTAATTGAAGTTGTGTTAAAAAACAACCAACCAACCAACCAAATCTCCTAAACATAAAATGTCCATCTGGAACATATTTTTTCTGAAAATAAGTTCTGAATTCTAGAAATTAAGATCCACTAGAACACTCCAAGGTTTAGGCACACAGGATAATCACTTGGAATGGGGGTCCAGGAAAGATGCACATCAATAACAACATCAACGTTTATAAACTGAATGCTATAAAAAATTTCTCATACAAAGATATTTTCAAAAGACAGTAGAACTTCCTATATCAGCACTGTGAATGCATTCCAGAAACTGCAACATGAATTGTGTGGAACAAAAGTTTTATTTCCTAGCACCGAAGAAGTAAAAAATGGGAAAATTTTGAATATACAATGATTAAAGAGTGCATGCTGTTGCTGCAATAGACAGGATACTTTTGCTGTCTGTACAAGGCCAGTTTAATTTCTGACTTAATTTTTGCCGCCAAAAGCAAAAAGATATTTTTAGTAAAAGTGTTATAGTATATTAAAAAAAAAACAAAAAACAAAAACCAAAACAACAAAACTTTGTATTCTAAATAAAGATTTCATGGATCAACTCTTTCATGCTGTTTATATGCAAGTTTCCTACATTTTGCATTGCTGAATAATTGAGAACATTAGCTCCCAAACCATGAAAAATTCATTTTATCATGATGTATTATTAATCAATTTAATTTACAGTGATCTGAAGAGTCCCACTTTCCATTATGGTGCTTGAAGATATGTTTAGACAGTAGTTTGGTCTGTATTATACCACTATGTAACTCTTTCTCATCTGATCAACTTCTCAAAGTGGGTCATACTGCACAAGCATAGTAATGGACAAAATGGATAAAAGAGAACCAGTTGACATAATTTATTTGGACTTCTAAATCCTTTTGAAAACAGTCTCACATAGAAAATCACTGAATATTTAAGTAGCTAGAGAAAAGAGCAAATTATTTGAAATTATTAAAAGCTACTTAGCAGACAGAAAGGAAAACAGTGCATTTAAAAAACATTTAGTGTATGAAGATACTTTTCCACTACTATTTCAAGCAAATGCCTCTGTAAGTATTTAAAGCCATTTTTGTTTTTACTACATAAACATATTATGGTATTTCACCCAGTTTCAGCTAGTCTTCTATTTTTTACAACTATTTTATTATAAGATAATCACTAAAAATCTGTTTGGAAAATAACCATTCTTACTCTGATTTAGAATTTATTTATCCAGCATTAAAAGAATGTCTTCACTCCAGCTTCATGGATATTTCTCTCCACTTTAATGCAAATTGAAAAGGGAAATTTGAATGATATGCCAACTCTCACGACTTGGATTTATTCATTGATATTTTGTGAAAAGTCACTGGCTCTTGAAGTCTCTGCTTACATGTCAGATGGCAATTATATCATCTGGCCATGAATATAAATAATTAAAATGTAAGCTAATAATTGAGAACTGCTGATGAACAGTGGAAACATTTAGAGAAACTATAAAGCTTTATCAAGAAGAAAGATTATTAGAAACATCAGGTAATCCCTGAATGCTAAAAAGGTCACACAGGGAAAACAATCTGTGTTTGGAGAATATACAATCTGTATATTCTCATTCACCTAGAATAGTTTAACCTAGCTGGGAAGGAAAGTGAAGCATCTTCTGCTTGGTGAGCACAAGGACAGGGTCTGCTAAATAAAAATTTGAAAAAGCTGCATAAAAATCCCTGTTGTGAGTACCAGAGACAATAGTGCAGGGTGCTGCCAGCAGGTGAAGTTTCACTGGAGCAAAGCATGACCCTGGCAACGCCTGACTCAGCCAGAGAACGTCTGAGAGCAGGCAACGAGAATAGCTCAGGGCGTGCATGAACTCTCCTACCAGGAATGAACGACCAAGGCAGGATAGCTTTGCTTAGAAAGGAGTTACATCTAAAGTGCAGAGGCACAATACAGAGGCATTAAATAATAAATAGCTGGGAGGGAACACGGATTGATGGTCTCCTGAATTTGTGGCACAGAGAGAAAGTGCCCTTTTTTTTTTTAATTAAAAAAAAAAAAAAAAAAAAAAGGAAATTTCAATGTTGGCTACTCAGGACAACAAAAAAACCTGAACTAATTTGTGTAGACAAATATAACACATCCCGCTGCCCCTGGAAGTGAAAAACCGCAATATAAAAAAAAATTCACAGTGTTAAAATATTTATACAAATAGGCTGGGAAAAATTTCAGCAAAAAAGCTGACGATTAGGCAAAATAACCACATGAGTGAAATTAGGAAAGAATTTCAAACAGAAGAATCTGGAAGGCTACAAAAGGCAGGGGCAAGAGGGTGCGAGGGAGAAGCCCTGCTGCTCCTGCAGCTGGCACTGCAGGTGGCTGGGGTGGCTTCAGGCTGAGCTAAAAGCACCAGCAAGTGATCAGGGAGGGGGCAGCACTCTGAGGAGGTTTTATTTAAAAAAAAAAAACAAGAGGGCTACAAGCCAGAAACCTGCCCCTTATCGCAGCCCCTCCTCCATTCAAAGATGGCTTCATCACAAATTCGTACCTCCTTAAAAATAAAGTGCTGGCATCAAACACACGTCTTGTCCCATCTTCCCTCCTAACAGAAATAACTGCAGACCCTAATCTTTCTCTAGCTGCCTTTTTTAAAAAAAGAAGAACAACATATGGCTAAAAAATATGTGTTACAGATGGGAAAGCGGGAGTAGGCTAAGCGACTTGTGAAAGCAAAATATCAGCACTCCCTGGTTATTCCCAGGGGATGCTCCCAAGGTTTATCCCCATTTTCAGGAATGGTGGAACCTCAGGCTCTGCAAGGGGTGGTCATCATTCTCATGTGCTCACCTAGAGACAAAACACCAACTACAGCTTCCAGCACCTGACGGGTGCTTTCTCTACAAGAAAACTAGAGAAGGACTTTTGGCAAGGGCATGCAGGGATAGGACAAGTGGTGAAGGCTTTAAACTGAAAGAGGGGAGGTTTATATCAGATGTTAGAAAGAATCTCTTTGCTGTGAGGGTGGTGAGACACAGGAGCAAAGCTGTCCAGGAGAAGTGGTAGGTGCCTCGTTCCTAGGAGAATTCAAGGTAGGACAGGGCTCTGAGCAGCCTGATCTAGTTGAAGATGTCCCTGCTCATTCCAGAAGGGTTGGACTAGATGACCTTTAAAAGTCCCTTTCAACTCGAAATATTCTATAATTCTGTGATTTGATGAGAATAGCAGACCTTAGCTTTACAGCAAAATATCAAAGGCTTTTGGCTATAAAATAAATACAAATCAAATATGCTTTGCAGGATGTGTACGTTCATAGCACTGTATCCCCTCATGAAAGGAAACGGTTTGAAGGGCAGTTCTATGTGAGGCACAATGGAGTTAATCTCATTGCCTGTTCTGGATCTTTGTGCACAGGTTTGTTCATCTTTGGTAGCAGTAAGATGCTTAAGGTTAAAATAAATATCTGCATTGGGTAAAAAACATTTCAAACTCATTTTTTTGTTCAAGTTATTTGCACAAGCACCTTAGGTATACAAGCCCATCTCTAAAAAGCATTTCATGACACCCTGGAGTTGTTTGCAAAGATACACCACTTCCCTGGATTAGATAAAACTGACACTTGCGTTGCTTCAAGTCACAATATTCATATCTATTGGAGGAATCTACTTGTCTCTTCTTCTGCTGTCATTGTTTGGTAAAAATGTAACCAAAAATGCAACACGATTAAAAAGTTTATTCCTGTAACAGCGAGAAAAAGTTACCTGTTACTGACATACTGAAAAACCCCTGGTAAAACTTCTTCACATCGCCAAGAAAAATAGTGCTGTCTAATGATGCATAGTAAGTCTCTGCTTCCCAGGATTCCCATAATTTAAATATTACCAAATTATGCAAAAAACTACTGGAGCATTTCAACTATACTGCTATAATTCCTACCACAATACACAAACACAGATATATACTTTTGGGGAGAAATAAAGCATCCCTTTCTCCACAAGAAGCCCATGAATTTAATTGTGAGAGCAGAAGACAAATTACTTCCTGATAATTGCCAAGAAACTGTTAGATTATATCATTATATCCATTTCATATCCTTACTTCACTATGCAGTGAAATAAGCATGATTTCTAATTAATTCCTGTATTTCATTTGCTATCAAACATGCACAGTTGAGAATGGTTGTAATGACTGTTGTTCATGACTACCCACAGATGAACTTGAAAACTTCTACATCCAAAAAGGTTTGCTAACGTAACAGGATGAGATGTATTTTCAGCAATGCCATAGCACAACAACAATTTATTGGTGATTTTGGGATTATGAGTTTAAAAAATACGAACATTACCTGAAGGAGGTTTTTTTTTTTTTACAATTCTATCTTTCCTGCTTGAAGACAAAACTGTTCAGCCCTTGGTGAAATCCTTTATGCTGAAAAAGCCTGTGCTGAAGTTACATTGCCTAGCAAAGATGCTCCACCTTACCTGTCTGCAACTTTGTGAATCCTTATGTTATTTAGAAAACAAGAATGCCAAAGTTGAGCCAGAGCTTGTCATTCTTGCTCCTTACCCAGGAAACACAAGCTGTAAGAATTGTGATGTGTTAATCCTTTACCTAAAATCACAGAAATGTCTGCATTTCCAAATCTGGGATATCTTAGTAAAGGATTCTGCCCTTTTTACTTCCTCCCCATCAAATAGTGCTACTAAACTCTACCAGAAGAATAGAATATAATGAAATGGAATATAAAAATAGGATGCAGCAGCAAAAACAAATACCTGTGGCACATAGCACCTTCTTTTGAGAAAGCAGCCTGCGAGAAGTGGCCACAAGAAGAGACCACGGCCAAATTTATATTCCCCAAACACACTCTCCTAGCCACAGTCCTCTGTTGCCATGCAACATTTGCCTACTGCAATCCCAATGCTCCAGCATTTACACCACTTGTCCCAAGAGCAGTTTTATTTCCCTACAAAGAAACTTGTGCCGGGTGTAGAAGCTCCCTTTCCTAAGTTCTGAGCCCCAGCATTACGTGCTGTATTGTTTCCCCCATTTCCACCTACAGCAGGCAAATTTGAAAGTGGGGAATTTTTTTTTTTAATTTTTTTTTTTTAAGATCACCCTTCCTTTCCACCACTCAGAAGGGAAGTTTGGACATGTCACATAACATTGGTGAGTGTGCTATATGCCACACACTTCACTGCATAGTGCTGCCATACAGCATTTTTTTGTGGTGCTTAATGTAACCCCATGGAGGAAACAACCCCAAATTATAATCCCTAGATCTAATAAAGCCCACAAGGCTGGCATTAGCACTGCCTGCATTACTAGCTGCAAACTGTCAGACAAAAGGTGAATGTTCAAAGTACTCCAATCCCTCTCCTCTTGTGGGGAATGTACCCAATGCCAATCACTCACCAGAGATGCAGTCAGTGACTCAGAAAAGCTCCCAATAAAATTTTCTTTCCATGTGCCACACCAAGATCTATCACTGTCAACTCTGTATAACACACAGAGCTGTATTTTTTATTCTTCAGATTAAAAAAAAGCACAATGAATCCCAGGCTTTCAGTTGTACAGAATGTAACACCTTGAAAAATTCTGTCACTAGCACATTTCAAAATTAAAAGTAAATCACTAATGTGCTACTAATTGTAGGCTGGTATCAACCATCCTCTAGTCTTGAAGTCACTCGATTTAGATTAGACATCTTTAGACCTTTTTGTGGTTTTAAGATAATCTTTCCAAATTCTGAGAAACTCACCCTTCTCCCTAGTAAAACATTTTAAGAACATACCAGGATGAATATTTTCATTCTTGACATTTTTATGTACCAAAAGCAAAGTGATTTAGGACACAATCTGAGCTATCAGCAGGTGGTTCTATCTGAAATCAAACTGGAAGAGGAGATGCTATTATTTCATACACAAATCTGTATTATGACACTTCCTCCCATCTTCTTATCACTGTGTTTTGTTTTGTTTTGCTGTACAGAGGAAAACAAATTACTTCTATTACCTTACAGAATAACGGGAGTGAGATGAAGGTCTCCCCAAAACAGGGAAGAAAAACAAAATTTCTTCTGTGCAGCCATCTCTTTATAGGCTGTGAATTGCTAAAATAATTCTTCAGGAAGCCTGAACACATTTTATATCAAACCAAACTTCTTTCTCAAGCATACAAAAGGTTTTGCATAAAGGATTTAAGTAGACAAAGATATCCTCTGCAGCGGAATCAGCTTTAAAATATCTGCAGCAGAGGAGAAAAAAAAAAAACATCCTGGTGCATTTCAGAAGATAATTGCTGGGGATAAGGAAGAGCATCCTTCAAGTGTCTCCCAAACAAAGACTGCAGCAGAACACAGAACAAAATGTTTACTTTGGGCATACTAGGAAGTACCCTGTGGAGCACAGAACTGATGAGTGAGTAAACACCTCCAGACAATCACCTGAGATGTGCTAAGCTGAGTAAGAGAGGAGTTTGGGTTTGCTTGTTTTTCTCCAAGGCACTGCAGCATTTGCTTTCTGCTCTGCCCTACTCTACAGCATTCAGAAGAGTCAAGAAACCTCAAAGGTGGAAGTCCTGTGTCACAAAGGCTCTACAATTTCTGTCAACTTCCTCACTTCTTCCCTGTAGCAAAGATAAAGTGAAGTACAATTTCTTTTCAATCTTTTAACAGAGTTGTTTACTGTAGGATGAAAGAAAAATAAATAGCAAGCCAGACTCTGTACCAATTTAGCTTTGCAAGAAGCAAGTATAAAACTAATTGAAATCACTGGGCTATATATATTTTAAATCAGCGGAGAAGAAAATATAATATATAAACCACAGGGTTTGTAATTTATTACAGAGAGCTCACCACTTCCAAGTGAGGTCTATACATAGAAATCTTTATCGGCCACAGTGCATTTTACTTGCAGTCAACATTTTAATTGTTTTGATGATTAAGATTTAGCCCGATGCAATAAGCTAGGTTTGGGGGATTTTCTTGAAAGCTTCTTCACAGATTTTAGCTGGAATACATTTTATGGATGCAACTATAAGTAAAAGACTAATATTTTTCAGGGTGAGTCCATTTTTAATGCAATTTTATCTACTGACTTGCACACACACTGGCAAAGCTTTATGTACAAATGATGTGGTCCTTCAACATCCCCATCAGAGTGAACGGCTGATGGCAGTTTTAGCTGGGCAGGGATGTGGGAGGTGTGATGCACAGCCATTGTTTCATGTTCCTTCTTGTCTTACGCCCAGACTCCAAGCCATTCTGGTTTACAGACCAGGCTACAAAAGGAGAAGCAGTTTTAGTGGAAGGATCACACACTGTTTCATCTGTCTGCACCTGAGTGGCAGAGCAGGGCCTGGTGCAGAGCTGTGGCACAGGGGCAGCTATTGCCCTGTGCAACATCAAAAAGCCATTCCCAGCACACCCATCTGGCAGGCACTAAAAAAATTCATACTCTGGCTCTTCCCAGTCCTCCCCAGCTGCACACAGAGGTTCGTACAACTACCAGAGGCACAATGCAAGCAGTGAAGCTCTGTGCATATCACTATTGAGCAATTAATTTATCTATACCTCCTCAGGCTACCAGGATGCCCGGTGGGAGGTTATACATTTTCGCTTATTATGGAAAAGGTAACCGCAGTTCCAGGACTTTGACCTCAAAGTGATTTCTGTAGGTAATTCTCTGCCTTCAGGTCTCCTCTAGAGAGAGAGAGATTCATCTATGTAAAAGTTGAATTATAGTGTTTGGATGAAAACTATTTTCCTAACAAAAAAGAAGAAAAAAAGAGAGAGAGTAGAAAATTGCCATTTTCTTCCAGATTATCTAAAGGCACTGATTTAAAACCAAAGTCCTCCCTCAAGAAAATCTCTGCTGAAAAGGCACCGTGTCAAACTGCAAATGGCAGTTCTGAGCTGCCGAGGCCCTGACACATCTGCTACAGAGATCTCCCCACACAGCCCCAGATCTCCACAGAATTTGCTTAAGCACATTTTCGAATCTAGCTCAGCACTGCAGGCTGCTGAGCTTATTCGGGAGCCCTGTGCTGGGAGAGGCTGGCTGCTCATTCCGCAGCTCCTGCAGGGGATGAACAGTGTGTCTGCTCATTTGCAAAGGGCAGCGAAAGCAGCGCTCAGATAACCAGGTTTGCTACCCAGCCAGAGCCCTCCCAGAGACGGCTTGGGGGCCCTGCTCAAACACAAACGGAAGGAATTAAACCAAAAGACCCAATGTTTCTGTAAAACCAAAGTTCACATCACTTTCTCAGTTGAGAGTCAAAATGTTCCAAAGCCATCTAAACAGAGCAGGATTCAAATTTCTATTAGTCACTGCTGAACTGTAATTCAGTTATTAGTCACTGAATAACTGAATATACCTAATATACCCAACTATCCCAACATGCCACATTGAAGGTTTTTACTGGATCCCCCCAGTTGTGTAGCGATTTCCAGTAAATCATCAAAACTATTAAATTAATCTAATTCCTTCATTTTCTATAGTCATAAATTTAAAAATTTAAAAAAAAAAAAAAAAGGAAAACCACTTTAAATCTGAATTCTACAGGTTAGATCAGTAAACATAACAGATACATCAAAAAAACAGTTTCCCATTGCTTTCCGAGGATACTTTTTCCTACCCAGTGGCACTCCATCTGCTCATCTGAATGTGCGTTTCCATGATTAGTAAAACAAACACAACAAAGTCTGTGATATGCAACTAAAACATGCATCTGACTTCAATCCCCTCCCCGCCATTTCTAATCAGCTGTTGAAGTAACTATGTGTATTTATCAGCATTTGCTTATTAATGTATTAATTGCTGGCCTTCCTAAGTTAACACCCTTCCCACATGAAAGCCAAAGGAAAGTTATGAGTGCTGATCGTGACCCCAGCAAAACTCATCCAAGGACATTAAAACAGACCATGCTTGTCTAAGTCCAAATTCAAGCCTGTAAATGCTGTATTTTTCCACAGTCTGCAGAGAAGTTGAGGCATAATTTTATTTAGAACAATTTAGTCTTTCAGACACATAATTTCTGTCACTATTAGGTCCCTGACTATAACACCATTAAACAGCTTTTTACCATGTAATTTCCTTTCAATGCATTGGAAAAATAAAGTCTGTCCTAACATACTCTTATGCTCCAAAAATCTACAGCATTAAAAGGAAAAAATGGAAACCTTATAAACACAGCACGGTAAAGCAAAACTTAAGGTCATGAATAGTGAGTGACATTAGTAGGTCTACCTTAAAAAAATCATAATTCTACTCCTGAGAAATACTATGCACTCTTCTAAACTCATCACTTTTAAGTTTTGAAACATTACAAAGGAATTAAACTGGATTAAGTTAAATCAATATTCTTCTAATAAGAATTCTTTGTAGTTTTAAGTTTTTAAGCTTTACATATTTCAGTAGTTCATGTTAAATGGATATTTGACATTTTGCCAGAGAAAGTTTCATTAAATCACTAGTAGGAAAATCATGATTATCTCATATTACCTCAGTGCAATGATATAATGTGTCTGGTGCTTTTAAAGATGAGACAGACAATGGGGAGAAAAGTTTCCACCGCACCAAAAATAAACTTCAGATATTCACAGCTCCTTTAAAGCAGAATTTCTCAAGCACAGTCTCTTTGTTTCTACATTATTTTGTTTTATTAGTACATCGTTACCATATTTTTTCTTGCATTTGCATTGAATTTTTGACCCAGCTCGGTATTGCACTAATTGTGTTTCCAGCGAAGTGAACTTTGAAGGGCAGAATAAAGACCTTTTTCCAAAAGCCTAATTTAAATTATTGTTGGGAGCTCGTTCTGTCACCTGAAGCTCATCACCTGTCCCTCGTTTTTGCTGTTAGAGACACAGGGCACTGTTCTGGAAATAATCTTGTCTCTGAGTTCCAGCAGCTCCATGCACAAGACAACAAGGAACAAAGTTCCTGCCACGTCAGTCCCATGAGAAGTTGGAGCCGTGGGGACAGCAGCTGAGGACAGGAAAGGCTGAAGTGGATATCCTTCCAGGATGACCACAGGCCAAACCTTCTGCCTCCCTGTCCCAGCTCAATAAAACATTACAGCCACTGACAGCATCAAAGAGTTGTTGTGAGGACAAACACAGTCAGAATGTACAGGGGAAAACGTTGGATAAAGCCCCTGCAGTTCCTCTGGGGTATATAAAGATGATTAAAAGATTCTCGAACACTGCCCTGCACATTCCTTAAAAATGTATACCAAATTACTGCATTTTTCTGGACTTTTATAATGCACAGATAACATCCGTGTATTCCTTTGGAGGCAGTTGTGAGATAAAGGCTGAGCAATGATCAGAAAACATATTTGATGAGAGTGGTTGCATGGAAATTAATATAACGCAAATTTGTAGATATTAAAAGAAAAACAACTGTAAACATCATAAAATTGGTTTCCATAGAGAAAACAACATTCTTAGTGTCATTAACCTATAAGCAGGACATAATGAATATCTTACATTCCATTAGAAATCAACAATATTCTGAAATACAAATCTCAGTCATGGATAATTGGGCTACAGAAATATCCTACAACATCTCTTTATTTACAATTATTTTTGACAACGTATTTTGAAACACAGTTGAGATAAAAACCTGTTGGGGTTTTTTGTTCTTTTTTTTTTTTTTTTTTTTTTTTTTTTTTTTTTTGGTTGCTTGGTTGTTGTTGTTTGTTTTTGAAAGAGAAGTCTGGAGAGACCATGAAGTGAACTATGTAATCAAGAGCAAGTCCATGGAGTTGGTAGAAACACGGTCTCTGTGTTCTGACACAAAATTCAACCAATTCAGGTTTGCTTTCATTCCAATCTTTAGGGATACTCTGCAGTATTTCCCGACAGAAAGCACTTTTCAGAATTAATCAGAAATTCTTCAAGGAGCTGACACACCTTCACAAGCCAGAGAGGTGCATTTCCAGTCTGCAGCACAATATTCCCGACCGTACACTCACGGCACCACTAAAGGCCACTTTGCTAACCAAGAACTCGGTAAAATCCTGCTAATGGGCATCGACTCTAATGATATTGCTAAAAGATATAATATTGCTGTTGTTTTCAAGTAGCTAAATCACTTTATAGTGTCATATGCACTTAGGAGTAATGAAACTGGGAGAATACCTCAGCTTTTTAAAACAAAAGGATTGAAGGCTGATAGGCCCAGTGACTCAAAAACATGGACAAACTTTAATTTACCATTGCACTTTCACTATGCAGTACTTTTTAGACCAATAACCGAAGCCCCACGATAATGTTGTGTTAAAAACATTAAAAAGATCCATTAACAACTTCAAAATGGAGTTATTTCCAATATTTCTCACAGTTTTTTATACTTCTGAATTAAGAATGCTGTAAGAAAATTCAGAGTAAAAAAATTCTAAAAGTACCAGCAAGGTTTTCATGGTTCTTATACTCAGTTAATTTATAAGCAGGCATGTTTTTTACACTTTTAATGAGAAAAGGAGAGAGACTAAAATGATCGTTAATGTATAATAGTTAAGAAATGTATTTTCAACCTTATTAATACACATAAATTCAATCACTCTTCCAAACAATAAGATTTGTACAGGTGTCTAAACAGGATTAATAATAAGCCAGTCAAGATTATTATTCACCCTTGCTGTGCAAAAAAATGAGCTTGTAAGCCACAGAGCTGCAAAAAATTTGACACAACACAAAACCTGAGATCCTCGGGAGACTGTTATCCAAATAATCTTACTCTGGAGAAAGCCTGTGCAATAATGTAGCTTGGAGGGGTAACATCAATTTTCTAACAAGTAATTAGGATTTGCATTATTAATGCAATGGATATTCTTGCAAATTATGTCTAAATATATGCAGATTTAAAAAAAAAAAGAAAACCCACAACATTTAATGACAGTGCTGTCATTTTTAAGTCCTTCTAATAAAACTATAGATAAGAAGAATGCTGAGCTGACCATCTTGGTAAATTTTAATCATTAATACTTATGAATTGCATGCAGCTGCAGAAAGTGGTGTAGAACTGGGGCGATTAATTTCCACCCCATGCTCAATACAATCTCTCAGATGCAGCGCAATCTAGTCCATTAAAAACCAAAGTGTGTTGAAATCACTTCTGGAACATAATCTGCCTCACCATGTTATCGGTCTAAACAAATTAGGAACGGTTCATGTCACTCCCAGTCGATACTGAATGAAAGCAGAGTTTACCCACCTTCGACTCAGTCTGGCATTTCCCCACTTTGACCTACTTAAGCTTAATACCAAATTGCTGAGTTAAAAAAAATAAACCAAACAAGCTCTTAGATCTACCAGTAGTACTGAAAAGGGCCCAAACATAAGAAACTTTAACCTTGTTTTTGGTGAAAGGAAAGCTTTCGCATGGTTGGAAAGTGTAGTTCCCCTCCCACTTTATCACGTCTCTCACTAAATTTTTCAAAAGATGTGCATGGACACACACACACAGGGAGCAGTTGGTTTGCCATCCACTGGAAAGTGAAATTAAAGCAGCTTAAATCAGTTTTAACAAAGCATCTCATATGCTCCATCCCTCAAACCTGAAGAAAAGTGAGCAAAGAAAGGCAAGGTAGTGGGTAATTATTTTAGCATGCAAGCGATTTTAAAATTTATCCAACATTTGCATTCAATTGATAGAATAAACCTGCTGCAAAGCCCAGTTAGAGAACACAGAAATTTTCATACAGCTTTTTACTTGTCTAAAGACCAGTTTAACTTGTTACCGAGCTCAAGAGAAGAATCCCAAGGCAAATGGCCTTGTGTATACACAGCTCCTCAATGGCTGTGCAGACACAGATGTGTGTGGGTAATTAGCTTGTTTCTTTGGTAATCAAATGGAATGTGGTGGTCCATCTTAACCATTTTCTAGACCACTGACCATCCTCCCTCCAGACAGACAAGCTCTCCCCTGAGGCGCAAGGACCCAAAGTAAGCAGGTGGCCTTTCCCGGCAGCAGCCACTCTGTGCAATGAAGTATTTTCCATAAACTAAGAGAAGTACAACAAAAACTCAAGTGTCATCAGGCATCCTTTAGACAAAGAACAGTTTGAAGCATGAGGACAATTTCCTTCAACATTTAAACCCATGCAAAATGAGAGCAGACTTTGCATGCACTTTTCTTATTCTCCTGATACAGTCTAAGTACCTCGATTTTAATACAAATATATAGTGACAGAGATGAAAGGAAAAAGAGATTAATGGCCAGGTTTCCCTCTGAAAAAATGCTCTGATGCTTCTATTTGTACACGTCTTCAGAGCCTTCAAAACAGAAAGTGCCCTGACTTAAAAAATAATTTATTACTTTGGTAAATAAGATTAATACAAAGAAAAGCAAAGGGATATTGGCTTATATTTTATCTACAGTAATATAAAATGAAGAAGCAAAAGAAACTACACTGGATGTATGGCACAGATAGTATAAAACATCACAGTAAGAAAAAGTATCTTAATAAATGTGTAAGTGTTTCCTGTGATACAATATCTCTACAGTTATATTAATACCAATTTCTAAGCACAAAAATGCCCCATTTTATCACTGTTGGAAGGAAATGTCATTGAAAGCTACACTATTTGATACGTGCCCAGTTAATCATTGTGTTCGCTAGCTGAATGAAACTTGGAAAAAAACACAATGGAAATGTCATGACTGAAAAAAACCCCAACTTTTGCTCCTCACCAGAACAAACATCCTTATCTCAAAGCTGGTAAAAATTTACATATTTTGCCACACAGGTTTTATCAGGTCTCACTGCTGCTACTTTCTACAGACAGCAAAACTTCCTTCTTGCTAACACAATCAATCAAGTCCCAAAGGATCATGATCCCTAACTTGGAAATTTGAGCCTTGGCTATTGCCCATGGTACTGCCCAGTAATGAACAAAGTCATTGTGGCCAGAAGTGTATTTATTACCCCCAGGAATATCCAAGTTGCATTAACTGACTTCACTGCATCCATTTTGGTTCTTTTCTGCAGGAGCAAAGACCCCTTTAGTTGGAGAGTTACAAATAGTTTATACAAAGAAATAACATGTTTTAGTATATAAAATGTCTTATTACATGTGATGAAATAATATGCTTCATGTTAGAATGGGAAAAAAACAGAGCAGCTTTGGTGTTTCCACAGACCTTCCTCTGATGTGAAATAAATGCAGCAAGTGAAGGTAAATAGTGATTGGCAATGGCTGGTTGGTGATTGGTTTGAGAGAGAAGCATCCTTAACACATCAGTTAACCTCTGTTTCTGCCATACCATGGGCACAGGTGTAGGTACTGTGCAATATGTCAGCAATATCACGACGTAAAATAGAGAAGAAACAACACTCCAGGCTCATGCAGTGCGGAGATACACAGGCATCACACACTTCATATTCAAACCTTGGAATTCCTCGTTAGCTTCCCACAAAACTAAACCACCACCATCCTTCACTAAATTCTCTTTGGAAAAGCACTGCATTTGTATCAACTAATCCCCACATTCATCACAAAAGTTGCACATTACTGAGCGCCATTGTGCAATGCATCTGCGTCCAGCAACCTACTCCAAATACGAGAGGCGTTTGTGTTCCCAGACAGCCTCAGACACCACTGTTCTTACTTTTAGAAGGAGTGCTAAGCATATTTTTAACCAGTCTGAAGACTTTAATCTAATGAGGGCACCCACTGAAGAAATAGTTTCACCTTAGGCAGAATGACGCCTATCATGAACGAACGCAGCACATTTTAAAAAGGATGCTTTGCTGGCTATGTCCCACTGACAGTAACATCATACACACAAAGAAACCTAAGCAGAAAGTCATTAAATAACTACTGTCTCTCTGGAAACATCACACATTTTACAAGAAGCTCTCCAGCCTTCCAACAACCTCCCAAACTGCAGCAGACAGTACCAGAGTAAGAAATACAAAACCTGACTATTCTCTTTACCAGCTCTCTTGATGTCTCCTCCCTTCTCTTCCCATCCCCAGCAAGCTGAGCCTGAGAAATCCAAGGATCCTACAGAGGTTCCTTCACTGTTGAGAGCACTGAAAGAGCACCACTGAGCACTTCAAACCCTATTTTTCACCCTGCAGGTGAAATTTTAAAAAGCCCACCCCACACCTCTCTGTGAGAATAAGCTAAAAATCCAGGGTGGGTTTAGTTGGCTAAACATGGGCATAGGGAGAGAGCTATTTGGGCAACTCAGATGTTGCAGTCTTGGTTCAACCCCACCCTCATTTCACAGCAGTACATTCTTGGCAAAACTCCTCCCTCTCGGACCTTTCAGCCCTGGTCCCACAGAAAAGTTTGCAAACCCATAACTCTTCCAGACACTATGAATTCAGAAAGGTGCATTGCAATTTTTGTCACAACCTAGTCCCAACAAATTCTAGAGTACCTCAGGGAAAAACAATTACCTTTCTTTGTGTCGTGAAGGTTTACATGTTTTTCACGTATCCTGCAGCTAACAGCCTTCTCTGTTCTGCATCCTGCAACCTTCCTTTCTTTTAAGATCTTCCAAATGATTGATGCAACCTATTTATAATTGGAGCAATTGTTCCTAATCTTTTTGAAACTTGCTCATGTTACAAAGGTGAAAAAAACACGAGACAGAAATCTGGTCTGATCTTTTTCTTTTTTTTTAAACATTTGTGAGATTTAAATCAATTTCTTGCTTTTAGGCAAAAATATAAAATTTATGCTTGCTGCCTTAGACTGAAGAATAAATATTGGTCTGCTGAATGGAGTACATGTATCTTTAATTTCAGTGTCTGCACACCCTCGACTACTTTATTATGATTGAACGAAACTCTTACATTTAGAGATTTCTTCTTCATCAATTATATATCATACACTTTATATTTGCTTGCCTTTTCAGTCCTTTCAGTCTGGAAGCATGTTCTGCCATCATGATGCTCCCCCAGGATTTGCACACGCGGTTTTCCCCGGGCTGAGCAGGGTCTAACACACTCCCTGTAAATCAGGGAGCAGATACCATTTTCCTGAGAAGCAAAGTACTGTGTACAGACCAGGGAGCTTTCCAGAAAGCAAAACAAGGAGGTATCTGCTGAATTGGGGGGTGGGGTGTTTGTTTTGCCCTTTTATGTTTTATTAACCCTCTACTTTATTTTATTAGACTTTAACAGACTAGACTGGGAACATTGGAAACATTTTTTACTTTGAATACATTCCTCTTGAATGCAGCTGCATGTAAGGCTGCATGCACTACTTAACAGAGAAAGCACGTGCATGGATTTATGAAAGACCCATTTTAAGCACTTTACAGACAAATCAGTGGTGTTCTGTGTCTTAAAACTGGAGCTCACCTGCCATTCAGCCTCACCTGGCTCATCACGTGCTTGAATCTGCCAGGTCTGCTGTGGTCAATACCTCCATGAAATGTAAGTTTAAATCCCTGTCTCTTCTGGGAACAGCCCAAAGGAAAAAATCCTTCAAGCTCTGACAAATCATTTTCTCCAGTCAAAATGTATACAGGGACTACATGAAACATAGTTTAGGGATAAGTTACTCTCATTTATGACATCTCTAGTTCAGCAATATTCCTATAAACTGGAATATTGCTTTCTTGGTATTTTCTGTCTGCTGGAATAATTATTTTCAGTAAATGTGGCTAACTCATGGTATAACAAATGAACTCAGCTACTTACTACTCTTTGTTTCCTTCAACAACTTAGATTTCAAACACTACAATGTCCAGAGAAGACATACCAGCAAATGACCGAAACGTCATTAACTCAGCAAGTTCCTGGACTCACAGACAAACAAAAAAGTGAAAACAAAGCTACAAAATTAATTCCGTTACATCATAGTTTTAATTTGAATCCAATTAGTAAGTATGTGCTAGTAATTTACATGTATTGACTTGTATTTTAAATGATATATACTTAAGTAGTGTGAGATGCACAAAAGCAGAAAAAGCATTATGCTATTATTGGTGTTTTCATATATGGTCTCCATAGAAGTGATGTCTAAACCATGATAAATTGCAGAGTATGATGGGATGTGCAACACGGCAGAGAGGAATGTGGTTTTACAGAGAACTGTTCTATTACTAAAAGGCTTTCTTTGTCAAAACTGAGGAAAGGAATGGTGCCTGACTATGTAACTAAGTATCAAAAAGTTAAGAAATTATTCACAAAATATCAGCAATTAACCAAACATCAATAATCCATACTTACTTGGTGTGTTTAAAATGAAGGCAAATCACTGAGATGAAAAGGCCTTGGATAAAACTGGTCCTCAAAATTATCTTTTGAATATTTCTTACATTAGGCATCAGAGTTCAATTCACTTCAAAAGCAAAATGCTTTTTTTTTCAGTGTTCTGATAAAGGAAAATAATTTCCTTTTAAATGAGTATTGGTTATGAAGTTGGAGTAACACCGTCTTCGATTTGGCGCAGGATTTAGCAGTCTGCTGCCTTTGATGTGGACTGTATTTCTCTCCCAGGAGGAAAGCTGTGGCAGCATCAGTTCTCATTGAATGTCTCCAACAGCAGGTCCACAAAAACCTGGGGACCTGCCCATAGCCATGAAGTCACTGAAACCATCTCTGCTCAGGTCAATAAAACAACTTGGTTATTAAGAGTTAAGGTCTTCAAAGGTGTGGCACAATTTATGGTGTGCATGTACACACCCAAGGAGGGAATTATTGGTGGTGGTTAATAGAAATTAAACCCACGCTTTCATGCGCTGGTGGTTGGAGAAGAGAGGGCAGTTCTGATTATTTTATTGCGGTAGCGAGAGAAAGAAAATGGGTCCAGCATGGATTTGGGAGAGTGCACAGTGAATTCCCACATAGCTCTGACCAAATCCCTTAGGGGCTAATTATAAAAATTAACTAGTTATTTTGATTCTTGGCAGAGCAGAAAACTGTCAAAATTGGATCTAAAGTGCCATGTCCCCCAAATCCTCACCTATAAAACAGCACTTAGTATACACCTGGATCAGTAAATTGTGCATATTAGGAGTTTATTGGCAGATCAACATAATTCGTGTTCAGGGTTCCATGTACACACCCCATGCATTTGGGGGTTTTTTACCCAGAGTAACTTTAATCTACTAGAAGGCTAGAGAAGGTCACCTGTGCAAATTCAGCTATCTAAATTTAGGTGGTTATTTGTATTTTTAGCCATGAGGAAAGAAGTGAGCTGGCATTTCAGACCGAAAAATCACTTTCAAATGCAGTAAATAGCAGCTGCAATTCCTCAAGTGCTCAGAAATGTAATCAACTCATATATCCCTGAACAGAGATTTAAGTGCTTAACTTCAAACAACCCAAAATTTAAAATGTTCACCTAAAAACTTGAAAGGAAATAAAACCAAAATAGCACAGGGCTTGATAAAGACATACATCTGTAGAAAGCACTCACATCTCACCCAGAAGACTCATTTACTGATCAGAGCAGAGCTCCAAAGAGAAATACTGGTTGAGCACAGATATTTTAAGGTCACGCCCTATCTGTTCTGTGCCAATGCTTTGCCTTAACTTTCCTGGGTACAGAGCAGCCAAATAGCTGATAGGAGGAAATCAGCAAGCTGATAAGCTCCTAAAATTTAAATAAGTAGTAGACTTTTCTACTGGGAACACTGGGTTGAACTGAGGTAAAAGATAATATCTTGTCGTTTAAAAGCTAAAAAGAAAATATACTGAGATTTGAAGTTGTATGATGCTGTACTACACTGATAAGCCTTCAGGAATTAGCACAAATCAAATACAGGCAGAAATGTTATTCAACTCCCCACGGAGCTATTAATGTAGGATTACTGGAGATATACAAGAACACTTCTTATCCATCTTTAATGCAAAATGCCAAAATAAATATGACTAAACTTCTTACACAGAGTTTTTTTTCACGTGATTCTTCAGAGAGTAATAATGACCAAGCCTTCTCAAGAACTTCTACCAGTCAAAAAAGTTAGTCTTTTAAGGAGAAGTAAGCAATAATCTGTGCTACTGAAAAAAAACCTTGAAGATGGTCTAAGGTAGAATAATTTAGCTTGGGAACTTTTAGGGTGGTGCATACACTACAGATTTATAAATAGCAATATCTGTGTCCTCTAGAATCCACCATATTCATGGTCAAGAAAGAAAGGATATGTCTGCTGGTTTTGAAGCTAATGATGAGGGTCTTTTCAGTGAAAAATCAGGATTTTGCCCCAAATCCTTATTTCATTGAATCATAAATTTTGGGGAACATGTTCATATCCACTACACTTTCCATTAAAAATTTAGCTTTTTAAAATAAAACTGGAAATATTTGACTTGTTGCAGATAAACAAAACATTGAAGAAACACAAGATTTATATAATGACTTTTTTGTCATGCATCTTTTTTTCTAAAAGCATTTTGAGTTATCCTTTTATTTTTTTTGAGTGATTTTAGTGCAGGTTTCATTGGATATAACTCATCAGCATTACATACTACTGACTTCTAGACACAACTAGAGTTCTATGTTTCTGAATTATTGGCATAATTGAAATCACCTTTTAAATCTGGAATATTAAACCAAAAATACACAATTCCTGAAGCATTAAAAATTATCTATTAAAAATTAAAAGACAGTTTTTACAAGATAGTTTCATTTACATATTCAGTTTTCCACTGTAAATGCAGGTATCTGTCCAATATTTATTTTGTTTGGAACACTTGTAAATTCCACGTGCCTAATGTGTACCCTTGGCTCCTTCCCTCATTTGCATGGTGTCATTTGTGCCAGGCTTATTGTTCTATCTCTGCTGTATTTCTATCTGCAACATAAATAAAACCAAAAGTAGCATTGAAATGACATCTACTCAGTTCAGAGGTGGAGGCTTGCAGGAATTCATCAGCTGGCAGCTCCTAAAACATGTGTGGCCAACAGACAAATACCAGTGGTGTATCAGTACATTTTGACATCTTCAGGAAGGTGTGAACACACAAATTCTCCCTTGAAGTTGATATATTAGTAAATTACAGCCACACTGAGTCTCACAATTTAAATTTGGATAGACATTTGTGCATCCTAGTGGGATTCTTTACTAACAATAAGCACAGATCCTAACCCAAATCCCACTAAAGTGAACAACTTAGAAAGTTGTTAGAAAGAAACTTACTTTTCTCATCTGTTCCCTGTGGCAGTCAAGGAGAACAAAATTCAGTGTAAAAATAAAATAAAAAGAACTTTAAAAAAATGCTAGGGAAGCAACCGAATGAGAAGAGGGAATTACAAAAACAAAATTAACTTATTCTCTTACCAAAATAATTTATTCCCTTTAGTTCATTATCCCTCTTAGGCTGTGCCAAATTTCCCCAGATAGTGTTCAATAGTCATTTGATACATTTGATGCTTAACGCTCTCCTCATGTCTGCAGCACTCCAGCTCTGAAAGCGACACTTGTCAGAAATAAACTTAATTGTTACAGCACCAGTATTAATAGTAAGAGGGAAAAATGCTTCAAGGAAGGAAACTTCTGCACTTGAAACCACTCATGTGGCTGTTTGATTAACAGGAAGTTACTGAGGATTGCTGTGCAGGTTCCCTTCCCTACAGTTCTTATCCATTTCAAGGATAAACGCATAGCAACACACTTTAAAGATTTTCCTCCTTTATAGAGAGGCATTTTTGAGACTGCTTTATGATAACCATTTGTTTGCTGCCTTGAAAGAAATGGAAAGACCAGCTTGGCATTCACAACTGCACGGTTTACCTAATGTCCAAAAATCCATCACAAGTTGCTCTGCCCACTGAGTTATCCATTCTATGCCATGCAATGCACACGTGCTACAGCAAATGTACCTCTGGAAACCCCTCTGGAGAGCTCACAAAAAATTCCCACAGTACTTCCCAAAGGGAAAACATAGGCATGAAAACAATCCAATTACCCCCATAATACTTTTTATTCAAGACTGCATTTCTTAATTTGAAGTTCTACATCAACAAGAATTCTGGAAATACAAATGTTCTGATGGCAGAGATAGATAGTATAGCTGCATTTAAAGTGAATTAAATTTAAATAACTGCACAAATAGTGACATTTCTCTTTTTCTTTTCTTTTTTTCTTTTTTTTTTTTTTTTTGGCCAGGTAGTACATTATTTCCAATCACCCAAATACGAAGGCATTGTTCTTGAGATTATTTAAATTTCATCACCTGCATTTCCTTTCTTTTTTTGGTAGTCCAGCCTGCATTGGGGATTTATTTATTCATAGAGATAACCAATCACATTTCTAATTGTTGCACACACTTTAGATGATAGAAACATTGAAAAGAAAAATAAAGGATGAAAATAGAAAGAACAAACATACCAACCGCTTTCAAATCTGACAGATTTTGAATTGCTTATGCTTCTAAAAATTTCAGAACAGTCCTAAGATGCTCTATTTCCAAACTGTAGCAAACACTTCCAAAGTTAGAACAAGATTTTGCCTGGAGTCACACAGTCTTTTCCATACAGCTGAGGTCCTGCAAGGTCTACTATAAAAAATAATAAATAAATAAAATTCACAGCTGGAAACGAGATCCCCAGGTGAGGGCTGGTCCATAACTAAGGGAGGGTGAATTTGGGACAGCGCACCTTTCTCTGCTGCCTTGTCTGCACTGTCCCTAACACCACACCATAGCACTTATATTAGTGTCCTCAATAATTACACTTTCTCTGAGCCAACCTACAGCAGCACTGGCAGCTTTCAAATAAACTAAACCCAGATAAAAAGTAAGCAGATAGCAAACCTGCTTTAGGATTAGCTTTTAGCAACCGATAATGCTCGGGATGGCTTCACCTGCTGTTGTTGTGAAATAATACCTGCACTGCATGTCAGCAGCTTCATCTGAGGATAGAAGGGAAAACAAATGGTGTTCACAAAGTGTGAAATGAACAATGATGAACAAACCTGTCAGAGCACAGCTACTGCATACCTGTCACACTCAACATCTTAAGGAATAATAAAGTGCACTGATAAGAAAGAGTATATAGAATGTTTCAATATCCAAACACATAAGCTTCCTTCTTTTATATATTTCCTTTATCATTACTTATTTTCTAAGTCCTTCTGTTTTAAAACCTCCTTTATCAGGACATTTTTTAAGTCTATATTGCATTTTTTTTCATGTTACTGCTTACATGCCTTTGCTTAGATGTCCCCAGAAATTCAATTCCAAACTTTGAGGTCGAAATGTAAAGGTAGTCGTTGGATGTTTCAATTTTTCCCAATTCCAGAAATTAAGGAATGCAACATTTGATAGTTTCCCAAGATAAATACCAATGCACGTTTTTCAAAACTTTAAATATTATCAGATTTGTCTGTCTCACTCCATATTTTACAAATGTCTACATGCATCTGTCTTGCTGCAGTTTATATAAATACTCCTCTTATCTAATACGAGGTGCTCTTATGGCACACACTCAGCTCAACAAAACTGCAGATAGAAGGAGAAGCTTTAATATTCAAGGGAGCAAAACCCACAATATTTCCAAGCAGTAGAAAGGCCTGCAATTTATCAGCTATTACTTCCTACATAAATGCTGAAATATGTAGGGTTGGGAGGTAGTATTTGGCACCACTATAATACCTGAGGAAGATTAGACACAGATGAATTCCGAAAGATGAAGAACTAATCAAAACGTGAACATCAGAAACTTGGGGACTTCTCGTATGTATTTGACAACTTTTGTAACAGATGGAAACCAACTATAAGTGGTTATGGCAGAAGGGGGAGGTATTTTGCATTTTCATGCAGAAAAATGAAATGCAAATATATCAAACCACATAATTACATTTTTTTGCTTCCATATTTTGCATATTGCCCATTTTCATAAACAAAACACTTGTAAGCATTCATTTTTTTTGTGTTACTTAAAGAGAGTGGAAGGAGTTTTCAATTTTGGAGTGAACTGTTTTTTAAATACTTGTACACTTACTCTTTTCTCACAGAAGAAAATAAGTCTGGCCTGTTACTGCTGAATGTACATGATCGTGTTCAGTATCATAGAGTTGTCACATCACCCAAACTCACAAAAATATAAGTAGAAAAAGAACTGATGAAAAGGATCGCAAAAAAGATACTTATATGTAAAATGCTAGGGGATTAACATCAGCTTTTCTTTCAAACTTTAACCAAATTACAATATTCACTTTAACCATACATTTGAAATTTTTGGAGCCAAGATTCAAACATTAGATTTTGATACTGTATTATGTACTACCGTTTTTTAAATTCATATCAACAGTGTTTCCATATCACAAGTAAAGATTCAGTATAAATATTTTATTTAGATATTATTCCTACAATAGCAGGCATAATAGCCTATGGGCTAATGAATAGCCTATAAACTCCTTTAAAATAAAAAGAACAAGATGAGAAGTTATTACCAACATTTAAGCCACTTAGAATTGTATTTTATTACTTAACATGAAAAAAATAAAGATTAAAAAGCTCCTCCACAGCAATGCTATTGGGGACTACCTAGAAGGCTGAAGCATGTGGCACAAGGCTTGGGGAGGCTCTCCCCACATCACCATTTGAGATCATCACCATTTCTGACAAAACGCACCAGGAGCACATTTCACAAGGACATTTTACCTTGGAGGACTACAATCAGCCTCTCCTCAGTAATCTTCCCTTATTTTTCTTCTGCTGTTTTGTGAGTACCTCAGCAGAGATGAGAGGCACTGCTGCTCCCCTGCTGCATGGTGTGGTATCTCACCAAGGCAGGAGATGTCCTTGCGAATTCCCACTCCATACACGTGACGCGCAAAGCAACAGAAACAGTGGGGACTCCAGAGAAACCACAGAGATGATATAATTAGTGCTGCCTGTAGAGATTTAATTCGCTCACCTCAGTATCACCTCACCCAGTATAGGCCTGCAGTAGGAATCTCCACCTTCTTGGGTATTCCAAGGCTTTACCCTTCCCACAATCTGTCATTCATTAGCTGAACCATTCCCGGAATAGTTCTGTGTCAAGCTGGAGGTTGTATCACAGCATGCCGACAAGAGGGAGTGCCAGATTCTCGGGGAAACTCAGCTTGGTGCTTGGCAAAGATGCATACTTGAAATCCTGACACTCATCTAATAAACTAATTTTCTTTTATATGTGGAAGTGTCAAAGTTTTAAGTGATCATAGAAGGCTCTGCTTTCTGATCATATTCATAATATTATTTCTCTGAGCAGGAGAAGAGGGAGGAAGAAAGGATTGTCTCTGTGCCCTGGGTTTCTGACCAGGCCTCACTGCAAATGCAACCAAAGCCATGTGCAGTGCTGGAAAACAGAGCTTTTAATTATTATGTATGTACAACACTGAATTTCAACTCAGCCCCTCAGTGTTCTGCTTTGAAACTTAAATATACTTCAGAGGCCAGTGTTCTTTTGGTTGCTATTCCCATAATTCTCCCCAACATTCCAACGAGTGTTTGTGTATCTTTATGTGCACCCATATCCAGCTGTACACCAAGCTATGAAGAGAAAAAGGGAACAATAGTGTGTGGCATTGTGCATCAGACAAACAGATAATGTAGGAGGTTATGGAAGCAGTTCCCACTAAGGAAATGAGAGTTTAGGAGATGTAAAAGAGTCATTTATCATTCTTGAGTCTGGGCTGGTGGCTGCGCATGCATGAAGAGAATTTGTCATTGAGGGGATTCCAGGAGATGCCCCGGAGTAGGGAGATGCCTGTGGTCAGTGGTTGAACCAGAACCAGGGGTGAAGGGATCCAAGCTGACTGGGGCTGAGGGAGACCAAGGATGGTCTTCTGTGGAACCTGCAATGGAAGCTTGATGGGAAATGAGCAAAATCTTCTAATGTTAACACCAAAAGAGGAGTAGAAGCAGATAAAAGAGCAAATTTTGTTTGCAAAACTAAAGTAGTAACTCAGACTTTGTCAAAACCTAGAGGTCAATTCTGCAATTTGGTATTATGCATGCTATTTTTCTTAACAAGTTTTAAAATTAGGCTTTCATGATCAGCAAGTAGCAAAAAAACCTGCCAGCATTAATAAAGGGCATTCTTAGGCATTCACAACCAAAGCACTTGAAATAAATTTATACACCATGATGAGAAAATGTTTTAAATTATAACAACTTAATCTTTCATTTGTAGCTTTATACAATCTAAAAGTGGCCAGAGTTTGAAGAGCAGACAGACCACGGGAACAGAAAAATCCTGACCCAGTAATTACATCTGCCATAAATAGCAAATATGGGCAGACAGAAACACTTTTGAATGAATGGAATCAGGAAGAAGACAACTTTTTATCTATTGTCAGGAATAATGACTGCAGTCTCCACGCCTTCATAAAATCATTTAATAGTCTCAACTGGCTGTACCTCATTTAGTTCATGATTTACAAAGCATTTTGGTATCTATGTGCAGATAGGAGAGGAAGAAGAGGATGAATCAAGTCATAGTTTCTTTGGATCTAAGAGAACACCAAAAGAAAGAAAAGTTCTAAGAGACTTGATCTTGTCAGTGAGCCTGTAATTAACACTTGCCCAAATATGAGATCAGAATGCATTTTCATCTCTTTGCAGAGCATGTAAACCACTTTATACAAAGCAGATTGGGTGATTCCATTCTTTGCATCATGTCCTTAAAATAACACCTCTGCTTTTGAGTGCATTTCCCCTCTCTTCATCTTACAGCAGCTGTGTACAGTCAATAATGCCTGACACAGTTGAAAAGCTGGGGGTGGATTGTTGAGTTTTTTCTGAACATCTAAATTCTTGTTTTTCTGACAAGCCTGCTAATCCCAAGTGCTGTTTTTAGATACCAAAATTATATGTTAAAGAACAGATTCAGGATTTCCTTTTCAAGCCCCCGTAAAGAGAAGATTACACACCAAAAGAGAAAGAAAGGGGGGGGGAAAGGAAGGTAATTTTCATACTGCTTAGTGGTACTCCGTACATCCATGCATTTCAAGGATGAGAGAAATTTTAAGGCCCTCTGGAAATAACACCATGCACTGTTTTTTATCCTGTCACCTGCACCTCGAACCAAGAGGTAGGCAGGGTTAGCCAGTGGCCATGAAAGGCCATCAGCCTGGTCAGTGCAAAAAACCACCAGGCTCAGGGAAGTTCAGCCATTCCAGGATCAGAAGAAATGTCACCCAGATGAAGGGAGGCCTGTGGTATCTGCATCTTCCTACACACAAAATTCCATCAGCTTCAAGAGAAACTCTTCCTTACCAGCACTGGACTCTTCACACAAAAGGGTAGGATGACATTGGATTAAGAAGTATGAGAAGGTTGAACAAATAATTACAAGATACTATGCCAGTTTATCTTTCCATTCATAATATTCTCTATTCCAAAGTTTTGTGTAGGCAGCAACACAAGTAAAATAGAAAGGATTGTTTTCACCTGAAATAAAAGAACACTAGAACACTAGAAATGTAAAAAAAAAACCAACCCCTTGCTAACAACCTTTCTTATATAATTTTTGGGCACCATGAAGTGACTCCAGACACCAGACACAGCATGCAAAGAAGCAAACTGATTGCGACAAAACAAAAATGGAAACAAAACTTGGAAGGAGATTTATCCTCTCTCTTCCACCTTATGAGAATGTCATGATGTTGCTCTTGAGCTTCCTAAAGTCCAATGTTCAAACCTGCTAATTCTCACCCTGAGTCTTGTGCTCAACCTGACTATTTTAGGTAGATTTCAAATAACTGAAATATCTGCCCGTACTAATGAGAATATGAAGGCTTTTTAAAATTGCAGGGATGTTTTCACTTCGCTTTAGACTACAGCCCTCAGAGGTGGACAGGCATTTCTGGGGTGTATTTCATTTACCTGTTTTGTCAAATGTGTTAAAAATGCCTGGTGCTTCCTACTTGCTCAAAAAGGGAGTCCAAGGTTAAGAGTTTAGTTGCTGGCATGATGCCACATATCCAAAGATTTGGTGTGTAAATTTCTGTTTACAATTAGAATAAAGAGGATGGACTGCAGTACAAAACAGGTTAACTGATGTGCCTTAAACGAAGAGCTAAAGGGTTTTTCTGCATTAGAGAAGAAAGAAGCAAGAGATGATGACTTTCATTAACATTTCTAGATTGCATTTGCTGTCGTGCTCATTTTTTGCCTTTTTCTTTTATACTCTCTGTATTCTTTACACATATATCTGTAGCTCTGTAGCCTATTATCCCATTAGTAGCTAGTCCCAGTAGTTTTCCATACCCTTTCCCCAGGCAGAAAGACAAAACACATTCCCAGGGCCCCTATCCTATCCTATCCTAGTTCTCCCTGTCTACCAAGGGTGAAAACAGCTCTTCAAGACACATTTTCATAAACAAAGTACAGCTGGTACCAAGGGGGGCTCCAGAAAAGGGTTGAACCAGAAGGGAGAATTACCCCATCACCTGTCCTTCTAATTGGGAATTCTTGTCAATTATGCTAATTTGCTAAATTTATAAAACTCTTCCTGTGGGGGCAGGCTTTTGTGGATATTTTTCCATACTTTCCCCTGAAGCCCTCCAATAAAGACTAGCTTTTTTATTATCTCCTATACTAACATTATCTCAAAAGTGTGTTATTTCATTTCTAGGGTCTTTAAAGCATCCCATTCAGCAACTGTAATCTTTTGAATAAATATGAATTCAAACCCATTCTTTCATTTCACCAATATTTGTACCTAAGGTATATGACACTGCGTATACCAGAAAATAATTGCAGCTAAAAAATACACGTACATGAAAACAACCAATATATTTGGCCACAGCATAAAGATTTTCTCAACAAATTAATATGAGAAAGTTATTAAAAGTAGCTGGAAACAATTCTCAAAGCTTTTAGAAATATTTTCAGCTATGCAGCATCTTAAAGTGGGTATCCCAGTCAAGTATCAGATGTTATTTTGAAAACTGTTTAGACAAATATTAAAAAATTAAGGAATTTTATACAATCACTGTCTACACATGGTTTAGAACAAAGACATTAACACTTCTTCAATTAGAAATTAATAGCAGAAATTTAGGAGAAAATCATAGACCATACTGGAAAGTGCAATATTTGAAAAATTATGGAGGTTTCAAAAGCCCCTCATACAGAGACTCATCTGGTGATGTCTTTTGAAATGGCCTTCTTTAGACCTCTGTGTTTTCCTTGCAGAAGCACACTGTAGAAATATGAGCCATAAAGTGAGTGTTTTAAATTTTTCTTTGACAAACAACCTGTCTTCTGATTGGAATTAGGGAATTAATTTGACCCATAAACTTGCAAGCTCTCATCTCTGGAGTTATTCTTACAGATAACACTCATAAAAGCTAACTACTTGCAGCAGATTTTAAAACTGCCTGCAAGTTAGAAGCTTTTATCCCTGAAAAACGAGGCCTGCTGCTCAGAACAAACTGCCTGTCACACACAGCCTAAACTTTGGTTCTTGTACCACAAAGTAGGAAAAGCTGAAAAATACTTAGGCCACTGACCTGCCTGATTGCTTTTTGAAACACCCCATAAAAGCACACCCTATTAACATGAAATTCCTTCAAAATCTGCAAGTACATGGTTTATGAGATACATACGGATTCGATTTCTCCAAGGCAACATATTATTCTTCTTTTAAATTGATTTTTTCTCTCAAAGATGGATAGATTGATGTGGGGTGGTTAAGAAGGATAAGATTTTCATGTTCTGAAAAACTATCATGAAATGTAGAAGCAAGCACAAGAATACGCAAACAGCTATGCAATCAAGAAGATTCTCCAAGTCCTGGTGTGTCATTTCTTTCTAGATAACATTGATTTTCGTCAACTTTTTACTCAGTCTGTTCTATACCATCTCTATTGCAAAACATTGTAAAAACCTATATTAGAACTGAAACAATACTCAGCAGTTATGCGGAGGATTCAACTGAAAAGATCACCATATATTATATTCATAAATACATTCCTAAATTTAATACGGGAAGAAAAAGTACAGTGAAAAAAAAAGTAAAAAGATAGTTTAATAGTTAGCAAAGAATGAACTCTGAAGAACCTAAGAAGATGGAGAAAGTTTTAAAAAGCAGGAAAAGAGAGAAATATGAGTTGATAGGAGGAGAGATGAAGTTACAAAAAACTTAGAAATATGCATTCAACTTTGTGTTCTGTTTTTCACATGAGATTATCTGGCATTATTCTTCACAGAAGAGGCCTCTACAGATTCTAGATACATAAACAAAAGGTCTATTATTTACAATGAAAAATACTTCTCAAATTGTTTTATGCTTTTTCCAATACAGAAGCCTTCCGCCGGCGAGTTTTGATCAAAAGTAAATAGCACTGATTACCAAAATTGCACTGCAGAACTTTGTAAATTAGCCAGTAAATACTTCCCAGCACACCTCAGCACAATGCTAAAAATGTAGGGGTTGCAGTATCAAGTTGAAACCTTTTTACTTGTGAAGGACGAGATTCCATTGCCTCATTTTATGTTGAGTAGCACCTTAATGAAGGAAATACTCCAGTGGGATTCACAGCTGTATTTTGTGGGAAAGGATTTGGAACCTGATCCAGTCACTAATGCGGTATTAAACCTGCACCTTAAAGAGAGCACAGAAAAATCTGAGCACTCAGATCACGTGTGTCCACCTAAAGCACAACAAGAGCAAACTCTTTATAACAAGAAGAAAAAGCACCTAAATCATTTAACCCAAATTTAACTATAATTTTCTCTTGTATCTTACCTACACATTTTCTACAGAGCTTCTCAACATTAACAAGATACCACTGACTTTTGTCCAGCTAAAGTTTTTGTCCTTAAAGCGGACAAGACGGCAAGTGCTGAGACCTGAATACTTCACTGAGCCTAGGTCAAACTCCGATATTGCTGCCTCAAAGTTAGACAGAACTGAGCTCCTGATTTGCACCCTGAGCAGGGTCAGTGGGACACAGCCCAGCAGCATGGTCTGGGTGCCAAAGGCCAGAGGCTGAGTCAAGGCTCAAACCCCTGCTCTCAGCTCGGTGGGTTTTGCCTGGGCTGAACACCACCACAGAACCACTCCCGGTCTGCCAGCACAAACCCTCGGAGTTTTACACAGATAATTACACCGCATAATCCCTCCTTTCGATTTTCTGTGCTGTCACGGCTTCATCTACATGCTGTTTGTGCAGTTTGCTTTGCAGAAAGCTGCAATTGGGCTCTAGATGAGCCAGCTGAGGGGAAAAAGCAGAGGAAAGGCAGGAGTGAGTTGCTCATCCACCTGAAAATGCAGGCTAGCTCCCCAGAAACCACCTCAGCAATAGCAATAACAGCCAAACGAGGTCACATGAACAACTTTCTGAAATCTACAGAAAGGTACTCTAAGATTAACTTTCTCAGCTTTTTAATTTTTTTTTTACCCACTAGCACAAAAAACCTGAAACATTGCTGTTTAGGTAAGAAATTATAATTTTTTTTTTTAAATGAACACGTATTTACAACCAGTATTAGTTATTCTCTCACTATCGACCTACCTAAAATGTCAATCACTATGGGAAATTTAAGATGTGTGTGTATACAAATCTATTTAGTCTTGTACACACAATAATTTTGTAAAAATAAATCTCCATAAACCAAAATATCAACTTTCTTTATGCAATAAATATTTGCTATGTGTATTTCCCAAAGACCTTCTTTTCATTTAATCTATAATTTGTAAAAAGTAGTAAAGTGCTGAACCCCTAAAAAGAATTTTTTAAAAGATTTTATATTGCCTGCAGCTGAACTTTTCTGATATAGACAGAAAAAAATCCACTTGGTTCTTTGATATTGCATGTTGAAGGGGTTAATCTTATTTTACACAAGCCACAAACTTATTAATGGAGCCAGAAATTTAAAGCACATCATCGTCATTAATCATGCAGCACTAGATCTCTTAAATCATTTCTGAATACATGAGTGAGACTAAACAGGCAACCTTTTTTTTTGTTATTTCATTTTGTTCAGAAAAAAAATTGTTTCCATATTATAGGGACAGCTCCTTCATGCAAGCTAAGGGATGCAAAGCAAGCCCTGACCATCCTGTGCTCAGTGTGCCTGTGCTGCATTTTTTGGCTCTCTCAAGGTGGCAGAGTCTCTATCGATCTCCTTGAGCATTCAGCCCACAGGAGAGAGACCTTTACTGTTAGCAAGACCTATCTAAGTTGTAACTGCAAAAATATAATGGTCAGTCCATCCTTTTTGGGAAACTGGAGGTCTGACGGGTGGGGAATAGGATAAGAGAAGGTGCTCAAGCAAAGGTCCCAGTGTGACGCCACAACAAAATCAGGAATGGAAGACCCAAGAGCCATCCCCTGAGAGCTCCTTGCAAAGAACACTTACTTTTGCTGTCACTCAACATTTTGGAAGTAGGACTGCTGCAGATTTAATTATTATTGAGTTACAAGTAGCAGGTACAGATCACAAAGGTTCAAAGGATGTTGATATTTTAATCCTTTGCTTGAGGAGCTTCCGTCTCAACCCAAACTTATTTCTGATACAGATGATCTAAAACTCATTACAATGTGCAGAAAGGAGAAAAATTCTCTTTCCAACCTGCACAATTTCTGTGTGCCTCCAGGAAGAAAACTGTTGCCTCTGTCCTATACATATGAACACTGAAAGGCAGACAGAATCACAAGGACCCCCATCTACATTATTTACCTGTTTTGATGACCAAAGGAAGGCTGCATCCTCTGTGTACACAGAGGTGGCATCTCTAATTCCAGCCCCTATCTGCAGCTTCAGAGGAAGAAATGTTTATGCACAATACCACTCCGATATCACACTTATGTCATCTAATGCTCTTGCCTTAGAAATAGAGATTTAAAAGAGGCTGGTAACAGAGAGAACTGTAACCTTTTCTTATTCTATTTTTTCTCAGATTAAAATTTTCTTTTTATTCCCAGAGAGTTTCACATTATTTTTAGCCCCACCGTTTTTCATGAATATCATACTTCCCTTTGCTATTGTGCTTTGAAAACTGAACCTAAAACCAGTAAGTGAAGCTTTCACTTCAACTTCTTTGATGCCAGCCTTCTAATCTTACAGCAGAAAGACAGGACACAGTAAGCAACATCCATTTGCAGAGCTGGAGAATAACTGCATCGATCTACTTGTAAAAAAAAAAACCCTGCTGATGTAGACTAAGTCAATCTCTGCAGGAAAAACTTACACAGAGAGACCCCAAGAGATCATAAATTTACAGCCTAGCTTAAAATTATGGAATTTATAATAGACTTGCCATTTATTTAGTGAGAGGACTTTTAAGAAAACTGCTCAGATGGATTGCTTTTCCATTACTGAAACACAGCCATCAACTGTGAAAACAAATACAGCCTATATTAACTACCATAATACATGGATTGAAAATATTCAGGCAGATCACAAATTGTACACTAGACTATTACTATAAAAAGGTATATCAGATTTCTGTACTTACTTGGATTGATAGGTGCTCTTTTAAAGCTCAGAATGATGGAGAGTTCTGGAAAGTTGAAAGCTTCTTAATTTAACGAAGCAAGATTATATATGGAGCAAACTGACAAAATCTTGTTATTTAAGGGATGAAAATCCTTTGGGGCTTGTTCCAGATATGGATAATGTCCTTGACTATAGTGTGTGTGGTGGAACCAAATGAGGTATAAAGTACATATTAAGCTATTTCGTGAAGAAATACATTATCCCATAGCAAAACAATGCAAAAACAAAGCTATTTAAAGAAAACAAGTCCTGCTCCAGTTGATTAACTAGAGGTTGATTCCTAGCTCTAAAAACCTATGCTGAAGTTTACATAACTTCTCCAGATCAGTGATGTACAGGTAGAACAGTAAAAAAGTCAGGCTGCCACTTCTTTTAAGAAGACAAAATGATACAAGATTTCAATAATGTACAGGAAATATATATTCACATATAAATTCACCTAGTAGCATAAGTATATAAAAATATCTAACAATTTAATTAACAAAAACCTTCATACCTGTAAATGTGAAATACCTGGAATACCACAAAAAAATGCCCAAAATAACAAAACAAAATATAATTTGTAGGCAGTGGCAAATATTTGCAAAGAATGGTCCTGGAATACTGGCGTTGTTCTTTACCATGTAATTTTTTTCCTAAAAAAACATAGAAATACGGAGCTGATAATGCAGGGAGGAAAATTTTTTGCTTAAGTATACACGGAAGACTTGCATTTCAGCATAAGGTCATCCACTCTTCAACGAAAGTGCACTCCTGTTTCTTCTTTCATTAAAAAGACTTTCAGCTTATCCTACTGCTTGAATTTGCAGTAACTGTGCTTCCTTACTTGCTGGAAGAGGTAACTGCTGTGTATAGATGTTCCTTTTCCATGTAAAAGTACACTGAGACCTACTAACTCTTCAGGAATCATGCCAAAATATGAGTCGCCAGACTCCAGCAGTTTGGAAGCTATGTCAGAATAGTTCAAAATGCTCTACAATGATTTTCAGTAAAAAGAAAACAACAGCTGTGGGTTAAGACTTTTAGGCCAAGTGAAGATGTGGAGAGGGATTTAAAACTCACAGTGGGTCTAATATGTCCAGGTAGCAGACACACAACTGGACCCACTTATAGGCCAATGACATCCCATTTCACAACAAATATTTCAAATTAAATAATATTTGGCCTAACTGCAGTGATGAATTCTGAATACAACTGATTCTCACCACCATGAGATAAAGGGCCACAGGGAATCTCAGCCAGCAAAGACCCTGTGTCTCTCATCCTATTCCATCTCCTCACTAGAGGAAAGCCTGCTCTCCATACCTTATTTCTACTCTTTTTTCTCTCACAAGACTTCAAGAAAGATAGAAAACCCTCTGGATCTGGGGCTCCATTAGAGGAAAATAGGACCAGCTCACTTGAAGTGGCATTTAAAAACCACACTTCCTCTCTAATTTGTCTGACAAAACCTGCCCAAGAGCAGCTCTGCTCTCCTACCTCTCTCCCTCATCTTCCCTGCTCCTTCCCTCCTCCGAAACCCATCCAAGCTGAACCCCAGCCTGTATCACCTTCTTGCCCTCAGAAACATTTTGGTAAGATAGTCCTCATCTGTACCACCCAAGCAGTGGGTGATCTGATACCTAAGCAGCGTGATTGAGATCCAGTTTGGGAAGGAGGTGCAGAAAAGAAGCAAAGAGGTGCCTGGAGGCCACTCACGCTTTCTACAACTTCCACAGCCTGTAAATCAATTTGCTGTTCCACTTGCAGTCAAACTACACTGGGAAATTTATCACTCCAAACCAAATGGAAGAGTGTGAAAGAAGCATTCCCCCCAAAGAAAATCATGTCTCTTAAATAAGCACTTATTTAGTACCTAATTCTGCCCTCTTATATCCTTGTATATTTTATAAGTCATAGTATTTAATTTTTCTTTTTTTAAACCGAGACTAAAGATCATTTTTACATATGATAGATGAGACAATCCTCAGTCCACTAATTTCTCTTGAATTCTTTGGAAAGGCTATGAAATATATATTTCTTATTCTTCTTTAACTATATGAATTAAGACTTCAGTGTGATACATTGTCACTGAAAACCTTTTGAGGTTCTGGCATCTTTTATCTCTATTATTCAATGAATAGATCTTTTAAAAATAAAAAAAAATATGCAAAGCTACTAAAGCAACAGTCTATAGCCCTTTTTATTTATCTGAGAACCAAATACTTTCTGACTACCCAAAGTACTTTTCCCATTGTTTGGTATCAATCCCTAGCACAGCTGATACTCGAGGCAGAGATTTTCAAAATGCTGCCTAAGGGATTTAAATGAGGATTATTTTTCTAAGTCTTCATTTTCTTCTTTCAATGAGCACCCTCAGCCTCTACCCCCATCTATTTTCCATTCCACATTAACAGATTAGAGCTCAAATCCCCTCTGGACAAAAAGATACTGCATCTCAATTTCAATTGCCAAAGTTTTGGAGCCACACAAGTTAGGAGGAAGCAATTCAGCTGCTAACTAGCAATTACACCTAACCCCTGCCATGCACTTTGCATCAGGGGGATCTCTTCTTCCGTGCAACCAGCAACCAGCCAAGATGAAATAGCATCAAGCTGCACCAGGGGAAGTTCAGGTTGGACATCAGGAGGAATTTCTTTCACTGAAAGGGTTGCCAAGGATTGCAATGAGCTGCCCAGGGAGGTGGTGGAGGTTTTTGAACAGTTCCATCCCTGGAACTGTTCAAAAAACCCTGGAAGTGGCCACTCAGTGCCATGGTTTGATTGACGAGGTGGTGATCAATCAAAGGTTGGACTCCATGATCTTGGAGGTCTGCTCCAACCTAATTGATTCAGTGACCCTCACATCCTTCAGTTATGTTTGTTGAGAAAAGCACACAAGCATAAGCTTAACTTTAAGCATGAACTCAGAGTTAAGCAAATAAGCAAAGATGGTTTCTTGATTTGGTGCCCGAAGAAAAGATATGCAGTATGCAGACATCTCAAGATGAAGATAAAGGTAAAGTTGGATTTTATACGGGAGCCTGGTCATTTCTCTGTGATTCAGATCAATTAGAATTATTCATCTATATACTTTTGAACATAGCACCCATTTCCCACTTTGGGCACTTAAATAACTTAAGGGAAATGGATGCTTTCCAGTAATTTCAGTCCTTGAAAGTACTCAGCGTTAAAAGGCATTCTTTGGCTGTTATAATTCTTCCAAATGCTCTGCTAATGGTTTTGGTTATGACTGTGGTCCTTGTCCAGAGAAGAACTAGAGAGGCTGCAGCTCCATTACCTTAGGAAGGTGATCTTCTGATCCAATTTTACTTTCTAATTAAAGCAGCCATAAAGAAATGTCTTTATCCATATTTACTTCATAGCTCTAATGTAACAGATTACTTTCTACCAATTCTAAATTATTTCAGCACCTCTCTATGTCAATCACACAATGCAAACTTATTTTAAGGCAGGGATTGCGTTTGTGGTTGGTGAGCGTGAAGCACTGATGAGCATAGAGAGGACTCCATGTCTGAAGCACTGCCTAAAAAAGCCAAAATATTCACATGTCCCAAGGATAAGGAAAAGTCCTGGTAGAATGGGAAGATTCCTGCTAGAAAAGCAAGCTGTGACTGCTGCAAGTTGATGTTTTCAGTGGAATCACAGGGACGATATTGCCTTTCTTTCAGATGCAGCTTGAGAGGAAATCACTTTGTTAATCAGCTTGGGTTTATATTTGTAATTACTGAAGCAAGCTGCTTTTTTGTCACTTTTGCCATTGCTTACTAAATGACTAAATATGATTTACAGTCTGCTATACTCGTAGATGTACAACATGTATAGTTTTATTTTCAGTTTGCAGAAAAAACAGGGTGACTCTTGTTCTGCTATGGGCAAACCATATTTTCTGAAAGGAATTACATAAAACAATGCAATTTCAAAGTAAGGGGATTTATTTTGGCTTTGCATGCATCTGATTTGTAGCTCTCATATTATGGAAAATTGTAGATTAATTATAGAAGCTATTAATTTGATGAATTAAGTGAAAATGAAAAAGAAAAATTGAGAAAATGGGACAGAGACTTGAGAAAGGGCTGTCTTCCATGGTCAGGGAACCTTGGAAGAAAAAGAGAAAAAAGATATGACCCATGGGAGACAAAAAATCACAGTAGGTTGTAATGTATACTGTTATTAGCATGACATTTACTGGCATTTCACTCATATTTGAATTTTTCACCATTTGCCCTTGCCCTCTCCCCTAAGAATGACTGCCAGTCCTACTATTACAATTTGCTATCTCTGCAAAGTGCAATTATATTTTAACACACATCCCTGATCCTTTTAATTATTATTATTTTTTCTAATTGGATGAATTTCTAATATAAGCTAAAACTAATGGTTTATAACTGTGCATAGTTTGTAGCTGATTGGACAGCACAGGTGATCAATAATTTTAATAATCTTGGCTACATTTGCATGCCACTATTTTATACAATTAAATATAAAATGAAAGAAATTAAACCCACAAATCTCAGTCAATTACTGAAGCAGATTATCTGTTTTCAAAGAGAATGGGCCAGATGCTCAGCTAATTTAAATCAGCTCAGCTCACTGATATTTACATCAAGAAACTGCCTCAGTATTTTAAATCCCTTTATCTCCAGTATGTAAAATACACAGAGAGCTATTTGGGACAAAAACTGTTCTCGTGTGATTGCTGATTACACTAAAGGTTGTAGTGTGTAGCAAGGTATACAGCACTATAGCAGGAGAGAAAATCTGCTTCCATATTTTTATCATTTACAAACTGAAATAAATATTATTATACATTATCAACACTCATTTTAAGACCGTTTACCACCGGGGTGCAAATTACAAGTTTACCCTGAATTAATAGATTTTCAAATATAATTTCTGAAATGTACATTTGTGTAAGACAAAGTGTTAAAGAAAATACTAAAACCTTCACGGAAATGTTTAAGACTTCTCCTTAAAAGCCTAATTGCTCCCTTTGGAGACATTATAATCTATTGAGTAAATACTTATTTATAGACTTTTTAATTGGTGGATTACATTAACAGATATAAGGATATATTTTGAAGGCAAGTATATTGACCTTATGGAGTCCAATACCTCCTTATATTTAGCACATTTACTGGCAGAAAATTCTATAAGTCTAATTATTAGTGAAATTGATTTTTACAACTTCTGCAAGATTGAGTTCACATATATTTAAAGGAAATATTGGCAAACTGTGTCTTTTCCCTAATAAACCATTAGGGACAGGAGCATTGCAGCCCTACTCTCAGCAGTTCCTAAGCAGTCAGAAACCCAGATCTTTATCCTTAGTCTCTGAATTGAACCACAACAAAAATAATAATAAAAATCTGTATTAGCATTCAAATTCAGCCTTCTTGGAGTAAGCTCAGGTGGGAGATCTGTCATTCAAAAAGAGGACAGCGGGAGCCTGGAGCTACCACTGCAGAACTCCTTCACCGTTTTAAACCTCCTCATAAATGAAGAACAGATAATGACAGAAGTCAAAGCATCAAGTCAGAGACAAGTTAAGAAGAGGGGAGTATCAGGACCCAACAGCCCAAACAACAAAAACCTCTGAATGTAAATGTGAGAAACAAAGGGCATAGCCTGGGGTGGGAAATACTTTTTTTTTCCCTCATAGTGTGTTTCCATGGGGTTATGCTCTACTGCTTTTTTTCAGATGCTCCATCAACAATTTTCTGTATGGGAAGCCCCTTTACTAATTAATTGTACTTTGGTGAAGAACAACTGGGGAATTGGCAATAAAGAGCCATTATAGGAAAGATCTTTTTATTATTGTGCTGTAAGAGACAGAAGCAGCACAATTTGGCAGATCACCTAATCTCTGTATTTCTCAGATCTCTATGTAGTTATTAGATGAAACTCTCCCCAAGCAAAAGGTTTGTGAGGTTACATTTACTTTTTCAGAGGAGGGGAATAAAAAATTATATTGGTAACTGCTCGGAAGGGCAGATCCCCCAGTAAGTAGGACAAGCAAAAAATATCAGAGACGAGTCTGGACAGTAGGTTCCATCAAAGCTGATAAAAAAGTTTGCAGACTGATGTTTTTTTCCTGCCTTTCAACAAAGCTAGACTTATAAATGGCATGGTCGAACAGATTCCATCAGCAGGTGGGAGTCAAAAATTAAAGCCCTGATTCCCAGCTTAGTCTTTCCTCTGTAGCAGCAAGCTCAGGCAGTAGAGGTTATTGAACCGGATAAAAAGACAAATGTGTTGCTTCCTCCCAGACACAGCTTGTATTATGCATCACTGTCAAAAAGCCTGAATAAAAGACCTTGTCTTGGTGTATAAATCCCCTGGTGTCTGTACCACTCTCATGAAATTCTTGAGTGCAAAACTTGTGTGAAAAGTTACTACATAAAAGAGAGATGGTTGGTTACGCAGCAACACCTGCTATTGACAGCGGCCTTGAAAATCAGCTGGGCTTGCCAACAGGGGCATCAGCTGTACTTCAAAATGCTTCCTTTGACTGAGAAACAGTGAAAAGAGGGAGTAAGGAAGAAGCAGGATGAGAAGGTGCAATAACCAAGCCACTGCTCACTCCTGCAGCCACCAGCTCAAAGCAGGAGTTTGAGAGTGCCATGACTGCTCCTGAGCGGAGTGGCTGTACGCTCACAGCCAAACCCTGGTGACTCCCAATGCCTCCTTCTTCCTTCTCATTCTAGGCACAAGGTAGAGAGCAAATCAGAAATCACCAAGACAACCTTGGGGTTTCCACCTCGCCTTCCTCTTGGGCCTTAGCTGCTCTCTGAGAAGAAGAAAGCAGAAATGGAAGCCAGACTTTACAGCTATTGGCTGGGAGCCAGAACAGCAGCTAATGTTGCTGAAGTCTGAGCCATGGTTTGATTAGATGGTGGAAATGCCTCCCCCCATTTTTTCTTCCCCTTGAGATGAGTGTATGTAATTTTTTGAGTTACAAGACTTACTTATAAAATTATTTAGAACCTCAGATATTGTGTATACATCATTTACATGACACACACATATATATATGCCATGCATGTCACACCTAAGCATACATGATCTTTCCACAAACCAAAGTGAAAAACAAGTAGGTAATTTGTAAAAATCATCTTCTATGCCTAGATGGGCATAGTTTCTGTGAATTGATGAGATAATCAATCTTACAGAGAAACATTCCCAAGGCAGCCACTTCTTCCACCAAGCCCATATAAGAGACTTTATAGAATTCAGCAACTGGTTGCTTACGACGTGATAAAGAAAAAGACATCCACAGAGGAAAAAGAAATGTGAATATGCAGAGGCAAAGATTTCCAATTAAAATTGCAAGAGAGGGGTAAGAGGTATATAAGAAGGATCTTAAAGCACAGATTTCATTTCCACCTATTGCCACATAATATTTGTTCATTAAATTTAGAAAGCAGCAAGCCTTGAACTACTTTGTCTTATGAGTTGCTGATGCCACACGTTTCTGTTATATTTTCTGGGTTTTATCTTGTTTTTTTCCTCTGGGTCTTGTTACATAACTTTTCAGGTTTTGATAAACACTCCTGAATGTGCTGCCTAGAAGATGCTATTAACATGCTAAGAACATCTGGAAAGAGAATATTAACAGAAACAAAGAGGACCAATCCATAGCTAGACATGTTATATGTTAAAATCCACAATTAATTTAGTACAGATACAGATACACATCTCTGGGAGAATGAAGAGATTCCCTTACGCCACGCTGATGCTTTCCACTGCTTGATGTTGCTGCAGCTGTACAGTCCCAACCCATTGCAGCACCTTTAACTCTGTAATACTATGCCTTTTTCTCTTCCTTTCTGAAAATGATTAGAAAAGGCACCCATGTGCTTCTTTCCAAATGCCAGCACATAATTTGTGTATTTTATACTGTATTGCATGCAAAATTTCAAAGAAAAAAGACAATTAGGAATTGGAGATTTTTTTTATCAAGTCTGGACTGCTTGGGCAAGTCTTTTTTGCTGTTTCCCTTTACCATTCTTTGCCAAATTTGTTTCTGCTTTACAAATGTTTGATGCAACAGTCTGCTTCTTTTTATGCTACAAGGGACCAAGGACACTCATCTAGAGATTCACATATTTGTTATGATTCAAGTGTAATTTCTACTAGCCAAAATAATGTTTAAAAGTCATATCCTATTTTCTTGATCTACATTGTAGTATACATGGATACATCATATAAAAACAATTGCCTTTAAAGAGTAGTCAAAAATCAACAGTATGCAAATTTTAAATTAATAAAAATTCAAATTTTTGTTCTGTTAGGAATTTAAGATTATTTTAAGCACCTCAGTGTTACTCTGGAGTTCTGAACCAGGCTCTGCTTGGTGGTGCCCAGCACTGGGACAAAAGGCCAAGGGCAAAAAGAGATGCCCAGGAAGTTCCACCTGAACATGAGGAAGAACTTCTGTCCTGCACAGTGACCAAGCACTGGAACAGATCACCCAGAGAGGGTGTGGAGTCTTCCTCACTGGAGATATTCCAGAACCATCTCAACACAATCCTGTGCCATTTGCTCCGGGATGACCCTGCTTGAGCAGGACCAGATGATCCATTGTGGCCCCTTCCAACATGACCCATTCTGGGATTCTGTGATATTTCTATACTTCTTACTTCATAGAGGTTATTGAAACAGGAAAATCCTAAGTCTCTTCAGATGCTGCACAGAAATGAAAATCAGTCTTTTTACAATAAAAAGTGATGTAGTATTTCTACACTGATCACCCTGGAATGATAGTCCTTAGGTTTTCTCCACCGCCACTTGAATTTTGGAGGAAGAACACAGACAAGGCCCAAGAGAGAAAAACATTCCTTCTCTTACCAACCAAGAGGGAACAAAGTACACTGTTTACTTAAGGATGGTGCATTCTGCACTTTCCAGAAAGAGGAAATCCCCTGGGAGTAGTGCATACATTTTTTATAGTTTTCTGATGAATGAGTGATGCACTGGTATAAAACATCAGCAAAAATCCCTCCCACTGATGCACTTCCTCTGACAAGCTGCAGTTACACCATTTCCTCCTCAGTCTTCAGTCCTTATTTCTGTTATTTTCCAGTATTCTGTTTTCAAACAAAAAAACCGGAGCAAATAGAATTGCTAGATTGATAAAGGTAACAAACTTTTAAAGGTAGTGCTTAACATAACACTGCTTGCAGTCTAACTTTGTGCTGTTTCCAGCAGGCACTGCTGAAAGGGTCTGAGCATTCAGGCATGCTGCTGCCCCATCGCAGGTGATAGAGCTGCTTCAACATGATAAATTCTTTTGGAGGCAAGCATAAAAAAGCTTTGATTCATATACACTGAAACTTGTTATAAGTAATGAATGATTTAGATGGAACACATTTAGCACTGTCTCGGAACGAACATTTATTACAAACATACCACAACATCTAAAGCAGTGGCAGATAGCACACCATCAATCAGAGCAGACCACCAAAACAAATTGTGCCTCATAAACTACTTTAATATGTCACACAGCTTCCAAATATACATCACTGATCCATTTGTTACAAGGCCGAGGCTACTTTTTCACTGACAAGTCAATGACATTTGGTATTTTCATTTATGTGCGATATCACAATGAATCTAAGGACTCCATTCACCCAAAATTGGGTTCCTGCGAGCACTGGCCTTTAATGCTACTCAGATTTGCACAGTTCTGCACACATGGATCTTGGTAACGATGCCTGTCCACAAAGACCCATTTGCTCACGGACTTTGTCTGTATACTTTTGCAGCATCTTGCTAACTATTTCAAGTCCTCAAGCTGCAGTTCCCTCTGTACCCATGCAAAATTTATGGCCCATACTGATAAGAGCAGGCAGCAGCACAGTAGCGGTTTTAAAGGGCATATGTTACATGCTGGAGAACAGATTTTTCAACTCATTTTGAAGAAACGGTTGAGGAAGGTATGTCTACCTCTTCTCCTTCAATATCAGCAGAAATGCCTATAAAATAGTTCTGCCACAGTACAAGAAAAAATTTTGGTCTGACAGCCTGCACAGGCTTAAAGCTTCTGCATTTATATTTAAGGTCTGTACTAAAGCATAGCTAATATTAAAAACGTTTCTTTTCTAGTGTGAGGATTAATCAAACAGTATAAACCACCAAAAATGAACACTTCGTCCTCCATCTCGATGCACTTCTAGAGGTATAACTGACAAGCTCTGCTTAAGAAAAATGCCTGAGTGCTGTAAATGCAAATTTAAGAACCTGGATTTCAAACAGTTGTTAAGAAACCTGTGTCAGAACAAATTTGGACTGAGTGGGGGATTAAGAAGTTAAGAGTCTTGTTTATTAGATTTCCAAAAACCTGTAATGTATTTCCTAGACAAACATCTCTTCTTGTCCCTCAAACAGGACTGGAAAGCATACAGTTCACATGAAGTTTGATGTAAACAGTCTCAAGGGATTTCCATCCCATAAATTCAGGGCGCTAGGATAATGAGTTACCTGGTATGATTTCTCCCCAGTACACACTGAATACTCTTTTGGTCCTCTGCAAACTGCTGCTGTATCCAGCAGAGACAGAGAACCCATCAGAGGCAGCACAGCTGGGTGGGACACGCAGGACCAGCACATGCTGCCCAGAGACAATGAGCAAAGCTTTGCTAGGGCAGTACCAGTGCTGGGCTGACACAAAGACATATTGCAAACAACTTTCAACTCACGTGTTTCCCAACAAATTCTCAGTTTACATTTTAAACCCAATTCATCACGCATTCTTTACCTGCTGCTTCTCCTGAACTGAGTGTTTCAAGTGTCTGAAATTTTAAGGAAGTTCACATTTTTATCAGATATTTTTCAGTCCTCTTTGAAAGTCAGTGATACCCTGTCTCATTTATTTTTAAATATCAAATGTTACCATTTAAACTCTATAATGTGTCATTGATCTGCACGTTAAGTGTCCACTGAAATCAATGGCCTGTTCAGTGTACAAAAATCAATGGCAGGGTATAATCCTAAATAAGTATTCTACACACAAAACTCTGTGATGCCACCTTGATTTCAGTCCTTCACATATGGCTACTCAAGGCAAAATACTTATTAATGTAATACTAGTAACAAAGAAGGTAAGCAAACTGATAAAATTAATGGCAAGTGCGGTGGCATTAGTGGTGTGAGCAGTGTAAATAATTAGTCAAAACATTTCTAACACTTTTAGAGGATATTATAAGAATAAATAAGACAAGTCATTATGATTTTCCTAAGTATATGATAATAATTCTGTATATCCTAGATTTGTGCCGCAGCCAAGACAAAGTAATAACTTTCTGACACCTATTGTGAAGGCTGAATAATTCCGTATCATGTTGAGATCCAAGAAATCACTCATCTGCAGTATGACAAGCCATCATGAAAATCTTGGGTTGTGAAGCCTGAATGAGCCATAGACAGACAGACAGACAGACAAAGAATGGATCTCTTTAGGTTGTGTTTCACTGTCATTGCCAACGGTGTGGACCGAAAGCATCCCCAGTGGGTAGCCCCAGCCACTCTGCTTTCACCAGGGGTTTCATGATCAGCTCAGAGCTGCTCTGCAAAGCTCTCAGCACACAGAGGGAGCACACACAGCACTGGTTCAAAAGGAACATAATATGTCATGACTTAATAGTGTTTGATTTCTCCCCAGTGGTTTTTAAGGCTAGAGAGCTGACCTCCTTCCTCCCTTGGTGCTCGACTGTTGACATCTCAATGTTCTTCCTTGATTAACCAAACCTCATCCTCCACTTTATTCCTTAAGCCTGGTTTTTCAAAGACTGCTCTTACTGCTTAAGAAAAGGAAGAAAAAAGAATTGGACAAGACAGCTACATAGGACCCTTGGTGAGATTGGGGGCTAAAATCCCACACCAGGCTTGGCAGCTGTGATAATGATGTATAATTTAATTGAAGCTATACTGTGAGCCTCAAAAGGACTTCAGACCTTTTCCCATGTTTATATATTATTCAGGCTAATGGCAACCCTGAAATAGAAAAAGCTTCTTATCTCTTAAAACTTTTATTGCAGCGAGTTCAAAACGCACAAAGCTGAGTGCTGGTCTGTCTGCTTTAATGCAAAGTGAAAGGAGGCTGTTTCCAGCACACTTTTGCATCGCTGTCTTGGCAAAAAGACAGATGGGACTGGATGCCTTAGAAACCAGGGATGCCATGGCATGCACAAGAAATTTAAAGGTTTGAGTTATCGTTAAACTTAAAATATGTTATCTATGTCTGGCCATTATTTGTTTTCACTTTTTTTTTTTCCCAACGCAAGTTCATAGAAAAAATATAAATCCCATTAGACAAGACAAAAATCTATAGCAATCAATACAAATGGCACCTCCTTTGCATTCTGTGCAAGTTAAATGACAGATCTTGCTGCACATTTAATGCTGTTACAAAAGCCTGTGTCTACAGGGTTTTTGAAAACTAACAGGATAATTTACGGAAGGATGACAAGAGGCTTATTAGCAGTTGTGTTGTCTGGTGCACATTCATCCTGCAGACCAAGCAGCAAAAAGGGATCACTCTTCAAGCTGGGCTTCAGTCTATGCTCAACTTACATGTGCAAGGAATAGAGGAATAAATCAGGAATCTTCATAGGAAGGTTTTTGCTTCCAGCCATTGTTTATACAATAATGCAAAATTGGAACTCAACATAATACAAGTGCACATGCCTACATAAAAAAATAATATATGTATAATCAAATAATGTAACCCCAAATCACATCTGAAGAAGACGGTGGTCACAGAAAGTCAGTAAGGAATTCTTCAAATTATTTACCTTTCAGAATGCATAGCAAAATCTCCCCCTGTGGTGACTGTCTGTAGGTATTGTGGTGATCGATGAATCACACAGCTCATCTCGTGATCTTTCCCAATACACAAAGACAATGCAAGTGCCATTAAACATATCAGTCACTGCTGCATTTCTGCTGAAGAGATTATGAACAGATACATTCGGAGCTAGCGACTGCCCTTGCCATGAATCAAAAATGTGTACTGCTAAACTGATTTAGGGCCTCCAACTACGTTATCTGTAAAATGAAATTACCATGTTCTTTGTTTGGAAAGGGAATTGAAAAGACCAATATAGATCAAGTAAATTTACATGCATAATACATTACATTATCCTGCGTTCTCAACACATCTCACTTTCTCTACATGAGGTGCACTTTTTGAGAGCAAATGCAAGCTTTTGTAACACAGCTTCTGTTTAAACTAGGCTTTAAGCAAGTTTATGAAGTAGCTGTGTCAGAGAATTCGTAAAAGACAACACATCTTCTGTAGTTTGAATGGTACAAAAACTCTCACCAACTACTGTGTTCCTTTCAGACTGAAGAGCAATAATATACCAAAGGGCACCAAAAAGGAAATTAGTCAAGATGCTGAGCCATATTTTCCCAAGAATATAAATTAAGCAAAGCATATTATCAGGAACAAAAATGTATCTACATGCTCCTCATGATCTGTTATATTGTCTCTAACTCTCTCTATAGGAATAATTCAAGGTAACATTTCTTATTAGTAGGTTTTCTTTCTATTTAAATACAGTGAAAAAGCTATTAAAAATGATTGAAAGAAATTAATAACTCTCTGATAAATAACCTCTTCAGATAACCACGTGTAAAAGGTCTTCTAAAAATTAGAAAATAATTGACAAGGAGAAGAAACTGTGCACTGAACGTGAAGATCAAAGGAAATGAGGAACAACATAACCAACATGCAGACATAAAAATGCCAGTCATTGGTGCCCAGGAGCTGTAATGCAGAACAAGCTCGTAAGAGAGCTCAAAGAGTGAAATTCTATTAACGTTGGATTTTAAAATATATCCTATGTGGGGCTGCTGTAGAAAGAGTAAAGTGAGACCATATTAAACAGAGAATTTATCCTCACAGTAGAAGAGCCAATGCATTAACAAGTAAATTAGGGGGGAAAAAAGGAAGTAGAAACAGTGGATGTTCCTCCTAAAACACAGAGAGGTTGAAATTAATTTTATTTCATTATTATCCAAGAGGCTTTTTTCTCAGACTACCAAAAATTGAGTCTTTGCCCTGACTCAGAGTGCAGAGCGTCTCTGTCTCCACACACTGCACCAGCAGGCTCCACCACCAGCTTTAGAGAAGTGTCCTTCATAACTCTCCTGCAACTCCATTCTTCAACTCCCACAGTCCTGGTCTTTAAAATATATTTTTTCCTTCAAAACATAATATTCAACAGCAGGAAGGAATTGACTAAGCGAGGCTGATTCTTTAGTTCTCTTCCTATTTCCCTTCTGCTGATCTTCAACACTCAAAAGCAGAAGATGGCAAATTCAAAAATAAATATGGAAATAAAATTTCAGTACAGCAAAGAGTCATATTCTTTTCTTCGACAGTGACTACCAACAGCTAGAACATTACTCAGATTTCAAGACTGTCACTTTTTTGAAGCAGAAGCCAAAAAGTCTAGCATTGGGGAAAAAAAACCCCACCAAAACTGCAAACTTGAAAACTGACTTTTGTGCAGATTTTAATGAACTTTTTACCCTTCACCATGCTCTGTAACCTCAAACTATTTTAAGCATGCATTTATTCTTTTTATTATTAAACATGTATTATTAATCTGAGTTTTACTTCTTTGAAATGACACAAATTGAAAATTATTGAATTAAGAGATTCTTGACATCAGAGCAGACAGTAATTCATTAAAACATGCTGTCTCCTAGTGTACAAACCCTTATCAAGTCCATGGATAATCAAACAGACAGATAACAATAAATAGCTCAGCCAGACCCCTCACAGGACAATGGATAGCAAATAAGGAGTGTAGACAAATTCCCAAGCTTTACAAAATCACCAGCAGTATGAAATCACCCCAGCTAGCGGGAACTGCATCAGTGTCACAATTTTTCCTCTGTCTTCATCAGCCTCAGGACTTTTCCATGCTCCTGTCTCCAGACCAGTCTTTTCCAACAGATTTGATCTGTTTGTAGACAAGGACTACTCAGTAAGAACTGTCATGATTGATTATCAAATAGATGATACCACAGCTAAGACTCACATGTAGAATTTCCTCTCATTTAAAGTGGCACAATTCTAGAAATTTCAGTGGAATTAGTCCTGCCTGTAAGAAAGATGCTGAGTACATTCCAGATACTAACCTCAGACACACCAACACCTCAGTTCTTCTCAAGCAAGGACAAGAAATAAGACACAATCTTATATCTGCAGAAGACAGTTAGCCAGGGGCATCCCTCAAGGGCTATTTTCTGTATCATATGCCAACCTTTTAAACCAGAAGCTCCAGATTTAGTATCTCAACTGCTTTCCAGAGGAATGCTGAATGTGGTGAGTGAAGAACAGGGTCTCCCTGCCTCTTTTCTGGACATAAAAGAAATTAGGAACACTATCTGTGATTTCTCAATATGAGCACTAATTATACTGAAATTATGATAATGGAGTTCAAAATTTTCACGTCAGTAAGATTTTAAAATGTAACTAAAAAATGCTTTTTGAAATACACAACCTAAGACTTGATAATGTTTTTATTTGTGTGTGTCTGCCACTGCCTTTTACTCATACAGCCCTGCAGCAGCTTTCTCTAGGATTTCTAAGGAACCTTCACCTTCATGGGAGAAGAAATCTAGTGACATGCTCAAATAGCATGAAAGTTCTCTCCCAAATGTTCTATAATCAGACAAAAACCCTTCGATATCTCTCAAAAACACTTCCTCTAATTTTCAGGAAAAAACTGTGGATTTTTCTTTTCTCATTTATATTCTCCTATATCAAATACTACATACACTTCCATTTCTTCTAACAATAAGGTTCAAAGCAGTGGGCAAACCATTTGCTCCTTTACTCCTCTTTACAGAGCCAAGGATCCCTTTTGCTGTTTTTACACTGTCAGTACAATGGACCTACAAACTAGGTTTAATTACCAATCCAGAGGCACCCATCCCAAGCAGTGCGGTCAATCTGTGATTTTTCTCTCTCTGAGCTTTCCAAAATTACCCAGAGCACTTTTAATGAACACACAAAGCCCAGCTGGTAGAAAGTTGTTAACTAAAGCAAAGTGTGGTGTTAATGAGAACACTTTTCCAGCCTCCTCCACGGGCAGGACAGTGAAGAATTTGCTGCTCCTTTGCACCACCATAGATCTGTCCCATGCTTGGAACCACAACAGGAATTTCACTGGTGACATCTCATCACAAATTACATGAGCGTGGAAACCACAGAGCTGTGCCCAAGGCTGAAAGGAAGCAGGGAGGCTGTGAGGGGTGTTGGTGTTCAGAGGATGTAGGAACCCAGAGTAAAGAGGGTTACACTCAGGCATATCAAAACTTGGATTTTTGTGAGGGCTGAGAGTCCTTGTGTCCGGCAGCTTCTGCTGAGTGATCGGCATCTCGAGAAACAAAACTGGATTTTCTCTCTCTCTTGTTTTTTTCCATTATTTTAAGTTTGTTCATGCAAGGAAACACAGTAATGAAAAACACTGGTTTTGAGGGAAAACCTTAGGAAAAAACCCCAACTTTTTTACTGCACTTCAGTTCTCTGTGCAATATAGTTCTACAACCATGAAGTTGGTATACTATTCAGCTAGGAGGATGATACATTTCAAACCTAGTAGGATGAAATCAGTGCTAGGATGAGAGCTAACATGACACAATTCAGCCAAGAACAAGATTTTAGGACTGAGATATAAGTGACTGAAAAAGTACTGAAGATACTCTTAGTATTGAACAGAAGCTCTGAAAGAAGATCTTTACATTGTTGGGGGTTCAAGCAACATTTACCAAAACTAACTAATCTGTAACATCATCCATCCCTCCCCCCTATTTTGAATGTACTAAGGAAAGAAGTTTTCCTGAGGTTATTTAGTAATGGCTCTTGAAAGAAGTAATGCACTCTGAGTATTCCTTAGATCATGCTTTGAAGTAAAAAATCAATAGTGTTTAACTGATGAACAGCATTTCCTTTGAAAATTTGTAGAAAGGGAAAGCCAAAATAACATTTTCTCAGCCATTCTGGTATGTGTTTAAGCCTGTTCATCAGTTTGAAAGTGCACATCTGATCTGTGCTCTTTCAACACCTAAAGGCAATGTACACGTGCTCATTTTATTCATGGACAAAAGTAAAGAGAGTTTGCTTGTACTTGCTGCTTTTCTAATGTCGATGCTTTATGGTGGCTCCAAAACCTGCTCAACACAAAAAAATATGCAAATAACCAAAGGAGAGGAACGTGTATGCATGGGGGTCGAAGCGGTATTTAAATATTCCTTCTGGTTTATAACTGTTTGATCAACATAGTTTTTAATATGATAGCAAACACTTCAAGCAATGCTCCAAGCACAGGATGTGGACATAGGATTCAAAGGAAGGTGCCACCTTATTAGCTTTTTTTTTTCCCCTGGATAGTCTGGAGCTGCAGGGTGAAGTTATGTGTCAGCTTGAACTTCCCTAAATCGAGCCATGATCACCATCTTTTCCTTTTTGGTCATAGCCCTCTTGTGTCCCAAGCTCCCCTGTGAGCCGAGGGTGTGCAAACGAAGGAATTCCATCAGCTAAATGAAAGCCATCCTCTCTTACGTGGCCAACTCCTGCCTGGATCAGCTCCCTGAGCAGGGCTGCCAGCAGATGGGCACCAGCACTGGAACCAGGGGATGAGACACAGGGAGATCCTGCTGACCCTCAGAAGTCAAAGGAGACTGAGAACCTGGCTCAGGCTGCTTCCATCTGCCAAAGGATGGCAGCCCCTTCTCAACAGTGGCTGGAAAAACTCTTCCAGCCTATGTTTTAGTCACTGCTGTTTAGTTTTGTGACAACACTGGTCTGCTCTTAAGTAGATGTTACACTTCCCCCACGTTTTTCCCCTTGTGACTGGAAAAGTCACATTATTTTCCCTCCCTTGCAGTGGAGAAGAAAACTCTCACAAGCTTTCTTTTCCATTGCTCCCAACTCCACTGTCTCTGCCTGTATGAGACTGAGTACAGGTTGCCAAACTTCTGTAAAGTATTTCAAATGTCTTCAAAGAGATGAAAAGTAGACAAGCATATATTCCATTTATTCCGACAGAATATGTGCAGGAATAGCTTCTTGCATCCCCAGAGTCCTTTTGAATCCAGATTTTACTCTGAAAAAAGTGGTGTAAAAGAAGGTGCAAAAATTTGTTTGCTATCATGATAGGGGCTAAATCTAGACTTTAAAGAAAACAGAAGACTAAATAAAACCCAGTTAATTTCACAGTCACTCTGTATTCCAAATACATAACTCTTTTTCCTTTTAAGAATATTCAAAGCAAAACTATTAGAACATCTTTGGTACATCAAATCACATACTGTGTGTAGTCATATGCTTTATATACTTGCAGTCAAACTAAAACTGCAGATCCACACTTACAGTACTCAGTTTCTAAAATTAGACTCTTAGATCCTTAGCTATGCACAAACCACCTCCTCAAATATATCAAGCTTCCTCTGAAGTTAAAAAAATTGTGGGTTTCTTACTACTCAAAATCAGGTTGCTGCTATGAAACATAGGGAAATACTTTTAGGACCCTGGGTCTGAAACTTTTGGTGAGCATTTCATAAGCTTTTCCAACACAGAAGAGCATGGCAGCACATTTAATCTCTCATTATTTAAGAAATACTGTTAGTCATACAACATGATAACGTCTTAAAAAATAATTCATGCAGTTTATCCCTGAAATTACTGAAAATAAATTACTTAAATTACATGAATGGCAAACGATATAAAGTGTTATGCTTAAAATCACATCAAGTAAACAGTGAATCATCCCAGCACAGCTGGCTGTGCTCTACAAGTGCTGCAACTCAACCACCACATCAAAAGCTCCACATCCACCCAGACCCCTCCTGGCTCCCAGTAACTCACACTGAAACTCAGGCTACCTGGGCCACATAAATGCCTAAATCTACCTGAATTTTTTCAATATTTAAACTACTGTTGGTCTACTACACATACCCTAAATAATACATGTGCTGATCAATCTATAGGGAGACTGAATCTGAGGCACAGAGCTTTGTGTCACCCTCGCCACTATCACCTTGCCAGCGACACTTAAGATTTCTAACACTGGTCCCTTTTGCCATAAAAATGATTAAACTGCAATAGAGCTGAAATTGGAACTGAAATATAAGGCTGGATCACTTGCATAATAAACTTTGATTTAGTCATTAAAGAGATTATTGCTTCACTTCCCTGTAGACAGTAAGGACAGGCACCACCCTCATCTAGCTCTGTGGGGTGATGCCCTGTGGTTCCATTTTACTTTTATTTCTCCAATTTTATCATAAGTAAATCAAATCACTCTAAGTTCTGAAAATGGATTTTTTTTTTTTTTTGGTGAAGCACAAATGGGCAGCTTAGTTCCCAGTCTACAAATTCTCCCAGATGCCACTGGACAGACACAAAGCATATCCACGTGCATTTGGCTGGATACACTTAAACCTTTTTTCCCCCTCTCTATGTACATTACAAAGATATATGACAAAGATATATGACAAAGTGAAAACACTACTGAAAGAAATTCAGAAGGGGATAGGCATTAGCAATGCCTAAAATCTGCCTTCTGATTTAAGATAAACTCAAAACAATACTCAATCTTCTTTTCCTAGTTTTTTGGTCTCCCTATTATAAATCCTTCTTATAAACTTGAACCACGGTGTGTTATTTAAGCTTAAAAGGAAAAAAAAAATCCAGTTGATTTGTACTTCCAGGTTCTCCTTTTAGACTCCAGTTTATCTTGATCATTAGTTTATAAATCCCAGTTTAAAGCACATTTACAGACTGCATTCCAATGAATCATTCTGAAAGGTTTTCTGGCGTGCAGACTTAAAAACAGATAGAAAAGAAAATAGTATCTTTATGTTTCTCTGGACCCACACACAGGACTCATTTCACTCCCTGACACCTGACTTTGCAACTAAATCAGGAGCAGTTTTCTACCCATAAGTCCATTTCTTTTAGTTGTATGTGGGTGGCCATTTTTTCTTTTTTGTGAGTTCCAAGGAGAAAAACACAAGTTAACAGAGCTGGTTTTGTCATAAATACAGAATTATACAGCAAGACCACAGGAAATGTCTTCTCAGAGCTTGTAACTTCAGCAATGATGTCTTTATTAATTGCACCAGGAAATTTTCCAGATGCATTACCTTGTACTGATCATGACCAAGGCCAACACAGACCCAAGACCAACACTTTCCACAGATGCCTACACTTTGCAGCACTTTTGGAACAAAATGTGGTATGGAAAAGCTAGAGGATGGTCTAGATCAGCTGTTGCTGCCCACCAGCCGATTGACTTCAGCACAGGCAATAGGTGAGCCATACAGTGCATTTCCAGCTGCACATGTCCAGCTTCATGGAGCTGGAAGTTGGTTTGCAGGTCTCTGGCTCTCTGGAACCTCTTAAAAATAAAAGCTAATAATAATAATAATAAAAAAAATCTGTTGCCATTTTGGGATGGGCTCCCCACTGAGCAGCAGTAGAGAAGTTTGCACTCTGACATCTCACTGAGTGATGAATTCCACGTGCACACCGACAAAAACAACTCACAGCACTGAGATATGGGCAAAAGCTGATTCTTAATGGGTAATGGAAAGGGGAGGTGCCCACATTCTGTTCTGGAGGCCAGAAATGCACACACTGCATGACATTACAGCTGTGCTCTGACAGATCCTGAGCTTGGAGCTCTCCCCAGCAAGCAGAAATCCTCTTCAAGGCATACAACTCTCACAGTAACATCACGTATGAAGCAAACCACTGGACAGCAGGCATGCCGAGTTTTTTGCTGATTCAGAGCTCTGAGTAAACAAGACAAATTGCTTCTTGGCCTCCTTGAAACAGGTATCTTCCTTATATTTTGTTTCAGCGGCAAAAAAACACTTCTAAGAACAGCAAAAGCCCATATTAAGATATTTTCTGCAGTTAGGTTCATGGGTTATTTTCTACCCATAATAAAAATTCAGCTCTTTGCCTCTGTCTGAGAGACCAAACCAATACAACCCTCATTTACCAGATTTAATTGAAAATGGGAGAAAGGGAAAAAAGTTAACAGCATTTTTTAACTCCCAGGAACTTGACAGTGACATATATTCTTAACTCACATACCTCTGAGAAGAGGTCATGCTGCCCAGAGTAAATAACAGCTTGTAATTTGCAACGAGGGTACCCCAGCAGCAGCACTGTGAGATACAAGTGATAATGTGATTTACAGGACCAGGAAATAATTTTCAGATATATGTGCTGCATTAACAATCCAGGTTAAGCGTGTGCTGCAACTTTTCCCTTGAAGGTACAGTAGGTGGAAGATTAAATGCAACAAAAGGAAATGTCGAGGGGGGAGGGAGGAGCCTCCTGCTGAGATGTTGTGATAAATTATTAAAACTTCTTTTTAATGTTGATGCTACTCTTTAACCTCAGATCACAATACTGACAGCAGATAAAAACTGGAAGTGCTATTAAAGCTGTGATAAACACACCATGCTGTGGCAACACTTGTAAGGAGAAAAAAAAAAAAAAGTAAAAAAATCCTGGGGGTGCCTCCAATCAGCAACATCAAGAAACAACCAGGGAGAAAATATCAAGCTATCCACAATCCACAGTCCCTCAGTCCAAACATTTATGAGATACCATTTATGCTCACTGAGCTATATTAGATTATGAGACCTCAATAACCCATGTTTTCCATAAACAAATGTCATGCAAGGAAGCAAAACAAAGTGAACTTTATGAAAAGGCACATTTAGTGAACTGCTCACAGCACACACAGGGTAAATCTTCTCAGCAGTTTTTAACAGAAGAGGAAAATGGATTGCTGCCTTCAAAAATCATAAGTGTTTTCTCAACACAGCATTTTTTTCGATAAAGTTAATGCAATTTATCTTTATTAACACATCAACACTGACATAGCCAGTCAGCCAATTAGTGCTGCTGGCAGTGCATTTCACAACATCCACGTACTCTAGAAAAATGTCTGTCTAGTCATTTTTACCACATACACTAACAATTCTGCACTCAAAATAGGCTTCTTGCTTTCTCTCTCTCATTCTCCAGCACTGTAGCCCCCTATGAAGGGGGCAACATCACTTCCAATAAAGCCACAAGAGTCCCAGAGGCTCCATAATGAAAAGAACAATCTGAATTCTCACAATCCAAAAAAACCCCACAAAATTTCTAAATGGCTTACATTTATCTGTATCAAGGCCTTAAACATTATTCTGCTAATGGTACAATGCAAAGCAAAAATTCCTGCAAGGAATGCATACCTTACACAGAGTCAGCCAAGCAAACTAACAAGAAAACAAATTAAACTCCATGCTCTCTTTTTAGCATCCTATTGCAAGCCCACACAGCAACCTGCAATCTGAGTCACTCAAAATAGCATAGGTATTCTCCTTAGGTTACTTTTAATACAGCTTTTTAGAATCTTACCCAAACATCCATCACAAAACTTTTCCTTTCCACTTACCCCCCTTCCAGTGTTTGCCTTTGGTCCTGCTAAGCTTGCTCAGGGTTGGTCCAGAGTAGAGCAACATCAAAATGAAAAGAAGTTCGAGCATAGTGATTTTCCCCCTTTTCAATGGTAACAACATTTCCACAAGTTATTAAAAAAAAAACCATTAAAAAAAAAAATTAAAAAATCTTACATCTTCTCCCCCACTTTGTGCTTACTTAGGGAAGAGTGATTAATCATTGAAAAATTAGAGCAAGGAGTAGCTTTGCTCTTCTCAGACGTTGAAGTAATATTTCAGTGATGTAGCCCTGAGGAAAGCCACATTTCTCACTGATCCGATTTCTCCCACACAACATGCAGCCAGCACCGCTGCTACTACAGCAGCTATAAAATAATTTCTGCTCCTCACTTTGGTTTCTGTGGGAATATATTCCTCAGCTTGCAGCGTGAGCTTGATTGAAAATGATAAATACAGTAATGCTTGTGTCCAGCAGAAAAGAGAAAAGATGTCAGGATTGTGAAAAAAGATGAGAAGCAGTTGTACTGACAGCTTTAAGCCTGACTGTCTGATCCTAATAGCTGTGCAACCAACCAAATTGCTCTTTTAAGAGTAATAAGGCTTCAGTGAAAGCTGGTGTCACTGCCACTTGGGTAGGTAGTGCAGGGCTTGAAAATCACCAAGGAACCTGCTGGAGATAACGACTGCCACGGTCCCAGCTCCGAGCGCAGAGGGCTGAGCAGAATACAGTATGCACAGGGAGCATTTAATCTCTATTGTGTGCAGGAGATTTCCTGCTTTGCACCGTGCCACTGCTCAGGACTTTGCACTGCATTTTCTTAAGGCTTCAGTTCATATTTTAAACTAAAATGCAAGCTTCAGCACACTAATTACTTGCAGCATTTCTGAATTATTGCATGGGAAAACCCCTGCATGCCTTTTTTTTTTTTTTTTTTTCCCAAGTAGCAAACAGGAAGAACAAATCTTTAGCAGGAGCAGCAATCTTTTTGCTGCACAGAGCAGCTATGCATTTTATATTTTCATACTGCCTATCCTTAGGATCTCCAAAATCCAGGGGGCGGGAGCACAGGGTGGAGAGGGAAGGAAAGAGAAAGGGGACATTCAGAAGAGCACATATTTTCAAAATAACAGACTGCAGTAAATTTTTCCTTTAATAGGTGTTACTGCCACAGAAATAATAGAGCTGCTACCTACATCTCCAAATGTTTGTATTTGAGAATGCTGAAGCTGGATCAGCAAGCACAAGCCTTTCTGTGCAAAATTTTGGATTTTCATGGAGGGCACTCTGAGAAAGATTCCTGACATTCAGACTGCTCCAGCAGTCTTGAGATGCCCAGTGCTTACTTAAGTATGCCCAAAAGCTTGAATTCATCTACAGTCTGGCATGTTGTTGTTTCCACATAAGCATGCAGTACTCAAATCAATGAGCCACAAACCTTGTGCTGTAGATTTATATAAATAAAAAAAAAATCAATGCCTTTAGAATGACAAAGCAACGATGGTCACAAATTCCCTGAAGTTATCACATTTTCAACCACAGACATGATGCCCTTTTCAGTGCAACATTAAAAAGATGGTATTAATAAATCTGAAGCCTTGCTTATTCATCTGAATAAAGAATGATATTTTGACTGGTGGAGACAATCATGAACATCTGATATATGTTCAGAGAATTTTTTTTTTTTTAACAAGCAGCATGTAACATCACAAACAAGGAAATACTGTGATTCCACCACCACATCAACTATGAAAGATATTTTATATTTAAGTTCTACAATATATTTATGGGTTTGTTAGAGGATGTAACATTTGCATTTAGACGGAAAACAAACACATGCTGACGTACAGTAGTTCTTCATCCCTCTGTGCATTAATTTTTAAAAGTTATAAGACAGCTTACCAGATGCTGAGTCTGATACATCAAGGATGATGTTTATGGCTCTTAGTTGCCAAAAATTAGGTCACTATCTATCACATAGAGTCACTAAGCTGTGGCTTCTGTTAAATTTCTCCATCAAGCCATTCTTAATCACCAGTCTCATTGCTAATAATTAAAACACCATTTCTTCTATTTCTCTCCCAACTGTTACTGAAATGAGGCAGGCAGCCACTTGTGTTTGTTTTGATTGCTAGCACCATATGACAATGTTGAAGAATCAAAAAAACTTAGGCATTCACAGAGGTTTCACAATTTTTTCCATCCAGATAATGTGATAACCTTAAACTAAGCAACTACCGCCCCCACCCTCCTCAGCTACCACTGAGTGAATTCACTAAATTATAAGTTTTGGGTCAGAAAGCAAACATCTCCAATGTCCAAAACATGTGACAATATCAGTCATACTTCAGAACTTTTGACAGACCATTGTCTTGGCCCTCCCCTGCAGCCTTATATCACTTTAGCCTCCTGTATCCTTTCTTCCTCTGTCTTGCTTTCAAATTTTATAATCCCCTGAAAGTTTATCTGAAAGTTTATGGCACCATCCTGTTTCTACCCTTGTCCCTGAGTAACTCAGCTGCTTTGAGGAAAACTGTTTCCAATGACAGCAGACATCCTTAAAAAGACCTCCTTGATCCCTATACTGCAGAAGAATTCCACCCAGCCTGGATACTTTGGATTCTCAGCATTAATGAAAGCTATGGGAAGGAATGATGAGTTCCTGTCAGCTTTGTGCCAGCTCTGACATGAGCCCCCAGCAGCTCAGCAGGATCAGGGACTGCCTGAGCAGCGGCTCAGGTGAGACGGCAGGACAAGGGAAGGACCACCATGGAGCAGAAGGAAAACCACCACGGCTGCTGGTCATGGGCATGCTTGGCTCAGTCTAATGCCTAAAGTGCCCAGATTGGCACTCTGATGATGGTTTTCTGGGTTGTTTTACAAAAAACAATTCTTGAATCCACTTAGGAGTGAACAGGCAGGCCTTCAAGGAAACATAGAAAAAGTGTTGTCCCTTCTTATGAAATTTAGTGGGCTTTTTAAAGTTCTCATTTCTAGGTTCGTAAGAATTTCAATTTTCCGGAGCTGAAATGCCTCCAGAGAAAAGATAGAGTTTTAAGAAAGATTATATAAACTTCGCAGGATGAAACATCAGAAAGACAAATAAAAGAAACCCAACATTTATTTTTCTTTCAAGTATCATGATTTTTAAGTCAACATCGTGTTTTAGAGATGTAAAAGGACTGATTTGTAATTCTATTTCATGCTTTGAATGTGCAATAGATGAAACAGAAAGAAAAGTAAGCAGTCTGAAGTCCACCTTTATGGCTGTTACTATTACAGTAAAACTGCTCTGAGAGCTGCAGGAGGCAAACCAATCCCATGTCAGATAAATGTCCTTGACAACTTTCTAGTTCCCTTTTTGATTCATTTATGCTTTTCTCCACACCCATAGGTCCTAGCAAATGTATTCCATATATTTAATTACTTGCAGCCTGGAAAAAAATATTCCTCTTGTTTCTTTGAAAAGTATATTTTAAAATATTATTGAGGCAATTTAGGAGTTTTCTCATTAAAAAAAAATAAATAAAATAAATCCTCTTCACCTTTCCTCCTACTGTGGTTTTCCAACATACCCTTCATACAACTTACCCCAGTAAAAAAAGTAATTTCTCAGACCAAAGATTCCCATACTTACATTTGCCCTTGCTGCCTTCACCTTAAGTATATCCAGCTCTAATTTAGTGTTTATGAGATGAAGTCAAGAGAAGAGCCTGCAGCATTCAAGATGAATTACCAGTTGTATATTCTCTCCCTCATTCTGCTCACGAAGCCAAAGGGCAGCAGCTACGATTAAGCTGAAGTTATGTTTATAAATGCCTACAACATTAATGAATGCAGAGGTTCTTTTTAATTAACAGAATTGTAGGATATTTACTCAGAGGCAGCATACACCAACAACCTAAATAACAAACCACTGGTGAGACACTCAGGAAAAAATATGTCCAAGTTAGTTTAATCTGTATTTGGTATAACCAGCTATCTGGTCACCCTTCCTTTCCATATTTTCCTTCTTTTGACTAATCCCTATCTGGCACAAAAGACTACTGCTATTAGCACTTGGTGAAAACCCTCAGGCTTGGATAAATAGCATCAACAACTTCATGGACGCTTGAATATCAAAGCCCTGAGCAACATGCTCTTTTGAGAGTTATATTTTGGAGAGATGTGCTGCTTTCAGACTATAGGAGGCATAGGCAGAAGCCTCAGCTTCTTCCTTACTGACATGTTCTCCAGGGCTTTTATTTGCCATCCATTCATTTAACTGTGGGGAAGGTTGTGGATGTCCTCAAGATCCTTCAGTAATTTCAAGAAATAGCACTGCAATCAAACCCAGCATTCAGCAGTACAGGCATTTTTCATTGTATATCCTGGCACTTTTTAATTATAGAATTGTCTTAACATTTGGAGAAGCTTAGAAAGATTCACAGCCTTCGTTCTTCCAATTTCAGAACACTGGACTATCGAAATAAAAAAAATAAGAGATTTCAGAAATAGATAGCAATGACTGGTTAAACAGTCATGACTATGATGAGAAGAAATGGAAATAGAAGTTCAAATGTCCATATACTCCCTTTAAGAAGTTACTACTATTTAATTTTTTCCTACCTCTCTCCTTCTCCATCATCCCAAAGATCCCAGCCAGCATCTGGCAGCATGAAAAAGCCCATGACTAAATGAACTTTGCAAAAGGAATATAATCAACGCCAAACACTACAAGATGGAAATATCACATCCTTCATTGAAGGCATGAAGAATATTTTTCTGCTGTCTCCCTCACCATATACAGAGGCCCAACTTGCTGTGAGCCATAATTAATTCAGTTCTTTTTAAGCATGAAAATTGTTTTGATTTTAAATACTTTCAGCTTAGGGCATTCTAAATATCTGTGGAAACCTCCTGGGGATTTCTGTTAGCCACGGACACCAATGGAAGCAACGTTTTAGGATACACGTAACATAACACAATGCCAAATAAATACAGAGCCTTCTTAAATCAAAAACATATTTGAAATTCCTTCCAATTCATGTGATTTCCAGGGATTAAGGAACCAGTGCTTGCCCAGAGCACAATCTGCACTTCCATTGCAGGTATCGTGAAAAACCATTTCCATTCTCCCTTCACGAATATAACCAAACAAGATGAAGTTCTGACAATCACTGCATGCCTGTCCCCAAATACTATGTTCATTTTAATTTTTTTGGTAATAAAGACACACACAAGAGTCTCTCTCTTCCTCACAACTAACTAGCAGCTTTGTTTCTTGCATAAAACAAGACAAAAGCTTGATGCATAGCAATACAACACATAATAAAACAAGAACCGGAAGTCCAAGATTCACTTTCCTATACTGAATGTTATTCCTTGTTTCTGCTTAGAGGTATAAGGCCTTCTCATACTCTGCAAATTATATTATGTAGAATCAGGAAGTACATGACATTTATTTAATAATATTCTGCACTCACCAGTCAGGATTTATATGAGGTTTACATTTAAGTATAATAAGAATTATAATAATTCATTTTGAATTTACGAATTATTTCAGTCTTAATCATGCAGAGTGTTTCAGTTCAAAAAGTATAAATTTGCTCGATGGAGTTTGTAGGCAACCACAAACTGCTTAAATATTTGATAAACGATGGGGAAAAAACAGTTATTATCTTTTTCAATATTTTTAAAAAAATTAATAACTTGGAAAATCTTATCCACTCTATTAAACACAAAGGTTCTAAATTCTTTCAGCACTGACAAGATACTATACTGTTACTTTGAAATGTAAATGTTAAGCTTCATCTGTCAAAAAATGCTGCTATGTTTAACAAATTTTACATCCAATTAAACTGCAATATATTAAAATATATATAATTGTATGTAACAATATGTAATAAATATTTTTTTAAAAAATAACTCAAATTGTTACAGAACACACATGTGATCTTTCCCAAGGAGCTGCTTTGGTAAGAAAAATACTATATGAGGTCAAAAATCACAACAGAAGCTAAAGTCACTAATGGGACACTTTATTATATTTTGTGCTACAGATTGAAAATATATTTCTGTTTTTAACAACGGGGAAATGGAAAAAGCAAATAATTCTGGCCTTATTTACCTATTTTCTAGTACTGAACAACCCTAATATATATTATCTTATTGTATTCTATTTTGCTCTGTTTCCTACCAAGAAATGGAGCCATTTATCCAAAACAAAACAATGAAATTATCTAGAACAAAATATTGCTACATGATACCTGTCCAGCAGGAGGGGGGAAAAGAAAATATAATAATTGAGGGCAAAGCAACTTGCAGCTTGAAAAGATGCCCAGATTTATTTTCACAAACTCTAAGTAGACCAATAGTTATACTTTGAAAATACTTAATAAAATACTTTCAACTATCATACCAATTTTTTTTTTTTTATTATTTTTGGCAGGCCTATTTCTAACAAGCATGATGAAGAGAGCAAAGCGGAAAAGCTGAAAGTGCCTGTTCATACATATGGGAATCATAACCCACCTTCCGTGACACTTAAAGGCTCTGATTTGCCAATAAGCAAATTCATTTTATCATTCACAGGAAAATATATGTCCAGCTCACATTTCATTTGTAAAATAGATCTTTAAATCTGAGAGAGCCAAATATTTTGCGTGTTTTCCAGTTAATTCATTTCTTTTTGATTATTTTAGACGTATTTGCTTTATATTTCACACTGCACAGCTTTGAAGGCACAAAGTACTGATCTGGTCCCCTCCTCCTGCTTCCAATGAATTTTTGAAGCGCTCTGGCACTGCAATACCCAGCAGCCCCATTAGGAAGCATCGACTAACACCAGTCAATCACACGTCTCCGGATGTAATCGACAGAAATTAAACAGGGAAAAGACAAGCCAAGTCATAAAATATTTGGTATCTCCATGTAATAATGACGTGGGAAGAAGAGAAGTTCTGTTGGAAAAGGGAATTACAGAGGAGCTGAAATTTCAGATCAGAAAGAAAGGAGGGCCAAGATGTAACAGATCATTCAGGAAATACTGCCAGCGACAAGAGATACATCTGCTTTCTCTGAACACATATTGATCCACTTGGTTTTACCTTCAGGATGCCTCCAGTGCTGCTGAAGGTGTCACATTGCAGGTGACTTGAAGCAATGAAACCCTGACTAATTGCAGTTATTAGAGATATTAGCTTGTTTCTCCTTTTATGGTGTATTGAAGTTTCCCTGAGGACACATCCAAGACAAAAGGTGTAGCAGCAACTCCACAGCTCTGCCTTCAACTTCTGCAGGGCTCAAGTGAAGAAACTCATTAGTCAGCTGGGATTCCATGTAAAAAAATCAAAAATATCAACCATTACCAGACAAGGGGGCAATGTTTTAATATGAAAGCCATGCCAAAACACCACACTGCTCATAAACCTGCTGCTTTAAATACTGGAATTATTTTGCTGAGGAGCCACAGACTTGCAATCTACTTGCAAAAGAAGGAAGGAGGTTTGGCTGTTTTGGTTGGATTTGGCCACCACATTCAAGTTAAGAATTAATTTCTACATGGCAAAAATTAGCAACTGTGACACACCTGCTTCCATAGTAGAATGCTAGAATATCCTGATCTGGAAGGGACCCACAAGGATGATCCAAGTCCAGCTCCTGGTCCTACACAGTACAATCCCAAGAATCACAGTGCAAATTTCTGGCACTTCTGAGAGGTTTTAAAAAAGAGTATTTTTCCTGGTGTTTATTAAAACATGGCTATAACTTGTGAATTTTTCTGAATATAAAGGAAAAACAGAGAATTTCTCTACCTCTAAGGATCTGTGCTTTTGAGATACAGCAAGTATTGTATAATCAGCATTTGTCTGAAATACTAAGATAAACACTACATAGACTCCTGCTAAGAAAGTATCTGCTGTTGCATTTAAAATAATTGCACAATTGCAATTTATATATTCAAAATGCTTTTGTTTACAACAGTGCAAAACCAATTGCTGATTAAGGCTGTGTTTGAGTTCTGCTTTTGTTCCTTCTTTTTCCATTTTTATTGCAGGCATAGATATTGAGAAATAGATCTTTATCTATTCTGTAAAATAAAGCCAAATCCCCTATTCTACAGTGATCTGGTGTTATAAAATATTTAAACTCCAGTAATCATCAGGACCCAAACCCAAACTGCCTGACAATCCACGGTGCCTACGTATGCCGGGTCCAGTTTTGCTTTTTTTGGGAGACAGCCTGTCAGGCAGGGAGCTTGTGGTCCAGGCAGCAGGACAGGGTCAAGATCTCACAGATGAAACAGGCACAGCCACTGCAAGAGACCTCACCTGCCACAGCCACCGCTGACAATCCTGAATTCGTTCATTCATTCGATGATCTTTTTTTTTTTTTTTTTTTTAAACTTCTATTAGCACCGCAGAGCCCACAGCAGAAAAACAAACTGGACTGCTTTGGAATGTAGCTCACACATCAGGCACTGCTTGATAATTGCATTCCAACACCAGGGCCGACCCCACTGGCCTATAACCAAGGCCAGAGAGTGCCCACAGTGGAGTTGGGTACAAATGAGGGCATCATCTGGCCCACAGAAATCTTTATTAACAGTGCCAATTCACAAGACAAAAGAACTTAGCAAAGCTATAATCCTAGCCTGGGTCTGTGCTGTCTGATGTTAGCAAATACAGCTTATTATTTATGAATTGTGAAAAATTTATATGTAAGTCCTTCTGAGATAAGCTTATCCCCAACCCCACCCTGCCACAGCATTGTCAGAGTATCCCACTTTGGTCCGAGGCCACACTCCAAGCATGGTTTTGTAATAAAAGCATAATCTCTTCCTATGATGGCTTTTGTCATTATAGTTAACTGCCTTTCACTCTCATTCAGCACATAAGAATGAATTTCCCTTCAAACAATTAGCATTACTAAACAACTACATAAACCTTTGACTGAAAGTGGCTTTCAGACAAGTTGTACAAAACCAGTGCCTGGTTAAACAAAAAACATAATAAATCAAAGAGGCAGAAAACTTTTGTTGCTATTAGAGGGTCGAATATGTGAAACAAAATTAGAGTTGGGTTATTCCTCTCTACCTGGATGTCCTGTGCTGCAGGCTCAGTAGAGGTAGCATTATAAGCATGACTGAATAAAACAATTTATAATAAGGTTTTTGCCTACAGCATCGTAGGGATGCGTTATAGCAGCACAGTAGGAAGAAATGTGATCTTTCATTGGTTTCACTTGGGTGACCAGGGGCCAGATGACAGCAGATAATCAGCAAGGGCTGTAATTTATCATAGCAATGTAAGGCAGAGCAGCTTCCCAAGATGAGCCAGCACAGCAGCAAAGCACCACCCAAGGAGGCAGAACAAGTTCTCCTCAAGGCCCAGGTGTTCAAACAAGAACACGCAAACAACAGTGTGTGTCACATCCCTGCTCACCACACCTTGCTCAGGGGCGAGTGAAACAACTGGGAATTTGCATATATATACATATTTCATTAAGGCACCTAAATGATGTGAATAAGGCAGCGCACTTCAGCAGCTTTTCCTGGTACACCGATTTTAATAAGGTCATTGCCTATATCTTTAACAGCTAATAATTCTGCTCTTTCCCTCAGCATGGAAAATTCTGCCCAATGCAGAGCCAGTTCCTCAGGCTTCAAACAGCTCACTGCAGATACACTCAACAGGAGAAAACTCCCTTCAGGTAAGGATGCAGTGAGGGACAGGGACAGCACAAGCAACTAAAAGCATCATTCTTACACCCCAGAAGTGTGTTTTCACTAGAAGTGAGTGAAGTTTTGCTGCTGCTGAGTGCCAGAGGCCTCTCCAAAGCACAGTTCCAAGGCTAAACCCAAAGCCTGTGCCTGTGCATGGCAGCCCTGGCAGCCCCAAGCCGAAGCCCAGGCAAACACAGGGTGCTGGCAGGAGCAGAGCATTTGTCACACACATGTTGAGGTGAACTGGAGCGATTTTTCGCTGCGATCTGGATCCTGACATCTCTACGAGCTCTCCTTGGTGCAGCAGGATGCAAAGGATTCTGTAACTCAGCACTGGACAGTGCAATCCCATGCCAACACACTTCTCCCTTTTAAACTGTGCTGGGTATAGTGGTAAGAGGTGATAAATGCTGAACTGCGATTCTTCGAGAGTTTCTGGTCAGTCAGAATCATCAGGCCCTACCTGCATGAGCATTTAATAGGAACAGTGATACAAGCAATTGATCTGATCTCAGATTTAGGCATAGGCAAGCCCTGCTCTTCCTCTGTGATGCTAGATAATTTTCACCTATCTATTCTCTTTCATCAACCTCTACTTCCCCCTTTTACTGAGCCCCAAATGATTGTCCTGGCTGACAGCCTTGAAAACCACATGAAGTCTGTGAAAGTATGTGGCATACACTAACTTCCATGGAATTTAGATCAATCTTACAGACTTCAGCTTAAAACTTGGCATAATTTTCACTAATTGTACAATTCAAAGCCCATCCTTCTGAGCTCATATTGAAAAGAAGAGGTTTTTCTTGTCCAAGTAGAGTTAGCCTTATTAGACACAGCCCCCATAAAACTTCCTTTTATCCCTGAAATCAATCGTCACACGCTTACTCCCAGTTTTGCCCACATCTGCCTTTAGCAATTTAAGTCTCATTCCCTCTGTGGAACAGGCAATAAATCACATCCACTGTATTGAGTGAAAAATAAATCATAAACTTTGAAGAAACAAACAGAAGTTTGTAGAAGACTTTGAAGACATATTGCTTGAGATTTGTAAAGCAAGGGGAAATCAAGTGTTGGGAAGGAGCTGGAGTCTTTGGATGCCATCAAAGGGCTCCTTAAATAGGTTCCTCTAAGGTTCTTGTTCTTAAATGCATGCACAGATGTGTCCTGAGGAAGCAAAGTCTGTCCTTGCCTATCTTCAGCTTTTAAACATAACCTCAACTTTTATTTTTTCTGACTTTTCAGCTTCTTCTCTACAAATGAAAATTAAAATGACTCCTTACTCTTTAATTCACACATACCATGTAAATAATTTTCAATTGATTTTAGTTGCCTGTGAGTTCTTTGACTTTTAAAGCTCTAAGGAAACTCCAATATGTGTAATTAATCCCCCGATGGAATATATCTGTAGAGCAGCAATTTCTTTTAAACTTAAGTATAACTGGGCCATGCACTCCCTGCATCAAAACTGTGAAGCTGTGACTCCATTTTCTTGCTGCTTTGGAGCATGAGACCATGAGAAACCCATATCTAATATGCAAAGAAGAATTCTTTTTCTATTGTCCTGACTTTTTTTTAACATTCCTAAATAAAAAGGGTAGTCAGACTATTGGCTTTTCATGTCATTGCTGTCTTGCTACAGTACATTTTTAAAGTTTGAGAAGGGACATCATATCCTCAAGCTTTGTGAAGTGCACAGACTGTTGCCATAGATTTCTTCTAATTATGTTATCTTCTCATCTATGCCTCCTACAGCTTAAGATATTTCAACATAAAAATAAATAATTCTGAAATTAATCTATTTCTACAAAATATAAAAAGACACGTTTCAAAGGATTCCATATTTTACCAAAATTGGTAATTCAGGAAGATAGTCTGCAGTCAGGAATGAAACAGCAGAACATATTTCTCCAAAGGAAACTTCTTCTTTCTAAGCCTCCCCTCTGTGTTTCAATACAAACATTAGAAAAAAACACATTGTTTTGTCTAAAAACTCTAATAAAAAAATGAAAGTGTATTAATTTTTATTAAATTCAATGGGGACTAAACCAGGCTGATATCAAGAAACACATTACATCTAGACTATAGGTTATTTTATTTATATTACGTGTATTCTTTGTGGATCTAATTTTCATTTTATACATTTAGAAATACTGGAAAGCAAAAAACAATCTCTATTTTTACAATAAGTAGTTTTGAGTTTAAACATAGTCTTCCAAAATAAATTTTCAACTGTTATTCTCATTTAGCCACCCTTTTAGATGGCATCTGTAAGGCTAAAGATAGAAGTGACAATTATTCTAAGATTATTAAAAAATTAAAAATCCAGTAGAGTACTAGGTTTAAAAATTCTATTTGCATTTTATCTGTCACTGAATTTGCCCTAATTGTCCACTATTGTGATAATGTCTGAGTTGAATACTGTATGTCTATATGTATGTTAGCACCCAGCAATTAGCTCAGCAATAATTATATACTATTTCTGACCTCTTTGTGCAGCTGGCAGAGGGTGGGGTTTTTTAAATACATCTTCTGCAACTTTAAGTAATTTTAAAAAGCACAAAAATAGAGTTTAAGAATGATAGGAAACAATTATTGGATTTGCCATAATTCCTTATATACTTGGAGAATTTGCATAGAACATTATGATTACAGGTAGAAGTATGAATTCTAACAGATATTCCTCAATAACCTCTGTTCCTTTTATAGCTCATTGACTAATTCTTTGATTTCATAATTGATCCTGTGCTATCCATGAGGGACATTTATTTCTAGCTTTTTTAAAGCAACTATTACATGCATTTCTATAAAGCAGACAGAGTACTTCAATGTTTTTAATCTTACACTGTGTTTCTTCACTCAAATACCTCTCTTTACCATAATGACATCAAATGACAGACACCCAGTGTCATGTACCTCAAACAGCTGGCACAGGACAAAGAAAATACAGGTAACATTTCTCAGTGTTGCATTGGTTCAGTTGCCTACTTATTCCTCTGATATTTTATCAGTTTATCAAATGAGAGATGCTACACGATTAGCGATATTTATAAATTAAGAGATGTCATTTCCCCCAAAGGTATACGCATGCAAGATTTGTCAAAGTTAAATGTCAGAAAGAATTTAAGATAAGAACCTTATTCTAGCAAAATTGCAAGCAGCACTATATTTGCATTTTTCTCTATGCAAGCCATGTGTGGTTCATTAACATTATATGTCAGCAAGGTTGCAGGTCAGTTTAGAAATCCAATTGCAAATCAAGGGAAACTGCTTTCAAATGGCATCTGCCTTGACCTTCAAACCCTAATAATCTAGAGCAAATCAGATCGTTAAATTACAAGCCAAAATTAAGTTTATGATTAATACAGTCCATAAAATTAACTGCAACAGATAACTGGGACTTCATTTGCTCCATGGACTACTCACGAGGAGATCACAATTCCACAGACTTTCTTGATGCAGTGCTTTTAGCCTCCTGTTAAACTTCCTCAGGTCCTCACTGAATGTGAAGTGCAGAATGTGAGTTGTTGGTCTAACCCTGAGGATACCCAACGTGTTCCCTGCAGCAGATGTCAGAGCCATGGCTGGGCACAGCTCCTGACACACCCACGGGTGGAACCTGTGAAGTCCTACTCGAGCTGTGAAACCACTGTAGATGGTCTTGTACTGTAGAGGAGGTTTCAGTCTCTGTTCCAGTGCCCCTCATGAAGCATAGAAACCCCTAAAAACTCCTGTTTTCTGTGAGGAGAATATAGAGCAACAGCCTAGGTAAATCCCCAGGCTTCTCCTTTCCAAAGTAAGCACAAGTAAAATAAGCAGAAACCTTGGATCAATATCCCTGTCAAGAAGAATTTATAGATACAATATGGCATTCTGCTAATTTGTCAGCATTAGCAATAATTCTTTACAAGAGATTATTATTGTACATCAGAGTATGGACAGCACTGTAAAATGACATGGATGAGTTTTCAAAATTATGACACCACTTTCCATGGGGGCGGGGAAAAACCCACCAAAAACAACAAACCCACACATCATGTTGTAGACCAGACTGCATACCATTCTGAGATAATAATGAGCAAACTCTTACTTTTTACCTATAGCACTTCCAGATGCAAAGGCTGCTTAACCTATATGTAAATAAAGTAATACTACCACGTGGCCAGTCCAGAAAACAGAATTATGTAAGCTGAATAAAAATGCAAACTGTAAGCAGATGTTTCCCGTAGGCTTGCATTAAGGTAATGGCAGAAATACTTTAATAAGCACAAAAACCTTGTCAGATTTTGGCTCTTAACGCCTATCACTGTCAGAGCAGATGTCATTTTCCTCCCTATGTTAATCTGTATACATATTTATACAGCTTTTATCATCGAAGTACCTGCACAACTTTTAGTTGGTTAAGATGTCATTCTCACAACACATGAAGGAAGAAAGGGCAGTTTGCAAACAAGCTGAGATGCAAACTGAGCTAAACACTTGGGCAGTTTGTAGCTGAACCCACGATTCGGAAGAGGACTTTTAGAAATCAACCCCCACCATTAGCTGCAAAGCATTTTACTCAAAGCCATACATGGCTTTCATTTAAGGACACAGATTAACAAGTGCATGATAAACGCAAATCAGACTGTCAGCTCTATAATGAACAATTTAAGAGTTAGTTTATATTCACTGTTGGAGGTGACCTGTTTTAGGATACGTGCTTTAGTTCAGCCCAGAGCCTGAGACATAATGATGTTGCCACCTTATCCTACACAGCAGAGTGCCCTAATTTCAGGAATACTTAGAGCAGCTTGCAGTGTTCAAACAATGCAAAACCTTTTAAAATGGTTAATCTAAGTCTTTGGTATCTTCACACTACAGTACATATTATCAGCATTTTTTAAGTACGCAAATTGCTGCAGCAATCCTAAAGGCTTATAAGGACCCATGTGCTGATTATTCCAATGAATAGATTTTAAGTCAAGAAGGGACTTTTAGAATCATCCCTCACAGCACTTGTGGTTAATTGTGAGTAGATGCACTTGCTCGAAATACCTACCACATGAGAAAGAATGTAAATGGTGCAGGTTCAACTGTTTCCAAGAAAATAACACACAAATGCTGATATTAGAGGTAGTTAACAGATATTTCCATTTTAGGGTCTGCTGTGGTATAAATTCAAAAATTTCAAATAATAATAGAGAAGGAGCCATGTTTATAATTAAAAAAAAAATAGGATTTTTTTTTTCCTGTGAGGGTGGTGAGGCACTGGCACAGGTTGCCCAGAGAGGCTGGGGATGCTCCATCCCTGGGAGAGTTCAAGGCCAGGTTGGATGGGGCTCTATAGAAAGCCATATTGGGGGTACTATGCTTGTATTTCATCCATGATCTTAACTTTGGCAACTAGATGATCATGCATCCGATGCCATTTTATTGTCTGAAATTGGATATGAAGGCACTGTACAGTCAGAAGGAAATCACAAGCACAGCAGAGTAATCCCATCACTGAGCCACCTGTGGCATGGATTATTGTGCACATCTGTGCATTTCCCTATGTCTCCCCTCCCTAATAAATCTGTCTTCCATCACCTTTTCCAAAACAGCAGGGCAGAAGAGAGCATGACTGCTGATGGGACCCTAGAAAACCAAAGATGGAAATCACAACACAGTGCTTGGAACCTTTCATTTCCCTGGAGACCTTTAAATAATAGTCCATAACTAAAATATCACAAGATGTCGTTTGGAGTGCACACACACACACATATATGCCATATCAGACAGCATATGTTGTCATATGTCAACTGTTCTAACTAATCAAGAGGGGTTTTATTTACATTTAGAGGAATTTCAAAACACCTGTGTATTCTAACATAACAAATACTACACCATGCATTAATTATACAATCATAGATGTACATATATATATGTATAAAGAAATGTGTATATAAAGACTTTTTTGGTGGGGGATATTAGAGAATTTTTGTGGTATTAAAAATTTCACATATCAAAGATTAAATTTACCTTTTTATAAGTAGCAGAAAAATCACACTCACAGTGTAATGCTAGATATCTTTGCCTAGAACTTTTATCTTTATTTTCCTTTCCTTCCTTGTCTGAGAGAAGGAGAGGAATTAAATTCTCTTAGAGTAAAAGCATTTGAAATATTCTAAAATGCAAGTATTGTTGACTGATAAACATAACACACTTATGTATGGTGATACACAGGATATTTGGCTTTACTATAGGTCTGGAAATGAATGCATTAGGAAGTGAATATTTAGGAAGGAAGTGAATATTCCTTAAAAGCCCACAAGAATGCCAGGCCTCGATGCTAATGTTGTGTGTTAGAAGGTAGGAGAAGGAAGCGGGTTTGTCATCTCGGATGGTTCAGGGGATGCTGTGACACCATGAAGGGAACAGCTGTCCCTCTCCATCCCTCCCTGCCCTTCCAGCTGAGCAGCACCGAGGGCAATGAGCCGTGCCAGGCTGGGATCTGCTCCCGCTTGACCCCACCAGGGCTGTGCTCAGGGGCAGCAACAGCAGAGAGCAACCAAATGTGACAGCACAGGGGCCACGAGAGGAGGTGCTGAGGGCGAGGTCTGGCTGCTGATCTGAGCACTCGCTCCCGGGAAGATCCCAGGCAAAAGTACAAGCAGGGAATTTAAGCAAGTCGAAGCAAAGAGAAGGCTTTCACCAGGTGAGACCTGGAATTCCTTAATTCCCCTGGAGTCAGAGCTAGCTGATATCACCATGCCACCTCTCCCAGAAGGTCCTCACACACAATCAAATCTGAAAAGACCAGTTGCAATAAATGCAGCTAGTAATTAATATATCCAAGACCTAATGGCACTGTTATTTATTTAGCACTGATAGCCAATATTAAACTGAAAACCCGTAATAAAGGAAAGCTAAAATATCCCACAAGCATCCCAGATATCTCACTTCTGCAGTTATCAAAAATTTTCTGGGGTAGAGCACAATTTATTTTAAACATAGATTAATTTATTTTTTTAATATATTTTCCTATGCAGGGAATTACTTTATGGTGCACATTTTCCTATCAAGGAGAAACTGAAGCCTGTAGATTGTTTGCAATATATTTTAAATGACAGCAGGAGCCATTATGATTATTTATACTTACAACAGTAATCACAGTTTAGCAACCCAGACTGGCACTGTATTGCACAATGATGGAGCAAAACCAGAAATAGCAAGACTCCACCCCAAAACCGTGGCAGTTTTCAGCATGTGCATGAAAGGTCTAAATTAGACCCCGGTAGCCCAAATTTCCTTTCGTAATCAATGCTGAGAGGAGGACCCTGCTGGGGCACTACTCAGATCTCCAGCAGCCTGAACTTCTCAGTGTCTTTGTGATCATGGGGTTTCAGCTTCTGTATATTTTCTAGATGAACAACATATTTTTCATCTTCTCCATACTCATATTGTTTCCTTCTGTCCCCAAACTCCCACTAACCTCACAATGATGATTTCTGACCAAAAAACTTCTTTCTCAGCATTGCCTTTCCAATGCAAGATCAACACCAGTCTGTCTTGCCCACCCATAAAAGACTGCAACTATTTTTTTCTATTTCTTCTTCCCCTATCCTGCTAATCATTCAATCATTGAATGGCAGGACCTTGAAAGGGACCTTCAAGATCATCTTGTTCCAACCCCCTGCCATGGGCAGGGACACCTTGCTCTAGACCAGGCTGCTCAGGGCCCCATCCAGCCTGGCCTTGAGCACTTCCAGGGATGGGGCAGCCACAGCTTCTCTGGGCAACCTGTGCCAGGGCCTCACCACCCTCACAGCAAAGAATCCTTGCTAGTCTCCATCTAAACCTACTCTCAGTGTGAAGCCACTCCTCCTTGTCCTGTCACTCCTGGCCCTTGTAAATAATCTCTCTCCATATTTCCTCCTATGGGCTCCCTTCAGGTGCTGGAAGGCCACAATTAGGTCACCCCAAAGCCTTCTCTTCTCCAGGCTGAACAATCCCAGTTCTCTCAGCCTTTCCTCACAGCAGAGCTGCTCCATCCCTCTGATCATCTTGGTGCCTCCTCTGAACCAGCTCCAACAGCTCCACATCCTCCCTGCGATTAGGACTCCAAGGCTGGGCAGAGCACTCCAGGTGGGGTCTCACCAGGTCAGGGCAGAGGGGCAGAACCTGCTCACATCTCTTACCCCCAGAGGGCTGTAACTGCATTTCTCATTGTTCCTGTTTCCCCCAAACGCATTTCCCCCAGCAGAAAGATGCGCCCCTCCAGCAGCATCCCTCCGTGTCCCCCTGCAGACACCTGGGTATGATGAACACTGCTCAGCCCTACAGAAGCACAGGCATTGTTCAGAGCACTGAACACACAATGCGAGCATATGGCTCTTAATGCTAATTAATTATGCTGTGGGTTAAGGGGGACACTGAAATAATAATGCTAAATGAGATTGGAAAGATACTTCCTGTGCGTTTAATTAGGACAGTATCTCTCTGATTTCAAAGAGCACAGCGTAACTCCAGAGGACCCTTCCTGCCCTCACAAAGGTCAAATGCCATAATTTAATCTGCCATAGTAAAATAATTAATACAAACATCAATGGTGAATTTCTCAACAATGGGCTAGGCGCAAATTCAGCTTTATGAATAGCAGGAAAAAATATCAGTTCACACAGCTGAATCCTTCTCTTGCAAAAATATGACTTGTCTATGCTGATTCTACACAGACACTCACAGTTCTGCTTCCAGGTGGGCTGGATTATCAACTGCTCTCTTCTCTTTTTTTAATTTGAAATGATGAATAGTTTTATTCAGCAGAATAAAAATATACAGTTATGCATTAACTATCCCAACTTTCAGACATGTAACTTTAAAATTACACAAGCTTTTTACATTTCAAGTAACGGATTCCAAAAAAAAGAGCTCTAACCATGTCCCTTGACTTGTTCTTTATGAACTTTTCCCTTTTCTTGCTTGTTATTTATGAACACACTGCTTTTAATTTACCACCAGTGTGATTGTTTGAGGATAACCACACCCTCTAGAGTGTCATTAAAGGTATGATGAGGTAAGACTTTGTTCCAGAGAACTAACATTTGGATTCTACGAAAAAAAGAAGTTTCCTTTTAAACATTTATATCTCTTGTAGTGAAATGTTGTTCCCATTTATTAAATGGTCACTGTCAGCCAGAAAATCACATTAAGTTCAAGAACAATCATAATTAGCATTGTCAATCAAAATGGTACAATAATAAGCACATTAACACAGTAACATGTTGATGTATGAAGAAGTGAAGTTCTTGCTGCCTAAGGTAATGTTTTAGTCTGAAAAGAATAATTGCCAACTACTTCAAAGTGCTATAGTGAATTAGGCTTGTTTATGGCATAATTAGAGTAAAAATGAAGATATGCACGTGCCAGATTTCAAATTGGCTATTTTCTACCTGCAGTGCTCAGAGTTTTCAAATGCCTTCTGCAATGCATTGTATCCTGCTATTTTCAGGCACTATATCAAGTTGCATCATGTCACATCCTATTATATTAAACGATGTAACAATTCTATTGAGTTCACCCCGAGGTATCACAATGCTAGAAATGTAAAGGAAATAAAAATATACTCAGCGGAAGAGTCAATGAAATAAAACTCTAAAAAAAAACCCCAGAAATCTTTCAAGTTAACCAGTTTTCAAAGTGTATAGGTTACATAATCAATTTAGCTTCTTCGTTCTTATTCTTTGATCTCATTCTCCCATTTTTTCCTTAGCATAAGAATGATGCAGAGAGACCCAAGAGAAGGAGAGACACACCACAAAGAAAAGCCAACGAGAACTAGAGGATTAACTACAAGACAGCTTTTGAAAATCTAAGAGATCACCACTAACTACTGTTGTCAAGAGTCCTTTTTAAAAAAATAAGCTTTCTTTGACAAATGAGACTCTTGGGTTATTATAGGGAGAATTCTTGCTGAAATCTATTCCCTAGTCTTAGAATATCTTTCAAAAGTTTCTTTTTGTTTTGCTTTTGTAGCAACTTTGAAGAAACTTTTTAGGCAGAAGAGACCCATATCTATCATCTACAAAATGTCCAAAGAGAGTTAATTATTTAAAGCTACTACTTTACATTAAGTACAAATATGATATTTCCATTAGCTTTAATTGTGAGGAGACATTAAAGAACTGCATCTCTCTCCACTAGCAAAGCATTTCAAAAACAACTAAAAAAAAGTCTGACAGATGGAATAATCTCCTAAAGTGCTTATTTAAAAGTAAATGTTAGGTCAATATAATTAAGAGATTCAGCAGCAAATGCATCTTTAGCAGTTTTTTAAAATCAAATATCATCATTATCGGAAGAACGTGCTGTTCGTACATAAATAAGGAGCTTGAATCACTGCTTTTAATGCAATGGAAAACACAATTTTTAAAACCACAATATAACAAGTATATCCTAACCTGTAAAATGATGTAGAAGTCTGGGTTGTTTTTTTTTTACTTTTATTCTGCAGACCTTTCACTTCATGGACACTAAGATACACCTGGATCCCCACCCCTACCCACACAGATGATTGAGAATCATTATTAAATGGTGGGAGGGGGGTGTGGAAATGTGTGTCTATGTGTGTGCATATATGTTTAAAAAATAAAAAAGAATGGCATACCTTTTTAGAGGGGCTGGGAGATTTGGGACTGAAAGTGAAGTTAGCATGAAAATGGGTACCTGATTACTGAAACACTGTCATAGTCAGCAGCAGGCAAAAAGGAAGCTGTAGTGAAGGTTCAGCAGTTCTCCAGAGCACACCCACAGCCACATTAATTTTGAAATCTTTTGAAATGCTATTCCACATTCCCATGCAATCTAGCAGCAGTTGTGAAAACATCTTTCAATCATTTATAATAGCTTTAAAATTATATAGCACCTTTCATCTAAATGGATCTCAAAATGGGCTTCTAGCTTTATTCACTAATTTTAGAATTTATAGTGCTTAAAACAAAGAACTCCGTTAGCTAACTTATAAATAGGCTAATTATCATAATGTGACCTAACTACTGTAAGTTGCCTAGACAGCAAAACATACAACTTTAAAGCTGCGAATCACCTGATTCCTTCCTTTATAAGAATCTGAGTTCATACACTTACAGAAACATAAAGAAAAAGGAAAAACATCCAGTGGATTTTCAAATAAGGGCTCGTTATAGCTAATTCAAAATTCTCTATTAAAAGGAATTTTTTTCTGCTATTCATCAGAACTGCAGGTCACAAGAAGACGCCCTATCAGGGAGCAGCAGAAAACCAGAAGGGACTTGGATCCTTCCTGCTTTCACAGCCCACCACACCACCGTCCTACCAACTTCAGGAATTGGAAGCTCCAACACTTTCATTTTTGACTTACTGATGACTGTATGAGCCCCACCTCCAGTCTGTCCTCATATGACATCCCCAGGGAGAGCTAAGGCTGCATTTACCAAGGCACAAGAGGCTTGTCCCAAGGCTCAGCTGCCTCCCCCAGCAGTCAAATGTCCTTCCCTGGGTAGGTCAGTCCTCTCACCAGTGGCTCTGCAGCCACTGAGCTCTGCTGTCTTTTAAATTACTATTGAAGGCAACGCTCCAAAAGGATGATTAATTTTAGGAACTTCGTCTTCTGTGTTCCTTACATCGTTTTGACAATCATTACTCTTCACTTCTACTGTATCTTTACTACAGTCAGTCTCACTCCTCCTCCTGTTGTTTGTCTTTCCAACGGGAAGCAGAATGGGAGTAGAACTGCTGTTTTTATCGCCCGTGCTCACTAAGCCTATCACATGTGAGATTTCCATTGCTAATAAACCACATGTCTAAACAAAATATCTTCAACAACTCTTTTTCCCTCCCTGACAGCATCCTCCGGATCAGAGAAATGAGTTGACAAAACATGCAGTAACGAGATATGTCTGAGTAGGTCTTAACACCAGCATGGATTATGTGCTTTTCCTTTTCACAACACAAACGTTGTTTTGAAATACAAAATGTAAAATGAAGTCAATAACAGCAGAATATTCCTTCAGCTAGAGATAGTGAGACCCAGGATAGGTATGCAGCAGAGCACAGAAACTATTATATTAAGTGCTAGCAGAGACTATACAAGCTTAAATGAGTCTATTACTATAAATGCAGAATATGAAAATTAATTTGTGCCTGAGCCAAATTAAAATACAGCCTCGATTTTCTGCAAGATAAAATGTTTGGCTTAATACAAAATATTTGAAACAGTTATGTTAGTAAACAAAATTTGCTATGGAAGTAAAAAAAGTGCTTTGACCAAAGCAAGGCCTGTTAAAGATTTTTTTAAAAAATTAAAAGATATTCAAGGTATGTGAAGGGTTGAAAAGTAATAAGGTCTGAATGACTTAGTGATGGCTGTCATAAAAATCTGGCAGGGTATTCTATTTACAATATGTAATAAAACTGTCACACACAGAATTTATAAAAGCATTTGCCCTAGAAAGCTAAATCTTTTTGCCAAGGGCAAGTTAATAACCTCTACAGTTCATTTGAATATATGGGCAAAGAGATGTTTTGACTAATAGAGCATCACAAGGTGAGCGCTAGGCAATCTAATAGATATTGTGAGAACAGGATGATCCAAAGATGATGACAACCTGTTAGAACAGCGCTGAAAAATCTTGTGAACTTCACAGCAATTGTGATCTGTCCTGCTGAACGTGTGCTGGGCACGTGTGTGCAAATGTGTGAGTTTTACTGATTGGGGATTACACGTGCAGCAATTCCGTGTTAGCTGACATTAAAATAATTCCTGCTCAAATACTCAGAGAAGATGCTGACTTGTGAAGTAGCAAATTGAATGCAGAGCTACTGCTCTTAAGATTATGCAAGGCTTAGTGGTTTGAGAGATTTAAGTCACTAACAGATCAGCTAAAATCCAGGATTTTTCCCTCATAAAAATCCACACTTGCAAATTAACATATTTTTAAATTGAAGCCTCAATAATACAACTTAATTTAACTTGGAATAGTGTCCCACATTATAAATTATGAATCATCCAGGAAAATACTTAGCCAGAGTACAAAGCTGCCTGCAAGTTCATGAAGAACAAACAACTCAGTCCCAGCTTTTTTAGGTGTAAATCCATATTCCACATGATAATAATCACTGTATTAGAAAAACACATTTACTTCTGCCCAACAGCTAGGAACATTTTTCTGTCCGGAGCACCGTCTTGCTGGAGATTACTATTTCTACCTGAGCTAGCTAATTTAAAGTTTATTTTGGATAGCTCTAAAACATGCTGCCATCACTGCTGCGACTGCAACTTAGACAGACTCCGTGACAAGTTACATTAGTTCCCCAATATATTTCCAGTGGAGCTCTGCTGAAAAAAACCCAAGCAGGACAGATTCCATTAGACCTACATGACTTAAACCCCGCTGCCAGGCAGTTCTGTGCGAGAGGCTCGGTGCTCCTGCACGAGGGAAAGGGCCCAAATAAATGAGATGAGCTTCAGATTAGGTTTTAGCCATCTTCCCAACAGATATGTTGAGGCAGCAGCTGTAAAGGTCTTGTGCCTCTGGCTGGTGGCCTATCCCCACAGCACAAAGGGAATTTTCCTGTCCCACTAATGAAGTGCTGTGCCTGTGTATCTGGCTGTGCTGGATTTTGCTGACTATGATTTGTCCTGGAGCAATGTTATTTTACCTTAAAATTTAAAGCCTTTACATCAGAAACCAATTTAAAAGTTCAGCTATCATATAGCTTTTACAAATGTCACTAACATATCATAGAAAAAGTCACAAAGCCAGAATGAGATGATTCCCCACTCCTGCAGTTGAAATTACTCGAATTATACCTTTCTTGCACTCTTATGTGAGTGACTGATATCCAGGTGTCTGATGAGCATTTGCAGTTGAAATTATGTTAATAATCTCCCTATTTCTTTCACTCCAATCCATAGGAGAAACAATTATGATTGATATTTTATTCCTTTGCTGTCCTAATGGAATGCCATTGCATGAAGGACTCTCAGAGAGCAGTGTGTCAAATTGACTTAAACTTTTCCAGAGTAAAGTGGCAATATGTGTGGCCATTCAAATTTCCTGTACATCCAGCTTCAGACTCTCACCTACATGGATCTATAGCTGTTTCTCTGGGAATGTAATCGTTCTGGACAGTTAATGGCAACAGAGGAAGAGGCAATGCCTCAGAGTGATAAGGTGGTCCTAAATAAGCCATGATTTGGCAAAAAAAGATTAAGCAGCACACTTATGTGTGAAGTGATGCTGAGTGATGATTCTGTTACTATCAGGTTGTAACATATGTTCAGGTCAGCAGCATACATATTGCATCCTCAACTTCAAAATTAATTTTTTGGGCAAAAAGATCAGTGCTCAATTTCTGAAAGCCAAAACTTCAGCGGTTTGAGGGAGAGGAGCTGGCCCAGGCTGGAGGAGATTAGCAGCAGCGTCTGCTGTGACATGTCTGCTGCCACTTCTCAGCTGCTGCTAATGCGCCGTGCCACGCGAATTTGGGAGGCAGTACAGCTGATGCCGGCGGCACTCTGTGCTCCCTGCCCTTGCCGTGTCCTTGGAACTCCACACAGCCCTCCTGAGAAAGCTGTGTCCCTCTGTTACCCCTCGATCCCAGCCGAGGCAGAGTCCCAGCCCTGGCCACACATCCCTGCGCTGCCCATGCAGCTCCTGGCACAGCCACGAGCTGTGTGCCATCCCTCTGGCAGCTCCCTGCTAATCAATCACCCTCTCCAGCCAGCTTTCAACCTGCTGCTCCTGGCCCACTGCCTCCCTGTCTCTCTGCTGCTTTCCTCCACCACGAGTGCTAGCTGTGCTCTCAGAAAATTACCCTTATTTTTCTCCACTCAGGGGCTGCAGACCTCTCTGCTGCCAGCCACATGCTCTCCTCACTGCTGAGATGCTCTTTCCCTCACACACATTAGAGATATGAGGTCTGGAGACGTTTTCTGTGCCTGCAGGGACACAAAAAACAGCCTGGGAGCCAATACAGGAACAACAGTAATAGCAGCAATAATGCATTGAGTGAATCCATGTAAGACGTGACCTGAAGTGCTCTAGAATGGATAAAGAATATGAATCTTTGATTTATTTTGGATTTAAAGCAACAACAATGGAGCTGTTCAACACAGGCATACCCTTTATGATCCAAATAGCACTGAGCTAAATATAATTTCTTGATAAATGTGAACGAATGAGGTTAAAGACTTCTTCTCATATCACAAAAATAGCCCAAAGTGGTCCAGAAACTTGCCTACAATGTAATGGAGCTCGGAGCATTGTCAGAATTCATAGACAAGTTGCCACACTACCCAGACCTTTTAAAAAGCACTAAAAATGCCTCACAAATTTTTCCTGTGGGCATGCAGTGTTCTGAGGACATACTGCCAAGGAATAGGGGAAACGGCTGCTGCATCACTGTCACCCTATTCTTGTGTTAGAGTCTCAAATTGCAGTAAATTAACAAACTGTCTCACCATTTAAACAAAACCACAACGAACACCACAAAAACTTGGACTGTTAGACCAAATCTAAAGAAAACAAAATCTGGAACCAGCTTTGGTCCAACTTCTAGTTTGCTTCCAAACTTTGCCTACTTTTGCAATTTATTACAGATGTGACTAAAAGTATATGCATGGGCACCTTTTGTCCTAATTATTGATACACAAATGTGCAGGGTACATTTTCAAATATCAAAGGGGACATAAATGATATAAAATATGACCCTATAAATTTAAAGTGTCAGATTACAAACCAATAAAGGAGAAATAGCAGGTTTCTATTGCTCTGAATTTTCCTAGGTATGACAAACTAGACACAGTGAAGGTGCTTGGAGCAGATCAGTCAGGACACCCTCGCCTGGAAAGGAGAAAGAAAAGGATGCTCAGGGGGTCCCAAAAGGAGGTTGTAGTGAGGTGGGGGTCAGTCAATTCTCCCAGGCAACAGGACAAGAGGAAATTCTTTGATTCTAGGGGTCCTGTGGTGACAAGAGTGACTGTGTGTGTTGGCGGAGGTGACTCCATATACAGTAGTCATGTAAAATAATGACCTCTCCACCATTTGGGGCAGAGAGGCATGGAGGAAGCTGGGATAATGTAACTGAGCCCAGGCCTACAGGAACATCAACATCTAGTGGTATTTATTAGTAGAAAACCCTGCATCAATAGCACTTCCAAATAATATAATATATTGGACCTGTGAGTTTTTACTAATATTAAAAAGCAGCTCTGCTTTTCCCTTTTCAGGAGTTACTTTGGGGTCAGAATCATAACAAGCCTTGGTTTATTTCTAGAGCACAGGCAAGAAACAAACTAAAAAATCCCATAAAACCCAAACCTACAATGTTAACTTCAATGTTTTTCACTTTTTCACATTTTAATTATACTCCTGGTACTAGAGTTACTGAGTCAGAAATCCCTTTTGCCGTTTCCCTAGCATAAATGCCAAAAAGGGGGGGGGGGGGGGGGAAGAGGGGGTAAGAAGGTGCACTGGCTATTCCAGCAGAATTGTTTGCTCTGCGTTTCATGAAGTGCAACACAGGCAAATATTTTGTTTCATGCAAAATGCAAAGCCTTCCTTTAAGCAGGGCTGGGTACATGGATGAGTGACTCCCTCTCTTGTTTATGCCTCTCTGATTCAGATGCTTCTCAAAGTCCAGTTTCCATTCCCTTAAAGCCACACAGCAAAATTCCTATTGGTTTTGGCTGGAGCTGAGTGGTACAACAAGATTACTCTCCACTTGAATTTGTGACCAAGGAAATGAAATTCCAAAGCATGACCTTGAACTCACACATTTTACATATTGGAGAAACACCTGGGTCCAAACCAACTGGGAAGTTGGTTTGGATTTTTCTTTTTTTTTTTTTTTTTTTTAATAACTTGATATGTGTTTCCAAAACAAAGTTTAACTCATCATATGAAGGCAAAATATAATAAAAGTTTCATAAATTATTTAATGCTGGACACATATACTGGTTCCAGCTACACAGAAAAAAAAAAAAAAACACAAACCCTGCCAGGCTGTGAGACAAGAGTCTTATGGCACAATATGTTCTTGTTCATTAGTTTTCAAAAACTAAATTAACCTTTTATATTCTCATTATGTTGTGATTTGTCTTATTTCCTAAGATTACGAGGAGTGACACAATTGGATTTTGCCACATGCCTTGTCCACTGTTTCAAAAGTATTCAGCATCATTTCAAATTAAATGACAGAATAACATGGTCAGTATTTCATTTGCTGCTACACAGCTGTTAGAAGGTGTTTCTCTGATCTCAGACATGAGAGGGGCAGCCAAATCTCACCAGTGCCTTTTGGCTGCAGGTTATTCCAACATACGTGGGTTATTGCTAAAATATATTTAAATTATCTGCATTTCCATCACTTGGATCCAATGCAATTGAAAGAAAACAGTTGGTAAGTATCTTCAAGATTTTTTTTTTTATTTTTGGCTGGATTGCAATACTTTTTTCCAAAAAAATAAAATGCAAAGCAATTTTCAATAGGTTCATACCAATGTTCCATCTACAAATACCAGCTTATCTCTGCAAGGGAGATACAAAATGTATGTATTGGAAAAACAGTGGCCATGGTATGGCCCTACCTTTGCTCTTGTGAGTTGAACCACTGTCAGGCAGCTCTAGTCTGGAACTTACAGGTGTGATCCTGCACTTATGGAGTTGCACAAACCCTTGCCCCTCATCTCTGAATTGGCAAATAGGTCAGAACTCCCTAAAATGTGAAATTGCCCAAAGGATATTAATATTTCATAAATGTCCATGACACAGAAGCATGAATAAGCCTGGAAAAAAGTAAGGTAAAGCAGAAGTTTCTTAGTATGCTACTCGAATCAACAGATTATTAAATTACAACTTTTGAATGCATCTTCTGGATCCATCTTCCCTATCCATTCTAAGAAAAAACAGGGATTCTGCAATATCTTTACAAGTATTCATATGCAGAGGTACCCACCCATCCATGGAATCTTCCTTGTGGTTATTGCTGCAATAATGTGACATGTTGCACTAAATCAGTACTTTTGTGCTCTATCTTGCAGACTTTACTGATATGGTGTGACAGTTCCAGCACCTCTTAAATAGCCTTCTAATCTTTTCTCACTTTGAATCACACATGAAAATTTAATTATGTGCGATTCTTCCATCAAAGTTGTCCTAATCTACTACAGCCAATAATGTAATATTGTAAAAGGAAAAACCATTAAATTTTACAAGATGGGTATTCAGGCAATCATTTTTTTCCTGTGAGATATTTAATCATTACCTTAAACTCATACAGCTGACATTGAACAGAAAGCAGCCCCATCTTGTAGAATCACAGTGTTAACAAAAACGCAGAGGTTAAAATCTGAGTTGATCATGTAAACATCCAACCTTATGAGGATTTGCTGCCACAGAAAACAGATTAGCAGGAAATTTAGAATCTGCTCTGTTTGGAAAGCCTTTTTGAGTTTTATGATAGCACCTCCTCTTTAATAAGCATTCTGAAGTATTTCTCTTAAATGCGCAAAATAGAAAAAGGAATGGCTACAGAAGTCTCAGATTTTGTTTCAAACCTAACCTTCACTTCTTAAAAGTGATATTTCAACTAATGCAGCCATTTTAAGGAAAAGACAGCAATATATTGGATTATGAGGTTTTGATAACGATTTCCATATCCTGATCAAAGCAGATGTAAAGTGTTACATGAGCGTGACTGATAGCAAATAGCAAAAAAATTACATTACCAAAGATAACTGTGCATGTGCACATTCACACATGTTTATGTGTTCTTTCACATGAGTCTCTGCAGGTATTGCAGCACTGATATCAGGGGCAGGGTTTGTACTGTCACATTGTCACACTCTGCTTTCCTGCAGCTAAGGACAGAGCACCTTCCCTCATTATGCTGGGCAAACATAAGTATAGAGATTTCATATTTCCAGGAGATGAAAAAGGAATTTTTAATTCTATGCAGCAAGTAGATTTGCATCAGGTTTCTGAATGTCCATTCTGAAATTGTCCATCATAAAAAAACCTCTAATAATTCCACGGTTTTTTTAACCACACCATAAGGATTTTGGTGCAACAAGAACATGGATTAAGATCTGCTCTACTTTTTACTAATATGTAAAGTATGTGAGATTCATTTGCCCCTCTCTCTGAAAAGAGAGGTAGACTGGATAGAGAATTTCCCTGAGAATCACCCTGTACTCCATTTTTAGATGTCTGGACAAATGTATTTTATACAATTACACTAACAGAGCAACTACATGTCAAAACAGGATCTGAGGTAAAGTCCAGCAGAGAAATGAATTCAAGTTACTCATTTGTGTAGTTCAGAAACTTGGACTTCCCATAGTGCTAACGCTCTGATGTTTTCTTCCTGAAAGTAAAAGAAGCTGAGCATCCCAAATCAGTGATTATTCAATGAGAACATGATTCTCATTAGATTCTACTTTTTAAAAAAATATCCACTAGCATTTCAAGTGGAAAATAATTCATTTTTCTAAAACCAGTTATGAGTTTCTCCTATCAGAGATGATAGCTCAAACCAAAACACTTTAAGTACCCCTACTTAGTCACCAGGCACTTTCTATAATATTTTATACTATCAAGAATAGTTTCAAACATGTCATTCCAGAATATCCATGATAGATGAGAGTATCAGAGCCATCTCAAATGGCAGATTTTATACATTTCCTATATCCTTCAATAATGAATTAACTTTTTGCTTAATGACTAAAAGTTTAATTAATTTACTGAAAACAGGCACAACTAACCATTCCTTTAATTAAGAAAAACCATTAAAATCCACAATTATCTTTGAAACGGTTTGAAGTTTAAATGTTACGTTATTTTATAAATGCTGATCTTTAATCAAGTTTAAGAAAAATGACACAGTATTAAGTTTAAAATGACAGAAAAGTTATTTCAGGATTTCTTTTATGTGATGAACACAGTATTTTAGCTCTCCTTTTATATTTCCCAAGAGATATGCGGACTCAATGCATCCAAGATTAATGCCATTAATTAAAAGCAGGCACTATTTACTAGCCACAAGTTTGGATGGATTTTGTTTGTTTTTCTTTTTTCCCAAAGGTTCTTTTTCATATGCAGGAATGGGTGGGGGGAGGATTCAAACTCACTTGCATGCATAGAACAAGCAAAAATTAAGTGTGTTCACTTGGACAAAGCTGATTTCACTTTTTATGAACCCATTAAAACTGCTCATGAACACAGGAATACATTCCACGTCCTTCAGCTTTCATTAGTAACTCAGATTTCATTCTCTATAATTTGCCTCTTCCCTTTCCCATATACCTGAATTTTCTTCTAACATGAAAAAGGGACTGAAAAAACCACAAATAAATATTCTAGTTATTTAGGCATATTAAGACCTGATAATAGCATTACATCCCCTACCCTAATGTCACTGTTTGCCAATTTACTGACATGTCAGAGTAAGATGTAGCATTGGTTCTACTGAAGCTGTAGTGTAAACACAGGCAGGTTTAGTTGCAACAGCAGCCAAAGACTTTGAACAAAAGCCTTTTCTAGGAGTACAAACACAATAATTTTGTCCACCCAACTACGATGAAAAATCCCGCTATCTTCCAGTTACACTTGAGCTGCACTGTTCCTGCCCTGCTAACAAGAAACAGAAATGTTTTCCCTGAAGCACAAAAACAGCTGAGAAGTCCCTAAATCTGGGCCCAGCAGCCTCTCAGACTGGCAGCTCCAGCAGCAGTAGCTAATAACACTCCTCAGCGCAGTGAGACACTCAACACTTCAAGAACATGAGTGAACAAATGTCATCTTAAGCCACTCTTGGATCCTGGTCTGACATAAAGAGCTTGGGGGTGGTGTGAAATATACCCAAGTTTAATAGTGCTGGTAATACTATTTTAGAAACTAAATCTTTTGGGGTTTTGGGGTTTTTTTGTCCAACTTTCAAGTATTCAGAGAGACATCGCCAAAAGAAATATGCCAGAAGTCTGTCAAGAATGCTACTGGTTAAAAGCATCGTGACGGAGTAATTTATTTTTGAGAAATAAAAAAAACTAAGTGCCTATCACTTACAGAATGTGAGATGCTTCATCTGTTAAAATATAATGTGAAAAGACAAAAAAAAGTCTTCTTTTCTATGGAAATACCATTTGTTAACATTGCCTGAAATGTACATACAAGCCTACTGAACTGCTGTCAAAAACAGCCAAAGATTACCTGGGAAATGGAACAAAAGTGAGATTACGAAGTTAGTTATGGCTACTTAATTATATTTAGTGTCAGTACAGTCAAGGACTATGTAGAAAATATAAAAGAAAGTTCCCACGTTTCCAGATGAGTCAGCATTAACCAAGCAGAGAATAATCACTGCAGATGAATGCCCCAGTTTAGTCAGGCATTTGGGAAATACATTCAGCATGGGGGAACCTGAGTTTGTGCATTTATTTGATCAGCCTTTGAGGAAAGAAAGCAATTTCTGGTGCTGGGGCTTGTAAGCAAAGCACAGAGGACAAGAGAGGAGCTGCCTCTGTGGCAGCCTGCACAAGTCAGTACACAGCCACAACCTGGATGCAGGAAACCTTTGTTTTCTCTGCATCTTAAGAGGATGCTTGTACAGAATTATGTAGAAAAGGCCATCAGCTACAGTGGGAAGGATTACAAATACCCCTGGGAATCTTAAGCCTGGAAAGCAGATACAGAGTTGATAGCAGTCAACTTCAGTCATGAGTGCCAAGGAGGAGGACAGCAACTGTTGAGTCCATCTTTCCATACTCCCAAAAAAGAGAAAAAAGAGCTAAAAGCCAGAGGTGGGAGCTCTTCACACCCTGGAGAGCTCAGCTGTACCCTGGCTAGCTAACCAGTATCATTGCATTTCACATAATTTCAAAAGGTAGCTCAAGATGTTCTTGGAAGAATACAGGTATTTAACTTCCTGAGGTGTACATTGGTAGAGATTGTGAGAAAATTCTGGAAAAATATGCTCATACCTACTCTTATTGTAGAATACTAGAAACAGGACAATATAGCAGATGAGTTTGAGGCCTGACGTAGCATTCTCTGTGTCCTTATAAGAATCCTAACAATACTCGAAATTGAAACACACTTAGTAACAGCTATGGGTTAATTTATTCATAAGATTTACTGTTGCATAAATATTCAGCAATCTGAAATTGTGAAATGCCTCAGCATGCAAGCAGGCATTGAAAAACTCCTAAGCTTCAGATTAGCCAAATTCTTTGACACAGCGAGGCTGCAATAAGCAGATTTCTTTTCCTATGGCAATCCTTATAACCTACTGCAATCTCAAGTGCTAGCTCGGAGATCAACAGAAGCATCTTTTTTTTTTTTTTATTTCAATAAAGGCAAACTTTTAGAAAGTATAAAGCAAAAGACAGCTGTGCAGATACATAAAATTAACAGTATAAACTCAGGAACTGTCAGCTTTTTCTTTTTCCTCTTTGTAAAGCATAATGCAATGTTATAAATTCAAATCCATTTGGAATTCTGTTTCTTTACCGAAAGATCTGTATCTGCATGAGTTCCATAGGTTGTTATGCTATTTTGTTGGATTAATGACAAAAACCCCATGCATGTATAATCAGGGTAATGTGGTAGCACATTTCAGTTTCTACAGGTCATTTATAATTTATGCAATTTGTTCCCTCTTTTTTAATGGCAACATTTTTCATCCAAAGTTGTGCTTCCCTCAGCTGCAAAATGGAAAGCCATTCATTTAATGTATGCAGATGGAAAACAGAAAGAAGGTCAGACAAATTGCAGCCTTGTATTTGCAAGAAAAGTAGAATTCTACAGCCTTACCAAAGAAAATACTCAGAAATACACCTCAAAATATTGTTTAGAAATACAGGAAAAGGAGATTTGTGAAAATATTTATCCTATTATTACATTGAAATAACTTCAGTAAGAGTACTACTTTCTTACATGGACTCACAGTATCCATTCTGCTTATTTTGCACTAAAGTAAAAATACAAAAGCTCCATTCAAGGTGAAAAACAACACAAACACCAAAATAAACTAAAGTCCCAAATCTCAAAATTATCTGGATTGCACAATCATGAAACATGAGGAAATATTGCATTTTAAAGACATTCTAACTAAAGGGTAATAAAAACTTTTAAAATGCCAAATTTCGTTATGAATGACCAAATATTTTCCTGCTTTAAGGCTGGTTCAATGTTATTGAAAATAAAAAAAAATATTAAAATACCTAGTTTATTTTTATATTTGCATCAATATAAAATACTTTAACTGACTTTATGCTCAATCTGTATGTCATTAAAGAGGATCAATACCAGATTTTTTTATTTTTAACAACTTTTAATGGCTTTATCAGAGCTGTCAACCAGTAAAGAAAGTTACTTGGATACATACTTATCATCTTAATACATGAACAGTGTGAAGGAAGGGATATCTGTTTCCCTAGAGCATTTTTAAAAGGCTTTGTTTAAAATTGTACATGGAACTCAATCATATCCATTTCACTAAAAAAAACCCCAAAACCTCCAGTCATAGATTTGTCCATGAATATACGCAAGAGATAGACTTATTTTTTTCCCTAAATAGAGCACAGCTTTTCAATGTTGCAAAGCCAATTGTAAGTCTCCCTGTTTGACATATTCAGGGGAACACACTGGAAGGATTGCAGGCAAATCTCTGTCCTCATTTACAGCCAAGTTTCTCAGTCTCCTTGCAGAGAGCATTGTTACTAATATAGTTTTGGTATCTATTTGCAGTGGATCAGCTTTCAGAAATCCAGTGGTTTGATTTTGTTCACTGACCTTCTGAGAGAAAGGCATACACGTGCCTTCAGTCAAAAAGTTTCTCTCTTTTTTTAAATAGATGCTGTTCAATTCCAAGGAGACAGAGAAACAAAGGCAAAATAAAAAAATCATCATAAAGAACTGCCTTTATTAGAAAACTGAAGTTTCTGCACTTTATTTTTAGAACAGAATGTATTCTTGAGTTTATGAAGTCTAAGAAAAGAGTATCTCTACTAAATCTATACTTTAAAGAAAGTTAAGCAGTAAAATGAGCTAAAAATACAGTAGAATTTACATATATATTAGCATAGCACTACTGAGCACTTGTCAGCAAAACGGCTTCTGTCAAAATCTCAGATACCCATCCTTTTAAATTTCACTGGTTGCATTTAATATTCAAGACTTGTGACTTTTTTGGATGACAGCACTTAAGTGGTGGTGGATGCAATGGTAAAGTAAAGTAAAGTTCATTTAAAGTCCAAAGATGTATTTCTGGGCTCACAGAATTCTGCTAACCTAGAAGTCAAGCAATATTTTCATGTGAGAAAACAACTTCCACCGATTCCTCACCATACCTTTAAAACTATTCCATCTCCTGAAAAAGTGCATTTCAACTCAATTTTGTCAGGGGTTCAGATGAACAGAAAGAGAAGAAAAATATCAACAGCATTCAAGAATTTCTAGGATGAGTTAATAGACACACGGACTCTGGAAGGCTATTCAAAAAAAGAGCATTGAGGCCCTGTAACACTGTGGTCTGCTACTCACAAAAAAAAAAAAAATCTGGAGAGTGAATCAAATTCTGTTTCTGCCTTCTTTAAAATAACAGCTTAAAATAAAATTGCCCTTGTCCCAGGTGAGGGTAGTGGTACTCACCACCATTATCTGTGGTGTTCACTCATAAAACTATGGCGCAATGATAACTTCCTACGTAGTCCTCTTGTTGCATTTTATGAAAAAGCTTCATATTCAGTGAGTTTGATCATCAGACTATACGTGGCTTTTCCACAAATGCATTTTCCAAAGAGTATGCAAGAGAAAATCTCTGGGAGCTTAAGAATGCATCTCAGGCAAGCACTCCTTTTAATATTTTAAAGATGTTTCCATTGTCATGTACAGAATTTTGTTTTCTGTTGTTCTGTTAAAAATTCCATGACATAATGCTACATTCAGAGTAGGGCAAGAGAATCTCATTCAAATGGATTGAACCCTGGCTATGTATGATCTCTTATTCATAAATGGGGTGAGATACTAGGAATTTTTTTATTACCTTAGTACTATATATTTGTAGAACATGAGATGAAACACAGGGCTTTTTCCTGTCAAAACAGGTATAATTGTGAGACATAAAATGGGTCCTTGAGAGAACAGAAGGCCTCTGTTGTAAAGCCTGCATCTGAAGGGATCGTGGCTTTCCCGTTCTCCAAATTCAAAGGATCAGCAGAGTCATTAACATCGCTATCAGGCAGCAAGCAGATAACATATTCTGTGAAAAAGCTCATCTCTTGCAGAGTATAATGCATGTGTTCTGGACTGCAAGATAAAAGATGTGCAGCAGACTGATGGAGGGAATGTCAGAACTCATTTGCTTCGCCATGGGCAGAGCTATCAGAAGGAGTAATTCTGAAGTCGAGCCTCTAATGGACCCCGTGCTACAGGGGGAGCTGGACTGGCAACAGAGAAATCCAGAAATCTGTAAAACTGAGCCCTCAGCTCCCTGCTCTTCAGAGGTGGAAAAGTAGATTGAAAGCAACTAAAACAAGAACAGGCAGATGTGGAAATCAGGGGTGTCAAAGAGGGGAGCTGGGAACTCTTCCTCCTACAGAAGTCTCTGATTTCTTGAAACGGCAAATTATCTTTAATTCAACAACTGATAGCATGCACAGAAACTATGGAAATTGATCTATGACTGATTGATGTTTGGATCTGCTGACTGAGATCAATGGCTGATTAAATATTCATGATGTTACTTGTAGGTTGCATTGAGCATCTTAACAATAAAATCAATTCATTAACTCTATTAATAAGGCTACACAATTGTTAACAGGGTAAATGCCATTTTAGAAAATATTAGAGCAGCAAAACATTTAACCCTTTATAGCCACAGTTAAAGGACTAGGGACTTTTTAAGGGTTTACATTTACCACATGTTAGTTCCTGAGATTTAGCTTCATATACATTATATAATATTTATATATATTTATATAGTATGTTAATCTGAACGTAAATCATGACTACACTTTCAAATTGCAAAATAACATCAATCTGTCCACGTACAGTATTTTCTAAATGTTTGTCAGTCTCTTTTGGGAAGCATGCCTTTTAAACATATTTCATTAGGCCTCTCATCTACATTTCCCCTTACAAAATATACTAATATTTTGTGCATTTTTGAGAAGCTTAGCATGATTTTTGTCTCTCTACTCTTTGTATCACATAAGAGGATGAACACGGGCATTAAACACATTGTTTGAGCTCATTGTGGATCAAACTATGTGCCCTATGCATATTGGAAATTTAGGTCACATCACTACAAAAGTCCCAAGGGGCCTTTGGGACAGCTGTAAAATACTGTAAAACACCATTTCCAGCAGCGGGAAGAGTCTGGAAGAAGGGCTGCCAGAAAGGCTGAGTGGGAAATTGCTGCACAAAGGTTGTCCTAGTTGGTACCAACACTTTTCACTGCCTCTGACAGAAGAAACACAAAGTGGCCACATTAGAAATATAAAGATATTTCTCCTGAGAGACTTTCACCCAATCATCCATATTTTTAACGATTATTTCAGTGCTCTTCAAAGTCAAACCCTCAGCTTTCCTGGCTTTTGTGTTATTGCTATGCTAATAAACACAGAGCTGTACCACAGGAATTATTCTTAAGACTGAGTCAAGAAACTGAGTAGTGCAAAAAGCACGATTCAGAGGACAGAGCTGGTTAATACAGCTCAAAGATATCAGATTCACCTGCAAGGAACCAACTTCCAAGAGCCTTCCTTGTCAATAGTGGGGTAGTTTCAAGACAAATTTCCATAAAATTTTATCATTATTTTGAGAATTTGTCCCTAGTTTACAGTTAACCCACTATAAATTCCAGTACAATTTTTTAAGTTCATTGATTGAATTCATCTTTCTAAAACAATGTAGCTGGATAAGTTTCTGTTGCGTGAGTTCATACATAAGGTAGAGGAGTAAAATTATTTGATTACTAGCACTGGTCAGCTAAGTGGCAAATCCTTCTAGTGGTAACTCATTGCTATTTCTAGACCATTGCTATTCTGGTTTTCTTTCTTCATCTGTGTCAAAAAATGGGCAAAACAATAGGTGGTTTAACTTTTTTTTTGGTAAATATTTATGACGCTCCTGGCATTCATACTCTGGGCTAATTAAGGTGGAAATTTGCATGCAGATTGTTAAACTGTAAAGTTAAGCATAAAATAACAAACAGTCACTTCTTTCTAATCGGTCTAGTGTAAAAGTTTCATTAAGCCAGGGCAGTGAATCAGAGTTCCTTCCACATCAGTTCTTGGGTTTTGCTTTACTTGCTATTTTTATGAGGAAAGAAAAAGGAAAAAGATGCTCTGCAGTTCATTAATATAATTAAATTACTAACACATTTTAGCTTTGCTAAGTAACCAGAATTCTAATCTTTCATTTATTACAGGTAACTAACACTTTCTTTTCAAATAAAGGCGAAGAAAAATTAAAACTGAAGTATTTGCCTATTCTAAAAGTACAATCACTACTTTGGAAATATAGGTACCTAAAAATATAACTGTTCCTATGTTACCAAAAAGCTTCAGGGTTGATTTTTTAGGGGTTTGGGGTTTTTTTATCAGTTTGGGGGGAGGGGGTTGTTTGCTTTTTGTAAAGACTTACAAATTAGTTGGGACTTTGCATATTTGTTGTTTGTTGTAGATTTTTTATTTGTTCAGCTGATCTTCAGAAAACACATGCTACCTTTTTATTATACCCCCATAGGGAGCAATTTCTAAGAGTTAAAATCTCACTGAAAATGGTACCACATTATCCAGTGGTTAAAGTTACACGACATTCCAGAGCTACACAGCTGGTCCAAAAATTCATCAGTAAAAGTGCCCTGACATATATATTAAGTGTTTCAACATGAAAGATTTCCATGCAAAGTTTGGTTTATATTCACTCTCACATCTAAAGAATGAAAAATGTACATTCATTACCATAATTTCTTGCAAGTGTTGACAGTTGGCTATGGAGGAATTATGATGGATAGGCATCAGTTCTTGTACTGTCATGTTGTTGACACTTATTTTGCCAAGTACTTTAAGTTTAGACGGGGAATATTTGTTTTATCTTCAAAAAATATGTATTTAGTAACACAGAGGACTAAGCTAGACATTTTTACTCTCCTAGGAAATTAGAATTGTGACTGGCTCTTTTGTTTAGTCAGATACGTCTCGTTATTGTTGTTGTTTTATTAACTAATTATGTTAAGGGACCACTTGTCTAAATAACACAGTGAGGTGATTTTAAACACATCATAACCTAAATTTATTTAAATATTTACTACTTATACCAAAAGCTCCTAGTTACTTACTAGTGGCCTAGTTTTACTATCTATCTCGCTTTGCAGCTCTTTTGCTTCTTTCCCTCACAAAATGTCACAATTTCAAGTCAGTACCTCTTGGAGTCACTCTGCCATGGCATCCTGGCAAATGATCAGCAGGGGAAATTAGGTCAGCAGGACACAAAAACTTTATGGCCAGGTTTCCTGGGCTGCACTACTGGGTTAGGATAAGACAATGCTAATTCAGCTCCATTCTGTCACTAGCCAATGCCCTGGGCCCTGGCCAAAACACAGGGTCTACAACTTGAGAAGTTCCTCTGAAAAACTAGTTTTGCTACCAGAGAGACTTGATTTTACACACGCAAACTTGACATGCAGGAAAATGGACTATTCAATTAACTGTATTTCTGATGGAGTGAACGTCTTTTCTGACCTAATATTGTGGTCAGAACTTTTTAACAAAACATGGAATTTGACGTAACACACCTGTCCAACTGCATTGCGGGTATTTCCTATCTGTACTTTCAGAAAAGTCTCAAATCTTGCTTTAGCTGCTATGCCATCATAACATTTGCCTTTTTTCCAACCCATGAGTTACCAAAGGCAATTTTATTTTTATTGACAGATCTAAAGACAGAGTGCTTGCAAAAGAAGAGTAGCCGTCAACTGCCTGATCTGACTCATCACTCATTTTGCAATATTTTCCACTAAATAATGAGAAAACATCAGGCATCCTGCATCACATCTTGATAGACTTAAACAAAATTTGACATCAACTTCTTAAGTTTAAAAAAAATATGAATGCATAATTTCACCAGGGCTCAAGCAAATTATTTAAAGAGAATGCAAACATCATTTGCATTTGGAGATGATCTCTCACATCATGTAGCTTGCAATGGTAGACCTTTTCATATCCATGTAGTTACTTCATGGTTTATATTTAAGCACAGAATAGTCCCAGTGGCTTTCAGGGCACTAGCCAGCATGTCTGAAATTAAATACCTGTTCATGTCTTTACAAAACTTTATATTATCTCACCCTATCTTCTACCAGTTTTGAGGTAATGGAGTCACTAACAAGCAATTTGTGACTTGTTGTATGTGCATAATGATACAGATCAGCCTGGAGGGCCCAGGATTTGCTATTTCCATTACTTATAAAAATTAGAGGTTCCTTCCACTTTTTAGGAATGCTCTTAAGTATTTATAAGGGATACCTTCCAACTGCTTTTCTGAAAATGTGAATCGCTTATTAAACACTGCATTTCATAATCACTTTCAGATTCAAACACAGAGCATTTCTATCATCTTTGATTTTGTCTAGCTTTCCTAAGGGTACCATGACAGTTTAGAAATATAAGTTAACTTTAAATGGCCAATCTTTAAATGCTTTATAAGATACAGACAAAATTTGCTATTTAAATTATTTTAATTTTTTAATTGACTTATCTTTTATCCTCATAAGTATTCCAATACATGCTGAAGATGCTACAGCTCTAAGAAAAACACTTTTATAATTCTGCTATTATCCTTAGTCTTTGACTCATTTTATGAACCTTGGGTATGATTTCCTTTTCCTTCTATTTACTGTAATCTAGAGAGATATTAAAGCTTAAAATAACACAAAATGATATAATAAATATTTCTAATTATTTTATTGTGTAGTTATCACAAAATGTTTTATCAAGTTAATTAAATATAGCAAAGTGGAAATGCAAAAAATTATTTAGCTTCCTAAAGACAGAGGAGATAAAAAATCTGAACGGGCTTGTAATATTAACTGAAAGCAGAACATATGAAATAAAAATGATACTCTTTTCTTCCTAAACTCTACTTTAAGAATGAATCATAAGTCCAGTAGGGGAAAAAAAATCTCATATTAATTGACCTATATTACATTTTTATAGTTGGAGCCCCAACCCACCACTTCCCCTAGCATGAAGGCAATTTATTTAAGGCAATTCATTATCTTTAAAATCTGAACTAAATCCCTGTTTTATTTTATTATTAACAAAAAAAAAAAAGAAGCAAAACATTACTCAAGGACTCATAAGACAACTTCACTGTAGAAACAATACATTTGATAATATATATGGGATTATTCCAACAAATTTAGTCCCAGTGGTACAAATTTTAAAAAGTGTACGATCATTTATTTCACTGAAGCCACTTGAATAAATTAGCACGAACATTTTTGTGTTTACACTGCTTTGATTGAACATTCCTATATGCATATTCTGTGCCAGCCACCTCGCTGTTTCTGAGGAAAGGGGGGAAGACAAGTGGCCTCTTCTCCCCACAATGCCAATTTTTGATTGGCAGTGCAAGGGATTTACCCCAATATATAACAAACAAGAAAATGTCCAATGTAAAGGCACCTTCCTTTCTGTAGATTTAGTGTGAAACCTAAGTGGAACAGAATGAATATTAAATATTTTTTTAAAAAATTATCAATATATTTTAAGACAGGCATACTGTGAAGCTGTCAAACAAATTATGTTAATTGCAGACCATCTCTAATTTTTAGAGCAGAGAATTCTTGTACATACACTTGTACACATACACTCTGCTCGGTAACATCAAAGGGTAATCACAGTGCTAAAGTGTAAAAAATATTTTAGATGAGAGTGAAATGGGATATAGTTAAATTTCACACCATATTTCTGCTAGCATGAGTGAAGCACAGAGGTTGTTTGGGGCACTGAACTGGCTTTAGGGTTGCTCTCAATTTCTTCTCTTCTAACTTTGTCTTCTTCTCCTCACTTTCCTGTCAGTGTCTTGCAGAACTGTGGCCTTGAGTAATCCAAAACACCTCAGTTTGCATGCAGAGTGACAACATTATGCCAAGGACTGGATTTAGCCCCATGCCGTCAAATTTTTATCTTGTATTTGTTTCAGGACTATCCCTAATAAATCCCTTAAACAGCTAAAAAGCAAATCAATACTTATTTCTGGCTCATTTGTTCTGCAATTATCAGCAAGTACTGAAGCAAAGCACAGAGGATACTAATTAAGGGGGGGGAAAAAAGAGAGAAAGAATGCAAATAAACACAAATTCCTGAAAAGAGAGAAAGCAAGCAGAGAGCAACAAGGGCAGCAGCCAGAGGTCACACCGCTCATGCCAGCTGTGACAAAGGAGACTGGCGTCCAGCTGCCTGCTCAGCCAGCTCCATATCCTACTGGGGCTGTTCCTCCTCACCCCACATCCACTGAGGGTGGAGCAGTGGGTGGCAGAAATCAGAAATGCTTTTCTGGTTTAGGCAGTTCCGTGCTCAGCTTTATGTGAAATGGCAGCTGCCATAAGCGTGAGGCTTGTTGGACAGCACAAGAGCTAAACAGAATCTTACTTATTGTATATTGTACTTTTTATGCAAGAAAAAATTATCCCTAAAACATCTCTTAGGATCTTACTAACACACACCCTGCTTTGCTCATTAGCACGACAATAAGAACATGGTATCAAGAACTTGGTGATTTGCATAAATACATGCTTGGCTCTATCACTAAAAAAAAAAAACAACATAATTTTATAAAATAAACATAAAAAACACCCCCATCTTTCCCATCCTTCAGCACTCTGGCAGATTACAAGCATGTCTGAAATTCGTTTGAAGCCACACTAGCACAGCAAAAACCAGCAGGAGGGAGGAGGGTCCTTCCAGCAGGGCACGCCCCATCCTTGAGCACCAAATGTCAGTAGGGAAGCCCTGATTATACTAGCTGGAATTTGACTCAGCACATGCAGAATCAGCCAGCTCCCCGTGGCTGGTCAACTGAGACAAAAATTCTTGGTTGGTGTCAATAAATGCTTTTCTTAGCATGACTCCATAAGTCCTTTCGAAATGGATTTTGCTTTGATTCTGCTATGGGAAATTCCCTTTGACCTATGAAAAAGTGCACTGGCCTCTTAGATGAAGTCTTCTTGTTCTTAATAGGAAACATCAGCTGCATCACTCAACAACTTGAAAGGCATTTGCTCCTGTGCACGTAATCCTATTGTTCAGTTGACTAGAGGAGTAATAGATTTTCTATGTTTCCTTCCCTTGTATTTAACTATTATTGTAGCTCACAAGAAAACAACTCATTTGGAAAACAAGTAGAGCATAATAATCCCCAAGCCCTCTGTTTTCCTTCAGTTCTGTATTATACAGCAATATCTACAATATTAAATTCACATTTATTCTACTTCTTAAAGCAAAAGAAAACAAGCACACATATCCCCAGAAACTATAACTAGGGTAATGAAGTCCATGTGCAAACTAAGAAATCTGTACAGTTGTACAGAGAATTTTCTAAGGACCCCTTTGGCTCTAATACATTTCAGTATGGTCTCATCAACAAACTAAAGGAGCTTTTTGAATGGGGAGGAGCTTTTTGGCTTTAATATTATATAAACATGCCATATAATATTTCTTTCCTACACACAATTTTGGAACTCCTCTCAGAAATGAGCCAAGTTCACAGCGTGACTGTGTCAGCACCTCTACTGTACATTTATTCCGTTTCCTCCATCACACCCTGATGGTTCACTTTTAGTCTGTTCTGGAAATTTAGCCTGCTCCAGCTGCAAAATGCTCTTGTTCTGAGTGCTCATTTTACCCTTTTTCCCCTGAAGGGAACACACCTCGAGCGCACTCAGACTGTGCTCAGCCGAGGCTCTGAGGTCAGCTACAAAGCAAATCTGCACCTTTCAGCAAACCCACCTGCTAATGCAGCCACTCTCTCCATGAGCCTGTCAATGGAATGAAGGCTAATAATAGCATTAAAGTCTAGAAAAGAAGTGTTACTAGTAGATCATTCCAACAAATATTCAATAGCTCAAATAAGAACATTTCTTTACACTTGGCTACATATTTTGAAACATAAGGTAAAAAAGGATTTTCTACAGGAGTAAGTACTTTGCAAATAACTCCTCCTCCCGTTGCATGTTTCTTAATACCTTGGCTAACCAGTGTTTGTTCTTCATGCAGTAGATTGATAAATGTGTGCATATTGTGGCTAGCACCAGCCAGAGCTGCAGCTCCATTCACAGCTGACACACATCTCAATAAGAGCATCCCATCCTTACAGACTGGAAACTCAGATTAGAAAGAAGCAATCCTCAGCACTGTATGGCTCTGCCTCATGTATTTATGGATAAATAACATCCTTGTCAGTACTCTGCTTCCCTCTGCTCTTGAGGGAAAATACAGATGGTCACAGAAGGTAGAAAGCAATGTCACCCTGTACTCTGGAAGTGCTTCTAAAAGGAAAGTCAAGGTTTTGTTCAATTACTCCCTCCTCTCAATCATTCAGAGCACATCAACCGGAGAAGAAAGAGGGGGCAGAGATTTTGTAACCCACTGATCCTTTTCCCTTGCTGATTGTCACAAGGTGGCAGAGCCCACACAGGAGAATAAATCAGGGTGCCATTTACCATATATTTTGGAACTTGCATACAGATGCATCTGTCTACTAATTAGTAAATGAACAAATGAGCAAAGTTTTTTGCCTCATAGAAATTCGTGATGTTCATTCTATCAGTGTAAGTTAATTTAAATTATTTACCTGTTCACTGAATGCTAGTTTATATGCTGAAATATAGATCATAAACACAATAGGACCTTCACAGTGAGATCACTCTACAGTCAGGGCTGCTTGAATCTTTGATAAGAAGTGTAGAGAAAACTGTATGCATGTGAGAATAGCCCAACCTTGCTACATTATTTAACCATACCTTTTTGTACTTTTATAAGAGCAAAACTGGATAAAAAATGAGGCAGGGAAACAGCACATATCTTAAATTTCACAAGAAATGCTATGTCATTAGGCATAATGACAGATGACATTAGGCATAATCCACCTTATTTTACCAAATTCTTGTTATTTCTCAGAATTTGAGAAATTTTTACAATTGCTTACTGAAACAACAAATTAAAAAACTTGAATTAGATTTCATTCTATCCAGAGGAAGTCCAGTTCTGTGTTTTTGCATTCTAACATGGCAGCAGTGCACTGAGCCACCCAAAAAATCTTTAAGAATCACTGAACAGAAAACTCCTACACCCTCCTCTTTCACTCACTGCAGCACATTTGGGTCACATTTTCGTCGTGTACATTCTCAACAAGAGGTACAGGACATGGGTTCAGAACAAGCTGTGTTCCTTTAAATCTTTCTGCTGTCATCTCTTCTTGTATTCTATAATGGCAGAGGTCCATTGCTAATTCTATGTAGGTGGTACTTCCAGTGAATTACTTGACCCTCCCCCCTGCAAATTATTATCCACTCACGCATCTTTCAAAGCACCAATTCCCTCTGTACCAAAGCAAACTTCAAGTTATACCTGTTCAGCATTTAAACTTTAAAAAGTGCAATGTGAACACCTGTTTTAGTTGATAGCCATCTGTTTTCTCAAGGAATCAAAACCTTAATAACACGGAATTAACAGATGGGGAGTGAGGCCTAGACTGAGCAGGTTACTGCATGCGTCAAGATAACATAAAAAGTGATATTTTTAATGAATCATTCACATCCTCCATTGTTCTCCTCTCATCTGTCTGGACTGATAACCCATCACCATTCCGTTGCTCCTTAAGGGACTTGCCATTCAAAGGCAATTGGAGATCTTTTAGGATTTGGCCCATACTAAATGGATACTTAACTATTGAGAATGCTGCCTGAAGCAGGCAATTCCAGCAAATTCCCTGTGGCCAAATTCTAAAACTAATTGTACAAAGATTTTAGCAGGAGCACAAAATTGGGCGTGGGTGTGTGTGTATGTGAAAAGTTAAATAGCCTAATACCCCAGTACACCGCAATGTATTTCCGAAATAAATGTCTTCAAATCTGTCAGCATCCTAAGAAAATCTGCAAGCAGGCATTTTCACTGTCATAAAAGTAGCCTCGTTTTTTTCTTCTGTATCTGTCATTGCTTCCATGCCACAAAGCCCTCGGTTCTAGGAGAACGACAAGAGGTACAGACCCACATGGACTGGGACCACATCCTCAAATTGGAGCAGCTCAAGTCCAAAAAGCCAGTTTCAATTTTTTCCTGTTCCCACAGAGAGAATTAAGGTGCCTTCAGAAAAGTTCTGTTTAGAAAGAAATTCGGGGAAAGTATTGATTTGCCTTTTCTGAATGCTGAGGTAAATGCTAAATAAATTGGAGCAGCTGACAGAACAGGTAGAAATCAAAGCAAACCTGAGTACTACCCTAAAATTGTGTTCACTGCAGTCTTTAAAACAGTGAAACACTCTAAAGAGCAAATTTAAAAGTTTTAGATAGATTTTAAAATCTATCAGGAGAATGAAAATACAACTTATTTTGTTCAGATAGGTCAACGTAAAAAAAAAAAAAAAAAAAAAAAAAGGGTTTTAGTTCGTTAAACTGAACCAAAGTATTTTATTTCCAAACTACTGCGAATTTCAAGCTGCTTCGACTCCAGGACTCCATTAGCATTTGGGTTCTTGACTGTCTACTATTGTCCTCAAGGTTCCTATATCCGGTTAAGTCCAGTTAAGTTCTGCACAACACATCAAAATCGCACTTATCAACTCAGAGCACTAGGACATAAAGAAGAATAGGAACAGAATGCATGTAAACACCACTTTCAAATGCACTTTAACCAAATTGATTTTTTTTCCAATTTAAAAACCCTTCAGCAAAATGACCTTCCTTACCCTACCAGAGTTTTCACTTACAAAAAATACTTAGGTAATTAGTGCATTCTAAAATAATTTGCAGTTTTCAGTGGCATATATATTTCTGAATTATCCATTTGGATTTTGTTAATTTACATGCCAGCTGAATTTCACTACATCCTAATCTGTTGGGCTTGTGGTCTACATTTAGCCATTAACACCATTTAACAGTTGTTAAATAGTATAATCACCTGTTGTTATCCTGATGTAGATTCAATTCCAGTGTTAATTGCTCTCAATGTGCTGCTCATAAAACCATCCCATGCCATATTCTGTGAGCTCTACTTGGAGGAAATCTAAAGTGAAATGGAGTGTGTGGTACCTCAGTAGGAAAATTCAGTTTAATGAAAAAGCCATACACTTAGGAGAATTATGAACTGAATATTAATGTAGTCCCATTTTGAAACATCAGAAGAATTACAAGGCAGATTTGGGGTGACTGTTCAGAGAAGGAGCTTGGTTTCAAACTGAAATTGCCCATCTGCTTTTCAGGGATGTGTTAGGAGGTGTGCACACAGTCTATTCCTACAACATTTCAAGACACGAACAGTTTGAACCAGAAATATGCCTCATCTTGCCTTCCTTACTTTTTCTATTTTTTGAAATCAGAAAGTTCATGCAATTACTGTTGTGGGGTGGGGTCTCCAAGTGGCTCAGGGCCCACTGCTGGAGTCCCACACCTCCTCTACAATAAGGAGAAGTAGCTGCACCAGGGCAAGAGCAAAACATCAGGAACGAAGAGCAAATCTACCATGTGAACAGAAAGGAATTGTTTCTTTTTCCTTATACCACACAGCTGAACATTTGATCCTGTTCTCTGAGTTTTGACTAGAATGTGGGAATTAATGGTCCTTCTTTAAAGTTCTGTTTCTCTTCCCTCCTTTTTTTTTTTTTTTTTTTGGAAACAAACTTTCTCCTCATCCTCCAAGAGTCTTTAGGGGAAATTACCGCTGCCAACACACTTCCCACTGCTGCCATCAGGCAGTTCTGATGCAGTAGGACAGAAAAGATGTGGTATGTGCCTGTAAGATCAAAAGAAGTGCTGACTGTCTCTCTCGAGACACAGATCTTCCAACCCAGTTCCCCTCAGCCTGGCCCTCTCCACTGCACACAGTGCTGCTCCCTCCAAAAGTCGATATTGGCTACTGAAGTTGATGTGCTTTGGTAGAACTGCACTTTTAAATGGCTAGACTACAAGTGGGGATTGAAAGTGAATGATCACAACCAATTTTTAAGGAAAATTCCCTTTGAAAAGTTTCAGAGAGAGAGAAACAACTTCATGTTTGTGTACTTGGCTATTACACTTTAAAAAATGCAATATTTAGAAGTTTAAGCATTTAGTGCTCTCACCTGTGCAACTCCTGTCAATTTGCTGTGCCTTACACAAAAATCTGATGGAATTACATCAGAATTAACTATTGAAAACACATTCATTAGTGAAATACAGAGCTGGGGAAATTTTCCTTTTTTAAATAGAAAAAACATAGGACCATATATTACACACAGAAAATCCCTATACCAAGAAATAAGTACCAAAAAGTAAGTACCAAAGTACTTTTCGAAATTAACTTTCATTTAAAAATAGAAAAGCTACCACTTCCTCATAGCATACCTTTGCCAACTTAGGAACATATGCACATCCAAAAATGAAAAACATGAAAAGAAACTTATTTCCATGGGAAGAATATTGCAATAATTTCTAAATTTTTATTAAAAAAATAAAAAGCAAAAAGAGAAAGATTTCTGTTTTCCCCACCAATACATCCCTGACTGTGCTTTTATTTTCAACAATAAATAGATCATTCAAGCTTTAAAGATGAGATCCTGAACTCATGACAAAAAAATGCTGAAAGAATTTTGATTTACGGCAGATACCAGCAAAAAATAAAATATTCTTCAAATGTATTGGATAAACTCTTAATGAAAACTACTCTTATTACTTATTTATTAATTATTCTTGGGTCTGTATTTCTCCATCACTTTAAACAAACAAGTTTCTGGACAAGGACAACAAAGATCAGACCACATAGGGAAATACAATATGATGAGAAGTTTCATTTACTCAAAGTTTAATTTCCTTGAGGAAGAATTAAAATAGATTTGAGGAGCTCCACTAGGAGAGACCATCTAAAGCAATAATGCGAAGGCATTCTGTCAGAAGCAGAGCACATTTCTGTCAGACTTGAAGAACAGCACTCTGCTCTGCTGGAATCCAAAGGATAGATGCAAAATCAGGAATTGTGCAACTGCTGTAAAGCAAAATATTTGTCACATACATTGAGTGGCATCAATATGCCTAAATCCTAACACTGTCAACTGCATCCTTTGATTATTAAAAATAATGTAGAAAATGATCACATTATTATCCAAAAATTCCTCTCCTTATAAAGCAAGAGCAAAACCCTTATAAGTATCAATTCAACTGTATGTCCAGGGCTATAATTGTAGCAACATGCTATAAAAAGATACAGCAGGGAACAGTAAGGAAGTGAATGGCCTGGAATTTCTCATCTGTTCTATTTTTTCAGGGCAAACCCTAGTTTTCAGTTCAACTAAAAATCTGTTCAGAACATCTGGACATCTGTATTTCAGGTGATACACTTACAATGGTAAAAAATTACAGTCTTTTAAAGAGAAAATTATTTTCACAAATGATTTCAAGTCAACAATCCAACTTTCTGAGTATCATTCTGTATTGAGAATGATACTCTAACATTTGTAAATAAGCACCTTTGTACATTTACTATGCTGTTCTTATATTCAGTTAAAAAAAAAAAAAAATCCCAAAACATTTTTGCATTCCAAAGGGAGGCTACAAAAGATCCTGCAGAAGAATCCATTCAAGTATTTTGTGTATACACATGTATAAGATTGAAGAAATAGAAGGAATTCTGGGCTGCTGCCATCTATAATTTTCAGTAATATCTATGTGCTATTAAAATTATGATCATCTGGAAATATCTTCTAAATAGCTACATTTACTAGACCCATAAAAAGGAGCTATCATCATAAATAAATGTCTAGCCCCATATTAAACATACATCACTCAAAGTATCGGCATATTGACTTAAAATAATTTACAGTTCCAGATAATTGCAAACCTAGATTCCAAGCTGCCGATAATAGGAAAGTAATGCATTTAAAAATTCTTGTATAATCAAACTACTCATTGTTTTAGCTTCAGTTCCAGCCATTAAAGTAACCGAAAATATCCACACATCTCTTTTACTGCTCTGTATTGCAGGAAGAAAAGAGAATTCATTACTTTTCAAACTGGCATGTCAATATTTATTTAAAGAACTTTACAGTTGTCAAGAGAGTCCTTGAAGACGTGTCCAGAACTCAGAAATTGGAAATCTTATTGCACAGTGAATCTCTTGTTAGTCATATCCTGGGTTCCTGCAGAAATTCCAGTTTCATTAGGAGAGCCCAGCAATGAGATGGGAAGCTGCCATGAGACAATGCTCCCTTACTCACAGAAAAACTGAAAGGGAGCAGAAGCAGCCTTTGAAAGAGAAAAATTTTTCTAATTATCCTGCAGCAGTCTTTCCCACTAATGATTTGTATCTGTTATCTAAAAGCAAATACAAAAAAACCCCACCTAACAATATCACAATAGCATCTTCTCAAGTTTTATGCATCAGTAAAAACAGGGAAAGCATAGGGAACACTTTTTTTTTTGTCATATGGATTTCATAGTAACATCAGTGTATTTAGCCTTTTCTGCTCCAGGCTGAACAGTCCCAGCTCTCTGAGCCTCTCCTCTGGTGAATTTCCAATACATGTGTTTATTTACTATCTATTTCTATTTGAGTAAATTCATCCTCTTTGTATTAGCTTTTTAAAAAGAAAACAGGTGTAGCTTTTTACTTTTTTTAAAACTAAGTGCTTTTACTATTATAAAACATATATGTTCTGAGGGCTTTTAGCACCTTGGTTGCTCCCTTGACACTAAATGGCACTACTGATTCCTAGTCAAGCAGTTGTTTCTCACAGAATTTCTTGTTTCTAACACAGCAGCATTTACTAGGGGTGCTAGGTTGTTAAGACAAAAAAATGTAACAACTCAAAGTCTATAGAAACCTCAACAAAAAATTTTCTCAACGAAGACCATGTATTGTAAAGCATGCAGCCATGTTAACTTATTTCACATGCATAATCAATCAATTGTATATTAAAACAACCGTTTTAGTGTTTTCATACCAAAATATTCCTCAATAATGTACCGTATTTTTTCAAAATGTTGCAGAAACAAAATTCATAAATGTCCATATCAGCCATCTAACAGACAACAAATTGTAAATAAATAGCTCAATAAGAGCTCAATAGATCAATAAGAACCCAATATTGAAAATTCTGTCCCAACTCTACATTAGTACATTTAAATACCCTAAAGACAGATTTGTTTCACTCTTCACAGAAAAACCAAGGCTCTGACTTCAAAGTCCTTGGCCACAATATTCTTTTCCTCTAGGAATGTCATTCCGTTTCAGGACTCTGTGCAAGCAGCACTGTCAGTCTTTTTTGGTGCAGGGTCTATGCTGAACTCTGAGAATACCAATAGAAAAGGAAATTAATGGGAAAAGCATGAACATAAACCTTAAAAAGAAAAAAAAAAGCTAAGGACTGCTCGCTCTTTCCTTTCTTCCTCCTAATTATCCACCATATTGTTAACCTTTCCTTTAATCAAAAGCCCAAAAACCCCAAACTGTTGCTCTTCTATTTAAAAGTTGCCATTCTAGTGCGAGGAGAATGACTGACCAGCACTGCTAAATAATTTTGTATTGCCCAGATGTCGTTCCCATTTTGTAACACCTTGTTTATGAGACTCTTGATTGTTCAATTATTACTATAACACTTCCTATTTCCATCATGAGAATCTATTGTTGGTTTATTTTCATCTACTCTTGCTGAACTATGTCTTAGGTGCACTAGCTTCCAATTTTATTCCTTTTCAACTGTATTTTTTAGCTTAGACTACACTGATGCACACTATGATGTATGAACTCTTGGATCCCAGCCCCCCAAACACCACACACCTCTTTTTTTGAAGGTTTTCCACCAAGCTGAGAGCGAAAGGCAGACACAAACAACATGAAGCAGAGCCACTGTCAGACACTGACAGAGCAGAGAAATACAGACAGATAGATAACAGATCTAGCCTACTAAGTACCCTACAATTTATTGAGGCAAATAGGGGAGAGTTGAGTGGCAAATTGCCTACGCTGTTCGCAAACCAGCGGGCGACCCTGTTTGCCAGCCGTCCAAATTGCTTCTGGGCAATTTGGCACATCTCTACTGCGTTGTGCTATTGCTTATGGCATGACTTTGAGTTCTGATCATTCCCTGTTGTGCAAGATCTTTCCAAGCACTCGTAAAACTTCTAAGAGTGATGGTAGGAGCAATGGAACACATGGAAATCATCAGCCGATCAAACAAGCATTTAAAGTAATTTGAACACAGACAGACAAACGATTGTTTTTAAAGGAATCAGAAATGTATTAAATACCAAAATAAAACAAAACAAAAAGCCCAACAAAATGTCTCTCTACCAAAGCCGACAAGAGAATCCTATCTTAAAGAACACAGCATAGGAAATTTGTCAGGAATGTGATATGAGAAACAAAACCTTCTTTGGAACACTGAAAAAGATAAATGTGAAGGAAAACATCAACGATTCAAGGAAAATAAAATACAGTTTCAGTTTAGGATTTTTTTTTTTCTTCTTGATATGATAAAGTTCCCTCTCTTAAATTATGGCAAGAACTCTGCTGAATTCCAAGTCAGGAATCCAGGAAAAGGAATTTCATAGCAAGAGTAGAGTTGGACCTGCAGATAATTCCCAGCACTAACCTGATATGCACTTTTGTTTTGAGAACTTAAAGGAAACGGCACCTTATGGAGCAAACTCAACTATCGTTTTTTCTAATTTGTTTCTGTGCCCGATACTGCACGTATGTTCCTATTGATACTGAAATCATACAGAGACTAAAGGAGAAGGTAGACAGAACATAAACTGTAATGGTGCTTAATTTAAAAAAAAAAAAAAAAAAAAGTACAAAAAACCCCAGCTGTCTTCAAAAGATAAAAAGCCATCTAAGAGATGAAAATATTCAGCCACAAAGCAGAGTTTATTTATAGACAATGTACCAGAAGCCAATGGAAATGCATTTCACCTGTCCAAAAAGGTTTATGAGGACGATAAGAGATACTTTCTCTAAAATGCCATGTAAGAAAGCTTTTGGAAGTAAGAAGGCTATTTTGCAGAAGGTGAAGTTATGCCTAAATCAAGAAAAAGAGAGGATTATAAATGATGACAGCTTAAATGTAAACACTAGGCTAGCCCAAAGGGATTGAGAAGTGATTTGAAGAAGATGCGAAAATTAGTAAGCAACCATTTTTCTCAGGAAAACAGCATTGCTACAGAGGGGAAACAGATAATGATATTTAAAAGAAAAATAAAAGACCGAGCAGAAAAAATAGAACACCATAAGAAAGAGAAAGGGTTTTCACATATTTGGATTTATCAAGCAGACTGCTTGTGAGCCAAATCTTTTTTTGTTAAAGAATGTGAGGAACTCTTTGAAATCAAAATATCAGTACAAATTCTCGTAGAATAAACTGACAGGTTATACAGTGACTAATCATTATTTACCTAAATTCTTTTAGAACTTGGGGATAAAATATCCAAGCTACTAACTCTATTAGGAACCTATCACTTAAATTGCTTTAATGGCAAACACATAGCAATTTTTAATAGCTTTAGGGACGATCTGGGAATGAGGAGTGCCCTAAATAAAATAATGTAGATTGATATGATAATTAAAAAAGAGCCTAAGTATCTTCGGTAAAAGGAAGTCATGCTTTCCAAATATATTTCTCTGAAGGAGTCAATGAGCAAACAGACAAAGGAAAGTGAATTATATATTCTATTTCCATATTTAAAAGACGGGCAATGGGGTCTCTTGCTGGCACTCACCAAGGAGCTGAGCAGCTGTACAATCACAAAGCAGACCATATCTGAGCATTCTACAGGTTCACCTGGCATATGACCCTGTGTTCCTCAGGAGCTGATTCTGTGCCACAAGGCTGATATTCTTTTGTCAATAGTTCTAATGCTTATTTTGCAATTCTTCTTCTTGTTATAGTGAATTGACATTTATAACATAAAATAATTATAAAAAACTATAGAAATTCTTTCTTTAACAAAACTTATGCCTTTCCTTAGCACTTCTCTGGCTTGACTGGCACCCCCCATTATGCACCAAATTTTCCATAATCCAAACTCAGATGTACACAATCGTGTCACCATAGCCACTCAAGCGTTTGGGAAAAGGAAATAATATCCATGGCAAACAATAACAGAACAGAAAATTACAAACCAACCAACTCAATAAAAGCAACTGGCTGAGCTATAAAAACAAAAGGTATTACAGGCAACACATGCCAAAGACATAAAAGAATATGGCCCTAATTAAATTAATCTACCCAGATAAAAGTATGGGGTTGGACCTGAGGATATGGATATTACTTGCCCAGACAAAAGTAGCTGGATAAATTAGGCAATGTGATTTTGCCATACACCAAAAGAGTTCAGGAGGAGACATGCTGGCTAAAGGAATATGTTAACAGTCAGCTAAAGAATCAGCTGCTGTTTTATTTGCAAATAGAACTGGGATACTTCCAGCATAATCCTGTCAAAGGATGCACAAACCATTCATTTTGTAGGAGTCACACTAGGAAAATTGGTGTTCAAGCAGTGTCGTCTCTGGCAGAATGTAGCCAAAGCAGCCAATCCCCCACCAAAAATTATGATATTGTCAGTTAAACATACTTCTGTTGACAGCAGGAAAACTGGATCATAGCTGGACTAGCTGCTCTTCAAAATCAGTAGGTTGGAACAGGAAGTTCAGTCTTTGTATCAAGAGCTGAAACAAGCAGGCAGGGATCTTCTCTTTCCATTTAGCATTCTTAAAATACACTTTTAGCACTGCCAAATCATAGATTCCAACATTCTCAAGCTATAATTTCCTCTTTCTTGAACAGTTCATTGTTACACTGCTTCATTTTTTTAAGGATTTTTATTTTTCCATACCAAAAGCACCTTGGTTTTAAAATTTTTATAAAGCTAGTTCAAGTTTTTAGCAAAACGTTTTTACCTAAAAATTACTTTCTCCTATATTAGTGAACAGAGAAGAGGGAATTATGTTTCCCCTCCTTTATGCTACTTCTTGTGGTACTTCATAATGGAAATATAGAAGGAAAATTTTATATAAACACGCACACATATAAAATATACATATATATTTCCAATGGAAAATCTCACTGACCATAATGCAGAATGAATGGTGATTTTATATGCTTTAACTACGCTGTATAAAGGACTACAACCAGCATATTCTTCAAACCTCTAATTTAAACCAGAACATCAGCCCACAAATAAAGGGGTAATAAGAACACGGGGTGAAAACTTGCTGAATAATCTGGTTGGTCTCTCTGCTTTAAGAAGTGAGCAACTCTGCCTAACCTATTCCTGAAAGATGCAACCATAACTTTTTATTACAATTCTCCTATACTGGAGGCACTTTAATATCCTCGAACTTTTTACAGCCCTGGTGGTAAAAAACCCCAACCATTTCTCATGATTAATATGGATATTTTGGGGTTCAGTGTAAACCTACTACACTCCTTACCCCTTGCTTTGTTTTAAAAAAACCCCAAAACAAAACAAAAAAACCAAACCAAACCAAACCAAACAAAAAAATCCCAACCAACCAACCAATGAACCAAACAAAAAACCCCAAAAACAAACAAAAATCCACAGTAATTTCCTTCCACCCTTGCAACTATTGAGGAGGGAGGAGGAATATTTCAAGCATTACTAACTCCATATCAGTCGCCCCTCTACATCAAAGGAGCCTTTTGCTACTGCACTTGCTAAAGTCAGTTTTCTAAACTGGTATTTGTGGCAGACCTCATGAATATCTGTCAGTATCTGAGAGGAGAGGTCCGTGGTGCCCAGCAATGGGACAAGAGACAACAGGAACAAACTGATGCACAGGAAGTTCCACCTGAACATGAGGCAGAACTTGTTTATGGAGTGCATGGGACAGGCTGCCCAGAGAGGGTGTGGAGTGCCCCTCACTGGAGATACTCCAGAGCCATCTGGATGCAATCCTGTGCCGTGCGCTCTGGGATGACCCTGCTTGAGCAGGGAGGTTGGACCAGAGGTTGGACTCTGAGGTCCCTTCCAACCTGACCCCTTCTGGGATTCCGTGTGTTCTCTGGTTTGCATGGTTATAGAATCCAAATCTGACACAGGGCTGTTTCAGCTTAGTAATGCTGAACAGAAGAGTGAAATTATTTCTGGTGAGACACGAGGGCTGCTCCTCCGTGCAGTGATCTGACATTTTTGCACAGGTGGCACTGCCTGTGGGGGTGATCCCACAGCCCACCCTTGGCAAAATGCCCTGAGTAGCAACAGCAGTAAAGATAAAGAAGTGAATGAAAATACCAGAGAAGAATCAAACACCCCAACTATGCTTGCCCTAAAACCAATACTCCTAAGGAGAAAGGGATCCATCAATCAATTAAAAAGTGACTAGGGAACTGCAAGTGGACACTTGAAACAAAGCAGTCAGATTGAGAGAAAGCATAATGGAAGTACAAATACAGTGCACTGTTCATTCTTATTAGCTGAATCTTACTCTATTGTTTTACAGATATTTTAATCATTTTTATTAAGATTATTTTAAATCCCAATCCTCTTTTATAGCACATACAGCCACTCTGTACCTATTCCATTTGTTCACTTAATAACCATGTATCCCAATCAACCACTCAAGTAGATTTGCTACTGAATAATACCAGATTCTAAAAAGAACCAAGCTGAATCCCACTTGTAATTCATGCAATTTAAAATTGAAGTGTTGATAATTATTCTCTAGAAACAGTTTTATATTAATCTATTTTTCTGAGAACAGACTTTGGTGAGACAATGATTGTGAGGAATCCTCTACCATTTCAGTGTTTCAGCTACTGTCATAAACACATAACTAAATTGACAACAAGATGGATTGCTGCTATTTTCATATTCCCACTGGCCCTAAGATTGCCAGTTAGGTATAAGTTAGACCCTAATATTCTAGGTGTTATGCAAGTGTAGCTCGAAGACTAAAGAACAAAATAAAAGACTAAAAAGAATAAGGAACAAAAGATGAGTACACATGGCTACAGAAAGATGTGTTATTCCTGCAACAGGTGTTTGTCTCAGCACGAATGATCCAGCACTGTTGTGAACAATTGCCCAGAGGTTGTGGAATCGTCATCCCTGGAAGTGTTCAAGGCCAGGTGGGATGGGGGTCTGACCAACCTGGTCTAGTGGAAGGTGTCCCTGTACATGGCAGGGGCTTGGAACAAGATGATCTTTAAGGTCTCTTCCAACCCAAACCATTCTGTGTATGATTTCATTCATGTATGATTTGGTTTGTACCATGATTTAGAAGAATGAAGAAATCCTGCAGAAGCAGTTAAAATAATTTCTTCATTAACAGTGTGGTTAAAATCATAGCACTGTTATCTCCAGACATCTACATATCCACAACAAATTCTATAGAAAGGTATAATTTCTTGATTTTTCTAAAAAGAGACATTAGATTTCTTAAGTATCAGATTTAAATAAGTGGCTAATAATAATTAATTAATTTCAAATTTTGAATAGGTTATGGTATAGCAGTTTAGGGCATGGCTGTATATCATTATTCCAAGCAGCAGTAATTTCAAATAATTCTTTGAGTCACGGAGGCCAGATATGAATTCAGTAACTACTTGGTAAGTTCTGCTACTCACAGTGCCTGACAGAAGAGCAGAAAACACCCATAATAAAAGAAAGGTTGTTTCACTCATAGACTTGTTACCTAAAAATGTCATCAGATCTGGAAAGAAGTTTTACCTCCCTTCTCTTTGGGCTGTGATGGTTCTTACTTAGGTGACAGCACAGATAAAGTGAGTAGCTAATCAAAAGTGAAAACAAAAGCCCCCACCCAAAGTGGCAAGGAAAGGGGTGCTCACTGATAAACAGCTTGAAATAATACCATGGGTGCATTGTTATGTACCCATGTGATATAAAATAGTGGTCTGTGAAGATATAGTACAACTGCTAATTAGTATGCAGTAGGAAATAAATTGAGATTTGTAACCATCAGACCCAGGAATGCTTGCTTTGAATTCTGATCTCACCCTTGAAATAAACAAAATCTCAGAGATTTTTGGTTCTGTGATGATCTCAGGAACAGTGGCTAAGGATTTGGAATCAAGCTTTTTGATATTCAGGATTCATTTTTTTTTTCTTTAGTAAATTATGACAATAATTTCATTTCCTAAAAGCAATATTCCTAAAAGGTATGCTCAGTGTAACTATTCAGTAGCATACATAAGGAAAGCATAGTATATGCTGACATTCTTGAGAAGGCTTGGATTACAGTTTCCCCCAATTCTGGTGCTTATCCAGAAGAGTAGTTTAACTACGAGATGAGGCAAAATCATCCAAGGCATTTTTATTAAGGATTATTTTTATTAAAGACAAGTATTAAATCATCTCCTCTGCTACAGTAATGCACTCTTTAGACAAGTGACATTTGAAAATCCTTACTTCATATAATTTTAAACTCTGCAGAATCACTGACTGACTAATGCATTTCACAGTCCTGTTACAGTGTCTTATGGTTTGTACTTTATAGAGCCCCTGACTGCTATTATCTTCATTTATATGTGTCTATTGCATGAATTTGACGATTCCTTTGGTCTGAACAAGTAGATCTTTACTTCTGGGAGTATTTGATATGGTTCTATTAGGTTCAACCTTTGGAAAGAGCAACCCTAAAGGACTTACTTGGCTAGAACAAATTGCAAAATATGGCCAGAAAGGATTGTCAGCTAGGAAATTCAGACACCCAAAGTACCAACAAGAAAGTGGAGGTAAAAATGTCTGGTCTAGCTTTACTAGCAAAATCAATATTTTCTTCATTTCTTGCTTAACTGCAGGTCTACACACAGCATATTAAAATAATTGTTTAAGAAATTACATATTCCAAGCAGCTTTGTAGACAGGAAAAATGAATAATGGCAATCTTTTCTAAGTGAAAAAGCCCTGTTTCTATGCAGATTTTGTATTTGATCTGCTGTGATTTGTAGCTGAGGTTGCTATTACTTCATTCCTTTTTTTACACACACAAATTCACACACACAGATTTTTAATAACTTACATTTGTTCATCATGTAGACCAATTTAAAGCAGGAAGGGGGTGGGTTGAAATTCATGCCACTCACACATTCTCTGTCAGTCTTCATACCTATTTTAGTGCTTTATTTGATCTTTATCAATCAGGAATCTGAAGCTGCTTCAAAGCCTCAGCTTCCCAAAAAAATAATACGCCAGCCATAATGGGCGACAGAAAAAAATCTGTCATTGCTGAACATACATTTCAACCTTCCAGACAACTGTCATCCATTTAGTTTATCTAGTAACAATCACAGTAAGAATAATCATCTAATATAAGTTAGACTACTAAATTACAGCTACATTTATACCTGCTATACATTTAGCTGATAAAGTTAAAAAAAGATCTCTTGCAGAGATAAACAAATACCATAAAAAGTCCACAACATGCCTGATGCAACCCCTTAACTTCATTTGTACCATGGCATATTCCAATTATAATAAAAGACTCTGATTAGGGCAGACAAGTGATAGGATCTAAATATTTCTTTGCTCTACAAGGTTCCATAAGAAATGGTCCCAAATACATATACAGCCAAAAAGAACATACTTTAAAAACTTAAAATTTCATTTTACATCTACAGACTTTGCCACCACTCCCCTTTGTACATGCATATGGTGACATCCCCACTCACACTAACACCTCTGTACTGTGGACATTCTTAGCAGGACTTTGAAGAGAAGGATATGTAAACTTAATTTGACCCCCTTGAAGCAGGAAGAGGGGCAAAACGCAGATTATAATTTAGATGTAAGGTTTGCCAGTAAATGGGAAAACCAAAACCAAAACCAAATGGATGTATGGAAACCCAAATAACAAATAGTCAATATATCTTCATCTTGATAAGGGCTCAGCCTCTACAGATAAATTAAAATAGATCATATTTAGTGGCATCTCTCAAACGAGGTAATCTGCCCCATTCAACTAACAAACAGATATTTATCAAACTTTTTTTTTTTTTTTTTTTTTAATATGAGATAGTTGCAACCCATTACTCTTATTTAGGTATCTAATGCACACATTGATCCATCTTGCTGTCCCAAATAAGCACTTCTCCTCTATCTTGAAAAAATAAATAACTGAACATCCTAAATACAACTTGATGACAGTTGAAATAAATTGAAAAATCTCCATCAGTCAGGAATAATTTATATTATTCCTTTATTAGCCTACCATATATAATAAGTGACACCAGCAAACCTAAAGGAAGAAGAGAACAGCCACTCCCCAACACAAGAATCACAAGCCGTGAACATGAGTTATGAAGCTCTTCACAAAATCACTCAGTAGCTCAAGGTCAACACATCCAAAGTTGTGCAAAGTTTTATGTCTCTCGAAAATAAAGCATTTTTAGAGTTATTCCTACAATCTCAGGGTCCCAACTGCGATTCTCAAGTCTGCTGTGTACATGGCTGCTACAGCAAGGCTGGAAGAAGTATATCCAGCCCAAAGGAAGACATAACCATCACTTTGTGAACAGCTGTACAATTCTGCAATTATTCCAGGCCCTGTACATTGTGTTAGTGCCTCGTAAGGTCAGATCCCCAGCTGGCCAAAGTTTACCTTATAGAGCCTTTCCTAGACTGAAGTAACCAAAATAGATCTGAAGACTTTTAAAATAAAAACAATAAACAAGGAGTTGGTTGGCTATTAATTAGAATAATTACCATTTTAAGAAGGGAGAAGTCACCGAGCCAGGGCGGGCACTTGTTTCTAAAAGTAATTTTTCTGAGTTTTAGCAAACCCTATCTAGGCCTCTATGGCCCAGACAAATCTGCCATGTCCTCCATGGACCGAAGGGCTTCTCCTCATGCCTTTCTGCACTTTATGTCCATTCATCTGAGGCCTCTGCTCCCCTGGCCTCTTACACCGCACTGTCCCTCTCTCCCTGGCACCAGACCAGTTATTGTCCAAGGCAAAGAGTTTTCTCCCTCCTGGGAAATCACTCCTCTCCATCGATACAGCCAAAACATTTCTTAAACTAGTAAGAGAAATTGAAACAGATGAAATCGAGGTCATCTATCATATGGTGTTGAAACCTTTCAGTTTGTGGATATGAATTTGTCCAGGAAAGTCTTGATGTCTAAACTAGTGGGGTCTTCCTGCCTGAGCCAATTGAGGACTATTCATCCTGTTCACAGCCTGCTCCAGACAGTCCTCCCTCCTTTCCATGGTGCGTGAGAACAAACTCGAGGTTGTGCAGAACCTCTTTGCAGTCAAGTCAGCCTCTCCTACCACTAAGTTAAGCCAGAGGGAAGGGACTGCTGTCCTCAGCCCTCCATGGCTGCTGCAGAGCATCAGGTATGAACAACTCACCCTGCTGCTGCAGAGCATGAAGAATTTTCCTTCTCCTGCAGTTCTTGCCCTGGCCCTTCATCTCAGGACACTGTTCTTACATGGCTCAGTCTGTTTCCAAAATCTTCTAAAAATCTTATTTTATTAAATCTCCAAGGCACTGTTATAAACCTAACAGGAATAGCACTTAGTCAAGCTGCCTATTTTCCCCTCTGCTTTACCTTAGAGGCACAGACTTTTACCTGGCAAAAGTGCTGTTGAATTTGCTGCTGGCACTGTGAGGGGTCTTTTATTATCATCATCATTCTGTAAAGGCTGACTGCCTGCAGGCTGCCTAAGGGCTAGAGTGTTGGGTTGCCTGGGTTACCCTTCCTTCCAAAACACAGCTAATGCAGAAGGACATCGTGAAAGAAGTGATAAATATTTTTAGTAGAATTAAAAGTGAACACCCAGGGCTCTAAGAAAATGTTTTGCCCTGTGGTGCATGCAAGTTCTAATGTTGCTGCTAACCACTCTTTACTCAAATTGGAGCAAATGGCCTTTTATTAATTGCAAATAGAAAAAATCCTTGCAGGAACCCTTCTGTCCTACCCCTCTTTCAACAGCAAGAACAGCAAAAACAGCAAGTGTCCATGGGGTGGACACTGATCTCCTGCTGCTGCTGCTCTACATCCATGGCAGTGTGTACCAGATTTGATGGAAACACTTCTTGATAAATCAGCAAATTTCATGCCAAGCCCCACTGCATGCACAGGCATTTGCATCCACACACTCAATGCTACAGGATCGCGACAATAGGATTGTGTCCTGCTAGAAAACAGTTTAAGAGTCAGTCAGTCATTAGGAATGCCACAACCACCAAGGGGTTCCCTGTTCGTTTTGTATCCAGTCTCAATCCACAGCCAGAAATTTCCAAATGCATGAATCCATTTGGATGGCAGTCTCAACACTGCTCAATACATGGGTTGATGTGTAAGTTTCAATGGAGAGAGACATTTCACCTTTACCTGTACACACCAAATCCATGCAGGGAGCAAGATGTGAAAAAATGATGGTAGCTTAGCTCTTGGCTGAGCTTTTATTTTATTTGACCTGTAAACAGACAAAACTACTTGATAAAACACATACATTAAATTAATGGGGACATTCCACTCTGCAGCTTTGGTTATTTTATGCTCACTAAGACAATTTGATTTTGGGACAAAAGTTTGTCAGCGGTCACCTTGGTAGGAGGGGTTTTCTTCCCCTGAACCTTCAGTCTTCTCTATGCTTGTGATATTGCAGTCTTTAATTATACAATTACAGATTTTTTTTTTAAATGCTAACTCATTTTCCAGTGAGAACGAAATTGTCTTGGAATAAATTAGAGCTGTATAGCAATAAAAGACATACCAACAGCATTCTTTCCTATTAAGGATTATGGCTATTCCTGTTGAGAATTATGATTACCAGCAAAAAGAAATTGTAAAACTCAAAAGAAGAAAGAAAAAGATAACTACAGTTAAAACAGGTCTCAGGAACTGTATTCTTTAATTAGATACTGCAGTATAACGTTAGGAAAGTCCCTGAAATAAACTGGAAAAAAATTATCACTATTTCTTCATTTGCTTTGTGGCCAAACCTTGATGTCCAGCCGGTGAATATTCTCATCAGGAAATTGTGTTAATTCCATCTGATTTCTGATTGATATATTGAGTGTTTCACAATGCAAAGTACACTGAGTTGTGGTCACATTTTCAGTGACTTGAGGTTGGTGCACATTGGCTTTCAGTCTTACTGCCTCACAACCGACACCAAAACACCAGTAACTATACTAATTTGATTTTAAAAATTGCTGTAAAAGTATTTTTTTTAAAAGTCAAATATTAGAAACACCACATATAGTAGTAAAGAAAGAATCCAGGAAAAAAATTGGAATTGTACCTTCAGAGCAGGATTTGAACAGCAGCCTAGAAACAGAAATGAACATATGGAACTGGAAAGGAAAACCAAGAATGACAAATGGCTGCTTCTTAAAGCTATTTTGCTCCTCAAGTGAGGCAAAAGAGAAAAAATATACATTACTTTAAAACACTCCAGAATGCAAACACTAAAGGAAGCCTAAAGTCTTGCTTTGCTGTTTGAATACTCAAATTTGCATTCCAAGTACAACATTAATATTCTTTTCCTTGATTTTGAGATTCAATAATACCATTCCCAGTGGAAAAGGGATGGCATCTGACTGCACTGAATTTGTTTTGCTTAGAGTACTAATTACCTGTCACCACTTTAAATGGACAGTAACCTAATTTTCTTCTGTTGCACATTTAGCAAAATACACAGTACTTGTACTGTGGATGTCCAGATATAAAAATGCCTTTTTCCTTTGTCAGATTAGTTTTGTCTGTGCTCCACAGTGCCATTTTGACATGGTGGTAGAGGGTGGTAGCTGAGCTGCCCTTGAAACAGGATGATGTTTCTTGTAAATTCATCCAAAAGTCAAAGTTTTAATAGATTAATTAAACTTGTCAAACTCTTTAAAAGCATTTTTCCCCAAAGAAATTTATCACCTATGAAGTAATGAGCTAAAGTGCAATAGCTAATTACCTGCAGAACATCAGAAGTACAGAGCCTTTCACTGTAAGGTTATCCTGTTTCATTAGCCTATGAATCTGAAAAATAACCTATCATAATGTAGGAGATGCATTAAGGAGATACCTTAAAATAAGACCTACTCCTCCAAAACCAATCATACCATAAGTTTTTGGAGAAACTACATTTCTGACAGGACAACCATGCCTAATTTCATTTTATCTAAGTTTTGTTGTCCATGAGCATCCTTCTGTTAATAACCTTCAAGTTTGTCTATGTACAGCAGATGTAAAGAATGGCAAATTATATGTCCTCATCTCCACTACTTTCTTCCAGCTTTAGATCCCTGCAAGGAACCACAAACCATTTGATTTCTGAACAAATGGCTACTTTTGCTTTTTACCTCTTTCTGTAAAGAAAACTTGATCATTGGAAATCAAAACAAAGCCAGAGTACATGCCTGGGGCATGTTTCAGCTACAAAACCTTCCCCCTCGCACAAACACAAAAAAACCCCACCAAACCAGAAAACCTACACAATTGAAAGATTGTCTAAAAAAACTTTAAAAAAAAAAAAAAATTAAAAAAAAATAGAAAAAAAAAATCCCAAACCAAGTGGTGTTACTGGCTGAGGAAACGCATTTAAACCAAGCACACTATTTCAGTAACTGGTGTAGTCCACACTATTGAGATGTCTGCATGGAATACATACCTAAGCTTTCCTCTCATAAGGTTATTTAGGATTTACACATGTTTATTGCATCAATAGGTTTAAAGATAAACGGATCTATAAAGTGCATCTTATTCCTGAGTTGCTTAAAGAGTACCAAAAAAAAAAAAAAAAACAGTTAAGGATTATATGCCAAGATGGCCTGTTTCTGTCTCATTAAATGTAGCATTAGACAATGTGTATGTCATATAGGGGTGGCATTATAAGAACATCTGTCACTTTTCATATTTTTGCTTTGACATAAACTAGCATTTAAATGAAAATTAAATGTATTAGCAATTTTATTAACTTCATATTTAGTAACTATGCCAAAAGTGCCTTTTTTTCTCTCAGAGATATTTTAGGGATTCTCATCCTATTCATGAAACTGACACACATTTCACATGGTCTAATAAAAAAAAAGTTGTTCCTGAAGCAGCTGCTTCATTTTTCATATCTCCCTACATTTCTGATTTCACTAGTACCAAGCTATTGCCAAGAAAAATATTAAATTTTCACACAAACTTCTGCTCTGCATTGTAAAATGCACTTGTGGGAGATATACCTTTTGGTTAACAATATTTACCCAGTGTCCTCTGCACAAAAGAATTGTTTGAACAACACATTTTCTTAGCGTTGTGCCACATTCCATATCAGATGCACCGATATTTCCTTGAGTGCTGTTATTAGAATCTGTTGTATTTTTCTATCCTATATGTTTGCTCATGCTTTGCTGTGTGGTAGCAACTTTTCCACATTGTTTAAGCTCCAAACTACTTTTCTTCTGGAAAGAAAAACTTTAAAATTGCTTTCCTATGAGGATTGATTATGATTGCTGTCAGTGGCAAGGGAAAAAAAAGCACAGGTTGTATTGCTGAGCAAGCTTTAAGTGCAGCAGGTTAAAGAAGCTCTAATATCAACACTGAGGAGCCACGTGCTTAATTAAAAGTGTAATCTCATGCAATGTAATTTACTGTAAACATTGAGTTTTACTATAGGATATACACAGCAATATTTACAACTTTTAACACAAAGCTGTTTAACATGATTAGTGAAGCAGATAAAAAGTTTTATGGACCAGTTCCTAACCAAGAAGAAAGCAGTAGTACCTAAAAAGCAAGCAGGAATCAGCAGCATTTCACAAAAAAAGGATATTTGCAGCACACAACTGCTCCACCAACTAGGAGAAGAGTGTTTTGTTGTGTTTGCTTTTTTTTAAAACAGCTTATCAAAAGTCCCAGGACACACAGGAATTTCATGCAGGCAATCAGAAAAGCAGCCTAAAGACATGCTACAAAATGAATGGGAAGTAAAGGGAAAGCAGAAAATATAGAACTGAAATGGTTAAAGTCAAAGACACATAATCTTAAGATCAATAGCAAAGGAACAATGGGATGATGATATTGGACTGCTGTCAACAGTTAAGCTCAGTAACTTGGGTGGCTGCAAAGGGCTGAGGCTGCAGTGTATCCCACGGGCATGAAATTTAATGAAGTCAGCTATGAATAAAATGAGGCTTGAATTACAAACCCTTCCAAGAAAGCCACAAACATCTCACTTCTCTACTTGGTGAGTAGAGAGCTATTCCCTGCAAGAGCTACAATTAGTTTTTGTATGGCATTCATTCATCAGAAACATGTGTCTAGCATAGGATATCTTCTTTCTACATGGGTTCCCATTCTGAGCAGGTATGAGCCTGGCTTTTTAGCAGGAGCAGATTTAAACAGCTGATCCAGAAACAATTCCATATATTCTCCAATCTTCTATTATTCCCCCTTGCCTATTTTATAAACACACTCCGTGAGCAAGAAGAACCCCACAAAACTGAAACCTTGCTTTTTATTTCAGTTCTCCTTTTGGAGCCCTGGGTCTCACAAAAACTTTCAGGTACAATAACTTCTTCCCTTCCTTTTCCAATAAAAATCATACAAACATATGAGTTTAGAGTAGCTGCCAGACCAGGTATTTCTGTCATTAAATAAACTGGAATTACAAGTGTTAAGGGCAGATAGGGAAGATAAAGGAGAAGGGGGATGGAGTTGGGAGCAAATAATTTATCCATCAGCTTTCTAGACACTTGTCTTATAATTGAGATCAAGCAACAATGCCCAAAGTAGCTGAGGTAAACACAGGCTGAAATAATGGAGCATGTTGGGAATGCCATTCCTCAGGGCATGGGTGAAAGGCCCAATGCACTGTGATTGCACAGAAGACCTCAAGTGATTTGATTTTATACAACTTCAGGTTGTTGCTGACATATCAGAAATACCACTGAAGATAAAAATGAAAAGAAAAACAAAAAAGCAGGAAAAGCCTATTCACAAGCCACAACTCATCACAAACTGCTCCTACAGACAAAATGCAATTAAGTATAAATCAAAGAATAAAAATCAGAATTTACATAATGAGAAATTAAGATTTTTTTTTTTTACATACAACAGCTTATTCTCTTGCCTTTTAAGACTTTTTTTTCTTCCATGTTGTTTATATGAGAACAAAATTTGAGTGAGGCACATGTATTTACCTTCACTCTGCTTCAATTGAAGGGATTCCCTAAGATTTTTCTTTCTTTAATTTCTTCTCACAAAGAAGGAAAAGAAGTCATTATTTTTTTTCCAGCCATACCTGAAAAGTCCACGGTCATTTCTACACTTACAAAATACATTCCAAAGTCTGCCCTGCTTTTACAAGGCAAGAGCCTAATGGGAGAGAGAAGGAGGTCATGAAACAGCTGTGCTTTTCCACACAAGTCTGCAGAGAGTCGATCTGGCCTCAGCATTCAGATCTCCAAGTGCACAGAGATTCACCCTTATCAGCATTTCTTGCAGACAATCAGATTCAAATCACCTTTTGTAATTACATTATGAAACACTGTAACCTATTTTCTTTCTTTCTTTCTTTCTCCCCCCTCCTGCCACCACATGGAGTTGCCAATGTGAGCATTTCTTCATCGGGATTTCGGGAGTTTAACTCATTCACAGCTATCAGATCCCTGACACTTGGATATCCTCATGGAAAGGAACTGCTCCAAGCAGTTTCATTTGGAATCAAAAAGGAAAAGTGTGTGTCCAGCTTTGGAAGCTCTGCCTTTAGTGACCACCACTCTTATTTACTTTGTATACACTCACCAGACACACCTTCACAGGGAATTTGCAGGATGCTAATTCACTATTACCAATAAAACCTCAAAGTTAATCTGCTTCTGCTCTCCAACATCTGACATGTCTCTTCCTCCTAAATAGCTAATGAATCCCATTAATGTGATGAAAATTACAGGGATGATGTGTGTGCGCAGAGCTACTTGACATGAAAAAGGACAACTGATAGTACCCAGAGAATATGCAGCAGTTGGGATGTGCACAGCTTTATAATTCTCCTTTTTATGAATTCTCTATTTTATCAACCTTCACCAAAAAGAATATGCAGGCATATCCACTAATATAAATGTATTTTGCAGCTACAGGTATACATTGAGAAAATACACACAGCCAGTATGTCAAGCCATTTACCAAAACACCCAAATACAAGCCCCAAACACAATTTTTTGCGTTAGTATTTCAGAGTGTCTAACATTCAGTTATACAAGATTAATTTTATTTCAGGTCCTTGCACCTGCATTTGAGTATTTAATTCTAGGAAATGCTAGATAATTTAATTTTATTTTTAAATTCAATTCTAGAAAACTCAAGAGGGGCTTTTCACAAAGGCATATAGGGATAGGACAAGAGGGAAGGGCCTTAAGCTGAAGGAGGGTGGGTTTAAATCATCTGCTGGCCAGAAATGTCCTACTGCGTGGGTGATGAGGCATTGGAAGAGGCTGCCCAGAGAAGCTGAGGACTCCTCATTCCTGGAAGTGTTCAAAGGCCATGGTGGATGGGACTCTGAGCAACATTTGCTAGTGGAAGTTGTCCCTGCCTATGGCACTGAGGGTTTGGAACCAGATGAGCTTGAAGGTCTCTTCCAACCCAGAGCAGGCCATGGTTCTATGAAAATTATAAGATCCCAACTTTAATTCCTACCTCAGTGATAACCTTCCTATCAAAACCAAGAAGTAATTTTTAAGCAGCAAATAGAAGTCACACCTATTTACCAAAACTGCCTTGCCTATCACCTGTTCTCCATGAAGTTAATGATCATAAGTTTTAATTTGTAAAACACTTTATAAACTGGCAAAAAATCCTCCAAAACTACGCCTGAAAACAATAAAAGGGACGTAGATTTTTCCCATAATGGTTGTGATATTTCTAACACTTGATTCATGATACTACCTTTGAGCTGTACACCTAGATTATGAGCATTCTTGTACTACAAATTAAAAATCTACAATGCATAAAAATTGGCAATTGTTATATGCATTTTATATATTATATAGTATAGTTACATAATACAGATTTCTACTTCATACAGATTTGTGGGTGTTTTCTTTGCATATACTTGTAAATAAATACACGCATTTACAAGCCAAAAAATTAAAAAGTATTTCTCAAAACACACTAGTCAACAACAAAAGAAGAGTAAACAGCTCCAAAGTAGAACGAAATCCCCTCTAAGGGCAACAACTGAGTGAAGAAAGGACTGTTTTCTAGGAGGTCTAACGCCAGGATTTGTTATCATTTAAATATGTGCTCTAATACACTTAGTGTTTTGTGCTATGTTTAACAAGATTAAGTGATCATACAATCTTTCATCTCAACTCTTTATTGGAAATCTCACGACAAGCCTCATTTCTTTCCAAAACATTGTCCCATGGTTCATGCATGATGCTAATTCCAGCTGAATGAATAAATCTGTTTACCTAGGCATGACAGAAAAAGTGCTGAAGGACTCCCCAAGGAACATCTTTATTTTTTTCCTGGGCTTCCATCATTTTTCTAAACAATTGCAACTCTGCACCAAAAGCCTAGATTATGAAGTTCTAAGGCACTATTGAGGCCTTTGATAGAATGGATAAAATTGGAAATACTGTTAGCTTTACAGTGAAGCAATTGAAAATCCAAACACCTTATAAAAGGCACTAAGTTTTACAAATATTAACTACAAAGCAACTTTTCTTTTAAAAACATTTCTAAATGAAGACTAGCAGGTGGAAAGACAAGCAGTGCAAGAGCACTGGACCCAGAGAGCTTCAGAGTACAGCTGAATGATGCACTTACTAAATGTGAGAATAATACAAGCCTCCCCATATGTGGGTGTGTGCCAACTCCTAAGTAAAACCATGAAGCAGCACAGGTGGGAATAGGACCCCATTTTTCAGTTTCTTATGCCTGCAGAGAAGAAATTCTGCAACTATGACACTAGGAAGCAATTCCTCAGTTTTAGTGTGTCTTTACTAATACATCTTCTAAACCATCTTCTACCCAAAAGCACTCTAGCCCTGCCTTGGCTGTACCTGTACATACACAGTGGCAAAGAGGGAACTTCAGTTTCTAGTCTAGACACAAGAATTTTTCAAGCCTATTCTCCTGCTGTACATTACATTCTGTTTATTTATTGGTTTTTATGCCAATATGTTTAAAGGTTCAGATGCACCATTAAGTCACGCAGGAATTTATGGGAGCAGCAGAATTGAGGTCTTGAGAAATAAAGTAAAGTTTAGTAACACTGAAAATCAGCATCAGCCAGGGAATTTCTGTCAGCCTACTTCAATGTGGACATAAGTTGCAAATTAATAGTTAAATGTCTTTCATATTCCCAATACAAGTGATACTAGGAGCTGAGCTAAGAAAACGTTTTGTTCTGTGAAGGAAAAGCAGGGTAAATACTGTGCTGTGCTCTCTGAAATTAAAATTCATGTTCGTGTAAATTCTCATCAGCTGGTCTCATCTTAGACTTTGATTCTAACACAAGACTTCCTTTTTTTAGGGTTGAGCCTAAACTAATGTGTTGAAAAAATAACCCATGCCACCATGCTGTTATCAGTACTTTGAAAGTCAGTTCACCTACCCACTTGAAATTAAGGCAAAATGCATTTAAAGTTGGATATCAGGCATTCAAGAACAATTTCAAAATCCCTAATAATTAATTTATTCAGGGTGCATTTTCAGGATAGTTACCTGAAAAATGGATTCCAGCCACTACTGGAATATTCACTTGCTATGCAAGGGGACACTACAAGCATTCAGAAAAACCCCAAATTTTCTGATTTTAGGGAACAGATCCCATTCTCAGTGAGCATGCTCATTTCCAGACTATTGCATAAAGGGCAATGACACAGCAGCTTTTCAACTCTTCTTATGCACCAGGCTGACACTGCTCATGTGCCAAGAATTAATTTATTTAAAACTGAAACCTTTTTACATCTATTACAGCTTGGACCACACCTTTTCATATTCAATCTTGCTTAAATAAAAATATAAATAAAAAAAGAACAACAAAACGTGCAAGTAGGTATTTTTGTTGCTGTTTGTACATTTAGGAGTTTTTTTTCTTTTGTATTTTGGTGTGGGATTTTGTTTGTCTTCCTCACAAAATGGACTGTAGGCTGTATCTCTGAATGCATCTTCACACACCTACCAACTAGAACAACACAAAGCTCCAACAGCAATGAAGGAAGCATTTAGAAGCAGCTATATCAGAAATAGCTGTGGCTGGTATTCTGGCCTCACTTTGGATAAATTCTTCTCTTTTTCTGAAAAACAGGCATGGCACTAGGATACATCCTGTTATTTTCAGCTTTTTCTGCAATCTGAACAGACCTCCTGGTATCACTCATTTGCCAGGCTATAAACCTCTAGGTTCTTTTAACATGTTTCCTGCTAACATTTTGGAGAACTCTTCAAAGTCAGTTTCTTTTTCAAGTTATTTTTCCATCCTTTACTATTATATTTTTTAATTAAATGAATTATATTAATCAGAGCTATAAAGTGTTCTTTGAAGAGTTTTATGACCTCTTCAATCATCAAATTATGTTCTTCATTTAGCAGCAAGGTTTCTCCCAACAGTCTTACATTTTTGTATTATTCTTACTGTTAAAGTGTTTGTTAAACAATGTTTGCAGGCTATGTCCCCAAAATTTCTCTCAACAAACGAGTGCCTAGGCTGTATCAACTGTGCTGTGCTTTTCTAGAAAACCTTTTTCCTTTTTTTAGCTTGAGGACTTAGGATGGAGAAGTGCTCAAGGTTGAACATATGATTCTCCCTGCATCAAAGCATTCATAACCCCAAACCCGAGAAGTACATGATGCAAAACTCTGTGGTAGGAGAAACAATTCCTCTGAACATTTTGCAGCAGACTATTCCCCTGGGGTCTGTTTCAGAAGGCAAATCAGAACTTTTCTCCATGTCTCTAAAGTCACCTTGAGCAGCTCTCCAGCTGGATAATAGCATTCCCCTCTATTACCTGCTGCTGCTCTTCCACTTTTCTTCAGCCCCTGCTACTACCAACTACCTCTGCCAATACTCCACTGAGATTTTGACTCCTGTTATTTTTGTTCCCTTTTCCTACACCTAGATCTTAATTTTTAAGTCACTTGCTTAATTTTGTACGGCACTCCCAGACACATTTGATCTGGAAAATCAGTGGTATTTAAGAGGTTTGATGTTGTTGGTCTATTTAGCATTTGGGCTTTGTGGCTTTTTGAACTGGTTTTGCTTGGTTGTTTTTTTCTTTTGTTTTGTTTTCTTTGAGGATTTTTTTTAGGGGGAGTTCTGTGGCTAGTATTGGTGTTTTTACCAGGTTAAATTACAAAACAGAAGGATCTTTTACCTGAGGCCTCAAGTCCAGGAAAGCACAAAAGTTGCCTGCCGTCCACATGGATCGACCTGTCTAAACAGCCACCGAGAGAGTACTGTTTCCATTGCTTTCCGATGCACAGGTTTTGGAATCAAAACAACCCAAGCCCCATTTCTGTGACATGGCTGCCTAAAGAACTATTTCCCATTTGATTTTCAAATAAAAGTCATGTTAACCAACAGACAGCAAAAATAGTATAGTATCTTCACCTGGCACCATTTTAAATTTTGAATCTACATAGAATGAAGAATGAAATTTACAAGTGAAAATATTTATCCTAGAAAACAAAAGAGCTTATGAATTCCTGAGGACAGAAGAACCCCTGAATATACAGTATTTAAAAGCATTATTCATTTTATAAGACTACATTTGGAAGTATAATTCAAGATGCACAGAAAACACTAAATGGAAAATGTCAAAATCAAGCTAAAACACTAAAAACTTTCAGATATATTCTTTTATTTACTTGAACTGTTTCCAAATGCCAAATGGTTGGCAAACTTAGTGAAGTTTCAATATCCCTAAACTTACAACTGGGTTTGCCTTAAAAATCCTTAAAAATTCCTCTGACCTTAAAAAACTTCTATCTTTTATGACGAACTTTTGAACAAGAAGGAATCTTGCACCAAGCCACTCTGGGATGAGTCAAGAAGGAGTCACCCTAAACTTCAAAAAACTCATTTTCCCCTCACCAGGGCTGAAACAACACTATCTGACAGAGCAGCATGCACCACACTGCCTCAGTCTGTCAGGTCTGAAAGGATTAACTTCAAATATGTTTTTATATTCAGAAAGACTGAAATACCATGTTCTTTCTGGGCAATGAAAGGATTTCAACTTAGTTCACATCAACTTAGATTTGAGTGACGCCTGTAATATAATTTCAGAATCACATCCTATTACATCTTTTTTTGCAAAGACCTGATAAATATTATTAATTTTCAAATTTCAAAGTTGCTCATAGTTTCCCCAGAATACCACCCTCTTGGATGTCTTTGTCCAAGCACCCTGACACCAAGCACTTAAATGCAAAGAAGCTATTGTGCTCCCTAAAACAATGAAATCTAAACCCCATGAGACTGAGCCTTCTGCTGTGAAAAATGACATAAAAAGTAAGCAAAATATTTTCCAACTCAAGTTAAAATTTACTCCATGTGACACAAAAACACCATAGATAATATTTCACAGAGCAGCAAAAACTCTATTCCTTCCCATTTGAAGTGCAAAATTATGAAAGCAAATGTCTTGGTTTAAGACAATTTAAGGGGGACACTCTAAAATTAGTTACCTCCCCTTCAGTTTAACCAATCCCTTTGCATGAACAATGAAAAACTAATACAAGAGATGTAAGTGAAAAAATAACAGTTTACAAAAAAAAAAGAAATAGCAACAGGTAAAAAGTAACAATATATAATTATTAGATACAAAATTGTTAAATATTATTAACTCCCAGGGAAAAATGGTGGAGTAACCTTCGTCCTCAAAAAGGGTCTTCCAAACAACTGGAGAGAGACAAAGGAAATGGCAGCAGCCATCCCCGCTCTTATCTCCCTGGAGGGCAGCAGCTCTGTCACGAAAGGTGGCTGGCACATTCCAGAGGCTGGCACACTCCAGAGGCTGGAACATTCCAGAGGCTGGCCACTCAGTCAGGGGCTAAAACTCCCCCCCACTCTTCCCCCGCTTCCATTTTCCAGCCACAAGCACTTACAGAGACAGCAACAATTTTGGGCACAGATAGACAGGGAATGCAACAACATTTTGGGGTACCCAGGATGGCAAAGCTGCCCCAAGCCCACGTCTGCTGTTCGATTGCGGCCCTGGAGCCTGCGGTTCCCACGGAAAGGGATGTGCTGTCTCACAGCAGCGATGGAAGGCACACTGTACTTGGCAATGAGGGCGCTGAGCGACGACACCTCGCAAATTTAGCCACGCTAGCGAAAGACGTTCTCGCCTTCAGCTGTCTTTTTTTGCCACCCTTCTGCAAGAGGTTGCTGCCCCCACAGCACAAGCCAGGCGAAGGGAGCACACTGCTCGCCTTGCCCACACACGGGCACAAAACGTGGAGTTGGCGCCAGCTCCCACTCCTGAGCAGCTCGAAACTCCAAAATCCACACTGCACAGCGGGAGAGGTGCAGAGCCTCTCCCCGGAGAGGCTGCGGGTGCTGAGCTGGAGCTGGCTCTGCCCTGGGGATCAGCTGCCTGCTGACAACTTGCAAGGGCAAGGGAAGACAAGTTTTAGCACATCTTCCACCCGCAGACCTTCTTCACGGAACTGTAACTAAGAACTTTTTCTGTGAACATCCTTCAGCTAAAAACTTCTTTTTGTAACGGGTCATGGTGACTAAAAGGCAAGATAGAGGAATTTTAAGGCTAGTAACTTTTTAATGTACATTATTAGCATTTCTGTATTTCCTTAGTACCAAAGGAAGCCTAATGAAATCACAGCTAATAAAATCTAAGTTTCATTTTTTATTGTCAAAACCCCAGTAGTCCTCCTCTATTATATTATACTGTGTGATACTATGAATATGATATAGTATACTCTACTATAACAGTCTGTACCTGATAAAAAGAAACACGTCTGTAAATTTGTTAGAGCTTTCTTTGTGAGTTTTTAATGCAAACTAAAATATAACTTTTCCCCATTGCTACTTGCAGACCTGTGTCACTTTTCCTGCTCAAATAGATTTCACTAAACTGGAGCAAGGTGAACTGATGCCTGAAATACGCAATTAAACTTCCTCTAAAATAATATTTATTACAGAAGACTTACAAGATATGTCAGACATATGTGATATTAAAGAAGCACTGTAGCAAATACTTGATTATTGCCTGTTAAAAAACAAACAGATTTAGTCACTCCAATTTCATAGGTGGGTTTTCCAATAACTTTCCTTGTGGATGACCTGTGCTACCTGCCCTGTCCCTTACGCATACACAAATGGTATCAACAGCAGTACAATGCCTGTGAGTTAGGTGGCTACTTATTTATTGTCCTATTCACAAATGCAGTAATGGCATGGACACATCAAAAGGGAATAAAACAGACTTTTCATAAATATTTGGTTTTCATCTCTTTAAAATTATTCTCCCTCTCTTCCTGGAAGAACAAGTTTGCGGATCAGTTTTTAATAAGACATTGTATCTAGTTGATTGGATCCTTTGAGCAGCCAGGAGACTCTATCTGCAAGAGATTCCCCTGAAGCTCATTTAGAAATTGAAAATATTTACTGCAGAACTGAAATAATATCATGGGGCTGTGAGCAAAGATTTATCTGTTATCTCCAATAGATGCAATCCTAAGTAGACCTTTATTTATTTCACATCAGTCACGTTGCTTTATCACTATGAGAGATGCAGAATAAACTTATTTAAGAAGATCTCAGTCTCTCACCGACAGACTATGCTTTCAAGAAAGCAGTCTAGGACATATATACTTATATATCAACTAAAAATGTATTGTTCTTGTCTAGCAAGTTTGAGACTGACTACTCTCAAATTCTCATTTGGAGGTGGCAGGATCGATTTTCCTACTGTTCATAGGGAGATGGGACTGAGAAATGCACCACAAGTAACCAAAAAAGTTCTAACACGCAGTGTGAAGAGCCAGTTCTGCTAATAGACAGGGAGAGGAAGGCACAAGAGCCTTTTTGCAGGCTGTGATTCCTTGGCAGCCGCAGGCAGGCTCCCAGCCGCTGCTCTGATCCTGTCTTTCTGTCCCTGGCACTCATCTGTGAGGAGCTCTTTCAGTCTGCTAAGCCAATCTACTGACACGAAAGTTCAGGTTAGCTTTCTGCTCACTCCGTGACCTGAAATGGTTTATTCAGGGTCAAACAGGATGGAATGAAGGGAGCATGGGTTGCATTAAAGGTCAGTGTTTATTCTCAGCTTGTGCCATTTGTGGGGTGACGGTCACATCCTAAGCAAGCAGAGACACTGAGGGGCGACACAAGAATCCAATCACTGCTGATCCTCAGCTATGTTTTTGCTTCAGATTTCTTGCTGTTACATTGCCTTGTTTTCTTTTAAACAAAACAAAAAAACCCCAACAACACAAAACAAAAACAACAACAAACAAAAATCCCCAAAACCCCAAAAACAAACAAGAAAAAAAACAAACCCAAAACAAAAAACAAGCAAGCAAAGAATAATTTTCACTTGCAGTAACTTCAGCAGCTCAGCTTACATCAGAATATAACTTCCTAATCTAATGCTCATGGCACAGCTCAATAGATTTTTAAATAGTGCGCAGGTAAGTGTAAGTAGGTGGTCAAAGAGGTTACTATTAGTGTAGCTTGTATTTATTTTTTTTTTTAACTCTTGCTGCAAATGCACTTTGCTTCCAGTATTGGTTGAGATTTTGATAGGCATGGAGGAACACACACCTAAAAGAAATTATTTAGAAACAGAGAAACTCCATCTTGGCAAGCTTTAAAGTTTTTTTTTTGTTCTTTTTGCACCTTCCTGCTTCTCCTTCTAAAATCTAAGAATACTTTTTGACATTTTAGCCATCTTCAAGGCCTGACAGTAAGAGGTACAGATATGCTGGATACATACAATTAAAGAGTACCCAGAGTTAAGTTCCCTCCAAATTTTATTTAATTCATTCCAAGTGAGTTTGGTTTCAAGGAGTGCTGGCGCAAAAGTGAAAACAGCAAGACTGAGCCTGGTGCTTTTAAATGCAGCAGGATCAAGGGTTTTGTGGTACACAGGAGTGAAAAGCACTAATGTCTCACCAGAACACTGCGAGCTCCTACAGCACTCAGCAGTAAATTCACGAGCTGATGCCCTGGGTGAATTCTAGTGCCAACAATTAAAAGCACACCCATAGCTACTTTAGAGTCGATACTCTGAAGCAACACACTTGGGCCACTCAACAATTGTTATCTTTGATTTCCTGCTAGACATAGCCATAACTCCCACGCACATAACAGATCTGATCCACGGAAATTTTAGAGCCTACTTTGCTGAAAGCAGAGATCAATATAAAACTACCACTTGAGAAGATGGTTGCACTACAGATAATCATAGAGGAGAGACCAAGAGATCCAAGTGGAATTAAAAACAAGTATTATGCTACAATGAGTACACAGAAAAAGTCATCAGTGAGCTACATGCACAGAGAAAAGCATTGGGAATTTTTAATCTTAAATATTTATCCTCTCATTATATTAGACTATCATCCATGGTCTTTGAGAAACTCCTTCTTCTTGCACAAGTTTATTATTTCTCTTTTGATACCATCAACATACTCCAGAAATATTATTAGATTGTTTAGAAAAATAATTAAAAATCTTGGGGGGAAAAGCCACAAGAAGATTAAGACTGTCAATTCTAGAACCAGGGGTCCTACAAAAAGGTATTATTTTCTTGCTGGACATGTCCAGGGGCAGCTCTGTGTTAAAATCAACCCTCCCCACCTCCCTCTAACATTACTCAGCCAAACATCTTTTCCCTCATCAGGCTTATCTTTATCACCATCAATAATAATTTTCTGCACAGCAGAAGTATTGCTAGGCTTGTAATCACTGCCAGGCTCCTCTGGCAGAAAAATCACTCTCTGACTCACTCTAACAGCTTTAGAGAGGCTGTGACAAGCATGGCAGTGATATGTTGACAACCATTTTGAAATGTAAAGAGCTCGTTATGGACATACACTAAAAGAAAAAGGCATTTACTTTTCTGCTTTAAAAAAAATGATTTTTAAAGAAATATTATTCCTGGTTAAGTCAGTTAAAAAACCAAAATATTTCCGTCTCTAGCAAAGAAACATAGTAGCAGAAAATGATGGAATAGGTCTGTAGAGTATTGTAGAAAAATGTGTCTAGAACTAAATGATTTTTCTTTGTGAGTAATACCAACTTTGTGCTGGGGAGGGAAGTGCACAATGTCATTTTAAAGAAAAACTATTAGTTTGAGCAGGTTGAGTTGAGTAGGGGATGCTAACTCTACAACAACAGAATATTCCCTTGACCAGAATTTCAGCTACTGCACTGCAGGGTCCAGGCACTGCCTGGGTACAGAAGCCAACACAGAGGAAGGAACTGAGGAGCATCATAGGCTACAACAGTCACTGGTTTTTTTGCATATTTCTGACAGAAGAGGCAAAATTAAGATTATTTCTGTCACAGAGTTGAGATATCTGCCACTACAACATTTTCAGAGATTGGGAAGAAACACAGATCAGGCTATGAATCCTTTATGACCCTTCATATTTTGGCTAAAAAAAAAAAAAAAAAAAAAAAAAAAAAAAACAAACAAACAAAAAAAAAAAAAAACCACCAAACCAAAAAACTGTCTTATTTCTTCTTATTCTTCAAATGAAGTATGAGAAAATATAAAAGCTATGCTAAGACATAAGATCTAATTCTGTCCTATATGTTGAGCATTTGCAAATAACCAACCACGAGCCCATACCATCAAAGCCCATCAGTAACACCTCTGGTAATTATTACTGATATACCACAGTGGACAGGTCTTTGTTGAGCAAAGAAAAGTGTAACAAGGTTTTGGAGAATAATCACTGGAATAGTTATGGGCTTAGGCAATGTGAAAACTGTGTAAAAGCTGGGGAAGGGTCAAGTATGAAGGGTCCATCAGAGGTATTACTACAGCAAAATTCATCTGCATAGCCAAATACAAGAGGAGAAAGTCACTGTATTTCTATATATTCTGAATAGAAGGCAATCTACTATCTCATATAACTTTTCTTGCAAAATATTAAGAAAAAGATTTCAAAATTTTCCAAACGTACCCAATCTCTACCATAACAAACCTTACCTAAAGATGACCCGACGATCCTTTTAAAAAACTACACACTATTCTGAAATTCTGTTTTCTTTCATTTCAAAGATACAACTAACTCCAAGCTAGAGAATTTTTTTCCGACCCCTTTTTTCTTTCTTCTCACTTCTTAAATTTTTTGGTATCCCAGTGGAAATAGTATTGAACATCCAGAAACTCATTATACCACAATTAAAAAACAGTTTCATTACCTATTTCTCGCCATATGTTCAAGTAATTATAATCAGTGTTAAAATCTTGTAATTATAGTTTGCAAAAAATTAACTGTATGACAGACACTTCTTTGCCTCATATTTTAGTAATGCTAGTTATTAATTATTTGCACTTCTGCAGTGCCTAAAGGCCATTTCAGTGGGAAAATACATGTAGTAAAAAGACAGACCAAGAGGGATTTCTCTTAAAAAGTGGGCTGTATTTTTCTTAAATCCATCTCATCTAAGATCAGAGACATCAAGCTGTACAATTACCATAAAGCATTAGTAGAGGGATAAAGTTAGATTCCTATATTTCCATGTTTTGGAATTAATTCTCAATTCTCTGACTTTAATATATGAAACATTAGAAGGACTTAGAGCCTTAAGGCTACTTTCTTAAACTGCTGCGTTTCTCTCCTCACCCTTAACTCTGTTGGGACCTTTTCCTCAAATTAAAGAAAGATGTCCCTCTTCTGCATGCATTTCCTCACTTTTTTATTTGCTTCTTTAAATTCATGTTAAATTTTCTGAGAGCTATAATAAATAATAAATATTAAAATAAATATAATAAATAGGGGAAAAATCAATTACCCCAATGTGTGCCACTTTAGAGTCTCAAGAAACTGCACACATTCATATATATAGCACTGCACTATGCCATATCAACAAAACAAAAGCTTAGCTCCACTGAAATTCTAAAATATGCCTTCTGGTTTTCTTTTTCCATAAATAAATGGAATTAACCTTTACAGATTCCATAGCAGAATCAAGAACTCGCTTATTTTTTTGCACTGAAATTATATAGTAATTTTTAAAAAAATCTTTAATGAAGATAAAGCATAAGTGACCATGGTGAAGTATATGTTTGTTTCTAATGATCAGACTTTTTGCAGAAAAATCCTTATGACATCTGGATTCAGGTTTCAGTGTCTTTGTTTCATACAGATGTTTTAAACTAGTAAGTTGTCATGGTGGTTGACATGCTTTTAGCAGCAGCACAGCACAAAATCATGTCCCTCAGAGTCTCTGATTTTTAGCATAAAGACAATTTGTTCCAGAGAATAAAATCCCCTTTTATTATGCTTGACAGTATTTCAAATATTTATCTACAGTATCTGCATTTCTGCCCCCCCCAGCAGATTAGATGGAAGTGGTGGTTATTGTTTTAGTCTTAAATAACAAATGTCCAGGAAAATATTTTAAAAACTTTTTTCTGATATACCAACTTTTTCTGAGCTGTTTAGCAAAATTATCTTAACACAAATGCATAAGAAGGTAATAGCAAAAGTTACTGTAACATCTCTGCATCGACCTGACGGAATTTCTCTACACCTCAAAAAATGAAGTAGCATTTTCTAATCTGCTTCGTCCTAATAGAAAATTGCTTCCTGTGCATTGACCACACATTGGCATATCCTTGCACACTTTTCTGTTAATTTCCAGCACATTTCTAGCAGGCATACTCTTAAAGTTGCACATATGCATATGTTAATGTGCATATATAAGGTCCAATGACAACAGAAAGGACCATCACTTCAAAAATAAAAGATCTTCCAAGTTTTCTTTTCTGAAATGCAGAAGTTAGCAAAAGCAAGACGAATTCACTGAACTTTTCAGGTCCTTTTCAGTACCTCTAAAGACACATTACCACCAAATCCTGTTCTTAATGATCTATGATAATTTTTAGTCATGACCTGATTCTGTAATCCTCCTGAACTCTGAACTCACAGCAGTTCTGGGAAAAATGTTCCTTTACAGGTTTCATGAAAGATCCCTTGAAAACAGTTTACAAATTGGAGATCACCTAAAATTTATATTCTACCCTACATATCTATTATTTATGCCTAAAGAGTAGGAAGCAAGATACTCAGTCCTTAACAGACACACCTTAAAGGCAACAAAGGCAACACATTTGAAAAACACCAACAGCATTTAGTGCATTGCTTCCAAGATGCAGAATATGTGAGCCTGGGCTTATGGTTACCTTATAATGAACTCCATTTTCACTGTGAAATTAATTATTATTCCCTATACCATGCATTTAAGTTTTAAAGCCTTCACATGTGTGAGATTTTCTTTTAATTATTTCTTTATTAGGTCTAACTTCCTTTTTCCTTTGGAGTAAACTTTAGAAGCAGATATGAGTGTTCAACACCCCAAAATGGCACCCAAGAGACCCTTCTGAAGCAACAAGCTACACTAAAAGAAGTACCAAATAGGAACAACATTCGAGGGAGGAAGAAAACAGTGGTAGGGATATCGTATGGAACAGCACCGCATCACCACATGGCTTTGTTCTGAGATGACCCCATGTCAGCACAGTCAGGTCCCTGGCAGCTCTTGAACTGAAAGAGCATTTACTGGGGCATTCATTTCCCACAGAGAACATCTCAAGAACCTCAGTGTCTAGGTTTTGACAGATGATACCCAGTTCCCAAACTCAGAGACATCTCTGGAAACTGATGTCTAGCATAAACCTAGCACTGCAGCTCCTGGCACTGCAAATGGAATAAAAATAGGGAGCTGCCTGAAGGGCCATGTCAGATTCCACTGCTGCAGGGCTCGTCACCTTTCAAGAGCAGAATCTGTGATGGGGACTACTGATATTTTGGGCTTTTCCATCTTCTTGCCCTAAGTAGAACTTGCCCTTCAGATATTTGGTCCTCACCCTCTCAGACAGCAACAGGATGGTTTCTGACATTTGTGGATGGTTCTTGGGTTCTTACATAAGAAAAACTGCAGGGACAACCAAAGTGGGAGCACTGGAGAGCATTTGAAGTTGTTCTCCAGAGCCAGTAACACCTCGAGCACCATCGCAGTGATACCAAAGGACCAAGATTACCTAGGGAGCTGTGTCAGAAACACCAAATTTGGGATTTACTAAAACTGGCACCAATGGGGGAAAATTATGGGTAGGTGAATTGGGTGAAGGACAAAGGAAAATACAAAGGTGCTGAAAAAGAGAGTGAAAAAAGTAAGAAACATAACAGAGTACAAATGTCCCTTGTAATCAGGGCTGTCTGAGGATAAATGTGGCATCCCTGTGCTTCATCCCTGCAGATTTAATGAGCACAATAAACCAAACCTGTGGTTCTGATAATATCACAGGGGCTGAACCCATTTCTGCTGTCAGGAGGAAGATGAGCATGGCAAGAAGAGATATTTTCCCCTGCAAGCACAGGGGAGCACTTTAGGGGGGCTGATCCAGCATCCTGTTGTCACCTCTGCAGGATCAGTACCCACAGAATCAACATCTTCCCAGTCATTTCCCAATACACTGCTGTATCCTGCCCACTTTTATGTTCAACATCTGTTAAAAGTCACACTTCAGGAAGGAGAGTGATATTACTGTAGTTAAAGCTGTTATGCTGTCACTATTAAAAAAAAAGTATAATTAAATTTTCCATTTGATTTCCAGGTTGATTTGACATTCAGAGCATTTTCCTTGCTTTGGTTTATGATGGGATCACACTATATAGAATTGTCGTTCAATGAATGATAGATTGCTGATTTAGTTTCATGATCTTTCATTGGGTTATATAGTCAGAAACACAGCATGAATTTTATGCTAGCTAATGAAGTATCTGGTCTGTTAAGAAAAGATTTAATTTAGGATTTCCGATTTTTTTGGAAATGTATTCTTTTTAAGACTACATGGTTGAATTTACTTTCAATTTACTTTTTCATTTACTGTGTAACCAGAGCTACTACTATCTTAAATAGGCTATTCCTATATTCAATGGACAATATATACGACCTGGATCCTACAGCTTGCACGTTTTTCCTGATTAAGCACCCACAGATGTGAACAGCCTTCTGACTCATTTTGCCAAAGATACAAGGAATTACTTTGTTTTCTGTTGCAGACACTCTCAGGGTGACCCTTTCATTGTGGAGTTAACCTATCTGAATTACCAACCCATTAAATTAAATGAATTGTCAAAGCTGAATCTGACAATCCCGTGCAAAAAGCTATTCATCAAGAGATTTGTAATGCAAGTGAACAATGAGAACTTAAAGTAGCAATATTAAGGTCTGTAAAAGTAGTGCCAATTAGTGCTGTAATATTTCTAATGTCATACTTTCGCAGCTCCTAATAGTGCCATTCATTTAACGTGTTCGGTAGGACACGGGCTTTACCTGAAATCTTTATGGCAAACATCAGGAGCATTGAGATAGTTCAGACTGCAATTTTTCCAGTTTGTATTTTCAAAGATTAGCTAATCCTTCTATAAACTGCATGTTCGAATACAGCCTCCTAAGTATATGGACAGGAAACTCCCAAATCTGAATTATCCTTCAATCTCCAGCCACAATACATGCAATTCCCACATAGCTCTCCAGTAACTCCAGCAACTCTCCTCTTTACTGCCTCTCCCCAGAATGGTTCAGTTAGTCCAAAGATGCCTTCAAGACCACTTTGTTTTGTTTAAAATTGGGAAGCTCCAAGCCAACACATGAGAGCTCACACCTGTATTGTTGCTCCTGACTTCTTTGCATTGCAGACACCTGATGTCCCTCATCTCGTTACTCCAGATTTCATTGGCAGCCTCACCCAAAGACTGCTTCTCAGCCCTCCAGGTGTTGGTCTGAAGTCCTCAGCACTCACGCAGTGCATTCTGTTGGGACTCAGCCCCAGGATCTTTAGGGTTTGGCCACTGCAACCATTCCAAGGCCATGGGCAAGGTGATGTTTTCCCATCACAGACACACGTGGTAACTGGGAACTGCCACTCTAAACATCTGTGTTCTCAACTTCAGTACTGCTGCCACATGTTTTTGTGCCTCAGGAGGCTCAACGCACTAGATACCAAGTATTAGAATAAAGTTCTAGCTAACAAAAGAGCAGGCTATAGCACTGAGTGCAAAATCTCACTCCTATTGATAACTCACTCCAGCACCATGGATGTTTCAAAGAGTTTTTTAAGAGGAGCTGAACCATGAGAGAATAATCTTAAATCCTGACCATAGTCTGCATATACCTGTGCATGGAAACGATGCTACTGATACAAGCTACTAATAACTTGCATCCAATTTACTTTAGTAGCAACATACTCTAAAATTTCCTAGAGAAATTCAGCACAAGTATCAATGGCCCTGTCTTAACGCACTTCAAGGATGATACACTGCGTGACTGAGCGCACACTGAGGAACGACAGGAAAATATTTAAGATTTAATCAGCACACATTTTCCTGCCTGAGATTAGTTCATTAATCTCTGCATCTCTTCAAAGCTGTCACAACAGGATTTGTCTTCTCAACTCTTTATTTGTTTAAAGAACAAAGAGGGATATATAAATCATTATTTTCTTTTTCTCTCCTCCTCCCTCAAGTTGTCCAGAATATTTATAGGTTCTTCTAGATCAGGCAGTGTGTCCTATGATCACTGAACATATGTAAAATAAAGTTATCCTATTAAACTTTTGCCTCTACATGCCAGTAAGCTGCTTTGGTAAGCTCAAAATAAAACCAAACAAGAATGAAATACATTAGTCCATTATATAAACAATGGAAAATTTTGTTTCAAAAAAATAACACTATGAGCATTTCGGTAATGTTTTTTTCAGGGTTTTTTCCTCTTTCTCATTCTAAGAAAAAGAAAACATTTGATTTCACACAAGAGAAAAGACAAAGTTTCATACAGAACTCATGAAAACACGCAATACAAATTTCACGAGACTTGTTCTCTGCTGAGTTGTCCAAGGACTTAAGCCAAGGGGATGATTTTGTAAAAATATAAATAGAATAAGTTTTTTAAAATCATCAGTAGAAGCAAATTTTCTCCTTCTATTCATATCACAGGAAAACGGTACTTATTTACAATAGCTATAATTTTTTTGCCATTTCAAATACCATTTGATTTCATCTAATTCTTGGTTTGGTTAGTGAACAAAAAATAAATTATTTTTCATTTCAATAAATCAGTTAAAAACTTGCTGACTTTCTGCATAATTTAATATAGAATATTTATAGCTTCAAATGAATTAATCACACAGGCAAATTACAGACATCATTAGTCAATTATGCATACCACCACAGGGCGTGCAAATGCAAGACTCCAATCGTACAAGATGTCTTCAAGTGTTACTGAAAAGACCATTAAAAACCATGGGCTAAAGTCATACTTGTCACGAATATCTGAAATTCCTTGAAGTTTACAGTATTTCTCCCCAGTGGAACGAAACAATTTACCCACTTACCTCTAAGCTTTTTGATAATTTCATTTCTGACAAATCTGATCTGTTTGTAGAATGTAAATACAATTAGCTCCTCAACTAAAGATTGTTTGGGGGGTTTGGGCATCAGAAGCTTTAGATGTATATTTGATTAAATAATTATTTCCTTCACCTGCTGCACAGTTCAGTGCAATGGCAGTTCTTCGGAGAAAAGTGGGGTTTGTGTCAGAAAAGATTCTTTAAGATACCCAGTAGAGCCCAGAACTCATGTTCAGATGTGTATAATTAAAAACTTTATCTAAAGGAAATAATTAAAAGTTTAGTTACTATAACAATAAATTTAAAAGTTATAGATGCAAATAAAGACACCTCCACAGAAAAGAAATAACCAAACAAAAGCTGTGTTTGGCAGTACAGCAGCACTACAAAAAGAGATGATGAAAGAGTAGACTATGATTCACAGCTAAATGACACCACAGAATTTAGACTAAATTAATTTCTTAAATTATCTTCCACAGTTGACCTTGCTGCCATCATCTTGATCCTCACAAAAACAATGAAATCTTTAGTGTCTTTAAGTGATCAAAACAGATCTCCAAGGGAAAGTTGAGGATCACAGCATCATTGTGGTTGGACAAAACTTCTAAAATCATCAAGTCTAATTCATGCTGCATCCAGAGACAGAACTCTCACATGACTAAGCTGAGATAGTCAGGTTGGTAGTGGTTCTAAAAGTCTAAACTCTGAGACAACACTAATTCTTCATGTTTTTCCTTAAGCTGTTTCCATCAATATTTTAATAAATTATGCATCTATTGAGCAACATACTGATTTGTCTTAACTTGTCTGGAGAAAGACAGATCTGTGTTTGTGAAAAACTCCGATTAGAGTCTTCTTTTAGTTATTCATCAAATGCTCTCCTGTCACCACAGAAATTATTCATATTGCTTAGTGAGGTTAAGGTCAAACCAGCACAAGGCCACTCTGTTCTAATTCATTCTCTACTTTTAACCTTTTTATTTTGCTTCTACTACTCAAACTCAGATGAGTTTTAAAACAATGATGTGGTCTCCTGTCTGTGGCAACAATATAATTATATTGAAGCCAAAGCACAGAAACCCTCAATGAGATTAAGTTCAGTTCTGCATTTAATCAAGTTCACAAGGAATAGATTTTTACCATCTTTCCTTTTTCTACTCCCTTCTTTGGGTAACAATTTACTTTTTTTCCTCCCTATTATTTCTATTATCAGTTATTTTTCCAGTCATATATCTAAATAAAAAAAGATAAAATAGTGAAGTTAGTGGCTGTCTGCCCAGTTCAGCTTCTATATGAGACAGAATCAAAGTTTGGTTACATTGTGCACCTTTGCATTAGCATCCCAAAAGCAACTGAGCATTACAAAGGATTTGCATTTCCTTTGGTTACTTCTCTCTGTGCACAGGTGTTTCAGTGACCAGACAGAACTGAATGTCTGACATAAACCTGCCAACAGAATGTAACACTGGGACTCTCCTGAATTTGAAAATTATACTACAAATAAAAAGAATTTCAGAGCTTTTTCCTCTCATTTTGTGCATGAGCCAATAAACCACTTAACATTAAAAATTAGCCAGCCTAACTATGCTGCAAAGGAAGACACTAAATACCATTGCAACAATAAGTGTAAAAAATGAACTTGTTAAAGTTCACAGGTACAAGAAACTGAAGGTTGATAGCAGCACTACTCCTGAGACCCTGCACACATCCACCAGCTCAGAGCACAGCTTAAAAGAGGCTATGTGTAAAAAAAAATTAACATAAGAACTGTGACTTAATTGTTTTATGAGGTGTTTTCACATTCTGTATTCAAAATGAGAAATCTACTAAGAAGACAAGGAGAAAAAAGGGCGATGTCTTAGTTTTGCATAATGTTGTACCAACTACCGACTTGGAGGGAAAAACTACAAAATTACCTGTTTCATACAAATTTTCTGAGTTTTGACATGTTTTAGGCACACTTGAAAACACACAGCTAAGAAAGAGCTTTTTGTGACAACCATTCAGAGTGGTGGAATTCACTATGAAGCAAAAAATCACTTTATTACAGACACTGAACACAGACAGATTAACAAGGAAGCTCAACAAGCTCATACTCCAACTATATAGATCTTGCCATGCTGACTTTTCTTTAAGCACAATGGTTCATAGAAAGAAATGAAGGGAATAAATTCACTGGTTGGGGAAGACGGAAAAAAACCCATTACTAGAGATGGCAAACTCACTTGGGAAAGGTCCTATAAGGCATCAGATGGCCTTCATATTTACAAATTACAAATTTTTTACAAATAAATTCAATTTCAAAATCTGGAAGCACATATATTTACAGGGGAGGTACCTGCCCTGATATTTCTACAGAAGTTCATCCTATTATAAATATATGATAATAACTAAATAGTGCGATTTTTCCATCTTAAACTCAAGTGAATCTCACAAAAAATGCCACCCTGTCAAATATCTAGGAATCTATATTGAAAGCTGAAGCGTTTGGGAATTTTAAGCTCAGCTTGGGCAATGACAACCTCGAAAATCTCTCTGCAATATCAGCTTATATTATCGAACCCAGTGCTTAATTTAGCTATCGACCAGAAGATGGCAGCAGTTCCCACTGAATTTATTTACATGGCTATGAAATTACAGCGTATTAAATCCCAAACAAATATGGAGCATATGCAAATTATAAATATGAAATCATAAATCCCACAGATGCTCTTAAAATATAATTCTTCATCAGGGAACTGTATTATATGTGTATTTTTTATTTTACTTGCATGGTGATCATTTGCTTCTGGGTCACCTTCAGAAATGAATTAAAAATTGATGTATTTTCATATGTGGTGGCATATTCTTTGCAAGTCAGAAACCAATGATTTATTCCCTTATTTATAGATTCAGTAATAACACACTGCAGAACACGGAGTGATTTGTGGGTAGCGGTGGATAAAACTTCCAAAGTGTGATTTACTGCAGCAAGGAAACATCCACAAGTCAAGGATAAAGATAGGATACGAGTCCCAGGTATGGGGGTGTTACCAATCCAGAGGAACTGAACTGGGGGGCAGTAGGGAAAACACAACTGTGCTGCTGGAAATAAGGAGCAGAAATCTAGAGAGTGAGGTGAGCAAAACAGAGCAAAGGAGGAGCTCTGTAAAGCTCTCACCAAGTTAAAAGCTCACATAAATCCCCAAAAGCTGCTTCAAATCGTGACCAGTTTGCAAAGGTGTGAACAAGAAATAAAATTATTCCACAAGCTTGGGCCAGCAGACTCAAATGTGATTATTTTTCCACCTGTGTAGAAAGATTGGCAGTGCAGTCCGGTTGGCCCAGAAGTACAACTGCAGCTTTGTCACAGCAGGAACACGAACCAAACGCTGGCAGTGTTTAATTCAACTGTTCCCTTGTGATGGAAAGCGTGGAAGAGCAGGATCAGAACTGAGCAAAGGCCTTTTCCCTCCCCTAGCCCTTGCCAGAGAGCACTGGCTTCCCTCTCACAGAAGGCAAGGAGTTCTGTGGAGCACAGGTAAAGCCATCCGACAGGAAAAATCTGTGTTTCGACAGTGGTGCAGAGCTTCAAAACCCAGAGGCAGCTCCCAGAACAAGGACTGTTTCCCACTGCTTTCCCATGGATAACAGTCCTTTTGTGTACCTAAGTGTCTGAACTCTGATGATTCTGTATATGATTGCTCAAAACATGCCTTGGGATCAGCCTCTCGCTGACCCAGATTTGCTCCCGTGATATTCAGAGTTTGCTTGGTTAGCAGCTGTCTCAATGCACCAAATTTATGGATTCCAGGGGCGGATATTTAAAAAAAAAACAACAAACAAACAAAAAAAAAACTACCAAAAAACAAAACCAAAAAAACCAAACCAAACAACACCCTCCCCCAAACAACTACCAAAAAAAATACCCCCAAACAAAAAAAAAATAGCCAACAAAACCAACAAGGAAAGAACTTTCTTTGCTACAAACTAGATCCTAGAGAACACCAGACTGGGGAGTTTATCAGTAACTTGCAGAGACAAACAAAAAAGGCAAATTACCAGAGAATCCAGTGTGTAACGCTTCAGTTCCTTCCCTTCCGGATGGTACAGTCTTTTTGGCGCCTTAATTTAAGAAACTACTAACAATATTAATGGAAATGAGAAGATGGAAATCAACCTTTAACAACTGAATGGTCTCATATTTTTCAAATTGTAGGTAACAAGATAATTATGTCTGGCACAGGTTGAAAGGTTTAGCCACACTTGAAGATAGCATCTGATGAAAAATTATGTCTTCAAGATGACAAATCAGTGGTCACCTGCATTTGCTAAGACCTCCAAAAACTGCAAAATGCAGAATAAAACAAAATACTTCTACATCCTGCTGTCTAGATGTTTTAAATCTATTTATTTTTAAATCTGAGAGTGCCTAACCTGTCGACCTCATGAGGCTGAAAGCTTGTCACATTATTTCTTTACTAGTTAAATGAAGCAAACAAATGAAAAGCCTTTTATAACATAGGCTAGAAAACCATCAATAATCTGACAAGAACAAATTCTTAAGACCTCCTTCTCTGGCCTCCAAAAGAGACACTTCATTATTCTGGCAGGAAGAGGCCAAAAGAAGAGACAAGTGGGTGACACATAGTGCCAATAACAGGAGGGTCATGCTGTGTAGGCAATACTCCCAGGAAATACTGCCAGGAAGGGGCAGAATTTACAAATATCACTTCATGTGAATGCATCTGCCAGTCCCGCAGTAAAGCAATGTCCATCTCTGTGCCTGTCAGATCTGTCTCAGTTTGTCTGGTCCCCTCCTTGCCATACCAATTCACACAATTATGAAATCTTATGGCATTTCTACAAGGCAAAAACATCACATGCTTTGTTTTCCGACTAATCCGCTGCAGCGTGCTTGGGACAATCCCTAAATCCTGTTCAGAACTCCAGGTGGGAGCAGCAGCAGCCTCACAGACAGCTGCAGCTGTGCAACAGGTACCAATCCAGTTATGAGGGAAGTTTAAGCTCACAATTACATGCAGTGGATCAAAAGGAGGCTTTTTGATATCTGCTTATCACACAAGCTAGAGCTGGATAATTTTTTCCAGCATGCCAAAGTTTTTCTTCCCTACGAACAGGGTTTTTTTCCAGTTCCCTACCCTCATGTTTGCATTATACTGTAATTTAGAATTATCTTATACACCGACACTGAGAGGAAACAAGAATTCTGAGAATTTTTGCACTTTTAATTTCTTACCAGAAATAGAACCTTTCAAGTAAAGACAATCTTCTATAATGTATTTCACAATGTTCTAATCAGCAGATTATAATTACTTGATTTCTGGCACCTGCTGTTATTTGACTGCTGAGGTCAATATTTTCCATTTATAACTCTTTACTGAAATAATCAAACAAAAAATTATCTTCCACTAAAATATTTTGACAGTTTATTATTATGCTAAGAAAGTGACTTCGACAGACCCTAAGAATTAAAAAAGTTCCTCCATTTGTTCTCTTGAAGAATTAAATATCCTGTATTAACATATTCTGAATCTTGACAACAAGAACAATCTACTACATATTAGTAATTGGGGCTGAGGCACAGAAAATATTGATAGTTTTTAAGTTTGAATTTTTCAAACATAATGCTAAACACTCTCGTGGTGGATGCCAGGTGCCCCCCAAAGTCACTGTCACTCCCCTCCTCATTTGGAAAGGGCAGAAAAAAAATGTAACAAAAGGCTCCTTCTCCAGTCACCATCACAGGCAAAACAAACTCAACTTGGGGAAAAATGATTTGGATTTATTACCAGAGTAGGGTAATAAGAAATAAAACCAAATATTAAAAACACCTCCCATTTCCTCCCACCTTCCCAGGCTCAGCTTCACTCCCAATTTTCTCTGCTTCCTCCTTGCCACAGGCACAGGGCGACAGAGGGGCTGTGGTCAGTTCATCCCACATCTCTGCTGCTCCTTCCTCCTCATGCTCTTCCCCTGCTCCAGTGTGGAACCTTTCCCACAGGAGACAGTCCTCCACAAACTTTTTATAATGATAAGTAAGTATTCAGACCTTAAAAAACAGATGCTTTAACTTCAACTTCAGTATTGAAAAAACTCACTTTTCCCTCCTTCCATCATTCTCCTCTCAATAAAGAACAAGGCCTATGTGGATCTTCAGCAGCTTTTGCTTCCAGCACCCTGATGTCAGGAGCCCAAGATCGCAGAGATACCCAAATGGAAAAAAATAATTCCACCAAAAACTTCAGAGATCAATAGCTGATTGTTTGCTTTCCTTAAGTAAAATAGCAAATATCTGATTTATTCAAATGTGACAGGTAAGTGATAAGGGAAAATGTTGGTGGTGAAACACATCAAGATCTTTCTTTGCTGGGAGGCAACTGCAGATACAAGAAAGTGACTCAGCCTCCTGCTAAAAATGCTATTTTCATCCCTGCTTTTCAAAAGGAGCCTTTTGTACAAAATCCCCACATCTCTCAGCTTTACTGAAATGAAAAATAGATGCCCACTGTCATACAGCTATATTGATTATGAGTGAAAATGTGATCATTTTGCATTAACTTGCCCCACAGCGCTGGAGTTCCATCAAAGCATCAGAAGGAAATTAATGCTTTCATATAGAGCCTAAGAAAAATATGAGATGTTGCTCACTTTGCCCTCTAGACAAAGAAGTATATGCCAGTAGCTGAGAGGTAATAGCTTTCAGAAGAGAACATGAACTCTAGACTTTTATTAAAATCATTATTTAATGTGCAAAAAATAATGAAGCCACAGCCTTGGCATTTAAAACAGCAATTTGTAGTCATTACATCTTAGATCATGAGGCTTATTTTGTAAAAAGCCAGTCTTTCTCAAATTAAAAATTCATCATCAACTCCCACAGATTATGTAGTCCTTTAAATGATGCCATTTCATACAGATTTATTCCAGCTAAACAGAGCCAGTAAAGTGGCACACATAAAACATCAATTTCACTGCTCTCTCTGTCTCTCTCTAGAAAGACCTTTCTACTCCTTAGACTGTTAAGAAATCTCACAGAAGGGTTGACTAATGCATGAGTATTTTAGTAATTTCACCTTCCAGGGACATTTTATATCTTAATTTGTCATTCTCCTTACCCCCACTGTAGATTGAACTGTAAAAAATAACCTTCAACAGAAGGTTTCTTTCTTCTCTTTTCATACTTCGAATGGCAGTCCGCAAAGTGAATGACAGTAAGAAGACATCAACAAGCCTAAGTGAATCCTCTAACTGATGAACATTTAATCCATTATGAATATTAGATTTTTGATGGAAAACCCAGGCAGTTAAAACTTGTTCCTCTCCAGTAAAAATCCTGTTAAGAACTAGCACAGCAAGATGATGTAGCTCTACATAACTAAAGTGTTATCCTGTTTGATTTTCTTCAGGCACAAAGTGATTTTTATTAAATAAATCCTTTGGTCTGACAAGAAGTTGCAAGATCACACACCTTATGCCTTCCTAGTGGAAGATTTTACTCAGTAGCTTGGAGAAGTGTAAATGAGATTTTCATGTGTACCAGCAAGAGAACAAAAATGCACTGCACGTGTTCTCTCTTTCCTGCTTCAACTCCCTTTAATTACCCTTTGAGCTATAACAGTGTCAAGAAGTTGGGATGCCTTTTCAAAAGAACATTGAAAGAGTCGGTTCCTCCCACAAATTATTTTAACATATGGACGTGAATCAGCACGTAACACCACCTGTAATTTAATTTTTGTGTTGAACAGGCACGCTGATTTCAATCCCACTCCTCTCTTCAGCAGAAACAATACATTTAAATTAACGTATTTCAGAGCACGTCCTCTGCTGTCTCCCAAATGTCTACACTCAAAACACCTCTCCCACAGATGGCAATGCAGCTTTTGCTACACCCTCTGCAAACTCTACAAAATCTACCAGGTAAGATATTAATTAGGGGCTAAGAAAGGGGCTAACAATGTTTTATCAAGGGACTACAACATTACATTTGTTTCCATACTTTGTATCAAACTAAAGGGCTTCCTCTTCAGCATATCTGCCAACAGCTCTATCCTAGACTTACCTCCAAACGCCTGGGGCACATAAACTTTCTGTTAACCCTACAGAAAAAAATTTAACTCACAAGTTTTGCAGAATCCTAGAACATTGCAGAAAACTTCACAAGAGTCCAAATCTACATTGCAAAGCCAACAGAACCCACACTCACTAAACTGCTCTTTCCCTGAGACTGATGCAAGATGTTGTAATTCCAGTTGGGAAATAATTTTTCAATAAAGAGAGAAGAGTGTTGGAATCCAGAATAGGAGTGCAATATGTGCAGCCTGTATGATGTAAAAATATGCTTTGAAGCTTGCTCTGCTTCAAAGCAGGCTGGTGGACTTTTCATAACAACCATTTCAGGAAGTTAAAAAAAGAAAAAGGAAAGACCACCATGACAGATACTTGGCTGGAAAAATAATAAAATGAGGTCTCTGATAAGTTCCTATAACCAAATTACACCAATGCCCATCCAAAACTACAGTCTAAAAATCTACTTGAGATACTCAACAACATGTACCACTTAAAGGAAAAGTGAAAGTTAAGCAATTGAATCAGTGTTGCCAATTGGAAAGATATGATCTCATGGTTACTCACAATACTTCAATTTGAACAATTTCACAGTGAAGTTGACAGAACCCTGCACAATCTCAGAACTGCTTAACTGTATGGGCATCAATGAAATTTAGCTCCATGCTTTATTAATTTATTACTAATGGATCTTTGAAGGAAATAGGAATATTATAATTTTTATCCCAAAAACAGATCATAGAGAAATTATGAAACTAATCAGTACCCTGATTCAGGAAACACTACCCTCAAGAGTTTGCTTAAAACTTAGAATTCTAAAGTTTTCCTCCCCAAATTGTTCTCAATTATTCTGACACTAGTGGAAGCTTCACCTTCACCTTCCTGTATTTAACTGCAGAGCTGAAAAAAATATAATGAATATTGACATGACCTGTAGGATAAAACTCATCTTATCCGGAAGAGCCTGATGTCTTGCAGGGGAGACTGGCAAGCTGGCACCACTCTTTGAACAGTTTTGCATGTCCCTCACCTCTCCACCCCAAAGCTATCAAAAAAATCTCAGAAATCAAAGCACCTCCACTGACTATTTCTAACAGAGTGCTGAATCCTCCAAGATGAGCAGCTATTTAAAGATTTTACATGCTGTTCCTCATACACACCTCCTAATTACCTCCAGTTATATCACCACAGACTGAGGCAGGCAGTTGTACAAGAAGGCTGCTGCTCATTTTTTAGAAGAATCATCTTTATATGCAATCCAAACAGCAAACAGATAAAATCTTCCTTTCATACTGCATATGGCTTGTTGGGTATTAGTGCTATAGACTTTAATGTTTAAATTCCAGCCAAATGTTAAAAATCAGGCTCTTTTTTCACTACATGATGATCTCTTGTGGGATTTTTAAGCATATAAACATGAACAACATTAATAGAGCTCTGCTCTTTCAAAGGAAAAATTAAATTATTTTCAGAACCATAAAAAATGGGTTATTCATTAAAAGTAAAACCATTGAACTGGTCATGCAGGTTTTTATTTTCAGTCTATTCTTTCTACACCGAGCTCACCTTTTCTGCCCAAGCCCAACAAACATTTGGAATGATTATGTATTCAAGAACAGTGTATTTTCTGAAAGACAGACAAATACTTCTTTTGCTTGAAACTCAATTTGTGGTTGAGTGATTAATGTCATCTAGGTCTTGCAATTACACAAGTTTGGATGTCACCCAGGGGGTTCAGGTTGTCATGCCATGAGAAGCACCTATATTTCTTCTCAGTTCAGTGCACAACAGAGCACGTTTCCCTAGATGGAGTACAGGCTCCCTCTATAGTTACAGTCTCACAGCCAGCAGTGCCTGCAACAGCTGAAATTTAAACTCCTGCTTTTTTATGGCAAAGCAAAAAGATGAGCAGCCATTCCTGCATAATCTCTGTTGTATCACCTGCCTTCCAATTACTACTCTCTGATTCCCATCACAATTACTTTTTCAGAGGTAGTTGCTAAATACAATCCAAAAATACACCACAATAAAAAGTGATTAATCAAACACAGAGATTATATTTAGTAACTTCGATCAAGTCTTGCTTCACATTAACATTTCAGATGAGCCCTTCTTTTATCGCAGTCTCATTAATATTCTGTTAATATCATCAGTCTTAATTAACAAGCAGTACATACCTTTTGTTCTCTTCCCCACGGTTTATTTTTTGCATTTGTGTTTTCACAAAGTGGCTAGGATACTATTTGCATCTCCCATAGCAATCATATCTTCCCTATCTGAAAACCTGTAACCCCACTAGTCAACTAGTCTGTCCCGGGCCAGAATCCCCAAAAACAACATCTGGCCACTCTAAACCAGGTGTGGGCTCTGCTGCCAGGCTCTAAGAGTAGCTGTGTTTCCGAGCTCAGGTTGAAATTTAAAGTGCAGAGTAACAGGTTACTCTGACCTGGCTGTTTTGCAGAGGGACACATTTCCTGCCCACATTTAACTTGCTGACCTCTGCACTTCAAGCTCCTCTGACCGTGCCAGGCAGGTGAGCAAAAGTGAATTTTTGCACGTGTTCATGTCAGCTGTGTTTGCAATGTGCAGAGGGACTGCAAGAAACACCGAAGAAAAAGTTCTCATGTATATCTCATCTGCCCACACCTAAAATAACACATCCCTCTGCAGCGCCTCAGAGCCTTGCAAACCCTACTCACTGCCTCACAGAAAATTCCATGTACCACCGAGGCTTCCACCCATTTCCTCTCCTTTGTCAGCCAGTAAACCCCTTCCACACACAGTCTCACTGAAGATATCTGAACAGACTCCTCGATAGGTTTTTACAGCTGAAGAACCTTCAGCACCATATCCCCAACAGAAAAGAAGCAGCCTTAGGGCTCTGCTTAGGTTTGCAGTCTTTCCTCAGATACATGTTTATGAGTAAGAAACTCTGATTAACCATCTCAAATTATCTTTCTGCACTTCCAGGAGCACCACTGACACAAGCATGTCACATGCAGGCAGAGGAGCGAATAGTAAAAAGCTTTGGAACCCCAGCAGCATTTTTAAAGAGAAGACTGAACATAAAAATAAATAAAATTGTTTGTAATTGGCATTTTGTTTGCCCCCTCACAATGAGGTAGAAATAGTAACATTTAAAATTTCAATTATAGGATCACAGAATGGCCTGGATTAGGAAGGGACCTTAAATATCATCCAGTTACATTCCCTGTGCCATGGGCAGGGACACTTTCACTATCCCAGGTTGCTCAGAGTCCCATCCTACCTGTCCTTGGGCACTCCCAGGGATGCGGCAGCTACAGCTTCTCCAGGAAATGTGTTCCAGCATCCTCATCACGCTCACAGCAAAGAACCTATTCCTCCCTTCAGGCACTGGAAGGCCTCAATTAGGTGCTCATAGTTATTCTGTATTTACTGAGTGCACTCATTTCACTGAAGTCTGGTTACATTTATTGGGTAGGGCAAAAATTAACAAAAGCTGCCAGTTTGTATATGTTCCAGTCCACCTTCCCACTCAAGAAAAATCAAGGTTCTCGAAGGTAATCCATCAATTTCTTAGCAATAACAGAATTTCAACTACTGCAGAGTCATAATTCCTTGCAGAAATTGGAAGTAAAACCAACTTGCTATCCATATATGCTGAAATTACCTTAAAAATATTGAAATAAAACCTAGATACAATACCACTAACAGTAATAATTATCAAAGTGAAAAAAATCTGATTTAGGACTGCTATGTGAGCAATAGATCATCCTCTATAACAAACACAACAGTTAACACAATCAGTTTAATTTTTTGACCGTCATCCATAAGACATCATCAAATAATCATCAAAAAATCTTAGGGTGTGACCATAAGACAATATTCCTTTTTTTGGCAAAATATCTAGTGGAAAAAAAGGCAAAAAGGATTTATAACTGCCATGCAGCTATTCCAAAAATCAAGAGCTCAGCAGCAGTCAGCTGTCTCAGCCTCAGGGCTGTCTGCATTCATGATTTCTGCAACAGAGACAAAAGTTTCATCTTTACACAAAAAGCATGACATTTTTGCAGGTACCACAAGACAGGAAGGGGCTGATTCAGCAGAGGCTTGTGCTGCCATGCAGAAGGACCTCAACAGGCTGGGGCAGAGAAGGCTCAGGGGATGTGATCCATGGCCATTAATTCCAGGTGTGGGGAGCAAAGAAGAGGCAGCCAGGCTCTTGTCGGTGGTGCAGGACAAGAGGAGATGGACAATAAAACAGAAGCCATTTCACCTAAACACAAGAAAGAAAGCACTTTCCTCCTGTGAAGGTGGTCAGACACTGTGGAGGTTCCTAGAGAAGCTGTGGAGCCTCCAGCCCTGGAGATGCTCAGTGAGGCACAGCCCTGAGCAACTTGCTCTGAGCAGGTGGTTAGATTATATGATCTCCAGAGGTGCCTTCTTGTCTCAAAAATCACACATTAAATGGGGATCTATCTCAGTTTACTCTTTTTACTGTCCTGACAACAGTCCCCAACCAAAGTAAAATAAACACATGCACACAACACCGCCACATAGAAAAAAACAAACCAAAAAACAGAATAAAGCAATAAAAACAAACAAAAAACCCTCAAACCAAAACCCAAACAAACCTAAAAAACCAAAACAAATAAAACACAAAAAAACCCCCACCCAAAAACCCCCAAACAAGAAAAAAAAAAAAAAAAAACCACCAACTAACAAACAACAAAACCCCAACTAAAATGAAGGTGAAATCCACTGGAATTCAAGAAATTTTATCTGAAAAATCAATGAACTTTTCTGTTCAAGGAATGTAACTACTGTGCCAAGACAATTAGCCCACTGATCACTGACACATTTGAAAAGCCATATAAACAAGCACAAGGTATTTTCACTACTGCCAAATGCAGTGTTTTTTTCTTCCAGTTTTCTACAGTTACAGTATTTGATCCAACTCAAGAATAAAAAGATTTACAGAAGATCTCTCTCTTACCACTTCAAGGAAGAATGAACACTATTAGCAGCTAAACATAAGCCATAAAACCTACCAGCCATCTAATAAAGTAAGAAGACTAATCTTGCTGTACGCACCACTTTCTTTGGGCACTTCATCTACTGAACCCAACTATAAAACAGACCTAATACCTAAAATCAGCCAACTGAGAATTTCTTTCTCCCAAAGCAATAAATTGGGTTTTTGGGGTTTTTTTGGTTTTTAAACTCAAAACCAGAGAAAGAGTTGTTCATGGTTTGAACCTCTACTCTGAATATTTTCCTGTTTGCTTAGTGGTTTGGTTTTTTTTTTCATTCTTGTTTTCTGTTTGGTGGGAAAGGCTGCAGAATCAGAACCACCAATGTGTTACTATCAGTAAGAATCTCTAGCTGAACCAAAATAGTATTTCTCAACAACGAGAACACAAGCCTTAGGAAGTTGGGGGGTTTAAACAACATGCTCTACCCAACCTGACCTATTTCAAAAATACTGGCATCTAAAAGCACGGTTAGAAAAAGATGAAATTAAATACTATTACCTGCCATCAAAAGCAGTCTAATAATCTGAAGAGAGGAAAAGTAGTCCAAAGCCCATCAACACTACCCTAGGTTGTCTGTTTGTACTCTACCTGCAAGCACACAGCCTGGAGTAAGACTTTATAGGCAATCCATGATCATTCACTTGTTACATGTAAAAATCCCTCTTACCTGTAGTGCTAAAACACTGCTAAAGAAATTGTTTGCTGCTAATACCAAGCACTTACAATAACACTTTTATGCTGTACTGAGGAAGCGATCTCATGATAGCAAAACCAATGCTATATTAATATATTCATTCTTTCAGAGTCATCATCTTAAGTCATCTAGAAAACTTCATCTGCAAGATCTATGCCGTTATCAGTGTACAACAAAGACAAGAAACTCCTAAACATGCATAGAGCATTGCAGCAAACAGGTGGAAGCTGCATTTGACAGAAGAAATATTGGCTGTTCCTGTGTCTGGAAATGCATTCAATAATCTTCCTTGATGATTAATATATCCCACGTGTGAAAGCCTGCATAAAAGACCAAGCAACAGCTGTAATTTACTGAAGGAGGTAGGACAGCTCAGCAGTAGAAGCCATCCAAGTTGTAAAATGACAGTGTATTAGTAGCTCCCATCCATTTAATTACAGTTTAAACTTTCCAATATGACACAGTAATAAATTGAAAAATGCTGCATTACTGGCTATTTTTTTCTTTTAGACAGATGTTGTACATGGTATATTGTGGACCTTTTCCATCTCTTCCTTTCTGGCTGGTTATTGCCTGGCTAACAGGATGTTTCATTTTAATGAAAAATACATTACTGCATTAAGATAAGGTCATCAGTTCTTAAGTTAAATGCAATTTCTGCAATAAAATTAATTGCATAACCCACATAAAATTTTTTTATGTGGGTTAAACACTTTTAATTACTACCTAAATTTTGTTCAACTGAACATTTAAATGGAGTATTCACCCATAAAAAGAATGCATACACTGTGAAATGCCTCTACAGTTCTTTACAGCATGTCTTCTATATGTTCTACTGTAATACAGAATGTTGTCAGCACTGTTAAAATCGACTCTTGAGCAAGGCTGAGGGGAAAGAGGCAGAGGAAAAAAAAACAACCTGCCAGTCTATGAAGTGTGAAAACTGGCTTTGAGACTAGACCGGATTGCTCAGGGCCACATCCAGTTGGGCTTTGGGGTGTTTTTAAGGATGGAAACATCACTACCTGTCCAAAGTGCCCTGAAATACAATATTATAAAATAGAGAATCACAGAAGAGCCCAAGTTGAGAGGGATCCACAGGGATCATCAAAGTTCAACTCCTGAATCACACCATGTGTAGTTATTTGTAAATCCTGTTCTGTTCCATATAAAACCGCAATTAGTAGATATAAATACCAAATTGTCGCTGCTGCAGCAGCAGCTAAAGCTCAGTCAGCAGCAATTTCTGCTTATAAAAACCTGATGTTTTCTCAGTAATATTTGTTCACTTATCATGAAGATGAACAGCTCCCACATGGAGGACAACATTAGAATGACTTTATCCCACTAGTTACAAAGGTCTTCTGATATGTGAAACAAAACACTAATAAATTCTTCCTTCCATTCAAAAGCAGAGATATAAACCTGGGTCATCTCTGCCTTGGATGACTTAGATGGTTGTTACCTGAAACAATAGTCTCTTTTTAAATTCCTTGCAATATAATTCACATAGGCTAAAAGATTTTTGTTTTTTTTCTCTGACAAAGGTTCTTCATGAAAATTGTGTTCCAGGCAGGATTTTTTTTCTTTTTTTTTTAATTTTTTTAAACTCAGCTCCTGAACCTCCTAAACAATAACTTATTTATAACTTCGAGGTATTATTTCACCTCACAGTCAGATGATATTAAGCTGTGTAATGATAGGTCCTGGGACACGAACAATAGATTTATGGCTTAATCTAACATGCATACCTTTTCTAGGATATTTTTAGTTTTATGCCCACAACTCAATGCATATTATTCAACCAACTGATTTATGAAAAGAATATTCCTATACTAACTTAAATGTGGTTCCATAGCTCAGAACCAGATTAAATTTGACATTTTATGTCATTTTAACTGAACTAGATTTTGTCAACAGAAAAACTAATCATCTTACATAGAAAAATTTTTTTCAGAATGTCTTCATTAAAAGAAGCTCTGAAAATACTTTCTTTTTATACCAAACTTAATAAATTGGTAGCTTAACTAAGTGAATGTATAATACCTATGGCAGAGAAGAGGATACACACCTCTTTACAGTATTCCTTGTTGTACTTTCTAAGTGCATTCTAATTATTAAAAAAAGAAATAGCCTGCCCAACTCAAAGATACTGGGAAATCTGACTACCTAATCCTAGTCAGTCTGTAGTGAAAATCCCATTCTAGGAAATACAGCGGGCAAATATCCCAAACCAGCAGCAAACAAGCAAGTGTTTATTAGGTTCCTTCTTTTTAATGCATTTTTGTATCTATTAACCCCACGTTTTTTTTTTCTTTGGACTTCAAGGCATTTCCAAGTTTTTATGTTTTTTTTATTCCAAGAAAATAATTTATTAAATGTAAAACTACTAAGTTTTCCTCAGTCTCAAATTTTTAATTAGCTTTGACACATGGAATGCAAATTTGCATTCTACTATCACAAGAACAGGTTTCAAACTTTTTTTTAGGGAATCATCTTTTTGGAGTGCCTTCTTCCTTTGGTAGGCTTCTCTCAATCATTTAAATCAAATAAAAGTCAAATGCACAAGTTTGAGGCAATGGTTTTGAAATTTTAACTAAATTACTAAGTTGGAAACTAATGAAATAAAAGTTTATAGCAGCAGAGAGCACTGCAATTATTAGCTATTTCAAAAATATTAGTCCTACATGATTTCATTAAGTTGTTAAAGCTCAACAGATGTTCTACAAATTGTTTATAAATATCATATGTAATAAGAGAATTTAACAAGATTGTTACTCATTCAAAGGATTTTAAAAAACTGTACCCACATTCCTTTTGGCTACAATACATTCTCATTCCCTTATCAAATTATTGTCATTTGGCTACTTCATTTTGGTCCCTTGCCCAGAAAAATTTATCTATCAAATAAAACTTCACAGGTGCAAGATTTACAAAGAAAAATGTATTACAGGCATTTCTATTCATCTGCAAACCTTCTCTCCATAAAGTTCTTTATTGAATTAAGTATAGTTTGAATCCCCATATTTTTGCTAAACTTTGATTTTTTTGACCAAGTATTTAGAGCAATTTCTCCCCTCCTCACATGGCTCTTTTTTGTCCAAAGCCATTATCACCTCTTTTCCAAGCAGAAACATTTCAAGGCATTGCAAGTCAGCTTCACAGTGGAGGACAACATCATCAATATGAATGAAGTTTTATTTAGGTTTCACATACATTCCTGTGGAAATTATACCCTCTAAAGATCTCCAAGAACCTGTGCCCAACACTTACTCCTCAAGCTTGCCAGCCTTGCTTTGCTGAAATTTGCCTTCACTCGTGTGGAGTTCTGTTTCCACTCACTTCAAATATAAACATCTAATGATGAGCTCGTTGCAGCTCATTTGTTTTACTTTTTTGGGGCAGAACTGATTTTCCAGGGCAACACAAAGAAATCCAAGGGCAGTTTATCTAATGGGCATGAAAATGTGGTATAGAGAGTGAATTTGGATGCAAAAAGAGTTTCAGACCAAACAGAAGTGTAAAATATCTAAAAATCACTAAGTGGCTCCTCAAATGAGGATCCCACCCAGAGCCAGAGTGACCTGATTTCCCATTTACTTAAGGAAATCTGCTTCAAGTGTCAGATCACCCACACTACCGAGAGGTGAAGAAACCAGAAATCCCATGAGAGGAGCCATTTTCATCACCACCATAACAAGAGCATCCATTTCCTTGAGCAGGCACTGCACAGCTGGGAGGGATATTTCCAGGGGTACTGCCCAAAAAGGAGGGATATTTCCGGAGGTACTGCCCAAAGCTGGAGGGCCCAGAGCCACAGAAGCTCACGGCACAGGGTCAGTGTGCTCTGTGCTTCCAGGAGCTACAAACGCTCCAGCAGAATATCTCCTGATGAGAAATTCCAGCCAGTGCTATCCTGGAGCTGATAGACCTTGTGTAAATTGATATATTAGTTCTTAAAAAAGGTAATCATTTTCTCTAGAGATATGACAAATGGTCCTCTTTAACTTCCCATATATTTATGAACATATTTGTTCGGGACAGGACTACAAATCCAAATTTACGAGGGGCTGTTTTAATTTCCCTGGTCTCCAAAGAGCAGCAAAGCTGGCAAACCTGATCACTCTGTCTTTGATCTTCTTTACTTGTAGACAAGCTGTAAGAGATTAAGCTCTTTTCCCATTACTTAATCATTTAAAGTGATACTCTGTGATTCCCAAGGGTAAATGCATTAGGCTACTGATCAGTCTAGGAACTTTCAAAAAAAAAGATGGGAAGATTTATAAAATACTGTTAGCTTATGCAGCATGGATTAGACTTTGAGAAATCCCTTGATAATTTAGGGGGATAACTCCTATTTAAACCAACATCTAGTGGGAATTCAAATGGCTACTTTTTAATATCATGTAAACTGGTGGTTTTTTTCAATGATTAATCTTTCTTCCTATGTTTCATATTATGCATGTACTTTTAAGGCTACATGAGAATGTATGTAGAATGTGGAAAGGCAAGAGTCAGTACTAAATTAAAATCCTTGATTACTGCTGAGCTGTAAAGCAACAGTTTGAGGTTTGCAAGAGTTGCACCATTTCCCTACATACTCGACACCCACTGTATCCCAGATCCAAATATAGGAAGCCCTCGGATATAACTGAATCCTTAAGGAAACTACCTGAACAGTTCCAAAGCTGTATATACATTTTTCAACTTAGCTGCATTTATATTCATCCAAACCCATTAAATTCTCCCCAGGGGAGCCACAGGAAGCAAAGGAAGCCTTCCAAAGGAAGGAGGGTTTTTTTCCCAATACTAGACACAGTGACAAGTCCACAATATAATGATGGCAAATATATGGGATTACTGCCAGACTCTCATCCAAGACACTCTGATGTCTTCATCTAGTCAAAATATGTTCTCCAAATAAAATTCTATTATGCAGAGCAAAATGAATGCTATATTATGGATTTTGGCATGAAACCACAGTGATTTTTAACTCAGTTATCTCCCATGAATTAGGATATTAATTGGCATATAAATTGTACAGATGTACATTCTGCATTAAGTCACCTTTTCCTTTCAACACCTTACAGGACCATTTGTCTCTACAATGACCACTATGAAAACCAGAAAAACCTCACAATCAGTAGTGCTCAGATTACAAATATCTGTACAACTTACTCTTCTTGAAGTGTTCGGGCATTTCCAATGGCTTTTCAAATAGATCTTAATTTAATGCAAGAGAAACTTACTTCCTTTTTGCAATTCTGATTACACCACTAAAACATCTTCTGAAAGGTATAAGCAGATAATTCCTAAAATGTGCACCTATAAATTCCAGGTTTAGTGCTTGCAATGGAAGCTGACACAGTTATTCCTTTTTCTGGCTCCCTTGGGAGAACACACTCATTTGGGATCTGCTGCCTTCATCCTTTGTAAATTTAACAACCAAATTGTAAGACTTCATTAAAGATTTTTAATATTTCTTTATCTGAGCTTGAAATTTATCTGTACCTAGAAACATCCTCCAGAATAACCCAAGTCACTTTAAGCCCTATCATAATTATTATTAATTTGAACGACATTATTTCCAGTGGCACGGAAATATTTTCTCAAAATATAAAGGCAGACCTAAAACATGTTTATTTTATGCAGCACTGAATGCTTGTCTCAATGAAGGTTTTTGTGAGGGAGAAAAAGCATACCCTTTATGGTAAATTTTAGAGCTGAGAGTTCCTATACGTCTAATAAAGTAGTGCTACCACATCTCATTTATCCTTACTTTAGGAAAAATGGGTAGAAATTACAACTGCCAACTGCATTAGAGGAAAGTCACTGAGTTATTATTAATTTGCTTTTCAAGAGGAAGCAAGAGGAAATCAAAACTATGCCCAGTTAAGGTAAATAATACATATTAACTGTGAGCAACCTTACTTTAAAGATCAGATGTGTAACATTTAAAAAATGGAGAAACATGATACAGTCTCACAGTAACAGCTATGTAAACCTCCAAAGTCCAAGCAAACCTTTAGCTCTGCTGTTATTTCTAAATGAATTGGAGAGTCCTTGTGCCACATATTTCTATGAAGGTACCACAAATACACATCTGTCCCATTTTGCTAATTAAAAAAAAAATATTATAAGCTATTTCAAAACACAACACTAAACTATTAAGGAAAGATCATCAACATCTTTCATATGTCAGCTAAATTTTAATTCTTGTTTTCCCTGCTGATTCTCTGTCAAATTCATTTGAAGCCACCCTCCATATTCAAAAGTCATGCCAGCTCTTCCTCCTTGCTTCCAAAGCATCAGTGAGGGAAAGATGGAGAGCTGGTAGAAATCAAATACTGGTAGAAAAAGCTCACCTCAAAACTGGGACTCTGGGTGAGCATCTGGACACAGCAGCCCAGAGAAAGCAGCAGCTAAAAGCAAGTATGTGAACTCACACACATTAAGTCCTACTCATTCAAAATCAAATTTAAAATTGCTACACCCCTCTAACCACTTAATTTTCCTCAAAAAATCAACGATTGACATGTGATATAGTGATGCTGGAAAGAGCTAGTGTGGATATCTGAAAAAAATTTGCGGGTTTGTTGGAGGTGGGGATGGTGTATAAGCAAATTAAACATCCTGGAAGCTCAAAAGCAGTCAGCAGAAACACACACATGTTCATTCACAAGGTGTTTGCAGTAATAAAAGAGAATCACAGAACAGGGAAGGCTAGAAGAGACCATCAGCCTTCCCACCAAAATTTCATAGAAACTGCCAAGTATCTAACCAAGATGACAGAGAAATGCTAGAGGAAAAAAGAAGGGGGGGAAGGGATAATAAGATATTTTCAAGATGGACAAAGCTAGACTGAAACAGCCCATTAAGATAATGCTAAATGAAAACTCACTTTTTTTTTTTTTCCTGGAAAATCCCTATCACTTCAATTTCACGTGATGGCGTTCAGTAGTTTTCAGCAAGGCACAGAGACCTCACCTCTGCTCTGCCTAGACTGCGCTTGCAGGCTGAGACACATTTCCCACAGTGTCTGCTCAAATCTCACAGAGCAGCACTTGATGGCAGTCCCATGCCTGCACCCACTGCTAACAGAGCACTTGCCACACACACAGGAGCAGAGTGTGGAAGGGAAAAGCAGCTCACATTCCAGAGGCAGAGACACTTTCAAGTAGAACTGAACTGCAACAACATGCTTCTCCTTCAGTTCCATGCACAAGAGACCAAATTTTTCATTTTGTCAATGCAAGAAGCTTGACTCATCCGAAAATGTTGAAGGTGTACACTCATAAGTAGATATATTCTGTTTTCATAATTTAATATGATATTTTTATTTTTAAACCCAGGCTGCCACAGAAATCAGAGTTATTACTCTGGCCATTTAAACGTCTCCCCTTAAGAAAGACCAAAATTGGAGTCTCTGTATTTTTTGTTATAAAACAAGAACAACACTATCTATCCTGCTCAGATGACATCCTGTACGTACTTACAAAATCAATCTTAATATAATTCTTATGTTCCTTAAAAATCTACTTCTGTGTCTGAGAAACTTTAATTTGATAAGGTTTCTGATGGGCTGAGTCAAATAGCTATTGTTTAATTATTTCTTTGTACTCTCATCTGTGCATTCTTTCCTTGTCTCACCCTATACTTAGCAGACAATGCAGGTCAGGGATCTGCATCAGAGGCATCTGGACTATTTCTGCGTGGAGATAATTCTCACCACACTGGTGTCCTGCTCCCTGATTTGGATTATTTGATTTGCAGAAGTTCATAAAAGTAATAACTGCAATTTTAGAAGTAACCACAGCATCAATCTAGAATGAATCAATGTATGGTGGAGGAGGCTGGACATATACAGAGTATATTTCAAATTTTTTTAAAAAATCATAACCTGGAGGATCAAATAACTAGTGATTGCTTTTGTCATTAAACTTTTTATTTCACCTTCCCTTACTACATACAGCATTCCTTCTCTTGCTACTTAACATCAATTGGTGTAAAATTACAGGTAGAGAGGAAAACCTGTATTTCACACAGCCCAGCTCTCCCTGGGGCTTCACAGATATCCTGAATTAACAAATAGTTCCTTCAAAAGGCTATTCAGACAAAAGGTGGTTGTTCCAAATTGCTCTGCTCTCTGTTCATGTACTCTCCTCCCTGCTCCTTCACTTCCAGTGATGTTCCCACTACTCTTCAACCAAATTTTAAAAACCTCAGCATCAAACCTAGTTCAGCTGAAGGCCTCAAGTGATCTTTATTCTCTGCTCCTGCATTCAGTCTATTCCACAAGAAGATGAGGCATTGCCCAAATACTCTATTTTAAAAAGTTAAGTCAGCAGCTACCAGATAATAGCTTAAGAGATTTTTGATCAAGACCCAAACTAATCATCTACTATGAAATATTTCATGCTAATAAGCTTCCCTTTTATTTTCAGAGGAGATCCTATTATGCTTGGATCTAGAATGTTAAGACAATGCAATTTTAACACTTTGAAAAATGTGATTGATTTATCTTTCTGTCATATTATTTTTTGGATAATATGATAAATTCAATACAATTTATCACAGTATTCTATAAATATTGCAACAAATTATTAAAGCAATAAAACCTCGTGGCAGAAGTTTAATGAGATCACGTCACATTTATGTTAAAGCCAAGTGATAAATTGCAGTATCTGCAGTGGATGTCACCACCTTAAAAGCAACAGTCTGCACATTCTCCTAGCACAAGGCTAAAGCCTAAATCTTTACTTGGAGCTACAAGACAGAAAAAGTGCAACAAAATATTAAACATATATGTCTAGTCACACACTACTCTTCCTTCTAGCAATGTGTACCAATCCTGTCTGGATGTCATTTAGTAAGAAAGTAAAACACAAAAGTTCAGTGTTATAGGATAGGATACATTTACCCTACAGAGATTTATTTACAGAAATGTATTAGGTGACATCATAGTTTAACAGGCTTCAAATCACTGATTTAATTTAGCCATTTTTGGAGGCAAATACTTTTGTGATATTATTGTTCCTTAATTTTCTCTTGCCAGATAAAGCTAACACAACCTACGAAAAATCTAATCACTTATCCCATTACCATACAAGTCAAAGTAAAAAAAATATATATTTCACTGAAAAAGAAACCCACGGAACGTATGTGGAAAAAATACCACACTAGTTACAAGTTTGGAAAGGAATTTCTGTTTTTATGTAGTACATTAGATGACAGTGGAATTGCCTAAGAGCCTGGCTACTTTTTGGTGCAGATGTCTTCACATGCAAACACAAACTTACTTGATCCAGATGTGCTTAACAATAGGCTGATATAAATTCTGACATGCAGCTGGTATTCTTTCCCCTCTTTCTCAATTTTTTATGAGCAAAGGTAGATAGTGTCTCAGTTATACTGAAATACTTGTATAAATGAAACAGAAGATGATTTATTAGGTGTTACCATTATTCAGCCTGAGGACTAAATCTTTTACTATTAAATGTTCTCCTAATTGTCTCCTGGAGGATTTCAGCGTTCCAGTGATTCATTCAAAATCTCTTCCTACTTATTAAGAATCAAGTCCAGGAAAGGCACAGAAAGCAAACCATGTGAGTCAGAGACCCAATTCCCCACTGACCCAACTCCTTTAAAGAAATGGGTTACAGTCCATTCGTAGGTTAAGCAACAAGGCTTAAAATTCACCTCCTCACACTTCTTCACTTTATTAGACTATGACAATGTCTAATGTCTAAAATTGACTGCAGTTCATTCATTTATAAGCACAATGTAATACTCAAGCTGCTGTTAATTGTACATACTTCAAGAAATAAGCTTTATGAAGTCTCAATGACTTTAAAAACTAGCATTCAGAAAATAAACAAACGAGTTGTGAACCAACAAGAAACGAGAAATTATGCATTTCAAATTATATTCTATATATTGATCATACCAGAAAGAAAATTTTAAAGTGTTTTCATTTTAATATGCAACTGAATTCTAAAAACCAATTTATTTGCTGTGTGCATAAATTTTACCATATCTAAACTTTCAGATGAGCAGTAATAGTAGCAGCCGGTTGGCTCTTTGTGCTATTCTTTTACACAGGTAACGCTGCAGCATATTTTTGTGCATCACACCAACTACCAGCCAGCCCTGTCCTCAGGGCTTTCAACAGGCCAGTAACTATTTTAGTCAGGAATAAAGCATCACCCTTTGTCACAAAAATTTTTGGCAAAGAGTAAAGACTGAATGTTTCACTCTGAACAAAGTTTCTCTTTCTACATCCCTAAGGAAAGCCAGAAGCTAAAACCATGAGGCCTTAAGCTGTGGAAGTTGATATAAAACCCAAAGACTGGGACATATCCTCACCCACTCATCCTTGCCCTCTCCCTAAAATCTCCACAAGACTCAACTCTCACCTCACCGGTGTATCTGTAGCTCATGCTCTGGGTTTCATTTTTTAATGTTGCCACCCTGTGGTCATTCACGGCAAAGACAAAAATTCTCCACGAAAAATGTGGAAAAATATGTTGGGAATTCAAAGGACAACACTTCATAGCTTAACAAGCTGAAAAATAAAGCTTTATCAAACAGTTTCATGAACTAAGCCATAATTTAGGAACAGCAATTTAATTTTCTGTAGTTCTTTAGGAATCTTACACATTGACTCCAATCAAGATAGAGTCTTCTGTTTGCTGTTAGCTACAGCAACATCTGAATCTACATCACAAGAGGTTATTCAGCAAAACACTACTTCCAACATGGAGTTCATTGCATTACTTGTGTCAGTTTTGCCATCAACTTTATTTACAGGTATAAATGAACTAGAATTTTTTTGTCACTTAACTTGCCAACTCCCAGGAAAACAACAACAAAAAAATCTATTTTGACCCTTTGATTTCTTTCACTCTTTCAAACTAAAATTCCTTACTATATCATTTCAGCCACGAATTCTTTATGCTCATGTTTCTTTCCCTTTCTGTATGCAAAGGGAATTGACCTCTGTCCTGTTTTAATAATTTTAAAATAGATTTTAAAAAAGACAATTCAACTTTAATGCAATTTTTAAATTTTCTGTCTACCTGCTGAAATGAAGAGTGAATCTGTCACAGTCTTACACTCCATGAATATTCTCTGCTGGCTCTATTGTCACAAGTTCTACAGAGTGAGGTGAATGACAATCTGCTGTATTTAATTTGTAAACCTCTATTTGAGGACGTAGATCATTAAACGAAAAGATCAAATGTCAGATACTTCCCTTTCTTCATTAACACAAAAATACCTAATTCCATCTGCATAGCTAGACCAACTGAGCATCCTACATTTTGCAACATCAAGAGTTCACATAATTTTAGGAAATTTGCATAGAAAGAAGAATGCAGTGAGCGTTTCACAAATCACAAGGACCCTTAATATCACAAAAGCCATAGCAGATTTCTTTTTAGCTGAGTCCAGGTTAATAACTGGCTCTCCTCTCATGCATTTTTATCAACTGTAAGTTTTTAAATATCTTCCTAATCCCCTAGTCATCATGAAGGTGCGCTGACCCTCAGCTTTACCATGCTGTAACTTCAATTACACTAGTCTGTGACAAAGTTAATTAGAATATACTTCCACAGCAGCAGAATATAGTGCCAATATGAGAACATAGAAAAAGGAGATGATGTGCCAGTAAAAAGTACTTTAAGAATTAATTAATTCACCTGAAAACCACAGAAAAAAATCTACCTTTCATCATTACAATATCAGATCCTAAAAATTTCCATTACTTATTTCTGTAATGTCATCAGTAAACAATCTACTGATACTCAAACTCTGATGTGTCCTGGAATTTATTTAGCACATTGCATTCATATAATTTTGAGCCTCTGGCCTCAGTTGTGCTGCTAGCAGATTAAGGATAACAGAGCCTAGAAAGAATGCTTAGTAGTTACAGATTTATCAAAAAATATTAGACATTCCTGAAACACTATGGTTATAAACTTCTACAAAATATTATCTATATTGCAGAAAATGCCAGGTAATTTACACAACTCCAAAAGTGCGCTTTAATAATCATTTCACAAATTTTGACAACAGGTAACTGCAGTCATTTCATGCCCCCTCTTCCCCCCATTTTTTTTTTTCCCCCCCACTGTCATAACAGTACATTTGTCTCAGGGTAACAGTGTACTTTCACACAGTAACACTGCATTCTAGAAATTACTTTTTTCATTGATTTATGTTTTTTCAATTGTATATATACAGTACACAGTAAGATGATGGATGTCCTATCCAGAGCCCAGCTATGGTATTAGAGGTACAACGTGTTAATATCACCAACTTTGGAGCAAACAGGCAGCTTAATGCAAAATGGAAGAAAAAGGAGGGGAAAAAAGCATCTGGCGAACTGAGCAGGCAATTGGACAAATGATGGAAGTTTAGTGTTCCCAGCAAAAATATTTTAAAAGAATGCTATCAAATTGAATTGTTACTTCACCAAGGAGAGGAGAAAGGCAAAGGACACTTGGTGAACATTAGCAAAAAAGCTGGCTTTAGTGGTGGACGACAGTGATCTACAGTTCTGCATAATAGGCTCCTCGCTCTATAAATCTGCTCCACTCCACAGCACTTCCCCAAGTAGGTGATATATTTTAGAAAAGTTCCATCTAAATGTCACCCTGAAAGCTTGCCACGCTGAGGACCATTCTAAATGTCAGAACAGTCTCATGCGACCTAAGGCAGAATTTAGGATTAGTCTGTGCCACATCTTCCTAAAATGAGTTTCTAAGACTAAGTTATGCCTTTGGAATTTGGATTTTGATCTGTGCTATTATTCAGTCTCCTTGCCGTCAAAAGTGCAGACTTTTTTTTCAGTTTATCTCAGTTTTCAAGGCTCAATATGATGGGGAAAAAGCAATGAAGAATGTTACAGGAGAACACATTCTTCCTACATCCTTGAAAGAATTAATGCAAATCATGGCTGCATTTTGGATTTTAATCTTTACACAAATACCAATTCTTTTACAGAAAGCAGGAAGAAATAAATTCCATTAGCTCCACTGTCCACAGAACTGGACATGGAGAGATACAAAAAGGCCCTACAGCTCTCATAACACAGAATCAGACACAATCTTTAAAAACCTTTGAAGAAAAACGTGAGTGAAATTCATTAGATATCTAAACTTGACCTAACCAAGATAGAGGCATTAAAATGAAGGCACAAGTATCTAAATGGGGGGAATATTACAGAAAAGCATGAAATTAAAAACTTTCACAGCTCATATTCACATGAAGGAGATGCATGCATTAATTTATAGGAGACCAACACCTGGTTTTCAATACATTTATAAAATGTTCCACATTATAGTCACACTTTAGAGCCATCAACAGAGGAATGATTTTGGTGTAAATATAGGATAAAAACTCTACATCTTCTCTGTGGTTTGTGCATTCAAAAATATTTCTTGATTACTTCTGTGGGTTTTAGTAAGATGTAAGCTTTGGCTGAAGCTTCACCCTTGAGAAAATTGTTGCTCTTTTACAAAATATTTTCACATGACTTGTAAAAACTCACAGCAAAAGTACCATTATCCAGAACGACAATTAAAGTTTAAAAGTTTCTTTAATAAAACTGACAGATTAAAAAAATGCCTTCTCAGCCACATTGCCCAAAAAATTATATAGACTACAAGAATGTTTTATTACAAAATATATGACCAAATAACCCAAGAATACATGTTGATACACATCTCAAGGAGCACAGTTGAAGACAATGCAATAGGCAGTTTCAGCTACAGCAGCACCTGGCTCCTGACTACAAAACATACAAATACAAAGCACTTTGTTTTCTGAAGGCTTTTCCTTCCTTAGAAAAAATTGTTTAAACTGGGCAAAACTAATACAATAATCTAGTCTGAGCTTAATCATTGTACAAGATATGCTAAATAAAACATCACGCTCAGACTTAAGTAGGACTTCAGGGAATCATAAGCCAGATGCTGGCCCTCCAAACAAAAATTTATTTCATCTTAAAGACAATATAGATCATTGTCATAACATTTTGGATGAGAAAATTGAATTAGGGGGGCCATATTCATCACATACTGCTAATAGTAGTCCTTATTACTTATTACTGCAATAAAAGGTAGCCCACAAACCAGAGAGGGTATATGAAAGAGGTTAATAGCACAATCATCTCAATGTACACTTAGTACTCTGCCAAATTCACTGCATCAGATTTTATTTAGTGTTACTCTGCTGCATCCTGCATTACCAAGTGTAAAATAAATTGCATTTTTACAACACGCTGTAACTATTTTATTATTTCTATTTATTAGAAATACTTTTACTGTTTTCAGATGAAACATATAGAAATACTCAAAAACGGATGTGTTAATCTCTCACTTTTGTTATAAAGTACTTAAAACACTTTGAAAACCTTGAAAATTTGCTTTGTTTGTTCTGTTGCGCACGTGCACTGGGTTAAAGTGTTAGGCAATTCCAACTAATTCCACCTAAATTTTACCAGGCAATTTGATTGTGTTACTACAGAAATGCTGCCTGTGATGTTTCACAAAGCCTTCAAGACTTCATAGATTTCATTTCTGTACTAAACCACCAAGCCTTCAAGATTTCATTTCTGTACTAAACTATCAAGTAGATGTGCTTTATACACTGTCACACCATCAGAGTACCTGATGGATTAAAAAACTCCATCAGAACTCAACTTCAGCTAAAGGTAGAAACACATTAAGCTTCAAGAGAGGCTGAAAACAGCATTTATGCTTAGGCTGAAAAACACCCCAAGGACAGCTCAGATATTGGTCACAGGCTGTAGTTGCACTGTTTTAAAATCTTTCTCTTCTTTCTCATGGAGAATAGAGATAAATTGCATTCTTGTGCTTTCTAATCTCATTGTTACTGGACAATGAGATTGGACACTTCAGCGTTGTAACCAATCACTACAGGAGGTGGAAAAACTATCGACCAATAATTATCAGACTGTTAGTGGATATATAAAGAAGTTCTTGTAAATAAAGTTTCTCCTTTCACCATCTTGTGTGCTGCCTGCCTGACTTCCCTGCGAGCTTCTGCGAATCTCCACAAATATCAGAAAATCAGAGCAACAACAGCCTGCACAGATTCATGAGAGGAAAGCCCTTCTTAAAACACCTAAATTGCTTTCATGACAAGGTAAGCCCACCCAGTTGATCAAGGGAAGCCAGTTGATGTGGTATTTCTGGATTTCTGTAAAGCTTTTGATACTGTCTCTTCCAGGATCCTTCTGGACAAAATGTCCATCCCACAGTTGGAGAAACACATCACGGCATGGGTGAGCAACAGGATCACGGTCAGGGACAAGGGTGACAGTGAATGGGTGACATCAGACTGGGGAACTGTCACTGGTGGGGTTCCACAGGGCTCCATCCTCGGCCCTGTGCTCCTCAACACCTTCATCAGTGACCTGGAGGCAGCAGTGGAAGGGATGCTAAGTTTGCCAATGAGACTAAACCAGGAGGAGCTGTTGACTCCCTCAAACAGTGAAGACAAGTGGCACATTCTACACCAGAGATGGGACAGCCCTGGGTTTGCAAACACACTGAGGAGCGAGAGGCTGGAAAGCCACGCCCTGGAAAGCTGAGTACGGGTCAGCAGTGCCCTGGCAGCTGTGTTTGGGTCCTTCTATTTATTGCTTTGATTTCTGGCAAATCTCAGCCATCACATTCCAGCAGCCCTTTCCAGCAGGGGGTGGGAGAGCAGAACAGAAGCAGCCAGCATCCCACTGATTCTTACACTTCCCTCTCCTGGATCTCCTAAAATCCCAATCCACATTTCTTCTAGGATGCTGTTGGCTGAGGCACCTACATATTACAAAGGCTATAATCAAATGGGAGGGAGAATAATTTTTTTTTTCTTTGCTCCTATTAGCCGTGCAACAAGCTAATTCCAGCACCACAGGGCTACAGCCATGAAAAAAAAGCACATAGAGAGCAAGAAGCTAAAAAAATGCTCTCAAAAAAATGACATAAAGCTTGTACAGACTTTCATTGGGATTAGTTCATCTTCAGCTATTACTTGACCCTCCTGCATGCTCTCTGGGTGTTATGTGACAAGACATGCACAGAACGACTCTAACCTGTCAAGTTTAACTTGGGAAGATGTTACTGAAATGTCCCTGCTCATCAATCCATGGCATTCATCTACCTGGGGACCCAAAGGCTGAGAGTTACAGGTCACATTACCATACATGAGCACATGATCCATGCCATAGGAAGCATGCAGCCAAACCTACCAATGTGCAGGCTGAAAAATAACCTCCTCCCATCTCCAAGAGAAAAACTCTGAACGAGTGACAGATGACTGACAGTCCAGATCATGCACCATGTATTTTATGCACTTTTCCTTTTTTTAATTGTTGAGTCAGTATGCAGGTTTCAAGTATTTGCAGGTAAAATCTTCAATATTTTTGAAAGGGAACAGTCAAAAGAAATAGGAAACCTTACGAAGTAAATTTTCAATATAATACTTGATAGATAACAGAAACTGTCTAACAACTGATCTAGAGTCACCCAAAAGTATATATTTTTTAAACACTATGAAAACAGAATAAACACACACCAGATGATGTCACACTTCAGTCAAAGCAGCAATTTCAACCTCACTGCCCCAACACAAGCCACATTGGTCAAGCTGTTGGCTGTGGTTAGGTGCTCTCCCCCCTACACCTCTCCCCAGATTTTTTTCTGTGAAAACCCTAGCTCACTCTGATGAGAAAACAGTCCTTTTCAAACATACAGATTTGCACTGAAAGGATTTTCCTTACTAAACCACTGTATTTTCTACTGAGTTTTAAATTCTCAGCTGGTTTGGGGCGCAGAGAGATACATTTGAACTAGGTCCTTGGATTTGCAGGAAAATCTCTGAATGCTACAGTAAGAATGATTTTATGAAGAAATGGGAGGGTCTGGTTTTGTTGAGTTTTTACCCTGCAGGAGCTGCCAAGACTTGGAGAGGCAGAAAACTCAGCTCCGTTCTACACATCATCATCTGTTTTTAAATCCAAGGAACTCCAGTACTTAGAAAGAATATTTTTACTAGAGAACAAAGGAGAAAATCTATGCTGTTTTCAACTGAGGAAGCAGAAAATCCTCTTTAGCAGAGGCTGATGTTTGAGGAGCAGTGACTGCATTTTCCTGAGGGGCTAAACACTGCCTGCTGGCAACGCTCCTGACAAAGCAGCAACTCCAGATTACTCCAGAAAGAAAATCAAACTGTGCCAAGACACCAATAACTGCAGAGGCAGGGAACTGAAGCGAGGGGGAAGTTTTCCCAGTAGCAGTAGTGGGAAAACGACACCCAGAAAGGTGAAGCTGAGCCTGGGAGAGGGAGCCTGCTGCCCCTATCCCGGCAGGACAAGGATGCTCCTATCCCTGGCTCCCTGGTGGGCATCCCAGGCCAATTCCTGCCCTGGTGGGGACTCCCGTGGCACAGCAGGACACCTCAGTCCTGGCACAGCAAGTTCCCACATCCTTTGGAACCTCTGTCTGCACTGATATGAAGCAGAGATGCACTGCCAGCATCACCTCTCCCTGTGCTTCAGGATTTCTCAGGAGAGAAAAGCACTTTTTCTACCTGGATAAAAAAGTAATTTCCTCACAAACTCTTCCTTTAAAACTAAATGCAATCTTTTCTAAAAATCTACCTTTGTATTTTTCATCAATTTTTATATTCCCTTAACTTATTTCTATCTTCCTCCCAGGCTTTTCTTGAATCTTTTCATCATACAATTTTTTTCCTCTTATCTGCAATTGCATTTTTCACTTACTTGTTCATCTACCTTGGCCTTTTTCCCCCTGCCTTTCTACCAATACAGTACTTTTAGCTCCATGACACACATCATCCGTGGGCAGCCATTAACTCATCTTTCAATGCTTTGTTTCCCTTCTGTGTTCCTTCTTTATATTGTTTTTCCCCCTTTGATTTTACACAGCTCTGCACATATCCATCCAACATTTCTCTCTTGAACTTCATCTGTTTAGTTCTTTGTACTACTAAATGAAAGCCAAAACAGGTTTTGGTTGCCACTCCAGTGCATTCCCTGTCCCACAAAATATTGGTGTGACATTTCCTGCTCGGTGCCTGGCCAGGCTCCTGAAGGAGCAAACTTCTCCCCACCATCACTTGCAACACAAAAGAGATTCCATACTGGCAAATAAAAGAGTACAAGAAAGCAAAGAGAGGAAGAATTTATAATGGTGAATGAAAAGAACAAAACGAAAGGCAAGAAATACAGAAAAATAACAGGCTCAGCAATATTATCCTACAAGTAGGACACAAGTCCACCTTAAAGCAAAAACAAACAAAACCCCCCAAAAAACCAGAGGAACCCACACCACCTCAATTACACACAAAAAAGCAAAGCGTAGAAAAAATTCATTGCTGAAATTAATAAAATAAAAAATTTTTATTTCATATTTTAAAATTTGGTTAGAACATCACCAAATATATGTCCTGCCAAGCTCCTGCAATACCTCATGCTAATGGCAGCTGGGTCTTTAGACATCATTCTATGTTATGTATTTTTGACACTCTGCCAGCTCTCAAAAAGTCAAAACCAATCAGCTTTGGCTCTCCTTTGAAGTGTTCTGCAAACTTTATATCTGTACACTTCTAGAGAGAGTCTCTTACACCAATTCATACATTGCCTACTTGGTTAAAGCTTGACCATATACTCAGATGCTAACCAAGCTTCCAATGGCTAGCAGCTCATACTTTATTCCTATTGTTGATGCACAGAGAAGCAATGAAAAAGCGAATATTCCTTCAAGTCAATGAGATAAGTACTCTGGGTTTGCTTCTCTCTGCTTCTAATTATCCCAGTCTGCCAATGTTGCCAGTGTCAGCAGAGTCTTACATACCATATCATGATAATTAGCAGCACAAACTTCTGATCTCTGATGTAGGAATTTCCACCAATTAACAACTTAACAGTTAATTAGGCTCAAACCAAAAGAATTCTCATCATCTGGTGCTTGTGCAGCCTGAAATTCTCAATTACACTGTGGTGGTTTAGTTGCAAGGAGCATTGCAGGTGAGGAGCTGTGAAGCCAAGCAGATTGGGAGCTCCAGCATCTGGGAGGTGCTGTGAAACAAAAGACAGATGCTGCCATTGCAGCTGATAATGATACCACAGAACTAATTTTCCCTTTCCTTAAAGGAAAGCTCCATCCAGGGTTAGCATCCCAACTGTATTCTGCGTTTTGTTTTATTTATTAAATCAACATCCAGCTAAAGAAACAAGCCATCTATACCAGCAGCCATGTAAGACAATTCTTCACAACCAGGAGTTACCTAGCTGGAGATACCTCAAAACACTAACTATTTGCAGTGACATGTTTAAGGTGCTATGCATTTCTGCAGCAGAAGGCAGAGTAAGGCTAAATGAATGCAAGTGGCAAACATTATAAAAAGGGTAGTTATCAGAAAAAAAAATTTTTTTTTTGTTTTACTTATAACTCGAATAGTCACATTTGTCAAATACACAAAAAACAAGGTCTTTTTTTGTTTGTGAAATCTAACCTCCTTAAAAAAAAAAAATCAATTACAAGAGAACTACTAAGGTGAGTGGAGAAAAAGAGCTCCACTATCAGCTCACACTCAAGTCATAATAAAGGAGATAAATCAGCAGGCTTAGTCAATCTAGCGTGGGAAACAGCTGTTCTCTGTTGGGTTTTAGCAATCTGAAAAGTAAGACAAAAACAATGAAGCAAATAGTTTAACTAATTATTTCTTTTCTTCATGAAGCAATTTAGACATGTCTTCCCTGATAATGACTGGATTTCCTCCAAATTCAGAAAGCTGCCTCTCAGGCACCCTTTCCTTCCTTCTCTTTCGGAAGAAATAATGGGTTTACATATTTAGCCTAACTTTGGTATCGCTTTACAAATTTGGCAACTCCATAACACAGCAGAACTTCAGTAGCTCACATGCAGATCCTTAGAACCACCAGGCTGAGGAACCCTAGCACCATCTGCCAAGGGTGCTCAGCTTCAACAGGACTGCAGTCACCTCCCTGAACCTCTGTTTGTGCTCTTAAAGTCCTCTTACTGTGTTGGTAAAAAGGCTGTGAGCACTCTAACATTTTCAGGCTGTTTTGCCAGTGCTGCTTGGCCTTAAGCACAGAGGCTTTGCTCCTTTTTTTCCACCGCCACAACTACAAATAGGACAAAAAAGGAGGAAAGATCTCTGCATGTTCCCCTGCCCCGTGCCAGCTGCTAACCACCCATGAATGTGGTCTCCCCTCCATAACACCTCCTGACACACATGTGAGACAAATGAATATTTCAGGGCTCCAGTGTGAGTACACAGAGCTTGGGTTGCAATGAGAGCTGCCTGCTGTCACTGCCTAGGGAATGATGCCATAATGAGTTCCTATTACCATAGTTTCATCTTCAAGAGGGGTCTGTTTTGCCACAAAACACAGAAATGTATGATTTTTATTTTAGCAAATGCCTTCTTAGCAAATTATAAAAGTAGCTTTCTACTGTAAACCTTTGCAGCTATCATCACACAAAGAGTATCTTGGTAAGGATCTGAAATTCCATGAATCTGTTAAAGTTTCCAAATACAGGAGCTAGTTCTTTAAATTCAAACTGCTGATCAACTGAAATGTCCATCTCTGGAGGTCCCACAGTATTATGACAGCAGCTATCATGTCCATCCAATCAAAGTGAAAGGCAAGAGAAAATAAACCCATAATCTTAGCTCCAAATTAACTTTCAACTTCATTTAGAGGGGGGGGAAAAAAAAGGAAGAACTACTCCCTTAATTACAGACTTTCTTTCTTTCTAATTAACCAGAATAATTGAAGCATGACTTCTTAAAAGCCTCTTGCCTAACATCTCCCACAGTGGAAGCTTTTTGCTATCTGCCAAACAATATTAAGTCTTGAAAAACTTCTGGCTGGATAATCTGTTGGCTAATACTACTGCACAGGGTACACAGCATCTTTCTTAAAAGCCCTCATGACTTCAAAAAGTATAATTAAAGTTCTGTTTGTTTTTCAACTCTGATTCTTCCAAATAGAATAACTAGAGATTGCAAGAGAGAAAATACTCTCTCTTGATAATTTGAGATTCATAGAAGTACTATTTAAAATCTGCTCCCTTTATGGTTTTTATAGTTTTTTCTTTTTTAAAATAAAACATTAATGGTAACACCATTATTTTAAAAAAGCTTTTTTTTTAAGAACATGTATTTCAGTCTCAGCAGGGTTTTGCATCATCCTGTTAAGTAAAATGTAATAGTTCCATCCAGTGGTCTTCGCCAGCATTGCAGAACTAAGCTCGGAAAGCAAGGTGAAGACATCTTTGCACCAAACTAATTGTAAAAATGACCTAGCATCAATGGCAAGGGCAGAAGTGACTTGCTGAACACACACAGTAAGTGCTTGGTAGTGTGATAGCATCATCAGATCACAATTATAAAACAACTTTCCATTTATTCAACCCAATTGAAAGCAGATTTATGTGGTTACAAGTACTTTGAAATCGTAACACAAAATAGAAATTTTACTTAATTTCTTAATTAGTATAAAAATTCCTGCTTCCATAGTGTGAGATTACAACAAAATTATGAATATGTCAAAAACCTATCTTCTCTTTTCTACTTTTCCTAGCATTCAGCATCCAGAAGATCCAATACAGAGCTCACTATGCTAAAAAATACAAAAGCACAGACAAAGAGACACTCTCCTAGGAGCTCTCAGCATTGTTTATGTCCCCAAAATGTTTCAGCTGGAAGTGTCAGCTCCAGATGTATTGGTCACAGATGACTGACAGCAACTTCTGTAGCACAGATACAACTGGGAAAAAAAAAACCCAAAACATTTTTTATCGTCGCTCTGACCCACTATTTCTTCAGCACTTGGGAAAAAAAATGAACAAACATGTCAGGGGAGTCCATTTGGCATCTCAAATGACAGGAAAAATGTTTGTCATGTGTGCACACACACACAATGGTCACAGAAAACACCAGTGAACTTTGCCAAATTGCCCACAAATTAGAAAGGCAGAGCAGGAGCTGACGATGAGGTTCAGGTAGCGCGCTGCACATTTTGATGTTGTGTTAGCAACTTTCACCACTGCATTCATAAAATATTAGATTCTGTTAACTCTTTCTGGTGTTCAGGATAACCTTCCTCTGACAGCGACGGTTTCTGCTTGCCCTGTTCCAGGTCATTAAGATCAGTCAAATTCACAAGACAGAGATCTCGACCTTGTCAAATCCAGTCATTCAAAAGGCAGCTTCAGTTTGGGAAAAAGCAGAATGTGAGCTGCTATTTTCACATTCCCCATGTACTGGCACAGGCACAGAGTCTTTGTTATTAAATAAGCATAATGCTCCCCACCCACAATTGGGTTTCTCTATTCCAGCAACCCATATGGTGCCGCTCATCTTTCCTCCCTCTCCTCCCCTCTTTTCTGCTCTTTCAAAATCCATACCATCCAAGCACAGAGTGCACTATGAATAAAGCTTTCTTCACTCCTTTCTCCACATAAGTCCTGCCACTAACCTTAAAAGCCATTTCCCTATCCAAAGATCTGCAAGAAAAGTTCCTCAAAACAGCCTAACCCTGCTAGTGCTCATTCTTTCATACCAGCAGCTCAGCTTTGAGCAGTGCTTGGCTTTTAGGGCTGCAAGCACTTCTCCTTCAGAAGAGAACCCTCAAACGAACACCACAGTCTATCCCTGGCTGCTCCTTATATCCCTCAGGCTTGCCACCATCCTAGATTTTACACTAGGGGGTACAGCACACCAAAGCAAGGAAATACGCAAGGCTGCTTAGAGTTCAGAGCAATTTTTTGGCTTGAGAATCTAGATTTGCCAAGCTCAGCCACTAGGAGGAGTGTTATCAGTGCAGGCTTCAGCAGCAGGGAGATGGGGAGGGATGCTGAAGGAACAAAATTGCACCACAAAAGTCGTGAAAAAAATTAGTAACTATTGTCTTCTCTAGAGTGAGTGGCTTGTCAGGGTTTGAACAAAAAAACTACACCTGTACCAACAAATCCCTGTCAACAAGGTGGGGCGGGTGGATTCCTGCAATTCAGTATTGCAAGAAGATCACCTCAGGACCTAAACTGCCCTACCAGTCGTAAATCCCCGTAAAAGCAGCTTTCCATGACCCAAACCTCCATTTCTTACTTCATTCCAAGCCCCCCAGGGGTCCCATGGCTCTGGGAACCAAGGAGCCTTTGCATTTCTCATCTTTCAGCACTACATCCCCAGTCCAGTGTCTGGGGATTTTACCATCTCAGAGCTACCTGTGACAGAAATATCTCTACTAAGGAGAGCATTAGGCACAGAGATGTTCAAGTGGCATCCACAAAAGGGCACAGTTGTTAAAATGCTCAGAGCTGACAAGTCTAAGTGTTTAAGGACTGTGCAGCCCTGAAATGAGATGATCAAAAAGCAGCAGAGATTTCAGCAGTCACTAGTCTGAGCAGGATTTTACCAGATGTAGCTCATAGGAACCTCTAGTAAGCATGTTTGAGCCCTCCAGATGTTAACTTGCACATCTGTTTCTGCACACTGACCTACAGAAGTGAACCCTTACCTCTAACCATGGACCTATCTCTGAAACAAGGCACATAAAGATTTCAAAAGCTTAAAAAGCATGAAGCCTTTAAATACATAGCAGTGGGAAGAAAGGGGACACACACACTTGTTAAATGCTCCCACTATCACTGGATGCAATTCAATAAAAATGAACTAAACATTGAACTAAACTTGAAACAGGGATTGAAGCTGAGTGTTTTCTAACATGAAAAAGCCCCAAGCCATGAAGCTCACCATCTTGACTCAATCTCACAGCCCAATAAATGTATATTTTCAAATTCCTTTTTATAGAAAGCACAACAGGTTTCATAGGCCTGACACAGGGGGTAGTTAAAGAGCCTTCCTGGAGCAGCATGATGTGAGGGGTTTCATTTTTGGTGCATGCTGGTGACACAGAAGGGAAAGTGAACTCTGGGCTCCAGTCGACAAGATAATCAATAAACTTTCTGCCACCCAAGCTTGAAGCTTCACCAGTAATAATGTTCCATATAAACGTTTATGGTTTCATTTTAAATTGCACTTGGTACATTTTCATAAATACATAGTTTATCTAAAGGCTTTCAAATATGGTTTTTGTTGATGAGTCAGTAATGAGCCAGCACTGTAAGGCAAAAAGATAGCTAAATTTGTCAGCCAACAAACTTCACACACTACAGGAAGGTACCATCTTATCCAGAGCAGAACAGGTATTCCAAGATGCTCTTGGGAATGCAGGGAGTTGAATAGTTACTCTTTCTCTAATAAGCACCATAATTTAATTTTTGTTTCCTTGGATTAGAAACAAAATCCTCCTGTCAACATTATGAAAAGCATTTTTGTAACAAATGCTTCCTCTATAGTCAGGGCTTCTTCTAGACAGTTGCTCTAGTTATGACACTGGAAATTAATTTCTATTCATACTGATGTCTTACATTCACTACTTAATTGTTTGATTAACTAGTTCAGAGAGAAATTAAAAGTCCCACAGATTTTTTTTTCTTACCAAAACCTGAGTGAACAGCCTACAAATTATTAGAAATTGGCAACAGACTGCATTATAAATGCATTAACATAAATACCTACAAATTCTTAATATACTTGAACTGAAGAGCACTCATTTTTATTCCCTTAGAAAATGTGGAATTCTAGATGATTTTATTCTTTAAAGAAAGCTGACATAACTAGTGTTAATAAACCCAAACAATAGTGCACCAAAGATTTACTTGAACCTGAGTTTAACCCCTCCATACCATACAAGCAAGCACTAACATTTGGAAACGAAGATCCAAAGTTTCATGTTTTGTGCCTAAAAATAAACTGATAAAAAGTGCCCATCCTGACAGTGGATGTCTCAGTCTTAGCACTCTGAAACAAGGGGAGATATTTCATCTCGATCTCATACTTTCTTTATTGCTTGCTCTCAAAAGACAGACAAAACTTGCACAGCTCAAGGGTGTTGTGAAGGTAAATTAATTATTTTGAGAGAAGCTATTCAGATATTACAGTGATGAGCATCATGAAAAGCCCCTGAGGAAAAGAATAATTTTGACTTCATGGTAAGGGTCTGAATAACATGCAGGAAATGAGGCCTGAGGCCACATGTTGTACAAAACAGTGAACATCTGTTCATTAAACAAACTCTGTCCCATCCAAAAGCCTGAATAAGGCTAGAATAGTTTGGAACAAAAAAAGCATGGGATAACATAATTAAGGATTACTGTACAGCACACAACCGGAGGCAAACTTCTGTTGCAAGAGTCATTAACCATACGTGGACTATAAACTCCTCGTTTTTCTTTGAATAATATTTTTACTGCATGCAACATCCTTGTTTCCTTCTTCAGAACTGCACTGCTTTCACAACCAGTGTGTCCATTTATAAGTGTTTGAAACCCATGTACAATAAACAGACCTATTTCTCCTTTTGTTGAGGGAGTAAATGGTAGCAGTTGTTACCCTGTGGGTTTTCAGGGATCGAATTGCTAGAAAGTTTTTACACATTTGCTGACAACAAGAGTCAAGAACATGGAGCATCGCTGTGGGCTCTAGAAGCCAACACACTCTTGTGGCAACAGATTTGCCAAACTACTCAATTCCCCCAAAAAAATTTGCTTTCTACCACAAATCTGTATCCGTCCTGTCTAGTTTTTTCCCTGCTTCTCAAATCTCAGTTTTCCAACTCTGCTTTCTGTTAAAAGTTCAGCATTCCCTTCTAGTGCAACTCCATCCCACTCGTTTCACCTACATCACACCCCAGTTCTCCTGTGAGATTCTTAGTTCCCTCTCCTGGATTCATGAGGCTACACACCTTATCTCTATCATTTTAACCTCCAGCAATATCTATTCTTTTTTCCTAGGCACTAGCTCACTTTGGTGCTTACTCTGAGAATCAACACTCCTAGCCTCAGTCTCCCAAGTGTTTCCATTTATCTATGTTGAAATCAAGACACGTTTCCCTTTTCCCCTCCAAGTCCTATGCCACTGCATCACCTCCTTGTCCCAGTACCATCTGGCTGCCACTGGTTATGTATGTGTAGGATCTAATTCAGAGTCCATTTTGAATTCATTTCCAACCCAGCTTTTCTTCCTTCTCTAGATCTGTCTCCTCTAGTCGGTATTTATATGGAGAACTCACACACTGTGAAGTGTTTAAAGATAAGCATCTTCCACCTGAGGGCTGAAGTCAACTATTAACTCACTGTCTTCAATATTTGATAAAATATTTAACTTCACCTCTGAACTAAAAAAAGAACAGAAAAAATGTCTCCCACCCAAACATTTAAAGATACAAAATTAAGCTAAGAAGTTAAGCTTCCACAATGGAAATATTTTCAAATTCATAGGACTGTATTACCAATACACATAAAACCTGAATTTTACTGACAGTTTTCAACAAGCAAGCACAGAGCATAAAGTGGCATTATCCCAAATGTAGATGAAAATGTTAAAGCAGTAGCACTCACAATACTTCATCATTTTGTGATGCTAAACCAGGCCTCAGAAGGAAGATGCTGCTGTAAAAACAACACTGCAGCATCTCGGGCTGCATCCTTTCACGGAACACCTCACCTTCTGAAAGATGTCCCAAGGCAGCTCATGGGAACATCCAGCCCAGGTGAAAGCACCTGAAGGGACAGGCACAAGACACTGTGCCAGGACCTTTTGCTAAAGGACAGAAAGCTCAGTGCTAAAAGCTGGTGGGAGCAGGGAGAAATGGGCTTTGAACTCAGCAGACAGCGGGAAGGAAGGTAAATGAGGTTTTGCTTCCCCACACCAGGAGGGAAAAGGAAAGCAGGGCAGAGGAGCTGCCTCCTGCGAGGTCCCAGCCCCACATTGGACTCCCCCAGACCACCCTTCACTTCCTCAATATCTCAAGCCGATTTTCCAAGTGAAACACCTCATCCCTTTGAGTGGAGGAGCCTCCAAGCATCCGCTCCAGGAGATAGCTAAGCCTTCTCCATGGCCCTGCCTGGGGCAGAGGGAGATTCCTGCTGCTCATCACTGTCACACAGCTGTGACAGCCTGCAGCTCCCAGAGAGCCCTGGGAGAAATCAAAGCTCCTGAAGGAGCTTCAGACAGTGCAGCAGAGGAGTGTTGATAGAGCATAGCGATGCCAGCTGCTGCCCTGCAGAGGCAAGAGCAAGCACTGCCTCCAGGAAACTCCTCCAGCTCTTCCTGTGGATGCCTCAATTTCAGAGGACTTAATCCATGGTAGTGTCAGGGACAACCAAATCAGATTATTATTGTGTTTCAGAGCATTCCAGCATCTTGCAAACAGACTTTGCACCTTTTAAAACAAGAACCTGGATAATATAGAAGTTATCTAAAGCATGACTTGATACAGAAAACCAAGTCAAAGACAGTAGATTTTACATTCTGCAACTCATGCAATGAAGTCAGCTGTTTCTCTCTTCAACTAATGTCAAGAATCTAGTTTTTCAACTCAGATACATTAATCCCACATTCTTTTCAAGATCTCAGACCAAAAATTAGTAAAGTACTGTTTTGTACCTATGGAAACCCACAGCTTCAAGTGACCATGTGTTTTTGGTCAGGCACTTAACAGGACAGTGTGAAATCCAGACAGATAGAGAAAAGTTTTAAAAAGAGAAATTAAGAAGAAAGATTGGGTTCACACAGCTTGTACTCAAAGTTAACAGTGACTTCTCTTACCTCAAAAATAGTTCCTCTGAAAAAAATTGACCCTCAATTTATATAGCAAGTTTCTATAGTAAGCATCTTAATTTTCATAACTCCAGACTTTGGTGGGTTTGGTCTTTTTTCCCCTCCTCCTTCAGAAGTATTCCTTTTAAAAAAACTGGCTGAGAAAGCTGTCCTAATTAATATTCAGTTCAGTGATTAAGCACTCTCCCAAGTGACCTATATGTGTAATAGCATCAAGTACCACCTGCTCAAACTGTTGTTTTGCAGCGAAATATTAATCCCTTGTACCTTCTGTTACCAAGCTTGGTTGCCATCTGAAATTCAAAAGGGAATGAATCATTGCAGACGCATTGTAAACTCACTGAAATTTATATAAAAATGTAGCAATTATCTACAAATAAATTCATAATTTGAAATAATGCAGTCCAGAAAGGCAGGTTATACACTTTTAGATAATTTGTCCCATTTTAAGTTCACTTCATGTTATGTGATATATAAATTAAAACCATTTCTTAAATGGAAAACATTTTTTGAGTTTCTTTTAAGTAAACATTGCATATTTTCTACAAACAAGTCTAAGGAATATAGTGCACTCAAATTGTTTGTGTCTGTTCTAGAAGAGGTGCTAAGATAACATTCCATAAAAACTTATTGTTTAAAGAGTGCTGGTATAGAAAGATGCACTTCAAACATGTCTGAATTCATACCTAGAACAAAATACACCAATACCTATAGCATATTTTCTATATGCACTGTGGGTAGGAAAATCATTATATTTCTGCCAACATCACACCTATCATGCAAGCAAAATTGCATACTTCAGACATCTTTGTGCTATTGATGGCACACAAGTGGAAGGGAGAAAAGAAACAGATTCAGATAATTGGCAGCTCAACAAATCCAAAGGTCAACATCTGACTTCACTGACTTCAATTGAGAGTCTTCCTATTTCACACAAGTGTTTATTTTAGAAAAAATATATCCTCACATGCTTTCTGTCTTTTGTCTACATCTCTAAGAAACCTCTAGACCTCAGCTTCAGGAAAGACTGGTAAGCAACAGATCTTACGGAAGATCTGAAGGCAGGAAGTGAACCAGAATTATGAATACAAAGGAAATTTTGCAAGTAACCTAAGGAGTTCATTGTGTGGAGAAAAAATACTACAATTTCTTTGAAAGTATTCTCAATGTATTCCTAAATATTTGTGCAACAACAAAGCTATCCCTTGTCCTGTGTAAACTGGGGGTCAAACAGAGGCAAATTAACTGTACCTAAATTAGACATAAACAACTTTCAAGACCACAAGTTCTGTATTTAGAGACTGAACAAATTAGCAGCACAAAGAAACATTCTACAGTAGGAAAACACTTACTGCAATTAACTAATAAATTAATAAGTAAACCAACCTTTGGAACAGTACCATCAATTGTAAGCTGACACTCTTAACATAATGAGGGGGCTGCAGGCCTCAAAGAGAAAAACAAACCATCCAGGGGAACTTGCAAATGGGCTCAGTTTTGGGCTTAGCACAGCCAACAGCACCAATGCACCACAGTGCAGAAGACAGGACTCTAAAACCTGTACCAATATCACTTCGGTTTCTCTTTTCTCCTCTGTATCATGGGTTGCACTCTACCTTGCCACCTAACGGAACAAAACCCTAAATGTTTGTGGTGGACTGTGGTATTCCAGCAATGCATGCAATGTGAGTACCTAAGCCTTGCTGTATAAATGCCATACAGCAGAGGACATATTTTCTTTTCATGGCTTCACCACTTAACAGCTAACCTTTGGAAATTACTAATTAAAGCCAAACAACAAAATATTGCAAAGCAGAACAAAAAAAAAAAAAAGCATTCTATATTCTATGAGTGCCTTAACTAATATAATTATTATGCTTGCACCATCCAACTAATGCATATTGACTAGTGTGTTCACAGGGCTCTTAATTTATGTGACTTTTATAGAGGAAAATCGCAGGCTGGTTGCAAAACACATGCAAAATAAAACTGCCCAGCAGATTTTTGGAGCCATGCATAAAACTGCATTTTTATTATTTGGAATAGAAGCAACTGAGTCAAATAAAAACGTATTTTTGAAAGACATAAATGGGAATTACATAGACAGCTCTCAAAGATTAATTGCAGCTGAATCCTTAACTATTTTGCCTTTTCTGAGCTGTGAATGGTGGTGACTGTACATTTCCACAATCTAAACATATAAGGAAAGCAAAGGCTCTCCCTTGCCAGCATGGCTGAGATGACTGATGGGGTGAATTCCCCAGCCATCATTATCCTTTGATAAGAAAATGGACAAGTAGCTCATGAGCAACCCTCACATCTTCACTTCTGCTTATACCTCAAACATTCAAGGTGAATCGTATCAGCTTCATTTCAACTTCAATGGTGTGTTTTAAACTATGAAGGTTGAGACAATAAGATCCCTTACTGCCCACAGTCATTCCAGCAGAAGGGACAGTGAGACCCAGATCTGTTCCAAGAATCACTAAAACATTGATTTTAGGAGTGTATTTCCTGTCATCTCAAAATGGACTCGTTTTTGTTGATTTTTTTTTTTGCTCCTGAATAGTAGCAATATCCTCCAGCTACATAAATATTAGACACTCTGATTTCTGTATTAATAGCTAGGCAAGCTTGTTTTCCAAGTAAGTAACAGCACAATATTGAAGTCTCCAGGCAGTAATGGCTTATGGAAAAAATTCAGATCTGAAAAGGCCTCCAAACTAATTACTATTGAAATATACTTTACCTATTGCTTACCAATATGGACTGAAACTACAGTCTTAAAGAAATAACAGTATGCATTAACAATTTAGTCAACAGGTTAAAATTTATTTTCTTCCCAAGATAACGCAAAATATGTACTTTGGACTTTCAAACCTATTTCAGTAAAAATTAGAACTTGCAAACTATATATTTGATAGATTAAGATGAAAAGAGATGGGAAACAATCAATTCTTATGTATTAGTTTATGCTATTGCATTCTTTGAGTTTTGCCTGAAAAGCTTGTTACAACTCATTAGCTACCTGCTCCCTTTTATGGATACTAATTCAAGCAAAAGGCTTTGCTTTCAATTAAATTTTCTCTTCTCTGTGCCTTTCAGTGAGCCAAAATACAAGTAGTTCAGTTTTAAAATGAAATTGGATGCTAAAATTGAAGTTTCTGAAGTACTTTTCCAATGCTGATAAGACAGATCTGTTCAAATATTTCCAGTATCTCACCAGTTGCCACCCAGGTTTATGAAAACCACTGCAGCTACTCAAAGGGGTATTACCTTATTCCTGCCCAATGCACTTATTATTTGCATTACCCACTGGAAAGATACAGGCCTATCTTAGGGATAACACTAATATCAGACTATACAACCAATTTTATCATTCAGAAGTACAATTTTGCTATGTTCACATTCTAGTTTTAGCAATAGCTGTGGTAGAAGTATTTTCTATGGTTGACTCTGTTCTACTGCTAGTGTCAACCTTTCCCATCCAGTAGTGAAATCTGAGCAAAACACTCACTAATGAAGCAGGAAAAAAGCTTTTCCTCACTCTCTGACTTCTGTGAAATGCTCCAAACATTTTAGGAAAATAAGTGGTGCCATGAGAGAAATTCTCAAATGCAACCTGACACTACAGAGCTGTATCAAGCCCGACTGTGAATAAAAGCTGAAACTTCTTCAAAGTACTCTGCATTAGGAGGGGAAACGGAAAAAAAATAGTCTGACAGTCACTAGCTGCTGTAAAGATATTAGAAACATGTAGGAGACAAGCTTAGAAGCACTGAAGAATGGTCTTTTCCTTACAGTTAATGCATGACAGCTTTCTTTCTGCCATAAACCAGAGCATAAATAGCATTTATAGAGCTTCACATCACCACAAAGAAGGATACACTGTAATATTCCTCATATTCCTCCTGTTCCCAGTGTGTCATAACAAAGAGTACAAAGCTTAGCTTTGTACACTTCACATATTTTTCTGTATGAAAAATATATCCAATAAGTAGACTTGAATTTTATATATATATATATATATATATATATATATATATGTGTGTGTGTGTGTATATATATATATATATATGTATATATAAAAATAATCATTTCCCTGAAAAAAAGATCCAACACCTCAGGAATGCTGATGCTAAAACAGGGCATGTGCTTTAGTGCCACTGACATGGGTCAGCCACAAAGCTGGTTCCTGTATTTCATCTATAAGCCTGTAATTTGAATTCATTTGATGCTGATAAATCCTAAATCTTGATATGCTAAATCACATACATTAAATGCAAGAGAAGTCACTGTGAAAATCTATCAAAATTCTTTCAAGTCAAGGCCACAAAGGTAACCCCATTTTTATATTGTAATAATTTTACAGTGACTCTAAATGAATATTAACTGAGTAAAGTCAACCAAAAGACTCTGCCTAATTTCACAGGATGTTTCCACACCTGACAGAGAATCATTAGGATCTTGCAATTACAGTGGTTATCCCTTATTCTTCCCTTAATAAAAATAGTTCTTGAAAATAAAGATGACCCAATCAGCCACTCAGCTTCATGACTATAAATAAAAACTGATCAAGTCCAAATTAAAAATATAAACTTCCAGATAAATATTCTGGCATGAAAATATGGTTTTGTGAGGTTTCCCTCCAGTTCTTTCCCACTTTGTTATAGATCATTTTCATAACATTTTTGTACTTTCCAAGCACTTGAACACCCATAACTATGACAAAAAATAAGGTAAAACAAAGATACGTTCAGTGTTGCTTTTTCCACCAGAACACAAAGAGAAGAGCTAACTTCCAGACAAGCATATTCATCTGGTAACCTACAGTATCACATGGCACTTGCCAGTTAACAGACCCTCCCTCCCTGCCTTACTACAGCTCCACATTCACTTGCGGAAGTCCATATCTAATTCAATAACTCAACACACCAAACAATGCATCACATTTCCTTGCTAACAATCACTTTGCATTTTCCAAATTGCCTGGACCACTTGCTGTCCAGTCAGTGCTGATCTTTGCTGCTTTCCCTCTTTCTGCAAAAGAAGCAAGACACTCCACCTTCATCCAACATCAGGAGGAACCAAAGCATCATAACATTGAGCACTCAGCTGCCACAGCTCACTTTTGCATTTGTCCCTCAATTATCAACTGTCAGGTGAATTATTCCTATTATGGACCAGCCACCCATTCAGAGGTGCTGAGCTGTGCTCAAGTTTACTATTAGTAACACAATTTGGTTTGGCTTCACTGTCTCCAGAGCAGGTCAAAGCAGATGGTGTTTAAACTTCCCAGCACTGAAGGTGATCTTCAGAGGACGCGTTTTTAAATTGGAAAACGTTTCGATCACAACACATGCTAAATGGAACAAGTTTTATCATTCCTAAAGCAGCCCTTGAACATCACTCACTACAGTTGCAAGGACCCATTTTCTACTTTAATCTAAAATTCCAGGTAATGCACACATTAGAAGTGCATTAAAATGCTCTTAACCTGATTGGATTTTTAAAGGGGATGAGAGGTGAATAAATCGGTAAAACGTGTTACAGAGAAGTCTGAATATTGAAATTCCAATTTTTGAATTATTTATGGAAAGTAGCATAGCAAATAAGTTGAGTAGCATTTCTTTCTAAATTGTGAAATTAATCTCACTGGCAATTTTCACAACTCAAGCCCAAGCCTACCTGTCTATCAAAGAGATTTCTCATACAAACTTCCCACAGCTCTGATGCTAAATGAGACCATACATAACACAAAACGATGTCCTTCTGTTTGGCATTCGAGTTTGGCATTAGGATACAGATCCTTGATGGGGACAGAGGTCCCCCATGTTACAACCAAGGCCAGAGGGTGCCTCACTGCACATCCCCCAAAAGAGCCAACCCCAAGAGTATCAGGCCACTGGGGAAAATAAATGCCCTAAAAATCCTTGGGGGGTTTATATCAGGTGCAATAGTTTCTAGCAGAGCTTTCAGGGCCTCCACTTGCACTGCTGATGGAAATTATAGATCAGTAATGCTAGAAATGGCTTCAACCTTTTTCAAAAACTGGATCTTGAGAATTCCTAGTTTCTGAAATATTATTTTGTAAGCAATACATCTCTAGGAAAACATTTTCAAGCAACTTACTATCTAAAAATAATATTATTTGTTTAAAGAAAAAAACAGGACTTGCTTAAAATGTACGGTGTAACACTGTGCTTAGTATTTATTGAGAAAAAATCTGCAAGACTCTTTATCTGGAAAAGTCGGCACACAAACTACGCTCTGCCTTTTGCTCCCAAGATTTGTAAAGCCTTTTTTTGCAAAAAGGATACAGAAAAAAACCCCTGCATTCAATTTTATCATCCGGTAATAAAATAAACTCTCTATAAGCTATGCTCAAATGCAAGTACAATCAGGTCCTTAGATATTTAAGGTTTTTCATTAAGTTCGCTGCAACCAAATTCTGAATTGATCATAAATGAGTCAAGTCCTTTTCCATTAGTTCCTGCTATCAGCTCCAGTCACATAAGAGCACATTATAGCGACTAAAACAAGCTTTACACAGCACAATACATCAGAAGATAATGTGTGGAGAGAGTAACTAGGAAAATATTACAAGATATGAGATATATGGATTCAATTCTCCTCAACAATAGTTTCTGTTCTACCCAAAGATAAGAAACTCCACTGGATTGCTTTATTGTGGACTTGGATGCATAGAAGGCCATTTTCTACTGTACTTCATACAGAAAGGAAGTGTCTATGGACACACATCCACAGCAAGAAAGGGAGGACACCCAAGGGAAATGCTTTAGAAATGAATGCATATTATCAACTAATGCAACAAGCTAAGTAAAAGCTGAGTTAAATAAATGGATTTTCAATATTTGTGGCTAGAGGCTTCTCAATTAGAATACCTCAGTAATTAGCTCAGATTAAATTTAATTACTCATAGAATTACCAATGTCTTCATTAGTAACTGGCCCTTTCGTATGGATTATCACATAAATCTTTTTCCATACTATCTCTAATTGAAAGTAAACAAACCCAAGCCTGGTGTAAACCCAGTCAACATACACAAATTAAGCCAGTATTTATGCTAGATCTTATTTTCTCTGAACTCCAATACCCATTTGCAGCGCCTAATAAAGAATCAAATGCGACAGTAATGCTTAGCTGGTCCCCTGCCAAAACGCTTGATGGTGAGTCCCTGCCTAACTTAGGGATATAAATTGATAGAGCAGATCCTTCAGCTCCAAACTGAGGCAGCTACTTCACCCTAATCACAAGCTTTGTGATATGAATTAAACATCCAGGCACATTCTCAAGGAGAGCACGCGAGCAAGGGAGCTCAGGAAGCGCCAGGGTGATGAGGGGAGCAGCGGTGCCGTGGGATGCACAGTGTCACCCTGCCCTGCAGTGCCAGCAGCCCTGTGTATCCCAAGGGAAAGCCCATGCACAGGGACATGTCCTCTTGGGAAGGGGCTAAGCCACCGCCACAGAGCTTTGGTCTCCTCAGGGAGAGGAGTTTCAAACTGCTGACACATGGATGCTGCTGAACTTGAGCAAAAGCCTTCAGTAGTTTTGCACCTCTCTGTTCCCCCAAAATAAGCATGAAACCCACACAGGGAAGAAAGGAGGGGAGCCCCATGCAATGGCTGGAGATGCCACACATAGGGAGCAACAGTGACATCCCCGTCTTAGGTACCACAGAAGGCAGACAGCAAGGTGCTGCTGCTCCAGAAGATGGCTCTGGACACCCAAGGCCAGCAGTCACTGCTTTCAGACTGATTTGGGTTGAGAGCCTGGGGGGAAACAAGTGCTGTGCCTTGTTCACAACTTGTGCAAGTTGTTAAAACAGCAACTTAGGCAATGGCATTGCTCCACTCTGTAATTGTGCATTCAGAAGGCAGGACACAGCATTTAGTGTCTTCCCAGAAATACAGGCAAGACCATTTCTAGGACTCTAACTTTAAGGAACATATAATTACCCTTCTACTGAAATAATACACAAAACCTGTCCACTGCATCCTACACATTGCACATTAATGGAGGAAGACAAATACACAGAGAACTTACATAAAGATTATTTAAAAAATGAAATTCTTCCTGTTCCTGGAGCTATCAATACCATTTATAGCATCTGCATAATGCGGAAAAAGTGAATAGCGTTTTATTATCTATTTATCATGTTTTCTTAACATGAGAAAAGGAAAAGTTCCCCTGAAGAGAGGGCCTGCAGCCAATCTCAAAATAGAACTATAGAACTGTTTGTGTTGAAGGGCCCTTAACAATCATCCAGTTCCACCCCTCCTGCCATGGGCAGGGACACCTTCCACTATCCCAGGGTGCTCAGAGGCCCATCCAACCCAGCCTTGGACACTTCCAGGGATGTGGCATCCATGGTTTCTCTTGGAAATTTATGCCACTACTTATTTCAGTCTATAATCCAAACAATACTCTTAAAGCAAACTATGTTACCATAGTTACAGAATTCCTTTCGCCCTCTAAAGAATGGAAAACCCCTAAGCAGTTCCTTGTACAGTATGGAGGAATGATGTATAATGATGTGATGTTAGCACCACAGACTGGTTGCATCCATCCACATTGATGTAAAACTTGAGTGCTTCCACAAGGAATCTTCTAAGATACTGAGAATAAAAGTGCAGAAGAAAACCCATCATCCTTTATATGTATTTCTACTATAAACCTGACTAACTTATATCTTGATTTACTTACAAAGTACTTGCAGCTTCCTTTGATATTAATTTGATTTTTTTTTTTGCCTCCTCATCCTTGGAGGAAAGTCATTATTACCTCTCAATAAGCTAAGCTAACCTAATACAAGTGCTCTAATGGAAATATCTGTTTTAATGCATGACAGTTATTACTGTGAAAACAAGAAGAATTAGAACCATTTGTTTTCCTGCTTTTACAGTGAGAGGAGACTGCTGCCTTCAGCAAGCTTGTAAAGCATCCTCACTGAAATGCTTTCTGGATTTTTCTGTGGAATTTAATTAGAATGCATTACTTCCTAGCACCACCTCAGCAAGAGGCACCTCTTCTTAAAACTGCTTTGCAACATTTTCACAGTATTAATGTATTTAGATGAGCTGTACCAGGCTAAGCAAAAAAATCCCACACTGCAAATTCCATACACTTTAAAATACAGACTTGCTTGAGGAAGTGTGCTAGAAGCTAATAATTTTATGCTCATTCCAGCTGTGTTCCATGTATCAGATCTAGAAAACACTGAGAATTCCTTCTTTTTTAGAGTAAAAATATTTCAGACATATGCAATCTGTTATCAGAAAGTCACAGGCCTCTTCAGTGGCTGGCCTTGTAAATAGCGTCTAATAGACTATTAATCTATTTGTAAAGGACAAAGGACTCTATTAGACAGGATTCAAAACCAGTAAGATTTATGAGCCAGCTGGGTTAGACAACATAAATCACTTGTTTCCATCAGAGCTGATGTGAAGAAAGACTGTACACAACTGAGGGCCCAAAAGTGGTCAAATGCTTTGCTATTGAATTATATTCTTATCAGAATTGTAGCAAATTTTACACATTCAGGCTCTGTTAATAAAAGTGTAGCTGCCCATCTTATTTGAAAGCTCATGAAGTTAAATCTTGCAGGTGCTCACTTACACATGGCCTGTGTTCAGGACACCATCACATTTACCCTGCACGTCACTCATTTTTAGCCTGAAAACAGTCATGAAATTAGCTCTTTAAAAAGGTTTGGGTGGAGGAAAGCAGAATTTCTCATGTAAAAAGATAGCACAACAAATCAAGTAGACAAAATTATAAAGAAATTTTCCATAGAAGAAATAGGTGCATCAACTGCACACAATTGTTCATGACTGTTGAAAGTAGATTTAATACTTATACTGTGAAAAACAGTAACCCACAACACAAAGTCACATTCAACAAATAGAGAAGATAAGAGGCCTTTTGCATACAATTTAATTTTTTTTTTGACTCATGGCTGTAAAGCTTTTTTTGACCAAGCTAAAATTCCATCAGATGGGGTGCCAAATTGCCAAAATATTCATGGCTTCAGAGATTTGAACAGAGCTAGAACACCTAACTTGCCTGTCTTGTTGAACAGGGGCAGGCTGTATGTGGTACGAATTCAGTGTCTCGGCACACTGGAAGGTAAAACAAAGAATTCCTCACAACAAACCCCTCACCCCACACACAGGGTCCGTGCAAGACAAAGATTTGGAGGAGTGGGGGATTATAAAGCTTCCACTGCATTTCAAGGCAGAGATAATGACAGCGACCTGCCAGATGAAGTTAGCAGTTTCACAGGAAGCCTGTCATGCTTGTGTTTATTTTTCTTAACAGACATGGATGAGCCCATGCTGTGTACAGTGGCACTTCAAGCACAGCATCTGCCTCCTGATTTGTACAAGAATGAACATATTTGTTAAGCTCATTCTCTGGTTGATGGACAGCCCAGTGAAACAATCACAGTTTGCCCGTCACACACATGCATAAATTAATATGCAAAATTACATTTAGAATTGCAAATGCCCTCCCCCTTGTATTTTTAAGATAGTCTAGAGAGCAACAATAATTCTATATATCCCAAATATTTGTATTGCAGAGGTGTCTGCACATGTTCCTGGGCTGCCTGTGGTAGCTGAGCCTGCTTTGAGCAGGGAGGTTGGCACAGGTGACCTTTACAACCTCAGCCATTCTGACAACACCTGACCACTTTCTGCACACTGTTCAACATCTTATCCTTGCTGCTTCAACTGAGATTTTAAGGGGAAAAAAAATCTGAAATATCTTTACACGAGACACTTGAACCTTTAGACTCAAGTGGACAGTGCCAAGGATAAACATTGTGAAACCTGAAGCCCCATGTTTCTCAAAGTTCTCTTGGGAACTTTATACTAGTCTAAAGCAAAACATCTAAAAGTTTTATAGCATGTGATTTATGAGTCTACCCACAGAAGACAAATTTTCAAAGTGCACTTCACGAACAGATCTCTCATGTAAATGGGATTATTCATTCGTTTCAAATTAATAAATAATAAAATCTTGCAGCAAATCAAACCAGCAGGAAAGTGCTTGGCACATACACATACATATGTGTCTGCAATCCTACAATATACATGAAAAAGAATTGCCCTAGGCTACTTTTCTATAATAGAGAAATATCATAGGATTTATTACTGGTAATGATCAATGCCAGAGTCTTTGAAAGAAACAGACTGCAGATAGATCATAAAGAACATGGCATGCTTTGGACTCTTGCTATGCACAATATTTCTTTTCAGCAAAATAAAACTTCAATTCTTCTCAATAAGCTTTTTAACTTATATGGTGGAAACATATCTGTATTATTTGCCTAAACTTAGCAACAACAACAACAAAAAAAATAATCTATCACATGCTATTATCCCCTACTTTTAACACAGACTGAGAAAACTGAAAATATTCACTTTCACCGTGACAGGTTTAAACAGATAAGAAATAATCTGCATTTTCCACTACATATTAGAATAATGGAAACAACATTCTTCCCCATGTATTTTTAATGATATGACCCTACAACTATGAAGCATAGTCACAAAGCACTGAAACATCATTTAGCAAGATGAGAAAGCTGTGACTTATTTTATCTGATCCAGAAATGAGCTGTCAAAGTTAAATTGTTATGTAATTAATTGTGCATTTGCTGGCAATTTTTAAACTGTGAATGAAAGACTGTTCTGAAATTGCAAATCACTGAACACTTTCATCTAATACATGAGATAATTCTTTGAAGACCACTTTCCCTGAACCGAGTGTTAATGAGAAGTTCCTCACTTTAATAAAATGTCACCCAATAACTATAACCAAACAATTTTCTTTTATAAAAATAATATTTCTTGGACAGCCCTCACTGGATGGAGTCCAGAACTGGTGTTGAGGTACAGAAATATTCAAGACCTCCAGATAATTCACCTCCAGAGTGAGCACTGAAATGCCCTACACAGGACTTGGCACAAATTGCAATTAACTGATTTACATGCAAGGTACTGCATAGGACACCCTGCCTTTATATTGCTACAGACCTGCAGTTAAATAGTCTTTGGCTGCTCTCAATTTTCTTCAAAGCAGAGCTGGAAGGGATATTGATGACCTCTTCTCTTTGCTTCACTCTTCATGCCAAGGATGCCACTTTCCACTTGTCCTCCCTCTCCCTGCCCCTTCTCTACCCTCAGGTGATTCAGTAGTTACTTGTTCTGGTACATTTTGACAGTTCTCCCCAGATTTTCTCCTTTGGAAGCTGAGATTTGGTGTCCCAATTACCAAGAGTAAAGACAACCCGAGATGGCTTTGCTGGCTTGCTTTCAGTGAAGATTTGCTATCCCAGAACTTTTGCTGGGATTTATTTCTCCTGAAGACACAAAGATCTAAACACTGAACAGCAAATGGCAGAGGGAAAAAAATTATCTATTCCTAAATATCACCCAGCCAGCATAGGAGCAGAAAGATAAGAAGTTGAACCTGTAGCTATTAATGCTGGAACCCAGGCTTGGCATCCTCACTCTAATAAAGCTTTCACCACACTTGTTTATGAAGGGTTCTGTTTTTAGAAAGGCTAAAATGACTTTGCTGTTGGGTTTGTTTGGGGTTTTTTAATTTTTTTCTTGTTGTTGTTGAAAGAGATGAAACCCAAACAGAAACTAAAAAGCAAAACAAACCATGCTTAAAACAAATTATATTTCATCTACCCAAGATATCAAAAAAGCCTGTTTGAACTATGAGCTTCCTGCAAGAATATCCTTTTAGAGGCTAATTTCAAGTCACCAAGACCTGATAGTTAATAGATATGGTAGCTTTCACAAACAAGTGTATAAAAAAATGGACAGACAACTGAATTCTGAAATACTTTCATTTAAAATGCAACATAAATAATACTCCAAACTCTCTCTCAATAAATATACATTAGGACACTTAGTGCTTGTACAGGTTCCAGGATAAAGTGTTTCATATTACATGCATTGTATCATTCTCCTTACTGCCAATTTTTATTATTTTTCATGAAGCTTACTACTACAGTGACTGCCAAGAACATTTTTGAAGCCTCATACATTCTGTTAAAACATCAAGAACACCATATTTTCCAAAACGAAAGACTTTAAATTATATCAAGTGAAACTTCTTAAATTGTATCAAGTGGTGGTTTTATTCATATCCTGTCATCTAATAAATAAATTTGCTTTTTGGAAAAGAAAATAAAAATTGCTTTGGAGTTCAGTGCTAGGATATTTATAAATTCCTACACAATGAGAAGTGAGTCCTGGTCCACCTGGAACAAAAGTTGTCACAGCAGCACCACCACTCATCTGCATCATCAAAGCTTTTTTCGAGGCAATGAAACGTGAGGTTCTCAATTACACATGCATTCATTAGAAAGCTCTCATTGTTCTAAACTAAAGCTTCCTGGAAAGCCATTCCTGAGGATTTAAACTGTTGCAGATTGCAAACATTGAATCTTCTTCCTGAAACAAACCAGCCACACAAAGCACACACCTGATCTCAGAAATATTCTTCCTATATAGCTATTTATGGCCCAATAATTGGCATGATGTTAAAAAAAAGTCTACACCTCGAATTGCATTAGACCATTAATTCAAGTGTTTAACACTGAGATTGTCTCAGTTTCTCTTAGTTTTTCACATAATAAAAATATGACATCTACTTTTGCAACACAAGTTCTACTAAAAAGGTAGAACTACACTCAGTACCTGCTTCCATCCTTTTCACTGATTTTTGGTTAGGTAAGCTAAGAGAACTGGAGGCTAACAGAGTCACCTATGCTCTTTGTGTATGGAATAGGAGACCTTTTTTAATTCAGGTATTGCATTCATCTCCTACATCAGGTCTCATTTGCTATGTGTTGCTCCCCAATATGGAACAATTAACTTCCTGCTCCCCATAGACCATTTTCAGAAAAAGCAGGTTTTTCACCTCTCAAAGATGCAGCCCAACAATCCTGGGGGAAAACAGCTACAGAAAACACAGTCCACTGAAAAGAGATACTTTTCAGGTCATAAGAGAGTCATGCAAATAACCTTAGGCAAATTCACGCAAATTACTCATGAGGAAAACCTAAATTTATGCTTAGATAGTTCATATTTCTCATGAGAATTCTCAAGCCCTTTTATTGCCTTATTCCAAAAACTTCATGGGTTTTTTGTCACTTCAGTAATATGAACCCTTTTTGCCTCAGCTACTTAGCACTATTGCCACAAATTTTCAATTTCCTCATTAGTAATAGGTATTCTGCTCAAGTTATCTCCACCTCTTCTTAATGCTAAAAGTATTCTTACATTCTGTTGTATGATTTTTGAGAACCGCACTGTAATGGAATCTACAATGATGATGCCTTATGTCTAATTGTTTACTGTTTGAGTTACCTTGGATCTTTCTGAAATAGGCAAGACATTTTTTATTATTGGCCCCAAAGAGCAATGCCTGCATACTTAATAACTTATACTTTTTGTGAAGGTCCATGAAGATTAATTCCAAAGAAAAACACAGTATTTGTAGATTGCATTAACTGTGCAGTGTCTTTGCCTGCGAGAAGGATTTATGACAAATGGAAATATAATTGATTGAAAGCAAAGTTTTCTGATCAAATTTAAATTCCACAGCTCATGCTGAAGTTCAGCTGCATTACAAGGTGGTATGTGCAGTTGCCTTTTTTTCAGATTTCACTTTTCAATTAGCCAGTACCTGTGGCAGGTACACACACAAGGAAAGAATACCTTAAAGAAACATTCTCCTGGTTTCTTTTCCATCAGGAGTTTCTGCAAAGGGTGTTGCCTAGACAAACTAGAACCTCTTATCAAAAAATTTAACATACTATTGGTTAACAGCCTTTTTTTAAAGGCTACTTGCCAATTTCAAAGTGGCTACTATTAACCATTCCATTAAAAAGAAAACAAACGCTCCCTTTCAAAATACAGTGTTGCTATCCATTAGCAAAGCTGCATAATGCACAAGAGATAAAGGTTAAGTACTAAATCATGTTCAATTGCTATAAAAAACTCCTGGTACTTTGGTAGGGTAAAGGTACATGCTGATCCTGTGCTTTCAAATGTATTTTGAGAACATTATTATGAGACAAGCAGCAGTCACTCTGCATTAAGGCTGATGCTTCTTTCACTGAAGCCTTCCAAATCAGGCTGCTGAACCAGAAATAAGACTTTTCTTTGCAGTTCAAACCCTTTTTTTTTTAATGGATAAGTGTATATACAAACCAGCTTTCCACCTATAAAACATAGCATCCAATTTGCATAGGCAGAAGTGAGAACATGAGGTCTAGGTGTACCATTCACACACATCTCCTCTTCTTCCCAGCATGGTACATCTTGGTCTCAATAACAAAGGTTGTGGGCTTTTTGTTCCCGAGAACTCACTCAAGTCTCTCTAAATGCCTTCACATACCTACAGTGAGGATACAGAGCTCTGGCCCCATCACTACTTAGTTTCTTCATCACTTAACTCAAATATCCACTAGAACTCCAGGGTGAGGAAGCATCAAGGCAGAAAGAATAACTGCAATGTAACACACCATGCCTGGAAAGCTTTGGTTGTCCTACCTCAAATTATTCCTACTATACCACCTGAATTTTTAGAACAGGTGGCAGTGGATAAGCAAAGACTGTTTAAGCTTGTCATCTGGGTTTAATCTAAAATTGGATCCAAGCACAGACCTGTCAGACTCCATGCAGGATCCCAAGTGAGTGCTCACCAGCTCTCTGCAACAGAATCCTTCACAGGAGAGCAGTACAGATTAATTTTATTTTGCTGGAACAAGCTTCATTTGCATTCACAGGATATGAACTGACTACCTTAAAACAATTTAATATATTCTACAACACATCCTGATAATCTTTGGAGAGACATTAAAAGTACATATGTATTCTATCAGTACCTACTTTCCTAAAAGAAGATATGAATAATAGGAGATTATTTCCTTTAAATTGAAGTTTTACAGTATATTTTAGTAGAGTTGAGGTGCAATTACAGGGTGATGCAGGAATTAGTACAGGACTTTCTTCCAGTGAGCTCTCTCTCCTGTTGTCCTATCCCAAATGCTTGCTTCTCAGATAAAGTTTTTCAGCATGAATAACAGAACACAATGTTAGGGCTCCCATCTTGCTGTAGCTTCTGCGGGTACTGACCGACCCCCCAAATTTTGTCTTCTTGTGATAGTTCCATTAACGCCAGATTATGCACATGAAACTGCCCTAGTACACACATTCTCCAAAATACAACACATTTTTTAAATACATATTACATATGAGCAGAAGATGAGTTCTAATATGTCTGCAAGCGCATGCCTAATTTTTAAAGAACAATTGCAACTTCTCCTACTTATACTGCCAGCCCAAAAAGTTATTTAGTATTTCAGGGCATCAGCATAGACAGAGACCCAAACTAGGAATAGAACTTTCTCCCTTTAAGCATGCAAACCCATCCTACCCTGCTGGGCTATGCCACAGACTCGGGATGGGCTGGGTGACCTGGGAGCTGGACGAGCTCCCTGAACACAAGGCTGGTCTGGGCAGCATCCCTGAGGCAGCAGTGCCACCTGGATCCCCTTCCATGTCACCATGGGGCTGCTCCACTTCCCATCGGGAGTCCCAAGCCAGGTTACACACGAGCACTTGGAAGATTTGGCAGTGCTGGATGCAGATCACAGCACCCATGTACTATTTCAGGATTAGCTGAGGGGTGAAATTTTGGAACCAGTTCCAAGACTCTCACTTTCTAGGCACAGTTTTCAGTTCTCTGGTGGTTTGCATTTTTTAAAGCCAAAAATCACTGCCAGTCATTTAGTATCATACAACTGTGTATGTGCACACATACACATTCCATAAATACAAAATCCTTTTCCTCACCTTGTCAGACAGACAGCTGAGCTAAAAGAAAGATATTTAGACACAGCTGCTTTAGCCCACAGCAAGGTGCAGTGGCTGGAAATAGATATCACAGCTTAGGCTTCATAGTACAAACAAGTCATTAAGGATGGGTTTGGGAAGAAATCTCAGGTATCCTCAATCTGCCTTCCTTCCCACTATTAACAAGGCACAGTAATCTCAGGATTTCACGACTGAGTTAAGACATTGTTATTCATTGGTTTTAGAGTATGTTTCGGGGAAGATTTGGGTTTTGTCAGCAGCAAAGACAAAAGAAGGTGAAAGTGAGGCAATTCAAATGCTTGTTCTCAGGTATAAGCACCCACCTTATGACTCTGAAGTCCAGCAAAGACTCACCTGTTCTCTTTCTGAAGGTATATTGGCATATTCTCCTGTACACTGCAAGTTAGCCATAATGCTGGCTGAATATCATTTATCATTGGTTAAAGATACAAAATGCAAAAAGAAACCAAAACCATGACATACTTACATACAGCACTGCTTAAAATCAAAAGTCAGAATGCTTTTTTCCCATTAGGCCTGTGTTGGGGGGGAAACAAAGTTCCTGCAGGCTGAGGGTCAGAGCTTGGCCAGCCAGCAACACCCACTGCTTTCTAGCACATTGTTTGAGCTCTGAAGCCTCTTGGCTGCAGCACATTGCACAGCCTTTATGCTTGATCATTAAATAAAGCAACCTGTCAACACTGTGCCCTGACAGCCCTGAAAAAAGAGATCTGAAAGGCTCGTCTTGGACAGGAAGCATGCATCGAAGAACAGCAGCATTGCTGCTGTGTTCTTCAGAGAGCAAACACTGTTTTATCCAGCATCTCCGCAGCTTCAAAGGGAGCACCTGCTTCATCTCTACAGCAGTGAAATTCCAGATATTAAGCAACATTCACTTCTTTTACAAGTCTGAACATTATTAGATTCCGGGACTCCTTACTCATCTTCTGCCTTAAATATCAATACTAACAATATTTGTGGATAGCACTGAACAGTAATTGCCTGTTTACTGTTCAAGTAACTTCAGACTTCCAGACACGTGAATTCCAAGTTCACCAAGAAAAACAAGTCTGTTTCAAAATACTCTTCAAATTACTCCTGGCTCAATGTTAAAGAGATAAGTATTTCTCTAAAGTTTGTTATGTGTACAAAATATAGGCAAAAATGTATTTACTCCTATGAAGACAGAGGAGTAAACCTGCAATATTCAGGTAAGTGAGAAAAGCAGAATGGATGCAAAACTCTAAAAATTACATATTTGCCTATTGTGCAAGAGTGCAAATAAATTAAAACAGTTTCCTCCTTATTCCAGTCTACAGGACACTTACACTGAGTAGACTGAAGTATCTAGTCTTAAACTACACACAAATAAAGCAAGATGCAGCCCCATGGACTTCAAAAAACAAAGAATTCTTGGGTTGGGTTAATGTGTAAAAAGAGACAGATAGAAAGAGCTGTTAAAAAACAAAGAGTTTTCAATTTGAGTTTACTACTCAGATTGGAAATGGAAGTGGAACAAATGTTGATTTCTTTCTAACTTCCATAGCAACCCACTCACGCTGAAGTTATGTGACTCAGAAGCTGTTTTCTTTAAATGCAGCCATATGGCTTTTAAACCCTTTTGGTTCTATGCCCAGACACAGAAACATTATTTCTTCATTTTATTGTCCTGATAGACTCTGAATAACCCAACTTTATAATTAATATTAATTTTACTGAAATTAATCAGAAATTACATTTTTCAGGTTGCTGCAAGGCATGCCCAAAGGGCTTTCCTTTTTTCTTTAAAAAAATAAAGTGTTAACAGAAGCCCACAGCAATATTACAGTTATATCCAAAAAACTGGAGATTTTGCAATTTTTAAATACCCTGTGTATGTAATTATGCCAAAAAATACTTATTACTTGTTTATAATTTACTACTTCATTGCCATTGAAGGACACATTTCTCAAGTTTAAAGTTTAAGCAGTGCACAGCAGTTGCAGTAAGCGCATGCTCAAAAATTAGGAATTTCACTTCCATCACAGTAGAGTACAAAGTCTACCTAGACTGAAACACAACCAGTTTTATTATACTAGACCTGCTTGGAGGTATTTAATATTCAAAAGCTTCACAGCAACTTAGCAAAGTTATTTAAAATTGAAGCAAAGTAACATGATGGTGGTCCATATCCCTTTTCCAGTATGGGCTAGTGCTAATTTTAGGAAGACATTTTGCATTCAAGAATGTTTTGTCATACTAGTAAGGTTTCATTTTTCTAAGTTATAATTTGATAATTATTAGAAAACAGAAACACATAGAACTACATGACTGAAGGACAGTTCACAGATCAAGATTTTCTTGTCATCAGCCAGAAACTCAAGGAGGGTTTAGAGGTAAGAAAAGAATATCTTACAGCACAAATGCCTTCACATCACCCACTTTGAAAACAACCTCTTTCAAGGTGCTGTTTCTGTGTTTCTTACCAATGCCATTCACCAGCACTTCATAAAACTGAAAAATTTACCACACCTGCCACATTTTAGCACAACACCACAGAGCAGTGTGTTTTCAAACATAGCTGGTTTTCCAAGTCAAAGGCTATAATGTCAAAATGGACACTTGAGAATAGCAACACGCCTTTTTGCACAAATACTACTTATTTCACAGAAAAACACGTCTGGTGACTAACTGCAAAACACTCATGACACTTTCCTGCTAAAGTCCTCTACAGGCTGCCAGAATGGCTTTTAGGATCTGTGGAGGTAACATGCAGAAGCTCCACAGAAGTTTCCAGCAGAATTACAGCGCACAGTTTGCAGCCAATTCCTACCTCTACAACTGCACCAAGCAAGAGTGAACACCAGGATCCCTCCAACACCCAAGAACTCTCCCTGCAGCCCAAACTGCCTGGGAAAATGGACCTAGCACAAGCTGCACACATTAGCCAGTATCATACTTGTAGCCAGTGACTAGAAAAATAGAGAACAGACAGGCACTAGTTGAAAAATGTACAGCATTTCCCCCACTTGAGAAGTAAATTAAGGACGTGGAAATCTCAGCTCACATGTAACATGTATTTCCTGAAGGCCTGATGAAGGAATTCCTCAAAAAGGAATGCCTATCCACTTCCCTTTGATTTCAGGGTCTCAAAATTATCAATGAGTTTTTCGCCCTCCCCAGTTTAACAACACACAAGCATCTTTTACACTAAACATATATTAAAAAATACATCAGCCTTCTTTTACCTCTCTTTTTACCAGCCCTCAGATACAGCCTTCAGATCAGAAACCTGCAATAATGATTCATTTTTCAAAACTGAAAACCCAAGAATAATTTTTTTTTGCCTGTCTGCGTCCCTACAGCTGTTATTATGCACCACCATCAGTGAGACAGGAACGCAACAGGGAAATTATTTATAGCGTGGCCACAAAAGCCTTTCTGAATATTGCAGGTTCATTGCAGATATCACAGACAAACAACACAAAGCATCCACATCTGTAATCTCCTAAACAACTACTTCACACCTAGAGAGCCAACAACAAACCACATACAAATGGAAGATTTATTTCAAGGCACACTTCAATCACTGAGCACAAGAAAACAGATTCAAGCACCTGGATAATCCCTGAAGGCATCAAGACATCATTTTCCAAACAGCATTTGACTTCTCAACTTCGGGTTTTTATATTCTTATTTCTTGTCAGCTGTTCACCGAAGTTCAGCCCTTGATCATACACCCTTGTTTCTCCAACCCAATACTGTGCCAATAGCAAATTGCAGTAAAAGATCTTCACTTACCTTGTCCTTGTCCACTGATCTGGTGACCCCACAGCATCAGAACTATTGCTAATATCCACTGCATCCACCCAGCTACTCCACCACTTCCTTGTCTTCCAGCCATTGCATTATTGGATGCTATACAAAGAAATATTATTGAATGTGTTAGCTATAACTCTTGGGAAATATGCCTTTGGGTGAAGGAAATAAAAAAATTCCTATAAATTTCCTCAGTACACATCTATAACTCTACTTTAATAAATACGCACCAGCAAAAATCCTTTTTCATTCGGAACCTCCCTGACTGTTTGCTCAAGACTGTCACCTCACAGGCTACTACAAAATCAAAATAAGCTGCTTTGAAAATGCTTAAATTTTCCTTTCATACAGAGGGCTTGAGCTTCACCAAAAACCCCCAAAAACATGTTCAAATCCAGCCAGGTTAAAGACTCCTGAACAAGCAGCAGTTCACTGAGTCTCTGAGAAGACTTCTTGTATAATATAGAAAACTTTCAGAGGCAAAATCCCTCAACTAACTTAAAACTCGCATTTTTTTAAAGCTTGAGTTTTACAACATTGAGTTGGTTAGCAGCTGCTTTTCATTGTGGGCTCTTAGGGACCAACTGTGCCTTCCAGTGATCATATTTTTTACATCATAGAATGATTTTGGTTGGAAGAGACCTTGAAGATCATCTCGTTCCAAGCCCCCTGCCATGGGCAGGGACACCTTCCACTGTCCCAGGTCGCTCAGAGCCCCATCCAACCTGGCCTTGAGCATTTCCAGGGGTGGGGCACCCAAAGCTTCTCTGGGCAACATCTACCTATTTATTATTCCCCACCATAGCTCCTCTTATAGCACTCTGACTCAGGTCCGCTCCTTCAAAAGAGCTGTTTAATCAAATACTGATTTGTCAGAACTGTACCAATTACACAGGACTGGCTGGGAAAAAATAGAATGTCATGTCTAGTCTGAAGCACAAGCAACTATCACAGAAATTGGTATATGAACAGTTGGGCAATTAATCCAACATGGGGAAAATCTTGCAGCAATTCCATACATAGTTTTTAAAAATATAGTATTGTAAAACTTCTTGTGTTTTTTTTCCATTGTAAACATCTATTAATGTCTTGTGAACAGTGTTTCAATAATTTAAAAATTAAAAAAAAACAAAACCAAAAAACACCTTGAAAAAACAAACAGGACAAACATGACACTAACAGAACGGTATATTTACATATTGGCTGATGAAGCATACTTTTAATACTGCTAATATAGCAATTTTTATTTTTTAGAAAGCTGTTTTCCAAACTCATGGATGCAGCACCCATCCATAAAAAAAGGTTCAACTGAAATTATAAGCCATAATCATCATTCTCAATTCTGATCTATAATTTCCCCTGAAAAGTATCTTGGCTTTATGCAACTTAAACCCTGGTATTATTTACACAATAAAACCTAAGGAATACTACAAAAGCAGACATGTAGATTATACTTCAGTTTCTCCCTGTCTCACCTACCCCCATACATGGAGGGAAGGAAGGCAGTGGAAGATCCTACAAAAGGGGGTTTTGGTTGCTTGGTTAAAGGGCAGGGGTAACTTTTCCTGTTTGCTGTGATCCTCAAACTTTCACTTTTGCATTTAGCAGTGCTCTAATAACCAGCCCAGACCACAAAATATCTGCCCATGCACTTCCTGTAGCTGTTCAGAATGAAAATTGTCTTTTGCTTCAAAACTGGTTGTGGAAAGTAACCCTTTTGCACAGGAGAAACTCCCCAGTGTTGCACACACCTTGAATTTCTTGTGAAGAGCTTGTCTGAGGGCCCCCTAGAGCAGCTGTTATTTCAGCAAAACAGTGCCTGCCCCAGCCAGCACACAGAGCTCCTCCCTGTCCCCTCTCCAGCATATAGAGGGAAGGGGGAAAGGGATGCTAAAAAGCTTTGGTTGTTTTTGCCTTGTCTTTTTGGACTATTTAACCCCCAAAGGAAAGGAGAAGCAAACAACTGAAAATGGGAATTCCAAAGCAAAAACATAGAACAATAAATTTTCCATAAATGCCCTAACAATATACGCACTTCACCACTGCAAGGTCAAGGAAATAGTTTTGTAAAATCAGCATCTTGGAAAAGAGATACTCTGCTTCATGAATATTCTTTCCTCAAACTAACAGACACATTCTTGATTCTCAGCCCAAGCAAACAGATGGTATTCAATTAGTTATTTACCTACTTTACTATTAATTAAAATGTCCAAGATAATTTTTGTTTTGATGGTGTCTACAGAAAGCTAGAGTTCCACAAAAAGCTGGCATTTGTATCTACAGCCCTGCTAGCTGTAATATAAATATTACAACTAAGAAAGCATTAAGATGCTTTCCAGTACCTAAAGACTATGAGAGAGCTGGAGAGGGACTTATTCCAAGGGCATGTAGGGATAGGACAAGGGGGAATGGCTTCAGACTGAGGGAGAGTAGGTTTAATTTAGACATTAGGAAGAAATTCTTTACTTTGAGGTTTGTGAGGCACTGGCACAGGTTGTCCAGAGAAGCTGGGGCTGCCCCATCCCTGGAATTGCTCAAGGCCAGGCTGGATGGGGCTCTGAGCAACCTGGGACAGTGTCCCTGCCCATGGCAGGAGGTGGAACCAGATGATCTTTAAGGTCTCTTCCAACATAAACCATTCTGGGATTATATCAGAACCTCACCAGGAGCCATTTAATTTTTAAGAAAGCTTTTTTGGCTTGAAAGTTCATAACTAGCAGACAGAGAAAAACAGCCCTCATGCTAAGAGGAAGCCTAGACACTATATTACATAGTATTAGTACATACAGTATTATATAGTATTCCAACTGACAACAAAAGAAGCAGAAATTGTGAGGTTTTATTTTGGACCCAAGAGCCATTTTCTTCACAACACAGGAAGCATTGATGAAAGAAGAAGTGAGGCAGAAGAGGCTGCAGGGCCTGGGTGAAAGCTCTGCACTTCACAACAACACAAAACTGCAAAGAGATGGTGGGAATCTAAGCCTTATAGATATTATTTCTGTCATATTTCTTGTCTTGCATGAGGTAATTTGTAAAGGGAAAGAAGCAAAGAACAGTAACTGACACATATGAACTGAAATTTCAAACTAGAGCTTCCATTTCCCAAAGAAAATCCAACAGGACACTTTCATTATAGAGGCAGAAAACTGTCTCAGATTCAAAATCATTAATCCCCTCTGAATCCTCAGCCTCACCTTACACACAAGTGCAGGCAAACAGGTTTATCTCAAATAAACACATTTTTTAATTAAAGAACACTTCTTCTAATAGAGACTACAGCACAGTAAAAAAGCTTAACTGCGAGTCTGTAATTAACCTTTACAGCATTTGGGTTTATACCAGGGCTGCTTCAGCCCCTCAAATACAGGAATGAAATGACCAAGGACAGAATCAAGCCATAACTATGCCAAATCAATAGGAACAGCAGATGCAACAGGTCAGCAGAGGGCAAGAAAAAGTCCTCGTTTTTCACCTTTTTCTTTTAGTTATCTTGTGAAGAGGTGAAAAGAAATTCTAATTATAAAACAAAATAATTTTTAAAGCAAGTTTTTGTTGTTGCAAGACCTATTGAGGGAAAGCTAAAAGATATACAAACCACATACTCCAAAGGGACAAAAAAAAAAAATCATTAATCACTCTAACTCCACAGAGAAGGATCCATTTTTATATTACCATCCAAATCTACTACAAGAGAAAAAAAGCCACCAGACTAACAGGAAAATAAAAACTTACCTCTAGGGCTTCCTTCTCCTTACTCTTTCTAAATCAACAATTCTGCCTTCTCAAGTAGAAAAAAAAGCCCAGGCCAACCCCCACACCCTTTATAGCCCATCCAAACAGGACCCAGCTGAATTAAATAACATCTCAAACTTAATGCAGCTGTGCTCACACATTTCCTGCACCAAAATGCACATAGGAAAAAAAAAACAACAAACAATTAGCACCACTCTCTATTTTACTCTCTTTTTTCCTCCTCTAAACTTGCATGTATAACTCTACCTGATAAATAGCCATGAGTCTCTCCAGCTTCACAGCCAAGAGAAAATGGCAAGAAGACCTTCTTCACATTTATTGACAATTAGCTGCAACTAATTTAGAGTGAACCAGGTGCAGTCAATTGGCAGAAAATCAGGGAACATGCATAAATCTGTCATAGAAAGGACTCTAACAAAAGTTTGAATTTGTTTTAGATCAGACTTCTGCTGAAGTAGTGTTGGCATGAAAAGCTGGGAGGCTTTCAGCTGCATTACCAGAGATTTGTTGCCATCTCAATGACATGATCCATTAAAATCCAGTGGCTTTGCAGAATTTGTTTTGGGGGTGGCAATAACTTACAGATATTTTGCTTTCTTTCTATTAGTGCCTGGATTATTTTATATGCTTTTGTCTTGTTTGAATCGCTGGGTATATCAACTATGTAGACTTAAGTATCCCTTTTATCGCAATTAATTTATAAGCTTCTCTACAAAGCTGTATTTTTAAAAACCACTATTTATTCTATGTAAGTATGCACTCCATAAATTTTTAGCAAATGACCAAAAAAAAAAAAAAAAAAAAAAAGCCAGCTTCCTGGCAAGTCACTTGCTTCATAAAAGGGGAAGTTACCATTGCAGATCAACTGGAATTTAGCCACTTAATTCTATATTTAAAGAAGAGCTTTCCCCTCCACACAGAACCTATGAAATATGTGGTATAGAGAGCAAGAATGGATAAATGGACTTCTCTGGCCATTGTTAATGCAGCCAGCCTTACACATCAGCTGGATCTCTCTGACCTCATTTCTGTTAGTGCATTACCAAAGACATTACAAACACAAGATCCCTCAGAGGGCCATCTGTGGAACCAGATACCATCTGAGGAGGACCTCCCTGCAGTACCAGCATTGCTTACACAGTGTAACGCTAAGATTTTTGCCTGTTTAAATTCAGAGGCAATACAAGAGCAGCATAATGAGGTCCATACCACAGCAGAGGTTTGCGGTGCTGCCCTCACTGGGCCAGAGAGCTCCTGATCCTCACTCTGAGCTGGCAGCCATCGCCTCTGTGCACAGAAGGTGAAAAGCCATGAACTCCAGCCCAGAACAGAACAGAGAGCTCAGGACATCTGTCAGCTTGGAGACAGCCACGGCTCAACTGAGATGGCAAATCCATCGCTGGAGCACAGCTCCTTGTGACATCAGAAAAGAGGCCTTGCACATCGTGGAATCACAGAGCCTTAGAAGGGTTTGGTTGGAGACCCCTGCCATGGGTGGGGACATTTTCCACTAGGCCACCATTGCTCAGAGCCCCATCCAGCCTGGCCTTGGACACTTCCAGGGATGGGGCATCCACAGCTTTTCCTGTGCCAGGGCCTCACCACCCTCACAGCAAAGAATTTCTTCCTAACACCTAATCTAAACCTACTCTCCTTCACTTTAACACCATTCCCCCTTGTCCTGTCAATCCAGGCCCTTGTAAAATGACTCTCTCCATCTTTCTTGTAGGCTCCCTTCAGGTGCTGCAAGGCCACAATTAGGTCACCCCAAAGCCTTCTCTTCTCCAGGCTGAACAATCCCAATTCCCTCAGCCTTTCCTCCCAGCAGAGCTGCTCCACCCCTCTGATCCCCTTGGTGCCTCCTCTGGCCTGGCTCCAGCAGGTCCCTGTCCTTGCTGTGCTGGGAGCCCAGAGCTGCTGCAGCACTGCAGGTGGGGTCTCAGCAGAGCGGGGCAGAGGGGCAGAATCCCCTCCCTGCCCTGCTGCCCACGGGGCTTTGGCTGCAGCCCAGCACACGGGGGGCTCTGGGCTCCCAGCGCACACGGCCGGGCCATGTCCAGCCTCTCCCCCACAGCACCCCCAAGTCCTTCTCCCAGGGCTGCTCTGCATCTGTTCATCCCCAGCCTGGATTGGTACCGGGGGTTGCCCTGACCCAGATGCAGCACCTTGGACTTGGTGTCTTAAACCTCATGAGACACCTATGGACCACTTCTGGAGCTTGTCCAGGTCCCTCTGGATGGCATCCCATCCTTCAGGTGTGTCACCTACACCACTCAGTTTGGTGTCATCTGCAAAACTTCCTCTCAGCCCACTGTCTGTGTCATTGATGATGCCTTCTTCAGTTCAGCATGCACACCAGAAACTTCTGTGGTGCAATTACAAACTTCCCAAAACATTTTTAGTAAGAGTGATTCAGAACATCAGCTAGCAATTATTGATTATTCAGTATCGTACTAAATCATTAATTCACTAACTTATAATCAGGTTTGCTTTCAGAACCTGTCAAAGTTTAAGTAACTATTGATTCTCCCATACTCTCTGATTAAAATTTAAAGTGAAAAATGTAAGAGTTCTAATATTTTTAAGACTGATTTTTTTTAACATCAGATTAATGTTATAAAGAAAACAACGTATGTACTGTTAGGAGAAATAAAAATTGCCTACAGACATACTGTAACTGTGAATTAATGGCTCCTGAATGAAGGCAAATATGTTTTAAGCTGGGCCATTAGAAAGAGTTTTTTCCATTCTTTTGTGTATTGAAACTTATCAATTTCACTTTTATGAAACACTATGAACCTTCAGGCAATTTCATTAAGACTTAAAAAGGGTTTTTTCCCAAAATGAAAGGAAAACCTTCCTTTGCAGTAGAAAGTTTAAACATTGGATGACTTTAGCTTTTAAGATTTTTCACCAGTTGGTCAGATGATAGGCTCTGATACAGGAATTGGCTGTATCACTATAGAGAGCTGAAGACAGCTGTGGAAACCACAGCCATTTACTTCACAAATGGTTAGCCTAGATCATGTGAATGGAATGATCTGGCTGGGGAATATCTGTGGCCTGCAGTGGTCAATCTCACTATGTTTGTACAACTTTTGTAACAATCCTAAAGGAAGAAGAGTATCAGCCACATTCAGTCAACACAGTTATTTTAGTCTTTAAGTCTTTCTGATTCACAAAAGAGAACATAACCAAGAAGTAAATAAAACTGTGGCCAATATACATAAATTGCTAATTACAATCACTCATAAAATCTGCTTTTGCATTAACAGATCAAAATCAATATAATTGACTTTTGTTCCATAAAACCATTTGTTTTGGTTTTCTTTGCTATCTCATACACTGAGAAGTAAACTTAAAATGCATTAAGAAATTTCAGGTAACTGGCTCTGTCAATACAGCATGAAGGATGAGGAAAAAGTGACTAGAAGAATAATACATTTTTCACGAAGTATTGGATCCCATGAACAAGTTAATGACGTTTTAAAGTGAGAAAATGTGAGGACCAAAAGTTTTCAAGTTACTGAGTGATAATAATGGGGCCATCTATTGTGCATCCATCACCTTGAAGTGCCTGACACATATTTTGGACTGTTTTCATGCATTTTCTTTATGATGATTAATAGTGGCATTGTACCCTCTGAAATAGCAGCCCATCACAAAGAGAAAGGTGCACTAAATTAAATTCAGATGATAACTATTTTGATCTCAAACACATATGGAGAATAATACTGAAAGATTAGCACAGAAAAACCCCCAAAACCCTGTATTTCATAGACATGGAATACTCATGTCTAAAATGAGGGTCCACAACAAAAAAAGAGCAGAGAAAAAGGAGTAGGGACAAAACACACTGCTTAAAACATCTGCACTTCTCTGAAGCATCCCTTAGTCTGATCTCTTTTCCCCACTCTACATTTACATTAGAAAATGGTGAGTTTAAGATGTATTTTCTTGTGTTACACTTTAAAGGAGAAAGGGGAGTACGACACCAGATAAGATAATTAAATTTCTGTAAAAGGAAGAAATAAAAGATGTGTATCACTTGCCCACTTTTCATGTCCTGGACATGCCGCTGTGGTTTGGTTTGTCTCCAACACACAACAGACGCCTATAGAGGCTGCTGTAACTTTTGGTTTTTTCCTTCCAGGACTTTAAACATTTTGGCTGAAGCATCTCTTCTTTTTTATTTTTTAGTGGATGGGGAAGCAAAATTAGAATAGAGACGATCCACCAGTGCCTTTTGGTCTGGTGAGGTTGGAAGCAGGACTTCCAAGCCCCCTAAGGTGACCAAAGCAACATAAATGCTTTTCAGTGCAAGTGTGCTACTGCTGACACATTTCAGCCTGCTGCTCAGGAGGATGAAGGCAGATACCATGGCTCAGCAAACAAGCTCAAACCCAAACTTTCTCTTTTCAGTGCTGGAATTCAGCAGGGTAATTTTCAAGGTGCACCCTTTGCTCTGACTCAACAAGAAAAAATAAGGGGAAAAAAATCCCTATTCCCATCAGAAGAGTGGGTATAATGACTCTCTGCATGAGTGTCATATGTATATTTAATGACTGAAAACCACTCTGAAATATTTGGATGTGTCAGCTTTGGTCCCCACTGGCTTTTTTTGTCTTTTTTTTTTCTTTTTCTTTTTTTTTTTTTTGTTTGTTTGTTTTTTTGTTTGTTTGTTTTTTTACCATTACAAATGTCTCTAATAATATTGTACAAGACTGTTTAGAAAAAACTAAATTAGCTGGAGGTTGATTTATTGAATACATTCCAGTGAAACATCATCAAGTATAGCTAAGAAATCTGATCATGATTTAATAAGTTATTACATTGTCGTCTATATACTACATATTTTTACATTTTTACCACTAACAAGGAATACTAGCACAGTCATTCCTGTATATCTCCTCTGCCACAGCTAAACTAATCTTGATGGACTTGAAAATAAACCAAATCAGGGCAGAATAACTGTGAAGAATGGGAAAAGTCAAAAAATCACCTAATTTTTTGAGTGGGAGTACCAACAGAGATGGAAACAGTTGGTTAAGGCTTTTTTTCCTGGTATGTTGAGTATGCAAAATCCAAGTAGGCATAAATTCCAGGGGAATACGACTGTTAATGTTCCACCCATACCAGCAATCATACCTTCATATGTTCAGAGAGTGCATAATTTACCAAGAAGTGTTTTGAGAGTAGTCTAGCAGTTTTTAATATTTATTGGAATTCTGCTTACATCTCTTCTAAAGGATCTCTCCAGAGTTTAGCTGACTGGGCTTCTGTAAGATAAAAAGCACAATGGCTAGTAAATTTTAAAATCCTCAAGAAATTCTTCGAACAACTTTTCTATGCATAAACATGTTGCATCTAGTGATTTTAAAGACCTGATCCACGAGAGCTGGAAACATCTACCTTTGAGGGCAGACACTTACCCTCTGTGACCTGAAGAGGTCTTTATTCTCACCAAGCTTCCTGAGAATGTGCCACCTTAAATCCACTGTCTATCCAATATTTTATATCCCTGCTTCTAGGCTCTAGCTAGTGTACTTCTGTAATAGAAATTTCTTGTTTACAGGAGGTGAGGAAGAGGGAAGGAAATGCTTCTGCAGCCATCAGTTTGGATTTATTGCTGCGGGGCTTTTGTCTTCTGTTTAAAAGAAAAAACTAGCATTTGTTGGAGGCCCTGGGTTTTGAAAGACGTCTTAATGAAAAAAAAGTAAAGCTACTTTCCAAATCATGGTTTAAAACAGCTTAGAAAAGAAGAAAGCATTATACTGTGAAAATCAACATAGTATTTAGTATTATGCTACCTTCCAGAAGCCCAGTCATGACTCCCAGTCAAACCCCATGAAGTTGTGAGGTGCCAGGTAGAGCTGATGAAGAAATTCTGCTGATTAGGAAGCAGAGCAGCAGATAAAAGAAAAATCAATGCCTGAGCATCAGTACAGTGTAATAAAAGCAATATCTCATTTTGACACCTTGACTGAGGGGATTTTTTGGACAACGACTGCCATTATTTTTCCACTTTCATCCAAGTTTAACCCCTGATGTCATGTTTTCCTGCCTCAGCTCCAGTTGTAGCCACAGTGCTTGTTTCTCTCTTTCATAAAGGCTGGTACTGTTCTGTTTTCTGCCAAGACTTTCCCTCAGGGTAAGCTAAACATGCACTAGGAGCAGATCAGAGACTAAATGTTGTGACTGTGATACTCAGATTAACAGGTGTTTGTGCTCTACGGTTTCTTTTCCTCCAAATGTATAGACTGCTTTCTCCTTCTCACAAAATATTTCATCAGGAAAGACTTCATAGGTGGCCATTTGATGTTCCTTATAACTTCTACCTGACCTTGTAACAGGTTCTCTACATTCAACGCTTAAAGACAAAGCCCTTGAGCTGAAGGCACTCCTAAGGTTTTTCAATGAACTGAACCATGGATAAAGATTTAATCTGATGCCAATTCCCCACATTGATTAAGATCAGTTATTCCACAGAAAGACCCACATATTCCAAGGGAATTGATGTCAGATAAACTATTTCTCCACTGCCCAGATAACCAACAAAGAAAAGCACCACTTCAAAACTCTCTTTAAATAGATGACTTGGCTTTCAGCTTTGTAGGCGTGTTAAGCGATTTCAATTGCTACTTGTGAAAATGCCTGATGACGTCTCACAGTTAGGAAACTTAATTTTAGCACACATAAGAAGTCAAGGAGGGACAAAGGAAGGTAATAACGCCCACCTAGTACTTGAACCTGCACAAAAATTTTCATTGGAAACATTAATCCTACTAAATTTCAGTAAAAACATATTAAGATTTGCCTTTCATTCATAATGTTATTTCTTTTCCATATTGTTTCTTTAAGAAATAGGATTGGTGGGATTTTTTTTCACATTTATTCTGATTTCTACAACCTACCTAATCTACAAATTTTTGAATAAAAGGACTTTTATCATAAGTATTTTTCTCTGTTGATTTTGAGAACTCTACTTGACATGAGAACAGATATTTTTAAATTAATTCTGATGCCAGAGTAAAATGTGCAACTGAAATTCATAGCCACTCAGAGAAACACCACACCATAACTAAAACCATAAGCACTCCAGTGGCTTGAGCAACACACAGATCACATGGCAGTCCTCAGCACAGAGAGGTCATTTAGGAGAGGAAAGACTCATATTGGCACCCAATGTCTACATATTAACTAAAAAGAAACTCTACATCTGGCGTTTGGTGCTTGCCGCAATAGTATACAGCATATTAATGTTACCAAGACTGACAACTGAATGTCCATTTGTAATTGTTGGTTATAGCAACAGCCTTTGGAATATCCTGTGCCCATATGAATCATCCTCACTTCTCCGACTGGCATTGCTGGTGGAGCCCTGGATGGGAAGATGCAGGTAAACACCTCCTACTTGCTCCAGAACTGAGCTGTGGTAGAGTGCACCTATTTCTCACCACCCAGCAGAACACAAGACACAAGGGAATTAATTCTTTTAACAATTTTGCCTCTCTACTTCTGTCTCACACTTTGTGTAAGGACCAGAAGAAACCACCTATGTACTTGCTATATCCAGCTGTACAAAAAATGCCGGAGAAATAGTGAAATGTGTATCAGGTATGAAGTACCTGAAATGTAACAGGTAACAAGCAACTCCAAAATTAGTTTCCCTCATTAATTTCTATAACATTAGGAAAAAAATATGGTTGGTTTTCCACAAGTATTTTAATTCATTAAGTATATTTAATGTAGGTTAAATCTGAAATATATAACAAAGTATCAACAATTTTAAATAGTAGGCCATACCATTGGCTAGAAGGATGATTATTTCCCTGGATTTACAGGGAAAAATGTATTTTTCCTGCCTATTCTTGACCCAAGATTTTTAACAATACAGTTAGAGACTATTTTTTCAATCCTATAGGCCTATGGAAGGACCCATCTCCCCTAAGTGCTTTATCTGTACACTTATATATGCAGTGGACACACTTACACTCATGCAAATTTATGAGAATGACCCCAAAAAAAAAAAAAAAAAAAAAAAAAGAAAAAGCCTCCTGTGTTGGTTGCACAGAGCTTAAATTCATCAGGTTGGGTTTTCTTTGGTGCAACATGTCTGTACTGAAGTGTCATCACACTCATTTGCATTTGTATTACTTCTCCCAAAGCTAATTACAACTCTCTTACTTGCCTAACTTTTTTCTTACTATTAACTCCAGCAAAATTTAATATATTATACTAGTTCCAAATTAATAAAGGAAGTCTGCAATTTCCAATTTAGATACTGCACTCTAGTACCTTTTATGAGCTAAACTGCTTTGTATATTGTGATCTCTAATTTGAAACAACTGACATTCTTATGCATAACAAAAAATTAAAAAAAAAAAAAAGAGGATAAATGAGCAAAACTCCGATGTTCTTTCTCCACGCCAGCACGTTATTGACTCCTCCCTTAGCTCTGGCATTAGGATTCCGAGGGATGCCCAGAACAAGCCCAGCTGGGAGCACGGCGCAGCTCTGCACCAGGTGTTATCCCCGCCGCCCTTGGGCTCCGCGCCCCCAGAGCCCCCGACCTCTCCCGCTCTCCCACCTCCAGCCGCGGCCAAACTTGGGGAAGTTACCTGGCGGGAGGCACCTGCCGAGGGAGCAGCCGGCGCCGGGGGGCGGTGCGGGGACCGGGGGCAGCCGCTCCCGCGGGATGCGCCCAAGGAGGAGGAGGAAGAGGAGGATGCTCCGCCGCGCCCACCCCGCCCCGGGGGGAGCCCCGGCCCGGCTCGGGCTGTGCTGGGGCTAAACCGCAGCATTCCGCCCCCATCCCCTTTTTCCAATCTCTCAGCACCTGCCCCCACCTCTTACCTGGGCGGAGGAAGCCCCGAAACGCAGTCCCGGGAGATGCGGGAGGCGCCCGAAGTTTGTCGGGGGAGGGCGGGGGCAGATCCCGCTGGAATTAAAGCCCCCGGGGTGCGCGGTCCGCAGTTCGCACAGCCCAGGCGGAGCAAGCTCCCTCGCTCTGCTCAAGGGGGTATAAAAAAAAAAAAAAAAAAAAAAAAAAAAAAAAAAAAGCAGGGGAGCGGATGGAGAGCGAGAGGAAGGCCCCCGTTCCTACGGGCTCCGGCAGCCGAAGGGAGGAGTTAGTTTAATTAGAGGCCGCGCTCCCGGGAAACGTGCCCGAGTGGGCGCACGGACGGGCGGGGCGCGAAACTTGCGGCGCTCCGGAGCTCAGCACCGCGGACAGCGCACCCGGCAGCAGCCGACCCCGCCTGCCCGACCGCTCGGGGAACATCGGGGAATTGCTGCGGGAACATCGGGGAAGCTGCTCCAATCGGAAATTCTTATCACCCTTTGGAGATGGCACGTTATGCCTCCGGGGAATATGCCAAGTGGCTCCTGCCAGCCGTCTCTGAAAATAGGGATCAGGTCATGAGTGCCTGAAGAATCACTCATATCCCCCACCCCCCTACACAGAAACGATACTTATTGCACCTATTCTGACAGATTAGTGATCCACTAACCTTGGCTGGTAAATATTAACCTTATTCTGCAGCTGAGGACATTGGGACAGAGAGGTTAGGAAATTATTGAGGTTTCATGCATAGAGCCAGACCCCTGTGTGACTCCAGATCTGCATGCACTGAACCTGTGCGATCAGCTTCCTCCTCAAGATAATTTCTTTCCCTCCATGCTTCTTGCATTTAATCACAGAATCAAGAGAATCACAGACTAGTTTCATTTGAAAGGGAACTTAAAGGTCATCTCGTTCCAGCCCCTGCGATGGACAGGGACACCTTCCACTATCCCAGGTTGCTCAGAGCCCCCTCCAACCTGGCCCTGGACACTTCCAGGGATGAGGCATCCACAGCTTCTCTGGGCAGCTTTAAGTGCACTGCCTTACCAGCTACAGCTTGGTTATCAACACTTGAAGTGTTTATAGAACTTCCCCAAGCATAGAAATATGATTTGAGGTCCTCCAAATTAATAAAATTGCCACTGTGAATGTAATACCCCAAAATAAAGCAGCACAGTTTTGTGAGGAACAACCAATAAGGAGCATGAGAACAGACCTTTATCTACACAGAGATGACCGTGAAGCAAGTTGGATAAGAATTCACATTTTAGGCACTCTCAAGCAGAAAGGGGAGTATTCACCTTTTGGAAATCTCAGCAAACAAAAATTCCCAGAAATTAAATGCTTATTATCTCCAGAGTACATAAAATATTAAGTAAACATTCCAGGACAACAAACAAGCTGTGTTTCAGCATTGTAGAAAAAGCATTGCCAAATTATTTTTGAAAAAAAAATTGATATTTTACATTGAGAAAGGAAATTTTCATCAATAATAATTCATATAAAGTATAAACAGAAAGAACCCACTACTTGCTGGTTGTTGGAAATAGTGCAGTGAATGAAAAAAAATAAAGGCAGACTTGGGGAAAGTTCTTCAATGATCAAGAAAGACAAGAGGTAGGTAAGGTTATCTTAGAAAAAATATGCATGACCCTTCAATTCATCAACATTTATATTATCTACTTATGTGCATGTCTTTTCTAAATACCTGTATTGCATGAGAATACAAATGACAAGTGTGGAAATGGAAGGGAGTATGGAAGGCTGGACAGATGGAAGTAATCAAAGTAATTAAATAATTATTTAATATATATTCATTTTATTTTAAGTTATTCATTAAATTCTTCACAGCCTTCCCAAGGTGTTTACTCCTTAATGCACATTCTAAAATGTCTTCTTTTTCTACTGAGCTTTTTTGTTAGCGAGGAAAAAATTTTACATATATATATGTACACATACACACACATACGACAAAACCTAGCGCCAGGCATTCACAACGTTTTTCAAAACGGAGCGAAACCAGAGGGAAGACAGACTTTGAAATCTCAGGATCTCAGATGCAGACAGTAACATAAGCTTAGAAAGAGGGTTTTAGAGTAGCAACATATTAAAACTGCATCGTGCAAGTTTCCCCAACAACAGCCTGAAAGCAGGTGTGCCAATTAGGCTCCTCACAGATTGAGCAGTGCAGACACAGGCCTCTTCAGTGGAAGTGTCTTGGAGCATATCCAGTACTGATCCATGACTATGGGTATGACTGTGTCAAAACTCAGGCTGCTCTGGCTTCACACTCGGCAGTCACCTCGGTGTGCAGATGGTCTGAGAGATGAAGCATGGAAGAAGAGAGCTAAAATGCTGGTGGCAGAAGTCATGAACTAAGTGGGACCAACTGCACAATGTATGACAGATCCTGCTGCGGCAGAGAAGACTTGCTTTGCTGCCCTGGGCTAGCCACTAATTCCCAGTCAGGAGGCTCATTCAGTGTCCAATTTGGTATGTTCATTTTACAGGACAATCAAAACCATCCTCCTGGTTAACACTTGGCAGTGTGGGTAACACTGCTCTGACATGGCACGAGTTCTTGGCATCTGTGGTCTCAGTGCAGCTTCTACCAGACAAAAATTTTTCTCAGGCTGTGAAAAATTGAAATGAAACAAGAACCAAGCAGTTTTTATCAGAAATTACAAAGGACTGAATAACTATAAGCTTAGAATGGAATTAAAATTACAAGATGCACGTACATATTTTTAAGATGAGATCTTTTTTGGCCTCCTCCACTTTTGCTACAGAGCAGACAGGGTCCTCTTATGTTAGACACAGACAAGCATGGGACAGCAACAGAAAAAATCTGCCTTCACTGAAGAGCTTGTAGTCTATTAAGGTAAAAGTCTTGAGAAGAATAATGTACTTGCTGTGTGGGCAGCATAAGTTTTATGTGTTCTTAATTATTCATTTCTTTGCTGCTAAGTGCTTTGATTTAAAAATGATGTGATGTGTACATGCAGTGTTGATACTCAGATAACTTAATTGTTTTGGTAATATAACAAGGCATATGATGTAATGTCAATAGACTGCACCTTGTGTGCATTACAGAGCTTTTCCATGTGGATGCTTATCCTCCAGTGACAAAGCTAATGATTCCTAATACGTGCACAGGGTAAGAAAGAGACTGCTGTGATAGACACTTAATAAACGGTTAAACAGATTGGTGGGGGAGCCAAGAAAAAAGCCTCAAAATCTTGGCTTTGAACTGGTTTTGGAATGATATAAGCAGAGGCAACAGATTTGAATGTGAAGAAAAAGCCTGAGGGAGAAAGATACTGAACTACTGCAGATATTTGTCCATAATTACAAACCTATCATCTTCCCTCCCAAAAATTTGTTCCAAGCAATACCAACTTCAGGGTGTATGCCTAGGAGTAATCCATGCTCAAAAATATTAGTTACTATAAGGCACAATGAATTTTCTTCTCCAGGTGTTTCAGTAAAGGAGTACAAAGTATCTAATTAAAATGTAAACATCCAATTGGGTATTCATGCCTTCCAAATGATGTCATCTGAATTATGGCCTAGGGAAAACTCTGTGTTGACTATATAGAAAATCTACATTTCTAATCATATCACCTAAACTGTGATAAGTAGATGGCTTTTATTCTTTTCTTTCCCCCATCCATTTGTGCTGAATCAAAATAGACCTGGAAACACACAAAAGAGAGAGAAAGGGAAATAAAATCGAGACAATTACTATCATTATGGCTCTGCCACTTGGGAGCAGTAGCATTTATTGCTCAGGTCTTCTTGAAGGATGAGGGTTTAAAGGGGATAGGTAACAACAGCTCACTGTTCAGAGCAAAGAGGAAATACCTTTATGTAATAATTTTTTGCTGTGCTTTTTAAACACATACAGTCTCTACTATTGACTGTGAGAGCAGTGAGGTACCAGAACAGAGAAGCTGTGGGTGCTCCATCCCTGGAAGTGTTCAAGGCCAGGTGGATGGGGCTCTGAGCAATGTGGCTGAGTGGAAAGTGTCCCCATCCATGGCAGGAGGTTGGAACAAGATGATCTTTAAGTTCCAACCCAAACCACTCAGTCATTCTATGCTTCAATGCAAGAACATTCACGGAAGAGTCATCCTAGTTCTGTGGTAAAGTGCATCTTTCTGGACCGTTTGTGGGGTTTTTCTTGGTTTCGGTGTTGTTATTGGTGGTGGTGGTAGTTTAGTTTATTGTTTGGGGTTTTTCTTTTGTGTTTGGGATTTTGAAGTATTAGTAGTAGTAGTAATAGGTAGCAAAAAAGAGCAGGAAATCTCCTCCTGTAGTCAAAACACAAAGATCAACAAGAGCAACAGAACAGTCTTTCTATCTCTACAAATATTTGTACCTTTGAAATTAGTGGGTATTTTGGCAGTGATTTCAGCAGAATTAGGATCTTATTAAACAATTTTAGTAGGTATGAGGAATAAATGTGTCAACAAAATGAGAGGAGGATGGAGAATAGGTTGTAAAGGTAACATTTCTAATTAAACCTATAATGAAATATAAGGAAACCACTACCATCATTACTGTGATCCACATTTTCTTTTTAGAAACACATCTACTCACCCCTTTCTTTCCCCAAATCAGCCTCAATTTAAAAGTCAGATTTACATTCTATTTGTCCAAAGGTGTTGCCCGATTTGAAGGATTTCTGACACGTCCAACCGAAAACTGATGTGACAAAAAAGAGCAAAGCCATCATTGGGTATCAGACACGAGTACAAAATAAGGTATTGTATTATCAGGATGAACTAAGAGGTCATTCACCTTTTTCCAATTGCTCATCTCAACAATTAAGACTTTGAATGGTCATTTTGATTTGAGCTGTATCAAAAAGAGTTATACTACTGTAACAGTACTGCATAATTACAAGTATAATCATACCTTTTGGTGAACATTAGCCCCTGAACCCTTTGCAGTGTAGAAGGTTAAGCACTTTGATTACTTTCTACCTAGAATCTGACCCAGAATCTCAGTTTTATAATGCCAGACCAATTTCTAATTGATTTTATATCACCATTGATTATTACAGCTATGTAAGACTTCATCCAATTGAGTTATAGAGAAGGGGAGGGGGAAAAAAATCTATCACAAAGATACAGAAGCATCCATCAAAGACGCATTTAGAGCAAATGGACAATGCACTTTTTTTTTTCTTTTTTTAAAGTTGTAATTGTATTCAAGGGAATGACATTTAGCAGCCATCCACTGTTGGTTATTCAAATACTCTGTGACCTTTGTTCCACTTCCAAATGGAAAGCAAAACCACAAACAAAAGGGAATACAGAAATCAAATTTTGGTCTCAATTACATTGTTTTGAAAATGTTCCATAGTATGTTAATGATCTTAATTACTCTCAGAGATACCAATTTTGGAATCAGTGCTTAGCCAAAAACCACAATTTTCGTAAGCCCACAATCTGTAAATGGACAGAGTTCAAATACATAAGTGAATCTGTACACATTTACTAGAGCAGCCCAACTACTTTGGGGAGAACGGGGGTTTTTTCCCAAATAGTTGTGCCAGTAGTCTTGTATAAGCCCAACACACACACACACAGCACATTCAAGGTTAGGTTATTACTCTCTAAGATTAAACCATGGTGACACAGCTGCAGTCACATTGGATGGGCATTTCCCACCCTCCTATATCCTGGCAATTAAAGCAGTAAGCATTTGTTTAGCAGTAATGCTCTTTTTCATTCGTGTCACTACTTCTTGGAATGCAAAATCAGAGTCAACAAGAAATTTTTTGTCTTTTATTTCAGAGGAGACAGGAAAGTGTAGAAGTTGAAGACCATCCCCCCAAGTTCCAGTTTCTTTAAGAGTTATTTATTACAGCTTGAGTCTGTTCACTGAATTTAGCTGTTAAGTAAAGGAGTAAGAAGAGAGGAGAGAGAGAACAGGAGCTCTTTCCCTGACAGCAGTCGTTAGAGCAGCACTCCTGATTATTGTAATGGGTTCACTTGCCAAACGCCTTTCATACCAAAAGCAAGCCTGTTAAATGTGAAGTTTAGACGGTGGATGTTGTTTTTTCCCCCGTGAAAAAGTACTCTCCACATCAACCCCCCACTGATGAGCATTAAAAGCATCTTGATGCTTGAGGGAATCTTATTTCCAGGGGGACATCACAGCATCTACCTGTCTTTTGTGGCTTCTGAACACTTTGTTCATAACAGTGAGTCAGTACTTGGAGTCCTTTTAGACTTTACTAATAACTAAGGTTTAGTTTTATCTCCTTTGATCAGTAGCATTCATAAATAAGCTCTATTTCTCACTTCCTACTCCCTGGAAACAATGACACTGACTGAACTGAAAGGCTTTGCTAATCCTTTCAGCTCTTTAGCAGCAAAATTCCTTAAAAAAAACCCCAAAGATGAGTGTTGCTTTTTTACCAGCCAGTAATCGACCCTATAACTACACAGTTACTAAATGAATATTTGGATACTTTAAAAGGAACAAACAAACAAAAACCCGCCAGCTCAAACACTTCCTCTACTGACTGAGAGGCAAAAAAACTGAGCAGCAAAGAAGAAATCAAGCCTTTGGTTCCTTTTCAAGGAACACCTCTCCATCCCATGGCTTTACCAGGCTGTCACCATCGGGGCTTCTGCAGGTTAACTGACAGAGCACAGAGCTGGAGCAAATGCATGTGGGAGGGAGAGAACTACAGAGCTTCCCCCAGCCTGGGAGGTCTGGTGCTGAGAAAATACATTGCAAGGAACATATGGATAGGTGGGGAAAATCACAACTGAGAAGACTGATGATAGCTCCTATGAAAAGTGCAGTTGAGGCAAATACTACACTCTTGCTGTCATGGAAGTGGAGGGATTTCAGACAGCACAGTAGAACTGAAAATGTGAAGAGACATCAAGAGAAAGAAAGGAGTTCATGCTCTTGCTGATGCTTTCCAGTAAAAGCATTCAATGAATGCAATTACTCACTAAGTGATGAACCAGTTGAAAAGGGATCAGGACAAATAAATCACCCCAAAACCAGTGACTGGGATTCTGACACATAATTTTATATTAAAACAACAATTTAAAAAGTTTGCTTTTCAACTCTTTGTTTTCAAACGTCTGTTCTGAAACTTCAGCAACCCTGCTAGGACCAAATTCACACACATAAGAATGTAAGGACAACCAGAAGATTCAGTAGGGAGAGTCAAAATAGACTTTTTTTCATTTCAGTACCATTATTACTGCTTACACTTTCAGACGGGTGAAACCATGTTTCCAGGAGAGGGAATGCTCTCTGGCTTTCGTGTTAGGCTGGGAGAGTCGACTTTCTTCCTTTGGTGCAAACTAAGTCATATACCTTTGTTCCGTCCCTCTGTTTAAAAAAAATAAATTTTAAAAAAAAAAAAAAAGGTGGGGGGGGGATCAGGAAGGATTCTTTTTAATACATTCCTTGGAGAAAAAAATGAAGCGCAAATGCGGCAATATTATATCTGAAAAACTGTTTGTTGATAAAGAAGGGTAAGTGTTCCTACCAAAGGGGGACAGGAAAAGGAACGAAGAGGGAAAAAGAGAGACGGAGAGAGAAAGCCAATACCACACAGATCGCTACCTCGGGTTCGGCACATGGAGCTGCGTGCTGCGGAGTGTGCGCGGCTCCCGGGGCGGGCTGGGCGCGATTTCCGAACAGCAGCGGCTGCGTGTGCCTGCCGTGGGCGGGGAACGGGAACAGGAACAGGCCGCCGTGGCTACGGGGGGACTCGAGGAGTAGCCGCGGGCAGTCAGGGCAGTGATGGCTGCGGGGCTGCTGCGGAACACACGGCGGCAGCTCCGGGCTGGGTGCGGGCGGTAGCGGCTCCGTCGGGCAAACAGCGAGCACGCGGTTGTGGCGGTGACGGAGCTGCCCTAGGAAAGCGGCGAAGCAGGGCAGGACAGGGGCAGACAGCACAGACAGGTGGGGAAGGAGCAGGATAGCAGGGAGGAAAAAGGGAAGAGAGGGACAGAGCTGACCCTCCAGGCGAGCCCCTCTCTCTCCAAGAGCCCAAAGGAAAATGGCCCCGGGGTTTCCCAGTTAACTGTTTAACTTTTTGGCCGTCCTATCGCGTGACTTCCCGCGCACTTTTCCCGCGCGTTTTTTCCCGCGCACCCGGGGCTCTGCCCCGCAGCAATGGCGCGGGTTACTCCCAGCCCAGCAGGGAAAGCTTTCTCTCTCCTGATCGCTGCCAGGCAAAGCCTCCCCAGGGACAGAGCTCCCAGCACATACACAGCCCCGAAAGTAATTTTCTTACCTCATGTATAGCTTATGTTGAGGCATGAATAAAAATATTGGTCTCTCTCAACCTTCATGCTAGGAAGTTTCTTTCAATCACAGGAAAGAACAGGTTTTGTGTACCCCATAGATTTTCTTAAAAAATAATAATTTTTTTTTTGCTATGTATGGAGGGAACAGTTCCAATTTAATTTTAGAGCACATCTGAGTATAGTGAGTATACAAATGAATACCTCAGCAATGTTTGAGCTTTACTGGAAAATAAAAATTCTAGTTATTGCTCCCAGCTTACCTAACTTACTAAAGTACCAATTTATGAGGCATTTCTGTTGGCTTTTAACCCATCAAAACACCTGAAATTCACTTGAGCCCTTACAGACCTGCAATTGTCTTTGCTGACACATTATGCACAGATTTTAAGTACGATACTCCATGACAGATACCTCTGGCCACCAGCCTGCTTGCAGGATTATAAAGAAGTAGAAATATGAATTTTAAAGGACAATTAAGAGGATGAAGAGAGCACTGTGTGGAAATCACTCCCAAAATTGAAACGAGATTTTTCAATTATTTTTTTAAAACATTTTTAGGCAAGGCAACAAAGAGAATGAGCTAGTGTATTCAGAAAAACCTCAGTTCCTTTTGCTACTATTCTGTAATGGATGTACTCAAAAATCATTAATATATGTCTGAAAGATGAGGACTTGGAAATATAGCACCACAGTTATTGGTTGTCCTTTATTACAAAGTCAATGGATTGCTCCAGGTTTCCTTACCATATATATTGGAAAAAAAAAAAAAAAAGCTGCAAAAAGGATTAATTCTAAAAAATAGCATACAAAAGTAGAAAAAGAAATCAATAGCAATAGAAATCTAGGGAATAGATTAAAAAAATCAGAAAGGCTGGAACAGTTACTTATAAATGACAGATGAAAAGCATAAATCAATAGAAAGCTCTGAAGAAGGTACCACAGGAATAGATGAATATGTTCTCCAGAAAAATGAATGGTTTGTGTATGGCAGACAAAACCAATGGAACCAGTTATGAAATGGAAAAATGCCATCACATCCCATAACACTTTGTAATGAGCTCGCTAGGAAGAAACTGGCTGCTGAGAAGTTACATCTCACTTAGGCAGGATTTTGTGCAGCTTTGAAAGCATTTACTTGATCCTTGCCATGGTTTATCACCAGTCAGCAGCCAAGTCCCACGGAGCTGCTAGCTACATTAACCACACCTTACTACCTACAAAGTCTTTGTAAGGTGAATTCATGTCTTTCTCTGAATCAAAGCAAGACAGTGATAAATACTATAATCTCATATTTGTTAACTGCCTTTTCACTACTTGAAGTGCATCATTGAAAATTGCACATTGAGACATAAGTGGTCAGAAAGCTACTGAGTAACACTTTCTGGTTTGGAAATGATGATTCAACATTGTTCCTATTATGCAACTTCCCAGAAAATATTATGAATATATCTTCTTTGAATTCCAAAGGGAATTTCTACTGCCAAGTGTGAATATACCAGTTAGGCAGCTTAGAATAAGGAGGAGTCTGTTCATTTGCTCTGCTTGGATTTGACTAAGCAATGCATCTTTTATTCCATAGCTCAGGAGAAAGATCCCTGAGAACAAGTGGTCACTATTTTATGGAGAGTCTTCCTATCATTTCGTTCCTGCTCCTGATTACATTTCTGTTTTATAGGACATGCAGCTAATATGGAAGAGAAGATGCTGTGTGTTGGTAAAAAAGTTTAAATAGATTCATCTAATGGGATTTAATGCAGTAATTTTTCTTTAGTTTCTTAAACCCCTCTTTTATATATTCTTGTTAGTTCATGTTAAAATAAGACAAGCATGTGCATAGCAACACACTTCCTGAAAGCTTCCCTTTGCGGCACCTTAAAGGACTTTAAAATGTGTGTAAAAATCTCTTTAATGGTTTTGATTTTGGGGCCTTTCAGGGACTGTTAGAATGCACTGTAATTTGAGCAATTTAAATTAGACTAGACAGGGAAGCGTCCAAAAGGATAAATGAGAACACATGCACCATGGAAAGTACCTCAGGGTCACACACTTGGTGACATCTGTAATTCCTGAAATCTTAAATGGCTTTTTAAAAAATGCCAGTGTGGAGGATGCATGCTTTTTATGCACGACTGTTGTATTCTCCTCTTCCCGAATCCTCCCTTGCTTTGCTGACCTGCTTTTTCTTACGTCTGGCTGGTTTATCCTTGGAGAAAGCAGAACTGGAAGTTCACATTTTGCTCTGGAAAGGACAGAGCTCAACAGTTTTGGAAAATTTTGGAAAAGGAAGTAGAAAAAATGTGTTCATCCTCTGCTCTTGGTACTCACATGCTCAGCCCTCCCAGCAGCCACTTAGGTTTGAGCCACTTGGTACCTTGCAATCCTCTCTGCATATTTTTGAGAGGTTTGAGCTTATTCCATTCTCTTCCCATTAAGAAACTGTTCTGGGCAAGCAAGGAGAGGAACCAGAGATCTTCAGACTTTACCCTTAATTCTTGCGAATGTATACTTACAAAAGATTGAAGTCAGATGAATCTTTATGGAAACCTTGTGAAAACAGCTGCAGATTTCCACTCTGACAAGGAAAAATACAAATGCTATTTCCTCAGTTGTTTAATCCATTCTTTATGCTACCCTCATAGCTTTTTTTTTCATCTTTTAACATTGGTTCATACCTATATAACCTATCTATAGTTAGTATTCGGCTATATTGCATAAGCCTACAATATTGCCTCCCCTTATTTCAAAAAGAATTCTGTACTACTGCCTCAGGCAATGTCTCAAACCTTTCACATCACAGTGTTTGAGAAAGCATTTTTCTCTCCTTTTCCCATCAACTTCCCAGCTGTACCCTTGACATATTTTAATCAGGGTTTCTCTCCAACCAAAGGACAGACACCTCTCTCTTCCAATTAGTTAATGGTTTCCTACTTTCTGCTGCTCCTGTTGTTGTTTCCATCTCACTCACCGTCCTCCTTGACCTCCTAGCAGCTGGAGCTCTGAAATTAGATTAGACAGGTTCATGCAACTCTCTCAGCCACACAGAGGCTGCTAGAGTAGTTTTGCTATTTGTGTCCAAAAATGTGGCCCAAATCGTATTTTTTGTATAAATTGCAGCAATGGCAGGTGTGTATGGATGGACATGACTATTTCCGAATTAAAGTATAATAATACAAAGCAGAAATAGGAGGTCGCTGTAGTTTCTTGTGTAGCACAAACACATATAAGACACATAAGCCTTCCCAAACACTGTGTTCAAAGCGCTGTTCATTCAACATTGCCCTAGACACCTCCTCACAAAAGGAGAACTACTAATGGCAATATATTCCAGTGATTAGGGATGGTTTATTATTAAAAATGCTGTACTGATACTCTGACTGGTAAGGAACTCATCATTCATTTTCAAGTATGCCGTAGTTGTACTGCAAGGTTCACAGTAATACTAGAAGGAAACTGTAGGGGAAAAGGATTTTACATAGACAGACAAACCAACCTCTATTTTTCTAATTTCTGCCTCTTATGAAACTACATTAACTCAGGTTGACTCAAGTATGTTTTCTAGTTCTCAGTGCTTATATTTTACAAAAAATTTAAAGGGATATGGGCTTTAGCAACAAGTACTCACAAAGAGTCCTTTTCTGCAGATCATTTGCTCAGTTTTGAAAAAGTTAAGATCGTGTAAAGAAAACATCACCTGAAAACTACAGATGGCAAGAGAAACACAAAATAAAGCCATTGATTGAAAATGCAACTGAATATGGGGGAACAAATTAATTGCTGTTCAGCAAGTACCTGTCACTAACTAGAGTGGGTATGGCAGTGTCCACAGTGCACACCATGGAGTTGTAGAATGGTTCAGGTTGGAAGGGAACTTAAAGGGTATTTAATTCCATTTCCCCTGCTATGGCAGGGCCACCTTCCACTATCCCAGGTTGCTCAGAGCCCCATCCAGCCTGCTCCTGAACACTGCCAAGGATGGGACATCCACAACTTCTCTGGGCAGCCTGTGCCCGTGCCTCACCACCCTCATATACACATTAATCATTGAGCTATTAATTTTAAAAAGGGGAAAAAATCAAGTCAGCAGAGGAAGAGGTAGCTGTTATTTCTATTATCACATTTACTTTCTTACTACATGCTGGGAAAAAGGAACCTCTTGCTATTCTTTCTAGAGGAAACATGATGGTGTGCTAAAGCTTTTGCTGCTTTTCTTAAGGCGCTGTGCGATTTAAGTTTAACACTCCTAGCAACAGTTCCTTTTTCACCTTGTTGCCTCTCTGCTGTTAAAGTAGGGCAGGATCAAAGAGAGGTGTTTGTTAAACAACTTCTCTAGCACCTTCATACTCAGTTCCAGTTCCTCTGATTGTGACATTTCAGTTTCACATACACAAAGGGTCAAATACAGACTGCCCCAGCTCTGACTGAACACTCAGGACACATCCCACCATCCACACCTCCTCTTATTTCTGGAACGTTTTGCTAGACAATGAGGAACCCACGCCTTAAATCAGGCAACTGAGCTCTGAAGGGTGCATATGGTTGAATATAGAAAAAGTAGGTCAGATGTTTCAATTCAAAGATCCAGACTGGTACGCTAATTAATCTTTCTGAATCCTAATGAATAATTAGATATTTTATTTCTATGATGTAATTATTTTCATTATTATAGTAACGTAAAATAATTTCCATTATTTTCCCAATGCAACACAATGCTTTATGAATATTAAGGATTTCATCCTTACAGCAGTCCTGACAGATACACGTTACTATATAGGAAAGTGAATTACAAAGCTGTTGAGTTACAGTGAAAATTAAAGGGAAAAATTCCAAAACCCCAAACCAGACAAATGGAAAAAACCCCAACCCAAGCAATAATAACAGAGGCTGTCACAGAACATAGAATTCCTGACAGCTTAAGAAACAGCAACTGATCTGGATAAAAATGGAGAAACAAAAGGACTCTCTCCCGTTGTCAGTCATAGCATGAAAGATATTCACTGAAAAGGCAAAAGTCCAGAGGTTTGTATCTGTGTAGGCAAAGAGGTACAGAATTGATCCTGCTAATTGTTTTAATCCTCCATTGCAATGAAACCAAGAGAAATCTATCCACTCAGTGAGCTGCAGGACCAAACCAGGAGAGTCAGGTCAAGGCTATTGTGCATATCAAATGTTCCTTGATAGAGTCCATAAACATCAATGTTATTTCATCACAGAAATAAATAACTGAATACATAAAGAGACCTCAACTCTACAGCAAGATTCAACTTCATTAAAAATAACTGCAGGGACTTAACTTTGAGAATACGTGAAGACAACCCTCCCTTACTCAGAAGCATCTATGGTTAGTAAATATAACATACTTTGGATTTATATTGCTCTCCTGAGGTACATGATTGTGTCTCCAACAGAAAATCAGTATTCCATTTGCTACAAATGTATTACTGCTTGTTTAGCATCCTCCCTCCACTGCCACCTAACTGCTAATATAATGTATTTCAAAGCATTTTGCTGAGTTCAGTGCATTTTGATACTTCTTTTAAGTGTTTTGCACTTCCTTTTCAATTCTCTCTTTCCAGTGCATGAAACTTTGTTTATTATAGTTCAAATACTGGGTCAGATAAATAGTGTCTGCCAAGATATACTTTCAATTGAGGATTGAAAGTGCCTGCTTAAAATTCCCTTTGAATAAATTGTTGTTTATAAAAAAAGAAAGCTTTTTGGCAAGCCATTAATTGTCACACAATTATTTGTGCTAGACCATCATAAGAAGTGGATGTAGCACTGTAAACACATTTCGTAACTAAATAGCAGAAATTATACTGACCCTTTTTCAGGAGGTGAAGATTTGTTACACAATCCTAAATAAATAACCTACATGTCCTATAAAAAGGATTTTAGGCACATTTTTCTGGACAAACACACTGCCATAAATTTGTCTGTTTCCTTCAAAACAAACAACCCTCATAGGCAGGATAAGTCATACTTCTTAACAGTTTGCACCTGGAATGACCAATTCCCAGTAGAAATTGTGTAGGATCTGCTGCTCCATCTGGATCCCTAAAAATCCGTGGGGCCTGATGGGATTTCCTCCAAGAGTCCTCAAAGAGCTGGCTGATGTCATTGCAAAACCTCTCTCGATTTTTAAGCAGCCTTGGGAATCCAGAGAGGCCCCATCTGACTGGACGCTGGTGAATGTTGTCCCAATTTTCAAGAAGGGGGACTTTGGAAACTACAGGCCTGTCAGTCTCGCTTCAGTGCCCAGCAAAGTCATGGAAAAGATTTTTCTGTGAGGTATTGAAAAACACCTGGAAGACAACACAGTCATTGGTCACAGCCAGCACAGCTTCATGAAAGTCCTCCTTTATCAAACCTGATTTCCTTTTGTGATGAGGTAACCCACCTGGTTGATCAGGAGAGCCAGGTGATGTGATATTTCTGGATTTCAGTAAAGCTTTCAATACTGTCTCTCCCAGGCTCCTTCTGGACAAAATGCCCGTCCCCCAGCTGGATAAACATATCAGGGGATAGGTGAGCAACAGGTTCACAGGTCAGGCACAAAGGGTGACAGTGAATGGGTGACATCAGACTGGGGACCTGTCACTGGTGGGGCTCCACAGGGCTCCATCCTCGGCCCTGTGCTCCTCAACACCTTCATGAACAATCTCTGCAGATAAATCCTGAAAACATTCAGAGAACTCTTGAAACTCTTTCCAAAAGCATCTTGAAGATGCTTCTCAATAAGTCATCTTTACTTCAACATTTGACAATTAGAATTCTGTCTGATCCACACATCTGAGGTAGAAAACATCAGGAACTGGACTTTGAACTTCTCTTATTTATACAGGACTCAATTAGGGATAAATGTTGCTGAGTTTCTCTTACACGAGGAGCATCAAACACTCACCATAGATACTCATTTTTGCTTTTTGCCCTGATCGTGGTTTTTGCCGTACTTGGTTTAGCTGAGATGGAGTAAACTTTCTTCAGAGCAACCTGTATGTGGTGCTGTGTTTTGGATTTGTGACCAAAACAGTGCTGATAACACATCAATATTTGGACTGTTGCTGAACAGGGCTTCCACCACAAATTCTTTCTTTTTTTCTTTGTTTTCCCTGAGGAAAAGAAGATGGGTAAGAATAAGAGGGAGGATGGGTAAGAATAAGAGGAATATTCTTAATATTCTATTAAGAATAAGAGAATAATAGACACAGCTGGGACAGCTGGCCCAAATTGGCTGAAGGGATATTCCATGAGCCATGGGATACAGAAAGAAAGGGCTAGGGGGGTTGAGGGGAAGAGGAGGGCAGGGAGAGTTGGCTTTCAAGGTGGCTGTTGCTCAGAGAATTTTGGGCATCACTTTGCAGGCACCAGGTGGTTCATGGCCACTTTTCCTCAGTTTTTGTCTGTTTGTTTCCCGTGCCTCTTTGCCTCACCTGTCAAACTGTCTCCATGTTGACATGTGAGCTTTCTCATCCCAGGGAGAGTGAGTGAGCAGCAGTGTTGGTGCATGGCTGCTGCCTGGGGTCAACCCACAACACCTGCAAAGTTATTCCATGTATTTTCTCCTCTCCTGTATCCTTTCTTGCCCACCCAGCAACCTGTTGCCCAGTCTTGATCAAGGTCCTTGCTGAGGGACAGAACTGAGGGACACCATATGGAGAGCAATTCCCTCCTCTCTTCGGCTGTCTCACACTACACAGTTCAGATGAGTGAAATGTGCTACACAGAACACCGAGCTTTAATGAAGCTGAACATTTTGCAGCTGGCGGTTTATGATATGAACTGATCCCAGTGTCACCTTTTTAGTAAAGGCTTTTAAAACCAATGGAATTGTTTCCCTGAGAAAGGCAGTCACGTGCCGCTCAATTCACACAATTAATTCCTCTTTCATAAACTGATATTCTAGTACAGACACCCATACCTGAATCCTTCTTCCAGTGTCTGCCTGAAACACAACACAAACAGTAATTGTACTGTAAATTTAATCTAGTTAATTTGGTTATTTGAAATAGCCTAACCATAGGAGAGCTGATTTAAGCTTTTACATTAACTCACCTGGAATTTCGAGGGAGGTGCTCAGCCAGGCAAACCTGTAGCTCTGCTCAGTATAGCCAGACAAACACTCCGTGAAGTGGCAGGGATAAGGGAAATTTCACTTTTAAAATCTCAGTGCAGCCATGACCTATATTAGATGTGATTGCACTCCATATGGACTCTCATAATACAAAATTATAGCATTTATTCTACGTATTTGCTCTGTTTGCAGGAATCTTTTTTTCCAGATCACAAGGCAAGGGAGACTATTTGCCCTACTAGCCTGTGAAGTTTCATTAAATTCCTGGAGGAACTATTCAGATATTTGGAGAAAGAATAGTATCATTGCAGATATTTCAGGAAAGACTGACTGTAACCACTTATTGGCACAACATCTTCTAAAAGGTCATTGATTATTACCAACCATGTCCATTTAAATCCAATTTTATGTGACATTTTAAGAAGTGCATTGGGCAATAAATTGCTGGATTTAAAGTGTTTTTCCAAAGAAGAGAAGGTAGCCACAAGGGCAGATATACATTGCAGACCAGTAATACTGCAATAAACTAAAGTACACTATCAATCTGCTGAATTAATGCAGGGGGGCTGATCCTTTGTATTTGCTGAAATACTGAGAGTTGTCACAGAAAAAAGTACAGCATTTCAAGGCTTGATAACTATTACAATGATAAATGCTGAAGGACAAGGCAGTTCTTGAGATGCCCATGACAAAGTCAGTATCTAACTTATTTCAGATGGACCTGAAAAATATTTTTCCATTGCCCTTTTTTTTTTCCCCCCAACAGGCTCTGGCATTAATGGCCATAATCGCGGGCCTGAAAAAGAAGGCAGCTGAAGTTTCTCAGGATTCATCCCCCACTACCCTATCCTGCAACAGAGCCTCAAATCTGGTGCTGCTGGCAGCTGGGAAAACTACTGTTCACACATATTAGAACAGGGAGAATAATTTTACAGGAATGGATTATCCAAATAGTCCTCCTGCAATTTTCAGTGATCCAGTGCCTCTCTGGTATGCTTTTGTTTTCCTCCAGCTACACAAGGGAAATAATATGAACTGAGAGAAGCTCCTATTTACAAATCTGCTGATTTTTGGGAGCAATGAAGCTCATGAAACCAGGTGTTGTATGATGTTTCACATTTGAACTCTCTGATGTGTAACAACTACATCTGAATTTTGGGAAAAGTCTTCCTGTGAGTGAGGCATTGGTAACATCTTTCTCCCCCATGGCTTCTCTGGGACTTAGTAAGGACTAAATTCATCCCACAGCCTTTCTTTCTTTCCTTCAGGGTGAGTTAATAGTGTCTTAGGGTTAGATTTTTCAAAGGAATGGGATGGAAAAGCAGCCTGATGCCATGACCTACATCCTTCTAGGGAACCCGGGTTTCCTACTACCTCCAGAAGGGAAAATTTTCGTTATGTTATTGTTTATACCTGATTTGGGCAAGTTTTATCTCTTTGAAATTTAATTGTTAGAATGCTACTAAGACTAAATGATAGCTATTCCACATTTTATTAATACAGAAACTGTAGGAATGAGGGAGTGAAAAGCAAACAATTCCAGCAAATCACTTCTCACTAATGGCAGCATAAATCTGCAGCTACCCAGTAGACCTCAATGAATCTACTTTACATTTATGCTGCTGTAGCCAAGCATGAAATTCATGCCAGTGATTTATTCCACAGATAGGAGAGATCTAGGTTGGACTCAGTTCTGCACTTAGAAAGTGGTCTGTAGTTGAAAAAATTCTGATAACTGGAGATGGAATTCATGTTTGAGGAGTGCTTCTAGAGCAAATTTTTTAAAATGTATCAGGGATGGGATTACTATGAAGGGCCAGAGGTATGCAGCCATCTATGACTTGAAGTGTACATGTTTCAGTATGAATTGCTCTTAGGACTTAGCTTTAGGGAACAGATCTGTGATTGTTCACCACAGAAAAGTGATTGCTCCTCACATTTTAACAAAGGCTTCAACTTCATGTTGCATAATTCCTGTATCTGTAATCAACTTCATACGCAAAAACAAAAGATGTACCTAAGAAACTGAGCAGAAGGAGGAAATGGAATAAATCCAAACAAAAAATCTGTTGGTCACCTTAGTCTCTAAGTTGGAGTTACAAATGCTTAAACCAGTTTTATCTTAATTATACAGGCATTAGGGACATAGAGGAGAGAGCCAGACTCTACTCAGGGGTGTCCAGTGACACAGGAAGAGGCAATAGGCAGCACAAATTACAATACAGAATATTTTACTTAAACATAAGGGGAATGCTCTAACTATAAATGTTTAAGATTCCTATTAAGCTGTTGCAAGTTTCTCAGCTACTCCTGATGTAAAGCAGTATTTTAACTTCAACAGAAGTCAGACCTTAAAATTTTCTGTACCTCACAATTCAATACCTTGGGGATTGTTGCTATAATAGATCTGTCTTTAGGAAATTAACTCTTGCTCCACAGCTCTTACTCTGCTTCTGCAGAAAAAACTAGAGGAACATGCACTGTCTGCCATTGGTGGATCACAGGATCAAGGTCCTCTATAGTGAATCCTACACCTCTCCCAAGAAGTGCCTTTTAATTTGTTGACTGTGGATTATTATCTGAAGAAAACTGAATTAGTAAGAGTGTTGGACATTGTCTACTCTGACGAAACTCAAACGGAATTTCCTGCCCATTTCAGAAATGGTCTAATCTGAAACTTATTTAAAAACAAAAAAAAATGTATTTCCACTGATTTCAGTCTCACAGCATTGGAGAAGGACACCATGTCAAAATCCATGAAAGACTAGAAAAAAAATCAGGACAAGGTAAATGAGCTGTTTTCCCCCACAACTCACTACACTCTCTCCCCTTTTCAGTAGTTGCACAATAGATGCTCTGTAACAAAGTTCAGAAGGAATTTACATACCCATCTGGATAAAATATAAAATTCATTAACACCTTATATTATAGATGAAAATTGCAAATTTAAAACCTTTCTTCTTGTGACAAACTGAAGTCTTTTTTTTGTCAGTAGTGTGAATTGATGTTTCCCATCTTTTACTTCAAGTGTTTGGTGGGAAATGTACGATTTGCACTTCAAAGACTCACTCCAGATTAGTCTTGTGCTTTGTGGCTGTAGGAAAGTCTTGCAATTGTATCATTAGAGTCAAGACATTTCCATATATTTAAGGTGACAGGCTTATATTTATTTAATTCCATAGGAAGCAGTAGACTGCATATTGTTCTGAGAAGCATTTCAGTGCATTTGGATCACTGATATATTTGTTTAATAATATAAATTATATGCTGGGTGCCCATCGTAGTACAAAGTCTCATGTGCATGAAATAGTTTACCAAACAAGCCTAAAACATGAGACAAAATTAAACCTGGCTCCACGGTCCAAAGCAATCCTCTCCAAACTATTCCTCCTGCCTTAGGCCATTATTTGATTGTGCAATTGGCTTTTAAATCCACACGATCCCAGACTGAACCCTGACAACTTTACTCATTAAGTATTCCTGGCGGGGAATGTCCATCACAAAGATTGCATGTGAGAGGTCATCAGGGCACCCATCGCATCCTCCAAGCACCAGAAATTATTCCTGCTGTGCATGTTTGGGGAAGCAGCTCTGTAATAGCATGGAGGCTCTGAAATGCTTGTGTTTCTGATTTGTGCCTGGCATGGAGAACATTTCTTCACCAAAGGATTTGGGAAAGGGTGGTTCCATAAAGCGCTCTCATGGCAAGGATGGGAATGGCCACAGATTAACTTCCTCCTTGTAAAAACTTCAGCTACACCGGCCAGCCCCAAGCTACTATTTCCATTACTCCCCAAATACAATGTAAAAAGAAGTTAAATCGACACTCCAGTGATGGTCAAGTGTTTTGGGGGGTAAGTTTGTTTCAAGAAATTCATCTGTTCAAACAGTATGTACATTCACAATAAAAGGCTGATCACAGAAACAGTGATATCTTGTAAGGTAACTCTAGCACAGCTCAGTCTAACTTGGAAATGCTGATGGCACTTGTAATTAAAAATTAAAAAAAAAGAAAAACAGACCTGTCTGAAATCTCTAGAACTAAAACACTGTCAGCTAAAACTGATTGTTAGAACTAAAGTAAATGCTAGGGAGAATTCCTCAACAGCAAAAAAGCTTTTTTTCACAAGGCATTCAATCTGCTATACTTTTGCATTCCCCATCGCTAAACAGCAAATGCTTCAGAAGCCTTAGCACATTTATAACACTTCTGGAAGCTAGAGGAATACCATTACTTTTCATTTTACAGATGGAGAGCTGAGACAGAGGCATGATTTTTTGGCTGCCAACAGGTGGGCAAGGAAGGAACAAATTCTACAGAGATTTCTTCTGCAGGATTTGCCACAGGACTGTTCTGGGGAGCAGCCAGAAGAAATGGCTACAAATGCTTAGTTACTCACAGTTTCTATGGCCAAACTGTCGTAAGCCATCAGTATCAATGAAAACTTGGCAGCAGCAGTAGGGAGAATCAGAATATGTCCACAAAATGCTGTTCGTTTGGTTTTTCTGGACTTCCTTAAGTGAGCTTCAATTCTTTCTTCCTTCCAGATGTATATTATTTCATTCCAGAATATATGAGAATTTTTTCCTCTACAGAAGAAAATAATACAAGAAGATTACATAAACAAAACAGTGCTGACTTTGCCACTGCCTTTTCCTGAAACATTTTCTGTGGAATGGTGTTCTCCACAGACTTATATATTCACATTTATAGTGTATCTGCATAGCTAGTATTTCTCCTGCACTCCCAGATTTTAAACTCTTCTTTGGTTCTTCTGCATTCTGTCATCCAGTCTCCTTGTCTGTAGGTTAAAATATTTTATTTTTCAGAATAAAAATATGTCTTTCTACTAGATAAAGAAAAATAATATAAATTTAATGAATTAACCACATTACTTCTGTTATGAACTTCTTTAGTTAAACTGTTCATGTTCATAAACCTCTATTGCTTATGAATCCTTGATACAAGTGGATGCAATCAGAGCTAGTCATTGCTGCACTGATAATTTTAGCACTTCAGCTTAAAAAAAAACCTGATTATAATGATCAGTCTCTTGGAGTTTGTTTTATAATTTCTGATCCTTTTGTTTTAACACTCTGTATGGCTCTAATAAGATAAAAGGAATGCCTACTTTAAATAGAAAACCATGTTTTCTGCTTTCTTCCTTTCAGAAACTGAAACTCCTCCAATGTATGACAGATAATTGAATAATGAAAATGCTGTACTCATTTTTAACTGAAAAAAAAACCCCAACTCTTGCAGAGCAATTCAATCTGGGAAGTCTGAAAGATAAGAGGAGCTGTTATGCAGCATTTAGATAAGGTCCTTCCCAGTGCTTTGCAATCAGACAAAATTTCTACTTGTTTTATTAGAAGTTTGAAGGAGGCTAAAGTACTTTGATACTGAAAGCTCTTACATATGAAAGGCACGGACGTGAGAAGGAAGGATACTTATTTAACAAGAAAAGCACCTCACGAGGAACCCAAATGGAAAAGATAAAATTCATGGAGAAGCAGATCTACTGTGACCTTTGTGTAATTCCCTGAGTTTGAAAAATGTCTTGAGACCATAACTTACATAGATTACTTTAGTAGATAACCCAATTGATCAGCGATACCTGCACAATGAACTACACTGAGCTGAAAAATTCCAATATCATAGCGGAATGTTGGTATTTCCATAGACATATTGTGACAGTTTACCTGCTGAAAAAGGTGTTTATAGTAAACAAATATTTATCTAGTTGTATTGGCTTCAATAAGAACTGCTGTAGATCCAGGTTTTTTAAATTGGAATTTGCTGATGGTAGTTTTTTAAAATTTGATCCAGAAAAAGCTAAAATATCATAGTAGACTGAAAATAAAATATTATTTTGTTTTCTTTCTGAGTTTATGTTCTTTTTATGTTCTTTTCCAATCATTACATGACATCTGAGCAGCAATAACTCCTACTGACATGTCACAATAACTGAAGTGTTCTGTTAGCCATACTCTCTTTGCAAAACCAACACAAGCAGTTGAATATCATCTTCAGATCCGAAGACAAGAAGATTTATTTGGAAATATGCCTCCTGTGTCTGCCGTAATGAAGACACTGCAACAGGGACACCCTCAGCCTCTTTGTATTGATTCACCAAACTCCTGCTATTTGCCATCTTGCTTTAATGATTTCAAAGAAAACCTAAAACACAGACTAAAGAAGTGCTTTAAAACAGGTTTCTTTCTTGCAGTAAAAGCAGACCATTCTCATACTCCCATTTCATTTCATCTTCCCTGAGTTACCTCATACAATTGGCTGGAAGTGAGTGCAGTGAGACGTATTTCTGTAACTTACCGTGTTACAAATGTATGAGAGATGCCTTTTAGCTTATTTTACCACACAGGTTTTTCCATTGATGAGTTCACCCTTTTGACAGTGTGCTGGCAGAAATTAGAAAGCAATAGATCTCAACGAGGATAGGGGGGGAAGAAAAAAAGAAGTGGAAAAGGGAGGTTTCAAAGCAGCTTCTCAATTTAAGACAAGCAGCCAAAGCAGAAAGCTCAAGTGTTGAAGAGACTGAGGTGCAGAAGGCCTGACTCAACAGGTAAGATGGAAAACTGCTCCAACTGCAGCAAGAATTTCCCAAATCCCAGGAGGTTTGCAGAGCAGTCAGCAGCTGTGGTAGCATAACTCAGAAGTAGCTGGCTTTGGGACAAGTAAGTGGAGCCATAGCAGCCAGGGGCTCAACTGGGCTAGAATGACTGTGTGTGAGGGGATGTTACAAACGATATCTGGGAATTGGGCTTTGCTAAAATTCTTCTCTTCTTTTGTTGCTATTATTTTCAAGCTTGTCCATTCCCCGATTCAATTCAGCCATGTAGTGAAACCATAGTTTGACCATCACTTAGACAGGAGTTTCAGCTCCTTTCATTTTTAATTAAAAAAATTAGGCGAGACAAGATCCAAATTAAGCAGACTGGTGCAGGCTCAAGACCATTTCTTGAGAAAAAAAATTTGTAATCCTACATGCTTCTGAATAAGCACACATCCATAAATCTTCAAAACACTCAGGATGGAATACTTCACAACATAAGCATACAAAGTAGGTAATTACTGGCTTGCTCACTCTTCTTGCCATTCTGCAATTTTCATTTCACTTTGCCAAAATGCCTGGCAGGGAAATATGGAATAAGAATGACAAAGAAAACAAACTTGAAGTGCCACCCTCAACAAGTTAGAAAGACATTAAGGATAGTTTTAATGATATTTTCTGGAATGACTGCAGTGTCAAAGCATATTGAAAGAAATTTATGAAGAGCTGCAGAATAGGCACATAATAGACACTCAAATCCCTAAACTTCGCAATGTGCAAGCTTATAATTAGGAGAGTGCTACATAATAAACAGCAAGTAAGCCAGAATAATCACAAGGGGAATAACAAAATGAATACTAAAGCAGGGAACCCAAAGCTATCTGAACACTGAAAAATATCATGAATGCAAAACAGTCTGTGTCTAACCAAATACCTAAAAACCTATTTATTACCAAACTGGGCAGAGAGGGGAAAGGATGGTGTAAAAACAACATCCTTGTTACAAACTTCTCCAACTGGGATGATATTAGTATATAGGCACTACATGAGATGTTTCAAAAAAGACACTTCAGAAAAAAAAAAAAAAGAGTTAAATCACCTATAATCAATTGTTTAAAATAAAATTTGAGGTCTCCTGACAGCCAAAATACTTTAACCAAACACATTTTAACCAAAATACTTTAACATTAACCTGATACATTAACTAGAACAATAAGGTTTATTTTCCCTATGGAGATGCACTGAAAGTCTTTTGCTGTGACTCACTTGATCATAGGCATCCAGACCATGCAGAGAAAGAGCCTGCATCAATAACAGTTTCAGCGCCCTTTCTCTAACCAGTATCAATTCACCTCCTTTGCATTCTTCTTTACTAATATTTTAAGTTCCTAATTACTGTACCTAAAATAATTAGCTGTAGAAGTGTTCTACCTTCCCAAACACGGAGTGTTCTCCTTCCCTTTGCCCGGTTAATAAAGGCCTCATTAAATCTAATTTCACAAGGAATTTACTACTTGAGTAGTAAAATTCACATCAGTTGGGATCCGTCCTGAAGAAGCACACAGGTAGTTACATTAATTGCTGCACTTGTCACAGGAAACAAAACTTTAACCAGTAATGAAAAACAAGTGAGTTTAAACTGATGGATTTTCATGGGGGAGTTCTTTATAGAACAGAAGTCCTTGCACTTCACCCAGCAGCAGTGTTGAAGCCTGACATTGAACCTTTGGGAGCCTGTGAGTGCAGGGAGCCAATGACCTGGCAAATTCATCCTGGAACTCTACAAAGTGATGGCATCAGCAATACAGCAAGAAGGAAGAAAATGAGGTGAAAGAGAAGGACAAGATGCAAAGGCTATAGTTTAATTAGGCTGCAGCTTCATTAAATCTGGGATCATTTCTCAGCAGTAAATTGTTCCACCCACGATTGCCCCAACCTATTTGAGAGGGTGCTCATCACGCTGCTGACATGGTGGCAATCCTTCAGTCCCTCCTTGGCTAAAAATCTAAGGAGAGCTGATCACTGTTATTTGTGACCCTGTGACCTCACAGAAAATAAGTATTTTAATCCCCTTCACCCTTCTCCTCACAGCCCTTTTCCAACCTGGCTTATCAGATAACCAAGCCCTTGTGGTTCTTCTTCTACTGCGGATACAGTTGGAAAAAAAATCAAAGCAGAGCAAAACAAAGAAACAGTCTCCTAAGAAGAGAAAATTCCCCTTTGCTCACTTTCAATCTCCAGCAGAGCACAGCAGTCCTCAGTGTGCATTATCAAACACACAAACAGCAAGGTTGCTTCTGGTCACTTTTGCCGTGTCTCAGGTGAAAAGATGAGAGGAAATCAACTCAAGTTGCACCAGGGGAGGTTCAGATTAGATATACAAAAACAAATTTCACTGGAAGAATGGTTTAGCACTGGAATAATTACCCAGGAAGATGGTGGGGTCACTGTCTCTGGAAGAGTTCAAGGGGCATCTGGATATGGCACTTGGGGATGTGGTTTTGGGGTGTTTATAGTAGTGCTGGGTTGATGGTTGGGCTAGATGACGTTGAAGGTCTCTGGAGACTCCTAAATATTTTCCTGTCTATTGTTTAAAGCTAGATGATAAATTAAATGTTAGAGTTCTATATTTTTGACAATGCATTATTTCTATGAAATGGAAAGTCAGAACAGAAAATAAAACACTATACTCAACAATATTGATCAGAATAAATTATGCATGACTCATTCTGAATAACTTCTATAACCCAATATTCTCATCTTCCTGGTGGAAATAAATTAATTATAACACTAGGAGCCATTGTACAAAGGTTAAAAACAGGCATGCATGCATTCATCTACAGAAAACGAAAAAGTTTAGGTTAATGAAATGTCTGAGGAAGAGTCTTACTAATTAGCAGGTTCACAGCATTCTTCACAGCTATATTTTAGAGATGCCAAACTGTAATATATTAACGCTGTAGGCAAAATCTACATCTCCATCTTGAAAATCATTTCAAGCTTATTTTATTCAATCTTCGATCTTTCTTCTAGTGATTTGTATGCCTGAAAGCACTATCTCTTCTTCACAGTCTTGCATGACACAGAAACCAAGTGCAATGTTTATGGCCCTGTAGATAATGGGGTAAAACTACTGAAAGAGCTCTTGTTATATTTATTTTTTAGAATGGATTGCATTTTCAAAATTTCATTAACATTGTACCTCATGTAGGTAAGTGTTTATAGATTTTTTTTCCCCTTCGTTGGCTTTAGATTTGACATTGATATTATCACTTTTTTGGGGGGTGGGAGTTGGGTAGGGAGGGGGCTGATCCAAGCTCATTGTATCAGGAGGAATTTTTTCACTAACTCTGCCGAATACTTCAAGACCTAGTAAACAAAAAAGAAGCACAGTACCTTGCAACTTAAGAAATGTGGAGCTTTCTGCATAACCTGCAGAGAAGGCATGGAGTGAGGAGCATTGGCTCTAGCAATGACCCTGCTCCAGTCCTTTAATTACAACCCAAAAGCCATTCAGGAGTAGATATTGTAATGCTTAATTTTCGTCTCTTTTCAGCCTTTGTGCTTTGAAGAGTGTCGATAATGTTACTGTATATTGGGATTGTTTCTCTGTGCTGTGTGTGTTTCTGTTTGCAGTGTTTATATTTCTTTAAACACCACAGTTACTCTGACACTGAGCACCACATTTAAGAAGCAAGCAGTAAAGCAGTCTTTGTGGTCCTGTTGGTTGTTTTTTTGGGGAGGAAGAGTTGCTGCTGGAGGGAGGTGCAAGGATGGGTGAGTTGCCAGACTCGCAGGCAGTTCCAGCGATAGGGACTCCTTGTTCTGTGCTTGAGTGGGCAGGGGAAGGAGGAGCTCACTGCTGAGCCAAGTTTGGGTGGCATGGCTCCCAGAAAAAAGTGGAGAGATGCACTTTTTCAGCTGACAGACAGCTCAGGATCCAGCTCTGACTTTAAAACCCACGCATCTGAACTTGAATGAACCCCATCTGCCTCAGCCTGGGGTGGAACTATGTCTATCAATGAAGTCCCCCCAGTTTTCAGCAATTCTAAGTTCTTTTCCCAGGTAACACCATCCAGAAACCTCCCTCTTTTACCGTGGGCATGTTCCAGACCTTGTTTTTGTCATTATTTTGACTGTCTCCTTCTGAAAGGCTTCCTTGGTTTTCCTTTATTTCTCTCACTTTACGCAGCTGATCAGGTTGATGATTTGTGCTCTTTTCCAGGCCTGTTCTTTAAGACTTGTCACCTCTGTCCTTGTGGTAGTTACCATGTCCTCAAAGCTGTGAGCTTCCTAATCTATCCCAGTAAAGGTGACACACTTTAGCTGGAGCAATTGAAACACTTTGACACCAACCTGTACACTGAGGTAGATGGAGCTGTAATGACATTTGCAGAAAAGGCAGATGAATTTCACTGGATATAAATCAGAATAAGCCCTTCACTTGATAGAGCTAAACATGTCACAATTATATATTTACTATATTTATTTGAAAACTATTTCTGGTTTAAGATTTTTTAAAAGTAATCTTTCCACAATAAGGACACATGATTTCAAAGTATTTGGCTGACCAGAACAGTCTTTCTCCTCTCTTTGTCCAGAAAAGAAGGAATGCAAAAATGAGAAAGTAAAAAAAAAAAAAATTTAATATAGCTATTGATAAGTAATGGATTAAGGATCCTAGTGACAGGTTAACAATAACATCTGTGAGGGGGGAAAATTTTGTTGTGTTGTGTTTATTGGTAATAAATTCAATTTATTCAATTCAATTTATTACCAATAAAATTAATTTATTAGTAAAATGCAGGGCAGTGACCAAGCAGCTTTGGTGGGCACCTGGCACCCAGCTGGGGTCAACCCACCACACATACACCTACAGAGACAAGCATACAAGTCTGCTACCTCCAACCAGGCTCAGAAAGAAACATCTTAACTAACAGAAAGAGTCCTACTGTTCCTGGAAAATTTCCAGTTTATATGTGTCTCTTCAATACTGTGGACCTACCAGGAACCCATGTGTTTTGCTAGTCAAAACATTGGGAAATATCCAAAATTCAGCTATCTTGAAGTACAGTAATGTGCTGTATGTTTGTTTCTTAATGGGAACAATGGCATAATATACATATTATACACAAACTAAATATTTTATGATGGTTTTAAGTACTAAAATAATCTTTAATCTCTGAGCAAAAAATCACTTAATTGCTTGAGACTGCAATTAGGTAGGCTTCCGTTAAAGTGCTTAATTCTTATCTTAAGCAATCACTTAAATCACTGGAATTTAACTGCTTTGCTGAATCAAGATCTAAAAACATCATTAGCTGAGGCTGAGTCCTCACTCAGCCCAGAGTCTAGACCCAAATTCCCAGCCTTGATATTCGCCTGGCCTGGCCTCCCATTCAGAGTTCCTGCTCCATAGTCCAGCCCTACCAGGAGCCAATTTACTCGCAAGGAGACACAGCCACAGGGTTACTCTTTCCCCTCAGGAAAAAGAAATTTAAAAAAAAACAAACCCTCATTTCATAATGTCTTTATCAGTTTAAAAATTATGTTCATTCAAATTTTGGCACTTTCTCCACTGCAGTGACAAATTCACTGGAATTGGTACAGATTAGTTGTAGCTGGAGCCTACTGACAGCAATGAGTTCTGTAGGAAACCAGTGCAGTCTGCCAATTGTTTATGACATAAATTTCACTATTTGAAACAGTCTTCATGAACTACATATTGTATTTGAATAAATACTGAGACAGATTGATATGATTAAGAATACATTAATAAAGCATCATTCATTTAATTTTCTAGTTCTTTGTTCGTTCTTAATCTAAAGATTGGCTTACTTCTCTGCAATATTTAAGCAAGCATCTTTTGTCCTTAATACCCAAAGTATTCAAAGTTCATTTCTCTTTAACTACAAATAAAACTAAAAAGAAGGATGATTTCATTTCCCTTTGTTGACTCATCTTACAATCACTTCTAACCCTATTGTCTGAACATAACAGGAAAAAAATAATTCTACAAAGCCAGGCCTATGTCCTTTGAAGATAGCACAAAAGAGAAGCATTCTTCTTGTGATCAAGTTTTGTGCATGTTCCAGTTTCCTTAACAAGGTTAACCCCACAGTGGCATGCATAACTCTAGTGAAAGGAATAATTTCAGATGTTTTCTCTATGTTGTTGGTTTATAGTTTATGTGAAAAGGCTGCCCTCTTCTGACAATTTTTCAGTTTCTTCTGAAATCTTGACACATTTTTCTAATCTCCATTTATGGTTTCTCCTTTGTTTCTCTGTACGTTGTACCAGTAGGGCCATTATCCCTACTCCTTGTGCTCATATTCAGAATGATAAGACATAGAAATGAGAATGTTAAATACACTATGCAATTAATGTGTAAACTTCATGTATTTGATAAATATGATAAAAATCACCACCTCTCCATACTCAGTCAAGCAGGAAGAAAGTGGATGTCTCGTGGTTTAAGCTGTCATAGAAATATTAACTGCCACAGTGTCACACTCCCACTTTTTAAACAGGTGTCATCTTCCCATTTTTCAGACACACCCATTGTATGGATCTCTTTATCCACAGCACCTTGGCAGTGCCTGCATGAGCCTTTTAGCCTGAATCCTGATTTACCACATCCGAGTTTGCATTGCACACTGGTCTCACAATAGGCAGAGTGAGTTGCTTTCAAATGAAATTAAATAGAAAGGTGCTTTCCAGGAGCACACCTAATGCACTTTTATCAGTGCTGGGGAGTCAGCTCTTACATTCCTACACTACACAGAAGGATGAAAGGGCTGAAAATAAAATTGGATTTTGATGCCACAGCGCAGAGCCTCCTTGGCAGCTGCAGTAAATGCAGAGCTCTGTGGCACCACAACTTCTTACCTTGTAAGAAAGCACAGGTATTTCACTTGGAATTGACAACTGAACACAGAAATTTAGGAGTTACACATTGACCATTTGGTAGTAAAATTGTATTAACAGCCCCTGAAGTAAGGCCTGTGATCCAGGAGTCCCTCTCCCACTAAGTAATCCTAGTGCTGGGCTATCCCTGTGCTTTCTCTGTCCCAATGAGCCTCAGTTCCATTCTGGATAAGCTCAGAAGAAACCTTGGAAACTTTAAAGTGGAAAAACGAGATACCAGCTGATGGCTGTCAGTGGCAGCTGTCAAGGTGACTGAATATATATAGAAGGTGGCTAAGAATATAAGAAGGTGACGGTGGACTTACCCTGTTTTAGTGCCTCTTTAGGACCCCATGTCTGAATCCTTCCTTCCTGACTCGTATCAGCTGTACAGTATTGACCCATCACTTTCCATCTGGACATTAATGCCTCATGTGATTATTAATTAACCTGAAATGCTCCTTCAGAAGTAACCTATAACTCTATTTACAAAACTTGCATTAAAAGGGGAGATGTTTTTACAGTGTTTTCTTCTTCTTAAAAAGATACCCGACCTCCTTTCAGCATCTCCTTATTAAATTGCTTTCCACTTAGCTGCATAGAAACTTAGCCCTTAATTCCACCATCATATATCTGCACTTCACCTTACATAAATAAGTAATTCCAATGTGTAATCAATCCTTATCTGAGGCAGAGATCATAAACCACAGTCTTAACTCCACATAGCATCACTGAAATCAATAAAGCCATCCCAAATTAAACTAGCAAATGGTCTTTTCCTAGATATCTTTGATCTCGACCATTTCAGCCTATCATGAATTAAGATAGTGATGTAGCAAACATCTCCTGTCTTATATCTGTTGTCTTTCAGCCAAGTAAGCTCCTGCTTGCTCCAGTGACTCCGAGCACTCAATGAGTTTCTTGACACATCCCCACTGTCATGTCATTCCAAACAGTATAGTTAAAAGATTAATTTATCAAATACTAAATAGGTCTTAACAAACACAGGAAAAACAAGTTTGTATGAGCTTTTTAAACCTACCAGTTAACAATTTAATATGCATGTGACTAAACACTAAATATAAATACTGCATGAAATCTCCCAAGCTTGTTGCATTTGATGGAACCAACTTGAGAGTTCATTACTGCAAGTGCACACTAATGAGATCCCTTTGGTACCACCACAATTCAGTGGTTAATTACAGAGCCTACATTAACTCATGGGATATATCTTTCTTCCCATGTATAGAGATTCTCCCTTAGTGTTTAGCAGACTAGATATAAGCAGATTTTTTAAAAATTTAACAAAATTATCATCACAAATTGGGAAGTGTTTCCTGACTGGATAGTTTTCCATTTTACAGGTGAGAAAATCAAAGCCCAATGGCATCACTAGGCAACCCAGCAGCTCTTATTGCCAAATATTGAACCAAGAGAAAACTGGAGCATTTAGGGCAATTATATAAGGCAAACATTTATTTTCAAATCAAACTGGTCTGAAATTACCTAATTCACCATTTAAGATTTTCTTAAAGGGATGTGATTTGGTGTTTTCAGCCCCTTCTGAATCTCCCCAATGATGCCTTATATTAAAATGAAGAATGTTAGTGGATATTTTGCACTCTGACAGTGAATGCACGAGAAACCTGCAACGAGTCCAGCCTCTCTCCAGATCTGATGCAGAAGTTTGCTCCACTGAGCCACCATCAGCACTTTATTCAGAACAGGGAACTCCCTGGAAGATTTTCATTTACTGCCTGCCTGTGGCATCCTCTGCTGAGTCTGAGGAAGATGACACAATTAGTACAAAGTAGCATGTGGCAGCGAGCCACAGAAAGCACTGCATTTCCAAACAATTACAGCCCATTTTGTTGGTGCTGGGAGACACAAGGCTACAGTCCAAGTGCTCAGCCACTTGAGAAGTGCAATTATGTGCTGGAAATGCACTGCCTGGAACAGTCCCTCTTACGAAATGGAAATTACCAACTAAAATTGGAAATTAGGAAAATAAAGTTTCTTTCTGTCTCATGCTGTTTATTGGAACCTCCTTATAAACCCTGCTGCTTCTTTCCTTTTTACCCAACGCTTATGAAAATCAAGGCAAAAAAATCGCTATTCCTGTCCCACATATTTTATTAGGATGTTTAAAATGTGTGAAAATATCATCCCCTTTATAAAATATTACCATTCCCTTATCACACCACTGAGTAACACTTAGTCATGTCTGTATGCCTTCCTGTATCAACAGGGAAAACAGAAAAAATTTAGGAAGGTATCTCATTCTGATATATTTCTATGCCTGAACATCCATGTCACACACTGAAAGATTCTAATTCCAGACATTTGAAATCTAGTCTCAGGTTTCTGTGCTTTTTTTAAAGGGATATAAGCAGCAAGTATTTGGAAGCAAGGTGATGAAAGAAAGGAGACTCAGAGACCTGTTAAGGTCAGACTAGGGTAAGTGAGAGAAAGACTGGACAAAAACTTGCATAATGAAACAGAATAATAGCAGTTTCAAAAAACAGAAAAGAGGAGAAATTAAAAATAAAAAACAATCAAAAAACCCATCCCTTCATACACATGCATGTAAGCAGATGAAAATGTATTTTCCTGTGTATCTTCTAATGACTCCCTCAAAGGAAAAGAACAAATAATTATATAGTAAAATGCTAAATCTGAGAAAGACACCACTTGACTATACCTATGGTAATTGCCTACAGTAATGTAATTACTATTTCTATAGAATTAGGTTGGGTTTTTTTTAAGAGTCAATCCATAAGCATCTCTGTCCATGAGCCTCCATATTTTTGGTTTGCCTAGGCATGTAAAAGCACGTGCAATGGCTGGGTCAGAGCTTTGCATGGGCTGACCAGCATGCTGGAACTGTGTCCCACACCTTAGGACACTATATCCCATCTTCCTTATAACCCAGCTCGACTTGAAACAAAACTTACTGTTCATAGGTGTGGACATCCCACTCCACTGACATTCAGATGACATTGGTTAATAGGGTCAGTGAAGCACTGCTGTCAAGCCTAAGAAATGCTTGACATAGGAAAGAAGGGAAATGGACAATGTGCATAGGATGCATTTGCATGAGAAACCAGCATTAAACACATGAAACAACCTTACAGAAGGAAAATACACCATCTGTGCTCCAATCAGTTCCATCAGGAAAGGCACTGTGGGACAAGAAAACATTTTTTTCTGAACTGGAGGAGGAGATCCTTATGTATTCCTGCTCACATCCCAATAGGTGGAATGCTGTCATCAGTCTCAACCCGAGCAGCAGCTCTAATTCCAAGAGGCCCAAACAGAAACAAAATGAAAATATGTTTATTTCACCTCGAAGTTATTCTCTTCAGAATAGACTTTAGAATTACTTCATATCTGAAACAACACTGCCCTGTCCATAGCTTTCATAAAATAAAAATCTGAATGTTTTTAATAACATCCATGTACGATGAGCATAAAGCTAACAGATCTAAATTGGAAAATTTACAAATATGCTCACAAATATTATTGTTCCACTTCTCACCCTGAGACATTATATAAAGAGAAAATGTGAATTCATTTATCCAGTGAACACAGCATAGCAAAACTGTTGTGTATGAGATCTGTAGATCACATGTACAGTATATTAAATTCACTTAGTAGACAGATCATTATGTTTCCATGTAAAAGCCATTACAAATAATAAATATTTAAATATACGTATGACAAATAACATGCCAGGATTATGCAGATAATTCATATTTAATTCAGTAGTTGTCTCATTGCTAACAAATAGTAATGAACAAACCACTGCATGTTCTCCACCATGATACATTTACTTTACTCAAATAATTTCCCAAATACATACATGTCTGAACTTTTCAATTAATTTCAGCCTAAGGCACTCAGAGCAAGTAATGCATATTATCAGGTAGACTCCTGAAAATAAATCTAGCTTATCTCATTTCCTTTCTCACTGCAGTCTTTATCCTGAGGAAGCATCAAAATGTCACTGCTGTAAGAGAAATTAGGTTAGCAGTAGCTCTCTCTTCATGCACCCCTCTCAGAGCAAGGGATGGGTTTGAAGGTCAGTTCGGTGTTCTCCACCAGAACAAAATCATATCTGCACAGCTGCAGCCTACAAAAGCAGAAAAGGAAAAATTACACAACAGAAAAAGTTAACTTTAACAGGAAAAATATTCCAGTATTTGAATTATTAAACCTCCAGTATTTACCACTTCTCTGAGACTGTACTCAGGACAAGAAGTGTCTCCTTGTCTAAGTTTATGCCCTATTTTATGCATTCCTAGAGGAGCTTTGCCAGACTGAAAAACAACCAGACATCAGCCGGATGGTGCAAAGTGGCAAGAGCAAGTGCCTCACACCAGTCTGAAGTACAAAAATGCAGAATCTCATCCATTACAGCTATTAATCTGCATTCAAATTAACTCTTTAGCAGCATGACCCAAAATCTGCACAATTTCTGTTAACACAGCACCTAAATTTAGAGTTCCCTAGGTGGGAAAATCTCTCTGCTTTTATTTCACAGAGCAAAGTAGAAAACCACATCATAATGTTTTGTCTTTCACTTGCAATGACAGCATGTGTAAGAAAGTTTAATGCAAGAGAGCAATTTGTCTTCTAAACACTTGGAAAACTCACAGCAGCCTAATACTATGTGAACGCATAAAAAGGTCACAAAGGCAGCCACATATACATGAAAATCTTACTTTCTGAGGTCAAAATAAAATGCCTTTTAGGGCAGAGGCAGGTCACAGTCTGCTCCTCATGCACTACTGTAACCTGTGGGGAGAGCTGGTCCGAACAGGCAAATGACTGCCACACCCTTCGATGGCATCTCCACAGCACACAGGCTATGACACTTATTTTATTTAAAATTATCTTCTCTATTGCTCTGCACTCACAGGTGTGGCTATACCACACAATTCACCTCAGCCTGGGAAGCAGAATACAGTGAAACAGCTAAAGGACAAAGCCTGTGAGAGAACTTCCCAGCAGGTGCTTCTGTTGTTGCCCATTCGTGTGAGATTTCTAACCAGTCAAGGCTCCACATCTCTGGATGTGAAAGGACTGTGAGCTCTCTATTTAAAAATATGACACCTTTTAAGATCGCCACAAAGTTAAGATAGTTGTTTTATGACTAAGAAGATCAAGACAAATTCCAGTGTTCTGTAAAATGCAAAGCATAAAATTTCATCCAGTCCTTCATCAACAATTTGTTTTGATTTGAATTCCATGTTTCACTATTATAGTATTTTTGTAGTATTATATATATCTAACCACAGGGGACAAAATACCTAGCCAAACCATAAGGTTGAATTCTAGAAATAAAAGCTTATGTTTTCCAACATATTGTATCTCATTTGAAGTGAAATCCATCTCAGCTTGTGATTATTGAGTAACAGGAATGCCTCACAGGAGAGTAGCCCTGAGCAGGGAGCAGGTTCACCAACAAAGAGCAAAACATAAATAATGTTTTTGTTAGGTAAGGCTTTCTTAACCCCTTGCCCCATATGGCTTCTCTGCTGTCTACTAAAAAGCATGAGTGTGCCACATTTTCTTTTTTGGCAGAGGTATTTACAAGGTCATCTTTTTATTACCTCTGTTCTTCTTGTGGTCAAGAAACCCCGAAGGTGTCTGGGCTAAGTATCTTTGAGATATTCACCTTCCACTTTAAATGAGTTTGAATTCACTGACAGGTTCATAAGCTTTTTGGGATAACTGACACCGGGACACGCACAAGTTAGCAAAGCTTTCTGGTTTTATGGATGAAGAGAAATTATTTATCTCAGGGATCAGAAGAAGAGTATGAAAATTATGTACCTTTCAGCACTCCCATATTCACACACCATCTGTGTGAATAGTGGACCAGCCCAGCAGACAATTGTCAGTGATATTACCCAAACTCCCACATTTTGCTACTAACCCAGACCTGGGGAGACTGAGACTCCTATTGTCTTTTATCCCTGCATCTGTCCCCTGCTTTTTATCTACTACTTTGCGATGAATAATTTAAATATTTTTAATGTGGTTTCTAGTTGATTATCCTCTATTAAAGTAATTGTTGTAATTATATGTAAATAAGGTAAATATAGGTAGTTATAATTACAATGAGCAATTATGTAATTATGCCAACCAACAGTGTTGTAACATCTGCATGTGAATTACCTCCACATGCTGATTCAATACAGTATTTTTCACCGTTCTCTGAAAGTATCTAACATGCCTCTACAGCTGCAATCTGACAGGGCTCCACATGGAGGACTTTAGTGTACCCTATATTGTGTGTATTATAGTGCATCCTATATGCTTTTAAACTTTCAAGAGTCAGACTAACAGGAATGCAAACTCAAACCCAATAAGGGATGTTCACTGAAAATCTTTCTTGTTTGTTAGCTACATCATTATCTGAGAAAGTCCCAAGTGCTGACAGGCTTGCATGAAATATATCTTCTGATTTATCACCATTGGGCTGAGAAAAAAAATTGGAATATGATTTAGAAGTTTTCACCCTCTCTCATCACCAAATGCTTTTAAATAAAATCATGCCAGTTCACCTGAGAGCTTGAGACTTACGGCCTTCAACAAGTTAATAAAGTAAAAGATATGTACATTCTGGCATACTATTTTAATTACTGAGTGTTTTGTCTCTTCCTAAGTCTCTCCCATCCATCTTTCTTGGTAAATACAAAATAGTAGATTAATTTAAGAAGTTTTCACAATTTTTGCAAAGCATCATACAAAATTCCTACTAAGCTATTATTATACACCATATAACAAGTCCTCAAATGTTATATCTCAAAAAAATATACTGACTTAAGACTTAGTAAGTATTGTAATATTATTCTCACTCATTGCGCATTTGATATTACTTATTTGATAAGCATTTTTAGGTTTTTATTTTAAATTCTGACTTTCTTGAATCTGCCATTCATGAGAAACAAATTGACAACTCTCAAATAAAGTACTCTCACTACTCCTATATATTTCTTACCTATCCCATGTATTATGTTCTTTTCACAAGATGCAAATGCAACATTTAATTGCTAGTGTTACTGTACAAGTAAATTTGGAGATTTAAAACAGAACATATGGTAATAATGCTGAAATATTTTAAACCAGAAATAATAAATTGAAGCTTAGTAATTACAGTTAAATACAAACAAAAAAACAAAAAAACAAAAAAAAAAAACAAACAAAAAAAAAAAAGGCAGTCTGGTGTAAGTCTAAGATCAGACTGTGTTCTGGCCTTATCTTCAGCAACAAGAACAAAAAAGCTATTCCAGTCACACAAGATGCTGAAGTGCTCCATTCTATACCTGAGTATAAAAAGCTGTATACAGACATGAGTAAAATCAGAAAAGTGCTTAATAATATTTATTTTATGGAGGAGAAGTTTTCCAGGCAGGTATAAGTCAGGCTGGTCCTTGAAAGCATATCTGTGACACACAGCACATGTGACACATCCATGTACAAAGTGCTCTGCACTAAATGTTAATGTACACAGCAGCTCTTCCACGTGACAAATTTGATCATCAGTTGGATGAGAAGAATATTCATGCACTTAGGAATATGCAATTAAAATAATATCATGCAGGGAAATACAAGTTACTGAGAAAACATCCTGAGCAGCTTAGTTGATACCCAGATGTGATATATGACCAACACTCACCTTTTTGGATGATTGAGGGATTTCAGCTTCATCTGAAGAATCCTAAGCTTGTGTTTTGGGCCTATTAAAGTCTTCGTAGAAAAGGTCAAGGAAATTTTTGCTATTTTTTCAATGTCTCGGTGAAATCCAGTTAGTATTTTGACTCTTTTATATTGCTGAAATGTTGAAGCTTCACTAAAGAAAAATATTTTTAGTCAGGCTTTTGTTAGCTAAGTAATATTCATTATTGCTAAGCATTACTATTAAGCTGGGGAATCTTGTGAGATATATCAACTTTGAGCAAGGACAGCTAGAAATGGATTCAAACCAGGATCGTGCAAGGACCTGGAAAAGGATCATTTCAGTGTGAGGGCATTGCCTCTGACACTAAGCCACATCCAGGAAAAGTCGCCACGGCCAAGTCTTAACAAACTCAGCATACTTTTACAAGTTATCAAGTTAAAAGGTTTAGGAAACTCAGAAGATTAGTCCTATAAAATGATTAAAAAGATTTAAAGACAAAGCACAACATACCTATTCATTGGTGACTCTACTGTGTTTCCAGCATAGTCTGTTATTTTAACTTGAATGAAACCTCTCCTCATGCTTTTATTCCAGGTAGTAATGTCCAGTAAGTAGTTATACACTGCAAAAAGAAATAGGAAATCATAAGAATCAAAGAATGACCTCGACAGGAAACAGTTGTTATTATCACCCTGCTAAAAGTATTCACTGGTTGATGATGGGAATAGTGACTCTTTACTTTTATGCTGCCAGTTCAAAGGAGAATAAAAAGCTGACCTGCTCCTGACCTGCCCTGTGCCCTCAGAAACCTTGACCTGGCCTTCTGTAGCCATCACCAGTATTGGAACCACACACCTTTACTGCTCCCATAGTCAAGACACCAATTAAAACTTTCCTCTTTTTTTGAAATGTTGCTTATTATCATTCTCTCCTAGAAGACCAGGCCTCATATGAGGCCTTGTCTTGCTCAAGCTTATAATTTCACTTCTTTTTAAGACCTCCTGTTCATTTCTATTTCCCCAGGTTTCCAAATATCTAAGAATTAAGGCTTTAATTAATAAATACACTCTTTTCCAGACTGGTTTGTTTTTCTTCTTGATTTTGCATATTTTCCTTCTCACTGGTTTTGCATATTTTCCCTTAAATTTATGCTGTCATTACAATATTGCTTATTCTGCTCCATGTGCCTCCTCCTACGTCTTTTCTCCCTTCTACCACCACCAGAGAGGGGCAGGGGAGAGCAGTAGCAACAGGTTTGGGTTGAGCTGAAAGACACTGGGAAGAGGAGTTATTTCATGTAAATTTTATATTAAAAAAATTACGTAAAATCCATCACTTCATTCAACTCTCCTCAACCCTTTGGAAGAGACAGTGACATCAGCAAGCATGACTAGGACCATGTGTCCCTGGTCACAAAACTTGCCAAGATGATGGCAAAAACCTAATGGGAAAACCTAATTTCACATGAGTTCCCTGTAAGGCTGTCCCCATACCGCAAACCAAAGAACCTTAAACATAACTAATTAGAAGTGTGTGTTACTCTAGTTCAGGAGGGTAAAGTCTTTCAACACAAACAGAAATCGGATGAGAATCTAAACTGGACCTATGTGGGTAGGAAGATATCTAAACTGTTGCAGCTGAATCCCATGCATGAGAGCTCATTCCCACAGAGTATAACCCTGAAGCAGTCAATTGAGTTTTCCCTTCACTGTTTTATTCCTTGGAAGACGTGGAGCAGCTCTAGTTGACTACTGCAGGGTGATCTGCTCCTGGAGTGTCTCTTTTTTGTCCCCAACCAAGGGCAGCCTCTGCTTGCCAGTCCTGCTCTCTGAAAACGGCAGCACTGATCCCATCTCAGCAGGTTCTATCAATCCAGCTTTTGCCCTCCCACTTGATTCTCACTTTCTGTCTTCCTTTTTCCTCTTGGCAGTCCATCCCATTACTTTAAAAGTGACAGTTCTTTCCCAGTTAACACAGTATTACTTTCTCTTCTGCCATCATCATTTTTCTTCTTCCTCCAGTCTTTGAACTGACCCTTAGCTCATGGTTTTTTACACCAATTTACACAGTGGCTAACACTAACTTGCTCCTTCTAACAAGATTTCACTCCAGATCAGTTAAAAAATAACAATCACAAATTTTTATAAGGAGGTTTTATGTATGTATTTAGTCACTCACTGCAGAACGGGTCTTGGTCTGAGGTATCAAAATAAGCTTTCGTTGATGAACTATTTGGAATCAACAGTTTTTTCCATCTATCAGCATGATAACCTGAAATCCAAAGTTCAAATATTTCATTTCAGACATTTAGCAAAATTGTGATACATATATAATTACACAAAAGAATCTCACACGGTGATAAATCTGGCTTTAATTTTCTTAAATATGCTCTGAGAAAAAAACTGAGTAGAAAAATGAAGGAATCCCCTGAGTATAACAGACTGTAGTATGCAAGTATTTCATTCCTCTAATATATTAGTATCACCAAAATTGTCATCATGTAATAGCTATCTATTTTGTCTAGATACTAACTCCAAAAAGTAGTGCTTACAGACTCTTGCAGAGGTATTAAAAACAAATCCAAGAAAGTAGTCCACATATTTACAGGGAGCACTTAAATAACAGCTTTCCTTTCTTCCTTTTGAACCATTAAATATTTTCAAATTCTTTAGTCTATTTGTAGACATTGTTTAATGAAATCTATGATACTCTGCAGAGCTGTCACTGCAAGGCAGGAAGAGGGAAAGTTTGCAGCAAGAGGATGCTGCTTCTCCACACACTTCCCTGAGTCAGCTGCTGGCTGGGGAAATATTTCTCCACCTCTACCTTGGGCATTCCATCCAAGTGCATCAGGCATGGCTAATAACCATGCCAGGAAAGTCCTGGAGTCTTTCTGTCCTACTATAAGGTCCCATTAGGGTTGGATTTTATCATAAAATAGCACACAGATCTGTCTATGTTTTTTCTTCTAAAGCTGATCCAACTAATATAGGATGCACATCCCAGCATAAGGGTGCAAAAAAAGACAAGATACAAATTGAAATTTAACTTTTAATTGTGTATTTTTAAAATTTCATTTGCAAGAAAACCCTGCCAACTCGGAAATACTCACACTACTGTAGCTCTTTTCAAACTGTCCCCAGATCCTCTCTAAAAGCAATAAAACTAAACTAAAATCCCCTCCAAATGAAAGCTTGATTCCAAAGGAAGAGCCAGAGAGAAATCATGAAGTTGCTGCAAACATTATTACTCTTAAATCCACAGGTACTCTAGAGATTGTAATACACTCTTAAAGCCTAAAGTGATGAGCTAAGTACTAGCAGTTTCTCTCTACAAACGGGAAACACTGAATCCATTCCAGACTGGAAAGCATAAAGACCAAAGATTAGGAACACTCAGCACCTGTGCCTAACAGAGATAACAATAAAACAGACAAAACCATGAACTTTAAACCACTTTAATGGTAGTACTTTGACTTCCCAGGAAATCTTACCCAGCTCAGAACAGATATGGTAACACTTACCCAGTACAGGGCAGGACATTGACTGGAAAGTATCACAATCAACACATTTTCCTCTCTTATACTCCAAGTAAGAGTCACAGGGATATGCTATTATGTCACACTCGCTTTTCAAAGATGATAAGAAGAGGAAGACAGATCTTTGATGGTCACATTTAAAATACTGAAGTCCTTCAGGGAAGACAAAAAAAAAAAGAAATATAGAAAAAAATGTAATAATTTTTATTAATTTAAAAAAAGTGTGGTAGAAGTAGAATCATAGATGGTTTGGGTTGGAAGGGACCTTAAACATCATCTTTTTCCAAATTACATTCTATTAAATTTAACCTTTTTTAATTTGGTCTCAAACTCTTTTCTCATTAAATAAAGAGATTTTTATTTACCACTGAATATTGTTTTTGGACAACCAGGCTGATCCGTTCCTCCATTTGGATAGAAATCAATGGTTCCTAAAGGCTTCTTGAAACCTAGTGCTAAAGTAAAAACATCATGAATGAAAAAAACCATAAACAGAATTATTAAGGCAATTATTTATAATTACATTCATTACAAAAATCATGGAGGTCTTAAAGACAATTTTTTCAATTATACCATTCTTTTTGTACCATAAATTAAAGTCATACTATGAGGTAAAAGTCAAGGTTTTTTATTCTTTTTAAGAAAATTATACATATGTAAAATGTTGTACACAAATGTATACAAATTTGTGTAAGATTCCTATTGCTGCAAAAGGGAAAAGGAGAAGCAGCTGCAGCTGAGATATTATTTACATAAATAAATGTATAAAATCCATGTTCTCTCCAGAAACCAAAATTCTTTCACAATGCAACTTTCATTACAGTAAGATTTTCCATTTTTTGCATGACATTGGATTCTGAAGTACCCTAATATTAGCAGTAAATCAAAGTAGGAAAATCTGTCCTATAAAAGTAAGAAAAATTCCATGAGTAAAATTTAATTCAGTCTGACCTACCTTCCTTTTTACCACACATTGTCTTTATTCACATAACTAGAACATTACAAAATTGGTATTTTACAGCCTCACATATAAATTTGTATTGTAAAAGACTTAATTTTTAATATTATTGAAGAAACTGATACGAAACTACACAAATAATGGGACAAATGTGGTATGAAAGGTTTACTTATGGTTTTGAGGAAAAAATTAAACCAGAGATTAAAGCATAGATGAAGCAGACTTTACAATGTTCTTCTTTTTAACCTTACAGCAACATGATTTAGGATTTTAAGCAATGGCTCTGTGGTGTATTAAGTTGATACAGCAGAGACTGTCTGTCCCAGAAGGGATTAAATCAGTGGTAATGAAGTGCTTACAACCTCTGTGTTCATACACACTTGCATAGCAAAAGAAAGTTCATGGCAACACAAAATAAACTCCTGCAGCACTGTTTGGGTGTTACTGAATTAGCTCATCCCTTCTCTTTTGCTTTCCTGCCTTTCCTCAAGCTGAAATGGTCAAGTCAAGGCTATGCCATTACCATCAATATCTGAATGGATTACATCCACAAACTGTGCATCCGTAGGGTCCAGTCTCCGCTCTGGTGGCTCTTTAGTGAACGAAGGGCCTGCTGGGTCCAGACCTAAATAAAAATAACATTAGCATTATAAATCCTGGGCTCCTTCTACAGATATATAAAAGACCAACATTATTCAGCAGTGATTCTTCATTTTCCTGATGTTAAAATAAAAAAAAAAAAAAATCACAATTTTTCTTTTCAATTTGCTAAGCAAGGCAGATTCCTACAACAAGACTGATCAACCCATATCTATGAATTTCCTCTCTCCCTAACTAGATGTGCTCATCTCCTGTTTATTCAGATGAATATAAGCCAACAGTATTAGGGATCAAATCAGGAGAATTCATTGTGTGTTTTTCCCCAGAAAATACCATACCTATCATACACTTCATAAAACCAAAATGCACAGTATAACTGCTCTCACCACAAGAGCACAACTAGTCAAAAATTCAGGTAGAATATAATTTAACTTAAGTGTAGCCCTCAATTTTCATTCGAGACACTAGAGGTAACCAGGATGGAAAACTTGATCTGTAATTTATGTCCTGAAGGCAGACTTTCCCAATTTCCCGAACTGCTATCAGGGATATATTTTTCCTCACGTATGTCATTAAATATTCAGTTCTCGTTTGTCAATGTTTCAGTGCTCTGACAACAATACAAGGTACAACAGAATATGTGTACCAGGATTAAATGCCTTACCTGTAATTCTGCCAAGTCTGCCATTGTACTTCTGGCCAACAAAACCAGCTATATGAGCCCCAAGGCTAACTCCAATAATGTGCATAGAGTCAAGAGAAGCTCCATCCACCTATCAGGGAAAAAAACACCAAAGCCACTCACACACACTCTTACTGAACAGAAATCGATAGGCTGATTTAGTTTTCACTTTTTGTCAGTACTCTAAGTTATATTTCTAACTTTCTAACTCGAAAAACAAATGAAAATTATGAAGTTCCTTTCAGTTTGCAATTCTGTGTTAGCTGAAGTGTAGTAATTATGAAATCTTTTAACTAGAAAAATGTAAAAAGGAAGCTTGAGTCACATTTCTCTTGAAATGTAACACTATTTAGAAAGGCAGCAGGGAAGAGGAAGACCTTTATCAGATATAAGAAAGATGAACCAAAACTATGAACTAGGAAGAAAAATATTCTCCTGCTTTATCCTTCCAACAAAATAAATTAAAACCATAATACCATTAACAAATATCTATGCCACACAACTCCTGAATAATGGTGCCAAATGCACACCTTAAAATGCCCATTCTACAAAGCAGGCAGTATTCAAAAAAAAACCCAACCAAAACCTACTGAAGAACTCTGAAACAGTATCAGCAGACCTGGTTGGAATGCCTGCAAAATGATGGGATGACACAGGATCTGAAATATTAATATGTCTCAAAATGAATTAACAAAGGCCTCACAACAGCTTGTAAGTGTGAAAGTCATAGCTGGGGGACACTACAGACCCCCCTCCCACCACTTTCATGATTCACACACACTATCACTGTTTGCCAGGCAGATCTGTGATCTGTAAGCAGCAATTAATCTCATTTCTGCATAAAAAAATAGAAATAGATTTGTGAAATAGACTTTTTTAACCCACTCCAGATTGGAGACTCTTCTTATAGTCCTATTATTTTTTTTTTAATTCCATAACAATAAATCTGCTGTTATAATTACAAATTGTTATCACTATATCTAGTCCCAGAGGACAGACTCTGATAGGCTTTCTCTCCTTTCCCCTCAGCCTTTCTCAAAATGTTGGATGTTCTTCCCAAATTTCACATTAATATTTTCTTACTGCACAGCATTCAAAATTTTGGAGAATGGCTGCAAAATAAGTGGTGAGAAAAGACAAAAATTCAAGTGACAAATCAGACAATGACATAAATGACACCATATCATGTTTTGTTCATTTGGTAAATCAATAAATCTAAGGCCCAGTTAAGACCACTGGCATCAACTACTGTTTCAGCAACTGCCTCTAGAGAAAAGAAATTTACACCATTTTGGAATTAATATTTATATCTTTGCCAGTGGTTTATTTCTCATTTGATATCTTTCTTTATGGCAGATTAATAGTAAAAAGAGCAATGCAACGCCCTTGCAAAATGTGAATGCTGCACGCTATTTGAACATCTCTCCCTTCACTTCCCCATTGGTGCATTTACTCTTTCCAGAAGACCTAAAACTTCCAGCTGGTTCAAGAAATCAGATACACTTTCAGGCACATTTCAGTGAAAGGGAAGTAAGAACTCAGGTGAAATAAAAGATATGCAGTAATGACTGCATGTGATTTTATATTGTTCACTGGACTTCTCTTTAGACATATATGAAAAATCTATTCCCACCCAAACCATGCTCTTTACACTTATTCAGAACAGATGCAATGCTCTGCCTTACCAGCATCTGGTCAACATAATTCTTCAGTATTTCTGCAACTTTTCTGCAGTTTTCCACAGCAGTTATGTAATTCACAGTTGTAGCACCGCGATTCCAATCAACTATGATGAGATTAATATCCTCTGAAGACAGTAAAAGCTCCTTCATGTCCCCCAGCCATGCCGGAGGAGATCCCGTTGGTCTGAAGCCATGGACAACAAAGACAATTTTCTTGGTTGTATTAAGGTATTTAGATGCAGTAACATTGTGTTCAATGAGTCTCTCAGAACAATCTCGATTTTCCCTTGTGTATAGGAGCAGCTGAACACGGAGTTCTGTTCCAGACAAAGCATTGCCTATGTTAAGATCTGTAAATTCGGGACATTTTTTCTGCTCATCTGAAAAAGATGAAAATGGTAAGACAGTCATTTGGTCAGTCAGACTACCTGAAATACCACCTCTTCACTTTTCTTTCCTTTTTTTTCTACTGAAAGTGAAGAACTTCCATTTTCTTCACTCTTGAGCTCTGGGATGTGGTGTCAAAATGTGCACTGAACAACAAGGAGCCACAGTTTAACCAATGACTCTGCAGATACCACTATCCTCCTCTGAACCCTTCAAATACAAAATTATCCTAATTTTTCCTGAAGATTGTATTTTCTCCTTATAGCTACTAACTGGTAGTCAGTGTTGATAAGATCTTTTACTTCGCCATCAAACTTAGGTTCTCAGAATTTTTTCACAACAAGTGTGTGTTGTGTAAACAGGAAGGCTGTGGTTGTTTCTTTCTCTTTGGGCCAGGGTGGCAGTGCTGCCAATCCTTAGACCTTATTTATTGGATCTAGCAATAAGAAATAGCTGCCTGACAATACGAGGATGATCCAGAGCCCTTCCTAGCTCTGGATCACCGTAAGGGCACCATTACCAAGAAACAAAGAAAGAAAAAACAAAGGATCTTCTTCTGTGTTTGAAAAAATAAGAATCTAAGGTCAGCGTACACAATGGCACAAGAAAAACTGTAGGATTCAGCATTTCTATCAGTACTTGGACATTTAGGATGTAGCAAGTTAAAAGCTGGTCAAAAAAAGCATAGGGATTTTCAAAAGAGACTAAAGACATTGAATTTTTCCCATGTCTGGTTATCAACAAAAAAAGTTCACACTTTAAAAAGTGTATTTTTGCCGCTGAGGTCATATTGTGTGGATAAACCACTTCAGCACTCTGGGCAGAATGCCAACACCTGTCACAGTTCTTTCATGGCCTTTTCACCTTTGCTATGGTGTCAGCTGGTCTTTGGCCAAAGAAATCTGGGCCCATCTCTTGACTTCTAGTGGGCTGTGTTACTTTACACTTTTGTCTGCCTTGTACTCGATGGCACCTTTCCCAGCTCATCATTAAAAACTTTGCAAAAGTGAGAAGAGAAATAGTACCTACTTAGTTCCTTAAAAATAATATAAAAAATAACCTGAATTTCTCAGATTTTCTGAGTCATAAGAGAAGCAGTTCTAGCTCTTCTCCTTTTCCCAGAGAGCAGTGAGCGGGCAGAACCAAATCCACCACATCTGAGAGATGGACAGCAAGCCTGCTTCCCTTTATAAAGCTGCAAAGGGCAAGTTTATGTGGCTAAAAAGTATCTGAAATATGTGTTCCATACTACAGTTTAGATCTAAGCAAAGATAAACAATGTGAATTGTGACACTTCAGGTGCAGTAATGACACAGTAAAGACACCAAAGACACTGATTCACTAATTTAGGGAACTAGACCAATCACCTCTAATGCCAAACCATGTATCTACAAGGACTAGATTGGTCACCTCTGGACTGGACATCACCAAAAAAAAAAAAAAAGGATATAGTCCAAACCAGATCAGGCTTGAAGCTACAGTGTTAAAAATAACCTGAAACTCCCTACTGCAAACTGACCAGTCAAAAGTTTCATGCCTAGCATCATGTTATAACAGTGACTGCAATTATTACATAGAGAAAAAGAAAGAATTATATTTCAAAATAAATATCATTGTTCTCCTCGTTTAAATGCTGAATAATATAAGTAACTTCTACTGAGATTACTGGACAGGTTATTAACTAACTAGCGATACAGGAAGGCAACTCATTTCATCGCTTGGACTTATCCAAGAAGTTCTGAAACTGAGAACCGTTCAGCTGCAGTCGAATTGAATTTAATGAAAATATAATAAAGAACCTGGTAAAAGGTCATGCATGTGATGTTAACAATATGAATCCCATTTGATCTCTAGTTTACATATATTTATATACTATGATAAAACTGGAATATTAATTATATTACATGAACTTCATCTACAAAGCAAAAATAAAAAACAGTCATTCAATTATGGTTTCAAAGGTACACATGAAATTCTCCATTTTGCCTGATGTGATCATTAAATCCAAGTTTAATCGCTGATCCTTAAAATTCACTCCTTTCTATCTAACATATAATAAATTCATGCTAAGATATTGCAGAGTATCCCTTTAAATATTTTGATTTTTTAAAATAATTTGATTGGTAGAAATAAAAATTATTTCTTCTAGAACCAGCGGAATAACAGTGAGATAAACCAGACACAGTCTGTTCCATGGGAGTGAGAAATCTATCACAAGGAAATTATTTTAACTGACAAACCTATTTACTAGCTGGCAAATGTCAAAGGGAAGCAACTTGTTTACTCTTGGCTGTGAAATGACAGAAGTTATTCTTTCAAAAGTAAATAGAGGAAAAAATGAAATGATGATGTCTTTACTGTGGAATTAGATAAGTACTACAAATAGATTTATAGATGTAATACTTTGAATTGTTTAGCGAGGAGTCATTGGGGGAAGTTTTTCAAACTCCTGTTTCTCATTGAATACTGGAAGCAGTACCCCACTGCCCTTTGTGCACTCTTGGACTACTCACGCTCTTCTGTACAATCAAAACATACACGTAGGCGTTGGGCTGTTAGACATGCAGTTTAAGTTAATATATAATTTCAACTTTCTTGTGCGCATTTTTAAGCATTTTAAGTAATGTCTGTGGTTGAAAAGGGGAAAATCTTAAGTGCACGCTCTCTTTTTTGTAACTAAATTTTACTGTTTAAAAGTGTAACACATAACTCGGAAAATCTGGCCACCTATCAAATCAGCAACAGCCAATAAACTCTCATTAGTATATTAAGACTATTCCATGATTACGTCTACTTTGTACAAAGTGCACATACCTGAGTCTCTGGGCAAAGTACAGCCAGAGATAAAGTATCAGGCTTGGTTCTATTTACTTTAAAATGAAAACTTACGTCTCAGTTTCAAAGTTATTGAATTTTCTTTACTAGTCATCTGCTCAATTAGGCATAATTCATAATATTTAATCTTAATCTTTTGGCCAATTTAGATGAAGGAATATCCATTTTTTTAATGTTTGATTAAAGCCAAGATTCTACATCGCCAGTAAGCTAATGGTTCTTACCTGATTTCACCCAGTAAATCAAATAGATGAAGAAACACAATTTCAGCATGTGGAAGTGCAGAAAAAACAAAATGTAATATCCACAGACAAGTGTCAATTTGAGTGTTTCCTTACGCTAGGTTTCTAACACAACTGAACAACACCAATGAAGTGAGTGAGTAGGAAGCAGAAAGTGAAGCTGTAGTCAAGCTTCTGCAATTTATGACTCCTCCTATTGAGTGACTTCAGTAGGTAGGGCTTTGAGGTTGGGACTGATTTTTAACCTATTTCCCTCTCTGGCTATCAGCAGATTTACACGTAAGCATGTGATGTTATATATTATTGACAACTCCTGCATACGTGGAATTTAGGAAGTGAGGTAACCAGTGATGCATCCCATTAGAGATCCACAGTGTGGGGGCTTTAAGTGTGTCACTGAACTGCAATTAGGGGCGCTGAGAAGGGCAAAAGGAACTTAGAACAAAAAGTCATTCTGGTGACAGAAGGATCTTCCCATAAGAACTTGAAAATAATTCTGAGAACTGTGTCTCCAGAGATTATTTTTGCATAAAATTATAATCTGAGTTTTTCTGAGGATTCATTCTCTAATCTAAATTCTGAGAAGGTCTGCTAAAGCCTCTCTGGAAGAGAGATGGAGCTTAGAGTCCCACAAACCTCACCCAGACATTGATTTGCTGTGTGCTTTTTAACCTCATTCCCTCTGTATCCCAGCTACAAAACAAATGAAGAAATATTTATTTTTATGAAGCTCTTTTATTTACAAATCACTTCACTGGGTAAATACAGGAGTACAGACTACAGGTTTTTTAAATCTGTGGTGAGGCAGAGGCAGATAAGCCCTGCATTATTCATGTGTGAAGTGTGGATGCTCAGTTTGCCCATATCTGTGTCCCAATTATTTCCAGTGCTGGAGAAAGAAAAACATACCATAACCATTCAAATATGAAGCAAATGCATCCTAGGAATGTTTTTTGCATAGTGTATCCTTTACAGTGCTTCTAAACACAAGGTCTAGGTCTCCCTTGTTTCCTTTCACTACAGTTAAGGGGGGGTGTGTGTGTGTGTGTATCTGTTTCGTTACTTAATTTTGAGTGATCAGTCTCTTCAGCGTCATGAATCTGAGCAGCTCATCAAAGCTGTACTGCACAAGTGTTTGCAGCAGATAGCCTTTAGGAGGTGTCTTCAAAGGCTTTTCCGCTTTGAATGCAGTCACAAGGAGGAAAAGATGCAGTATGTCTGCTGATACGAAAATCAGCTCAGCTCAACAAGTGACCTTTAATTAATTTTTTGCTTCCATTTCTCAAATATGTCACTCTCTTTGGCATTCACTATGGCAGCTCTTCTAAATCCTTTGCATTCTCTTGTCATCTCAAATCTTTGACACTTTGTCCAGCTATTACTGTAAAAGCACAGCTTTACTGATATCACATATTGCTTAGAGCAAGTAATGGTATAGTGTCAGTCTGGCTTTTCCCTCTCCCTACTTTTAAATCTAATTTATTGTTACAACAAAAACTTAGTGCACCCAAGAAACCTCCAGTCAGGGAGCCTCAGCATGCACTCCGCATACAGTACCCATTCATACACAAGTTAAAGCATGGAGAGATCAACACCACTAAAATCAAACTGGTAGCAGTCCCAGTAAAACATTCACTGGGTTTATCCAAGAGCCAATCACCTGATATTAGAATAAAATTCTACATATGTACTTTCACATGTGCCTAATGCCACTAGTTGGGAATAAACTTCTAACATTTGTCCTTTTATGCAGAAACAGGGAAAAGAAAGGAAATTTTACATTCTTTCTTGAACTGAAAACTGAAATAAGCCCATTTTACAGTAATGTTGATATAACCCCCTGTGAAATGGCTTCAAAGCCCTCTGGAATCAGTGTTGGGAAAGGACTCCCATACCAAATCAACTCCCAGAAAGTTTTGTGTTATTAATCAGGATGTTGAACTGGGGTGAACTCATGTTCGTGTCGTATGACAAGGGAACTGTGGTCACCAACAGTGGCACTTGTGCTTCCCAGAAATCCATAAATCTCAACTCCTGTTACTGGTTACACTGTAGGTTCTACTGACAGCCCACTGTCAGGTAAATCATTCCTGGTGACTCCGAGTTTCAAGTACACTCACAAACAGATGCAACACCTCAAAGTTCAGCCATTCCCCATCCCGCTTTGCTGTGTTGTTGTTATTCCCACTCATTATGCCTTGTGCTTTTCCCACAAGGATACGCTCCTTCTCACACTAAAACTCAGAGTTATCTGCTTCAAAATTGCCTTATGCAAACCAGTGGGGGAGGCTGGCACTGCCTCTTAAGGATTTGACTGTCCCCCATAGCACTCAGGACTGTCAGAGTAGCACCTGATGATTGAACCCTGAGACTTTTACAGGAGCCCACAGACTGCCAGCCATTAAAAAACTCTCAAGACTGGACAAGTATTCAAGCTGAAAAAAATGACTAAAAGATTAATTTTATTACAGTACAAGATTCTTATGATTTACAGGAAAGAGAATGGCACTGTTACAATTCAGTTTACCCCCAGAAGTTTTTGATAAAATAGCATCTGAAAACATTATAGTGTGGTTTTCAAGATTAAGATCAGATTCTTACACAAGCCTTGATATGCTGATCTGTGGTCACATGCAAATTGTATTTCCCCTTCTAATCTTCTCACTACCCCCAGGGATTCCGTAGTGTTGGGAAATCCCTTTCTCAGAACAACTCTCATTTCTCTTACAACTCAAGCCTCTTCCACAGAAAAATTCTTCTCTAACCGCTAAGCTTAAGAGCACCGCTCCCTTTCAGGCAAGAGGAAATCCCACCAGGCTTTTGCAATGTAGTATGTTTAACTATGAAAATAAGCTGTCTAAAGACTGCAAACAGAAAAACTATGACTGGACGAAATTTGAGACTTACCACCTTCTACACAGATGTTTGCAATTCCTGTAAATTGATAATCCCTTCCTAAACAGACTTTACAAGTTGGTAACTAATCCTCCATTAGAAAATATGTGTGCTGAGGCAATGCACACCATTTATGCTTTGGAAAACAAATTCTTTAATGATTACTTTTCACACTGTTGTCATCAGGATGACTTCTAAAAATGTACTCCTTTGTAAAATAACACTTCATACTCTGAATGCTGAATATGTGTACATGATTGAAACCTGTTTGTAGCAACCATGCAGCTGTGGCTTATAAGGCAGGTGGAACTCCAGATTGAAAGACAGCAATCATACTCCACTAATTTTTATTGGGAAGCGAACAACATCCAACACTGTATATGTGTACTTTGAGTAACTGTCACAATGCTTTCCTATGCTGATGAGGGCAGCACATGGGGAGTGAAGTTTCTCAGCCCAATTTTGCTATAATTGTGTGGTTTCCCACTAGGTATTCACTGCTCATTTTCAGTTTCACACAGAGGAGAAGGAAATATCATGTGGCACACACACTTCTTCCTGGGGCCATGTTTCTGTGCCATGCACGCTTCCACTGTGAGGCTTGACAACATCAACCTTTTCCTTCTCTCAGCAGGGGAAACCCAGGAAAGAAACACTGAACTGAGCATCTGAAAATGTTGAAATGTCATGCAAGCACCATGACATGGCCACCAGTTGCCCCACCATGCCACTCTGTGCTCTGTCCCCCCCCGTGTCCTTCAGCACACCCACAGAGTGTGCACCCCCTCACACGTCACTTTTCTGACCTATTTCTTTTTCCAACTATACTAGAGTATAGTTGATCAGCTTGGAGTAAAGTAGATCAGCTTGATTTTCAAACATTCTGTGTTATTCTATAGTTTGTCAGTCTTTTAATTGTCTAAGCCATAATGCATGCAAAATTAAACTCTTCAGAACTTTCACAGTGTTAATAACTCAAGTTTCTGTTTCTCTAGAAGTACCATTTTCTACCATGGCAGCACATGATAGTCCATCAGATCAACAATTTCCTTACCAGCAGATGCTTCCACCAGTGCCTTCAGATTTATCCTTTTCTCCTAGCCAGAATCGAGGTGCAAATGTTAAGATTGCGCAGAGTTCTCCTGAATTGGCCCTGCCACATTCAAGTGAACGCGAAGGGCACCAGGTGATGAAAGACCCTCTGAAAGAGCGAAAAAATGGCAAAATTGTGAAAATTACACACGAAGCGCCAAAGATAACAAAGGCGATGAAGAGAGCGTTGCCAGAACCACAGGAAGTAAAAAAAAAGGCACGTTAATACTGGATAAATGGATTCATCTTTTTTTGTTTGGTTGGTTTTGCGTTCTTCGTTGGTTTTTCCATTATTTTTATGTGAGAGAAATGTTCATCTTTGAACTTCATGAAGGAAGGAAAATTCAAGATTCCTCTTAGTTTTGAAATGTGTTATGCACAAACAGCTACAGAATCACAGAGTATGCCGAGTCAGAAGGGACCCATCAGGACCACCGAGTCCAACTCTGGGCCCTGCCCAGGACACCCCAAGAGGGACACCATGTGCCTGAGAGCATTGTCCAAACACTTCTTGAGCTCTGTCAGGTTTGGTGCTGTGACCTGTGAGGCTGTTCAGTGCCCGGCCACCCTCTGGGTGAAGAATCTTTTCCTGATATCCAAACTAAGCCTCCCCCGACACCGCCCTGTTCCCTCGGGTGCTGTCCCTGGTCCGCTCCCGAGGGGCCGGGGCCGGTGAACAGGACAGGGCCCGCGGGAGCGGCCCGGGGCAGGCTGAGGGGAGGTAGCGGCGGCGGCGCCGCCCTCCCTTTCCCTTGCTTTCCCTCCCTTTCCCTCCCCTTCCCTCCCCCGGCGGGCTGTGCCGGAGCCATGGCCGCCTCCCGAGGGCCGTGGCGGGGCCGCTACGAGCCGCTGGGTCCCGGCACGGAGGTGACGGGGCCGGGCAGGAGGGAGGAGGAGGGAGGAGGGCTCTCGGCGGGGCTCCGGGCGGCTGCGGGACGCCGCTGCCTCCCACGGCCGCCTCCGAGCCGCCGGGATTCTGGGCTGGGTGCCTGCCGGTCTGTCCCCTGAAAACGCAGCCGATGAGGCCTGGGGTTATCCTTTGCGTGGATAAGGAGGGAATAATCTCCAGGTCGCAGATGGAGACAGGAGCGGGGTTTAAGCCGGGGATGGGCAGGACCGTGAGTGTCCCTCCACAGCCGAGCTGTGAGGGCGCGTAGAGGCGCGGGCAGCTGTGTTCCTCAGGAAAGGGGGACATACATCTTTATCGCGTGTTTGCAGTCATTTGTCGCATTGTCATGTAATCGTTCGGCATTTTACTGAAAGCACAGCAAAAATTGTTGTGGAAAACGACAGAGAAGCCCCGGTTGTGCCGGTGGGTGTTTCACGGCACCTGCTGGAAAAGGCAGGGATTGTTTTAAGGAGGCACTGAGACAGGAGCAGAACTCACTCCCTCCTTGGGTGTGCTGCAGTCACTCTTGGGCGTGGGTACACATTCCTCGGGCACTGCGGGAGAGTTCGTGTTTGTTTGCTTTTGTTACTCTTATCTCCAATGCCTGATGACATTGGCGGCAGTGCACAAGATTCATTCTCTCTCGTTTATGTGCACGGCACATGTTAGCAGTGCTTTGTTTCTTAGGGTGTTCTGAAAGGAGCCTGCTGTTCTTTAGGTATTAGCAGGTGGTAATTTCCAAAAACTATGTTATCAAACGGGGGGGGGAAATTTAAACCCCGCGGGATTTTAACTGTCAAAGATTTAAGGAAGCCAGTTAAGTTGTTTTATTAATTCGTGAGACTGTGGACCTCTTTCATTCTTGGTATCTTATGTTAGAGTCTATTGGTGGGAGAAGGTGACAGGCAAAAAAAAAGTTTATATATAGGTCTTTTGATACTTCAGAATTAAATATAATCAAAAATTACATGTTTAGTAAGGAAAACACAAACACCAATAAGAACTTAATTCTTTCAAGTGTCATTGATACTTTTTCCTTTGTTCTTTTTTAAACAGAAGCGCAACACTGAAGAGAATGCTTCTTTCTTCAGTAAATTAACATATTCCTGGTTTAGCAGGTGAGATTTTATTAAACTGCTTGTGGCTGTTCATTGATGCTCACAGAATTGTAGACTGTGCGCTTTCGTTCCACAGCATCATTCTGACTTGAGCCTGACCCTGAGAGTGCTGCACAAAAATCAAGGTTTGCAACATTTAGAGACCGTATTCAAATATTTTCTGGAGTATTGTTTCTAGATCTTCAGGAACAAATATTCAGTACTACATGTAAGGTGTTTTCCAGGTAACCAATTTCATGCCTATTTTCTTACATCTTTTATAGCAGGCTACAAGTTGCTATTGTATCTCACCTGCTCACATACACCAGGAACTCCAGCTTCTTGGGAAATTTTCCGCCAAAAAAATAGGAACTGAAAGTTCAACTCTATCAAGTCTTGCAACTTCCTGTCACTTAATATGTTTAATGCTATTTCTGACAATTTTGTGTGTTATGTCGTGTGACCGTTACTAATTTTTAACTTTTTTTTGCTTTGAAAAATTATTTCAGTCAGATATACAGACTTCAAAAACCTAAAAGTGGGGAAAAAATGTGAAAAGTGTATAGTATATTTTTCAATAAAGAAATACATGATCAGAAATGTAGACCAGTTCCTCAGAGGTTGTTGTTTAGATGTGACAATCTGCTTGGGCTCTCCTTATTTCGGGTGAATTTCAGTGTAGTGAAGGTAACTGAGTATATCCCACTATTTAGTCTGTAGCTTTTATGGGATCACATCTATTACTTTGATTACAGAGTTTATTTATATACACTAGATTATACCATTAGCTTTTTGAGTTGGCAGTCCTGCTCTTTTTGCCTGTTGTATTTCAGGCTGTCTAAATTAATTTATTTCTTTCAGAGTGATATCTCTAGGCTACAAGAAGCCATTGGAAAGGGATGACTTGTTTGAACTCAATGCAGATGATTCACCATACACTGTGTGTCCTAACTTTGAAAAGCAGTGGAGAAAAGAAGTCCAGAAGTCTGCCACAGGATTAATGGTAGCTATAATTCGGACAATAGGCAATATCCTTTTCTAAAGTTGAGTCTAGAAGCTGGAGAAGATTTAAAAAATCTGGTTGTTTATTGAACAGCCTACATTTTGTAGGACACAGAGGTTCCTCGGTGTTGGGGTCAGTGATCTCTGTCTGGTGTGGCTGTAGGATTTTTCCACAAAGTGTTTAAATTCAAACTTAGACACCTGGTTACATTTCAGCATTTCAAGTGATAAGGAATTTACTATGCCTGGTACAGAATCTACAGTGACTTTTACTTGGTGATGAATTAACGTTTTGTCAAAACTGTCCAACTCTTCCAGCTCTTCTCTCTGATTTGTCTGTTTCCCTTGTCTTTTCTTTGCATTTATAATCTGCATTTCAGGTAGGGAGAGAAGTCTATTATCAGTTTTTCTGTCCATCATCACTATGATGATTAAGAAAGTCTCTTTTTTTTTAATGTCTTTTAAGACTCTTTGCAATTGTTTGAGCTAAATTCAAACTGAAAAAATTGTTACTTGACAACTGAAAATATCTTGAAATAATAGAACGGTTATTCAACCTTTAATATAAAGTTGCCTTAAGCCTGCTATAAATGAGAATGCATTTATATTGAAGCTTATCTCTGTTTTTTTCTGACACATTTTGTTTTGACCTGTGATCATAATTTGAGGATTAAAGTATATTGTAATTAAATTCATGGATGATAGGAGCAACCCTAGGAATTATATTTATCCTTTCCTGAATAACTGTTAGTCAGGCTAAATAGAACCAGACTTCATTTCTTACTCCAAAGCTTTTCTTTTATCTGTAGAAAATGTTCTTTTTCAGATGATAGTACACTGATGGCTTTAGATGGACATTTTAATATTACATATTTTGTATTTTAAATGTGGGTGAAGTTCAAAAATACTTTTTCTCTTAATTCTCTATATATTTTTGTAACCTTGCAGGCTTCTTGCATCCAAAGAGTGCTGTTTAAGACAACAAGTTTCCATAAACCGTCTTTGATTTTACCATTATGGCAAACATTTAAATATTTATTGATTAAAGCTGCATTGCTTAAAGTTACAGTTGACATTCTGGCTTTTTTGAGTCCACAAATAATGAAGTAAGTTTTTAATGTGCTTCATTTCTTGTTCAAAGAGCAGTATTAATAATAAAGCTAAAGGGTTAGCAGTACTGAAACCAAACCAAGCAACAGTTTAGATGTGTATAAGATTTTACCCTCCCTCCCCTTGATTAGCTGAAAATGATCTAATGAGGGAAAGCTCAAAGGAATCAGGAATTTCATAGCTAAAAGGCTGAGACAAAACCAGTAAAAGTTCCACAATATTGTATGTAAGTATTTGATATATAAATACAAAATCAAGTGCTAGGAAAAATGGACTAAAAAAGATACTTAGCTTTCCTGCTGTTATGTCAGGTTTTTTTCCATCTCTACTTTTAAAAACTCATATAAATGTATAATATTTAATGGTATTTAATGGAAGATTGCGATGACTCTGTTATCATATTGCTGTGACCATGAGGGTGTTAGAAGTGGCTTTTAAAAATCGTGCTTACCACAGACATGTTAAAGAGATGATCAAATACCTGAGTGTTTATGAAGACGAGTTAATCAATAGAATTATTGTTAACCTCCAAACTATACTCTGAATCAGTGTAATCCTGATCAAAATGGGTAACCATAAAATCTGTTTGAAGACATCATGGTTGATTGTTATTTAAGATAATTTTTCACTAACACAAAAATCAGAATTTTCCTATAGATTTTTTTTTCTCTCTTGCGCTTGTGGTTGGTAGTTACAGCATTTCCAAATACAAATATATATATATATATATTTTAATTTATCTTTTATGAAATTCTTTTATTCATTTGTACTCCATTGTTAGAGAAGTTAGCAGTAGCACATTCATGTCTAGATTTGTGTTCTAAGCTTCTAAGCTAACAGGTTGGAAAACACAGATAAAATGTATTGTTCTTACTTAACATCGTATTTCATTGTGATCTTTCACCGTATCTGAACCCAAAATAGACTCAATTAAACAAGTTGCCAGAGTCTTAGCTGATCAAGTGTTTATTTTTGGTTGTTGATTTAATGAACAGAAGTTAAAATTCATTTTCTTTCATTTTCAGAGCAATGATAATGGCCAGTGAAAACCAGCCTAGTTCATATGGGAGTGGCTGTGGCTGTGCGATTGCCCTGTTTTTTGTAGTTCTCTCACAAACTCTTCTCCATCAGTTGTACCAACGGAACAACATTCTTACTGCATTCAAAATCAAGACTGCAGTTGTTGGCCTGATCTACAAAAAGGTAATCCTGTGTTCCTCTGCTTCTCTTTGGAAACAAAACCTAAAATACACACACAGTGTCACAAGACTTACTTAGCCTGATCAAAACACAGGGTGTTGCACACTGGTGACAGGCCAACAGACTGATGTTGTATTTTGGTGATTATTTATTTATAATAATTCGGAATTTCAGCAGCATTTCTCTTGTAAGACTGTAATCCTGAAATTAAGTACTTTTTGTCAGCCACCTGTACATTCATAATGTTGGAAATATACGTAGAAACTAGACTCTTTCTATTTTGATTTTGGGTTAATTTCCCAAATTTACTGAATTAGGTGGGGACACTGTTTGGGTTGGATGTCTGGGAAAAAGCAAGGTTTATATAGGATTGCTGTTTTTACTATGCAGCAGTAGTGAATAGGAGAAGCTGAATTTTGCCACTGTGTCTCTTTCAGAGGTTACAATTTCCCATGATTTTAGTGAAACTGCTTTTGAGTTCAATACCCAGTAGTTTCATTGTTTTCCAGATGTTTAAAAGATGCCTAACCACTGTGGAAATCTATCTGTAAATTATCCCACCTTTAATAAAATATGGTGAGGCAGCAGCATTCTTAGCTACAGGAAATGTGAGTGCTAATAACCTACAAGTGAAAGTAGCTGTCTGACCTATAAAAATGTTTTCTATCATCCTAATATGTAGCGTATGAGGTGATAAAGAGTTGCAAGTCTGTTTCACCATGCTCAGTTTTGCCCTAATTGTTGTCCTTTTAGCAATCCAGGTTGCTGATTTTTGTGGCCTCTGTATTTTCTGATTTCAGGCCTTAACTCTAGCAAATTCCTCACGGCAACAATATACAACTGGGCAGATTGTCAACCTGATGTCAGCAGATGCTCAGCAGCTCCTGGAGCTCACTATCAACATGAACCTGTTGTGGTCAGCACCTTTTCAGATCATCATGGCTGTGGTCTTCCTCTGGAAAGAACTTGGCCCCTCAGTCCTAGCAGGTGTTGCACTGCTGCTTTTGGTTATACCTATAAATGCACTCATTGCAGCCAAAGTAAGAAGACTGAAGGTGAGATATTTAAATAAGCGTAGTAAGGGGAGGCTAAGTTGTCCTAATACAGGAGTGAAGGGGGAGGTAGATTATGCATATATTAGAATAGTGTTGTTGCATCTAAGATAAACCCCAAGCTAATAAGCAATGACAAACTGCAGCTCTTTTTCAATGAGAGGAGTGTAACTGCAGAAAGGGAGACCTGTGTTTGATAGCTAAACTAGTGTGTAGGTTGGATACCTAAATTTTCATTATCCTGAAGCAATACTTTTGTATTAGTAAAAACCACTGTATGACTCAATTTAGGAAACAGCTATATTCCTGGATATGAGCTAATTCCATTCAATAAGGGATTTTGTAGGATTATGCCCCTCTTCCAGTTTTCCTGTTCAGGCTAAGCTGCTCACTAAAATTTAGCACATTCTCCTGAGATTACAGTAATTCCCCTGGAGGTACTGTGTGTGTTCTGACTTCTTTTCTGCTCCTCTGATACTACAGATCTCTTGGCACTCTATTGCCTGTTACTATGACAATTTCCACTGGAAAAAAATACTACAACCCCAAGTTTTACTTTCTGTCAAGGCAGTTAATTGTCTTATTTTGCCTTTAATGGCATAATATGCAGTGAAGAATCTGGGTCCCCACTAATACTTTTGTAAGGCTGTGACTGTTTAGAGACATTGAAAAAACACCAAAAATCTCTTTCGCCTCTTCTGTAGGTGAGGTGCAGTAGCTACATATGCACGTAGATCCCTACTCTGCTCTGAGAGAGAGAAGAAATACAAAGGACAATAAAGCCATTCTGTCTGAGTTTTCAACTTCTCGTTGTATATGAATAAGCCTCAAAACACTAAAGAGGCTGTTAATGACTTTTCGAAATGTGAGATGCTGAAGAGCCTAAGTATAGTATAGGAGTGAGAATTTCTGTGTTTCTTTGGTTCTTTAAGTAACAATGTAATAATCAATAACAGAGGAAAGTTTCATTCTAACTCCTGTGTATACACATATCTATGCACACAATGTTTTACAATGTATAGCATTACATATATGTTCATGTGTGTGTGTTTACTGTTACATGAAGTTGTTATTGAGTCTGTATTTACCTGCTTAGGGATTTCAAAGAATAAAACCATATTATATTTCCTGAAAGCCCTGAGAACTGGAACCCTATTAAGATTTGAATTTAATATAAATCAAAAGAAAAAAAAATTGGAATGTGCTCTTCATTATATTTTAGGATAAAATATTTAATTTAATGTATTTAATCCTTTGTGCTATCTAATTTTTTTTTTGTGCTACCTGATTTTTTTTAAATACTAAATATACATCTGAAAATGCTGTCATTGCAGTACTAGAGTGGTTTTCACCAAAGTCAAAATAGCATAAAAGGTATTTATTGCCTCCAGTACACTGCATATTTTGTTTTCCAAATTTTTCATTGAAAAATGAAAATATTGCTGTCCTTTAACCAGAAAAGCCAAATGAAGTATTCGGATCAACAAGTCAAGCTACTAAGTGAAATACTACATGGAATAAAGGTAATGCCACAACTAATAAGGGGCTTGGTTGTAAAGATATTATTATTATTATTATTATTATTATTATTATTATTACAATAATGTATTATTATAAAGACATATGAGTTATTTGAAAAACTAAGGATTTATGGATAATATTTCAGCTGACAATAATAAAAGTTTAATGAGAAAAAGTTTTAATGTAAAGTGCTTGCAGTGTTTTGGGAAAATATTTATTGGTTTAATATGATTTGAAAAACTTACTAGCCATGATGCATGAATTTTACTACCACATTTTAATGAGACTATAAAATATGTTAATAGATGTCTGAAAACCTTTAGCAAAATGAGATTGTAGCATAGAAGAAAAGCACTTTTAAAAGTTGTCTTATTTTTGTTATTTTTCCTGTTTTGAAACCAGCTCATCTGTTATAGTATGTAAGGGACACATTGAAATCTGAAGAATTAAGAGTGACCAGAGTATATTTCCCATGAGAACAACCTAATTTAGAGTTATATCAAGTCTTATTTTCATTTGTATAACATTCAGATTTTTGTAGTTTAGCATTGCTGAATACTTGAAAATGACACTTTGATATTAAGTTAATTTATGAAGCATAGCCACTGCTTTTTTTTGTATTAAAATACGCTTATTTGATTGTCTAGATCCTGAAACTTTATGCATGGGAGCCTGCCTATCAAAGGAAGGTCATGAGGATTAGAGAACACGAGCTGGATGTTTTGAAGTCGTCTGGTTATCTGACAGCTTACTCCATGCTGACCTTGACGTGTATTCCTTTTATGGTTGGTTTTATAAAACTAAATTTTTGCAGAGATGTTTCTCATGTTCCCACTTGCTTTAGAAGCGGACTGGGTCACAAATGTTGCCTCACAGTATCTCAAACATTAAATTTCTCACCACAATACATTTGAATTTTCAGGTTCTAATGCTACGTGTATGACTAGAGAAGAAGGAGAGAGATTATGAATTGACCTGTGTTAGAAAATCAGAAACCAAACCCAAAGCTCCTGAACCTCATGCACGGCTTTAATCATACTGTTTCTTTTGCATAGAAATCAACTACCTTCTTTATACTCCTTTTTTAGGTTTTAGGGGAATGCATTTGCAATCTGTATTTTTTAGGTATTCCTTCTCAAACACTGAACTCTAAATACATGAAAGCCTTGCTTAAAGAAGGAACTCGTAAAGGTACAGGAACAGGCCATTCCCATGTGCCAAAAGATGAGCTAGGAGGGAGGGAGACCAGCCTGGCTGAACAGAGAACTTTGGCTGGAACTCGGCGGGGGTGGGAGAGAAAAGAGTTTATGACCACTGGAAAAAGGCTCTGGCAACTTATGAGGACTAAAAGGAGGTTGTGACGGAGGGAGAAATTAGAAGGGCCAAGACCCAACTAAAACTTACTCTGGCTACTGCTGTAAAAGACAATGAAAATATTTCTATAAATGCATCAGAAACAAAAGGAGGGCTAAAGAGAATCCCCATCCTTCGTTGAATGGGAAAGAAACACAGTGACAAAGGCTGAGGGAAAGACTGAGGTACTTAATGCCTTCTATTCCTCAGTCTGAAAAATGTAAGACCAGTTGTTCTCCAGAAACTAAAAAAAGTATCTGCGTATAAATTTTAGTTACAATGTAATTTTGCTTCTTAATATATCTTTTTCATTTTTTTTGTTTAAAAGGTCTCACTGGCTACATTTGGAGTCTTCTTTTATCTGGACAAAGAGAATGTTTTAACAGCAACGAAAGTGTTCACATCTATTTCTTTATTCAACATTTTGCGACAGCCTTTGTTTGATTTACCATCTGTGATCTCTGCTGTAGCCCAGGTAAACCTATTATGAACAAGTGCTATAAAAGGCTAGTTTTGTATTCTGTCATGTTTCAGCCATTTCTACCAGTGATTAAGTAGCTTAATTACTTTAAGCTACATTTTATTGAGGTGAAACTGCACACTATTTTTATGGAATGCAAAGCACGAAGGCTGTTTAAAGGATGCCTCTCAGTCTTTTAAGTAGAATGAAAATTAGGTAGCACACCTAATTGTGACTGAGCTTTCTGTCTCTTGCTTTTCTTCAGTGGGCTAGACTCAACTTCTGCTCCTACTCTCTCACCCTCTCTTCTTCAGGAGATAAAGTGTGAACAATTTGGGCTGCACAGGCTTAAATCACTCAGCCATGTTAGATATTGGAGCTCTTGGTACCAAGTAGGGGAGACCCACTGTGGACTCTACGAACTGTTTTGTCAAGTCAGCACTGAAGGAGGTGGAGAGAAAAGGATAGAGTTGCTGAGGATCCCATATCAGCAACCTTCAGGCCTAATGGTACAGCAGTAGGGTTACCACCTGAGCTGGGAACTTGGAGATTTTAACTCTCTTGTATGGGTATATCATACGAGCTGTTCGTGAATGTGCTCACAGCAAAATGTTGTCTCTCTATATTCTATGAAGCAAGATTTATTGTTCACTATTGCTTAGCAAAAAAATAAAAAAGTTGAAGCACAGGTTTATGAAAACAAAGTAAATGAGTCATAACTACACAGCAGTAGATCCTCAGGGAAAAAAGTGCACTTATTAATCACTTTAGATTGTGTAGTACTTTAAGGAAAATATTTTTAAACACCCAAACACCTTTTATGTCTGAGTTCAAATAAGACAAGGAATATATTTTTCCATATTATCTAAACCTTTTAAAATAATATTTCAATGTTTAGGAAGCATGTGCATGAAATTTTATATATATATATGTATATGTATATGTATATATATGTATATATATGTGTGTGTGTATATATATATATGTATAAACAAAAGTGTTCATTTTGTAGACCAAAGTTTCTCTGAGCCGCTTAGAGGATTTTCTGTTCGCTGAGGATCTTAACCCTGAAGATGTCAGTACAAACTACAATGAAAGTAAGCAGTAGTTATTAATTTTTAATTGGTCTTGATTTTATATGGAAGATCATTAAGAAGCTCAACTGAGAGGGTGGATAAACAACTCTTTGCTCTATTTTCTTTACTGCAACAGATCATGCTGTTGGTTTTATTGGTGCTTCTTTCCGCTGGGAAAAAAATGGCCTACCAATCCTGAAAAAGTAAGATACTTGTTACTTATTTCTATGTGCTACTTTGGCAGGATGTGATGTCTGTAGAGATTTTGATGAGATTTAATGTATTCTGATTCAGAGTAGCTCATGATTATACATACCAAAAAGAATATGAAATATTGTTTCCAAGGTATCCCATGTGATCAGCATGGAAAGTCTATGGAAAGTCTATGCAGCAAATTTTTAACTTGTCGGTTTTTCCTGAATTGCATTTTGGGGAGAATTAAGTGGGAAGATGCTCTTTTGTTGGTGTAGCATTTTGTATTGCCTTCAAGTAAGCCAAGCTAGTTTATGCAGCCTTGTATTGGATATTAAAATTGGGCTCTGGTTTCCTGTGGAAAAAAGAAACAAGCACAAAGTTTGCTTTTCTCATAGCGGTCTCTCTTGCCTGAAAACACCCCTCATTTAGTTTGTCATTTCTTAACAAGGTATTTCTTAGATTTCAATTCAGCAATGCTTAAACTGCTGTGCAATGAGCACATTGGAGGGTTAGTAAGGAAATGGTATAACCAGGTCCAGGGGTGTAATGGAGAACCTATTTGATAAACTCTGCACAGCTGTTCAGTTTTACTAAGGCAACTGAAGAGATTAAAACCTATCCAGTCCAACCCTCTCACCACACTATTTACCCTGTTCCTCTCAGGGCTGGGGGATAAGTTTCCATAACATGGCATTGAGTATCCACATCTCAGCCACCATAGCCTGCCATATAAAGTCCAGGTATGAGCTGCCTTCAGCAACTTCTAACTTGCTGACAAATAAATTCATCCTTAAAGTCATTATTGCAGTTCTTGAAATGGTACATGGTCAAAAGATGTGCAAACTGAAATACTAATTTCTCATAATTCCACAGGTAATACAGTTTTTCTCTCTTCCAGTGACCACAACCCATGCATGATGGAGTACTTGCAGAGAGGATAACTAATTTCTCTTCCTCAATATTTCCAGCCTGAGTGTCAGCATTCCAGAAGGCTCTTTAGTTGCTGTTGTGGGACAGGTTGGATCTGGAAAGTCATCTTTTCTTTCTGCTGTTCTTGGAGAAATGGAGAAACTGGAAGGAATGGTTCAGAGAAGAGTAAGATTGTCCATGTTCCCCTGCCCTTCTCACTCCTCAATACCTCAGTTAAGCATAACTAATAAATAGATTTTCATAGGACACATAGCTTAATGTAAGAAAATATTTGGGAGCATTTCCAGCTATCGTTCCTATCCTGTAATCTTAAATTCTAAAGCTGTCATGTTCCACATCATGTTATGTAAAAATACAGACCATCAAACTATTTTGATGTCTACTGTATACAGACCCAGTTTCCTGCATATAGATATTACAATGGATGCCTGTTTGTCACTGTGGTCTTTCCCTGGAAGACTTGGTTCCATATATGTCCCAGCTCTGTCAGTTTTATTCAAAGTCGTATGTGCTTTTATAATAATGATGGCAAACTGTTACACAGTAATGTTCAGCAGATTGTTTTTATTACTTGACTTAATAAAAATTTTAACAATGCCCAAATCATTGATGACAAATTTTAATAATGCTCAGGTTTTGGAAGGAATTACTGGTTACTTTGAGGCAAAGCTGGAATTTCAAGTTTATTTTTAAACACTGGTTTTTATGTTCAGACAGCCCAAATAAACAAAATTGTTTCCAATTCTTTTTAGGGTTCAGTGGCATATGTTTCTCAGCAGGCCTGGATTCAAAATGACAGTTTGCAGGAAAATATCCTCTTTGGTTCCAATCTAAACAGGCCATACTATGAACTTGTTTTAGAGTCTTGTGCTTTACTGCCAGATTTGGAGCAGTTGCCGAATGGAGATCAAACAGAGATTGGAGAAAGGGTGAGAGCTTGAGGTGTCAGAAATGATAAAATAACTTACGGTTTTATGATTATCTATTTGATAATTGACACTGATGACTTATCAGTGCTCAGCCAAGTACATTCTGCCAATCTCCTTGCTTTACTTACTTACTTTGAAGTTAACTTCTGTTCGAGTTTGGAACTCTTAATAATTTTGAAAATTGCTTTATCTATATAGAAATTTGTGTCTGCCCTGTCCTGTTCTCCAGGGGTTTCCTCTGCATTGTAAAAATGCCTATATTATTGTAAATAAGTTATTTTTTAGTTTTCCAAAGTTACCTTGCATTTCCCCATTTTGGAGTGGGAATAATCAACAGAGCCCAGGTTTTGCTCTAATTACTTGAAAATCCAAATGTGACCTTTCTATTTTCATATCTAATATAAAATCTACTTTGATTACCTGAGAAAAATAATGCCAAGACTGAGTATGATACACAGATCTTCTCTAGTATTTCGTACTTAAATGTGGAATATTTTGGCTTTCTTTTCTTAGGGTGTCAATATAAGTGGAGGGCAGAAGCAGAGAGTGAGCCTTGCTAGAGCTGTGTACAGCAATGCTGACTTGTATCTCCTGGATGACCCCCTGTCTGCTGTAGATGTACATGTTGGAAAACACCTTTTTGAGAAGCTAATTGGCCCTTCAGGTCTCCTTAAAAGCAAGGTACTGTAGGATGGCTTCCTTTCAAATTGGGTTGAGATGCTTGGTACAATCCAACAGACATGGTGAAAGTCCCAGGCATCCTGCAAGAGCTCATGTCTCACCTGAAAGGTTGATGACAATTATTCTGAATAAAAAAGCTAAACAGAAAGCAGTACAGGTTACAGGCAGCACAGGTTACAGAATAAAAGGCTTCTTGTTGAACAAAGAAGTTCCTAAGGGAAAGTGGAATCTGAAGGAATAAATTCTCCCATTTAAAAACTGTTCATGTGGGAAGGTAAGATTTGTTACAATCTCAGTGTTATGAATTAGTACAGATTATTCCTGCTGCTGCCTGAAAAACGCATGAATTAACATGAAATTCCTATTACTGGGTCAACATTACTTACTTCACAATTGTCTTTTCCTCTTTCCATTCTCTCTGTCCTTAATTTACCTGCCTCATGGCTTATAAGTATCTGGCAGAAGCAGGAATTCCAGTTATGGTAGACTTGTAAGCAGATTTTAATATTGAGGCTGTCAAACTACATGTAGTATATTAAAAGCTGGAGTATCTAAGTCTTCTCTTTAAAACCTACTCTAAACTATTCCTGAGCAGGGAGCAGGTAAAAAACATTAAACATTAAGAAACAGCAAAGTACAAGTAATAGTAAGTAGCTGTAAGCTTATACTTTGTCATTTCAATGAGTAATTAAAAGAGTGATGTAGTAAAGTAGGCAATAAACAACAAAAACAATAATAAGAATAATAAAATAGACAAATAAATGAGCAAAATGACAGAAGAATTCTGGTATATAATTCCAGCTATCATAATGGAATGTCTGCTTTTAGTATATGTTAATATTAAATGGCAAAATAAAAAACATTGTGTTTCAGACTCGTATATTGGTGACCCATAACCTCACCCTCCTACCTCACACTGATCTAATAATAGTGATGGAAGAAGGCAGAATAAGTCAAATGGGAACCTACCAAGAACTCATTTCAAGGAGAGCTAATTTTGCTGAACTTGTTCAGGTCTTCAGTGCAGAGGATACAAGTGAAGAGACAAACCCAGTGGAAGGTGAGAAAATTTGTGTACTGTGTTTGCTTAGTATTTTTACTTTTCATTCCGGCTTCTCAATATATTCCTTCTTCCTGTCCTGGAAATGAGTGAAAGAATTTCTGGTAAATTTTGAGCATTCTTGTCTGTTTTGCTACAGAATTATGGGGTATAAGCTGGAAAAAAAAACCCAAACCTTTTCACTTCTGGCTTCTTGTACTGTACCCACCTACTCATGGTATAATACTGAAAATATTTTTCTGGATTTTTTCCTTTATAGTGAGTTCTTCAAAGGAAGAGGCTCAGTTGGGCAGGAGTCTGCAACACAAAGGGCTGCTGAAACATAACGAGTAGGTACTAAAAAAAAAATAGCCATTGCTTAACTGATGTAGTGCTAGAAAAATCCCAGGTGCTGAAGGCTGTGTCACCATGCTTTGCTGTGGAAACATGGGTTAAACCTGAATGCCCATTAGCAGTTGGCTGGAATGTGTGTGTCTGGAGCTCATCTTCTGGGTTCCCTTTATATAAAACAAATCCAGTGAACATGCCAAGTTCAAGAGGTTCGGTTCATGGGCTGCTTCACTGTGGGAACCAAAGCATGTTAAGCAGGAAAAAATTACATGATTTTATAGTATCCTTTGCTGGTTAGCAAGAAATGCATATCTTTTTCAATGACTCACAAGAAGATTTGAAAGTCTTTTTCTTGTTTGCAGCTCTTCCTCTAATCAGTGGAAAATACGCACTAACAATAAAGAGAAAGTTGCTGCTGGGGGTGTAAGTATTTGTGATAGAAAAAGCTTTAACATTTGTTTTCATAACAATGTCTTCTTTTGCAGTTTTGGTTTCTTGTTTCTTACATATCTTTACTGAATTTAAAATAATACCTTAGAAGTTTTTACCAAATTGTAAATATGTTGTCTGAGATCTTCTATTTTGATGATCTGCTACTGGCTGTATTTTCCAAGTACATGTTAGTGCATCTAGTTTTGCATATTTCAGAAAGAAGAAGATGAAAAAAGCTTTTGCCACTGTTAGAAAAACATTCTGTCTTAGGAATTTTAAACAGCTTCGTGCTAGAGCACAGACTAGAAATTTTGCACAGTAATACTGCTGCAGGATTATTTTATGTTAGAAGCACACTTTCCACAGTATCCTTTAAAAAAATCTGCCACTTGCTAGAGATAGAAAAGAACAAGTGAAACAGAGTGGAGAAGGTCAAAACTTCCTGAGAGGCTATAGTTTAATTGAAATAAGAGCAGTGGGGTGGAGGGGTGAAGAAGGGATGAATTTCTAGCAAGGTGGTAGAAATAGGTGCTTGGAAAAAAGTGAGTTTACAAAAGAGACAGAACAGTTTGTGCTGACTACAGCTCATTTCGCTCAAGACCTTGTAATGAAATCCATGAATCTGCTCCTACCTGTTCTGCCTTTCAAGTGGCCTAGCTGAGTTTGACCCAATTAGTCCTTATCTGCACCAAGAATGAGAACTTTCTCCTGCTGACGTGAATTTCCTTGGCTCCAGTAGCCCAGAGTGATAGTCCTAAAGTTTCTACTTCCTTTGATGGAATAAGATTTGCTTCATATGAACAGCCAGGAATTGCATGCTTGGTTGGTTCATTGGTTGTTGGTTTTTTTAAATTTTCTTTTTCTTTCTTTGTTTTGTATAATTTACATATGTTGAAGTCTGATACTAGTAAGTGTTGCAAGCAAAAGTGCCATTAAAAAACATTCTAGTGGGAGAGGAAACCTTTTCACAGCATGATTTTATATACCAAATTTATCACATTTAATTAAGAAATTCTTTAGATTGATTCTGAATTTAATATATCCAGTTCCCATTGTATAATGTGTATTTGCCTTCAACAATGATAATTATTTTACAAGTGACTCCTCTTTTTAATGTGTGGTGGTTTTTTTTTATTTTTAGATGAAAATGTCTGTTGTTTTGAAATACCTGCAAGCCTTTGACTGGCACTGGATGTGGCTGACCATAGCTGCTTATATAGGCCAAAATGCACTGGCCATTGGCCAAAATTTATGGCTTAGCACCTGGACTGCAGAAACAGCACAAGTTAGTGATTTCACAGAATGGAAACAATCACAAAGCTATAAACTTGGTATCTATGGGCTCCTGGGATTCATTCAAGGCAAGGATGAACATTTATGACTGTTTTCTCACCATTTGTCAAGTTTAACCTGCCTGAATGTGTATTAGTAAAGAAATAATGCTGGTTGCTTTAGGGTATACAATAAAGTACAATAGTTAAACCTGGGAAGAGCAGGAGACATACATACAGACGTGTAGAGAAAATACTGTTTAATGATACTTTGTGAATTCTGGGAACATCCAAGTGGAGCCTAATGAAGTTCTGTTGGGCTCTCATTGAGGGGGGAAGCATCATTGATGTGTAGTGGCGTGTTAGTGGGAAAGACTTAATGGCAGGAAAAACATTCTTATCAAGTAGTAAGATGTACCAACAAAATGCAAATATGTACGTTTGTAAAACTGGGAGAGGGAGTGCGCCTCTTTGATTGCTGACTGTGATGGAAAACAGTGACAGAAACAAACTCCATCCCCTTTCCCACCCCAGCCATTCATACTGTCTTTCAATGTATCCCTTCCCAAGGGCTGCTGGTTTGCTGTGGTGCCTATGTGCTCACCAGGGGCTCCCTGTCTGCTTCCCGGGCATTGCATCATCAGCTCTTAGACAACGTCTTGCACCTTCCTCTTCAGTGGTTTGAAACCAGCCCAGTTGGGCAGATCATCAGTAGATTCACAAAGGTAAAGGGAAAACTCATGCATATTTTCAGTTTTATTATAATGAAGCTTGAGTGACTCAGTTGTAATTTGTTACTGATAAAACATTAGTGACAGGAAAGAAAAGTACTGCAAGTTTCAGCACATAAGAATTAACTGTCTTAAGCTATTTTCTTACAAAATCATCAGAACATCCTATCGGTGAAGTTGTATGGACCCTATCCAATATCATTAGGGAGCCATTCCTCAAAAACCATTCCTGCAGTGTAACTGATTTATCAGACCTAAAACTGATCTGTTTAAATTTTTTTTTTCTTCAATGATATATTACATGTCAGAATCAAATGTTATTGTCTAAGCCAGTTAATACATGAAATTCACATTCTCAGAGGTATTTGAACTGAATATTACTTTCTATTTTTGTACTGCTTTGGCTTTAATTGGAACCTCTAATACACAAACAACTGTTATTTACTACAACTTTTAGTAATTCCCACTCTCATCATACCTAGATTGTTGCCATGCACTACAAATTACTTGAAGCACAGTGACTGCTGATGCTGTTCTCTAGAGTGGACCCAGGAGTGCTTGCATAAGACACTGAAAGATCAGTTGATTCAAGTTTCACTCAAGCCCCTAGTCTTTGGTAGCAATACATTATAAAGTGGGTTTGAAGAAGTTTTACCATGTACACTAAGAGATTACTAAGAGTAATATTTCAGTACACTTCTAGAATTATTAACAGGAGAACATAAGAGCTGGGATTTTAATTCCTGGCCTCCTTTTCAGTATGATGCTTTATGTAAGCTAAAGAGCATTAAGTAGCAAAATAGCAAGAGATGTGTCTTGTGGACTTGAAACACTCTGAGTGTGTTCTACTACCATCAGTAGTCTGAAAGCTGTTCAGTCTGTTTTGGTTTTAGGCAAATAATAATCACACATGAATACACATTTTGTTAGGATATAAGCAGGGGAGTCCTATTGGTGTTTATGGAAGATACTTTAGTTTTAAGCCATTTCTTAAGGGTGATTTCTCGAAGTTTTTAGTGGAATTTATTCACAAAATCTTGATTCTTTGTTGCAGGATTTATTTATAGTGGATGTCTGTTTCCATTTCTACCTGAGAACTTGGCTGAATTGTACACTGGATGTTATTGGAACCATTCTGGTTATCACATCTGCCTCACCACTATTCATAGTGGTAGTTATTCCTCTGGGATACTTCTATTTTACTATCCAAGTAAGTGCATTGTCTTTTATAGAGATTTCTAGATGTGTGTGCATGAAATGTCTAAAACAATCAAGGATACAGGCTCAAATTCTTTGTAATTGTGAAAAAAAAATACATCCATATATACAAAACATCTGAAATTACTATCAGAAAAAGTCTTCAGAATTCTTGAAAGGAAATTTGAATACTTCCCGAATATATCCTGTAATTCTTGGTAAATTTTAAAAACCTATATGTTTCTTTTCATACTTTGCTTTTTCTCTGGAAGATACAATATTGATATAAATCCCAGAAAGAAGTTACCTGAAGAAGTGAGGTGTACACAATAGTGAAAGTTAAAAGTTGAAGGGCAAACCTAAAACAGTATAGAATGATGCTTAAGCCACCTGTGCACTTTTGTTTAGAGTGTCAATTAGGCTACTGAACAAACAAAAAGTAATGCTTCAGAAAGACTAATGGCTGCATCGCTGCTTCTTGATGCCCAAAATATGGTCTGGGATTAAAGACCTTTAAGATTCTTAAAATCACAATACAGGGGAAGGAAAAGAGTGCCTGGACTCAGTCTCCGCTAAGGAGTTGAAATATGGACGCCATTCCATTGAAGAAATAAAGGCTGGCTTGCATCTGAGAAGGATGCAGGGCATTCTAACTTGAAAGTTACATTGAAGTCTTAGTTGGTTGTTACATACCTCCATGGTACAGTGCATTTTCTATAGAATTTGGAGGTAATGCTATTTTATTTTAACCTTTCCAGTATTTTATATACTGCACATACGTAGCCATTACAATGTTGGTGTGTCCCAAGAGATAGTAGGGGTTTTTCCTATAATGTTTGTGAATTCTTTTTTTCTTTGTAGATATTTCCAACCTTTTCTATATTGAAAATTTACAGGGATTACATATCAGAATCCTTAACTGGAACCTGTCTGTGCTGTTTTATTAGCGCTACTACATTGCAAGTTCCCGACAAATCCGGCGGCTGGCAGGAGCATCACAGTCCCCAGTGATCTCCCACTTCAGTGAGACTCTGGCAGGGAGATCAACAATTCGAGCATTTGGCCATCAGGAGAGATTCATTAGAAAAAATAATGATGTTGTGTATGAGAATTTGGTTTGCCGCTACAACAACCTCATCTCAAACAGGTACTTGCAACAGGTTTTGCATTTGTGACTAAAACTCCTTCTGTGGAATTCCACAAGTCACTGTTTACCTTTAGTCAGAGTAAAGCCAGTGAGAAACAGAGAAGTGTTTGGACAATACCCTCAGGCACGTGGTGGCATTCTTGGGGATGGTCCTGTGCAGGGCCAGGAGCTGGACTTGTTGATCTTGTGGGTCCCTTCTGACTCAGCATCTTCTGTGATTTTGTGATGAGCAATTTATCCACCACTCTTTGTAATGAATGCATAGATCATGTTTAAGCACCAGGATGATTTCTTCTTTATCTACCAGAAGCTAGCAGGTTTACAGAAAAGATGCATGTGCTGTCTGGGATAAGAATATTTTTAAAAAGAGGAAATGGAAAAAAAAAGAAAAGGAGTTTACCAATAAGTCATAAGCATGGACTGTGCTACATTTCAACTAAGTTGCCAGTTTATGAACAAATTGAGTTTATATTTCAGTAGTTCATGTGGAAGTAACCTGGAGTCTGTACCCACAGCCACCAGGGAGTTCTTGAGAATGGAATCTTGGGTTTAAGGCAATAAAGTCCATTTCCTCACATTCCTTTGTGATTCAGTTCAGTTACGGTCACAGATGAGCAAAGAGCATCCAGGTCTGTTTTTCAGTCCTACATCTGAATCTTTTTCATATAGGAGGAGCAGGAAAGGAATATGAGGAGTGAAGGGGGTTGAGACACATGCATTTTGGTTTTAGTGGTCCTACCAGTTTCATATATGTCATATTCCCTCCCCAGTTCATCTGTAAAATGGAAATGATAGTACTTACTTCTTTTGTAGAATGGGTAAATTGCTAATATGATGATCTCAGAGTTCAACAGGCTATAAAAAAATTTGTAGGTAATTCCATTTTTTCTTTGCCTTGATTTACTACAGGTGGCTATCTGTCAGGCTTGAGTTTTTGGGAAATTTAATGGTGTTCTTTGCTGCATTGTTTGTAGTACTGTCTGGAAATACAGTGAGTTCTTCTACAGTGGGTTTATCAATATCCTATGCTCTAAATGTAAGTAATAGTAGAAACTTTTTGTTGTTACCACATTGCGTATGAAAAGACAATTATACATATAATGGAGTTGAGTAGGTGAAAATACACAGGGGCATAAATGACACTTAATTTCCCTGGGCAGGACAGAGTTTCCCTTTGAATTCTATTAATTCTGGGAAGCTTATGATAAATTATTTTCCATTTTTGAATGTAAATGGAAAATTAATTATTAAAACATATTTAAAAATCAGTTTAATGAAAATAGGTATGGTTTATTTTTAAGTGATTTTTTGAACTAAAGAAGAAGCATAGTCATGTACAACTACATATTTAACTTCTTGTTTGCTTACTAAATGTTATGTAGGAACATTTACTTAAAAATTCAGTAAAATAATTTACTTTGGTGTTGCCCTTGCAAAAGTAATATGTGAGAACCACATATTTGAAGTGTGTTTTAAGTAAGGTAAGTTTTATTGGTAAGTTGCTGCTTAGAATAAATCTCAAGTATTATGTAGACAGAAACTAAGCATCCAATTTTCTTTAATCTTGTGATGCTTAGGAGGCAGCATTGCCCAGATTGTGACTGTGGTAAGAGCTTCAGAAACACAGCTAACAGATACTAATAAGCAGAAATCTAAAAAAATATAGAGACAATTATCTGTCATGACATATCCACATCCCATCCAGGTCACAAGAGTTCTATTTTCTGTTCTTCAGAGATAGAACAATCTCTTTTTATCTCATCCTATACTTGGTGATGACAGTCACAGTTGTTCACCTTCATATGTTGTCAGACTGACACAGTTCTTTCTTTAGCTGCAAACAACATTTCCAAAAGGCTGACCTTGAGAATTGGTTTGGCTCACTCTTTTCTTATAGAAGTGGGAATATTTAACCACAGATTTGGTACCATGGGGGTTTGGAACTAGGTGATCTTTAAGGTCTCTTCTAACTCAGGCCGTTCTATGATGATTCTGTCTGCAGAAGCATCCCCAGTGCTTGAAGGTGACAAATCTGGCAGAGCCAACAGATGCCTCCATTACAAATCCATTGCTCTGCATTGCTGGCTTGCTTTATCTAGGGAATAGTGTGAGTAGTACACACAACATGAGCCATATATATTTTTCCTTTGAACACTTCATACAAATACTGCACACTCTCTGATGATCCTGTAGTAGTTTCTGGTATCTGGAGCTTTTACATCAGTGCAAATTACAACAACCATTGGGCAGTTTGAAAGCAGACAAGAAATGCTCAGAGGAACACTGAGATCAGGGATTTTCTAATCATTGGTTCATGTGATGTGCCAACATATCCTGTCCATTTTTTGGCTTCTCTGATTAAGCATCCAGCTTTTGACATGTTTAAGTTCAGGGTAAGTTTTTGAATTAGGGTGCTCTATTTCTAGTAGAGTCAAATTTTTTGTTCTTTGATGTACATATTTCCCCAGGTGATTCAGATTCTAAATGTTTGGGTGCGTAGAGCTTGTGAAATTGAGACCAATGCAGTTTCAATTGAAAGAATTTCTGAATATGCAACAGTGGATAAGGAGGTGAGCATTCATCCTGAAGGCTGAGCATTCATTTTGAATATTTCATTTCTGTGAATAGAAAATGACCACTTAGATTGATTTTAATATTGGTGAGTGGTAATAGCAGGTAATTGTTATTAAATATTTTCTGGGGGTTGTGGGATTTTTATTTGAGAATAATATGTACCTTCTTCATTACATTTATAGTAGTTTTATAGCAGTTTTATTCCTACTTTGACTAGTAAATCTTTTGTTATCCTTTGTAGCAGTGGATTTTGTAGTAAGAATAATGCAGCTGCAGCCCAGGTGAACTCTCTGTGCTATATGCAACCAAGAGGAGTGTTTGAAAAGGGGAAGAAAGGAAGAGAGGCCTGTCTGACCCATAACTCTTTCTCACCTCATATGTGGGGAGACATTTGTTTCAAGTCAGTTTGCCTTGGCTATTTTTCTGTTCTGAAAGTGGTGCCCATGTCAAGCTCGGAGGCATAAATGCCCTTGGGAGCACGACTCTTCTATTTCTTCATTGTCTTATTCTTCCCCCATGTTTATGTTTAATTCCAGGAACCGTGGATATTGTCTAAAAGACCACCAGTGGGCTGGCCTGATAGAGGAATTATAGAATTTGTTAACTACAAGGCTCATTACAGAAAGGATCTTGGTTTAGCCCTGAATGGTGTTTCTTTTCAGACACAGAGTGAAGAGAAGGTACTGTATGTAATAAGAAATAAAAGAGAGGTATAAATTTATGCTTCCCAACTTTCTACTTTAAAAATATTTCAGATAAGGAGACACCAATACTAAATGCAGCAAGATGATGTTGAACAGGGAAGATGTTAGGTGGAGAAGAGAGTAAATAAAAGACAAATTAGATAAAGGAAAAGTATTTTATAGAAATATGTAGAAATTCTTATCCCTGTAAGATACTGAGGTAATGTTTTATGAATTTGACAGTTCTAAGGAAGAAGATCCAAATTTTAAATTAAACCTTTTGTCTACTTTGCTGAATGTTTATGCAGAGAAATAGGCTACCAGGTTAGGGCTGATCAACGTGGAGCTTGGGATCAAGGAATACCAGACGAGACCTGATTGAAAGTCACCAGTTTGAGCTGAGGAGTGCTGGACAAAAGGGATAGGAAAAATAGAAAGGATTCCCACTGAACCAGGCATGGGCTGTACAGCTTCTGTGGGAGAACTGGACTGCGAGCTGTGAAACTGAATTCTGAAACTGAATCCTGTAATTCCCTGTATAATTTTTCACTTAGAATGTGTAGCATGGAAAGTTACAGTCTCTTCCATAAAACTTTCTGTTTCAGGTTGGAATTGTTGGAAGAACAGGAGCTGGTAAATCAACACTCACAAATTGCTTGTTTAGAGTTCTGGAGGGATGTGAAGGCAAAATAATTATTGATGGAATTGATATATCATCTATTGGACTCCATGACCTACGTGGAAATCTTAACATTATTCCACAGGTGAGATGTGGTTTAGAAATAACTATTTATTATTCTTTTTTGACTAACACAGACATTCACTTTTTGGGAGAAGTTATAACCTCAAAGTTCACAGGCTGCCAAAAGACAGAGGTATAAAACTCCAGTGGAATTTTGGCAGTTACATGGAAAAAGCTTCAAAACATGGAGACCATAAGTATGACATCAGGATTTATATGCTGTGTTTAGTTTAACAGTCTTTGCTAGAATAGCTACATATGGTGTTTTCAAGTCCCACCTGATGATAAAAATATTTTAAAATAGGTCCAACTATGTTTGAAGCCTGTAGGGAATAAAATGATACATCCACAAGTTATGTATTATGTATTTAAATTAATCTGCTGTGATCTGTCATGTAGCGCTGTCCCTTCTTAATTCAGAAGAGTGCAGGAAATTCAAGAATAGGTCATGTATCATTAAGATTGTCTTCATGCTGGTAAACTGATTTATGTTGAAATGCTCTAGTATAAAGTAAAACCTAGGACACAAATTCAATGGTCACCTGAAGTCTTCTAGCACATTCCCTCAATGCCATTCATACAAACATTTTTGTGAATGGGTGATTTTAACATCATTTGCAGTAAATTTAGCTGACATTTTTCAAAGGAGGCTTTGGTTATTTCCTTGCCTTTTTGGAGCTTTAACCTTGGTAATATTTCCTGTGTGTCTCACCCATAGACCATGCATAGAGATGATGCTAATATTTAAACCAAAATAACTTGGGTTTTTCCAAGAAAGAGATTATTAAAAGAAAATACCTATAGATTCCTGCAAATCCTTGGCTGCTTTTTCTTTGAGAACCGTATTTGCCCAGGGAAATGGCAAATTCACAATTTTTTATATAATTTCTCATTTTGATATAGCTTTTCGATGTAACTATATTCTCAAAAATGAGAATACAAAACTGAGTTTGATTATGCCACAGGTCTTCAGAACACAGTTCCTACATACTTACTTTTAACATTTGTCTTAAGTAGCATATACTCTACAAATCTGCACACCACCTGACAGTTGTAAATTATACAGTATTTTCTCAACTGCAGCTTCAAGTCTGATTTACTGTGGATGGAGTGTACTGGATCCACATCCAGGCAACTAAACTGAGAGAGGAACCCAATAGTGCAGTGAACTTACAGGTTGGGATCAGAATAGAACCGAAAGGTGAAAAAAATGGAGACTGAAGGTTGTGAAGAGCAGGTGGAGTCTGGAATGTTGAACTGCATAGGTCAGGAGAGTGGATGAAGGTAAAAATCTGGGGCAGAAACAAGGGCACAGCAAAATACCAAAGCTGACAGTGTGTACATAACTTTTTCAGATCAACCAAATACATCTCATACAAACAGCTTTTGATAATCACATTAAAGTACAGATTTGCAAATTACTTAATGCTGTTCTAGTACAAGTAATAAGAAGTTTAAATTAAGAACAGGTGCAAGGTCTGCTACCACTTCAACCATCATGTTTGGTCACTGAGTTCCTCAAAATTGTCACTGTTCTGTTTGCTAGTGACTGTTGGTGGCCTCTTATGCCTGTTGGGTCACAGCCACTGTGACCACACTTGGTCAAGGTGTCTATTTGGCGTCTCTTAAGAGCATTAGTTCTGTCTATAAATCTCTGTAGGTATTCTTGTTGCTGAATATGTCATCTTTCCAATAGGAAATTAAGGATATTTAACTTAGTCATAGCCTTCTAATTTTTCTTAAAAGTGCTCATTAATAGTATCCAGTGCTTCATAAACGTAAGTGTAGTATTAATTACTGTGTTGTGGTACTTGCCAGGTGCTGGGCAGGTCTTTAGTCAGCCACAGAAGCAGAGCACAGAGAATGCACAAGAAATCTCTTGTCCTTTATGTTTTGCCTTAATGAAGAACTGAGCTCACAGAGACTGCATGTGATTTTTGTCCTCCCATTCACCAGCTTCAAACTGTTACAATTTCCCTTTAAAAGATCCATTTCCAAGATTATTTGTCTCAGTTCCCTCTGTAAATGTAAGGATTTATGACAGCCTGTTTTAGGATCATGTTGGAATTGTGCATTCACATTCTGCTGCTATTTAGGACCCCATCTTGTTTTCTGGGACACTGCAGTCAAATCTGGATCCACTTGGAAAACACTCTGATCTTGAACTGTGGGAGGTGCTGGAACTGTGTGACTTAAAGGATTTTGTCCAGTCACTGCCAAAGAAGCTCCTCCATGAGATTTCAGAAGGTGGTGAAAATCTCAGGTACATAATCAAGGAAGTGCTAATGCAGTTATTTTCCAGCACTGTAAAACGATGTGTTCCTTCCAGAGAATTTACTTCAGAAGGTATCAGGATAAAAGTGACACATCGCCTGTCATTCTTAGTAGAACTATTCTGGTAGTGCAAGTTTCTTTGAGGTGACCAACTGGTCACTGTGGTATAAATTCTGATGGCCTGTGCTGTATGGGAAGCCAAGGGAGTAGACTATTTTCTGCTCAAGTACATAAGTAAGTGTAAAGAAGGGGGGCATGGTGTTGCAATTCATGCAGCACCTCATTAGATTTGGGTGGAAAAGTGATCATTTATTTAAATTAAAAAAAAATTAAAATAAACCAGGAAAAAACCCCAACCAACCAAAAACACCCCAACAAATTCAAAACCCACCAAAATGAAGAGAGCTTATTCTTTTGTTCTGTTTGCTTAGGCAAAGCAACTCAGTTTTAACTTGTAAAACATTAACCCATAGTTATGCAAAGAGGGTGATGCTTAAAATAAAAAAACTCTACACTAAGGAGACAAATACTGAAGCTTTCAGTAGCAAAGGGACAGGTCTTAAATAGAGTGTATTGAATATCAACCTGAATTTTTTTGACAGATCATTTTCAGGAGGACATGTCTAGAAGGCACATTCTAGAGCTAACATATAGAAATATCCAAACTTTTTACACTGAACATTATTAAAAAGTGGTTCAGCATTCAATCTGGCTCTTTCAGAGTGCCTACTATAATGTGAATATAGAAACTGAAGACAAGACTAGGTTTAACATTCAAAGTTCAGCCATGGGTGTTGAAGAGTCCTACCTTAACTACTATTGATATGCTAAACAAGAAGAAACTTCCAAAGCAAGATTAACATATTTCAGTAATCTTTTCAGAAGCATAAAGTGTTAGGAAAGAAGTACGGACAGGCTCCACAGTAATCTCAGCTTTATCCTGTGCTCCCTTTCTTCCATGTGTCTGACTTGCCCTTCTCAAATGTATTTTTAACAGTGTTGGGCAGAGACAGCTGGTCTGTCTGGCCCGTGCTTTGCTACGAAAGACAAAAATCCTGGTCCTAGATGAGGCGACAGCTTCTGTTGACATGGAAACAGATAACTTTGTGCAGTCCACCATCAAAAGAGAGTTTCACAGCTGCACAGTGCTTACAATAGCCCACAGGTTACACACAATCATGGATTCAGAGAGGTAAGTATGTTTTGATAAGCCATTTGAAAACTGAATTACTTCCTTGTAATGCATTCCCATAATCCAGAGATACCTGTACTAGAACCAGAAAATGTGGCTGAAGAGCTGATTTTTCTTCCATAATCTTTCTGCTCTTGCATTGCAGAGTGCTTGTTCTGGATGCAGGAAGGATTCTAGAATATGATACACCACAGAATTTGTTACAACAAAAAAGTGCCTTTTCTGAAATGGTTGCAGAGGCTGGGATAAGAAGATAAAGAAAAATAATGAGTGAGTTCTTACGGAACACTCAGGGGATCTCTGGCATTCTACATCTATAGCTGCAATATTTTATATTCCATATAAAACAACTAGTTTACTCAAGAGCTCCTTGCAGCATTGCTGTTTACTACAGCTACAATCTGTATATATTGATCAGGTTTCTTAAAATAACTTCCAGATTTTATACAAATCACTTGTTTTTATCATATTGATACTGGGACAACATGACAAAGCAGGGATTTTAATGGCATACATTAACTTGCATTAGTAAAGACTGATTGAAAAATAAATCTTGCTGTTCGCATGCTGGTCTCAATTACCTTGAACTATGTCGCTCTGACATTGTGCTCATTTAGTTAATAATCCTTATTAGGATTACACATTCAGGAAAAACAAAACTGCCTGTTGTGTAGATACAGAGACAGATGTCACTTGGGGCTGGTTTGTAGGATATGTCCATTCCCATGTATAGTTAGGTAGTTCTTGAAGAAATAACTGTGCCCCATTAAGTAAATTTTTCTTTTGTGATTTCTGAGTAACTGAAAAACACATCTTAGATATCTAATTGAGCATTACAAAATCCCATTATGAAAGAATGCCCAAAAAAATGCAGTCAGGTGGAGCTGCTGCCTCTTTGCTAGTAAATATTAATGTAAACTTCCATACTAATTACAGCAGCAGGACAGGTTATGTACACTTACTCGAAGTGTCAGCTAATTGTATCTGTAGCTTCTGTAGGCCACAGAAATAGTAATTTCCATTTTTATTGCAGTTCCTGAAGCTCTTGAAATTTAATACCAACACAACCAATGTAATCAATCTTAAGATCTCCATCAACTGCTTAAAAAAACCCCAAAAAACTAAACAAAGATCCTGGCTACAGCCCTGTTGTATTAGTTTAATACTGACACCTGGTTTATATCAAGTACAATCTTAATTTCTTGCCCAATAGAAAGCTCTAGGCACATAGGCTAGGGGAGGTAGCCTTCAGTACCTCAGGGACCTTCTGCAAGGTCCAGAGAAAACAGTCTGAGGAGTGGCATCAGTGCATGGTAATTTCTACTTTATTTACTTTTACTTGTGGGGACGAGGCTTTTCTGTGCTTACTGCCAAGCCAACATAACCTTTCAGTTTCCAGCTACCCTCAGACTGCAGCTGGGAGAGCTGCAGACTGAAAAATGGCAAAATCTGAAAGAAAATGCTGGACTCGTGTCAGCAAAGCCAAACAGCCATTCCTTCTCTCTCAGCAAGCCGTACCCCTCATGTTTGACTATAGCTTCAGAAAAGGGGTGCAGTGGAGGCAGAAGCAGCAGGAAATGCTCCTGCTGTGTTTCCATGCAGCAAGAGCTTACCAAAGCAAACCCCCTAACGGGCTTAGGGTAAGCAGGGAAAGGCACTTTGGCCTTAAGCACACCACCCGGGGTCTGCAGCCTCTCCTCTCCTCACACACCTCATGTTGGAGACTCACTCCAGGAAACCACGAAGGGCCACTTGGCTGAGGTCAGTGTTGACTCAAGCCCCCAAACAGCAGCTGGCACAAACAAAGCCATGTGGCAGCCCTGCAGCTTGGCACACACCTCACCCCTCCTGACCTTCCTCCTCCAAACAGGAATTCCCGCAGCCTCCTTGCTATTTGGGGATCGGGTCCCAGTCTTGTCCCATGGCACCACTCACAGCAGGAGTGGGACAGGCAGGGGACCAGAACAGACCTGAGCAATGAGGCTTACAAGGGGCCATGACTCTGGTGTTCCTTTTCACAGGAAGGACCATGGAGCAGAACCTGCTTATGCTCAGCTCCAACTTCCACAGCGTTCAAAAATCCCACATGCACCACCCTTTCATGAGCTGCTTCCCTCAGCCCTGCTTGTTGCCCTTGCTCTACACTTTCCTGGCAGCATCATAGGAGAAACTGGAAAAAAGTTGAGTGGAAATTCCCCCTTTCCCTCACAGGAGGAGACACATTTCTGCTTTTTGCCAGTTTTGAAACATTTACGAAACATTGTAATTATTCAAACTCTCCAGACTTTGCAGCTCCCAAGACACTACAGATGTAGAAAGTCACAGCTGACGCAACCTCATCTTCTACCCTTCAAAGGAATTTGAGGAAGACAGAGAATTTCCTTGAGAAAGTGAAAGAAGACATATCCAAGGGATAGAAATCGCTTTTATTAAAAACGCTCTAAAATGTTATTTATAAAATGCATTTCATCATTTGCACTGGGAAACAATTTCGGAACACGCAGTTGTTGAGGCCTCTTGATGCTTTCAGAATTTCAACTCACCAAACAAGACTTAGCTAGAGAAATTTGTTACACACCTACCACCACAGGTAACCATAAGGATTACAGAAAGATTTCAGCCTTCAAATACCAACTTTTTTACAGAGGGACTTTTGGTAAGCAGCCCATGTGCATATCTGGAAATGTCCACTTAGTACAGTGGACTTGTCTTTAAAATTCAACCGTTTGTGCCAAAATACAGTATTAAAAGATACAAAATAAATAATTCAGAAAATTTAATAAATAAGCATGCATTGTGATATCCAATGTATACAGTAGCTTCTCTACTAAAAAATCCAACCTGTATAGAAATCTGAATAAATACCCTTTTGTGAATTTTTTTTTCACAAGTAAACAACCTGCCCTTCTCCTCTAATTCCCAGATTAACACTGAAGGAGATTTAATTCCTCCAGGGTGAAGGAGGATCTGAAAGAAAAAGGTACTTCATTTATTTGCCTTGAGAGTTTTAACAGCTCCTACCTAGCTTGTCCCAAAACTGCAAAACATTTCGATCATTTAACTTCACTGTGATGTGGTTCTGTCTCTATACAGGTCTGCTTGTTTTACACAGTGCATTAAAGACATGAAGACCAAAGTCCTACTGTAACTCCAGTGGATTTTGAGATGATCTTACAGCAGGGCAGAAGGAAAGGCCAAAATGACTCTAAAGACATTGGTATAGATGTTGAACACACACGTTTATATCCGCAAAGCAAAGGACCCCAACAGCAACTGAGGATTGTACCACATACTGGCATTCATCCATGATGTCACTTAAGAGGCACTTCTCTCACTGCAGGAGTTTTAGTTACTGGAAGTTCCATACAGAGACTTAGTTGGGGTCACTTTCAAAGAGGCACAAAGGAAAAAAGAATCCTCGAATAAAAAAACTGCATTGGTTTTCAACTCAGGGAAATTTAACAGATGTTAGCAGTACTTTGGGAATCCTCTGTCAAGTTAAACAATGCTGATGGAATGGCTGTGTGCATGGCTGTATGATTCAATTTAAGAGGTTTTTAATTGGATTACTTCAAAGATGCATTTAGACAATAGCTATGCAAACAGCTGAATCAGCACAACTGATTTATGGCAGTGCCATAAATCAGGCCTACTGCCAGGAGAGTAATAAGCCTTTTTTAATATAGTCATAGGTTAAAACAATAAATCTAAGCCCCACACTTTATCTTAGCAAGGTTAATACAAACAAAATTATTCTGGAGAAGACAAGAAAATGCTTAAAACCACCTGTTACTAGAGCTTACCTGATGAAGACTGGGCTGATGGATGTTGAAACCAGTCTTAGCTGAATGATATATTTTTATTGTAGAAGTTCCACACAGAGAATTCAACTGGTGTTTAATTATTGCTTAATCCCTCCAAAGAGAGAACTGTCACTAATTCATTTTTTTTCCAAATCAGTAACTCTTCTCATACATTTTCAAGATATCTGGATAGCGACCCATCTGCCTAAATGAGAGTCCTAAGAAGTGCCACCTCAAACCCCAAGTTACACACACTGCTTCCTTCACAACAGGACAGCTACAACCTCTGGTCAGTTTAGAGTGGGGATATAACAAAACTTAAAACCATATATGAGCTAAAAAGCACAAAGTAGTTGGGTCAGTTTTTACATACGAGGACTGCAGGAACTGCATTCCATCCATGCCATCCCTTCTGTCCCACACTTTCTCCCTGAGGACAGTATGGCTTGGGGTACTTAAGGGAGAAGTCACAAACTTGTAAATGCACGATGAAATTCGTGTTGGTCAAATTCAAGGGAAGACAGGCAGGTGTGGCTTCAGAATACATAAAACCACCGCAGTTTTCAAAATAAGGCAGGGGCAGGTATGAATATTTGGCAACACACCCTCGTTCTCCATGGAGAACATCGGTGGTAAAACAGCAGCACCTGTGTTTAACCATCACAGCCAGGTCAGGAACGAAGCCCTTGGAGACCTAGTAACTGCATTGGCAAGAGCTACGTTTTCTGTAAGGTTTCCTAAACAAGGGACAATTTGCCACGGGGCCTCAGCAATATCATTATGCTGTTATGAACAGCAGAAATCAAGTGAGTGCTTCAGTCTCATTTAAGCTGCAAGATGCCTTTTGGAAAGGTGCTTAAATGCTCAAATGGCTCAGTCTAATAAATAAGCATAGGCTGAACACTGCCAGTGCTCTGTGCATTAACGCTGCTTCACAGTCCTGCAAGGTAAATGCATTGGGCCTGGGAATACCTCAGTACCACATCTCAAACCTTTGGTCACACTCCCTTTATGTTTTAAACACACACCACTCCAGGATTCGCTAAGAAAATTTAGCAAGAAAATGTGGGTGTGTAATCACTGGCATTTTCATCCAATATCCCATCTCCAAGTAAACACAGCACACTTCAGAACTCGTTTGTACCTTTAAAGTAACATCAAGCTTTAGAACAGGTAGGTGTGCAGTAACACCTAACTGGAACAGGTGAAAATTGAACAGAATACGGCTAAGATTAGGTTCCATTGCCAGTCAATTAAGTATGGATCCTTTTGGAGAGCTGGAATGCAAGTGGGAAGAGTTTTTTTTCAGTTAAAATTAGTCTTCCGTAAATGCTTGTTAGGGATTTCTATAGCGCTGACTTGGAGAGGCCAGGAGCCAGCAAGAATTCCTGCCTGGATGGCTACGCCTGTCACAACTGCCAGGTCAGGATCCACAGAGGTGTTGGGTTCCTTCCCAAAGAAATCCTGAATAACTTTACGGATTTTGGGAATCCGTGTGGAGCCGCCAACTAACACAATTTCATCCACTTCTGCTTTGTGCAGGTGGCCTTCCTGCAACACTTGTTCAATGGGCACAAGAATCTTCTCAAAAAGGTCCTCATTTAACATCTCAAACAGCTTCCGAGAGACTTCTGTTTCAAACACAACTTCAACGAAGTCATCCACTACTTTTGAAGTGTCTCCAAGATTTTTCAGGCCTTTTGTGTTTTGTGAGGCCGTGCCTTTCAGCACACTGCTTGTTTTTACCTGGCTTTTTGCAAGTTCTTTTGTAAGTTTGTTTGCTGGCAGAGTTAACAGCACCCTCAGTGTAGCTGCCTCATGGACAGTGAGGTTTAATTTCACTGCTTCCACGGCCTGTCTGAGGCGGTGAATCTCCTCTTTTTGTGTTGGCAGAGAACCGTACGTTTGATGGAGCTGATCGTACAAATACACCATCAACCTCTGATTGAAATCCTGTCCTCCAAGTTTGTTGTTACCTGAAAGATCAGAATAGCAGGCATCAGACACAGCACCTTCAAAGCCTCAGAAAGCAGCATGCTGCTTCTCTTTCACTGGGAGATGGTTTTCAAGAGCCAGAACAATCACAGAAGGACCACAAGCACATGAGCTCACAGAGCTGCAAAAACAGGTAAAATTGTTGTCCACTGAACACACGATGGATAATAATTTCCACTGTTTCATTTTGACTGAAAACAGCAACTCGCTTAGTGGAGCCCTAACTAAATCAGAGTAAAGCTGCTGAATCTTTCTTGCTGCTCCACTCTTACTGGACAGAGCAGCTGCAGAGCTCAGATCAGAACTTGCTTGTTGAAGGCAACACAGGCAGTTGGCAACTGCTGTGTCTTCACTACAGTCTGACCAAACACTGCTGCCAGAACTCTGTGCCCAGTGATGAGCCATTTAAAACATGAATCACAAAACTTCTGGGTAAACACCATTCCCAAACTCTGCTCAACCGAACTGGCACCAAACACAAGGCGAGGATGCACCAAAGCTCTGGTCAATGATTTGCCAAGTATTCCCAGTTTGGACAAAGGTGACAGGATGATTTTTGACAACACCTGCTCACCAAAAGTCCACTCAAAATAACTGTAATATGCACCAGCACTTTATTAGTTGGCACAAAAGTTAACAGCCATGGATAAAATGAAACCACAACTTATCCCTCTAGGTCAGCCAAAACCTGTGACTCTGTGGTCTTAATTGTTGAAACGAGCCCCAAAACTAATTTTGCTTGAAAAGCAGCTGAGAGTGCATTGGAAGAACACTCTGTGACACGTCTGGTAAGTTTTAAAAAGCCCCTCCAATGGCGACTTCAAGTGCACCTTGCCTCCCACTCCTTGAAAAGCAAAAGCATTTTTCTCACCTGCCATGGCTCGTGTGATGAACATCCCTCCCATCTTGTTCAACAGAGACACATCCAAAGTTCCTCCACCCAAATCCACCACCAGAACATTGAACACATCAGCTTTGTGGAGTCCATAGGCCATAGCAGCAGCTGTGGGCTCATTGATTACTCGCAGAATGCTGAGCCCTACGAAGAGCAGAGGCAACAAGCAACACTCAGGTACACTTCAGAAAACTGCGGTTCTTACATCAGAATAACATCTGCCATTACTTGTTAGGGCGAGTTGTTAGCCCTTGTTAGGGCTTTTTAACCACACTCAGCTTGAGTAAAGTGTCAGATCTAAAGGAAGTAATTTTCTAAGCACTAATATCCAATGAACTCTTTTCCTTATTTAATCCTAAAATAATATTGTTTCAGCATCAGGGCGAAATCACTAACTGTGATTTGCCCAAAAACATGGCTTCCAAAGAAACCTTGCTAAGCAAATTTATTTCATGCATTCTGTTTAAATTATTGTCCAAGGGTGCTCTATACAGTCTCTCTATTTGGAGATGATAAAAAAGACTCTTTTCCCTGAAGTAAAACTTATTTCTTCCAGCCATCGATATCTGCATTAGCCAGCTGCACCTGGTAATAAGAAGTTCTCTGCTGTTCCTCACAATAAATCCATTCTAAGCTTCTCTGTCATTGATTCACTGTTTCTATATCCTCTACAATGACCTTACTGTTAATGACACAGACCTGGAGGTCTCCAAGAAAAACTCTGGAATAGAGAGATGTCACCTGCAAGGTTAGCTGCCTGAATGGTAGAATTCCGCTGCCTTTCATCAAACTCTGCTGGCACGGAGATGACAGCCTTGGAAATGGGCATGCCAAGGTTGTCTTCTGCCATTTTCTTCAGTTGCAGCAGCAGCTGAGAGCCAATGTGCTCTGGAGTGATGTGAAAGGTTTCATTAGTTGTCACAGAAAATGCAGCTAATCCATTGTTGTTGACAATCTAGAAGGATAAAGCGACACAACCCCCAAGTGAGAAATCTTCTTCCTATGCTCCTCCACCCTGCCCCCACCAAATGTTTTATTTGCATATAGTCTCTTTTTCCCTGGAAAACTTTAAATGTGCTTTTACCATTTCTGGATCACTGTTACTCCTTGATTAGGATTATTATACAAAACATGCCACTTACAGGGTCCAAGTGACACCCACTGTGCCCCAGTAAAACATATTTAAAAAGTTAAGACCTAAAAACTGTGCAATCAACTTCCAACACCACATTCAAAGACAGAAGAAATGCATTTTTAATCATTAGGCTACCCTTTTTTAATCATTAGGTTACCTCTCAGGTTTCTGGAAAGAAACAAACAGATTGGTACTGGAACAGCTTCTCTTAACAATATTAAAAAATTAACAAGACTTCAAAGACTACTTGCAGTACCTGATTTTTAAATTTTTTTTCAGCCAATTATGCACCATGCTCAATTAAAGCAGGTTTTGTTTTATTTAAAGCAATTTTCAAGTTCTGCTGATGATCAAGTAAATAGGAAAGTGCTGAAAGAAAAAAGACACTGGGACAGAGAACATGTCACTTTTAAACTTTCTTTGTTTTTTTGGGGGGGGGGGGTGTTTGTTGCTTTTTGTTTGTTTGTGTTTTTATTTTACAGTTTCAGGGAGCAGTAAAGTTTCAGGAAAGCACAGTTAGCATTTCAAGTTAAAATTTATCCCTTCAGGGAAGGGACTGGAATGTTACCCAGAAATGCATTTCTCAGTAGGAAAAAGCAGGATCCTCTGGAAAATCACTATCGGCTCTCATGCATACACAACTTCCACAAACATTTCCTCCCCCTCTCTGGATACCTCTTAGGGTTTTCAGACACATCAGACTGAGCCAAATGACTCAAGGTCTGACAAGCCAATCACCCACACAAATTTCAAGTGTCATAGAATCAGGTTGGAAGGAACCTTTAAGGTCATCTAGTTCAACACCTCCTGCCAGGGACAGGGACACCTTCCACTGTCCCAGGTTGCTCAGAGCCCCATCCAGCCTGGCCTTGAACACTTCCAGGGATGGGGCAGCCACAGCTTCTCTGGGGAACGTGTTCCAGTGCCTCACCACCCTCACAGCAAAGAACATATTTCCTAACATCTAATCTAAACCTACTCTCTGTGAGTTTAAAGCCTTCCCCCTTGTACTGTCACTCCAGGCCCTTGTAAAATTACTCTCTCCATCTTTCTTGTAGGATCCCCTCAGGTGCTGGAAGGCCACAATTAGGTCACCCCAAAGGGACCTCTTTTCCAGGCTGAACAATCCCAACTCTCTCAGCCTTTCCTCCCAGCAGAGCTGCTCCATACCTCTGATCCCCTCGGTGCCTCCTCTGGCCTGGCTCCAGCAGGTCCCTGTCCTTGCTGTGCTGGGAGCCCAGAGCTGCTGCAGCACTGCAGGTGGGGTCTCAGCAGAGCAGGGCAGAGGGGCAGAATCCCCTCCCTGCCCTGCTGCCCACGGGGCTTTGGCTGCAGCCCAGCACACGGGGGGCTCTGGGCTCCCAGCGCACACGGCCGGGCCATGTCCAGCCTCTCCCCCACCAGCAGCACCCCCAGGGCTGCTCTGGATCTGTTCATGCCCAGCCCGGACTGTGTCCTGCACATTACAGCTTGGAGGGAACTGAAGATGGTTGCTGCTTACCTTAAAGGGATACCTGCTGCTTTCACTTTTCAGTTCTTCTGAAGTGAAGACTTTCCCAATGAATCTCTTGGCATCGTATATGGTGTTCTGAGGATTGGCATCAGCCAGTTCCAGGCCTTCATAGCCCACATGCACCCCCGTGTGCGTGAAGGAGACGACACTGGGGATGCTGTTGTGCCCATTCTCATCTGCAATGACCTTCACGTCCCCGCTTCCAGGCAGGAAGACACCCACGGAGCAGTAGGTGGTGCCAAGGTCGATTCCAATGACTCTGGGGGTGGGCATGGGCAGATACTGCTGGGCCAGGTAGCTGGCTAGGAGCAGAGCCAGCACAGCAGAGCCTGAAACACAGAGTTGGGAACAGCAGGGCTAGAGGATCTACTCTGCAAACCTACAAGTCAACGCAAATGACACGGTGTGACACACTGCACCTCCTGCAGTTTTATTTCACACTCTGGAGCCTGTTCAGCTACCTAATTAGTTTTTAATTTCTTTCTCAATAGAGAGTGGTTAGAAGTCAAGATCTTAGGCCTTAAATATTCAACTGATTAAGAGAAAAAAGCCCAAGAGGCAGCCAAGCCAAAAATATCACCACACTGTAATAATTCTATTTCTCTCTGCATGTTACTGCAATAACACAGCTAATTAGCACTTCTGGGGGAGTTGCCTACAAATGACCCTGAAAGGACATTGAGTTAATGGGGCTGCACAAAATCACAGTGAAATGGGAAACTCCCAATGCCAACACCTCCAGCTTCACCAGAAGTCTAAAAGTAAGGAGATACAAAACCATGCTAACTCATTCTGTTTCAGCCACAGCTCCCAAAAAAGGCATCTTCCCACATCTCTGAATCTTTTCTATGCCTTGAAATCAAAAGGTAGACCAGTTTAAGTGCACAACAGTTCGTTGTTTGGTTGACCTCTTTTTTTCCCAGGAGGGAAGGGCAGTGATAGTGGCGTTTCAAACAGATTGGTCTGGAAGCCCTGGCTTGCTCTGGGCTGCTAATCTTCCCAGGCATTTCTGAGCAATGTGCCACAGAGCACTCTGGGTTTCACACAATCCCAGAACGTGTCAGGTTGGAAGGGACCACAGAGAGTCATCTGGTCCCACTTCCCTGCTCAAGCATGGTCATCCCAGAGCGCACGGCACAGGATGGTGTCCAGACGGTTCTGGAATATCTCCAGTGAGGGAGACTCCACACCCTCTCTGGAAAATCTGTTCCAGTACTCGGTCACCGAACAGTAAAGAAGCTCTTCCTCGTGCTGAGGCAGAATTTCCTGTGCATCGGTTCGTGCCCGTTGCCTCTTGTGCCACTGCTGGGCACCACCGAGCACAGCCTGGGCCATGCTGAGCCCTCCCTGCAGACACTGACAGACAAGGATGGTGTCCTCCCCTCTCAGCCGTCTCTTCTGGAGGCTGAACAGCCCTAGAGCCCTCAGCCTTTCCTTCTAAGAGGTCCAGTCCCCAAATCATCTTGTCACTCTCCGCTGACCCGCTCCAGGGGCTCCATGTCTCTCCTGTACAGAGGAGCCCAGAACTGGACACAGCAGAACACACCGAGCACGGGAATCCCGTGCCACCCTGGAGGGCCAACCCGGGGCGATACCGGCAGCAGAAAGACGCGAGAAAGGAAACAAACCCCCCCAGTCTTCCCAGACCCCCCAGCCCAGCCGCACCCCCGCCTCACCCAGCACAGCCATCTGCCCCGCCATGTCTGCGCGTGGCTCTTAGTGCTGACGGCTCTTTCCGGGCCGCGCGGGGCACGCCGGGAACGGTAGTACGCGTGTCCCGCCCGCCCCGCTCGCTTCAGTTGCTGCCGGGGGCCGAAAAAACCATAACTCCCAGCGCCCACCGCGGCGCAGCCGGTTCCGGCGGGTACCAGCCAATAGGGGGGGAGGCGCTTTGCCGTTAGCGGGGCGGCGGGGCGTGCCGCCCCAGAGGCGCATGCGCATATTCGGGAGGTGGGCTGTTGCGGTGGCTGCTGGGAGCGGTAGTCCCGGCGCCATGGTGCCCTGCGGCCTCCCGCCGGCATGAGGCGTCAGAGACCGCGGTTGTGGCAATGCCGGAGCAGAACATCTTCCTTTATCCCCCTCGGTTTTCAGCTGGAAAATGCCACCGAGTTCCCTCCTCTACGAGGGTTTCGACAGAGCCTAGCCGCCGTGGCTTTTACACGGACAAGAGCAGGTTCGGAAAGGAGACGTGTTTGTTCTGTGCAAGGTGGAAGCTTTCCACAAATCGAGCACACCGATTCTGAAAACTAAATATGCATTTCAGCAAACAAATAAATCACAGTTCACTAGCTACAAGTTACCTAGTTCTCTTATTAATCTGAATATTACTGTCTCTTGGTTGAATTACTCTGTTCTTCCTGTGCTAGTTAATCCACCTGCTCAGGCTTCTCCCCTTTGCAGTTTTTGGGGCTCTTGAGTCGGTGGTCCGTGAGCCTGAGCTCACAATCTCCCACTGACAGACATGAACTGGCACCAATCCCACCATCATGGGGGGCACAGGGTCCTGTGGCACCAGCCAGGTGACAGGAGACACAGCAGGTGACGAGGGACAGCCAGGGGACACAGCAAGAGACAAGAGACAGCCAGGTGACCAGAGACACTGCAGGGCACAGGGACAGGACATGAAACTGCAGGAAGACCCCAGACTGCAGTAAAAGCCCAGGTGATCCTTTGTTCAGATCCTCTGTTCAGTCTCCTTGTGAGGCTGTTTTCACTGATAAGGCAGGATCGTTTTATCACCCCCTCTCATTCTCTGTAACTCTCCGGGCAAATTTTTAACTATTTCTGAGTCTTGAAATGTAACATCACTCTTACCCCATATCTAGAGAGATCACTAAGGTCTCCTATGTTGAAGGTACACTTTCCCCTTTAAAAAAATTTACCTCCTCTCTCTGAAGCTCTCTGATGCATTTTTGCAACCTACTGGTGTTTTTTCAGTGCAATGGTTCACCAGTGACACGGCCATGGCAGCTTCTACGTCTTTATGCCAATGGTGAGGGGAGATTTCCTTCTTGCCCACCACCTGGCATTTAGACAAGTAAGGAGAATGCAGGTGAAACCTGCCCCTCAGATGCTCCTGGAGGAGCAGGAATGGTATTCACTCCAAGAAATGCAATGTGAAGTACAATGTGGTTTTGCTTCTCATCAGCTGCCCCACTGCTCTGCTCTGCTCTCATAAGGAGTAATGGATTTTCAGGTTCTTGCAGTGCAGGTTTCTGTTTCAGGCAGAAGTTAATTGTGAGAATCCAGTGTTTCCTTAATATAGTTTAAGTTACAAGATTTTAAATAGAAAATATTAATAAATGAATAGCTGGTAGCAAACAGTGTATTGGAAGAAAAGTTAGGCTAAGTTCTATTGCAGTTGCCACCTCCAGCATCTCTGTTTCTCCTAAGCGATGGAAAGAAACATAACCCAAAAGTAAATTCCCAGAAACTTACTTCTGAAAAGCTTTTTCTATATGCAAAGAAAGCAGCACCACTTGAACTTTACAGTAAAAAAGGTATTCATTCTCTACTTATGGTTAACATAGATACAGTGATGTGCTTCCTTCTCAGCATGAGAAGTTGGAAAATCTTTGGAAAGGGAAGAGAAGGTTAAACCATTCAGCCTTCTTAATGACTCATGATCTGTTTTCTAATTACTTAGGTAACTTAATTTCTTTTCTTAGTTTCTTTTGGATACTTTAATCATGTTTCAAGTGGGACCATTGTATTTGTGCTCATTCTTGAGTGGTGGAAACTTGTAATTGTTTACAGCATTTCTTTATCCATGTAACTCATGAGCAGTCACTTTGTGTTTTATGCCACTGTCAGTGGATGGTGAGGAGAAAAAAAGGTTTAGTGCAAACAGGGTGTACAATCAAACTGGATTTTGATATTTAATAGCAACCTTTTTAACACAAAGGGACCATACGAAATATGATGCTTCAGAGTGCAGATATGTAGGGTTGTGTTTTAAAAAATACTGATACAAACCACTCTTTTCAGAGATTTCTTCCTTTTCTGAAGCATAGGCCAGGCTTTGGTGGTTGTCCTTGAGGTTAAACCTCTGAAAGACATGGGGATCACTTGATACCATACCTGCCGAAGGACAGAACTCAAATGCCCTTTCCTGTATAATTTCCGTTCTATTTCTCCAAAGCAAAGCTGCTTAATGAATTCAGTGTATCAGTCAAGGTCTCCCCACCTGACTGACTCCCTGGAGGCCTGGCTGTTCCCTGCAGAATTACACAGCACGGGCCACCTGCCTGGGAGTCAAATCAAGGGGAGCATCTCAGCAGCCTTTCTGCCCTGCAGCAAAGCTCTGTCATGCCAGAAGGTCCTTCAGAACCCCCCGATTCCCCTGTAGCTGTTTTGGGTTGTTGCAGAGTTTGAAGGATCAGTACACCACGCGTATTCTGTAGTCCCTTGAAGGCAACATGTGGTTCATGCTTAGATGAACTCCAGAAATGCCTAATTCTTTCCCTCCACATCTTCTCCATGACCTATTAGGACCTGCTTATGGGTACTCCTGGCATCTGCACAGAGATGCTAGACTTCTCTTGCATCTGCAAAATTGGCAGAACTAATCCTAGTGATCTTGCCCTTGTGTTTTCGGGCATTCCCACAGTGTCTTCTGTATCAGCTTTTTTTCCCTGCTCTCATTTGTGAGAGGGAGACCTGTCCCAATTTTCCTCCATTGTCTGAGGGAGTGCCACAGCCAGGAACGGGCTGTTCAGGAGCAGAAGGGAACATTCAGTGTTTCTGGAGAAAACCGCTTGATTCTGCACAGAATAATTCAATATCCATTAGGCAATAGAAGGAGAGACTTATCTGACTGTGAGGGAAAGCTATGGGTACCCCCTGCCCCACATACTGCCTCATGGAGAAAGCATAAATGTGATTAGAGGCAGACACTGGAAGGCTTTTTCTTTTTTTTTCCCTGGAATGCTTTTGCCCTTTCTCTGTAACAGCAGGCAAGGCACGTAGTCCATGGTGAGCACCCTTACCTGAGCGGGGGACAGTGCAAATTCGGACCTGCACAGCTCCTTTGAAAAAGCTGTGATAGAGCTTCCCGGGATGCTCCTGAGTGATGGGGAGCAAGGTGCTGTGGTGTCACGGGCTGCTGGCCCTGAGCAGCCTCTGCTGGCTGCGTGCTTTGCATCCCTGGGCTGGGCCACACCAAGTGGCCCTTGGCCACCACGCACCAGGGACTTGACACTCGCTTGCTGCTGGCATAAGTGTAAAGAGGGTGTGCAGCCAGCTCCCTCCAAGGGGCTGGGCAAATGCTTGTTTATCCTTCTTAGTGCATCTGTTCACTCTGGTAGTAAGCTGTTTATAACATTTCAAACGCTTTTCGGGGATTAATTTCCTTCAAGGGGCTGTTCTTTTCCCCTGGTGCTTTGATAGGTGGAGGTAAACATGTTTTTGTCTTCAAGTAGCTTGAGGGAGAGAGTTGTTCTTACAATGTAAGAGCAGAGGCTGGTTTTAAAACAGTCTCCCATCAGATGTGAACTGGTGTCTGCAGGAAAAATCCTGCTACACTGGGGAGTATCGCTCAAACCCTACACCTGTGATGTGCTAAACACAGTTCAAGCATTCGGTGTGCGTGGAATCAAATAGAGCTTGTTTTCATTTGCAGGATGCTTTGCATCAGCTGTATCCTCGCGTTTGGAGAAAAGGGAATTGTGTTTGCAAAGCATCCTCTTTTCTGCTGTTGTACAAAACAGGGTTTCCTCCTTCTAGGGTTTACTCGGTGAGTGCTTTCTGCATTGTCTGAGTCATTTTGAAGCCAGTGTCTAAAACTGAAACACAGGGTGCTGGGATATGGTCAAAGCACAGTGTGATCCCATCATCCCAGGATGGTCAATCTGTGTTTTCCCACTATAAAGGAGGAAGAGAGAGAGGGGTTGAGATCCACTTTGTAGGTGGAGAGTAGAATCAATGTCTGAGAAGGGAGGTGATTGATGCTAAGAATTTAGGAAATGCTAGAATCTGAAACCTCATTTCCAGTTTTTAACTTAGATAACAGTGCCTTAGTGCAAGCATGTTGCCAAAATTGCAGAGGTTACTGATAGTTCCTTTCCCTAATTAAAACATTGATCTTCTCCTGCTGTATATGCTTGGGAAAGGGAAGGATTTCACCAGTGCCCAGCCTTCCTCTGACAGACAGTTCAATGTCAGGCAGCTGGGTAGAGGAGTGTAGCCTTCAATTTAGATGCATAAGTTTCCTTTGAAATTCCAGCATATAGCCTAAAGATTTCTGGCTTCTGTTGAGTGGCTGACTGGCCATGGCTGGGCAGGGGTGTGCTGAATTCTCCATTAGCCACAAACTCTCTCCCCAGCCGGAGGCAGCAGGAGCAGCTTGGGGCTGCTCCCGGGATCTGCAGCCCCGGAGAGCTTAACCACGAGGCGTGGGAGGAGTGCAAGGAGCTCCCAGCAGATGTCTCTGCCATGCAGCATTCCTTCCCCAGATCGCTTTCTGTGTCTGACAGATACCTGCAGATTCATATAAAGCATATTAACCTTTAGCAATAGTTATCCAAAGTCTTGTAAAGGTGTAAGTCATGAAAACGGTGCCACATTTTTCATTACAGTTTATTTAATTGCTTTAACATACCCATTGCACCAAAGCCTCATGAAATAATTTTGAGGTTAACAATGAAATTACTATTTCCCCTTTCATGAAAACAGTTGCAGTGATACCAATATAATGTAACCTGGTAGATGTCTAGGAAAAACAATCTGGAAGGGAAATGAGATTTTCACCGATTTTTTCTCTTTTCCACTTCTCTACTTGAATTTCAGTTGGTGTGCATGCTGATACAGCTTTCCATAGTATGAAAAATAATAATAAAAAAGAGACATTTTATTGAAGAGTCAAAGCAGTTTGGCACTTTCTGGTCTGGTAACTGAGAGTTTCTCTTCCTACCTGACCATCGTGAAGTGGGTCAGTGTTGCAAGGATGAAAGGCAGCTCTGAGATTGACTGAATTCTCCCCAGCCACAGCAGCCCGGGGTAGTGGGCCTGAATCATGGCTTGGTTTGGATTCCTGCTGGTGTCTGGAACACATCATCCACCTTCTGCTCAGCTTGGGTGTCCTCCTGTGTGGGGCCAGGGAGAATGGTACTGCATGGCGTGAGAGGAAAGGTGATTGCTCCTACAAGTGTTTGCAGCACCTCGCTGTGTGAAGGGCTGCAGAGCACAAGGAGGATGGGATGGCTGGGAGTCTCATCATCTGCACCAATCATCACGGTGATAATGATAATGAACAAGAGTCCCAGCAGTCTCCCAAGAGGCCACTTTACCTCATTCATGTTGTTGCTGTGTATATGAAATCCATACAGATGTCAGTCAGGCTTGTCAATTCAGTCTATGGTAAATGACAACAAAAGGATAAACAGAAGAATGCACTGAAATATAGCTGCCTGAACAGTGAGCTCCCCAGGCAAAGGAGAAGTTTTGCAATATGTGTGGATAGAGAAAACTCCTGCCTTTTTTTTTTTTTTTTTTTTTTTTTTTTTTTTTTTTTTTTTTAAATTTTTTTTTATTTTCTTTTTGTGGAGTACTGAGGCTGAAGCATCAGAGTATCTGTTTTACATTTGTTCTTTTCCTGGAGGTATCACCTTACAGTACCTCAGTGGGTTTGTACACTGGATAAGAACTTTTGGGCCTTTACTGTGAATCTTTTGACTGGCACAGAAGATCTATTTCAGTTATCACTTAGAAGTAGTGTTATGGTGCTCCAGGTGCAATAATGCTCTGTCTTTTTCCTAGAAGACCTAGTTCTCTGGCCCATATTGTTTCCAGTCCAGGAAGAAATAATAGGTAAGAGCATGTATTCCTCTTTACACTGTGTGAAGCGAAGGAACACTGAAGGTCAGTGACTTAAGAATAGATAAGCCTGGAAGGCCAATACAGTTTGAAAAAAGATTTCTCAAAAACTATTCCAGAGAACTCACAACAACATCAGCCTTCTTGCATTATTTTTAGGAATCTGTATTAAGGAGTTGATAGGACTTGATAGGAGAGAAGTGTCCTCATTTATAATTCCTCATTGGGCAAGGTGGTGGTGGTATTTCCTAATGATCTTTATAGCACACATCTGTCCTGCAGGAACCAGAGTTGCCATTATGGAGTAAATGCCATCAGTTTAGTGGATACGTGGTTCAGATACCACTGAGATGTGAGCAAGCTCATCCAGCATTATACCAACTCAGTTTGGTGTCATTCCTGAGTGCAATATGTGAAACCAATAGTACTTGACAGCATAGCCCACCATGCTTCTTTCATGCTCCAGACTGTCTGAAAAAGGGAGAGTAGTGTTGAGAACATAGAATAAGAAACTGTGTCATCAGTCTAAGTCAAGGTCCTTAGTGTTGCTTTGTACCTTCCCAGAACCTCTGGTCAATTGGCAACCACTTGGCATTAGCTGTTCCGTGTGCCAAGGCTTGCAACGTACCTGGAGGGCTCTTAAACCTATTTCTGACAGTACTGATGGAATCATTCCGACATTACTCAGATTACTCTTACAAGACAAGCAAAGATGTCAGCCACACCATGTCTTCTTTCTTCAGCATCACTCCCCCGCGCACTGTCGTGTGAGTAGCAAGTGTCTGTTTAGCCTGGAGAGAAGTTTGTTGGAAGCAGATACTGTAAAGTTAGAGCTATTCCAGAAGAAGTGTGCACAGCTAGGGAAAATGATCCATCCACAGAAGCAGAGATTAGCCTTTCTGTGCAATCACAATAAAATAAAAGTTCCATGCCAGTTTTCTCTCTCTTTGCTGAATGATTGCCCTGTGTGTAGGTCTGCTGGACTGTATCAACACCTTCGTGCAGCCCATAATTCATCGCCATGCTTTTGGCTCAGTCCTGCTGCTCAGATATGCAAGCGCTTGAAAAATCAGCTACTCCTTATGCACACCCAGCACAGGCAGAGACTTTAAAAGATATGCAAAATCTGTGTGCCAGCATATTTGTGGGCACTGAGCCCTTAAGCTTCAGAATATTTTTACCAAATACAAAATACTGATAAAAATGCAACAGTATGTTTATGTCGTGGTTCTAAGAAACATTTCTGACTGTGTGCAAACAGTCTCATTGGGCAGGCCTGCTTATTTTTTTTTTTTTTCTGTTTGCAGCACATAGCACAGAGGGCTGTGTGCTGCAAACCTCACGCTGAGGTGCTCCCACAGCACTCACAGCTGCAATTAAATAGCAGTGTGAGGGAGGGATTTCACAAGCTCAGGAAGAGGCAGTAGAAGTATATTAATTTCTGCTGAATTGTTGGGACAGAGAATGCATCCTTCATATGTACTGGAGAAGCCCCAAATGTTTCCCATCTCAGTACCATGCTCTCCTCTTGCTGTCAGTCAGTCCCAAAGTGAGCAGAGCTGACAGATGTCGATTCTTTCAGATTTTCCCTTTCCTAAGGACCTTGACAGCTTCAGCTGCTTGAACAACAAAGTTACCCCTTTTTTTTTCTTTCCTTACCTGTTTACTCTCACTGTAGCTGTCCTCTCTCTCACAAGGAGATGTAGATTAAGTTCACATCATGCAACATCAATACTTTACCCTCACTTTGCTGAAAAGGATCCAAGGAACAACACAACTACCTGTCCTTCTCTGTCTGCTGTTTACTGCAGCAACCGTGGTCTGTGCTTTCATTTCAGAAGCAGTTAGGTATGACAGAAGCACCGTAGGATAGACACAGATGTATAGTGCTGTGCCAAACAAAAAAAAAGCTGTTAAAAACCTGCAATATATATATCAGCAAACTAAAAAAAAAAAAAAAAAAAAAAACTAAATGGAAAATAAAGGTGTTGCAATTTCAGTAGAAATTAATAACCTGAATTGCAAGATCTGTCTTCATCCTTGATGCTGTTACATTCATTTAAAGCAAAATAATAGTTTTATATTGTGCTCTGTATGGTCACAGTTACTAAGAGCAGCTTTTTAGGGTTGGGTAACACATTCTGGCTCAATGTATGGAAAATATGGCATGTCTGGATAGGTCCCAAGCATGTTGGATTGGGACCCAAATACTTAAACCTCTTTGGTAATTTGATTTTGAACAGTAGATCCCCCATAAAATAACATTGAGTTGTCTGTTATCTGCAGTCACTGAGGGTTAGTAATTCACTGTCATTATGTTTCTTCTTTCTGATTATTGTGTGTGGGTAAGAATTCTATGGATAAGCCTCTTTCTGTATGACTTTTACATATTTTAGTTTTGGATTCCATGGCCCTAAAATCTGATCAGGACAAGCAAAGACCTTTTTTTTTAATTTAATTTTTAAAAAAATTTCTCAGAGCTCCTCTTTACTTTTTTTACTGCAAACTGATAGATTTTAGTTCAAGTATGTGATAAACAGGAGCAGAGCTCTTCCTATAAAAGGCAGTCCTTAGAAAATGCAGTTTAGTTTGCAGCCTGCGATAATGAGATAATTCATGGAAGGCCTGTCAGGAAAAGCAGCTTGCCATCTCCATGCCATTTTTAAACAATGTGTATTACCTATCTTTTTCCCCTCCACTTTTTACAGAAATATGAAGCTTTCTCTATCTTGCACTGAAAGATGGCAACAGAAACGGGGAGAAAAAGCACTTTTCTTTTTAAACACAAACATTTTAATTGACTTGGGGGAAGCAATTTCTCTTGGTTATTGGATCAACCTCTCTGCTTCTCCTGCAGCTGCTCCCCATCCAGCTGGGTGCTTTGTGGCCTCCCTTGCACCGAGATTTTGTGACACCAGTGGGTTTTGCAGCTGGTGGAGCATCAGCAGAGCCCTGCACAGAGCACAGTGAATCACGCTCTTGCCCCTCTGGGGGGAGTGCAAAGTCCAGTAATGCTGTCTGCTAGCAGAGTCTTCAGGGCTCCTTTTCAGCAGTTAACCCAAAAGTCCATTGCAAACCCATCTATACAACAATATTTGGTGCTGAAAAAACCTGAGAAAGTCAGGACTGGGGAGAAAATAGTTCATGACAGAAGAAAAAGGCTGCATTTTTTTGATGGTGCTTTAAACCAGCCAAACTGTCTGGTTCCACCTGCTCTCTCCGCTCTTGTGCCTTTTGAACATCTATTTTCCAGCTCTTATTTTTTTAATATAGAATAAATGTTCTGTCTGTAATTACATTTAAGTTATTCTATGAGATTATAACATTCTGTTTTTCTGTCTGAGCGGGGTCTGTTCCATCTGAATTGCAAAATGGATATAGGATTGCAGTAGTTAGAGAAGGAAAAGCCGTATTAGACCGGAGTCCATCATCCTGTAAGGGTATGATATAACACTGTGACAGAGGCCATATCAGATATTAAATTGCTATAATACAGAAGTGTTTTACACTTTCTTAAATTATAATGAGAAAGAGCAGTCCAGGAGTGGATTTCTTATCAGTGCAAGAGCTGGGTTACCCTAAGAGCAAGAGGTAATGCACGGACTATTAGAAGAAAGAGCCTGCCAGGTTGGTTCATGTGGTTAAACTTTCTCCAGCCCCAGCTCTGCACATTTGGGGCTGTAAGGTCCTGGGTGACCTTGTACGTTCAAGCAGAAGGGCCTGATTCAGTTCTTGGGTTTTGAAATAAAATCTGTGAAAGCCTAGTGGGTCTTTGCCTGTTGTTTTGGAGCAAAGCAGTTCCTGGCTCTGCACTTCCCAGAGGCAGGAGGGGCTCTGTGCTGTGGTAGATCCACTCTGTTCCCAGGCAGCCCCGCGCCCTCACAGGAGGCACTGGGCAGCTGGAGGTGGTGGGTTTGTGCTTAGCACCTGAAGGCAACTCTGATGTCTTGCTGGGAGGATGAAAAATCCCATGGCATGTTTGTACAGGAAGAGATAGAAACCTTTTGGCATCCTGGCTGGTCCCAAAATTCAGTGGCTCAATTCTGCTTAATTTCTCCTGCATTTTAATTGATGCAGCTCTAAGTGGTGCCTTGTTTCACCCAGACTGAATCAGGCTTTGAAATAGCACTTTAAAGATATGTACACTCACCTCCATCCCCCCAAATGCCAAGTAAAACAACATTTTAACACTTCTTGTTAACTGGTACTGCGCATTAATGCACTTGTGGAAACTGTCACTGTACAAATATCCTCTTTCATAACTATTTTCTGTAGATTTGTTTTCAGCAGAGTATAAGACCATGGAATAGAAATGCTTTTATAGTTTTCTGCCTCTGGAAATATTATTGAGAGACAAGGAATATCTTTAGTGCAGTGCTTTAGACCATCACAACAGGTTTTTTCTCTCAAAACACTTGTAACAAAAATACATTGCACCAGGTGCCCTGGTTTCATTTCTGCATGCTCTCTTCTCAGAGGTTTCACATAACTCAGAAATGGAAAGTCAAACTACTCAAACTACACAGCGTGCATTTGCTGCTGATGGGCATATACACAGGGGCAAACTAATAAAAAGACTGTATTTTTTCTCCATACAGTGTACATTTCCAGTGCTGAGTAAATACTAAACGCAATGGCTGAAAGATCCTGTTACTAAGGCAACCAACTCCCATGTTATCCTTAAATATATATACATAGTCCGTCTGCTACTTGAAAAGAAAAATTCTTGTCAAGATTTGCTGAACTGAATTCTTGATGAGATCTGTCTTACCAAAGGCTAAATGTTGTGGGTGCCTCAGACTGGACTTTTGGGTTGACAATAAGAGCGAGAACAGAAGCTGATGGGAAGGATAATGATTTTCAAGTTGCATGCAGAGTTGGGACCAACTTGTACAAAATGGTGGTAGGACAAAACTTTTCTAAGGCCTGTGCATGTCATAAGCACCTTAAGAGAATTAATATATGTAAATATTTCATAGCACCTCCTTTGAGACAGCTCTTGTAGCTTGTTGTGTTAGGCAGACCAATGTATTTCCATGGTAAGTCCTGTAACGAATGAGCCTAACGAAAGCTCAGTGGCATGGAGGTGGTGTGCAGTCTGTACATCTTGCTGTTACTATTTATTTCCAAATACATATTTTTGATACTAGAGCACATCATATCCTACAGCTGGCAAGAGTTCATAATTCAGCAGTTCTCCAAAAGAGTAAAGAGTATAGCTGAGGCACCACATGCACAGTAGTTCTTTTCCAGCTTTCTCTGCCGCTACTGGTTTTTGCCATAAATATTTATTTTGAGGGCCACTCAGCTGTACTTTTTACCCAATGTAAAAAGAAGAGTTCCCTCACTGAAGGTTTAGTGCTTCTGCTAGTGCAGTGTCAGTTTAATTCAGGATTGAAAATTAACTCAGCAGCAACACCCCAGCAGAGAGGGAGTCAGAAAGCCCAGAACTTCATGGCCTGACCTAAACCATCCTTGGAGGCAATTTTTGATTCCATGACACGTGGCCCGTGGAGTACAAATGCTTCAGTGGACCTTGGGCAAGTTTGCAGCTTCTTACACCTCATCATGCTTTCAGTGAAGTACTACAGGTATTAATAAGTACTATATTCAGGCTTTAGGAGTTAACGTAAAAAAAAAAGAATATTTAAATAGCTCCAGCTTAGTGTCCTATCCCAGTAGCTTGGGACACTAAATGAAGTTATCTGCAATAGTGTTAATCACCCCATGTGTCTCTGAAGAGCAGGTATAAAAGCAGATATAAAAAGGGTCACAGAATAAGCTTGAGGAAGAGTGAAATGGTATTAGGTGAGAATTTCCCCTCCTAGTGAAGTCTTAACCCCAGTGTGTCTCTCAGAGATGTAAGTAGTGAGGCAATTCAGAAATACTTTTTCCATCTTTTCTTTTAAGTCTAAGAATTTTTCTGTCCAGAACTGAGGAATATCACCTGTGGGGCACAAAGAGCTCTCACTGCTTTGCTTTCCTTTTTTTAACACTGAGAGAAGTGTCTGTGCTTTCTCTCAAATCATGTAATAGGGCTAGGAGGTCCTTATCCATGTCCCTCAGTTGGTTGCTCTCTCTCCATGGCTTGAGTCCAAGTACTTTCAGCTCTTTTCAGCATCTCAGAAGTGACACCATTCTGTTCCCATTTTTAGAAAATACCAGGGATACGTTGAGGCTGAGAAAAATCCTTGCTCCTAAATAAGCTGTTCTGGATAAAACTTTTCTTGTCTCATTTCTTTCCCAGTCTTTTCAGAAGTTTCCCTAGTGTGGTCGTAAAGGCGGCGCTTGTAATTAGGGAAACTCATCATTCCAAGCACAATTGATACAGTGCCTTTGTCAGTTATCCCCCAATAGGGATAATAGTATTTTATCCTTAAATCCAGAGGTTAAATGCATTTTAACCAAAGTCCCTAAACCCGATGCTTAACTGCAACGTGTATGAGGTCTGTCCCATACAGTCTTCTTCCTGGCTCACCAGCAGATGCTCGAGGAATGCACCCTCCCCTTGGAGACCTCCGTCCATCTGGAGTTCCCAAGCAGCCCTTAGGCTGCACTTCTCCCTTTTCATCAACAATAAGCTCCTTGCTCTCAAAACCTTCAGGGAATGTGGATTACACAGGCATGGAAATGGGATTTTTAGTAACAAGTGGCCAAATGTTCAGACATCTCCTCTAAAGACATTTGTGCTTCTAGTGAAAAAAAGAGCCTGATCCCAATAAGGAGTCTATTTCTAAATTAATAATAATTTTTAAACCCCCTCAAGTCTGAGATACATTAAAATACAAGGTGACATTTGAATATGTGCTGTGGGTCAGACTCTGATGCTCTAAGGCACATTGAGTACTGTTTTACTTGCGAATAGTTCCATTAATTTCAGTGACCCAGTTATGGAGTAAGACACCACTCAGCAAGAGAAGAGATGTTAAAAATCTGCCCACAATATTTGATGCTAATTTGATTTCTGTACTGCCTTCCAGACCCAGTCACCCCATTCTGCTTTCACCATAGAGCAGCATTTCTTTCATAGATGCTGACATCTCTAGATGGCTGTCAGCCTTTGTGGTGAAGAATATTAGAATAACATTGCAGCTGTGTCGATAAAGCATCCATTCATGAAGAGGATATTTTTGAGCAATTCTTGTAAAATTCCTTGGTTTTTTCTCTTTTAAGTTGATATTCAGGTTTCTGTGACTATGGTAACTTCTGTGCATTTGCATATTGTAGGCTGTGCAGCCACAAAAGGAGATAATTGATTTTCTCCCCGAAGTAATTTGGTGCTCTTCACTTCAGAGATCATCCTTTGGATTATCGACTCCTTATTATTAGTCATTTGCAAAATTATTGCTATGGCTATGAGGTTCATCGCCCTGTCAGACTTTTGGCTTCTTTTCCTCAGGGTTTTCTTCCTGACCAGGAAGGTTTTAATCCTCTTGCACTTGAGGGGAAAAAAAAAAAAAAGCAAGCCAGCCAGCTGTACTGGCACCTCCTCCCATAAGGCTGACATTTCAAATCAGCTCTTTTATCAGCACATGCTTCTTGCTTGCCTTTACGATAGCCTCAAAAAGATGTTGCAAAGAGCTTGGTCAGTGGTGATAACCTCTGCAGAACACTGACCTACAGCAAGGAGAGGAGTGTTTCTGAGCAACTACAGTATTTCTGTAAATAAGTAGTTTGTACTTGACTGCCCTGTCACTCTTTCCAGTGTTTCACATTTGGACTAACAATTTGCCTGTGCCCCCCCCCCCCCCTTTTTCTTCCTGTTTCAAATAAATTTTTAAAACTTCAGCATAAAGCCTCACTCCAGGCTAAATGGTGCATCAACATTAATGGTATTTAGTCCAAAATTTTCAAAATTCTCAGAATAGCTTTTGAAGACTCAGAGTGTCCTAGTGTGGGAGCTGTTTTGGTTTGGGTTGGACATTCTTTTAATGACGAAAGGTGAAGTTAACGTTTCGGAAAAAATTCACCAAATGTATTGATAGCACAGTGCTAATGTGTAATTTTCAAAGCATTTAGGACCTCAGAGAAGTGGTAGGGATAATACAAACTTAAGGTAATATTTGAGCTTCAGACCCAGCTATTTCTCTGTTCACACTCTATTGTCATAGAGGCATTTCTCAGGCTCTGCACTGTTCTAACACTGCAGGTAGCAATGGGAGTGACTCAGGGCTTCCATTACCTTCTGCGGTTCCCTGCCTGTGCCTTTGTTGATTCCTGACTTGTAGTTAACCATTGATGGAAAGGACCTGGTGTTAGTTGTGCAGTTGTGTCTGAACTAGGCACAGAGGTGAAATGATGGAGCTGTCACAGTAAGCCTCCATGGCAGTAGCATGGTTGGCCATCCATGGCCATTTCACACTGTTTTATTTTGGTTGTAAATCAGCTGTGTGAGCTTTCTGCCAAGCTCACCATCCCGTGGGGAAAATAATGTAGAACTGGAACCCAAAAATGTATACATGGTTTTACTGACATCCCAGTCATGACTTCCTTAGTGTTGGAGAAAGACTGATGTGGAGAGATGGTGTTTTGGGACAAAGAATGGAATAGCAATAAGAGCTGTGACTACTGATAGCATTTCTTTTGTTGTATAGTGTTAATTTCAGCCGTATTCATATACACACACATTCATGTGCATATACACAAACCCCTCATTTTCCTTTCTGTTTATTAGAAGCCATCCTTGTCTCCCTGCGAAGGGCTCAGGATCACCTCTATGTGAGGTGAGGAGATCTCTGTATTTCCTTAGTCTTATCCTAGCTGTGACAGACAGGTGTCTCATCTCACCACATATTTCTCCAGTAAGGGTGATTCTGCAAACTTTACTGTAAACTTGTTCCGTAGCTTAACTTTTCCGATAGATATAACATTTGCCTATTATTTAATCCAAATTCCCCCTTGCTGCATCTTAAACCCATTGCTTCTTGTTCTGTTCTTGTTCTCTAATGAGAATAATTGGTCTGTGTCGTCTCTGTAAGAGCCCTTTGCATATCTGTAGACAGTAATGCTTCCCCTCAGTCCTCTTTCCTCCAGACCAAGCAGCCCCTGCTCTCGTAACCTTTTCTCAGAGGTCTTATTTACTAACTCTTAAATCATTTTTGTTGCTCTCATCTGAACTCTCTCCAGTGTCTCTGTCTGTTTTAAAATGCAGTGCCCCAAAATGAGCGCCGTTCTCCGAATGAGGCCTAGCTGGTGCTAAGTAGAGCAGAATAATTATCCTGCTTGTTTAACATGAGGTATTCCTCAGCATGGCTCTCGCCTCAGCTGCCAGAGCTCAGTCCCTTGGCCTCCCCATCCATTTTTTATCCTCTGCAACCCTGCAGAAAACGGGAGCTTTCTAACACAATGGTTTTAGGGCAAAAAGAAATGAATTAAATCCTGATGCCTTAATGATTCCCCTTTCCAAAGGGGAGGCCCTCCCCTCTCATCTGCTCACAGCATGGAGGGGCTGGCTGTGTCTCTGCTGTCTCCCCACAGTTCCATGTTGGCTCTCAGATAAATCCAAGCACGGAGTCTGTGGGCTGCAGACCCACGGCAGAGAGCCATGGGTGGGAAGTGCTGGCCCAGGGCTCACCTTTGGCTGAGATGCACCCCATCATTTTTAGTGTGGATGCACTGTTAACCTCTTGACCAAGCCTTGTGACTCAGCCATTGCGTTTTCCCAGTTCGCTGCAGCTCTGGAGACCTGCTCAGGGAGCCTTGGGTGGGTGGGAAGAGCAAGTCTGGGGAGTGGGGGATGACTGCCACCAGAAATAGCAGGGTCAGAGGAAGAAGAGCACATTAATTTTTTCGGTTCCATTCAGTGAGTGGAGGTTAACTTCAAAAAAAGTTATCAAGGCAAGGGGTTTTATTTGGTTTTCATGCCCATACCTGGAACAATTTGCTGGAGCATCATTCCTGATGTTTGTTTGGGCACTTGGTGTTGCAGGCTCGAGGGGTGAGGCTGTCCAGCAGCATGGGAACTGCAGGGGCAGCATGGCCTCACAGGGATGGCTGAATGCACAAGCAGGCACTGATTCGAAGCTAAGAAGGGTATTTCTGAATTCTGTGCTGGCTCACACCTGTGAGAGACAAGGTGCTGATACCCTCAGAGGTGCATCATCCAAGAAGAACGTGGAGAAACACGGGTTATCACTCTTAATATCAGCCACCACCATTTTGCATGGGAGCCTTTAGCAAAACTTGTGTCACTTTGTGTTACAATTTACTCCCAAAATACAGGGACAGCAATACTTCAAAGGAATGCCATGTGACATACTTAAAATGTTTGCCTGGCTTTGGAGCCGAATCCAGAGCCCTCTCTTTCAAACATCCCCTTTGACTTTGCAGAGCTTGGAGTTGGCCCTGGAGACCCTCTGACTGGAAGCGCTGCGGAGAATGATTACTTCTTTCAGAGAGCAAGACAATACCTGCTGACACACTGTTTTGCCTGCAAAGAATTAAAAACTCAGCGAATGAATTCTGCATAAATGTTCCAGTCCCAGACTTCGAGAGAGAATGTGAGTGGTAAAAATACATCCACATCTCAGGCTCCGTGTTCAGCAAAGGCACTGGGCCAGAGCTTCGGCTTTGCTGAGTCCACGTTTGTTGAAGCAGAGTGAGAAACTGGTTATGACTTCCTAACTCACTCTGTGTCTGGCTGCCAGCCCACGCCAGGCTGGGGAAGCCGGGGAGCTGCTCTCATGTAGCATCTAACAGCATGTCCAAGGCCTTAGTCCCAGTGAATACGGATGGTATAACCTGGGCACATCCCTTTGCCCCTCCTTCCCCTTCTTGCCTCTGCCTCCTCTGCTGACATGGCCCTTGGAGCAAAGGTGGCGAAGGAGCAGCAGCACAGTCTGAGGGGACATTTCAGCGCTGGCAATCCATCATGCATGCAGGTAACACAGCTTTTCCCTTTTACCTCAGCACCTCTTAGGCGATGCAGAGAATGTGCCCAGGATTTACGAGGCTCGTGGTGAATGCAGCCAGCATCACTGCCTGCTACATTTTTCCACCTCGGTGCACCAGTATGCTGCTTAATAGACCTCTGGCATAATGTGCAACAGTACCCAGCTCTATACCTCAGAGCTAAAAATGAGGAGACAGGAAGAGATGAATAGCATAGCTGTTTTTCATGCCACACAAAGGGAAATTACACAGGAAGTAAGTCACCTCTTGAAGAGACTAGACACAAGAGGAGTTATCTTTCTCCGTTAAATTAAAAAGAATGATTAAATGCCAGATAGCTCGAGCACGTCGGGCAGATACTGCGCAAGCACTTTTGTTGCTAAGAAAGTAACCACGTAAGTTACTGACTGACTTTGAAATTACTGAGAAGTTGCAGTTGTAAAAAATCACTACTGCTAATTTACCTTCTGGCAGGTGTAGGAACCAGTTTTGGCTCAGAATAGTGCTTCATGCAGTACCACAATACCGCAGCGTGTAAAGAGTGCCTGAACATGTGAGGACATGGTGTCTGGGCTGCTCCATGCTTGACTGCTGAACTTGAATGGCCCTCACAAAAGCTTCACATATTGAGCGAAGAGCTGTGAAACCCAGCCCCAGCTGAATGCATAGTCTGCTGTCTGTTTTGGCTTTGCAAAGGTATGCAACACTGGATTCACATAAACTGACTGAAGCTGGGGACACTAGAGAAAGGCATCCTCCAATCTCTTATCAAATCCTGCATCTCTTTGGCATTTCTTTTTAGCCAGGGTCAATACACCTGCCAGAGAAAATCATTTTTTCTTGCTGTCTCAACACTAACCCTGTTTTGCCTCAGTCACAGCAGGTAAACTAAACCAGAACGGTCCCTCCAAAGTGTTGGAGGGTTTTCAGCACGGCCTACATAGCAAATATCTCCATATCAGATCTTGTACCCAAGGAAGGATTTTTTTTGGTCTATTTTTGTCCCTTTTACTTCTCACCAGCTAAGCACATTAGTCATATTTAAAGGAAAAGTACAATTCATTTTAAAGACTGTCCCAGTCTGTATGAAAACCTTTCCATTCATCTCAGCAAATATTGGCAAGTTGTAAACCTGGCTACTGAAGGACAGTCCCGTAGGGAAAGGGATTTATCCCATCTTTAAGCCCTCTGATGCATGGGTTAGCAACTTCCTCACAGTGAAGATTTGCCTCCACCAAGAAATATGTGCAAGGGGTTTGAAACTGGGGTTTAATTGGAACTGTTCTGTATAAAAATTTCCCCTCCAACTCTGGTTTCCTCATAAAGAGGAAGGAATTGCTGCAGCAGAATAAAATGGTCTGCACAGAGACCTGGCACAGTGTTGCTACCCCACATTGGCCATTTCATGCAATCAAGGCTTAAGTAACACTTACAGGCCTTTCAGCTCCCCAGTCAGAAATTTGGGGGGACTTCCTCATAGGCTCCTGCTCCTTTAAACTCCCAGCATTACCAAAAATTCTCTGACTCAGTGGAATAATGGTAAAAATAAAGTAGGGGGGCGTGAATGTGTCTCTCTGGTGTCCCAGGCTGGAGAGAGAAGCGGCAAAACTTTGTTATTCAGATCAGCTGCTTGTCTTTGGTTGCGGCTCTGACTGCAGTCTGAGGGCAGCAGGGGAAGGAGAACAGCAGTGCCTGTCATTTTCTGTTCATGTCAAAAGCTGACCAAGCCAACTCAGCCTCTTTCTCCCCCACCCTTATAAATGATAGTGATATCTTTTATGGGATAGGATAGGAAGGGATCAAACTGTTGTTATTATACTTTGCTCCTTTGAAATATATACTTCTAGTTGCCCATATATACTTTGCTACTCAGCTTCTAACAATGTGATGGGCTATCTATCACCCTTTTTAAAAATAATCTTTGAAGGATGAGTGGGACAGAAACCCCCCATATCTTTTAGAGACCAGCCCTAAAAGAAGATTCCTTCTAAATCCATCTATTCCAGTTCATAGGGCTTGGCACAGCCACTATGTCTACTATTCCAGACCTTAAAAGATAATTTATAACAGAACTTTGAATGTTTCCTGGCTCAATGCATTTTTTAATATACTGGATCATTTGCATTAGTGTCTCTGTTCACCTTATATTTCATGAGTAAGTAAATTGTGGAAGGTTAACCTTTTCTATAAAAAAATAGGACTTTATGTGGAAGTCAATATTGGCACAGTCTGTAGAAGAACTGTGTCTCAGCTGTCAGGGTGAATGTTTTGTCTGGTCTTCATTGCGATTCTTTTGGGTTTACTCAGTCTTTCTTTCCTTTTTCTTTTTTTTTTTTCTTCTTTTTTCTTTTTTTTTTTCCCCCTAAAGCTAAAAAAAGAAATTTAATAAACTAACATTAGCATCAAATTCTCTAAATTGCCAAGTCATACTCTGGCTAGCTTTTCCCCCATGCTGTGCGCCACGGTGAACATTTATGCTTACAGCACGTCCCTTCTTGAGTAATTGATAGCATTTAAAAGCTTAGCTGATCTTGTGGGCTGCTTGATTCCTTGGTGCCTAAGTGGACTCTTGGCTCTGAGGCAGTGGCTCCAGGTCTAGCAGTGCCCCCTCGGTGTTTGACTGCTCCCCTACTCATCCAAGGACATAACTAGCAGCATGAAAGATTTCTCCCAAGACTGATGCACGCAATTAACTGAATTACTTCAATAGGGCGTAGATAGGATAGATTTAAAGTGGAACCTGTTACTGTGCCAGTGGCTGGATGAGGATCCTGCTGTGCCACTCACAGGGGAAGAAAATCCTTCTCTGCCAGTTCTTAGTGAAGAAGTTCTTGCTGTGACAGCAGATCCAGCTCACACGCTTGATATAATGCCCTCAATTACCATATCTTTGTAATTATCATCCCTGTCTGATAAGTCTTGTGGAAACTATCAGATCTTGAGTAGAGGATCTAGGAGACTTGTAAGAATATAATGTCTTGAATTGATCTGTCTGTTTAATGTTTCATCACTCTGCCACCAATTGATCATCCTTTGAATAAAATGATAGCATAGCTGTATGCCAACACTTGTGATTCATTTTCACTTAGCTAATCAAAATGTTGTTTCACAAGACCCTGATGATGTTCAGGATGCCTTTTAGGAGGTATTACCTTACACCAAGCTGGCTGACTCAGGTGGTCTTTTTCTTATAATGTTACCAGACCAAGCCCATGATTTATGAGGCACGCTTTCCTCCAGCAAGTTCCTACGAGGGTGCAGAGCTGTTTGATTGCAAAATTTTTCAGCTAGAGAGAAATAATAGTAAATATAATTTTTTTTCAGTTGAAGGATCTGCTACATCCCTACATATCCTGGACCAATAACTGAACATTTTCTCGTTTTACATGAAACTTAAGGATTATTTGAAGATTCCTGCCAGGTCTGTACAGATCACCCATTCAGTGTTAGCTAGACAAGCCAAGCATCTGTTTTCACTCTTATCTCACGCTGAAACCATAATGCTGAGATTTAGGCACTGACTTGTTTTTAGGAAGCCTTCTTTTAGGTATGTAAAAAAACGAAAACTTTTTGCTGCTTCTGTAGTCATGAACTGTGTTCATGTTTGCAGATGAGTTTTGAAAGCACACACCCATCAGCCAGGGAAGTGACTCTTACTTTTTTATGAATGCTCGTTGTTCTTTTTACTGCTCTAATCCTGATGAGTTAAACAGTGTAATGCAGTTTCTTGTTTGCTGTAGGAATGAAGTGGCAAGTAAAAATCACCTCTAGGAAGAATTAAGCACTGAGGTACGATGAAATAGTGAGTCAGGATACTGTAAAGTAGTTAAGAGACTGTAGTTTTCAGACTACAATTGTAGGCAAGTATTTCATAGGCCTTAGGGACACAGGTGAGTTTTACCCAGAAAACAAAGCCTTTTCCCACAGGTTTATGTCTGGTATAATTATATTCTAAAGTTCTGGCTTCTTTTTTTTTTTAATATTTTATTCTGTGAGCCTCAGTAGCAGTAACACTGGAAAAATTGCTCTGTAGCACTGAACGTTGTGTGCCTACAGCAAAGGCAAAGTTCATAAAGGACAGAGAAAGCACAGAGCCCCTGTTAACCTTCTGAGAAGGAAGGTGTGTTTGTATGCGCAGAGAAAGCAATCTTTTCTTGCCTTAGGTCTTTGTACAGTCTCCTATGATTTCTTTTCTAAAGAGAGAAGACACCACTGTAGTCATTTTGTAACTATCATCAGCTTTAAAAAGACTGTAGAAGCATCTGGCAGGGCCAGAATTGTGATTCATCATGTCAGCCACTGCCTTGCCCATTATTTTTTAAGAATTGAGTTAACCTCTCAAACACTGACAGGTTGGATAGAAGCCTAACTCAATGGCTGGTGGCTGGAATGGCCACTGGAGAATGTCCTACAAAGTGATCAATAATCCATATTGGTTTTTTGGGTTTTGGTTTCGTTTGGTTTGGTTTTGGGGTTTATTTTTGTGTGTGCTGCTTTTCTGGTTTGTTTGTTTGTTTGTTTTGGTTTGGTTTGGGTTTTTTTGTTTTGTTTTTGTTTTGTTTTTTGGTTTTTTTTTTAAATCAACAGTGTAATTAACTTCTGAGAAGACCAGCATTTCTCTGAGTCCAGGGATTCACCTGTGTTTTCAGGTGTTGTGATTTCACATACTTAATGCCTCTCTCACAGCCAGATATGTCAGACTTCTAACCACTTGCCTTTGCTTTCTACAACATTGATGGTCCTTTGAGTTAGTGATGCTTGTGCAATTCCAGATGAGAGCTCCCAGTGCTCACGTGGTACCACTTCTTCCTGATTAAGCAGAACAAGTGAGCACCTGATTGACTTTTACCATAAATGCTGACATTCTGCAGCCAAAGGGGAGAGGGGGGAAAAAATACTTTGATAGTATTTAAAGCACACAGGCCATTTTCAGCAAGGATTTCCATTTCAAGAGATTTTTTAGTGTAGTCTTGGATTAGTGTATGCATCGAAAGCTTTACTTAGGAAGATTTTCATCCTTTGAGGCATACACATACCAAAGCTCTTTGTTGTTCTGAATCCATGATTATGTGCTGAATAATGAATATTTTTAAAAGCCTTATGCAGCCACACTGTGATACCTTGACAATTTCAGCCAATCTCGCTTTTTTTTTTTTTTTTGACATTTCCTAACATAAAACTTTTAGCAAAGACTTTTAGCAATTTAGAAGTTCTTCGGTGCCAGGCAACCAAATTGCTGAGATGCTGATTAAAAAAAAAAGAAAGGTATCTTATGTTGATTTTGTTTTAGAACAAGCTGACTAGCTGCAATTGAGGTTAATTGACCTTTATAATGGATACACAGGACAATGCTAAAGCTGTATACATAAACTGCAAGTTTATTTGATAGCAAATTGTGTTAATTGACATTCATTGTGCATCTTTCTGTTGTTTATTGCTAGTTGCTCATGTGAATAGTTTGTTGATATTATAGATAGGACAAACATTTGTTTCAGATAAATAGGATTTTCAGTTGAATAGGTTTTAATTAAATGATCCCCTGTATTCAATTTTGAAACTGTGAAGTACTGTACAGTATGTACCTAAACCTCTTATCTAGGATCTTATATTGTTGAATCACATCTCACACGAATTTGTTAATTTTTGTCAAATAATGCCTAATTTCTCTGCCAGTTGGGCAAGATTTAGGTCTTTTGCCAGAGTAAACAACAAAATTACAGTGCTGGAGGACTGAATTTATGCAAGAATTGTAGGTGACTGGTCTGCATATGCTCATGCACAGGTCCTGTTCTGCTGGACACAGCCATCGTTTTCCTTTCACAGACCTCACTAACCAACTGTGGGGCTGTCCCACTCAGCTATTGCCTTCATGCTTTTCCCAACATACAGTGTTTCTGATACCTTAGCTAAGTGTTAAATATATCTACAAATTCAGTCCAAATCAGTCAATTTTCCCCTGTTTTTTTCTCTAATGAAATGAAACTGTAGCTGACAAAGTCGCTGGTCACACAGCCCCTTCCACTGGTGATGGCTTTCCCTCCACTCTGAAAGCAAAATGTAAAAGCAACCCCTCCAAAGCCTTTTCTAGGTCACAAAGCACGTTTTTCTTAACCAAGTTGAAAGAAGCAAAGATTGCTATTGCATTTTGTCTGAAAAATAAAGCAGAACTAAGACAGGTAGATGTCCTGCAGGCATGTACATACAATTGAGTGGTGCACAGCCATTAGCTAGCTGTTATGATCTTTTAGTTCCTTCTGATACTTCAGCACTCTCTAAATAGCCATGTAGCTCAAAACATCAATAAGGAAGTATTTGCTGTATATTTTTACCACAGAGACATTTAAAGAGAAATAACTGTTCTTGAGTAAGTTACATTTTATTTTAATATGCCAGTGTAAATGATGACAGTCATTCGCCTCTTATGTTGGAGATGAGAGCAAACTTAGGAGGCAAAGTAGTTAGGTAATATACAGAGAGATTTCTTTAAAAGAGTGCGAGTTCCTCGGGTTTGCTGTATTCATTTTTCTCTAAAGTGTTTTTTTCCCCACATGAGTGGCTTTCTATTTCCACTTCTTTTACATTTGCACTCTCTAAAGTCTAAGGTTATTGCTGATAGTATTTTGAGAAGTGCCTTCCCTGGAGGATGTTTTTTTGATAGGCAGTGAGGGACTGCTCTCAAATATGATGGTGAACATTTTAGAGAGATTTGTGATATAATGTGCATCACAGGCACAAGGACCTTGTTTCTTTTCAAAGAAAAGTGGCAAAAGGCTGGGACCTGATTTTTGGCTCTGGCTGAACTAACCAGCTGCGGGAGCAGTCACTGAGACCTGCACGGGGTACTGGGCACCAGAGCAAAGCAGGTCAGTAGTGTCCAGATGAGGAGATACAGAAACTGGGAATAGAAGCAGCACAGGCTGTCTGTCCTGATGGCAGAGCACCACTGTATTCCAACTGCACCCCAGCTCACTGAGTAACCCTCAACACTTGCATGTTTGTTTGCATTCAGGGTAGCTACAACTCACACTGTTTGGCTCCTGCAGGAAGGCTGAGGCTTGGGAATGATTCAGGTTGAAGCCCTCCCATGCCCTCCCTCTCTCAGCCATATGGACATGACTGGTGGCCAAAGGGTGTCAGCCAGCCTGGCCACAGTCTGTCAAAATTACTCGATGGCCCTGCGCAGTCCTGACCTGTCTCCACTCTGAATGCTGAGCTGCACGACGTGGCTACACCTTTGATGTTCCACCCTAAAAACCTGTGTGTGGCACACTGCACGAGAGGTCCTCCAGAAACCATGACCAAGGAAAGAAGTGTTCGGGATTGGCAAGGATTCCAGCCTGTGCCAGTCCTCTGGCCAGTCCTCAGGACTTAAGAGGCAGATGAGGAGCTGCAGGCTGATGGGTTCATCAGGGACGTACAAACTGAATGCTCTATACAGCCATGTCATAGCCTCTTCCATGTTCTCCTGAGTTGTAGGTGAAAATCTGCTCGTTGCCTACCAGGAACCGAGGGTCAGGGACACAAATGAACCTAATGCAGGAATGCTTAAACCAAAGGAATAGACTTGTACCCTCCTGTGTCAGGTGTGCCTGGAACTGCACAAAGAGCATCATTGCACAAAGCAGTACTACAACATACGCAGCCAGCAGACATCAGAGCATGATGCAAATAATCTCTTCAGAGGCCAAAACCTCGTCTTTGAGCTGTGAAAAAGAGGCAGACTGTTTGCCATGCTGTTACTAGACATGTTAAGACTACTTCTTTCTGATGTGACAAAAGGCTCGGGCACCTGTGACAATGTGACTCAGTTGCACAACTGCCATCAAAGCTGCCACTGTGACCCAAGGCACTGGGTCACTCTGTGGCACATCTTCCTTTACCTGTTCATCACAGATTTGTGCATTTGTGTGGGCAGAAAGAACTGTACTGACCTTGACTTGATGGAAAAGCTGATTTCCAGGCAAGGGGCAGGTTGTACTCATCCTGTGAACACAGTGACATCTAGAAACTGGCCTGTCTGTTTCACAGCACCCTTTTATCCTTTTCTTCTTGAAATATTGCCTTGTTATCTCTACACCAGCCTTCTTTACAAATGGGTCTGCCAGTGTGATGCAGCTCTCTGGCAATGCCAGAAATTATTTTAATTGCCACTACATGGGAGAAAATGCTGCGGTATAAAGGCACCCTTTATATCATAGCCCATGAGCTGAGGGCTTCCTCACATCACAGGCTGGACACTCAGTGGTAGAACTGGTGAAGTACAGGATGGAAAACTGGGTGGTAAGGTGGGTGGAAAATGGGCTGGACTGCCGGGCTCAGGGTTGTGGGAGTGCTGCAAAGTCCAGCTGGCAGGCTGTAATTGGTTGAGTCCCTCAGAGGTGAATCTTCTCCAGAATTTCCACAGGTCTGCCCACGTTCTGCCTTGTGCTTCCTGTGCTCACTGGCACCTCAGCAAAATGAAAGCAAACCCCTTCACTGCTGCATTTATGCACTCTGGCTTTTAGAAGTGTTATTATAAATTCTGGAGGGCAGGATGCTGCCTCCTGGGACTTGCAGGCTAGTCGGGCTGTGGCTGGCACTCAGCTGCCCTCTCTGCATAGAGCAGCGCCCCTTTAATGTGATGCCAGCTGTGGATGGCACTCAAATGGGGCTGAGCATGGGGCAGCACATTAAACACTGCTAACTTTGACCAGAGATGGTTTTTCTTGGGGGAGGAGGGGACCTGCCACCACCTGAATTTTTTTGGGGGGGTCACTGTTGTGATCCGATTATTAAGGTTCTTAGAAATAACCTCTGCCTGAATTAAGGTGCAAACGGGACCATATGCCAGTCAATAGTATGGGTTTTATTTGATAGTAAATATAAGCGAGAGAGGGAGAAAAGAGAGAGGGAGAAATAGGAAAAGAGGTGGGCAGGGGGGACAGAAAGGGAGTGACAGAATAAAGAATGTGTAATGGAGGATGGATGTTTATTGCCTCTTAGCCAAAACTTCCTCCTCCCCACCTTGGCTGGGGGAGAAGTCTGTGTAGACCTGGCTTTGTGAGCTGTGCTCTCCCCCACCCCAAACTCAGCCGGGGATGATTCTCAGTGCAGCTGGGGGCTTTGGCCTTTGTGGATTCACGCCTTTCCCTCAGCCTGAGAAGACTGAACAATTAGGTTTCCCTTTATTTAGTCTCAGCAGTTTGACTTTCAGTCCATAGTCCCTGTCAGGTATCTTCACCGAGGCTTCTTTCGTTGTAGTTTCTTTATCCAGTTTTTGTTACAATGAGCAAAACTTTATTTCAATATTTGAGGCATGAACTATTTCCGTCTCTGACAGTCACCAAAGCCTTTCTGAGCTGTGGCTTTGTGCTGTGGGCAGCAGCAGCACACGTGTGAACAGTCAGCCCTGGGGAAGTCTGCTGCACCTGCACCACAGCCCTGTGCAGCCAGGAAATCCCCACCGCCTAAAGGCTAGAAGGGCTGCCCTCCTTAGAGTTTGCTAATACTGCCTGCTTTTGCATCTTCTGTGACTGCAGGGAACAGCCTTCAAATAAGAGACTTGCAAATGTTTTAGTCCTCCTTAATTGTAGAAGAAAGTTACTAAAAATGAAAAGGCACGTGATGTTGTTGACCAAGTGAGGGAGAGGAACAAAACCTCTACTGCTTTCTTCTCTTCCCTATCTCTGGGACATTTTAAAGGTTACACAAAAGTAGCTCAGATCTCCACCAGACATTTTCCAAGAGTTCCTAGAATACCCTTTTGTTCAGATTACCCAGCACTAAAACAAGTTGGAGAAATGCTTCTGCCATTACAAACAGTTTAATCCATGATCAGTGTGATTAACGAGACAAGCGAGAGCCAAAAGAAAGTTGGGTCTGCTTCATGTAGGAAACACATTTTTTTTCTTTGTGGCACAAAATTTCCTCATTCTTTTTCTCAGAATAGTGTGAGAGAGCGGAAGTGTCTCAGTTTGACATCTAATCTGCTCTGTCTTTGCAGGAAGCTAGAAAAGTCTCGAACAAGCATTCCCTTGATATGTTCTTCTAAATAAGAAGCCCTTTGGACAAAGCCTTAGTGATTAGAGACCACAGTGGTTACAGCTCATGCCCTTCGTTCCCAGCTAGTTAACCTTACACCTTTATCCCCTTGCCATCAGCCCAACAGGCAGAGTTTCATTCCTGTAAAATAAAGCAGCTGTTGGGTATTTTGCTCAGTTGAAAGCTTTGCCTGTCTCACTGCAACTAGCCAGGGAGGCCTATTTTCATTTGCAAAGTTACCATTTCTCAGAGTATTTTAGGTGCAGCTCTGGTCTCTGTGGTTGTTAGTCCTTGACTCAGCTAACTTTGCTGTTTCTTGACAGTCACAGTCACATTTAAGCTCACCTCAACATATTTTCACAGGTTCAGCAGTTTTACAGATGTCTGGGTAGAACCTGAAGACTAAATGCCTCTGCCACAAAAGCCAAAAGATAAGCCCCTCTGGGAGGAATTCAAGCTGAATTTAGTCCTTCTCTAGAATGAGGAGATGACAGAAGCCAATCCAAATGCATTCTTTCAGAAGTCATATTAAGGAATGTCAGTACTGCATGTCATGACACACTAGTGGCTAGAAAAGCATTAAGAAACAAATATAACTGCTTGATATAAGCTCTCACAACCTTCATCCCACCAAGGGTTCTGCATCCCCACCATGCCTGGCAGTATGGGGCCATTGCTGCTAAATTGTGGCATTTGTTGCTGGTATGAAAACTAAGTTAAAACCAGAAACAAAATGTAGTTGCCCTCTTTCTGGTTTATTTTTTTCTAAACTGAGTTTAATTTACTCCAAATCTTTGAAACCTAGTTAATGCAATTTTCTAAAATTGCAATTTTTATACTACAGCCTTCAAAGCAGAGCTGTGTATTAGGAGTCTGACAGCAGTAGTCATTTGAGAAGTCATGAAAAGTACAGAAAACACTTACATTGGGGAAAAGAAAAAAGAAAAGGAGAAAAGCTTTCCGTTTGTTTATAGCTTTTTCAGAAATACTCTTTTTGGGGCAGAACGTTCTGTGTTTCATCTCTTCTGAAGGTGATTTTCTTTCAGACTGTCTGCAATATGTGGAAACTTTTTAACATAAATGCAAAATGCCTTAAATTATGAAAATTGTGTGACTAATGAGTGAGCAAATAGTCTCTCTATTGATTTGATACACAGATTATTATGCATGCTAAAAATGCTCAGTGGAGTTGTTATTTACTGTGTTAGTCTTAGAAGAGAGCAGTCTTTGAAATGTAATGACCACATTAAAAATCAAGTAGTTTTTAAAGGGCTTAAACACATGATTCTGTTTATTATTGAAGGAAGTTCTCTAAAAGAAGACAGGCAGTTAAAATGTGTATTCCAGTGTGAAATATACTGGGAAAAGACAATAAAATCTCATATGAAAGACAATCATGCACAATAACCATGTTAGCTTCCGAGTTTTGTATACAAACAAATACTCTATTAACAAACTTCACACCAGACACAAAAGGCAACATCTTCACAAAAAGTTATCATAAAAGCATAGCATTGATCCTGATTATTTTTTTCTCCGAGCTTGAATTCTCTGTATAATGCTTGGGACAAATGAGAACAGGTGTGAAAATAACCATAAAAAAATTGCCACTGCATAAGCCAGAGCAGGATGGCTCTGTTCTTCCACAAGATAAGGAGGACAGAGAGCTGAATTCAGATTCACCCCACAGTCCTCTCATGCCTCCAGGAAAAAGTACAGGAAATTATAGTCTACTTTAGAGCTTGTTTTAGAGAAAAGTGGCGTGAAAAAGCTTTAGTATTAATGAGAATTGGCTTAGTACTTTTCAAAGTAGGGTGTGACTGTATCCACCTTTTTATTATGAAGATATATCAATGAAAATACATTCTGTACACAAATCAGCAAAACACCGCTGAAAATAGAGACAGTGTGATTAAACCATAAATTTTTAAAATAAATATGTACAATATTTACATTTTTGACAGTTCCAGAAATGAACATCTCCAGATTATGAACCACTACCTTAAAAATTCTCTTTTATTCCAGAAAATGCATTTGCTGTACAAATATTTATAAATACTTTTGTATAAACTTTTTTTGGGAAATATCTGTGGATTCATTGAAAAGAAAAACATGAGAAATTCTTATTAACAACTGACATTTAACTAGCAAGTGTCCACATATTAAACAGTTTAGAGCATCATGAATCAGACAGAAGTAGATTTCCAGTGTTGAGAATATTTTGTGTTCTGCTTCTGTGCCATCATACTGACAAATGTGATTGTCTTTTCTGAAAATCTGCAGAAAAGCAGCAGGACCGAATCAGTTTGACTCACTGATTGTTATTGACTGCACCATGTCAGACAGGGCTTCTGGGTCTGCTTCTTCTTTACCATTATCTGAATTTTCTGATGAGATGTAACAGCCAGAATCTCTTGGACAGTCATTTAACTGTGACTTGTCAAAGCTCTGGTGAGGGCTTAAGTTCTGCGTCTCCTGACCATCCTCACTTTTCTGCTGTGGTTCAACTAGAAGAAAGAAAAGAAAAATTGTCAAAATAAGTACCTTGGGAATGAGACGGCAGCATGACTGATCTTGAAGAACTCTGGAAACAGAGCTGGTAATCTACACACGACTAAATCAATATATTTTTTCCATCAGAAACAGAAACCTCAGCATCAGAGAATTAAAAGCGTGATTATGTGAGTGTAACAACATCTGAGTCGACATTGAGGTTGGTCTTTTTCCTTCTGGATGTTTCTCAGAGATGAATGCTGGAGGCTTTGGCCTCCTTTGTGCTGAGCTCCTTCAGGCTGTGCACAGGTGCAGCAGTCACCGTGCGTGGTCACTGTGCCACAGCAGGGATGGCACCTCGTGTGTCCCAGAGCCTGCTCCCTGGATTAACCACGGAGCCCTCTGTGCCTCCTTTATAACCCATTGCACTGCAGGTTTGTGTCTTTTGAATGCAACCCCCAACATCTGAGGTGCTCTCTGCAGGGAGGGAGAATGCGCTGCCCTTCAGAAGTGCTCGGCACGAAAATGTGGTAACCAGCTTTTCTAAAGCAGGAGTGGGTGGCTGATGGAAACTTCCTAAGCTTAGCTTGATATCCAGAAGGTTATTTTCCAAAACACAGAGACCTCAGAGGAAGCTAAGATGCCTAACTTCCGCTGTATGGTTTTTGAACACTGTTCCAAAACTAAGTAGAAGCAAATTAACGTGCAAATAATTTGTCCTGGTTCGGCTGTGGTATGACTAATCTGTTAAACTCAAAAATCTGCAGCTCAGAGTATCAACAGACCTCTCAAAAAAGCTCAACAAAACAGGACATACATGTATACCATGACTCTAACATGCACTAATTTTAAATTTCCTGTTCCTGTCTTCTGGCTGTGAAGTACATGTTTACTCACAGTAAATTTCTTAAGAAAATCAACGATAAAATATAAATATTTGGCTTTCCTACTTTTTTTCTTATGCTGTTATCAACCTCTTGTAGCTGTAGTTTTACTTCAAACTGTGCCTAGCTTTCCGAACAAAGTATAGGGAACACATCTCAGAGGAAACAGATGGTTTTACTACAGATCTTCAGAAAAATGGTACCTGTTTGCTTTTGCAAAGCAAGTTCCCGTCTTTCACTTGATTTGTTAGTCCATGCTTAAATAGTTAGCTTTGGATCTTTAGTCATATTTAAAATGTCTCAATTCAAGTTCAGGCAGAATGAAAGTCCTAAGATATGAATGATTTAATGCTGTGTCAAAATCTAAATCTATTTTAGTTCCTAGAATTCTAAAATTTCCACAAAGAACATTCATACTGACTTTTGTTGAAATTATAAGATTTGGTAAAGTGGGAAAGATTTTAAATTTGATTTTTTTAATCTTGTATTGAGTAACAAAGAATAAATTAGAAATTAAAAACTGAAATGTGTCACTCTAAAAGAGTGAAATGGAACAGCAGGAGAGTTTCTTCAGAGACCATTTTCATTGTGTGAGATTTCAACAAGCTTATTTCACAAAGCATTTTGACATATTGAGAAATTTTTTGAGGTCTTGATGGAAGTCTTTTAGACTTGCTTGGCCTGATTCAACTGTTTAATATTTTCTAACTTCCAATTGCCTAAATAAATTGAAAAACTAATCTGATTTTTGAAGAAAAGAATCTGAAGTCTCAACTTAATTATTTTTTAATAAAGTCTGAGGGGTATAGGCATAACCAGATGTCTTTAGAAGAATAATAAAAAAAATTGCTTTAAATATTTTCCAAGGAATAGAAGTTCCACCTTGCTCCCAAATAAATTAATAGTTAATTGCACTTGCGTGAAGGAGTACACATTGCAGCAGATTTAATTGATATCTGCAACTGTTTGATCTCCTTCTCACTTTACAGAGCACAGTTTGTCATGTCAAATGTTATCTCTCTCTTTGCAGGGAAAATATTTGATCATGTAGGGCCCAATTGATTTCTGATTGAAGTCAGGAAGGAATTACAGAGGCACCACGCGGGTGAAGGTATTCCCGCCGCTGCTGGCAGCGACAGAAGCGGTCCAGCCCAAATCCCAGCGATGCCCCAGTGAATCCTTGTCCCAAGCATGCCTGGAGCTGCTGGCAGCACCATCCCAGCAGGGCCACGGGAAGCTTGTGCAGCCCTGGGATCCTCCTTCCCCCTAATCCCCTCGGCCGCCTAATGCCGCTCGCTGCCTTTTCATCATCTGCTGCTGCCCCGGCTAGCTCTGACCTAAAAAGTGTTAATCCTGTTTACATTTTCAAGGTCAGAGAGGAGCCTCCATGCACTTTGTTTGTTTGACAATGGAGAGAAGGCCGAGTAACCAGTGGATTAAGTGGAAAATGCAGTCTCAGGCAATGTATTAGTGCCTTGTAACTAGTTGTCTGGATAATCTGAGCTGTGCCTGTGTGAAAAACAGATCTGAAATTTTTTCATCAATGTCTCCCTAGTGTGTTTTAGGGAAAAATGCACAGACAAGCCTGGAACTGAGATTTCTTTTTTTTTTAAAAAATCTGAATTTAGGTCAGTTAGGAAAATAAGAAATTTTTATTCAGAAGACATACAAATATATAAAACTTCCTGTAACACTAGATGAATTTTCTTACATGAAAAACTGAAAATCGAAAGTATTCAGGTGTTTGAGACTGTAAAAATGTTATATTTTCTATTTTTCATTCAAAGCAGAAGAAGTTGGAAGAACACCCATCCCCCTCCATTTTTAAGAAGAAAAGACAGCAAGCAAACTTTGGTGCCTTTTTTTTCTCTTTAAAGCAGCCTTAAATATTATGCAGTAGCTACTAAACCTCTTGAACAGGATACTGAGTATTATAAATATACATAGCATGTGATTTTAGATGTTGGTTCATAAGAAAAGCAAAGCAACTTTTGCTCTTTTTTTTTTTTTTTTTTTTTTTTTTTTTTTAATCTTAAGCTTTTGGCTTTTCTACTCAGTTCTGCTGAAGTCCTTTCTCTAACACATCCATGTTGAAGTTCCACATTAGGAAAGGTAGGTTTGCTACCTTAATCTTTGGGACATCAGAAGAAAGCTACACTGCACAAAAAACAGGATTTGATAAAATTAAACTGCCGTTAGATGTTGCGGAATCATCAGAAATAACTATCTTATCAACAAATGGAAGTCCTATCATTTTTCTACAGTAAAGCAGTTTCACATAAGATAAATGGCTCTCAGTCACTGTTGTCTATGATATGGCCAGAAGAGCCCAAGATATGCATCATTTTGACACATATATTCCAGTACTTCTTTAGACGGTAGGATTATATTCAGACTTCTGAAAAAAATGTGAGGCCTTTAGCCTTGGTAAGAGATGTGTGATGCATCTTTTCTCTTCCTCTCTCTTTAGACCTTTAAAATGAGTTTTTGTTATTCAATGACTTAGATGTGCACGACACGTGCAGGGATAGATTTCTTTTTTCCTTCACCAGCGCTTTTCCCCTTTCTAATGAGGTTAAAGTCCTGATTAGGGAAGCACTTCAAGCTTGGGTTTAAGGGAATTCAGCTCAAGAATGCACAGAGGTCACACTGACTATGTCAGTTTAAACCAGATGAGTGGCAGGAGGCTTGGATTTTGTCTTGGACAAAAAGAAGGTCACCCAATAGCAAAGCAGACTTCATGAGTGTGCCCTCTGAGAGTTTGCCTTTGTGAGTTTTGTCCAGAAGAGCTGGGCTAGGAGCACAGTGCTTTAGGCAGAGTCACTTGCCTGCCTCCTGAGAGGTGCAGTGGTGCCGTAGAGAATCCCAAAATCACAGAATCACAGGAGAGCTGCAACAGACCTCTGGAGATCATCTGCTCCAACCCCCCTGCCAAGGCAGGGTCACCTGGAGCAGGTGACACAGGAACGTGTCCAGGTGGGTTTGGAATGCCTCCAGAGAGGGAGACTCCACAATCTCCCTGGGCAGCTGTTCAGTGCTCTGCCTCCCTCAATGTAAAGAAATTCTTCCTCATGTTGAGGTGGAACTTCTTGTGCTTTAGTTTATGGCCATTGCTCCTTGCCCTGTCACTGGGCACCACTGAACAAAGTGAGCCCTGGAGGATGAAGCCAGACCTCCTACGTATGTCCACAGGCCGTGTATCAGCTGGACCAGTTAGACCATCTAAGTGTGAAAATGAAATGAGAACTCACAAAGCAGCAAACTCAGAAAGGACCATTTTGAAGCAGTAAAGGGAGGTAATTCTTGCAAAAGATGCAGAGAAGCCTGAAGTGGTTTGTGCAATACTTCGGGCACTCAAAAGACTAAATATTTTGTGGATATGCAACTTAAAATACTGCACTCACTGAAATCAGTGGCATAGCTTTTGTGGGAGGGAAAAGTTCTTGAACTGATGTGAGAACTTAGGGTGAAAACAGAAATGAGAAGCTTCCTTTTTTATCTAAAATCTGGACGCAAACAGATGTGCCTGGAAAAAAAAAGTGAAAAATACTAATACTCATGCAAAGATGAGCTTCCTTGGGAAATCTGGCAATATTCTGTCCAGGCCAATGAGTTGTACCACAGTGCAGAAGGGGAAGTTGTCTTTGAGCACTATTTGACCTTGACAAGATACTGTGTGATCCCGTGTACTGAAAGGGACTGCCCAGTGTTGAAATGGCACTCCTGGTGCCTGATTCTCACGTAAGGAATGTGACTGAGAACTGAAAGTTGTGTCCTTATCTATCTCCTATCTTGCTGTCCAAGTACAATAAATAAAGAACAAACCTTATCTGGTATTGGTGGTGGAATTTAGAGTATGATCTGCACTTAAATATGAAAAGTAAGCTAAGGAAATGGATTTGGGGAGATAAGTGTAAAATATTATCCCCCAAATTGCACATATTCACCTTTTGGGGTTTTTTTTCCATAAAATGAAATGTGTGCACATATCCAATTAAGTCTAATTCTTCTTTAGCTCAGAATAGCTTCAGACTAGTGTAACCCCCTGGACTTCAGAGATGAAGCTCTTGATTTAAATCATCTAAGTGAGAAGAGAATTAAGCCTATTTTGCACACACAAAAACATGTGTCCTGGGAAATGGTCAAGAAAAAAGTTCCAAACTTCTTTTTATTACTTTATTCATTAACCATCCAGCAACTGCTTCACTTTAAAAATAGCATCCTACAAAAGCACAGACATCCATCTCCTGTCTAGAAGCCATCTGGGAGAAGAATGGAGAGCTATTAAGAAATACTTTATAAAAAGGACTACTTTTTTTTTTTTTCCTCACAGCCATGAATTCATGGAAACAAAGAATTTTTCCCCAAATATATAGGTCTGATCAACTTACAGAAAATCTAAAAAGATATCTGAGAAGGGGGGGAAGGTCATGAGGAGCTTACAATCCCTGCAGTTCTAGGATAGCCTTGCAATGTGAAATATTTGAAGATGATGAATTTGGGTCTGGACTCTTAGGAAAGGTAGAAAGAAGATAGAGCAGTATTAGGAAGAAAAATCTGCTTAAAAACACTGTGTGGTAGAATTTGCTAAATAAAACTTACTTTTTAATTCATGGTATAAAGCAGGTAAAGTTTTTCCTTTCAAATTCATTCAGGTCTAAATCAAATGTAAGATTAAAAAAATGCCACTGCCAGAAATCCTATATTTTGCATGGCTTTCAGCATATCATATAAAAACTACTACTGGAGGTCTTTTGGTTAGAAAACTCAGTAAATGTTTTTTCTGCAAAATGAATTATGCACCACAAGTATGTGTCATGAAGAAATTACTTAGTATAACATAATAATAAATGTCAAGAAAAAGCCAAGGAATGAAAAAGAAATTAAAAGCCCTGTAAAAACCTCTGGACATCTGAAAAGATCAGATTTCACATTAAAGAAATATGAAATCTTGTTTTACTACATTTATAGGAGGATCTAGTAAAATGAGGCTATGTTGCAGCACATTTGGCTGTTCTGAATAATAGCATTCACAAAAACTCAGAAACACTTGTATTTCAACTCTGGGCCATACCTGACCCTCCATCCATTAATCAAACATGTGCTTCATGGAAGCATGAATGGAATGAAGACATGGAAGTCTTCCAAGCTCTGTGAGAAAGATGAGCTTAGAACAGTAAATACAGTCTATGGACTTAGCTTTTTTTTTCATAAAGCTTATTTTAAAAAGTGAACTTTTTACCTGAAAAGTGCTGAAATTCTATGTAGAATACACTTGGCTGGTAAACAGATTACTTTGTAGCTGTGGGTAATTATGCAGCTCACTTCTAAGCAATGCACAAAATCAATTTTAATTAAAAAATCATTTATGCTGGACTGAGCCATGCCCATTTAGGAAAAAAAAATATTGACCCAGGAAAGTTCAGTCCAGATGCAGAATTCACTTTCACAGTAGCACCCAGCTCTTTCAACCCAATTTTCCAATCTGATTGACAGAAGGACAAAGAGGTCAAATGATTCGTACAACGTCAGACTCATGCTGAGCTTATCCCCAAGATCATCTTGACGCCCTGTCTTTCGTTATAACAACTTAACAGATAGCTTCTATCCATTTTAGTCTTTAGTATCCTCCTTTTTAGAACAGGTTATTCAATTCTGTCCCTCCCAGTCATGTGACAAATGCTCTGATCCTTTCGCAGCCAGATGAGGCAAGGATTTGATTCAGCGCTGATTCAAGATTCAAACTAGGACAGTATTTACTCATGGCTTACCTTAAAATATATGTGAGTCTTACAAAACTCAACTAGACTTAAAGGAATGCTTTTAGGTGGCATGACATATAAAGATGTGGTGATTCTGGTGCCTGTGAGCATTCATAAATTCTGGGAAAATTATTTGATTGAATTTGAATACTGGAAAGATTTGCTATACCTATCTAAAGTGCACATGAAACAAATACTCATTTCACCTGTTGGAGTAAGACTACAGTGTCATCACTGATTTTGAAGCATGGACCACTTTATAAGATTTAATGTTATTATTCCCAGAACTGTTACAAGACTTTGAGATATTAGACTACTGTGCGGATAACATCAGGGACACTGTTTTGCCTGGAAAAGTGTCTTAATCTTATGCTGCCAAAATAGGAAGAACCCAATGTGGATAATAAAGGTAAATGTATTGATTTTCAGTGTATGAGACATGTAAGGACCTTCTTAGGTTTGGTCCTTGCACAGGTGCATGTTGAACATTAAGTGTTGACACCTTCAGAAAAGACATTCACTATTGAAAGCTGCTTGCTCTGCTTTTTGTTACTCCACAAACATAAATAGCAAACCATATTCTCACCACCGCAGAATAGTTTGGCTCTCGTGTGGTCTGTTAGAAACCATTCTGTTTCGGTTTGGCTCTCACACTGATGCAAAGCTGCAAAATTGCAATCTAGAATTTTTCTCTACTCTTTTTCTGGTGTTAAATATTGAAAAACATTCACAATAAAAGGTAGAGAAAGCACAGCAAGTCTGGTTCCCACAAAGAATACACTATACTCAGTATATACATTTTCAGACAATTTCCAGTAGATCCCTGCAATAAAATTCCTGCAAAATGTAACCCTTTTTTTCCTGGATTCACACTTTCAATCATTGCTTCTACATAGACAGCTCTTTAAGGGTTCTTTTCAAACCTGTCATCTTGCAAAGCTATAGACCAGAAAGAACTTCTGAACCTGGAGGGCAAAGAAAACATTTCTAATGGCACTCCAACATGTTTGCAAGAGCCTTACCTTTCCCTGAAAGCTGAATAAGAACAGGAACAACTGAATATATAAATGGGGTTCCAAAAAAAAGCCCAGACATTCAGCAAAAAAATGGAAAGCTGCCTACCTACTCAGGAGATAATAACAGGATGCTTAACAAAAATTGATATTAAAATATCCCAGGAAGACATTGTTTTTCCCTCTCTCTCTTTCCTGTGCTTCTCAATTGCAAGTGCACATTTGATGACATGACTGCTCAGCATAGGGAGGAGTATGCACAAACATTAACGAAGACAAAAACATCTCATGTTTTGTCTGAGTGTCTAATTAAATAGATGCCTAGCTGTAGTTTCTACAAAACTGACATGAATTATTTAAAACTTGAAGTCAGACTGGAAATATCATTACAATACCATGGGAAAAGTTTTTTCTGTTCCGTATCCTAGCTTTTCCACTCCCCATGAAAGGAACAAGTGAAGAAAACATAAAGGTGATCAATACACGTGCATATACACACCCTGTATGTTCAGCTCTTGGAAGCTCACCAGAAACACTAGTTAGATTAATTTTGAGGGAAGAATGCAAATCAGCTATTAGTGGAGCTTTTTGTTGTGTTTTTTGGGGTTTTTTTTGGTTGGTTTTTTTGGGTTTTTTGTTTGTTTGTTTTTTTACAATACCCTCCCACAAGAAAAAGCTAATTTTGATAAGGATTTACGTGTGAGATGAAGTGAGGGAAGAAACAATCTGTAATTATCTGCAACATGTTGTGTAAAAAAATTAAAGAAAATTCTTTACTGGAGCTGTTTGGAATAAGCTCTGTTTTGGTTAAGATACGAGGGCATATGACTTAACAAAGCTTGAACACTTACTGTCACAGTCCTGGAGATTTTCAATGGCTGATAACAATCTTGCCCTGTCTTCTGGGTTTGAAATATTTAATTCAATCAGGTGGCTTTCCTGTAGATCCTTTAAGTCCTCTAGAGTTTCATAGCCATTTAGCAAGAGGGTTGAGGCATATTCCTACAAAAAGAAACAAGCAGACCCTCTCATGGAAACAAGCACTGTGTTCAGTAGAGGAATAGGCACTATTTCACTTTTACTTTTTGGACAGGTTGAAATGGGCTCCATTCTCCAGCTCTCACCTTTGGCAGAGGTGGAGAGCAAGAGGGCACAGAGGCAGAGATGCCTGGGAGTCCTCCTGGCCATGCCAGCATCTGTGCCTGAGCTCTACACCACATCCCAGCAGCAAACTGCACCAGGGCAGAGCTCAGTCAGAAATTATTTAATCTGCTCAGTGTCTGGACTTTTGTGGGTCACTCCCACACTGAGCCCAGGAGGGGCTCCGAGGAAAGAAGTGCTCTGCCTTCACAAAGGAGGAGCCCCTCGATACAAGGAAGGTGCACAGGCTGAGGGAGGCCTCAGCCCTGCTGTGTCACACATGGTCCCCTTGAGCTGGGTCAACTCAGTGCAGAACTCTGTGCATGCTCCAGGGAAAGGAGTGTTTGCATCAGCAGCAAAGCAATTACCCTTATTAAAAATGTAACTTGTAAATCACGACCTCATTACACTCTGACACTCAGTCAAGATCTAGGGTTGCAGAGAGGGAGAGAGGCGCAACATGAGCATAGTGCAAAAACACTATTGCTCCCTGAAGATCACAAGAGATTAGAAACACAAATTCTCAATTTTGGCACTGGAGTCAGCCTGCAGCCCTGTCCCTGAAGTGTCCACAGCCACACTTCTCCTGTGCTTAGGGACAGGGATGCAGTCAGGCTGACCTGACAAGTCACCAGCGTCCCTTTGAGTGGAGTCGCCCAGCCCACCCACACGATGCGGTAAAATGCAGCTCTAGAAGCCACTCACATCAGATTAAAGACAGACACGAGGTTGCTTTGCTTTGCTTTGCTTTGCTTTGCTTTGCTTTGCTTTGCTGACATCAAAACTGCTGAAACCTGCCTTTCTGCTCCTGCCTGTAAGTGACATTCAAACCCGAGCGCACAGAAAGGGAACGTTTCAAACAGAGCTGGGAAATGCGTTGGCTGACCTGCAGGTGGACACATTCCAGGAGCTCTTGCAGTGTTTTAGGGTTGGTATTTTTGATTCCTCTGTGTGGGTTTATCTTTCTGGGTGCAGCTTCTTCCTCCAAGATAATATCCACGTAAATGAACTTGAAATTTCCGACTTTGTTGTTCAGCATGCCTGTCCATATGCCCATGGGTGTTTTGCAGATGATATCTATTATGTCTCCTTTCTAGAACGACAAAAAAAGCACACCACTGCTTACACCTCTGGTTTGTTATATGTAGCTTTTCCTCTATGGACCAAAACCAGCACTAGTCAATGTGAAGTAACTTTTTTTTTTATTTTTAATTACCTAGATTTAGTGCCTTTGCTTTTATAAAGTCTCAGGAAAATAATTACAGAAAACTGAGCTATTCCTTATCTCCAAACCTTTGCGAAGGAGAGGTGACCATAAGCAGCCCCTCTCACTATTTTTGTGCTTCACTTGGTCCCTGGAAAGGGATAGGGTTCCATCAGCAATTAACTTTTGTCATGGGCAGTGGGCACAGATTTGGCAAAAAGCAAGGGATTACTGTAAGATTATTTTCCAAATATGTGCCAAAGCATTTACAGAATAATCTTATTATCTGGCCTCTCGAGGGCCTTCAAAAAGAGATAGTTGATCTATGTGAAAGGTGGACTCTTACCCATTTTACAGTAAAAACACTGGCTACGTTTCTCAAAGGTAATAAAGAACATTTAACTCCGTTAACAAATATGAGTGCTAAAAAGGGTGACAACACAGCTACTTCAAAAGGGCTTTTTGGTAAAGGTGTTCACAGCCACACTGTGGGAACCAAGGTCTCAGCTGAGCAAAACAGTCACTCTGAGTAATTCTAATAGTAAAAAGGCTCTTACAGAGTCATACCCCCCACACAACTTGCTCCCAGGGCCTCAAAAACGAGCCATCTCTTCTTGGCAAGTATCACAGAAAAATGCTGAAAGCCTTTGAAGAGTTGTCCAACAAATGCCAACTACTTCATTTGGGATTCTGTTACGAAGTTAGAAATCAAGCTCAGTTTGTTAAGATGTGCTCACAGCTCCAAGATTTACATCTTTTCTGCTCTAATCAAGGAACAGCAAGTCAAGTGGTCACCCTAGTTTTGGTACAAACCCAAGTGCAAAACTGACTGTGAGCTGGTGACCTGGTTTAGTTAGAATATGGGGCTCGGGGCTGTGAGCACATTCGAAATGGAAACGAAACAAATGTTTGTTTAAAGTGATATAAGCAGAGGTTATTCTGCACGCTCGTGCAGGCTCAGGAGCTTCAGATGTGGATGCAGATCAGGATAAGATGGGTGGCTCTAAGCCAAGCTGCAGATACAGCTCTTGTATTCAAATCTTTGAATTCAGATTCAGGGTACTGAAATTTTGAGTGATAAATATAGAGGACTTCAACCCTAAGTATTAGTTTATAATTCCAAAATACACCACCCTAAGTGACTAAAAGAGGAACCTACGTGAGCCAGCAGATATTTGCCATCTCATGGCCAATTAAATAGTTGAAACAGTTAAACTCTTTTAAAAGAAATGCCCTGGATGTGGGGGGGAAGTGGAGGGCAAGTGCTGAAGACTGCAAGTACCAGCAGAGCAATAGCTCTCGTGGGGGCCAGAGAGGAGGGGAGGAAGTCTGTGTGGGATACAGGTGAGGATTTGGCAAAAAGAAGAAGCTGTCAAGAAGAAGAAAAGAGGCTGAAGTGTGAATATAATCTGGATATGAAGGTACTTACAAAGCGGGAAAAGAAGTCCAGATTACAGACATAAGTAGCTGGAAGGGCTGGGCTTTTTTTAGTAGTGTTCAACTGGGCCCATGTTTGTTGCTCCTTTTCCTCATTCCCAGACACCCCTGCCATGTCTGGGCTGAAGAAAGTTCATCGTTCAAAGGCAGGCTTAAAGAAAAGTCTAATGGAAAGGCAAACTGGTTTTATTAAAGGCAGTGGGTGCCACTGAGCTTCGGGTATATCCTAGCTGTGACTTAGAAGGCTGGGGAGGCACCTTCACATTCCATGAGATTTTACTCTTTCTTACTCCAGACTATGTACGTGGGAAGCAACACGTATTTTACTCTGAGGAAAGCTGTGGTGTGTAGGTAGATACAAAGAAGAGGTACCTACCTGGAATCCGTGCCTTAAAAACCCTTTAGCAGCAGTTGGCTTTGCAGCCGGCTCTGAACTAAGCCCTTAGAGAAGCATTGCAAAACCAGATTGGTTTTAGAATGTTCCACATGATTAAACAGTTAAACATTTATTAATAAACATATTATTTAAATGTAAAAAAGTGGCCCCCCTGGCACGGTTAGTGGGAGAGAAGGAATCCTTGTGGCTGCCTTACCTTGATTTTCAGTGAGTCGGTGTCATAAGGACTGGGTGTGAAGTCGGTGTGGACTTTGGCTCGGCCGCAGAAGGGGCCATTGTAGGGCACCTCGTCGTCAAAGCGGAGGCTGTCCCTGTTGCTCGTGCCATCGGAGCAGCTGGTCACCCCACCTGGGAGAGAGGCAGCTTGAGAGACCCTGTCCCCAATGCCCAGACACGCAGCTCTGCACAGCAGCCAAGAGGAAAGTGCTCAAAACCACAGAATCAGAGGCAGAGCGCATTCTGTGTGGGTCTGACACGTTCCAGGATAACTACATTCAATAAAAATCATGCTACGAGAGACAGGAGCAAATGGGTAGGAGATCTTTCATTAATATCTTCCCTACAGTAATCTTTTTCTGGTGATGATACTAACAGACTACACATTTTACTTACAGATTTTTTGAAATATTACCTCTGCAGATTAATAAAATGTACCCTAAAAGTGCAATTTAGGGAATTAATTCTGCTGAACTTCTCCTGTTTATTCAGAGAAATGAAAACAAGTACTGTAGAAGTTATTTTATTTCATTCCAGAGCTAGCTGAAACATCAAAGAAACCTGCATTGCAGAGGGAAATTTTAATCTTATCAACATTTCTGCCTGTCATTTTATCCGAGTCGAGCAATAAAATATCAGCAGAGTAATTCAAGCAAATTTGAGCAAGCTCTGCAATATCACATCCAAATATGTTTTTAGATAAGAGCAGCAGTGTGTTGGAAGTAAACTCCCATATACGATTTTCACAAATCACGTCATAGAAAATGATCATAAAAATGGTTTTGTTTGAGGTGATTGCTTAAGTGCACAGTTCCATCTCAGGGCCAGATTAACTGTGAGTGCAGATGGTCTGCACTGCAGCTTCAGTGCTCACCCAGGGCTCGGGTGGTGCCTGCAGGGTGGCACAGCAGTGTCACCGGGGATAGCTGTGCCCTGCCACCCAGCAAATGTCCACAGCAGAGCATCACAGAGAGAGGTGGAGGCACATTGCTCATCAGAGACCCCTCTGTTCTCTGACTACCCTGGTGGGGGAGGGTTTTCAGTGGGTTTCGGGTAGGCTGTGTCTCTCTGCATCATGTGCCGAGGCTGCCAGGTCAGACCCACACCTCTCATGGTCTCAGAGAGACTTTGTCTGCCTCAGTCTGTGGGGCAAAGGATGAGCTCACAGCCGCTCTGCCACGAGAGGATGCACCCAGTGACTGCCAACCCAGCACCACAGCAATGACAGCCCCACAGAAAGTTTATGTGCCAGTAACATCCCCTTTAATCCAAGCTATTTTTTTCTTCAGTTAGTATTTCCACTCTTAAAAACACTCATTTCTGGAGAGAGGTGTATCTACCCTAGTTGCTACCCTTCTAACCGAATTACACTTTTGTCTGTCGGACTGAAGAGACAGACAAAAACCATTCAATTTTTGATCACCAGCTCTGATTCCACAGACTTAAACAATAACTGTGACTTAATAAGAAGTATAGGTGTCTTGTACTCACTGGATGAGCTCTGGCCACTGTTCAGACTATAGAGACTTTCCAAAGAGTCACTGGTTTTCAGGGAGACCTTCTCAGTGCACTGTGTTCCACCACCAGGATCATTGTCATCTTTTCCCTCTTCATTCTATAACATGAAAACCAAATTTTAACCCCAAAGAAATGTATTTGAGAGAAATATTTTTGTTTGTTTAAGGCATTATTGAAGATTGGCTCATCACTGCACTTTATTAAGAACTACAGTGTGAAAGCATTTTCGAAGTTGATGCCTGGCACTAACCATGCCCAACAATCACCCCTAGTGTTTTATGATCTTGGAGGAATTCCCTGCTTGTTTCTGTCCCACTCACTTCATCCCACCCCAGCTCGGAAGACTGCAGCACACTGGGGCAGAGCCGAAAGCTTGCAACAATAAATTCCTCAGCAGCCTGATGAGGTTTTGTCTGCTTGTCTCGAGGAGGAAATATAAATCTCAGTTCTGAAAGCAGGTGGGGCAGAGCTGGCTGCCACAGCTGTGCTTTACACCGAACCTCTGAAGATGGTGGCTGCTTGGTGGCAGGCTGGGGACAGCTTGCACACACGGAGGGCACTGGTGTGTTCTAGCACCGTGCTCGCCACACTGCCCAACATACACCCTGGCCTCGGAATCCAGTGCCTTTCGGAATTAACAGGGGCATGTTTCTCTCACAAAATCTAATGGTGTATGAAATTGGCCCCCTGAGTTTATACCAATAAATCACACCTCAGGAATCACAGCCTGTTCAAAACAATAAGATCCATATTTCAGTCACAGGTAAGTTAGAGACGATGTAACAGATAAAAGAAATAGTGATGACCTTTCAAAGGGAGGGATTTTTCAGCAGAATTCACCATGTTGCCAGTGTGTGTGATACCCTGATGCAACTGAAACTCCCTCCAGCACATTATATTTGGGAAAAATTAGTTATTCACCAATTAGATGCTAAAGTGAAGCAAAGATGGCAAAGCATGTGTGAAGTAGACACTCAAAGAGGGACATATCAGGCAGAGCACTGAAATGAAGAACTATATTGGTTTTCAGCAAGAACTGAGCTTGTTACACCAGCCAGCAGCATAACCCATAGATTCATCAGGAGGCTGCTATTGATTGTCAGCATCTCCTGCAGGAATGAAGATCATGCTACATGTGTGTCCAACCAGAAAATCCATTGAATTTCTGTCATGGGAATTGTTGTTTTAGAGGTGCAGAAAGTAAATATAAAAATGTAATATAAAGATCGTGAATTGCATTTTTGGGAAAAAAAAAAAAAAAAAAAAAAAAAAAAAAAAAAAAAAGAAAGAGAACTAAACTAAGGAAATAGGGATCCTTGTTTTTGACCTGCAAAAACTATTTAAAGGTATCCCATGAAACACTATTTTCTACTTGTGAGAGTCCTCATTTATTTTCCTTATTTACTTGGTATTGACACATGTGAGATAGGATGCAGATTGGCTAGATTTTTTTTAGGACTGTTAATTGTGACAATTTTTTTCCTTATGTTTCTAAAATTTGGAACTTACACAACATACTGAGAAAACAGGGTTTGCAGTATGTGTGAGATTATGGTTTTTATGTTTAATAAAGATAGTTTCACTAAGATTAGATAAGGTAAAAGGAGATAAGGCATACGAGTTGGAATTCTCTAGGATGCTGGCTGACCTTTACAAAATGGACTTCAGAAATAATTATTGTATCGGAAGATAAATTCTTCTAATGAAGGTTTTTCTACAAACTGAGTATCAGACTAATGATGGGGTTCAACCAATGCTCCCTTGTGCCCCCATGAAGAGGTTTTTTGTGCTCATACACACATGCTCATACAAATGTTCCTTGATGAAAAAGCAACATTAAATGATGTAAAACTCCTGCGACTCTCTTAGGCCCTTACCGTGTGATTTGTGTGTACACTAAAATGCACACGAACACCAAAAGCTGGCTTAGTTCAGTATGTGTGGCTACCCTGGTTTTAGGGACTGTCACAACTGAGGACAGTTGAAACATGAACAGAGAAAATGCACATAATATTTTTACTTGTGTATTTTGAAAAAACACGAGGCTCTCAGGCTGTATTTACCATCTCCTCGGAGAGGGCCTTGATGTATTTTTTACCCATCTTTTTCTTCATGGTCAGTGAAATGGCTCTCATCTTCTTACTCAGCGTTCCTCCATTGTTTCCTGCTTTGGTTTGAACTGCTTCCCCAATGTCACTTATCGTCTCCAGCTCAGATATCTGTTTTGAAATCAAAAAGTAAGCAACAATTCACCATGAAAATAAAATGCAGCATAGTGGAATAGGAATTACAGGGAAATACTAAGGACACTGACACAGTTAGCATGACAAAATTCAGTCATAGCCATTTTGGTTGGAAACTGTGTACCTAAACAGGTTTGCTGCACAATACTCTATGTGCGAATGACAGAAAGAAAATACATTTTATGGCAGAAAATGTTGTTTACCATTATTTATTGTCCCTAATACAAATAAGAGCTGAGGCAATTTTTGCAGAGGTCTTGAAAACAAAAGTGAGACATCTGTGGGTTACTTGAAAAGCGCTGGTCACTTTGGGCAATCTTTTTTCTGTTTTTTTCTGGGTTTGTTTCTTTTTTCCCCCCCTATTTTTCAAATCAAAGTGCCAAATTTTAGCTGTGGTTATCTTGTTCGTTTTGGCAAGGCCTCGATCACCCAAACAGATCCAGGTTTGGTGAGAAAAGTTCTCACCGGTGTAAAATTAACACAATAGCTTCCCAATGTTTTTGCATAACTGTCATGGGAAAGTGAACTGCAGAAATTTAAACTTCGTGTTATACAGACCTCAGCTGAATCATCTGTCTTTGATATCGAGTGATGCCTGAAACGGTCAAAGCTTCCAAAGCTGCTCGTGCGCTGTGAAAGAGAAGAAGACAAACCTTGACTCACTGGTGGTGTTTGGCTTTGTTCTGTTATTAAGACTTAAATAAAACTGTCAGAGCCACCTGTTTGTGTTAAAAATCCCTCCCATATCAGTGGAACATGAACGGCTACATCCAGCTAGAAACAAATTAGGAGGTGACTGTAGGGGGAAAAAAATTGTGACTGTACAGCCAGAAGCCAAAGAATGAGTAAGAGAAACAATACTGCTTCAAATACTAATTAGGTAATGGATATCATTATGAATCCTTCTACAGCTGTTTCACATTACTTATGTAAGAAGTATGTAAATAACCATGCATTATTTGCAGGTAAGAATGTTGTTTATGAATTTAAAAAAAAAATCATAAATATGGTACAAGAAATAGACTTGGTTTTGGTGGTGTTAATTGTGGCAATTTCTACAATGTACTTTTGCACTTGAGGAGACTATTTATGCGTCTTTACCATCAGGAATCAGCAAGGACTGCTGAGGTTTATGAATACATCTTGTCCAAAATGCACACAGTGCAGAGGCAGTAAATAACAGAATAATCAGGCAGGCCTCATGCTTTTCTTCCCAATTTTCCAATTAGAAATGATTCTTAAACATAAATGGGTACAATTTTCCTCTGGGCCACAGCTTTACTTGGCATAACAAAGCTGCAGCACCTGAGCTTTGCATTAAGAGATAGAGAACATGTTGCTCTTACTTCTTTCTAGTTTTAATTCTTTCTGCATGTGGAAAGGAGCAAAGTGGCACAGCAGATTTTGAGGAGCGAGGTCATACAGAAATAGCTGTCAGATGTGCCCAAGCAGAGCTGTCTGACACTGCACTGCCCACGGTGGCAAAATGCATAAAATTGGCATTGATGACAAGTCTGGAATCCCTTTAAGTGCGGCCCTAATAACAGCCAGAATTTGGACATCTATCCACTCTACAGTGTCTTCAAGAGTGTGTTTTTATGTCTTCACCAATACTCACAACTAATTCCAGAATGACTCGGGATTTTTTAAGTACTTCCCTCTTCCATACTAAATTGAAGTCTTTAATGCAGTTTGAGAGTTCTTAAACAGGGTTTACTATTATATCTGATGCAATATAATCTCAGTCTATTTTTGAGTATTCAAAATCCCCTCTGGAGGAAAAAAAAAATGAACTAAATAGCAAACCACAAAATAAATATATTCTGGCTGATTCAATAAGTGATTTCAGACTATCTGGGCAACAGTTTTCCCTGTATTTATTCATCCTTTTGCCTTGCCCATGTGACTTCAGCCAAACCAGTTCCTTGTTCCATTGCTTTCTTCCCCCACCCCCAGCCACGGGAGTCATCTTTTCATCTCCCCCAGGTTTCTAAAGCACCCATTGTGCCCTCTTCACCTCCCAGCTGCATCTCCAGCTCCCTCCTTTTGCTCTCCCACTTCCCCAAAAAATGAATGTGGACATAGCAATGGGAGCCTAAGCAGAGTCAGATGAAAGAGGAAAGTTTACCCATATTTTGGCTCCATATTCTAAGCAGTATGGCTTAAAATAAAAATAACATCCTTCTCTTTTTTTTTCCCCCCTTCTTATATTTCTGGGCATATCTAACCTGAGAAATATTTCCAGCCAAAGGTTATTTGAAGAAACTGACCCAGATTTGTGAATATTTTTGGACAACTAAAATGACATTTACTATTCACTGAGGGGGAAAAAAAAAGACAATAATCACACGGCTCTTCTCTTAATTGATTGTAAAATCTCTGTTGGCTAAACATTGCGGTTTATTTGTTTGTTTTTGCATTGTGGAATTAAAAACAACAATTTGAATGGTACACTTCATTCTATCTGAAATTCCCATAAAGAACTTTGCTATTAAGTAGATGAAGAACATCCTATGTCAAGGGGTTAGCTCAGTGGTATGATATCAAAACACAGCCCTGAGGATTGTGGTTCTATTAGATAGGATTAACACCTTTCACTAGCTTGTCAACCCAGCCAAATGTGCCCTGCAGCACGGAGAGGGAGGGACAGGAAGGGAGCCTGGGATTCACAGCAATATTGGGAAAGTATAAAGTAGTCTCAGCAATCTCTAAACAGACACTGACCTTTCTGTTGCATTCCATCACTTCAATATGTCTAGTAGGAATAAGTGGATATTAAAGTGCAGATGTGCTGGAAATAGTTTAAAAGGAGCAAGAGGGAAAACATTGTTTAGCGTTGGTCTTACCTATAAACAGCTCGAGCACAGGGAAATCAGTCACTCTTTTCTGACCCTTGAAACAACCTTATATCCTACAAGTGCAGGAGCCTTGGGCTATTCTGTAGTGTACTTCAGTGTTGCTTCATCCTTATTAAATATTAATAAGGGTTACAGGATGATTTCCACTGTTCTAGATAATGGTCTTGCTGCACTGGAGAGCACCGAATAGGGCTGCTTCAGCAGTTCTCTATACTAACTTTTTCCATTAAGTAATCAATAGGCACCACCTTTTCAAAATGTATCCAACCCCATTACACTGATAACGAAAAGCAGATTTAGGAGCTCCTGGCTGCAAAGGGAATGGGACTATTACTTTCAGTAGTGTCAGTCACTGCATTAGTGTCAGGGAACACCTACTTTGTGAAGATATGGACAGGCCTTATTTCCAGGTGAAGGGAAGCTTTTAAAGTAAATGCAAAGCTACTAATATTGACTTTTGATACCAGGATTCAGCATCCTATAAAGTTAAGTGGTTTTTCTGGCTCAATTCATGCAAGAGCTACCCAGGGATATGTTAAGCAAATACAAATTTGCTCAGTAAAATCTAATGGAGGCATGGGCAGAGGGAGAAACAACTGTGTTTTCCCACACAAGGACTGATCAAATAATTTCCATAAATCAACACATTAACTTTCATCTCTTCCCCTTCAGTATTCCAAACTAACATAATAGAAAATATCAAAGATACTTTAAAGTATTTGAAAACCTTCTTCCATCATCTCCTATGTCATTTATTCCCTGAAATCCAGGACCTTTAAATAATCCTTTTAAAGGGATAAGTGCTATATAATTGTTGTTTATTTTAATTCAGACAGTCTGCAGTTGATTGTCTGATTTGTCTGTAAATGGCCTATCATTTTCCCTAGAAAATAATATGGTATGGTATGCAAATAGTAAGACAACAACAGGTTCTGCAATCCACGACTTTCCATTACAAAACATCCTTCCCTTGTAGGACATATCATAGGAGAAGTAAGTTCTTGTCTGTGATAAACTAGTCAGAGCTTCCCTGTGTCTAGAAACAACCTTTGAGCCAAAACTGACAGCAGTTATCCTGCTAAATAATCATTATGGGTGATACTCATCCCATATTTTTCTTTGGACAATTCACATTGCTCAGCGATCTGGTTCCCTGCTGTAAGAAATTCTGGCCCATTATATTTTGCTTCAAGTCCTGTTGAAAATATCTTTTAAGTCCTGCATGTTGCAATGGCTTTGTACTGACCCTCTCACACAAGTAAATCCCCTCAAATTCCTCCATGCATTTTAATTTTCAGCTTCCATTTATCCTTAGACTACGCAAACCATGCAAGCTGTACAGGGGCAAACGTGGTCACTGGAAGTGATAAAAAGGGAACTCAGCATGTTGCTCAGTTTCCTTGCCTGCCACAGACACTTGTCTTCTTCCCTCTTTTTTTGAAAGAAGCCACAGCAGCCCTCAAGAGAACAGCGTGTTCTTGCTGCTCTGATTGATGGAGACAAGTGGAGATCAGGATTTGATTAATTCCTTCCATTCTCTGATGGTTCTAGTTCCTTCAGGAGGAGACCACTCTGAGAAGGAAAGAGTTACCAAGTAGGGATGAATATTTCCACTCTGCCAGCTTATCTTCTTGCATAGATAATCAAAAGAATTGTCTCCTACTTTCCCAGATGGCAAGACAGAAATTTATAGCTTTTCGGATGTTCTGTGGAAAAAAAGCCCCACAAACCAAACATCACCAAAAAAATCCTCATTTCTGTATAAAGAATGAGAATTTGCATAAAAGATTAAGCAACTCTCCAAAGAGCAAGGGAAGCAATAAAAGAGAAGACATCATGACCTCTCTGCCACAGGGAATTTTTCCTATTTACACATTAGTTACACATACAGAACTTCTGACCACTAACCAATACATTAATATAACTTTATAGCCCACATGAAACACGGCCTAAACCTTGCACTTCACCAGTCAAAAGCAATAAAAAAGATACAGCTTGTTCCTGCTAACTCAAATAGAGCAATCTACTGAAATGACATTTTTAACTGGCTTAAAAATGACTCTATAAAAGACTGGTTGTTATCGTGGCCTGGTGCTCAGGAGCCGCATAGAGGTGGGGACAGAGGGGAGCAAAGTGGACTTTGAACAGAACTGCCACCACGAAGCCTCAGATCAAACACCCTAATTTTAACAGTGGGAAAGGCCTGGAAAAGAAACACTGAATTAAAAAATGAGTTAATCATAGCTAACACTCCTCTAGGTGAACAAACGGCACTCTCCAAAGTAAACACTGAGCAGCTGTTTTATCAGGACTTCTATCTGGTACCAGCCTCGGTCTCTCAAACCTAAATCCCTGCTGACACGAGGCACGTAGTTCCCAAAAGAGAGCTGCCTCCAGAAACCCACCCCAGTGCTTTCCAGGGGCACCTTGTATGGGGCAGGGCTGGGGGGCTGAGAACAGGGGCAGAGCTGCTGTTCCTGAAGCTAAACGAGGGTGGGATTGTTTGCAAGGTCTCTAAGTCTTCCTCTGGAAGGGGCAGCCATGTAGGATGGCTGAGCAAAGAGGCAATTTTGTCTGGCAAAAAAATGTGCTGTGTTGATTAAGCAGCTTTGTGAGGGACTAAATAAGGAAGCAATTTAGGAAACGCCAGTCTTAACACTCGGAAAGTTTTGTGCGAGTGAGTGTTGCAAAATGTGCAAGGGGGGAGAGGGATCTGGCTACACTTTCTTTAAATGCACATTGACCCTGAATTTTGAGCTCCTTCGTTCCTGCCCAGTTGCTGCAGAGCACTCTCAGTTCCCAGTGAGAAAAGTCACTCCAAGTGCTCTTCTGGCAGTCTGTCCAATTCTGGGAGTGTGCACACAGGTATTTGCAATAACTATGTAATTAAGACTTTATTATTTATATGACATTTAATTAAAAGTGACTTTCAGTGGCACGCAAAACCATGAAAAGAAAATGACTTTAAAAGAAGGTTAAGGATGTGTGACAAACTCAGAGGAGCTATGAAAATGACAGCTAAGGATTTGGCATGATGTGCACCTCCACCTCCCTGCTATCCTTTTTTTACCCTTCATTCACACATGGGCAGAAACACCGAGGGAAGAGCCTTGAAATGCACCCTCCACAGAGAAATCCACCCTGCAGCAGAGGGAGCGCTGCCCGAGTAAAGGCTGGTTAAACACTGCGTAAGCACTGCAGCCTTTGATCTTTAATCCCTTAAATACCAACATCTCCCCTCTGCTGAAACTTCCTCCTCTTCAAACCCGTGGAATTCACCAACGAATCCTCACATTTTAAAACCAAATCACCTCGCTTCAATTAAAGTCCTTTCCCTGCTTACTTATACAGCATGGTTTTATTAATGCTGGGTGTTATAGAGGCCCTGACCTTGCAGGGTTTGGCTGGATTTCCTGTGTGACAGAAATTACTCACAAGCATGTTTGTGGGCTTTAAGACAAAAATACATATACCCAAAGAGCAGCTGAGAAGAATACAGCCCCAGGGATTTATAGGGACCCCCATGCCTGTCCAGCACACCCGCACTGTGCTCTGGCAGGGGAGGTGGGAGTGTGGCTGTTCAGTGGAAGAGGTCCCTTCGAATGACCTTCCAGATGAAAACAAGATTAAAAAAATAACCTCTAAGTAACGGTCAAGCCTGACCATCCCAAAAGCTTGTTTGTTTTTTTTTTCTGAAGAGTAAGCAAACTTCAGACAGCCCTCACACGAGTTTTACTGCCCTGCTGCAGTCTTACCCTTGACAACAGGTAATGACCAACAATAAGCTAATTCTAAGAAACTTGGGGGAGGGGGGCAGAAAGAGAGTTAGTTTTTATTACTTTTAAATGAGTGTTTGATACATCATCTTGGTTCCCCTGATTAATGTTCTCAGCAAACTCAGCCATTGGAGTTGTAATGTTTCTGCAAGCTTCCCCACAGCAAAGCCCAGCCATTAATTCAGTGGCATATGTCAGCTCAGCAGAGCAAGGTCACTCTTCTCTTTCAAGGGGAACCTTTTTAGAAATAATAAAACTGACAGAAAGTTCTTTTTTGCATGCTTTATGTCACCTGAGGTTGAGTGCTGCAGTTAATATCACAGAGCTTATAAACATTCCCATCTTCTGCAGTCTCCAAACCCACCGGGCTCTTAGAACCTCAACATTTTTTTTTTTTTCCCTAAAGTAATACAGTGACAGCTTTATGTGGGCTAGATATACAGTATGTAATCCTAAATGAGTAAAAAGTAAGTAAAAAATGAACAAATCTTTTCTTGGGCATTTTAGAGGAGAAATTTTGGAAGACACTAAGGACTGCTGATACTGCAGGATGTTAGTGCTTAGAGAAAATGTAGGATTAGGGACTATATTTCCATGGATGCTTGCATCTTTGGATAAAAGGAGGAAATTTTAAAGTGCACCGGTCCACCTTGTTTCCATTTCACTGCTAACTGATACTGCAGGCTGGAAATCTGTACAGGCATGTGATGCAAAGGGAACACGAAGTTAATTGATCTATTTATGGAATGATTTTGAATCTGTAAGTAAAGATGTCCTAGTCATCTGTTATGATAACTAATTGCAACTGGAACTTATTTATCGGGGTACAAATATTGTGGAACATGATAAACAAAATAACTAGCTGAAGAATAAGATCCAAACAATAGGCCATTTTTCTCCCCTCATTATCTCACTTCAGACATCCTGACTGCACTTGATTAATGAATCCATAGTGAGATTAGCTGAAATTGCCTTAATGGAGATGCAGTACAGTAGAGGAGCAGAATTCAGTGCAGTATCTATCATCAGTCACTGTGAATTTGAGTGTTTCATCAGATCTATATGTTCATTTATTTAAATTGTTTTTATCTTGGAAAACGAAGCAAAAACAACAAGAAAAAAAAAAAATGCTATACTCATTACAGTGGATTAAATTTGGACTCCTTTGAAATGTAGACCAGGGTCACCATTTTTTATCTTCCATGTGTCCTCCCTTGTCAAATGGCTGAGTTCTAGCTTTGGCTTATTGTCATCTACAGGCCAAAGTTATCCTTATTGTCCAGTTGAAGAAAGAACATGTGGCATTTCATTGCACCTTCCAAGGCTTCAAAAACTGGACATGCTCGCACAGTTTATGCCTGGGAATCTGAAATATCTTGCTTGGAAATTTGAACTCATAGAATAAGTTCAGCAAGATTTTGGTTTCGGATCAGTGTGGAAGCTGAAAGAAGGTTGCCAGCTCAAGGTTTCCTCATGATTTGGGAGTATGTAAGAATCCTTAGTTCACAAGGTATGATGGATTAAATTCCATGTTTCCTTTGTAGTGTAAGCTCTATAATTGCAGTCCTAGGGGGAAAAAAAAAATCTAGGAATCTGAAAATAATCATCCTGATTCTGTACAGGTAACTCCAGAAAAGGAATTAATACAATCAACAGCTCACTGGGGTACCAGCAAGGGCACATCAATTCCTCTCTCTCCGTTTGATTATCTCTGTGCCATGGGTTGTTGTGACCACAGTTCAGTGGAAAACTACAGCTTCATTTCATGAAAAACAAATGTACCAGGTGCATGAAGTGTGTTTTCGTTCTGACACGTGAGAAGAGTGAGACTGAGCTTTTCCCTCTCCCCTGCTCCTGCAACCTCCATAGAAACCACGCATGTGCTTGAGAGACACTCACCAGTGAGATGCTGCTACTGAGGCAGCGACAGCAGCGAGAGCTTTGGGGTGTTCTTTGTACCCCAAATTCAAGGATATACTGTAGATCCTACTGAAATCAGCCCTATCACTGCAAAGGGGACTGTGCCAGCTACAAGGTTTTAAGCTTTCACAAAGGGGTAGGAAGATGTTGCCTCTTCCCGTTCTTTCAGATTCTGGCTAAAATCCCACACACAAAGACATTTTCACACATTTTACCACAATTACCAAGATACATTAGGCAAGCAAATATAAATTCCATTACAGAGAGAGCAAGAAAATGATGTAAACACTCCGATAGCCAACATCAGAAGAGCCCTGCCATGTGCTTGTGCTAGAGCCGAATGCCTGCTCTGCCATCATCAGTCATTTCATGCACAGTCTCCACAGGTTCTGAGCTGCTCATCCAGCAGTGAACCATGTCCCCTTTCCTGCTCTTTGAAGCAGCTTTTGAACTTTACATCTGATCTTAAAGAAGGAGAGAAGTGTAAGAGAAAAACAGCTGAGCTGCGGCGAGTGAAACAGTTCGGGAGCGGTAGAGGAGCGTCCCCTTTGCACAGGTGGAGGCTGCAGAGAAGCTGCCAGAAGTCACTCAGCTGTCTCGGCCACTGTGTCCTCCCCTCTCCACACATCTGCTTTGGGCTGTGCTGTTACTAAGTGAAGCTGATTTCCTTCCCTCACGGCTGCAGTGACACAGCTCCATCTCTGTCTCAAACAGGACAGTAGAGGGATGACATGAAACTGCTCCAGAGCATTTCCATGTTTCCTGCTTGAGCAGAACTCCAGTGTTTATCTTCTCCCTGAAGAAGCCATGAGGAACACTGCAGAGAAACCTAAGGACAAGCACTCAAGCATTCCAGGAGCCTCCTGGCCCACTTGTCCTTCAGCTCACCTGGAAGGACAGCAAACCTGCCACACCTTCTGATGGACAAGTGGAGGAACTTCCACTTCGTCCAGTCCTCAAGGAAGTGACCATTCAGCATCTCATGGAAATCAAGTGCATCAGTGTTAGGATATCCTTGTGAAGATGATAAAAGAGATGAAGACACAGAAGGGAAGGAAAAGGGCTAAAACTCCACCCAGGAGACATGATGGGGCAAAACATCAGAGCCTCTTCCCAGAGAAAACTTGTCGGCTTCAGTGCTGGGTGGCGATTAAAGACCCTTTGCTCTTGACATTTGGCTTTCCAGAAAGGGGCCAGAAGGATAAACCAAAGAATAACCCAAAGAAAGTATGGCGAAGAAAAGTGGCAATAAGGTATATACTATGCACAAAGAAGCAGCTTCCCTGAAGCAGTCTCCAAACTTTTCCCTAGGCTGGAATTCCACTCTCAAGTTTAAGAAGGAGAAAAATAGTAGGAACATGCTCTTGGGGTGCACTGTAAGTGGAATAAGATTTTAAAAAGCTGCAAGGGTGAGAGTAAGCACGAATACAGAAGAGATTTCACTTGGGAAAAAGATAGGTGGTAATTTGTCTTCCTGTGGAATCACAACACACATGCAACAAACACACCTCTACCTGATGCATGAGACAAAGTTCTCCATTAGGATGGTTTAAAGCTTATTTGCTAAATATTCAGAGCATATATAATCTGTAGCCTGGCGCCAAGCAGCAAATGTCGAGGAAAAACACTGACACTGCCAATTTGTAGAACAGAGTATAACTGCTTCTAACAACTGGAGTAACTCTGCTGTCTTTCTTGTAGGCTTTCAGAAGAGAAAGCTTGAAGGATCTTGTGATTACAGGCAGCCAGAAGACTTTTTTTCTTTCTCAGGAGTGGGTATTCCCAGCGGGTCCTGCCCACACAGCAAGGGGTTGATTTTTCTGGCTGAAGTGTTCGTAGCCACCCAGAAAGAGCTCACACAGCTGCCAAGTGATGGTTTTCTAGCAGCTTTGTCTGGATTTATGCTGTGACACAGATTACTAGAAGAATATTGAAGCATAGGAAATGGTAGGCCACATCCTCTGCCAGTCCTGCCAATGCATAGTTACTGCTTTTTCCCAGCAGTGACAGACATCCTGATCAATGTTTAATTTGGGGTATTTGGGTTTTCCTAGAAACACAGTATTGAAGTAAGTCAACTGCTCTTAAACAACTCTTAAAGAGTTAGGAGGCAACTAATGCTGATTTATGTCACCTTGGTAGTTGTGCTATGTTATTTATCAGGGAGTAGAGTCACAAATGCTGTGGCTGATAGTCTGGCTTCTAAAAAACCTGGCTGGATAAGGTGGTTCAGGCATACTTCTTGAAATACTCCTACATGCTTAAGAAAACAAACAAAAAACTGGATTTATTACCCTAAGCAAAATGAGTAGCAATGTGTAAATATTCCCTTCAGAACGTTGCTCTCACTTGTTTTAACATATTCTGCTCTTGAGGACTTAAGCCTGGCTAGTGAAGGAAACCAAGACAGGGAAGAAACAAGAAATTAAATTAATATTGTGCAAAGCTGAGGAAAATTTAAAAGATGTTGTAATCAAGGGAACGCACAAAATACATCGCTACTGGAACAGGCCACAGATATCACTTTTCCTTTGAAACAAAAGGTAGCCAGGAGTTGTGTGATCCCTCAGTAAGACTGTGTCAAAATGTGGAATCTGTCATCCTAATCAGCCTCCTGCCAAGGGGTGGCTGAGAGTTGTCTGTCCTTTCCCCACAAACACTCTGGACCTTTATTTTCTGCTGATGAAACAAAATTCCTCGAATTTCAAGACCTTACTAGAAGAGATATGCTAACATACACGTTAAGAAACAAACAACTTTCTGAAACTGCTCTTGAAAAAAAAAGACTAATTAGCGGATGATCGAGAAGCAAGATGATAATATAAATGAGGAAAATATACCAGAAGTAAGAGGAGCAGTAACACGATTGTAGAACCTCCCACTCACACAAGGAAAATAACCCAAGGTTCACTCTAACCTTGTTCCAGTGTTTTACGAAGCCTAGGGGGGACAGAAAACACCTTCTGAAGTGTCACCTGCAATCCCTCCTTTCCCCATCTACACACACATGGTTAGAGCAAATATAATTATTTCTTTCTCTGACCCCCCCCCCATAAAGGCCCACAGGTATTTACACCATAAACCAGGTTCTTAAAAATACTTCCCAGATGTTGTCATCTGTTCCTGCTTATTTACCAGAGCTCAAATGGATTTTGACAAACAGTCTTTCTTCAAGAGGCAGTGCAGTAAAGACCTTTAATGACAGAACTATGTGTCATCTTTGCCTATAAGCATAAATTTGCACAGCGGGCAGTACGGTGAAAACAGCTTATCATCAACTCATCACCTCTCATCATTGTTAGAATGAAATGCAAATGGAAACGAACATCACTTCAGTCATGGTTGTGAAAATTAGCATCTGTGACATTAGCGGTGGCTCATTTATTATGCACTCGAAATTTCAGGGGGAAAGAAAAGAATATAAAACTTCATAACTCTACCAAGTCTTTACCTTTGAAATAAAATTAAAACCTTCAGCTTTCCCCACTCAAGGATAAATCCTAGTTAATATTCATTAACACCGAGCAATCTCTTCACTGCAGATCTTGTCCTACAGAAGATCTAATTATGTCTCGAATTATTTTTAGTGTTTAGTTTTGCTGTACCTATTTTCTATTTTCTTGTCTAATAAGTATTCCCCACTGGAGAGGCATGAGCCACCATCTGAGCAAAATGCAGCACCAAAAAACTTGCTTATAGCATCTGTCTGCACTACAGGCTCCAAACACTTAGGCAAGCGATAAACTTTACTCAGATAATCCCACTGAAATCAATGGGATCACAGCTAATTTATTCATTTAAGTCAGGATCGGGATCAGGCCTTCTGTGAAGAATATATAAAAAGGTGAAATTCTGGCCTCAAGTCTATGGCAAAAATGTGCATTGATTTCTGCAATGTCAGGGTTTCATTTTAGCTTCTAAAAAGTAAAATTACTGGTATGAAATTGTACTAAGGAATAAATTTGCATATTAAAATGTTTTCTCCCATTGGATTTGCCACTCTTTTCTCACAACCCTGAAAACAAATAATGGTTTATCACCTAAGTAAGTGAATATTGATTTAATTAGAAGCTTGGATGTATTTTTGCCTAAACAAAATGCAGAGGCATTGACCCTGAATTGTCTTACACACCAGAAGTAAGCTGAGTTTAAAGCACCAAGTGCATTTGGAAGCAGAACAAGGAAACGAAAACGTCTCAAACCTTTAGCATAAACATAGATCAACTGTCATGTAGAATAATGACACAAGACTTTCTTCAGTCAAGCCAGAAAAAAACAGCACAAAGTCGTCTTTGCTTCACGTTGAAGTAAAGCCAAGAATCATCAGGCAGTTCTCAAGTTTGCTGTGTCCGGAGGAATGGAGGGGGGAGAAAGAGAGAGAGAGAGAGAAAGGAGTAGGTTCTGCCCAGCACGTTTCATCGTGTGAAGTGGGCAAGACAATGCAGGGACGTTTTTCAGATTATTTGCGCCTGGACAAACGTGTAAAACAGCGCAAAGTGGAATGCAGAATAGCTGTGAAGTGCTTTAATGGGGTTTTATGTGTATGGTGCTGCCTGAAGGGCGTACAAAAGAGAAAACCTGTATAATTTTTTTAGAGTGTTTTGGAGTTTTTTTTTCCCTTAAATCTGCTTCATTCCAATCCCCAGATGCACTGATATCTGTGACATCATAAGGCTCAAAGAGGGTAAAATACAGGTGAGTTCAGGGTTCTTTCCTTCATCCTCCAAGTCAGCTGCTCTCCTTCTCCCCAGCCCTCTGAGGGGTGGTGGGACAGACTGCACAGACCCATAGCTAAACACACCCAGGAAGAGCATCCTTCCCCCGCTTGCTTTCCTGCTCTGCTGTGCTCCAGGAATGCAGGAGCCACGCTCTCCCTTCAGTGAGCAATTCCAGCCATCAGCGTGACCATGGACCTCAGGGCTTTGTGCAAGACCTACTTTGTCTGACCTCACCTGCCCACAAATAATTCCTCAGCTCAGAACAGCTACACCATGTAAACCAAGCCGTGCCTCATCTGGCAGAAATGAAAGGAGGGCAGGTGAGGACTCCCTGAAGGAAAGGGATGGGACATGCATGGGTTCTGTTGGGATAGGAAGTCATTTAAGGTCCTGGGTAGACAGATAGGTTAGATTAGGTAGGTTTGAAACAGAGAGCTTAGCCCTTCAATTTGTTGAATTTCTTCAACATTAAGCAAAGTATTTTTAACCCTTAGGACTTTTCTGTTATAATTCAGCTACCTTAGGTCCTCACCTGATATACAAGGTATAAATGTAGCGTGTGCAGCTGCAATGATAAATATTTGCAAAGGATCAGAATCCTTCCAGTATCTCTTTTGAATGCATTTCTCTCTCATTTCCCTCCCAGTTTTCTCTGGGATGACACCAGTCTAGATGGTTTTTTGCCTAACAATGAATGTTTATTTATATAAATGCATTCAGTAGTTGTATGCATTTCCATGAATACACAAAAGCTGCCAGACAGTCAAAGAAGTTATTAGCAAGGCTGCGGCACTACTGAAATCTTGCTGCGTGACAAAAAAGCCCTGCAACACTATTTTTTCATGGCATAGATCAACTTTTTTGTAGCATACACTGAGTGGTAAAATAGATTTTTGTCTGTGCAGAGCCTAACACGTCTGCAGGAATCCCTTAAGCACCACAATAATAAACAAGGTAAATGCATTGCACATCGAGAACAGTGAGATACTGAAAACCTATGTTTCTCTTGCACTGGCCATTGAATTGCCCCCCACCACAAGGGGTTTTATACAGGGACAGGAAATTGCCTTGAGAAAGGCTTTAACACCAGCCTTGCATGGTATTCATCTGTTTTTATCAAAAGGCATCAATTCATGCCAATATTTTTCAGATTAGAAAGTAATAAAAACAAAAAGGTTAAAAAGAAAATATTGGTGAATCACTGTTATTAGTGCACGGAAATTCATACAGTGCTGATAAAGAGAAGTAGTCACCGTGGTTAAGATTTAGTTACCTAAAAAGATCTTTTTGGTGTCCTCTTTGGGGCTCTAAGGCTGGAAACCTGATTTTCATTTAAAATGAAAAACAGGCCTTTTGGGTCTCCCACAGGTCTGTGTGGATGTGTTGGAGACACCAGGACGTCTAAGTGGCCCAAAGGCAAGGTGAGGTAGCCCAAGACCTACCCAGTGGCAAGGGCAAGCATGAGAAGGTACCAACTGTTGCCGGCACAGAGCAGAGGCAGCCAGGACATGATCTGTGGAAGTCACTTGTGAAATCCTGTGACTTCTCCGAGAGGTGAGGACCTGTGCCCCATCTTACCCAACTCAGCATTAAGCAACTTTAGTATTTACGTTGCTTCCTGGGACAAGTTTCGAAAAGTGCTACCACAAACCAAGATTCCTATTCTGTGCAATGTGGGGCTGCCTCCTCCCCTGCCCTCTTTGTGAGCAGCACATTCAGCAAAGGCATTCTTGGCATGGAAAGTTTGCAAAGTTCTGTGCAAAAATGGGCCTTAAAAATAAAAATCAGGCTATTGTTAAGGAACGCCTTATTCTGGAGGAAGAGAGTGGCCAAAACTGGCTTCTGAAAATATTTTTCAGAAAGGAAAACAAAGCCCATCCACAGAGTATTTAATGGTCATTTCTTGCTTAATCGATAATGCAATTAGATATTAATTATAATTATTCCCTGAAGTTAAAACATAGTATAGTGATTGAGCAGAAAAAAAATGCATACCAAACCAACCAGTGCAATGCTTAAAAAAATATTAAAATGTAGGGGAAAATGAATTCAAAATCACTTCAAATCCATGGAAAAAGCCATTAATTTTAACTGTTGATAAGTCCTAGTCTAAAACTGCAAGCACAATCTACAAAAGCCAATGCTGTGCAAAACCAGAAGATTCTTGCTGGAACAGTCTGCAATAATCTCTTAGGACACAGAAGTCACTAAGGGAGGTGTATTCCCAAACAAAGAGAAGGTGGATCTGTAAATTGGGAGACAGCGAGTTGTTGAGAGCAGAGAGATACTAAAAGGCTTTTCTAATCTCTTTGTTAAATTTTCAGCAACAATAAATTGATGCAGAAATGGAGACCGAAGTGCTCAGGTCAAGCAGTAGCCATTGCACGGCAGCCTTACAATTCACTTGTACAATATAATGCACAGAGGTCATTTTGCACTCAGTCCAGGGGCTGAAAAGAAATTTCAATCATTGGACACATCCTTATGCCTCTTGCAAAACTCTCACTTCCTTTCTTACAATTCCAGATTGTGGAAAGTGTCCATTGTAGAACATTATCAATTTGTTTAGAGTATTTCTTTCAGGCTGATGTTTTAATGATTCCCAGAGAAATTAAGGTGACAAACACTGATTCCAAGTACCCTCTTCTCCTTTGGTTATGGTGATGCAAAAGCAAATTTTTTAAAATAAGGAACAAATTTAATCGCTTTTCTAATTCTTCACTGATTCTCACTTTTTTTTTTTTTTCCTGGGATATCATTGTTTTATCATAGATGAAATGGAGAAAAGGGATTTTGTGTGCCCATCTGTTAAAAAACTGATGCAGAGCATAAAACAATAGACAAAGTCCAGCACCAGAATTCTTTAGCACAGCTATAGCAGCTTCACAATGAAGATTCCTTGAATTGCATCTTTACTATTATGAAGTGAGTATATACAAACAAATTCCTGAGATTATAGCGCTGAGGTACATGCAAGCACGTCAGGAAATCCTGAAGCTAGGATTTAACAGGAAACCTTCCTACAAAAATTGTTACAAATTCCTGCTAGCATTAATTGATGACAAAAATGAGACATTCCTACCTTTGGCTTTTGACTTTTCTCCTTATCAGACGCATTAGATGGTTTTCTCTTCAGCATGTTTAACGTTAATCCAGTGGATGTGCAACTGCTATGAATTTGTAGCCAAACTAAGTGCAAGGGAGGGCTCTACGGATGTGTACTTTGGTTATGAGTTCCCTATTCTGTCAGGATGTGACTTCATACGGCAGCTTTGTTGCATGGGGGAGTAAACTGAATTCTTCCTCTGGGGAGGGGGTGAGGAAGGAAGGAAGGAAGTGACATCGACAAGAAAGAGAGAGGTGCACCAAGGAGATGAGCTAAAAATGAGGGCAGGGGGCAAAGTGAGAAATGCTTTAAAACTTATCTGCTGCTGTGCCACCATCAGGCCTCAGCAAGACTTTGGACACCCTCAAGAAAATCATTCTCCTTTCCTCTCTCAATTTTTCCCTCTCAGCCTTCTGGCACTAAGGAGACCTTTATTTCCACGTGTGGAGAAGGTGTGCTGATATTCAGAGAGCCAAGAGATATTATTGATATCAGATGTGAGCTACACCGTGAGCATAATTGGCCCCTAAGTCCTCTCTTCCTCCAGCAATGCAATAAAAGCAATGAGATTAAAGGTCACTGTTTGGTAGAGAGGGGAATTACCTAAAGCCATCTTTTGCATGGTGGAATAATTCTTTTTGCCATTCATCACAGAACTTGGACTCCCTGAAGCAGCACTTTTCAGTCCTCCATTTTCTTTGATGTGCTGACAAAGTCAAGGGGAAAAAGGCAAGTCTTACAGAAGACTTTAAAGGGGCAGAGGAAAATGGCAGAAGTCCTTTACAACCTCTTGAAAACCAGCCCAGAGGCTAAAGCAAAGTGGAGCTATTAAAATAGCTCGAAGTCCTGCTTCATTTTGCTTGATATTATTTGCCTAAGAGAAACAAAAGTCTTGAGTGGTGAATCATAGGCCACAAACCCTGAAACTAAGAAATATTCCCAACTTTTTGCTGTGCAATGGAGGCAAATTCTCAATTTCAAACCCCAAACTTTTGCCCCTGCCCCAAGCTTCAATTAAGTTTTAATTTAAGATTACTACAAATAGAAAAGAAATATATTTCTTGGTAAGTTGCAAAGAAAAGGTTCAAGAGGAACTGTCAAGAAGAAAACTTTGGTAATTTTCTTTTTTCAAAATGTTGATATTTTAATTTTTTTTTCCCCAAGCAAATGTATTCTAAGCAGCCTTTACTCATAATTTTGGCATAAATAAAAGCTCTTCTATTTATATTTGTCTTCCTCCTCTACCATATGAATATTCCAAGGAGGGATAAGACAAGCTCATCAGATGAATTACCATTTATGTTTGCTATTTGGACTTCACTTTAAAGGTTTAAGAAAAATTTTGGAGGGTTTCTTGGATTCTGATGGACGGGCAACTGAACAGACTGAGACTGACTGGTGAAGGAACAATTGTTACACACTAATGCTGTTATGAGGTTTTCCCTTCTAGCCTTTCTAGGAATAGGGTTGGTAAGAAGTGGGGGAGGAAATGGGGTTAAGCTACTGAAATTCTGATAAATATAACCCAAAACTCTCTTGGTTAGTGGGCTGCAGGGGAGTGTGTGCTGAACCTCAACCCAATAACCAGGATGCTTCACTTCACGTTTTAATCAGAGCAACGCTAATTTAAACCAAAGATGAGTGTCGGGGTTTTATTGTTGAAAATAACATATCCATCAGAGTTCCCAATAATTGATATTATTATTAATATTAATTACTAATAAAGGTGAACTCTGAGAGACATTTTTCTTTTCTGTATTTGAAAACACCACCTGAAACATCAGTTTAAGTTTCTAAGCAGAAGGAGGTTTTACCATGGATATTTCATCAGCCTTAGTAATTCAGTGGGGCCATAAGTTGTTACAAAAGCTGTATGTATGTTTAATAGTAATTAAAATTGATTATTATCTACATAGATTTACATTGCAGTATATTGGTTTTCTTTTTAATCTGATCCAAACGTGAGGATTAAATCAGACTCTGCTGATCATTAGACTGTGATTTCCTGTCTCAGGCCACTGTTAAAATCTTCATGATTAATAAAATGGGAACTCATCTGAAGAGTAATATATGAGCTTCCTTTCTGTAGAATATTTATTGTTAAACAGGAAGAAAGAGGCTATTTCAAGAGATATAGTGCCCACCCATATCTATTTCCTTTCCTCATCCACATATCAGAAAAATTATAGCAGCTTGAAGGCTGACCTGATTATGTTCTTGCCCTTGGAAGGCTGACCCACCAGTTTTAAAGAGTAACAAAGTGAAGAAAATCAAACATATATAACATTAAGTTCATTTAATTTAGTTAAACATTACATTTCAAAAGGAGCTCTTTTGAATTAAAGATTAATAATAAGCTTGGTGCTTATATCCTCTGTATTTGAAGCTAATTTTTCAAAGGGGAATGAATACCTGTATAAAATTAAAAGAAAAATTCTTATACTTAGTTTTCTGTTGGTCATGACTGCCTGTAACTTATTCCATTTCCTTGCTGGACTTTGAATCTGATCCAAACCCCAATGAAATCAATAGAAGTTTTTCAGGTGAATTTTATGGGGCTTGGACTGACTCCTCTATCCTGAAACAACCAGGCAATGTCACTCTTTTATCTGGAAAGTCTTATGGGCAAAAAGGCTATCCACTTAAAAATAATTAAGATGACCCCATGAGAATGATTCCCACTGTCATTATATTTATAAAAGGCAACACACCTTAGAGCTTATTATTATCATTACTCAGTTTTAATGAATGGACCGTGATGAATGGTCCTGGATATTCAAGGGCTTTATGTGCCTCCCTCCCACACGGTATCATATTCCCTCAGGGGCCCCATCAGGTTACCTTCCCTGAGAGAAGAGATCACTTCCAGACTAAACTGCAAGTGTAAACTTATCCTTTCAATACTTGATTATTCTGATAAGACTAGAAAGTAGGGTGTGAAGTAGATTGGAGGGTTTAGCACACTGGCCACCTGTCAAAAAGCAAATGAAATGAGGCTTTCTCTGTATTAGCAACTCGTTTTTCATTGTCCGTCAGACAAATCTGCTCCAAGTTTAACTGGAGACTCAGAGATACCTTGGGGCTGTACATTGCTTTCCCTCATGCTAAGAAAGCCCAGAGTGTCTTAGTCTGTTTATTTTAATTAAAAGAAGACATATTCTGTACAAGAAAGGAATCCTGCCTTCAGCCTGTGATTTTATGGCCTTGCCTCTCCCTGCTCCATCTAACTCAGTTAGATACTGCAGAAATCTCAGAATAGCAAGTGAAGCTGAGTGAATAATTTGCAGTGAATAATTTACTCAACAAATTTAATCTTTATTTCCTCAAGGAATGTTCGTGAGCAGAACACAATTTCCTCAAATGTATTAATTATGGGCCAGAATTTAGCTAGATACTTCCCTCTCCTGGTCTGATTTGAGCAAGGGCCAGCCTCAGTTACAGTCACTGCTAATCCTCAACAGAGCTCTCCCCATGACCCACCACAGTGAAGACTCTTCAGAAACTAAAAGGAACAAGTGTGGAAAAGTGAAGTCAAGCCCTCCCTCCTCTGACAACGACCCATGAAAGAAGAGAGAGACTGCAGGCTGGGCTGTGTTTGTAACTATTTAAACAACACACTCACTTGAATTTTAACTGCAAAGATCGAGGCTGAGGTTTCCCACCGGGATGCTGGGGAACGGAACTGGATGCCTAAAGTCCCATCTTTAAGACTCCCACACTCTCTGCAAACTCATCATCCAGAACTTAGTATTGAAAATTGGCCCAAAATACTTTGGGACTTCATGCAACAAGGTCTATGATTTCCCATTGAATAGGCTCCCATGTGCTTTTCTCACCAGGAATAGAAAATGGATAACCTACAGAAACCCAAAATCTTAGACAGGCAGGACATGATTAAAGAATATTTTAATCTTACACTTTTGATTTGGCACTGTGTTGACACTGTATCAAGAAGACTCTTATTCCATAAAAAATACAGTATTTATGAAACCTGCAGAAAGTGGCTATGCAGCAAAGTAAATAACTAACACCTGAACTGGGCTTCAAAAACTTAATTTTTGCTAAATAATTTACATTGAGTGGATTTTTAATTACATACATTCAATGAAAAGAGATAAGACATCACAAAGAGTGGAAGTCTAAGCTTGTTTAAGCACCCATCAGGGTGCAGAGCGGCAAGAACACCCTCATCATGCCAGGTCGCAGGAGATGCAATTTTGGCCTCACAGACTATTGGGCTTCCTCCTCTTCCTGAAAAAAAATCTTATTATGATTCTTCCTTCTTTTATGCTAATCCTTTGCCTTTAAGGTCAACTGAGTCATGAAGAAATATGGCAGGGACAGGCTATAGAACACCAGCACCAGAGTTTAAAGAGGTGTCTGGTCCAAAAGAGTGGCTGCTACTAAAGAGTAAGAAAAAGTGTCTCATTGCCAGGCCCTCAGACTGTGTCCTTGGCATGTTCCCAACACCAGCTGGCCTAAAGGGAAATTGAAGTACCAGGAACTTATCTCCAGCTTTGATCCCAACACATTCTCTTGCATTAGCCGTAGATGAACAGATCAGTCATACCTACAGTATGTCAGGTTAGCACTAACACTAATAAAAATCTATACTACTGTGACATAAGGATTCTCAAGGAGATTGGCTTTCACCTATTGAACAAATCCCTTTCTTATTAGCTTGAAGAGTAAGAGCCAAAGTTGTGTCTGTATCTTCTAGGTGTTCCTGCTGAGAAAACTCAAAGTCAGCAAGGTTGGTGTCTTGTAAAACACAGCCACAGCCTTATCCAGCATCCGTGTAATAATTTCCTGCAGAAATGTGCGTCACTGGTGGTTTTCCTGTACAATTTTTTGTAAGCAGAGTACACTTTACAGTCTGTGATGAACGACAGAAAGTAACTGGCAGGATGCTGCTGCTGTGAGTTCAGCCATGCAGGGGAACAGCCACACTGTTTCTCGGAGTGAATGTTAAAAATCAAGGCTACACTGCAGTGTTCATACCTAGAACATCTCAATGGATTCTGTTAGTGAACGCTGTGATTACTAATCAGCTACAAGGGCATTTTATCCCACGGAATTTGGAGGCTTGTACGACTTGTTTTATAGTCATCCAGCTGAAGCTCAGCCTGCCAGAAATGCATTTACGGATAAATAGTGACGGTCGCCTCGTACATCTATTTAAAAAGCTCAGATATGAGATTTTCAATAAAGGGAGCCGATATAAAAATAAATTTAGACTCTGTGTTTTAATCTCATACACAAAACATGACATGCTTCATTTGGTATTTAGAAGACCAGCTTAACACAGGAGCACTGACAGTGCAGCAGGGGATTTTTTCAAGGAATGTACATGATGTCTGCCAGCCTATCTCTGATTAGAATCAAGATCAACAGAAGTAAATTCTGATTAACTCTAATGCCAGCCTGCTGTCAGAAAACTCTGCGGTTTGAACCATCTTTCACCAGTAAACATCTCCTGCTGAATTTCTTCACTGGTGTCACAGTGTCACATCGCTGTGCCATCACAGCGTCAGGACTGCTGCGCAAAGGCTAGCAGGAAAAGGAATAACATAACGCACACTGCACATTCACTTGCAGGGCTTGGATTTCATACTGGTTCTGGAGGAAAATGTTGTTCTTCCTTTCTCCTTTAACATGGTTTAAAGTGGGTGAAAATTGTAATTTGAAGTGACAGAGAGGGACCAGATGTTGTTTGTAACTGGTTTTAAAAATCTATTTCTGCCCATCTAACTGATACCTGATTGATAGCCAGCAGAAACACAAAGAGTCTTCAACATCAAGAAAAGGTGATCATTAACAACCTTAGTCCTATCTTTCCTCTCCACACACTGTACCAGACCTGTAGGCTTACTGTAGCTAAACTTAATTCCGGTGCTAACATTAGTGGCAATGCCTTCAAAACCTGGCAGGACGTGGGTCAAAGTAGAGCTGCCAAATCACACAGACTGGGAATGAGACTTGAGAGGCTGATTTTCTCTCACTGCCAGTCTGAACCTCAGTGCAGGGAGGCCTGGCTAGTGATCTCTCCATGTCTGGCAGGTTTGGTGGTTACCTGCACCCATCAGCCACTTGCTCCAGGGCAGGGGTGAGAGAGGGTGGGCAAGCTTCAGCCACACCGAGCTCCCCAGCAAAGAGGAGGTGCTTTTCCCGCTGGATTTTGGCACTGAGGTGCAAGGTGATTGCTGCACCCTGTGCATGGCTCATTCCCCTCTTGCCTCAGTCAGGATTTCAGGGGATGCTTCAGGCTGTGGCTCAATGGTCACAACTGAGCTGCCCCAGGTCAGCTGAGCCCCGCTGACACGGTGGGGACTTGCTCTTAGCCCATCAGCAAGATGAAGTGGAGCACAGTCCCATAAATTTCTTTCATTAAGGGCTTAAGATAACATGCTTTATCTCGGGCTGTGGGCTAAAGGCACTCACAGGGACAGTCACGGTGCTCAGTATGTTTAAGGTAATTACTTATGTGTCAGTAACTTGTCTTTGGGGAGACAAGGGAATGGGAATGGAAGGCTGCCTCCAAAACTGTGCTCTGGAGAAAGAGATTAATGCTTTGCCTCTTCACAAACATCTCACTTTTCTTCCATATTACTTCCCCTGATCTTTACCTTTCTTCATTCTATTATCAAACTCATTCCCTTCTCACTTCCCACAAAGTGTATGAGATTTGACTCACCTTGCATACCTCTTCTCCAGAGAATGCTTTTTTACCATCTATTCTCATCTATATGATCCCTTTTTCTTCTATCACATGTATCATTGTGTGATAGATGTGTGTGGTTTCTGTCTCCCTTGCCTGACTGCTGACACAGAAAGCAGAGGCTGATGAAGAGGGAACAAAAATTTCCCGTCAAACAGCTCCATGATCTGCTAAAAGTTCTGCTGAGCTACAGACAGCAAACTGGAGCTTCACACAGGAGCAGCAAAACTCTGAAAGCTAGATTTAGGCCTCCTAGTTTACAACAAAGTGTGTGGGGGGGTTTAATATATGTACAAACTGGAGGGAGAAGTAATAATGTGCTCCTCTAGTTTGTGAGGGGAAAGTTTGTAAGAATCTTTCAAATGTCTTTGGTTCAAACACCCCTATAAGTGCAAAGAATAAGACCAAAACCCCTAAAAAATCAGCACCCTTATGGACCATACACACCCAAACTCATTAGATGAAGAAAACAAAGTTTTGAAGCCAAGGGAAGGCAGAATTATTGCTGTCTGTGATAACCTGAATCTCACCTCTATGCATGTGGTTTCATGATGCAGTTTTAATAAGACATCTTTAACATTTACCACATTTTCTCTGCCGAATGTCTGTTTAATTTAGTGCAAACGATGAATCTGAATGGAAGTGTCGGAGCCTGCAAATAAACTGATTGAACTGCTGCCCTTCTGGTGCACAGGTTGGAATGTGTATCCTTGCTCATGCCACAGCCACCTGATGTGGGCAATGACACACTATCCCCATTTTGCAATTGGAGCCCGAGGCAGGCAAGTGAAGTGATTTGTCTAATTTCACACAAGAGGTCTGTAGTAGTGCAGGGAATTGAATCTGCATTATCTACATCCTTAATCACTGGATCATGATTCATGGGTTTACAGAAGCTGTGCTGCTGCTATGGAAAACTGGAATAAGGATTATTTTGTCATTCTAGTTCGGGGAAGCACTAAGGAATTGTGTTAAAAATTATTTACTTTGCAATTGATCATTGACTGCATGTAATTCTCAGGGTGTGACCCTGTGGTTAGATGTGCAGAAAATGTGAGCAAATACAGCTGCAAGCAAATTTTGGGGAGTGTGATTTCAAGTGTTTCAGACTGGAAAATCTGAATACTATCCTGCCATATATTTTAGGGGAATTATGTCTAAGCATAAATTTGAAAAAGGAAATCTAGGTATTAAAACACTTACACAACCTAGAACTAAATATAGAAACCCTCAACAGAACTGCAAAAGTTTCTGTCTCATGATCTTTAACTATCTGAACTCTTGATTTTCCTACTTCCCACACACTGTTTGTCATAATTTCTTGTGCTATGCTATCAGGTTGTAAGGAGAAGTGAATGAGAAGTTTCATGTCATTTAACCTAATTAATTTGGTCCTCTTGCAAAAATTATTCAGCCAGATTTCTTCAAATGGATTGGAGTGTAAGCACTTTCAGCAAGAATTTTGTTATGTTCAGGTTTCCAATTTGCATTCCTTATGTATTAGGGAAGGTGAACCTCTTCAATCAATTAAATGTCTACAGAAAAATGGTCCAGAAATTTCATTACCACAGGTGAATTCCTTGAATTCCTTTCAAAGCAAAAGAGAATACTCAGATACAAATCACTGTCCAGTTCTTTCTGAAAAGCCCTGGTCTTTGTCTTGTCATGATTTGTCCATATATCTGAAAGTATTTAAATACCAGAATTAGAGATGTGTCCACTATGTGTTCATTGTTTAATTTCCAATCTTATTTTTCAGACCCTACTCTTGTTCATTTCACCCACAAGTATTTTTTCAAAGCTGGATGAACACACAGTTTTCACATTAAATTTTCAGTTTCTAAAAACAAGTTTGGAGTTATGCAAGACATGCCCTGCTTTTGGAGAACGTCACAACAGAAGTGCTTCTTTTAAGGACTTTGAAACACATTCATTATAATAATGCTGCAGCCCTGGAAACCTTCGTACCTCTCTGGCACCGAAAATCCTCACTCTTCCATTTGTGCCATTGCTGAGCATTGCTATTGTGTGATTTCCCCTTCACTTCTGTGTGAGGGAGATGAAAACAGAACTAATTTCTTCTGATTTATGAAAGGCTTATTTCACAAACAGGCTTTAGGGAGCACTATAAAGCATACAAAAGTGACTTAACAAAGAGAATAGCAAGCTTAATCTACGCTCACAAAAGAAGCAAGCAAACATAACCAGGTTCTAAGCCAGCTCAGAACTTCCAGAAAATTGATGTCTCCAAAGGAAGAGCCATTTGAATCAGCTAGAGAAGAAGACAAGGAGTAGCAGGCATTGTGGTGTGCACTGCTAGACACCACTTAGGTATTCTTGTAATTCAAGATCAGTGAATATCCTTGAGTCATCTTCAGTCGTGGCTTCCTTACCAAAGCCTCAGAATCCTTACCTAATTAGCCACGTGGGCAGCACTTTAATTTCAGCTTCATCAGGGACTCTGAGGAAATCTGCAGCTAAGCTTGCTCGTTCTCCTGAATGAAGATGAGCACTCACAAAGGTGATCTGAGCTGATGCGAGCACAGCGAACATTAAACACTTGGGTTACAAACGGGAAGCTCGTCACCAGCTCAACAAGCACAAGATCTAGAAAACATTTCTCTTTCAAAAGTGAATCTGTGCAAAAGTAAACCTGCATTACTTTGTGTGAGGAGATGAATTGCACTTTAACAGTTGCAGGCTTGGATAGGCAGATCCCAAAGCTCCTGGTGGCTTCACTGGTCAAGATGTCCCTGCCAGCACCAGGAGCTAATGCATTAGCACAGCACAGCAGGAAAACACAGCCTGTATTAGCTGATTCATTCTGCAGGAGCACTGATCAAGCAGAGTAATGTGTACTTTTTTTTCTTTGTATGGTGTATGGGAAGAAATGATAGCCTTTATAACTTTTTTTTTTTTTAAATTAAAAAAGCAAGAAGAAAAATGTCTTTTATTCTGGACTGTCAGCAGATCCACATAAGGATGATACTGTGACAAAGCAGGTGTATAAGCAGGAGACAGGCAATGCAATCTATTTCCTTCAGTATGCAAAAGTGCATCATTTTGGCAATTCTAAAGGAGGCTAACAGGAAGTCATCCTTTCACCAGACAGTTTGTTACCAACAGCTTCACTTAGCTTAATTATATTTTGACTCTTGATCACGTTTCATGAAGCAGGTAGGATTCTTCTTTTTCTACAGAGAATTCATATGCCATTTACAAAGAATAAGTCTACGACATGCACAGTTTTCCCCACGCTTTTGACAATCATATTCCACTTCATACTACATTCACGACACTATCCAAAATCTTTCATTTCTCTCTCTAACTGTAGCTCTGCAGGACCTAGCAGCTATGTCAGAAGCAAACCCATGAAATCTGCTGAGGTGAATTGCAATGTTCTTCTGCAGTTATCTGTAATGATATTAAAAATGTTGTGGCATTCTAAAACATCTTTTAGTGCAAATAAATTCACTTTATTATCATTCCGCCTCATATCTACTAGCAAGTACTAGCAATCCAACTTCACAGAACTTCCCAGAAGTTTGTGGCAGAAAAAGTTTGGGAAGCTTTTTGTTAGAGTTAAGTGTACATGCCTCTAAGATTAATGGAAAATATGACATCATTCCCTATATAGCTATGAAAATTCTAGTAAGGTATTAAAAATAAAAAATAGGACAAGAGTTACCATAGTGAAGAATAACAGCATCACATTTTTCACATTTTTTAAAACCTGCTTTAAGACTGCATGGTCAAAGTCATCACAGATGAGGACACAAAATTTTTCACGTTACTATGCAGGAAATAGCAAAAATCACTGTAGGAAGCAGAATGGTAGTGGCAGATATTTGCTATCAGCACAGTGCCATGGTGCAGCTCTAGAGAGGCTGGACACCCTCCCAGGCTCCTCTCTTCCCAGCACAAATCTTAATAGATGAAGCCTTGCACTTTCAAAGGTGATTTTCTCTCACTTTTTGTATTTAACTGAAACAAGCCCTATAATATTTACCAACTTATTGCTGTCATTGTTTCTTGAATAAAGATTCCAGTGAAGAAGACAAAGGAAAACTCTACAGACTCTGAAGCATCAAGAAAATGAGACCTCCTAAGTTCACTAGCATTTGTGTCTTTTTGGCTGAGTCCCCCTTTTTCTTGGTATTTCCAGGAAAACTAAACACTGAAAATTGAGTTGTGGCTCTTGGCTTTTCACCAGTTTAAAAAACAAAGCCATTCAAACGTCACCAGCACTTTACTACAACAGACTTGCACAAATATATCTCAATCTCTACCCACTCACAAGTCTTCAAATTCAAAATAAGTTTTCACAAGGTTCTGGAGCAGGGTTTGAACTGGGAAAAAGTGAGTGTCTTGCAGCACTGTTCCTTTTTGTCTGTCAGTTCCTGTATATCTGATGTCTGCAGTCTGGGGGTGTTTCTAGCTGTCTCTTTACCTTATGAGAGAGATGCTCCCTCCCTGCAGAGGGACAAGGGCTGGGCTGGAGGACTGATGGGGAGAGCAGGGCAACAGCTGAACCTAACTAGAATTAGCTAGAATGTTATAAAAAGCAACAGGGCCCTTGTAAAATGAAGATATGACAAGATGAAAGAGAAGCAGCTGGGGACAGTTTCATATCTTAGAAAACAAATCCTGTTTTCATGTCTTAGCCGCAGCTTGTCACCTGAACACACATATCACGGTCTTGATTGGTTTTGTTTACTGCCTTTCAGCTGCCCTTTATCTCTTCCCTGGGCAAAGACTTTAGGTCTCAGCTTGGCTACAGCTGAGCAGGACTCTCTAACACCCATAGAAAATAGATTTATACTTGGTGAGCATCTGGCTTCCTACCTTGTCACTGAAACAGGAACAAGAGCTATAGCTTTTAAAAGGACCACTTATTACTGACAGTGAGGCAGACAGTGACCGGAGCAGCTGAAAATTGGTGTCTCAGAAAAGCAATTTGGGGATTTCCAGGCATTCTTTTTAGTGTTATACTTGTGCCAAATGAGGATTCAAAATTCAATTGAGAAAGCTCTTCTAAGGCATGTTCAGGTGCCTCTCAACAGACAGACATTAGCCGAAGAAAGGAAAAACTGCAGAAAACAGTCAAATTGCTCAAGAAAATTGAGCAGTCAGAAAGTCCATTAAAGCCCACAGCGTTCTGGTGTGCAGCAGAAACTGCTGGCTGAAATGGAGCAGAAATCTTCCCACAGCAGCTCTCTGGGTAGTGCAAATAGCACTTTCAGCTCCGGAGCACATTTTGCTGGAGGAGAACACTCTGTCCTGCTTGTTCATTCCCGGCTGTCCATATCTTTCCTCTCCGCCCCACTAACCCAGGGAGCAGGGATCAGTCAGTGGTACCACAGGTACCCAGCTCCTGCATGAACCTCCAGGCAACATGCAGCACTTGTTTTGAGAGCCAAGATGATCAAAGGAGGTGCAGAGGGCAGGGTAAGAGCAACCACAGCAAGGACGCAAGGCTGTGCCACGGCAACAGGGAAACAGAACTTATTATGCACAATGTGTTGGGAAAAGCTAGGGTAAGAAAATTTCCAAAACCAGGGTTGACAATCTGTGTGTTAGTTCAACAAAAAAAATGAGTGTCAAACTAGACATGTCTACTAGGCATCAAAGGGAGATGCTGAGGAATGGCTTGTCTGACAAGAAGGGGAAAGCCCCAAGGTCACCGAAATGGCAGAGAACCATGGCCATTAACAGCAGGGCAAACATAATCATGATAAGATCATAACACTTTCCTGACAGAAATGTGGAGAGAATGAACACAGGCATTGGTGTAAAGTCTTTTGCAGTTTTCCCAAACTTACTGGTCATTCCACCACAATGTAATACATTCATAGCAGATAGAAACCAATCTTTTGATGCTTTCTAGCCGCCTCTAAACCTGAAATTGCAAGAGTAAAAATGTATCTTCCTCTGCAGTGCCTTTAGATTTTTTTCTTTCTCCTCATCAAAATCCCAGGTCCTTTTAGTCTTGGGAAATGTCCCTCGTATTTCATTCTCACTGAGTGCCGAACAGGTTGCAACAGATAAATATTCTTATGGTATCAATGACTAAATCCTTCTTCTGTAAAACTTAACCATGCTGCTAAGATGTGTGAAGAAGAGAAACCCACTTCCAGTAACTCTCTGCTGATTTGTCTCAAACAGAGGATGTTGTCTCCTCTCTCCTTCCTGTAAAGGAGGCCTGTGTGATTCTACAAACACATCTTCCATATTTCACAGATTTTGGGACAGTGGGTGGGTCAGCCAATGACATGGCATGGTAAAGGATTGAGGGAGAGGAGAAAGGGACTTGTCTGCTTTTTTTCTTTTTGTCTCAGTCTGTCCAGGATAGTCTAGGAACCTTTTTGTGAAGAAGACCATCAGTTGAGACCTCACTGTGCTCCGCTGTGCCTCTTGCAGGTCCATTCAAGCCTAGCATGCTCCTGTCATTTGCAACCTTCTGACTGTAGATTTTTTGTACCTTATGAGGTTGAAAAAGTCTAATGGAATTGCACAGATTGAGAAAACGCAACAGAAGGCTGAAATAGCTTGTGTAAAAGTCATACGGACACGGCATTTCGAAGTATAATACTTTGTTAGGGTAGTGAGGGTCTTAGCATGTGAGTAACAGAAGGACAGCTTTTAGTAAACACAAAAAAAAAAAAAAAAAAAAGAGAAAAAAATAGTCTGAGACAGACAGCTTAACTGTTTTCTGCAGGGCTAAGCCGGAGGAAAAAAAGAAGTATAAAAACACAATAACCTTTCCCATTGGGGTCAAGTGGTGGTTAAAGTGGTGTCTGGACAATCTTTTCTTCCATCCCCTGCCTGCTTTTCAGCTGATTCATAATATCACAAACATCATCCTGCATCTCCCCAATATTCTTTGTGGTAGTTGAAAAATCTGCAGCATAGGAGTTGCTTTATCCAAGCATACAAGAATATTTTTCCCCCTCAAGTATTCTGTATTTTTAAAAATATATTCTTCCACTTTCTAAAGAAGAACTATTTATACATTATGTCTCTCTGGAAAGAACACCAGTAACAATAATTTCACATGGCAAGCTTGACACACCAAAAAAAGCAATGCTCTGTGTTGCCCTTAGCAAAATTTTGACCGATCACTAATTATATTTTAAAAAGCTGAATGATAAAAAAGAAAAAAAAAAAAGGGGGAAAAAAAAAAAAAAAGACCTGTGGCTAAGTTAACTCTGCACGAAGAATCTAAAGGTGGCACCATGGCAGGATGGGTGAAATGTGAGTGGTCTGCAATATCCCTGTGCCACAGTTAATGCAGGTGGCTATTGTGAGCTCAAGGGGGGAGGCTGGAGGAAGAGGAGCTGGAGGAGCCTGTTGGAGCTGAAGATGGATATGGTTTTTGGAGTCTGTTCTCACAGTCCTAGCCTAGATGACCTCTGTCAGCCTTTTTATTGGTTTAGGTGACAAAAAATGGCAATGTGAAGCACCATAAGGGAGGCTGTGTGAAGTGCTGAGGTGGAAGAAAGGAAGAAGAAAGGATTCAAAGGAAGAAATTGGAGGAAGGGAATTAGGATTACTCATATTTTGTCTCTCTAAACAGCAATCTGTCATGAAGAGATCCATGTCTTTCCTTGTGATTACAGGAGAGCGCTACTTAATTTACTGTCTGCCGTTCAAGCTTTAATAAAGGCCAGGCTCAATCAGCTTTGCGTGTGTTACTGAGATGTGTCTGGATAATATTTGTCCAACCTAGATATTTGTCTGTCCCCCAAGCCAGATCAGCAGCAGTTTGCTGATGGAATAGCAGACTCTTGGATCTTTTTCTTGCATCTCCCAGTTCAGCCTCAATTCAGGACATACCAAAAAGCATTTTGATAGCTCATCTCCAGCTATCTCCTCCAACCTGGCCGGTTGGCAACAACAGAGTTGCCAAGTCAAGAAAATGAAACCATACCTTATTTCTTATAGAATATGCAAGAGTACTGTGGAATATATTGTTTTTACTCTAATAAGTAAATCGACATCAGAAAGAACATCTGCACCATCCCCTATGTCTGATCCTCTCATAGCAAAACCACCAGTGTCCGCTTTTTGATCCTTAAACAGCAAAACTGAAAATCCAGCCTCTGTAATCTTCAATTGAGCCAGTTGGTAGGATACAAATGCAAAGAATGAAATGTCTTGCCATTGGCTGTAATCTAAATCTAAAGACACTAAGCCCACAGAGATACATTAAAGTCAGAGAGCCCGCCAGGAAGGCAGATGGCAAAATAAACAATTCAGAAAAAAAACCACTAAACCCCTTGCTGGCACTTAATAGTAACGTGGGTAGGACAAATCTCACCAGGGTAGGGAACGTTAACAGCCTGTTTGTGACAAAATGAAATAAAATTATTTGAATTGACACTTCCCCTCTCATAAATCTGACTGACTCCTCTATTACTGTTTTGACCTGGGACTTCAGCCTTCACTTGGGATGCTGAAAGCTGCTTGCATTAAGGAGCCAGGCATATGAGGGAGCCCAGCATCCCTGACACAATTCACTTTCTGCACAGAGTCCCATTTCCTGGCAGGCAGGGCACTCCCCTGGCAGAGCACAGTCTTTGCTCACGGCTCCCAGCCCATTTCTGCCAGGTCTGTCTGCAGGTGCTCTCCCTGGGAGTGTGCAGCACTGAGGCTGTCCAGGGCTTCATTGCTGCACCTCCCTCAGCTTTTTTGGGGGGTACTTTCCTTTCTTTCCTTTTCTAATCATCCATCAAAGTTTTAGACTCCGTTTTCTATGTCAAATCCCAGGGAAATCTGCAGCTAGATAAATCCCACGTTTCAGGTCCTGCCTGGTACGTCAGCCACTGTGTCGTTGAAAAGGAACTGAATTACCATGTCTGCGAATTCAGAAACAGGGCTGCTGTGCAGACCCCACATCCATTCCCTTTCCAGTGCTCTATGGGCACACCTTACAGAACACACTGCTCTCAGCAGGACTAAGATCTCAGATCTCTCTGATCTAAGGCTGTGGCTGCTCAGGCCTCCATTTGAGCACTCAGCTGGCAGTTTCTGCAGGTATCTCACCTCCTGTGGTTTAGGTGCACTTTCCTGGGAGCTGCTCCTATTTCACAGTGAGAGACAGCTCTGTCCCTGGAGCACTGTAGAGGGAACAGGCATAAAGGGAAAAGTGGCTGCTTTTTACTGCTTCCCTGATGTGTTTCACTGATCCAGTCACCCTCTATGTGCTCACCAGAGCCAGAACACCTGCTGTGCTCAGTGAGGAGAGGGAGAAAAGCCTCCTTGCAGTGTCCACACTTTGTATATCTCACCACAAAAAAGTTTTGCTTGGTTTTGTTCTTCTAGTTTTAAAGAGCCCTTTAAAAAAGCGCCAGCAATTAAAATACAAAAGCCTCTCCCAGAGAGCTATCCAGAAAGATAATTTCAGACCAAGATTAAACTCTGCTTCTTTGTTTCTGTCCCTAAAATCTTCTTGCTGCCACGCAGGTAATTGCAAAAATAGGCTCCATGAGCTGAGCTGATCCAAGAAGGCAGGAACACAGATACCTCTTCAACCTCTGACATTTGCCTAAATAACCCTAGTGTCCTTTATTAGTATTGCAGTGACCTCTAGGAGCCTGCTCCAAGTCCATTGTCTTCATTGTCCCTTGCTGACTTAGCCCAGACTTCCAGAAAGTTTTCTAAGCCTGGAAGGATGAGTATAGTACAGTTAAAAAAAAAAAGCCACCAGTGTGCTGATGAGAAACAGAATAGCCTAAAGCCTTCCATCTCAATGCTGCTGATGTCTGCATGGTTAAAAATGAACTACCTAGGGCTATACGAACCCCTGGTGTTAGCCTGAACAATGCATTCACATCCATTTACCTGAAATCTAAATTTGGTTTATTGCATTTCATAACCACACGGAAGATGACAGCATCCCTTTAATGCTGAATCAGAGCAAAAAGTTTCCAATTTTTATGCATATCAGCACAAAAGAAACCACTTCCACTTACCCAGGAGTACTGTAGATCCATATCAGTTAGGGAATATGTAAGATGTGGCTGATGAGAAGAGCAAGTACAGTTTTCCCATTCTTCTATTTTTGAAATTAAGAAGTCACAAGGACAGAGCTGGTTGTCAGGAAACGGCTTCCAGTCACTCCACAAGTGAAATTCTGTTTCAGAATGAATTGAAATAGTTCCTAAGTTATTAAGTCTGGAAGTGTATGAGCGGCCCAGAGATGCAGAAATAAAATCCGCCCTGGTCTCAGTCTCTTCTTTTCTCCTTGCACTGTCTTTCCATGTCTTTTTATCCTGAGGTTTTGTCAGCTTCATGCAAGACGTTAGTGCTTCTTCATCCTCTTCAGACAGATAAGTGTCTTCTAAGGTATCTTTAAAAATGCAAATACTTGTTATAATGTGTTACAATTCATAGAGAATGTAGCTCACTTTTTTTTTTTTTAGATGCTATCTTTCACTCTATATAATGAAAAAGCCAAGGACTCCATAAAAAAAGCCCATTAAACAAAACAGAACAAAATACCCCTCCCACAAACAAACAAAAAAAAATCCCCAACAAAACCAAAACCAAGTAATTGTGATAATTAGGGAGGTGGAAAGGATTTTGTACTGGGTCAGACATCTCAGCCAAAAGTGAGATTTATTCTCCATTTGGTATATTTGTCTTGTTCCCTCAAAAGTGTGGAAAATTTTACTAGTTCTGCCCATGAAAATTTGCTAACTGAGTGTCATATTGCTGATAGCTGCAGAGAGCATGAGCTAAGCTGGAAAAGTTCAGGAAGCTTTTAGGATTACTGCTCTCGCATCCCTTGTATGAATGTTGTAGTTAAAAAGCAGTTGCTGAAATCCCTATTTCCTCAAGTTTACCACCCCAAGCAGTGATTTGGCTGGAGCAGGAGTTCATCAGATAGTTTAAACTCATTTTGCTAATACTGAAAAATAATCATACAAACAAATGCACTGTACAACAAATGCACGCGCTGTTAAAATAAAATTGGCAAAACAAGTTCAGAGGAAGAACTGTTGCACAGTCAGATCAGCGACCTATAGGAGACTCCAGAAAATCAGCTGAGGCCAAAATCAGTTCAGAATTCCTGGGTCTTACGGCCCTTGGCACTCAGGTGTGGTGAGAGACTGACTTACCATAACTCAGACCTTCCTGCTCTCACAGATGCTACTGACTCACAGATTAACACTGCAAGTTTGTGAATTTTGCCTTTCTGACCTGAAACGCAATGCAAAACTAGGAAAACCAAAGTGTCCCCAGCACGGGGGCCCCGCTGTTATACAATTCGGTTTATTTAGAATCCCCGCTTGTGAGAGGCGCTGTTACAAAACTCCAGCCAGTGTGACAGGAAACAGGTTTTCACACGATGAGGAAGTCAGCGCCCGAGCGCTAGCACAGTAACATCTCAGCTGGGGCTTGGAAATCGTGGGTGGTGAATGACAGAGCAGGACAGGATTGTTTACAGTTATGTTCAATCCAGTGTCATTTGCCAAATGTTGGGAAGAATGCTGATGTGATGCTGTACTCACTGAGGGGGACCAGAACGTGCTTGACGTCTTCCAGGCTTTGTGTCGTTGTTTTCTTTGTTCGGACCAATTTCTGCAATCGCTTTAATGTTCCCCTGGACTCTGCTTTATTGTCTGGTTCTGTACTCTGACCAAAAAAAAAAAAAAGAAAACAAAAAACCAACCAAACAAAGACATTAAAATTATTCAAACCCTACAAAAAAACCTAAGGGTAACACGGTGCTTATTTTGGAAATGACAAAGTGTCAGATTCAAAGAACTGATCATTGACACAATGCTTTAAAAGTTAGGCTTTTCCTTGCTTTGGACTAATGGGAAAAAAAAAAGAAAAAGGTAACTCACGAGAGACATCAAGGTTAGGCCAGTGTTCTTATTGCTGTTTACATATTACTTTTCTGGAATATGCCAACATTATTGAACCCTTAATTCCAGATTTGTTCCAGAAAACGTTTTAATATCTGCATTCACTACATTATCTAAAGGCATTTTACGTGTGCAGCAGAAATCCCAGATGTGGAGAGTTACTGCGTTTAAGTGTGTATGGGAGTGTGTTCTGGAGTACTGGTGTCTTTCTTTTTTCAAGACCTTATTTCATGCCCTGGATTAAATGACAATAATGTAAATGACAACTCAAATCTGTTACTGTACACATCAGCAATGTCCTACTGGGAAACTCCAGGTTTAGATTTTACAGTCTCCTAGAGCAGGAACTTGGTGAGCATGCAGCCATCTCACCTATGCCACTTATGTTATCTTGAAAATCACTCCAGAAACTTTAAATTCTCTTCCAACCTGACTCTGAACCTCTCTGTGAGTTTCAGAGATAAATTTCATACTCTGACAGGAAATAACTTCTATTCCATAGTCGTATGCTCTGTTTCATATAGGATATCTGCTTTTCATTGGGAAAAAAAAGCCAAAACCAAAGAAAAGTGAAATTAGAAATGAGTAAGGCTGTAATTCACCAGTGGCTACTTTTTGGAACAATACTGTCTGGCTTCCCTCTATATTCAGATGTTTGATTTCGAGCCTTGAAATGAAGCCTTGCACAACCACTTCATCCTTCTCCAGCTATAAATTGGCATGAAGATTTAATAGCCTACAGAATCTGCTATATCCTCCTCATTTAAGAACAATGGACTAACACAATATTAGAAACTGTCTTGAACCAAGCAGGACCTGGTGAAATAAATATATGCTCACATGCCTTAAAGTGCACACAAAAAAATCTGGAACTGTTTTATCTTTTCAGGCACTGTTATGATAAAATACTCATAGTTATGTAAAACACTATTATTATTATTATTAATATTATTATTAATATTATTATTATTATTATTATTATTATTATTAGTCTGTGTCTAGATTAACCTTTCAGGGCTTCCTTCATGGGTGATATAAATCACACTGATGCTGATGGAGCCTATGCTGTGTTCTTTCCTTAAGGATAGAACCTTAGGAGCCATCCATTTTTAATCACAATAATGCAAAAGTTCCCACAGTGGATAGCACTTGGGTTTAGACACCCTCCATTTCAGCAGCATGGTGCATTCCTTGAAATCTGCAGGGTCCTGGAAACTGGGAATTAACTGCAGGAACAGAGCAGGAAGCCGGAGAGCTGACACCTTTCCATGTCTCCAGTGTCTCTCAAAAGTCATGGCTTCATGAGTGTCTCAGTTTTTAAATGAATTTCACAGCTATCCCTGCAAGCTGCAGTTTGGTCTCAAAGGGCCACAAAAATTAAAACAAAAGGCACTTTCCAGAAGTTCAGCTGATGAGCTCCAGCTATTGGTTGGTGTCCAGCAGAGAGGATGTAGGTAGACCTCCCATAAGACACAGTGTGGACATCAGCTCATCAGCAGCAACTGCTCTGCTGTGCTTTGTCTGTCCTTCTCTGTGTAGATTTATTTCTTCTTCTAAATTCAATGTAGAAGGAATGCATTTTTATCCTAGCTAAAGAGAGAAACTGAGGTGTAATTTTTCAGTCTCTCGTTGTGAGATGTCTTTGCAAAATAAATCACAGTGGTTATTATTGCTCTCGTATTAGATCTCTTGTAGCAATAATAATTTGTTCACTTATAAGTAACGACACAAAAGCAACATGATGACTTTGATTTATGATCTGGGATTTCCATCATGGAGACATCAAGATAAATGGAAGATAATCTATTCAGATAATTTCATTAATGGCAAATTCTAATCCTCTTTTCCTTAAAAGCACTCATTTCATAGAGTCTATTGTTAGGAAAAAGTCATAAGTGCTTAAATAATAAATGCAGTAACACCCTTGCATGGAGAAAAAAGCTCATGCACTATCAGCTGGTTGTGAGACAGCTTTTAAATTTATGGTATTTTATTTTGTCTTACCTAAGCATTCAAATCTGGGATTTTATCTGCCTATCCAAACATTCTTTGATGTAGAAACCAGACAATCAGGAGAACTGTGCTTTCCCCCAATCTATAAGCAAAGCTATCTATAAGGAAAGAATTCCCACATGACCAAGAACCAAGAATATTATTGATTTCCCTACTTAATGGGTTTTAGTGATGAAAAATCATGTCACATCACAAATCAAAATGAATTGTGTAAAAACATAAATCACAGGTTGCCCTTTGGTTGCAAATAATTTGCATGAGCTGTGCAGGAATACTTAGGCACAAAAAATACACATTTTAAAAACGCACGTCTAAAATACATTACAGGAGAAAGGCCTAAATAAAGAGTCTGATAAACTCTTTCCAGTTTATCCGAAGGTATTTTAAATACCTTAGAAATCTTTGCAGAGTGAGATGTTATGAGGATTAACCTGGTGACAGAAATAGAGCAATTTGGAAGCTAAGCGTAAAACACTGCTGGTCAGATTCCAGCAATCTCGGTCCTGTTGAGCACTCTCTTTCCTGGGTGTAACTGCATTAATTTCAATAAAACCACTTGCACAGCATGTCACTGCTCAGCATAAAGAATTTAGTCATGGCACAGTCTAATCTCTGTGATTTTTCTTCAACTGCTTTGCCTGTCCCAAAGAAGTGCAATGATTTAATCATGATTACCAATGCATTTAAATTCAGAGAGCAGTGTAATAGTGAGAAAACAAAAATTAGTGTATGCTCACTGTGTCCACAGTGCTGATTGTTGTGGTAGAATAAAAACTTTTGGAAAGTTTCAGTAATAACCTGTCTGCAAATAAGGAATATTAAAATAGTATATGATGATAGACAACTTTTCCCTCTGTAAAAGAGTTCTGTAAAATGCACCAAATTTAGATAAATTTTCTGTTAAAGAATGTCAGTAAAGCCATGCTCAACCGGTGTATAGAGAAGCACTGTCTGAACTTCTTTCATGGGTTCCTGCCCGTATGTATCTGACCTTTAAATATTCCCAGTATTTTGGTCTGGTACTCCAACTAGTTTAAAATGATTGCAGAGTCAAGCTAAGCAGGCTAGGATTATAGGCAGATTTTGTCTTGGGAATCACAGAACAATAATACAATATTCTATGAATGATAAAGAAATATCATTAATAATAGCAAAGCAATAATAAGGTATTCTGCAAAAGACAGAGATAGCATGATTAATAACATGGATATGGATAAAGATCTTTCAGGTTTTGGAGAAGGAACACACTACATAGGAAATTCTACTAAAACAGCCTGTTCTTCCCCACTGCTGATGAAAAAAAATGAAGAATTTTCATGGTAACTCACCATTTCACTGTTACCAGGCACACCTGGATTGTGAACTCGTGGTGGGATCCATTGCTCATAGTTTATCACCTAGATAGTAAGAAAAGTAAAATTTGAAAAAAGTACAATTTACATAAGATGAATAAGCATAATTAGCATCATGTAACTGAATATTGATGAGAGCTTGGCAGGTTTTCAACCTGATATGAAAGTAAGAGACTGACATACACCAGCTGACACCCACCAAAATAATTTTAATATTGGTCTGTCTTGATTTCCTCAGTTATTTGGGGCTCAGTAATGTCTTGCAGACATTGCAGTGGAAGTGGTGCCATGGCAGGGCCGTGCATTATTATATGGGATCCCTGGATCTCATCCTAGATCTTGGCTTTCCTTGCTCAGTGGGAAGGAAATCCAGAGAAGCCTTCCCTCAGCAGCAGCCCCCAGCTGAGGAGTTGATGCAGTTCTAAAAAGGGTCTTGCTTCATTCACCTCATTTTTCCCAGGATGTTGAGCACCAGGGGTGTGAGTTTGACCTGGATTAACAATGTGGAGGAAATGGGACGATCCTCAGGAGTAAAGCAACACTGCTCACACTTCCATCACCTGCCCATAAGGCATTTCTTGGTCACAGTGGCCTCAGGAGAGGAACACCACGGGAATGAACTTTCCCTGGGGCACTGCTGCAGTCCCTGGTGGGCAAGCCTGACAGTGCCTACAGCTTATCAGGAAAGTAATGAACACTGGCCTTTTTTCTTCATGAATATGAATGGCACGTTGAAGGCTGAATGCAACCTAAGAATTTACGTGAGAAATGAGGCATGAAACATTTTTGAAAATGTATTAGCCCAAAGACTGCATTACTTGATATTTTATGTCCTTCCCAATATGCTGCAAAGGCTTCGAGCCATCAAGGGAGCCCTGCTAGATGTGAGTAAATAAGAACAAAGGTATGAAAAATAAATGCAGGAAGTAAAGGTACTTTTTATGGTAAGGTACAATTATTGCAGTGCTCATGCTATATCCCTCAACCTGTGCTTCTGTTTCAAGCCCCATTTTCCAGCACTTACAGAATGAATGGAATGAATGAATGTCAATTTAGGACATGGAGAAGGATTAAAGCTCTTTTGAAGCACTCAGGGAAACTTATTTGCTTTCTCTTTTTTATTTCTTTCCTTTTTTTTTCTTCAACAAGAAGAAAAAAAATCTGAAGTTTTCATCTGTGCTATTTACTCCTGCTTGTAAATTTGCCTCTGCCATGTCTCATAGAATCACAAGCTCCCACAGACCAGCTGAGGCAGGAATGCGTTTCTGGGGATTGTCCACTCTAACTCCCTGCTCAGAACAGGTCACCAGAACAAGGTGCAGAGGTCCATGTCCTGACAGGAGTATCCCCAAAGATTAATTTTTCATAGCCTCTCTAGGAAGCTTTGTCAGTGTCTGACCTCCCGTTATGCTACAAAAGTGCTTTCTTGATGTTAAGGGAAATTTCCTCTATCTCAGTTGGTTCCCATTGCTCCATCACACTCCTGGGAGTAGCAGCCTGTAATTCCCTGGACTTTTTGGGACAGCTCAGTTGTGTGAGTTATCCCACCATTTCCGTGATCCTGAGGCTGCACTTGTTTATGCAGACTTCTAATTCCTCCTGTCTGTTCCCCACGCTGTGTGTATCAGCAGCCAGGCACTTCGTAAGGACACTCATTTGTGCTGATTTTGCAGAAAAAGTGTGAGAGCTTCCCCCATAATGCTGTTCTCTCAGCATTTCCTTGTTTGTGTGCATAATGTAGTGCTGCAAATGAATACAGATAGAATCAGACTATTTTGGAAGCTTAAAAGAGAATTACAGCAATGCTACCTTGATGATAGTGAAGGCGAGAGGTAACAATCACTAAAATCCAAAATAATGCCATCAAACCTGATTTTTTTAAAAAGTAAGTGCAATAGGTCTTAAATTGATACCGAAGTTTGGAGGGGTCCAAGTCCCTACGGTTCATCATTCATGCACCCCAAAAAAGCATCTTCAAATGCTTTGGTTAGTCAAAAATAGAACTTTTCTTCTAAAATGGGGCAAATGGTTCATGGGGAAAAGTTTTAAGGGATTTTATGGGAACTTAAAGCAAACATAGGCCTTATTCCCTTTTTCCCTCCACAGTCTGTCGTGTCTGAGGAATGATCTCTGAGATTTTAACCAGGAGTCAGTCCTAAAGCTGCCATGGCAGGATATGGGCAGTGCCAGAGATCCCTCACACTAAGGGAACAACTATTGCAGGAAATCAAAGAATCATCTTTCTCCACAATGCTTGGAAAATGAGAGGAAAAAATCAGAGAAAGAGAATGAGAGATGCAAAAGAAAAAGAGTTAATTTCGCCTTTCCTTCCTCCTCAGCTACTCTTTCGGCAGCTGGGAGAGGAGATAATCATGGGAACAAACTAACAACACAGAGAACAGATAAAACCCTGAGGGAAAGCAGGAGAAACCTGGGACACACTGACTTTCAAGGCACCAGTTTCCAATACGGTTGTCTGTCCCCTGATATGCAGATCATTTCACTCTTTTTTTTTTTTTTTTTAACCCAGATCTCGTCTTTGACCTACACTGGAGCTGAGCACTGCCTAAACATTGGGTCTTCACAGTTCTCTGTCTTATCTCAGATGCCTTCAGGGTGATGAATGTACATTTTTTTTTTCTTGGTTTTAACCTAAACATCCTGACATTGTATAGAAACAGCAGAGGAAACCCAGCTCGGAGTCTTTTCTAAAGTTTAATGCTCACCTTGAATTTAAAACTTTTCAGCGAAGGAAAATTTAATAATTTTCAGCTTCTAAATAATTTTATTATGTTAATTTCTCATTTAGAACACACACAGATGGACAGGTACGTTACACATTTTTAGTCCCAGACTGTGTAAATTTTTGTGTGCTGTGAAATCAGCAGAGCTAAGCTGGTTTGCCACAGATAGGAAGTGAAGCAACACATGATCAGAGCAAGCGCTGATCATGTGATATAAAGTGATATAAAAGTGATATAAAACCCAAACACCAGTCATTCCAGTTCCAGAGCTACAAGTCTTTCTCCTCACCTCTGCTGTTCACCAGCTGATGGGTTGTTACCTACTTTTGTGTTTTTGTTATGATTAGGCAAACGCAAGGGTCAGAATTCATTAATCACTCAGTGGGATGACTAATACAGCACTAGGAAGAGGAGGTGTGGTATAGGTTTATAGAAACTCAGAAAGCATTAGGATACATATGCCAATACGGATCATGCAAGACAGATCTAAACGCTTAGTATAGATCTTGCCAGACACAGTTCTAGCACATCAATTTAGCAGAAATGTATTCACTCAGGGAAGGAAAAGGTTTTCTAGGCAATGAAATCCATATGGGCTGCATGAGTAAAATCACGAACAATTTTGGTAGTCACCAGGGCCTTCTTTTAAACTCAGCTTCTAAAATACAGAGGCATACTGAGTATGAAGTTCAGGCTGGGAAAGTGCTGAATGGAAACAAAAAATGAAATTTTACTTGAATGAAATGTTAGATTCTGAAAAAAAGAGCGTTTGTTTCACCTGACACGTTGTTTCTTCTATCTTCTTTCCTTGCAGCAAATGTATTCCATCAGCAATAATATTATCTTCTGTGAATTATGACCAGAAAAGAGAAAACATGCTTTAAAATGTCCTGCTTTATGTTTTTATGAGGAATATCATTTGAATTGCACTTGATGTTTTGAGCTGACATTTTGACTCTCTGAAGTTAATCTTATATCATTTAAGCACACATTTTATCGTAAACCGCTTTGAAGTGAGACTGCAGAACAAATTGGCAAACTGACTCACAGAAAGAAAACTCATTCATGCTTATTTCTTCTTCTGTACTTAGTCGTCAATTTACTATCCCAGAACCCCACTGAGACCTTCCTCTTGCCCTGCTAATTTACAGCTGCAAAGTCTAGAATATTCATATAAAAAGTGAAGGGCAAAAATGATCTTTTCAACTGAGATCTGTTTAGCTTAGATTAGATTAGAAACTGCTTTCAAAGGATGAACATCCTCCCATCTCCTGCAATAAATGAATGTTTGCATGGGAAGAGTATTAACCTTCACTGCAACAACAAGCAATAATTGGCAAAAAAAGCCTGAAAAAATTATTTTAAGCAAGGCTACTTTGAAAGATATACTCTTACTCCCAATCTTCAGGCAAAGCACCCACTATTATACAACTGCAGGACAGCCCTAGTGATTAGATTCCATCAGAACAGGTATCAGGATCACTCAGCTGTTTTACAGGGAGGAAAAAACCATGAAGAAAAGTATCTGCTAATCACGTCACATTTTCTAAAGTCGCGAGAAAACTGCAGGAATGTGTTGGGTTTTTTTTTCTCGTTAATCCTAATTTGGCATCCTTACTGCTTCTGTGGAATACCTCACAGCATCAGTAGTTCTGTTTGCAAAAGGACAGCTTACTGAACACACAGATTCACAAAAACTGACTGTAGGCAGGCGAGACTGATTGCATTGTATTCCCTACAATTAACAGGAAAAGAGAGAGTAATTCAGGGAATAACTCTGAGTGATTTAAACTCTTTAGTCATCACATGGAAAAGTGTCCAAATGTGATCATTAAAATTTATATGCAAAGAGGCACATAAGATCCTGGTCCAGATCTGAGGTTGTCTTAAGCACCTACAAATCTCCCTGAAGTAAAGAGGGCCTGGTGTGTGCCAATTGGGTTGTTTATTTCACTAGCTGGACTTCCAGGAGCACCATAACTCATGTCAAGCACTGCTTATGCAACACCAGATTAACATAACTGGGCTCTTTCTGGGCCTCGGGATAACTTGTTTTCATCTCCTGCAGGCATCTCTGCACACTGCAGCCCTGTGAGCTTACTCTGAAGTTAAATCTTGCAGTGTTCAGCCCTTTGCCCCTAATCCAAAATACTATTATTGAGCAGCTGTTTGCAGATGAATCGCAAAAAAACTGAGGGGCAGCATATAATGTCCATCGCCTGAAAGATTACATACAGTGACACTGCCTTTGGTGTAATATTGTTCAAACCCAAATTAAAACAACAAGTTACTAAAGCAAACCTTAGTGGTCACCCCCAACCACAATGTCTTTGGATAGCCATAATAACCTTTTTTCCCCCCCATTCCATTATGGAATAAGGTAAAAAACAACCAACCAACCACCACCACCACCAACAACAACAGCAACAACAACAACAACAAACCCCCCCCCCAAAAAAAAACCACAACAAAACCACAAAAAACCAAACAAACAAAAAAAACCCCCAAAAACCCCAAACCAAACCAAACCAAACCAAACCAAAGACCAGGGAAAAAAAGAAAAAAAATATAGATGAACTACAGCCAGAGCTGCAGTGTTCTTGTCTTCCCAGTCTGGCAATGGGTACCAGTCAGTCCCCTGTGGAACGAATTCAGAGCAGTGGAGAATTATATCCACTGGCTCTGAGAGGTGTCAGTTCTTCCCTATTTGTCTCCATAATATTTCATGGAATCCCAGTGACCGTGACTTCCACAGTCAGCTTTTCAACAATGATGTTTTTAGGCTGGCAGATCTCGTTCTGATGGTTTGGGTTTGGCCTTGTGAGCAAAGGCAGGCATTCCCACTGTTGTGGCTGTGGGATATATATGTTTTCCCTGGGTTTTCAGCCTGGAAAACTTGGGTTTGTAGATGTAGTAATACACATTCTGCCATCAAGGGCTTCATCCAAAGGCTAACAGTGTCCCTGGATGTCCCTCCACAGATTTCAGTGAGATTTGGGACGGATCTGTGGATACAGCTCTGAAGAAAGCAGAGAAGTCCATGCTGACCACCACATATGGCTTTTTAAATCTAACAGAAATTCATATTATGCAATGGACTTGCAGACCTTGAAGGATTATCTCTGCTAAGAGAGAAGTTTGATCAATAGTGACGAATTATCTTGATCGATAGGGATACACTGTAAATCTCCTTGCAAAGGTTTTCACCACTGTGTGAAGGGGACTTCCCTTGAAATAATTTTACTGCAGTAGGGGAAAGGGAGATTTTTATTTAGCTGCCAGCTTTGCTTCCTGTTCCCTCTGGGCCCCTGCCCTTCAATTACAACACTTGTCAGCTTTTAAAATGTGCACTGCTTCTTTTGCATGCTTTGGATATTTAAAAGGGTAAAAAATGCCTGGAGTAGAAAAGACTTTGGAGGAAGGTCAAAAAGTTCTGCTTTCTCATTCAGCCTCTCCCCACATCCAATCTGGCAACTTCTGGAGAATTGTTTGAAGAATCATTCCAAATGGTTTTGGTTAAAAGTAAGACTTTTCTGGAGAGAAATGCCTAATATTTCTTTCACCTATCATTAGAACCTGTTCCTTCCAAGCCAGTGAGACTTAGTGAAGGTCCCTTTTCCCCTCACTAGTTCAGTGCAAGAGAAGAATTCCTCTAAGTCTTCCTGTCATCTCTTATTTCCGGTTCTGGTTCTAGAAACCAAATTTTCCCATAGATGGTCAACTGCTATAGGTATTGCAATTTCAGATCTATTTCCAAACATTTAAGAGTCTAACTCCAAGTGGTGAAGAGAACAAAGTCCAGAGGAAAGTTGGCGCCCTGTCCTTTGCTTTCTTTGGCATATCCAGGTAAAACTCCTGAAATCTCCTATCGGTGGAAGATCTCTAGACTATTTCTGCAGGAGATATTCCCTCTTTGTTGGTTTAAGTTGAGAACAAAACATATATCCACTTTAATCTCACATATCTTGGCTTCTGCTTCTGCTGAGCCTTTTCTGGTTTGGTCTGATTATGCAACAGTAAAATATGTACTTTAACTTTAAAAACTACAAATATAAATGTCATTCCTGGAAGCAACATCAAGCAGATTATCAAAGCATTTTGATTTTTAAAGGCCATTTTGTGTTTAAATAGGTGAGGTGACTGCTCCCTTGTTAATACTCAATGTTATTTTAATGAATTTATATTGGTACACTCTTAAGCAGCAACTTCCCATATATTAGCTGTAAGGTTGTTTTAACAAAGTTGGTCAGAACAGGTTTAGAAAGAGAATCAAAGTACCAAAAAAATCGAAAATTGTGCCAACTCTCTTTTGCACCTGCCACAAAAGGTTTTCTTCTGAGAAAAGTTCCACTTTTTCCCTGTTGGATATCTGGAGCAGTGTAGAACACCCAGGAAACATGGATTACTACAGATGGCAAGCCCTATACAACACAGTATGAACATTTACTGTAGGGAAAGTCTCCTGTGGCCCACGGACTACAGAGTGAACTGGCCACAAAGCACCTTCTTAGCTTCCCAGTTTTAAGATAAGCTTTATTTTAACTACTTTTTTTCCCCCTTGAGGACAAAATAAATCTCTAAAAGACCTGACAAATTATTTAGCTGGATTATTGGTGAAAAATGAGAAATTTTCCTAGGTGCCCTTTTAAATACTTTGTGGAAAATGCAAAATCAGCTGAAATATGTTTAGCAATTACCTTCAAGCTGACAGTGCCTTCTGATGTACGAATCATTCTCCGGCTTCCTGGAACCCTGCCAAAGTGTGCCATTCACATTTTTCCTGTCTAAAGTAAAAGCACAGAGAGCAGTCACCTGAATTCGTAGCAAACCTGTGAAATAACAGGAAATTCTATAAAAATAGCATCGGAATGCAAATCAAACAAGCTTGGAGAATGCTGGGAGCATCTGCTCAAACATGGAAATGCACTGATGATTGTGCAATATAGGAATTTGGATGGATGGATGGATAATATTTGTTGTGGTCAGATTTCAAGTTTTATCATCTTTTGTTATGGTCTAATACCTCATTTAACACTGTTAACACATGATCAGAATGATTGTTACCTTAACCGCGGATTTATGACCTAGGACCCCACAGAACATGGCCTTTATTGGCCTTTATTTTGCTTCCAGGAATTATATAATTGTTATTATTTCAGTCTACCATTAATGAGCTAGCGTATTTGCAAGGAGCAGCATCAAGGATGCCCACAGTGATGTCCCACACACTCCAAGGCTTGGACAGTCTCAGCCTGGGTGGCAGAACTAGGCTGGCTCTGGGCAGGAGATGACCATTCTCCTGCTCCATCAGTGAACTTCAAAGTGCTCATGCTTCACAACGTGCAGGTAACTATCAGGGGTTTGTGCTTTCTGGGTTTGTTTGGTTTGGTTTTGTTGAGTTTTATTTAATGTTGGGTTTCACTCTGACCATTATGTCAGAAATCTTTATGAAAGCTCTTGTTGATCCTGCCAGGTGCAGGGAATTCATTAGAGCCTGTTTGCTGGGGACCAAGTGACGCTGTTCTGCATGAAAGTCTGGGCTTCAGAGTGAAGCCTTGGGGCTTTCATCTCTCTGAGACACGTTGTGAAATAGAGCCACATCATTACAGGCACGCACAATAACCTTTGTACTCAGCAAGGGCCAGATACAACAACTAAATCAAAACTCCAAAGAATAAATGAAAGCATGATAACAGGAAGCTCTCGCTTAAAAAAAAAAAAAAAAAAAGAAAAAAAAAAAAAAAAGGAAATTTTACTTTTAAGAAGCTGATGGTTATTTCCTATAGAGGATTTACAAAATAGAACCCATTGAAACACAGGTGTAGATAATAATACACAGTGTCAGGATGGGTTTAACAAAACCCCTGAATTTCTTTCTTGGTTAACTTGTTTGTGAAAACTCTCACAAAGTAGTTTAAAATGGGAAATGGCAGGGACTTGAATTTTATTAGATCAGAGACATTTCAGGGTTTTATTGAAATGATTAAAAGAAACACTGGACATGCTGAGTATTTCTAGTGCTGTCCCATAATAGGTTCTTCATCTCAATGTGGTTTCTCTGTTTCACTAGTTTGTTTTCAATATCTACCTACAAATGTGTCAGTAGAGAGCAGGGAAGAGGGGAGAATATATTGATAGCTTAATTCTATTTTTCCCTTTCTTTTGCATTTGCTCCAACAGCTGAAAAACAAATCAGACCCTTAATTAAAGTTGGCTCTCTGAGATTAGCAAGTAAACAGTAAATGATTTAAGCAGCTACTAACCAAATGCTTCATTTTCAGACATGGACTTCTGGATGGATCTAAAAGAATTAAAAGAATTTACCATTAGCTGAAAGTCAGAATGAAAAAATTAAAGCGTGTTTAATCAAATATGGGTATTTTCAAACTAATTCTTCAAAGCAGGGCACAGGGATTTAGCTGTGCTATTCCCACAGGCTTTAATTGGAATTACTTGTCTCATTCACCCAATCATCTACTCCCACATGCCACACAAAGCTCTGAAAGCATCTGAGGTTTCATTCTGCGAGAATATGTGACTCAAGTTTCATTTTTGGAGTGAAGAATTGACGTTGGAATCAGGGGAACCCATCCGGAAGAAACGAAGATACACTTTTCTTTAGAAGTGATCTAAAGTGCCCTACAACTTTTAGAAATTATCCCCTGAAGTTTGGTGACATAATAGTGGATTGAACCAAAGAGCTACATATGAACACACCATCCCCAGGACCTTGAGTGACATTTTATTGTCCCAGTAAACCTTCAGCTTTTTGCACATTTACATCAAGGATTAATCCTAACTCATGCTTCCGTCTGTGGTGTATAGAGAAAAACTTGGAGAATATGCAAACTTAACAGAGGGGGAAAAAAATCTTTGAATAAAGGCTAATTTGTTTCACTTTATCCATTAAAAACCCAGTGGACAGTAGTTTATGAGTGGTGGATGAAGCCAGAGGGTTACAGTAGATTAGAGTCCCTGCTCTCTAATCTGCAACAATGATCAGCAGAAGGGAAAGAGCACAAAGCCTGGGATCCCTCTCCCATCTTCAGTCTGAAGGTGCTTCAGGGGCTGAAAGGTTTCCTGAGCAAGAGGGTGCAACTGAGCTATTGTGGGTTTTTTCAAGGAACTGGTCTGTACCCACTAGTTCCTTTAAAATCACCTGGATTTTTTTTTATTCCAGAATTCCATAATTTAATTCTTTTTGCCTAAATAAGGGATAGTTCTGTTTATTATAATTCTGCCACTCTATACAATTTGGTGCTTCTTTTTTGCCCCATTGTAGGGAACAGAGAATGATTAATTCTTTGTTTACTTCATACCTACATGAAAGGTCAGTAGGAAAATTGCTGCATTATCACTGGGAGTGTCATGCCAGGACAGTGATGGCAGTGATGGCTGGACACAATGAAATAATTTTCATTACAAAATCTTCTCATGTTGGCTCAAACTATTTTTTTTCCTGCTCACTCTTTTTTTTTAAATTGATCAGTCAAATGATCTTGACAACACTTCTAAATTCTGATAATTTGTCTAGAGTAGGAATAAGTTTCAAATAGAATAGTTATATTTGCATTGTAAAATTTGACATTGTAGCTATAGACTGCTATTTTTATTCCAGAGGCAGACCTAGTTCTGGTCTAAGCAGGATAATTTAGGCATCCAGGTGATTGCATCCTATTTGGTAGAGCTTGGTAAGGCCTACACAGTAGTTTGACTTCCTCTAAAGTGTAAAAGAATGATGAGAAATCCATGAGTAACAGAGTTATGCCCATACTTTAATTAATAAAATTTTGGGAGCAGTTTCCCTGAGCCCTGGCTGGTGACATATAGCTGAGATCACACACATGAGTGCACACATCTCTGTGTTTGCAGCCGATAAGTTACTAGTGTTTTTATCAGATGACCAGAAACAGATTAAAGCTCTTAAGACAAAAGAGCTCCTTATTTTCTTAGAAATCTTCACCTATTTTGAGATTTCTTAGCAACAGACACAGATAACATTGATGTTCTGAATTTAGTGGAGCCCCACCTACAAATGAAAAAAAGAAAACCCGACAAAAACTCCATGGATTTTCATGTCTGTCACAGCAGACAGATAAGATCTGTCTGTATCATTCCATTAGGCAGGATTTCAGATTTCATCTGAAGGGGACCACTTCAGTAAAGCAATAGCCTTCAACCTGAAGCAAAAAAGAATTTTCAAAATAAATTCCTCTGCCTGCTAATAAATATTGATCATTAGCCCAAACCATAGCCTTGTGTTTATGAATGGATTCAAAACATGCTGCTACCACAAAAATGATTCATAAAATAATGCCTGACCTCCTTTATCCGAATAATTTTGCAAACTAATTTTTCACTTGGATTAAAAACAAAAACAAACAAACAAAAAAACCTCTTCAGGAGATTATCAGGTCAATGGTGCAAACATGCCATAAAATAGGTTACCACTTCAATCTTTCAGAAAAGCAGACATATGGTTAAACCAAGCCCAGATTAACTGCATTTGATTTTAGCTCTCCTGGTTCCGATACTTTGGAAGAAAGCTTTGTGGATATGAAAAAGTCATGGCAAAAGAGCTTTAGTAAGGCATTACAAGCTTGTTATGTGCTCTCCAACTGCAACATTAATACATGTACTCTATGAGAATGAAAACAACATTGGAAAACATTAATAAAACAACAAGGATGAAAAGTACAGACAAATATAGTGACACTGTGTAGACCTTGAACTGGTCTCAACTTACTTTCTTTTTTTGGTCAGTGTGTTCTCAAAGTCAGGAAACTCCTTTTAAAAAGAGAAAAAAGGTCCATGAAAATCAAAAATGTTTAATCCAAATATATTTTCTTTTCACTGAAAAGACAATGCATTATATACTTTTGACATGTGTTTTTGAAAATCCACTAACATTTTCAGTATTTCTTTTTCCAACAGCTGAAGCTGTGGAGAACACAGTGCAGCAGAGAATATTTGTAGTTTTGTGTCCTGATTTCAGGAGGCTTCACTTATCTATGGCTTCCAGGAAGCTGACAGCCATAATACCCTTGAAAAACCAGAGAACCATGCTCATACCCCAAGAATGAATATCGCATTTCTTCCATCGTATGATTCTTTTAAACTTTATGAGGATTAAAATACCCACACATTACAATGGGATGTGGTTTTCTGATGGACACAGGACGCAAACTCTGCAAACCCAAGCATTCAGGGGAATGCGGAAGAGGGCAGAAAACTGTAAATAAAGTTGGAAGCTCCAAGGGGACCAAATCAGAATCAAATATTGGCCTGGAGGAGAGACCACACAGCCACCAGGGCCCAGAGAATAAATATTTATACTCTGATGAGGTGTGGGAAGGAGGACAAGTCGCATAGCTGTTGAAAGAGAGAACAAAAAGGTGCCTTGCTGGGCAAATGATGCCAAAACATCTCAATGCATGTTTGCTGTGCAGTTAACCATGGACTTGAGGTTAGTTTTAACTGTAGGAAAACCTCAGAATGTCATGCTAGGACAGAAGAGATCTCTATGCCTATATAATTTTGACATGTCCTGAGACAGAATATCAAGGCACTGTATAATTTCTATATCTATCTCTTCCAGCCTGGAAATCAGGAACAGGGATAAAAATGTCCATGATGATACCACTTCAATCTGTTGGGTAGCAAGAGGCATTAAAAAAAAATATAGCCATTCCTTATTTTATAAATCTGAAAACTTAGTGTATCTGGACCCATTTCTTATAATATTATGTTTAATTTATTTCTTTCTTGTAACACTAACTACATCTGCATGACTCTGACCATATTAATTAAAAAATATCATCCAGGTTGCATGATAAAAAATCAAAACCTGTACTACATAAAACCATGTAAGTGCATAATTGAACATTTTATACTTCTCCCCTCCTCTAAGTAAAACCCATCATATGATTTTTTTAAAGCTTTTTCAGGGAGTACACTAAGAAAAGGCTGTTTTCCTGCAGAAAATTATTTCAGCTGAGCGTAGGAGGTCCTTTTAGCATGGGTATTTGTGTATGTTAATAATTGTATGCAGTTTCCACATCATTTCTTTTGCCTGTGTCGATTTGTTCACAGATGCCGTGTGCAGATCAAAAGAGTATACAGAATTTGTCACTCACTTTCAAATAATGTAAGCAATGTAAGATAAATTTCTTGCTGAAAAAAAAGTCAGCATTTTAGTCTTGGGAAAAGTCTTTTCAATAGCTCAAGAGAAATTACTAGATGAGGTGCACAAACAACACAGAGAAGTTAAAAACTGTTTAAAAAGTGATTTTAAGGCTTATTTAAAAGGGTAGTGTCAATATTTCATTTCAAAATATCAAATATTTTATTTCAAAGAGGTTTGTTAAAGTAAGCATTGTGCCTGGACGTCAGAGACCAAAGGATGTTGTAATTTAAAATCTTTATATGATCCAGGGAAAAAAATGGAGACAGGCCCCACTATGGCCATACACTTAGAAAGACTTGATTCATATCTTCACACACCAAACCCCTGGTGTGTACCCTGAAGTTGCATCTTTTGCTCCACAACTTGGTACCAATTCCTAAAGTCCAGAAAAGTTGCCTTGATGACAATATATCATATGTTGAAGTGAAGACTGATGTGGGTTCATAGGATATCATGGGATGCAGTGCCAAAATTAAATATGTATTGGACTTCAATGGCCGTGTAAAAATGGCACCTTTCATTTGGCACATTCATCCTGCTATTTCTGAATCAGGTGGCTAAACTGGGGTACAAGAATAAATTACTCTGGTTAGGACTTTTTTTAAGTATCTTTTCAGCATTGACTATGTATTATTATGAAATTAGTTTTTAGAAACATATTTTATCTTAGAATGTTCACCTAGACTCTACTCTCCACATTCTCCAAAGAGCATAATTAACTTGTTTATGGGAACAATTCTTTCCTTCCTTATCCCAAATGTGAACAATCTGTTTCCCAGAAACAAACTGCACATGTGGAAACCCAGCATGATGAAATTATTGATAAAGCCCTTTTCTTCCTGATTTTATCAAGTAACTCTGAATTAAGGAATTGAATTAAACCCTCTGGTGTCTCCAAACTGGCTGAGGAAAGCTAGAGCTCCTGTGTGTGTGTTAAGGCTTGCAGACAGGGAAATGACCATTTTGGATAACTAACCCTCTTCTTTCCCCCACTGGAATCAAAGGACGATTATAACACCGCAGATTAAAGCAGGTATCACAACTGATTGTGCTTTTCCTGGCAACAGCTTAGAGTGACCGATAAATTATTTGGCACTTTTCCGATATACAGGTTAGTCAATCATATCACGGTCAGCAGTTCAAAAATACGTGGATCATATGACATTTGGTGATTGCAGTCTGACAGGACATATATGAAAATGTTTTTAATACTGAAGGCTCTTTTCCTGAGAAGCTGGAGACTGCTCATGAGGTAGAAGACTGTAGCACCAGGTGACAAGAGGTAGAAATTCAGTTTCCCAGTTAATGGCATAGTTAGTGGCAAAGAGTACCCAGATGATTCCTTATGTGCTCGTGGCTACCAGCTGTTTCTGAGGAAGGTCCAATTCAGACTTGCTATGCATGAAATGCAAAAACAGCTCCATAAATCCATTTTTTTCTTTCTTCCTGAGAATATTACTGAAAGTGAGCAACAGGAAAAGCAACCACAAAGTTAACAGGCCAATTTTTCAAGAGGATTAAAATCAAAAGGCAAGTGTGCATAACAGGCCCAGGATAGTCCCACAGGAATCCAGAGTGGAAACACCCCTGGCAAGTAATTTTGAATACTAAACAGGTCTCTGGAGTTATGTGGAGAAGAACGGCGTACCTGAAAGAGAGATTATTCTTCATACTGGCTGTGTCATTTGGGCAGATATTAGGCCAGGACCAGAAAGAGCCATAGTTCAAAAAGGAGTGTCCAAAGAGTATCTTCACTGAATGATGTCCTGTACATTTGCAGTGACCTCACTACGCTGTATTTCCCATGTCTCCAGAAGAATTCATGGCCCAGCTATGATTAGGACAAATCACAACAGACAAAATCACTGCAAGAAAATAACTCCCTTGTTGCAGCACAAGGAAGAATTTTTGCTAGCCCTGGCCACCCTTTCTAAACGTGAGGGGAGCTGACGTTGGATGCCTGCCCTGTTGATTTTGAAGTTGTAGAGGAAAAAGGAAAGGCAAAGCCTCCTGAGGAGGAAGTGTGCCGTGCTGGGCTGCTCCACTCTTCGCAGATTTAACAGCTCTGTGGAAGCTGCCGTGCTTCAGCCAACCATTTAAACACTCACTCGAGTCCATACCTACTTAGCAGTGCACTTCTATACGTCCATTACCCGATAATGATGGATGGCTAAATGGAGCCAATAATGTTCCGAATTTATCATGCCGTGGGGGCTGCCCCGCAGCCTGGAACCGAGTGACGGAATTAAAAATGGGAGAGAAGTACAAATGGGCTCAGTTAATAAGCTTAACGGCTTCATCCAAGGTGTAGCTCTAATAACTCACATGCCAGAAATAGCAGATAAGATTACACACAGGCCTCTGGCCTTAGTGACATTTTTCCATAGGTCTTACGGCCAACACGTCATCGCTAATCTTGTTTTCCATTTCTAGAAAGTATTTTATAAATAATCGTGTTGATTCTATGGCCAGCACAGTGACACAGCATCCAGACGTTATTTTTAGTTAAGTGCTGAACTGAATATTCTCTCAAACCAGAAAATAAAACCCAGAGCCAGCCTTGGGAAGCTTCTTGTTAATACCTAGTGAGCCAAGTGTGCACACACCATTTAGTATTGTTTTTATTGATGATGAATTTTATATTTAATGATGAATTAATGTGCCATCACCAAAATATCTCCTTTAAGAAAACAAAAAGACATTATAAGAGGCAGCAGAAGCAAAAGTGCTGGATTCCTCTATTCGCTGTTATCCATGTAGTGCCATCCCACAAAACACTGAGCAATGGGAAAGATGTGTTGCTACAATTTCTTCAGATTAATGTACAGGATTTTCTAATCCTACACTAGTAGCAAATCTGCTTCTGCAGGTTGGCTCAAGGAAAATAAAGTTCTGTGCTGGATAGCCAAATAATTTATGAAGCCTAACTCTGTAGCAGCACAATAAACATTCTGAAGTAATGCTGCCAAATAAAAAGCAGAAAACCACTGCAGTTTTAAGTCTTAGTCTTGCACATTGTGAAAACCATAGCAAAGCACAGTGCTATGGATGTGTCTTTACCGTATCTTGAGAAAATAAAGGGCAATTACTATTCGTTTTCTATTGCAAAGTCCATTAGGCTATCATATGTCCTGTTCTGGGTACTAACAAAAAAAACCAAATCTGCCTTTTTAATTTTCATTTTACTTTGACTAAGTACTGCTCCTAACTGGTAAACTTCTATTGGCCAAGGAATATTAGTGCAGCAGTCATTGAATATTAAGTTGGCTTGGAGTCACGGCAAAGGGGGGAAAGACTGAATGGATGTAGGAGCTCTACTGTAATGTTAATCTTTAGACATTAATGTCTAAATGTGTGGAATACAAATACAAATAACTAGAGCTTCCCACAATGAAGATACTACAGGCATGCCAGGATGAGGTAAAAGCCTTATTTCTCAACCACAATTAAAAACTCTTAACTGGAACATTGTAGAGGTGGCTCATTCTTACAGCAACAAGGTCACAACCTGGTAATGGGGAAAACCCTGTCACTCGGGAGAGCATCTGACACCTATTGCAGTAAAATTATAATGTAGGGACATTTCAGAGCCCAGGCTCATAGATCTGTGCTGATGCTATGAGGAATCATCTTGAGATCTCTGCACTGCTGCACTGTCAAAACCTGGGCCATTATATAAAGTCCCAAGGTGATTTTCTGGAAGAGAGGGACATGCACAGAGTGAGATGGTTACAGCAGAAGGGTCTGAGAAGAACAAGTTGTTTTTGGTCCTTTAGCAATTTAACAAGTGCATGCCTCAATTCCCCAGCCATCCTCCTATCCCACCAACTCCAGCTCTTTCTCCAAGCAAATCCTGTGTGCAAACGCTAAGGGCCCAGCAGTCTCACAGGTACATGGTACCTATCCCAGAGTGCACGTGGGTAAAACTTGGCACAATATCTGACAGGAGGACAGTCTGCTCTGAATGATGAGCATCCTGCTTTCCCCTTTATTCAATCACCAGACTGCATCATACATTGAAATAGAAGCAATAATTACAAGCAAAGGCACATTGCAAAGCAGAGAACAGAGATTATGAAACGAATAAGATTATGAAATTTAATATACCATGTTGAAGTATTTGTCAAAGCCTCATATATTATACCAATAACACACAAATAAGAAAGGATTAAGTAGGGTAACATCATTTAGGAAGGAAAGAAAACCCCAGAAGACAACCTTCTTCACATGTTTGCCTAATGAGATCTTGTAAAATGTCAAGTTTATTCCAGAGGCCATCAGTTACAAAATTCATACAACTCACACTTTAGAAATGCATTATTTTGTATTAATAGAAAGGACAACTGAAGACACCAATAGTATACCCTTTGGAGACAAACTCTACCAATATCTGCACCCAGAGTTTTCATATGCTGTTACTTGGAAAGAGAAATTCCCTTGTCCAGTGCAGCTGCACTAATCTCCCTTTGCTGCTCGCTGTAGAGAAACTCATGACCTGCTTTTCAAGTGTGCTTGTTAAAACTGGACAGAAATCAGGTCATTGGCTACAGAGATGAGATTTGAACAGTGGCCCTAAAGAGCCTAAATAGTCCAAACTGGCAGATAAGCCAGTAGAAAACACATGTGCCCACATAGAGAGCTTTTTTGCAAAATGTGTTGCATGCTTTGCAATGAAATGTTACTTACCAAAGACATAGACCTGTCAGGTGGCCCACAGCTCACATGTGTGCTCACTGGAGGGTCAGCCTGGCTGTCAGGAGGAGCTGTGTCCTTGGCTTCCTGATGTTCTGGGACAGGCTCATACAAGCTGTCCATCGAGCCCTCCTAAAAGACATTTAAACAGAGTTTCAGTGATGAACACTTGTAAACATATTAAATTAACAGTAATTTTAAAAGCAACACGTTTGTGTGATTTGTGGAATGGAGTGTGTTTTTCCTCCCCGTCTTTTGAAATCCTTTATTTAGTTTTTTTCTCTGAAAAGGTATATAGAAGTTGATTTTATTAAGTACCCAAATGCTGGAGTTTACACTATCATGACTTAGACACCACAGATTGCCAGCTGTAAAGCTGAGAGTACAGCAAAAATAATATTATTTGCTCAGAAGGAGTAAAAGCAGGTGTATATCTCCAATCGAACACATGAAAATTCTGGTGAAAACTACGAAAATCATAAACCATGAAAACTTTTATATGAACCATAGAAATGCTTTATAGTTAGTACTTCTATACACGGGGGAAAAAAAAAAGTTCATTTGATGCAGAAAGGTTACCCCATTCCTTAGAAATAGACAGAAACAATCCTGCCAGCTCACAAAATTTGACAATTATGGTTAGGTCCCCAAAATAATGATAATGGCTAGAGTTTAAAATTCCATTTGTATTCAAATTTTTGAGCTCTGTGTTTTAATGCACGTGTAAGGTTCTTTTTCTCCAACCACCAAGAATATAAACATTTTAATAGAAACTAAGATTTTCATATTTATCCCACAATTCCAAGAGCCAGGATTACATATACACACTGCTATTTCATAATTCAAGAGTTAAGTGAAAGCAGATGGCAAAACTAAAGACACTCTAACTGATGATCCTAGATTTTAGATGTTGCCATTTTGATCTGCACTGAATATTTTCCCAATGAATTTTGATTACTAATTTTAACTGCATTAATTAAGGAATAAATCAAATTTATAGCAGTGTGACTTACAGCAGAGCAACACCATTGAAATTAACATGGCATATTATTATTTAAAGGCATTTGTTCCTTTAGTACAGAAGATAAACACAGATGTATATTTGAAGTTATATGATTAATATGTAAAGCTTTACAGGCAATATTTTTGACTGGTGGAGCAGCAGTTCAAAGACATGACTAATTTTTGCAAGCGCAATGTTTATCAATGGATCTTTATTTGCCTCAGTCTGCTAGATTCTTGATAAACAAAATAAATATTTTGGGAGAAATATTATGTGGTGAACTTCTTGAAAATACTCAAGTTACATACTTGAGCCTATTCTAGGAACTAATGAGTTAATGCTTCCTGGGAAATTGGTGCCTAGTTTATGAAACACACTACACATGGAAGTGCTGAACATCCAGCTGAGCCTGGGTTTTGACAGCAACTGCATTTTTTTTTATTACTGCATTTATTTTTTATCACTGTAAGTATTTTGCCATATAGCAATGATGGCTCAGCCTCCCCATGCGAAGTTGTGGATTGAGCATTTCTAGACAAAAAATGATGAGTTTAAAAACTTGTTACACACTTCCAGGATTCTGCAATGTGAAATGCAGCCATATACATCTCCCACAATAGGGAATAATACACAACTTTGGTGAGGAGTGTGCTTAATGAAGAGATGGAAGCGTAAAAGAGAACTCACGAAAGAGAGAGTGTGAGAGAGCTAAAAAGGGAGAGAATAGATAGGACAAGGAACAGTGGAAGGAAAGAATAGTGGTGGGGAGGAAAAAGGTAAGAAAATACATGAAAAGAATACAGAAAAAGAGAAGGGAAGAAGTGGGGAAAAGAGCAAGGATAAGAGAGGGAAGAGAGGGGGAAAAATAAGAGGTGAAACAGAGAGAAAGGGAGAAAGAGCATAAGGGGGAGCATGTGAGAATTAGTGCTTGAAAAAGGACAAATGTGAGAAAGAGCTCAAGCAAGAAAGAGAGAAATCCTATGTGAGAAAGATGGAGCTCAAGGGTGCGAGAAAGGGTGGGCATGGAAGAAAAAGCAAGTGTGCAGAAAAAAAAAAGCAGGTCCATGTGAAAGAGTGAGGGCACAAGGAGTAGGATGTACATGAAGAATTATGAGGGCATGAGGAAGAGGATGCTTGCAGGAAGTGGAGCACATGGGAAAGCTGTGAGAAAGAACGCAAGAAAAAGTGAGTGCACAAGGAAGAGCCAGCGCAGAAAACAGGGAGCAGGTGGAGAAGAAAGAGATGGGATGGCAGGGGGGAGAGAGAGGGAATGTGTGAAAGCGAGAGGAGCCATGAATGAGAGGGGGAGAGGACAAGGAAGAGAGCATGAGACAGAGATACTGGATGAGAAATAAAGTTTTCCTGAGGAAGAGCAAACACAGGGAACGGAAAGGGTGTGAGTGCAGGAGGAAGCGCAGGAGTGTGTGAGGTGGAGAGGAAGCACATGGGAAATAGCAAGAGGTGAAGAGCCAGGGAATGAGAAAGATTGAGCACATGGGAGAGGGAGGACACCAAAAAGATCAAGTGCAGGAAAATGAGCAAGGGTTTTACAAAAGGAGGGCATGGACAAGAAAGTGAGCAAGAAAGCAAAAGCATGGGAAAGGGTGAGTGCCTGCACAAAAGTGTGCGAGAAAGGCCACAAAACAGAGGGAAATAGCGTGTAAGAAAGTGCTGAAAACTGTGCAAAAGAGATGCCATGAGGAAGACTGAGCATGATGCCACAGGAAGAACTGAGTGTGTGGTTGCAGGAAAAGCCGCAAAGTTGCAAGAAGGGGTGCAGGTTGTGAGAAAAAAATTGAAGGTGAAACAAAGAGATCAGGCATGGAAAAGAGAGTGAGGAGTGAAAAAACAAGTGGGCATGAGAAAGAGCTTACTAACACTCGGGAAGAGCAAATGTGCAAGGAAAAATTGGCACGAGTGAGCAGAGCGTGAGCATGGTGGAGGCAAGGGATGGCGAGAGAGAAGGAAGAAGAAAGAATGAGTGAAAAATAAATAAAGCGACAATGAGTGTGAGAGAAAGAGGGAAGGTGAGATTAAGGGAGAGAAAGAGCTCATTAGAGAAATGCTAAGTGATGGGGGAGAGAAAGAGTGCCTGAAAAATATCAATTGAGAGAGAAAGCCCATGTGAGAAATAGAGTGTGCAAAGGCCTGGGAAAGGGTGGCCTCAAAAAGGAAAGCAAAAGGGTGGGGTAAAGCCCACAGTGTGTGGGAGCATGACTGCAGGAAAAACTGGCAGGATGTGCGAGGAAGGTGCTGGAAACGGGGAGGGCATGAAAGAAGCAAGGCCACATGAAAGGGGGAACGCTCTGGACAAGGAATGCACAAGGAAGTCCAAGGAGAGGGGTGGAGAAATGGAATGAGAAACAAGCATCAAGAAGTGAAAAGGATTAAGCAAAAGGTTGTGAGAAAGACAGTGAGGGCGCAAGAAAGGGAACGTGAGGGAAATCACAGCATGAGAAAAGGATGAGAAAGTATCCCTGCATGCAGGAAAGAATGAGACGTGAGAAAGGAAGTCCGCAAGAGAGAGAATAAGAAAGCAAATAAGAGTGTAAGGCAGAGCAAGCCCACATCAGAGGGAATGCTCACACAAAAATGAGAAAGCAGGACGGCACAGGAAAGGGTGGGTGACAGGGTTGAAGAGTACAAGAAAGAAATCACAATGTGTAGAGAAAAGGTGTGAGAAAGGCACCATCATGAGAAAGGCAAGGGCTTGAGAAAGGAAGTGTGCCAAAAAGCACAAGCAAGGCTGCAAGAGAGTGCACGTGTGAGAAGAAAACAAGAAAGAGAGTGAGAAAAAGGAAGAAAGAGAGTGTGAGAAAGAGAGTGTGCTGGGAAAGTGTACAAGAAAGAGAAGGCAGGAGAGACAGAATGAGGCTGTGAGGGAAGGGAGAGGTCATGAGAATGGGGCAGACAGTGCAAGGCCATGGAAAAGAGGGGCTGGGAGGAAGGGGATAAGAAAGAGCAGGACAACTTGTGAGAAAGGGTGAATATCTGAGAAGAGGTGGACAGGGAATCCTTGTGAGAAACACAGCTCTCAGGAAAGATGGAGAAAGGGGGCAGGAAAGTGAGCACCAGGGCATGAGCTTGAGGGGCTGTGAAGTACTAAGCAAGGGAGAAAGAGCATGAGAGTGCAGAAAAGAGAGTGAGGTCATGAGAAGAGAGAAAATGGGTGAGAGAGCAGAATCATGTGCTCTAGACAAAAAGGATGAGTTTGAAACCTTGTCACACATTTCCAGGATTCTGCAATGTAAAATGTAACCATATACTTCTCCCTCAATAGGGAATAATACATGACTTTGTTGAAGTAAGAGATAGAAGCAAAAAGGAGAGCTCATGTGAAAGAGAAGCATGAGAAAGATGAAAAGGGAGAGAAAAGAGAAGGCAAGGAACAGTGAGAGACTTGGGGGGGAAGAAAAAACTAAGAAAAACAAAAGATGGAAACAGAGAAGTGAGGAAGGGAGGCTTTTGTGGGCTGAGGTGAGCACAGACACAAGAAAGAGTGAGCACACACATGAAAGAGAAAGGGTGTGAGAGGACAACCAGGAAAGCAAGTGCAAGAAACAAAACTCGCACAAGAAGCACAGGAAGGAGAGCACCCAATAAGGAAACAATACATCTTCAGTTTTCAAAATTGTTTTCTTTGCTTATATAAGAGTATATTTTCCTTGTAGTATAGTAATTGCCTTTCTTTGAGGGCAACTCAAATTGAAATTTTCTTGCTCCCTTTTATTTTATTTTACAGTTAAGCCTACTTTTATACCAAAACCTGCCAAGTTAGTAAAGTTTTTCATTTCATATGCTAATTCTTTTAGTAGTCCTGAGCACAGTAAACATGGCAGAGGAAAATAAGAGATAGCAGAATAAAGTATTAACTTAATACTGGAGTAGTTAGCACATTTCCTTTATCCTACATGGAATAAGAAAGTCTTCTGAAGCTCTTTGCATCAGGAGTTTTATTTGACAAAATATCCTAGTTCGTATCTAGAAGAAAATAAGTGCCTGTAGCTCTTTCCCTTGCATGATATTATTATCATCATCGCATGCAGAGAATAGATTGATCATAAGGTGGAGAGGGAGCATTAAGTAATGCAGTCAGGTCATTTTCCATCTCAGGTTTAAGGGTGGAATCCTGTGTATGGTGGGATGATAGCAATCCAGCTAAAAGGAACAAGGTCTATATGGAGATGATTACATGGGAAGCACTACAAAGTTCAACCACTCAGGTCCCTTTTAATCACACTCCAATTTAGAGGAAGGTTTTTCCACATTCAGCTAATCCTTCTTTTTTAAAACATATTTTTAAGTCCAGTCCATTTCTAAGTGCCATCATATCCCACTAGTTATAGCAGCATTAGCATCTTTCTATTTACTCTATGATTTCTTTAACATACAGAGGCTCCAGCTAATTCATAATTTATCCACTACATCACTTTTATTAATACTTATTCTCTCTGCATTTTGCACCATAGAAACATTAGCTTTTAGTGCCAAGGGCTGTTTCAGTTTATAACGTTAGATGTAATACGTTTTACATTGTGCTGTCAGCACATCTTTAAACCAACAATCAAAATAAAACATATAACTAGTTCAATGCCACTGAAAATCACTAAGAGGATTAGACTTTCACTCAGTACTTAACTTTACATTTTACTAGCAAAAGTGGTGGTTAGAAAGGCACCATATGGGAAAGAAATAGACAAATGAAAGGGATCTTGTTTGGCTTAAATCCTAAGAGCACTGCTCAACTTGAATAACTGATCTGAACAACACTGTGATTAGGAATGTCACAGCCTTTCTCTGCTGGCCTTCTTACACAGGTTTCTGCTATTCAAGAGGTTCACACTTCCTAACTCTCTGAAATTCTTCCCTGTCTTCATTAGTTCCATTACTAATGGAACTAATTATAAACCATTTTCTTACGGAAACTTCACTGAAGGGCATGGGTTTGTGAGTATAACTCAGATGGGTTTCACAGGTAGTGTTCCAGGTGAACTGGTGCTAACCCCGGTGTGTATATCCTTGATATTGGAGAGCCAGTTCAGGAAAATAATGTAGGAAAAATATTCTACCTTAACAAAAGGACTTCACAATAAAATAATAGGTTTTATTTCTCAGATTTGTAGGATTCTGACATTTATTAGGCAGTGTATCAAAGCAGGTGGTTTGGCAGCATAATTTCTTGCAATTCTTACAAAAGTCGTGCTCATTTGGGTCGCCCTCTGTACATTGCCCATAATACAAAGAGTATTGTTCTGATTCAATTGTCTGACATGCTAAGCACCGTGAGATGGAAAAGACACTGCAAATTTAGGGTCTAAGGTTGACCTTTTAACATAATATATCTACAAAAAAGAGGGACATTTATCCTTTTGATCATTTTGTAAATGGATAAGGGACACAAGGTTTTGAGGGCAAATCTAATTTGCCTGCAAATCCCTTGAAACCAAGGCAATGAATCTGATGTGAAAAATAATCTCAGTAGAGAAACCAAATCATTCTGAAGTCAACTCAGGACACAAAGTAGTGCTGGGGAAACACCCCGTGCTGGAGCACTCCTACTAGGACATCAAAGGACTCCCAGGTGGTGACAGATTGGAGCAATTCCTGTCTGCCTCCCTGAGAAGGGGAGGATCCAGTTCAGGCTCCAAAGCCTCATCACAACCATCTTGTGACTATTGTGTGTCTGCAGCCTCCACATCACCTCTCTCTGCACTGGCCATGATGCTGTGTCTCTCATGCTAAACCTGTGTCTCAGGTTTCTGGACAGGTATGAAAGCAAACCCAAATTCAAATTCAACAGTGTGAACAGATGCTCCTCTAACTACCCTGATGTTCTACCACTTTGCATCAGCCTGAAGTCTGGTTAAACTTTGTTTTTAAACAGAATATATTATTGTCATTCTCCCAGGTTGTAGATTACTTCAACCACTATACTCTGTAAGGCTGAAAGCTATTTTCTGGGCTATAAACCAGTGTATTTTAACAATATATGCATATATACACACACATGTATACACAAGCACATACTCTTTTCACTCTGAAATCTTGTCAGTCAGTCTACATGAGGTAAATACTTTCATGAGAATATTATTTATTTTGTGCAGCTCTTTTTGTTCTGTCTGTCAATAGGCTGAGTTTCTCTTCCATGGTTTCAGGTTTAGCAGTTACTCCAGACGTTCACTCAATGCAGATCAGCCACGATTTCTATTCATCAGTGGCTATTTGTATCTACTAAGGAACTGTCTCCCCTATCACCTTTAAAAGTTGTCTTTAAATCCTAATTATGTTTTTGCTGTTCATTATTTCTGGCTTGACTCTCTCAAAAGGAAAAGCACCCTGTAGCACTTTGTAGACGGCCTTTTCACAGCCACAGGGGACAGAGTAAAAGTGGCCAGTGCACACACCTGGGTCACCAGCTCATTGCCAAGCTAGACAATCTGATTACTGAAAGAACCTGCCCCATGTCACCGGCATAGGGAGGACTGCACAGGGCTCTTCCTTTTATGAAACACATTAATGACCTATAAATTATCTTCAGATGTTGATAACTTGTGGGGTGTTTTGCTGGGTGAGCAGAAGATTACCAAAGCGGACAGAATGGCTCCCGTGTAAAGCTTGTAATGAACGGAGGTTATCTTCTTAGCAGCAATCTTTAAACAGAACTAATTATTTCATTACAGAAACTACCATGGCACCAGCTTTCACTTGTCTGAACCATCCATTAGCACTGCAGGCATTACCTGTCCCACAGAAGCCCTGGGTGTGCACACCGAGTTTAACGTGGAAAGCGGAACTTGACCTACTCTCACCTCTGCAATCCACCGACATTTTGTCTAAATATTGGTTTCTCAACCGATACAAGGCTCAACACCTTTCTCGAAGCAAACTACATAGAAAACAAGAAGCTGCTCCAATGGAACAGTAGAATATTGGTAGAACAGTTCTTTCCCAAAGAACTCCTGAAATGAGTATTTTCAAGCTGTTACAGATTCTGCCACAAAGCCACTGTTAACTTTGTACAAATACACAGGCATTCACACTAAACTACGATCAAAATTGTCATTGAGCTCCCAGGGAATTATTTTTCTGAGTGACTTTTGTCACAGAATCCTGAAATACCACTGCATTTTACTTTAAGTACAAACCAGCTTTTAATCCTTATGATCTGGAGAACACCAGGACTCTGCACGAAGATAGTATTAGCAATCAGGAACAACGATTTACACAAAGCAGTTGCCCTATTTGAGTTTGTATTAGTGCAGCTCGAATATTGATTTTTATTCTTCTTCCCAAATGTATGCGGAAGATATACTAAACATCTGGACAAAAGATGAAAAATGGGCAAACAGATCTACTATGCTGTGTAAATACAGCAAATATACTCAGCTAATTACCATTACTAATACTGGGCATTGGTATTGGCAGATGGTTAAGCTCTTAAAACAGAAACAGTTTCGGTGGATTTCCTATCCTGATTTACCTGTTCATTCTGAGCAGTTGCCTTGAGGCAAAGAAAGAGAAGGGGAAAAAAATAAAAATAAGAGAAAGTGCAATAAATCAATCCCAGCTAAAGAGGATCTTAAATCAAGTCCTCTGTCTGTGTGCAAATATTGCCATGACTAAATTAGCCCTGATTAATATGTTTTCATGTTTGTCTGCTAGAAAACTATTGCTTGAAAAGTTCTAGCAGTTCTCCCAAACTACTTAAGAAGGAAAACAGATACTACTATCTAAAAAAATGAAAACCCTAGTGTAAAACAAATTATAACATAAATATATTTAGTAATTTTATATTACTTATGAGGCATTTTACTGTATTTGGATGAAATGCCTCATGACTAAACCTGCATGGTTTAGCAATAGGCACAGATAGTGCAGGGCACATTTACGATACATTCTCTGCTTTATATTTTTACTGAATCATATTTTGCTACATATAATTTCTTATACAAAAACTCCTTCGTCTAGGCTAGAGAGACTCACCGTTGTTATACAACCCTTGCACCTTTTGTGATATAAAACCTTCATTATTCTTCCATAAAAACACACCCACCAGTTCAGTTTAGGAACTCAGTAACCCACTAAATAAAAAACATGCGTGTGTACACTTACCAGAGAAAAACAGAAAAGATTCATGTTGGTATTGAGATCCACTCCAGCACCCTAAAATTCTGCTCCACAAACTCCTGCCGCACAATGCAGCTCCTTCTTGCTCTCCCAGCTGTTTGTACATTTCTCCCTGGAGATTACTGCAAGATAAAATCCCTGCAATAATCCACTGGATTCAGAGCCCATTATCAAATGAGACAGGCTTCCCCAGGCCGGTACAAACTGTTTTCTGAATTAAAGAGCAATGTTTACTAGCACAACAAAAGCACGGTCTGAATGATTTCCATGAACTCAGGAAATGCTCTCTTGCAGGCTGTTGTTTCCATTAAAGTTTACCATCTAAGAGAAATAAAACTCTTTCTGTCTGAGACTGCTGGCACATATGCCTAACTCCAAGGCAGATCTTCTCAGCTTACTGAGATTATCAAAAGACAGAAATTCTCATGAAATGCTGGTTTCCTATATACATGAATTAATATACAAAATTCAGTAGTTATTACTGACTACATTTTGAATAGAAGCTTCTTACTTACAGACCTTGGGAAAAAAAACCTGTGAGCCACAAATAAATTAGTAAAAATACCCACAACCCACCAACCAGCCAAAAACCTCAAATTATGCACCTGTAGTCTAAAGAATAGTTACCAAACTGGGTGCCTGACCTGCTGACTGCTTGACGATGAAGATCAGGACTAAACCAATTTTACCATTTGAAAACTTGGCAAATCTGGAAAATAAAAAATTGGCAGTGGTGAAAACTGATCCATGGGTTATAGTGAGAGGTATTATAATGTATAAGCAAACAAAGGAGAAGCAATTGTAGAGAAAAACAGTAATCTATGACAATAGCTGATATAAATCAGGAAAATTTCATCACCTGTAGTGGAGTAGAAATGCCTAACAAAGAATTAATATTGAAAGTACAGTGAGTCTTAATTTTTTTCAGATTATGGAATACCTGGAATTAGATGGGGTTTGGAATAATATTGCCTACCAACACACAATTAATTTCCCATAAATTAATTTCCTATTGCTTTTATGTGAATGTTACGAAATTAGATTACATGAACAAGCAGCAGCTGGTATGGAAGAGAGAACTGAAATTTACCACAAATGGAGAAGCAAATTTTGTGTCATTTTGTGACCAAGATCTTGATTTCCTTTCTTTGGGCCCACAGCTTCACATTTGTAAAGGACAGGCATCTCTTTCCTTGCTCCTACTTCTGACTGTTTCAGTTTATTCTAATAATTTTGTAGTCTGAATCTTCATCCCAGCAAATTTGAAAAGTCTGTACTTTGGCAGGAGAAATACATTTTAACATAAGCTGGTTTCTACCCTGAGCAAAACCCAAACAAGGCTCACACAAACAAACAAACACAGATAAGATTCAGGATTTTAAAAAGAAAAATCCTTAGCTTACACTTTTCCAATTTACTGTGAAGTACATAAAGGGCTTTTTGAAGGCTTTTCCCAGGCTTTCTTTTCAGTTATAATTTCAGGTTGGTTTCACATATTAGTAAAGTAGGGTTGGCTGTGAAGAGCTTTATGACAAATGTTGTCATTCAGAAGCAAATTAATGAGAGACTTCTCATTTATTCTTCCTATAAACTTGAGGAACAGTAACAGATTCTGTCAATTACCACCTAGTGACACAAAAATAGACATTTGAGAGACCAAGCTTGCCACAGATGGGTTTGCATTTGCTTTATGGCTCACTTGCTAGTTTCCTTGTGAGGGAGCAAGTTCTCACTCTTCCTGTGCCTCAGGTTCTCCAGCTGGAAAAACTGAACTAAGAGCACAAACCTCATGTGCAGAGCACTGTGAAAGTAATGACCAAAAGCACTCTTTCCCAGCTACAGAGAATTACTTTTTTCTTTTTTTCTTTTTTTTTTTTGTTAGTGCGTATTTACAGTAATAGCTATCTGGAAAACTCTAGAAAGACTGAAGAGATAATAAAATGACAATAAGCTACTCAGGGGAATGTGTATTTCATTCAGACTGATTTAAGCTCTTGGTTTTTGGTTGTAGCTTTTGAGGTGATTTGGCTATTTACTCTAAAGCCTTTAGGAGAAAGTTTCTTAATTTTAACCCACAGATCCTCGAGGTAAGAGTAACTAAGAAAGTCCAGACCTTACACTGAGCTATTAAATTTTCATTTTGCCTATATTTGTAGACATGCAGAAAAGAGAATAATTTCAGAATAAACATTAATATAGAAAAATCAGCCTACATCTACAGTTACAGATGCACATATATGGCAAGCAACTGTGTAGGAAGGCAAAAATGCACATGTTATTACATGGTTTTGGGTACTATCAGTGTTAAAACTCTACTTATGAAAAAGTAACACTTTAGATGTTTATTATTCACTGATACAGCCTTCTGTAAGGGTCAAGTTTGTTGATAGGCTTAAACTATAGATGACATTAGACTACTAGATAAATCACAAACTGTAAGGAAACACCTACTAGAATAATTAAAATAAGAAGCAACAGCTTATTATCAGGATGAATAATATAAATAAAGTACTCAGCAAGAGTTCATAATGCCATTTGATATCACAGCTGTCTCTGGAAAGAATTTGAGTTTTGAAAGTAATTAAAAAACAGTAACCAAATAGATCAAATTTGAAGGTAACATCAGTGTTGTGACCTCTATGTATATTTTATCTGGTATAAATAGAGCACTTTGCTGGAGCAGAAGCATAGCAGAACAGCAAACCCACACTATAATGAGGGGACAGGAAAAAGTTTTGTGTCAAACACTTGAACCTTCACTTCCCAGCTTTAATCTTGCATTACTGTTAGCATTTAATTCTCTTTCTTTGCTGCTGCATGATTTCTGCATGCTTGGGCTCAACATCCTCAAAAAAAAAACCAAAACAAAAACAGAAACAAAAACCAAAACAAAAACAAAAACAAAAACAAAAAACCAAGAAAAACAAAACCCCCCAAAAAATCACCCAAACAAAAAAATACACAAGTTGAGGCTTTCGTATATTGAGTTTTCTATTCCTGCACAATGAATAGACTTCATAGCTGAGATCTCTAGGCACCCTTGGCCTTTTCAGGAGACTGGATTTCAGCTGTGCATTCACAGTAAGTGGCAATCCATAATCTAATGTGGCATACAAGCAGTAAAGGTCGAGCCATGGTGCAGGTACTCACAATTGAGCCCCAGCTCCAGGCTCCCCTTCTAATGACAGCCACTCTGCTGGTGCAGCTTCATCTGCCACTGAGAACTCATCAGCAGGGCTGTGTAGTTCACAGATTTCTTTGTGTGATGGACAAAGATAAAATAATGCATTAGTAGTTGTTAACTTGGGCACATTTCAGTAAATCTGGAAACAATGTTTACTCCTATTTTCTTCTGCCTCAGTTTTTTCCTCTCACAACGTATCAATCCTTAATTAAAATGCACATCTACTTCTCTTCTGGTCATCATTTATTTATAATCAGAACGTTTTCATACAGGTTTAAAATTAAAAGCAACAATGCTACTGCCTGATACAGTCTGAGTGTTAAACATGTAAATACTCACATGCTGAGTGGTCACATTTCTCTATTCACTCCACGTAAAAAGGCTGAATTATTACTTTATCATCATTTCAAGGTAAACATAGTGCATTGCTGCTACCTTGGAGGAAAGTGGGAAATTCAGAAATTAAGTCAGAGGCTTCTTGCTGTCCCATTCCTTTGGAAAGAAGATTTGGATTCAGCATTTACTTCAGCATTTACTTTCAGCCGGTGCCCACTGCACACACCACACCTTCCCTAACAGGAGAGGGCAGCCCTCTAGGTGCCCACTGGATAAAACCCCTGCCTCGTTTCACCTTCTCCTCTCCACTTCCAACAGGCAGGTGACAAAGCAGAGCTGTGTGATCCAAAACCCCCTCCTCGATGAGGAGCCCCTATCTGACCCCGAGACACTGCTACTGCCATACAAATTCAACATTTTCTGTCATGAGCATCCCCTGAAGACACTCCAAATGGTAGAAAGCTCCATTTCAGACCACAAACAGAGTAGTGCCTCTAAGAAAGAGCTACTAGCATTTGATATTACTGAATCAGATGTTCTAATCAGTGGCTCTAAATTACATCTACTTAATAGTTTGGAAAGGACCCATGAAGTATCAACTAAAAATCTGATTCCTTAAACGGTATTGATTTTCTTTTTCTTTTAGAATCTCCTTCAATTTAGAGACAGCTTCTTCATTTCCTCCTTTTACATTCAGCAGCTAATTAAAAATTGGTAAGGAAAAAGCTTCACAACCCTCCTCACCCCTGCCAAACTGCAATATTCTGTTCCTCCTTTGAAAAGGCAGTCTTACAGATGCAGGGATCAATTCAACACAGCAGTTTTTACACCTTTGCAACACGGATTTTCAACAGAGTTTAGCTCAGTTACAGATTATTTTAAGCTTACTCAACATAAAATGCTATAACATTTACTTCAGCCCAGAAAATCAAGCAAATAAAGACAAGAAGAGGCAATATTCCCTAACTCAAAATCAAATAGGCAAGTAAAATGCTTACACAGTTTCCAGGATCCAAGGGAAGTTCTGTGCCTATTAAAGTCACTGGCAAAATTCCCATCAAATTCTCTGCAATCAGAATTTCACGCACCTTTTTCTGCTAACTGATCACATTTAATCACAGCATCACGAAAGCCCATGGTGTTTTCCATATGATTCATTGTAACATTCAGCTATTCCTTGAGGCTAACGTTCTTTTTAGGATAAATAACCACATTGTTCTTTCCTTTATTCCAGAAGATTTAATTTAGCTTTTCAAAGCATTTGTATATTAATCGAAGGAAAAACTGCATCTCTGTTTTAGAGAGGAAATGTATATTTCCTAAACAGGAGGGCCAAATCCTCTGCTCTATAATTTACAGAAACTCAATGAATCAGGCCCTCACATTCTTTATTGCTATCTAGCACTATACTGCAATTTAGAGTGAAAACTGCTAACTTCTATCATCAGGTCAATTTATGTATTATCAGACAAAACTGATGTCTACAGTGAATTATGGGTATAGGAGTCATTATCTTCCCGGAGCACCTTGAAAACGAGATGTCTAATCTCAGTAATGTAAGTTTCCTGGTTAAATAAATCCCCTGTGCTTAGTAATTCTATGCATTTATAGAAAAGATGTCACCCCCCCACACACACCTCCTTAGACTTTAAAAAACATTTTAAATCCTCAAGGGGATTTGAATCCTCACTAAACAGAATTGATTTCTGTACTTACTACTTAGTATTCTTAATCACACAGTTCATGCATTTTTGTTATGTAATGGATTGGGAAATTCAAAGAACCGGCCTGTTTTGCAAACATTTAGTTTTCCGTCACCCCACTTCCCTTTTACTTTGATGGCTTTTTAAAAAATTTTTTTATTTTTAATATCACGATGACAGTACCCTGCTGGAAACAGCTCCAAACAATCAGTGCTGCCCTCTCAAGTTTGCAGCCACCCAGGCCTGGTGTAAGCAGTCAGAGCAGAATTTGGAAAGGCTAGCAGAGGTTTTCCAATCCACTCTGCAAGAAAGATTACCTCTCAGCTCTTGCCTGTGAGAATTCAGGTTAAGGTCTGTAGTCATCTATTTCTTTCTTGAGGGCACGATCCAAAGCTAAATGAAGCCAAAAGGAATCCATCTATCGATCCAAGCATTTCTGGCAATTTAATTCAGAGCTCCTCTACCAATTTATATGTTATGATGGATACAGCCTGAGGACATGTCTTTGTCAGAGACAGGACAGTGGTACTGGGCTCACCTTCAGCAGATTTGCTGAGAACATGAAGGTGTGTGGAGCTGAGAAGATGCTGGAGGGAAGGGATGGGGTCCAGGTGAGTCTGTGAACTTCATGGAGCTCAACAAGGTCGAGTGCAAGGTCCTACACCCAGACCAAGGTAATTCCAAGCACAAAGACAGGCTGGGGATGAACAGATCCAGAGCAGCCCTGGGAGAAGGACTTGGGGGTGCTGTGGGGGAGAGGCTGGACATGGCCCGGCCGTGTGCGCTGGGAGCCCAGAGCCCCCCGTGTGCTGGGCTGCAGCCAAAGCCCCGTGGGCAGCAGGGCAGGGAGGGGATTCTGCCCCTCTGCCCCGCTCTGCTGAGACCCCACCTGCAGTGCTGCAGCAGCTCTGGGCTCCCAGCACAGCAAGGACAGGGACCTGCTGGAGCCAGGCCAGAGGAGGCACCGAGGGGATCAGAGGGATGGAGCAGCTCTGCTGGGAGGAGAGGCTGAGGGAATTGGGATTGTTCAACCCGGAAAAGAAAAAAGTTCTGGGGAGACCTTAGAGCACCTTCCAGTACCTGAAGGGATCCCACAAGACAGGCAGAGAGTTTACAAAAGCATGTGGTGACAGGACAAGGGGGAGTGGCTTTAAACTGACAGAGTAGGTTTAGATTGGCTGTTAGGAAGAAATTCTTTGCTGTGAGGGTGGTGAGGCACTGGCACAGGTTGCCCTGTGGCTACCCCATCCTTGGAAGTGCTCAAGGCCAGGTTGGATGGGGCTCTGAGCAACGTGGGATAGTGGAAGGTGTCCCTGCCCATGGCAGGGGCTGGAACGAGATGATCTTTAAGGTCCCTTCCAACCCAAACCACTCTGTGATTCTATAATTCTAGGACAGTCTATCCTAACTTGCCCCCACTTCCTGTGGCCACAGGCACCAATTCCTGTTCCCAAGCACCACCTGATCCCCGGGACAGACCCACAGATGGCTGCTGACAGCACCAAGTGGAACAGAAGGAGCCAGCTGGTTCTCACAGCCCACCCTCCAACCCTACACCTCCACGAGTAGCCTCTCAGCAGAATGTACTATTTTGTCCATACCACCATATTTTCTGCCATTTTTGGAGCTGGATCTGGTTCTTAGCCAGCCAGTTCAGATTCGCATCTGCCTATATTTGTAGGCACAACACCGGATTAAAAATATTCTTCTGTCCTCAGAAATCTTCCTTGATGCTCTTTGACACATTCTCTCTCTCTCATCCAAATCAAGAAGAACTCACTGGCAGACTGTGAGGCTGCAGCATCTAGAATAAAAAAAATAAAGCCTAATAATGACACTGATGAGCCCCTGGCTCATGTTCTCAATTTCTTATCATGTTTGTGCAAGACTCCCCTTTCTGGAAATCAAAATTAGGAACTCAGAAATTCCCCATTCAGTTTTCATTTACCCAACCTGTGGATCCTTAGCTGATTTAGATATGTACCTGCTACCTGCAGCCTGTTCTTTTATATATGATTCCCAACAAATTCTGCTGTACAAGCACTACATTTTGATTACATTAATTCCAACTTAGATTCAGGAGCTGTATAAAACCATTTTTCTTATAAAAAAGCAATTCTTTCATACAGCCTGAGAAGACCAGCAATCCGTATCAGCTATACATTAAAGAGTACAACAGTGCAAGGGTTGCTGTTGTGTCAAATAAAGCTTTTCTCTAACGCTCTGCAAATTAGGTTTCAGTCTCTACTTAGTAAAATACAATGTCATTCTAACAGTCTAGCCAAATTTTGCAGTGGGAGTCCCGATGCACCCAGGAAGTACAAAATTTGCTTGAAAGACAATGGTCTAAACACTTAAGGACTGCAAATATAGTTGTGAGCTGGAATAAAATAGTTTATCAGTTTCATCAGTTCAGCTCATTCTTGCTTCAGCAAGAAATAGATGCTGCCCACAGAGTACTTCTTCCCACCTTGCTGTTTTACACAGCTTAACAGCTCCACACTGTTTGGACGGAACATTTATATTCTCTGAAGTCACTCTGGATAGATCCTGAGCTGGTGGATATTAGCAAAGCTTCATATTTCTTGTTTGGGCTGTGCCAGCTGATCCAGTGTCCCCAGGCAGTCCCACCTGGGTAGCTAATCCTTAGGACAGTGCTGTTTTTGAGAGGCAAGGAGACATCAAGTGACGCAGTGGCAATTTGAGCTGTTTACATCCCCGTGCATGTGATTGCAGAGCCTCCAGCTCGGAGTGTCCTCGTTTTTGACTATCCACGACCCTGCTACTCTGTCTTACTGCCTCTCCATGTGTTATAGCACTTTCCATCACTTCCACAAACATACTATGCCATGTGAGAGACAAACTGTATTTGCCTTTTACGGCCCCTTTGATGAAATGGCAGTTCTCATGCCCGATGGCAACTCGTGCCTTTATGTACCTCCAAAATACGACCCGTCTGCACCAGCAATTACTGGCTTTTATTAAGGTAATCAAATATGCAGAAGAGGCCGATGTTAAGGGGGAGAAGTTCGTACACTACTGTCAGGACATGTTGCAAGAACAACACATGGCTGGTGCGTTCTAAAATATTTAGGGAAAACAAAATTTAAATTTGATTATCACGTCCCATCAGTAAAAAAATTGCATCAGCTACACACTGTCTGCACCAGTCGCATTAAAGCCAGGCTTATACAGTGGGAGCAGTAGATGCCATCTGCAGCCCTAGAATAATCTTGGCAGCACACCAGCACATATTCATTTCTGTGGAGAACAGCCTCGCTTGCTGTAGCTGAGTCCTCATGGTACCTCAGATGGCCAAATTGTCTCAGAGCTAGTAACTGGATATTATCACTCATTTAAATCATCCTAGTTAAACAAGATGCTTGGAGTTGGCAGTTCCAGAAACTTTATAAAGGTTGAGTAGGGTAACCTTTCTTGCCCCCATGCCCTGATTTAGCAGAACATGATTACCTCAGGCAACTGACCAAAAGCCTTTGATGGATAACTCGAAAACTGGAACACACATGAAAAAAAGCAGAGGGAAAAAAAATAGTACAATACAACCAAAAACCTGCTGCTGAGGAAATTTCAGTGTTCTATTTTAAGTAGAACAGAATCTTTCAACAGGACGATTCATCAATTCCTAATGAATTACAGATGGATTGAGAGGGGAGACCGGGGAAAGCACAAGGCAGTGTTTCTGTGTCTGAATAGGAACTTCTACCTGGATAGCCTAGCTTCTTTTAATTTATGAGGGCAAGGAACAATGAGGACAGTTCTTGAGGAAGATTGGCATCCAGCAATCTGCAAAAAGGGTACGGACAACAGGCACAGTTACAGTTCAAAGGCTTGTACATCAAAGAGTGACCCATTCCCCTGTGACTCTCCCTGCTCTTATTTCACTCAAATTCTTCAAAGTGGGATTCAGTGGAATAGATGACTGGTTTTTTATCCTGGATAACCATGGAGCAGCCAAGATTTACTCTAACTCTATTGAATCCACATGTAGTCCAAAACCCTGTTACCCTAATAACACCAAAAGGAAAACACTGCTGTGTGCAGAAAGAAATGTCCACAAATAAACTTCAAACATCCATCAGGAATATCTTAGTGCATCACACATGTACTGGTTTAGTGCTACAAACTTCTAGAAGCATTTTTACCCAGGGTGGTGTGTAGTTGTAGCACTTACACCAATGTTATCATACAGTTGAGCTTGTTGTCTGTATCCCTAAAAAACAAAATCATTTACATGTCACCTAGCAGTCACTGATGATGGGATGTCTGAAGCCAAAACCCTGATTTTCAGATCTGTAGTTTCAGTTGCTTCCTCACTCTTAAGATGCTCAAAGATACTTAGAAATGTAAAGTCTGTCAGTGAAAAAATTCACATACTGTAGTTTCTTGACAATATTTAGCAGCTAGACAGCTAGCCTACATTTAAGCTAAATCTGGATCTATAATTTATGCATTCATGTTCATATGATACCTCTGCAATTAATCTGATTGCTTTCTTCAGAGCAAATTTACCCAAGGAAGCTTCTTAGAGAATAAGGGTAGAGGAGTGGACAGGACTTGCCCTTCCTGCTGCAACACACCAGTCACAGCATCCTTTCTCACTAGGGTTCAAATTTTCTTCTTGTTTGCTCTCCTCCTTTTCTGTGCGATTTTGGCAACCACCACATGACTTTCTCCTTCTCCAGAACCTTGAATCAGCCTTATACAGATGAATTATATACCAGTGGAGGTAAGGAGAGGTGTGTATATATGTGTACGTTTTTGCACATGACTCCTTAGCCTGGTTGCCAGAGCAGTCACTTGACAGAGGATACAATTGTATTCCCCAGTCAGAGCTCCAATAAACATAAAATATTAATTCAGCTCACTGGAGTAGAAATGAAAATTGTTGCAGAAAGTAAAACAAAACATTTTGGAGGACTGGCTATGTGTGCTCAGGTAAGAAGTCTGCAGAAAACAGAAATTTGAACCACAAACCAGAGTTGTAGATTTGTGTACTGAGAATCCAGCAAAGATACTTGTTCATCCTCAGAATGAAACTGCTCACCGCTTCATTCCTTCTGCCAATCTTGGGAATTTCCAGGAGAGAAACGGTGAGGGTGAGGAAAGAGCCATTTCAAAAAGGCAGTGGCAAAGCCAAATGCAATAAGCTGATTTTTAGGAGCTTTCTGCTGTGTGTAGCTTTAACCACAGGGAAGTCAGTCCGTTCTGTCAACAGTGCCTTGCTGGAAAAACCCAGTTGGACTGAGGGGATACAGGGAATCTTATCTGAGAGAAAATGATGGCACCATGTGAAAATTGAATAGGAGAGGATAAATGTGTGTGCACACATCCTAGCCCAGAACTGGAAAGGTTTGTTGCTCCTGCAAGTGGTGTCAGCCACAGCCACAGTTTTGCTGGGGGTCACTTTACATTTACTTAAAGACAAAATGTTATTTATCTCACATACGCCAAGCAAGGCATAATATATTATTAAGGGATTAGGTAGTCAGAAAGAAAAAAAACACAATGTGAGGGCTGGAGTTATATTTCTGAATATGACCAATAACAATTTCAGTCACTGCTGGAGATGGGGTACTCATCTGTTCTTGACCAAACAGCTCAGTACAGTGTGTCTGCTCATGTGGTTTTAAGTACTCCAGAGGTGCTTTCCCATTTCCAATATCTCCATGTTAATAGTAGATTTTATACTAATTTTAGTAGCAGAAGATAAAATAAAGTCCAGCCTACAAAAAGCAACTGGGAGCAGAGATTAATAGAACAAAAGCTAGGAGATGAGATCTGTAGCAAGAATTTTCAGTGGAAACTGAGACAAAAATACCTGTAACAGAGATTCAATGCAGCTGTCTGAGAGGTCCAGGCTTTGATGCAGAAATCCTGCTGAATTTGACAGAAAGATGTAATGGAAAAAAATTTAATCAACTTACCACTTTCAGGATTAAATGCATACTCTTGAGGCAGAGAAATCTTTCTGCATATACATATAAATATATATATTTTATATATGCATAAGTATACACACTGGATTCCATAAACTAATTTGTGACAACACGTAGAAAACCTGCAAGTATACACCTGCTTTTCTCTTTTTCTTTCTTTTCCTTTTTTTTTTTTTTTTAATTAAAATTCATGTTATATTAATGGGCTTCTATTTACAAGCTGAAGAACTACTCTACAATGGCATCTTTACAGAAAAACCACAGTACGCTTGCCACTTGAACATTACAACTTTGGATTTGTAAAAACTCAAAAATCATTGAAAAACCACTGCAGTCAAAAAATTCTGCTAAATCCAAGTGCACAGATTAAACAGAAGTGTCTAGAAAAATTGCCAAAGCATCCAAGTGAAAACAAACATGAGTGAGATATAATTACAAGGGATAACAAGACTTTGGTTGTAATCTCTTGCATGTATTGGTATTATCAGCTGAATCTTTGGGTAGGTCTGATCCAAAGGCTGCTAAATGTTAATGAGGGTCTTCCCCTCATTTTAATAGGTTCTGAACTAAATCCTAAACCATTTCAGTTGTGTGATGGTGTATGAACATAAGCCTTGTACGGCATTAAGTATAAAAACAGTGTCTCATTATTCTTTATTTTTAATGTAACAAAAATAGCCCTTTTAGAAATAAAGACTCCAGATAACAAATTATTCAGCAGAGCATTTCTTGAGTCTGTGCACTTAGACTTTGGCTTAGATGTACTATGATCGATATTTCCAGGTGAAGCAATTAATTTCCTCTGTTTGGCAGGTGAACAAAACTCTTGCAATGCAACTTTGACTTTCATTTTAGTTGCAGTCTGTTATTGCTAATGAAAAAAAATACTTCCTAGCTTTTCGAATGTATCAGCTGGATAAATTGTTAACACTTAAGAACTCCCCAGGCAGTAATGAATGACACAGTTTTCTGTGTTATCCCTGATAAAGTTTAGGATATGGAAAGCAGCTTAATCCTCTTTCTATACTCTCCCATCTGTGCTTTAGAGCTACCACAGTAAATTACTACATACTGAAGCACTGCTTCAGATGCAATTTCATATTTTCAAAGCTGAGATAATTTTACTCCACAGTGTATTTTTTAATCTTTGTAAAAAAAAAAAAAAGTAAAATGTTTAAGGAAGCCAGGTCAAAGAAAACTGTTGAATTTAAGAGACGGATGGTAGTTTTCAGTGAAGTAAACCTTTTATGGAGGTTACTTGGAATACAGAGTTAAGCCAAACAAATCTCTTTGTTTACAGAAAATCTGCCATGTGAAGTGTTAAGATTTAACTCAATTGTGATCTGTTGTTAATTATAAGACAGGAATAGTAGCTGACAAATATGCCTTTAGGCACTCTTTATTGTACCTTAAACAGGTTATTGCCTGTGTCTAATGTCTTTGATCCTGCTTTCATTTTGCAGAATGATTTTACTTGGTACAGTTTTGCCATTAACCTGCTCAGTCACAGTTAGGGCTCATTTCTTTCTCTGTGAGGAAAGCTTAAGTTTTGTGTTGGATTTCTCCATGTTTTATCAGATGTGCCTTTTGCTACTGTCTAATCATTAAGGATAAAGGAACTGATTTAGTATCTATTGGAGAAAATTGACTGACTCAGTTCAGAGGCTGAGCATAAGCAGCTGGTCTAAGAGTAGAAGTGAATGCAGAGAGATTTTCTAAACTCCTCTATCTTGCATTTTTCTGTATCCACAGAAAAACCCACATTCAGTAAAACTGCAAAAACCCAGTCAGTCCAGTGTCTTGCTCAGGTCACCATATGGTTGTAGAACAGCTGGTTCATGTTAAACCTTCACAAAATTGAGATTATACTTGGAGGAAGCAGCAGATACTTTGAAGAATCTGCAGCCACAGTGCAGTGTCTAAAGCAGCCAGCCACAAATCATCAAAACACTCTGACAAAGTTCCTCTGTTCATCACTTTGAATTTCAAAACAACATCTTGTGACCTATCCTATGTCCTGGGACTAACCTGAAGGACAGAGGCCATCCCACCTGGTGACCTAAACCCAGCTAAGCAAACATCTGTCACTTTACAACCGGATTACGGCAATCCAGCACTTTCTCTAAAACCTGTCAATGGCTTCTAAGACTAAAAGTAGCCAAACCTGAGTTTAATCTCCTAATTCAGGGTGGAGAAAAGGGTCTGTGGATTTTTCTGTGGGGGCAGGTAATCCAGCTCTGCTGACATTGAAACAGAGAAACGTTCCACTGCGAATGCCAGGAAGAAACTCCTCCTCTTAGTTTTGTTTTCTTTAGGCCTTTGCCCAGTGCTGGCTGCTGGGATTGTGAAGAAACAAGGTCCCATCTCCACATACAGCTGCCCCTCCAGTGGGGTATGGGGTGAGCAAAGAGCACCTGAGTGGGCAAACCTGGATTTGTGCTCACCAGTGGGAGATGTGACACATGGAGTCGAAAGCAGCTTGGTAATGATGAAAAATCACCCATTGTGGCTAAATTGTGGTTGCGTATTGTTGAAATAATAGTGAAGTGGCACAGCTAGGCTACTGTAAAAATGGAAGCTTCAAACAGAAGTTTCAAAATATAGAAATACCTGAATATAAGGCATTCATGTGGTCTTAACTTTGCCCCTTTGGGTAGCTGGTGTGATGTTATCAATAAAGACAGTAATCCAAGGGATCATGCAGAAGAAGCAGGGACAGGGTCTAAACCCTGCCTCCGGGAGGGAAGGAAAACTCACTTCAAAGCTGGTGCCTCAAGAGGCGAGAGCATGGGTTACCTAGAGCCCGAGAAGGTCGGGGAATAGAGGGAATAGAGGGACCTGCTGGCAACATCCTCCATCCCCCTGCTTGTCCCCACACCCCGCTCCCAACGCTTTCCTGGGGAGCCTTGAGCAGCCTCCGGGATCTGCACAGTCCTCATCCCAGGGACAGCGCTCAGCCCCTCGGTGCCCCAGGGGGCTCTGGAGAACAGCAGGCAGAATAAAAAAAAAGGAGGAGGACCTGGCTAATCTTCTGCAGTTTAACCTGAACATCGGTTCACAAAATTAAACAACAGATGCTTCTCAAGGGCATGACACGTAGAGGCCTCCTTGAAGTAGGGGAACAGCTAAAGCCTTCCAGCTAAGGCTGACAGATTTTCTGATAACAGAAAATGAAGCAATCTAAAAATATGCTCTTCCAGCTACCCCTACAATCAGTTACAGGTAGATCATAGCATATTTCATAAATGTCAAAGCAAGCTGTCCTGACATCATTAGTCCTCTACTTTAGACACTGATAGAAGAAGATAAGCTAATTATTTATGACTATTCAAAGGACAAACAAAGCACAGAAGCAGATTGATATGAACACTCTTAATAACCTGATCCAAAGATAACTCGTGGTTTCCAGCCTTTTTTTTTTTTTAACTTTTTTTGGCTATGATACTTATTGACTATGTGTTGTTTATGGTACTGCTGTACGCAGCAATAATTTAGAGGTATACAAACAGAAAGCAAGAAGGCTAAAAATTAGCTAGTTTTTATAGCTTGCTGATGGAAAAATAGAAATACCATACTTGGTATAGTAGACATTCAGTTTAGGTCTTGGGTGCAAATATAGAGCAAGACATATGGCTTTCTCAATGGAACCGTAAAATGAGTTTGCCTTTTAGTGAATTTGTGTGTGAGCTTGAAAATCATTGTAAACAAGGTAACTGAGATATTTTGGAACTGAGCATTCATATAAACTGCTAATGAAGTAATGCTGGAACTTCTGAAACGTGTGAAGTTACTGCTTGAATAACACTGTGACTCTGCAAACATCACAATATAGGAGAGATATAAATGAAATACTCAGTATCTCTAAAATAAGAAGTATTCACAGTATGTTGTAGAGCAAATGGATGGAACACTAGTGAACTGCATGATTTAGGCATAAAAGCAGCAGAGGTTTCAGTTACAGGAGGATATATATCTTTGTCATGTCTTGGGAAGCCATGGAAATCCTGCCCAGATTGCAGAGGTCTTCTTAATTATAAAGAACATTAATAATAAACAGTGTTTAACTTACATGTCACTATGTCAACCATCTAAGTGTACCATATTTCCTAATTTTATAATAACATTCATGGAGCTGTTTAGAAGGCAGAGCTCTATTCAGTAGCCATCAGAGAGATTCACCAGGTCTGTTATTATCTGACAATCAATACCTCTTCACTGGAGCTCAGGATAGAGACAACCAGAACCTCACTGTGAAACCAGGATCTGTGACAGGAAAAGCTGAGAGGATGTTTAACAATTGAGTAAAAAGACAAGTAAGAAGGTTCTGATAAACCTATGAAGAGAATTCTTTGTTCTTTTTTTAAAGGAATATTTGTGCTTCCTCCCAAAATGCTTTCAATGAAATTCTTATTTACTAATCAGCTCAGTCATAAGTTATTATTAAGAGCACTACCCTTTTTCCCTCCTTCTCACAAGAAAAAAAAAAAAAAAGCAATTGTATGACACAGATGCCACTTGTTCTCGTGAGTGAGTCTGACTGTGCCAAAATACTATTACCCATGAAAGAAAGTAAGCAGCATTTAAAAATATTGGTGTGACCAGCCTGGGACAGATTACATTCATTGTCACAAAGAACAAGAGCAGCAAGAAGGAAGGGGAGGCTGGGGCTGTTGGAGGAAGGAGGAGCAAAGGAGAGCACAAGAGAGCTCCATTCGTTCCCTCCCTTGAGTTTCCTGGCAGACATGAAGCCCAGACTGATTTTGCAGCTTTGTAGGAATGTCAGGAGTGCTGAGAGCAGCTTCCATCATTTCCCCAAGGGGGACAGGGCTCTGACCCCATTCCTAGGAGCACTGGCCCTCGGAGCTGGCTGGGTGGGGATGCTGTGTGTGGCTGTGCACTCCATCAATGAGACTCTGCCAGGAGCTACCCAGGGCCTTTCCGGAGAACTGTGGAATGTTCCCTGATTCCCTCTGCTCCTTCGAGCTGGGGTAGTTAGCACAGACACTCCCAAGAACCCCTGGACACCTTCCTGTCATTACTGCTGTGCTTTCCACACAGTGTGAGTAGCCAGCCTATACACCGGGTTAAATAATTGCCGTTAATCAGTGGCAGCCTTAATTAAACTTTTGCCAAGCAAATTTAGTTAATCGTTCAAAACACATTTGTGAGATTCTGCAAAATGAACAGCTTACCCTCCACCTTTGTGAAATTATGGTTAATCATTCACTAATGTCTGCATCATCCTATTTAAACCTTCCCCCTGTGGTTTTAGGCTTCTTTCTGCCTGCTAATCCACCACAGGGGAGTGATATGTAAACATGCAAATACATTATTGTGGGCTTTTCCTATTTGTGGTGCTAGGTTCTATCAAGCCATATTTATAGCCTCACCAAGACTGATTTATAATTCATTCGTCTCACATGCAATTGAATTAATTTAAAGGTATAATTCAATTTAACAAACATGCAGCTCAGTGTAGTGAGCAGAGAGACACTGCAGCTTTTGGGCATGCTACACTTCACCCCATATTTCTGCTCCCAGCCACCCTCCTGGCTCCTGGTATTCTTATTTATCTAACCAAGTACCACACCAGAGCCACAATGGACCAGAACAAGTCAACAACAGCTTTTAAACCTCCAAGCTGTGTCACGATTACCTGGCTGTCCCAAATTTCTCTAAATTCTCCTTCTCCACAAAGAGCATGTCCTTTACTGTGAAGTTATTTTAAAATCCTCTTGATATGAACCGCTGCACTCTTGCTCCTAACTCTGCTAAGTCCATTATAGACAACCCTTTTCCGTGATTTATGCCTCTTTATAAAAAACAAATTTCTTGGTTGTCAAAAGTGAATTGACTGCAGCAAGCTGAAGGAACTAGACCCCTAGCATACAAAGCCATCACACCAGTCTAAGGGTGCAACTTCAACTGTGATGGAAGGATATCCTATAAATACAGAGCTCTCCTAGAGAGGAAAATGAAAAACCGATTATCAGGCTGAGTGAAGAAAGTGCAAACTGTCTCTCTCCTAACCTTAACCCCAACCACCAGGATGGGCTGAGACTTGGCCCACACTCAAAAGCCGTCAACCAGAGGGAAAAACTGTCAGCAAAGAAAACGTTCTACAGGATTTTGCTCCTTGTGCCAACCTTTTTGCAGCCCCACTATAGCTGGAGATTTAGGCATTGTGCCTTTCCTAATACTAAACCTTATCTTCACTGTACATTTAACCATAAGCCTAAAGTGAGTTGTGCTCTCAGCCATAACCTCGGTCCTCAGTTTGGGATGAAAAAGTTATTACGAAAGAAATCATTACACTATACCACCTAAAATGTCTCTGTGAAAAACTAAGAAAACTACGCACAAGTATTGTAATTTAGACACTTCAGTAGACGTGTAAATCATTGATTTTTATAGCTAGTTATTTGCTGAATTAAAAGCAGAAGCACAGTACCTGTTGAACAGACCCTTCATTATATCTTTCTTCATTGATCTAATCAAGCATTCCTCATCAGCACTGAAATGCAACTTACATTCCAAACTTCCTTCCAACCATTGGCAATTCTAGCAAAAGAACAATTTTTAAATTGACTAAGATATACTGTATAGGCCATACATTAAAATAAAAAGAAATTATCCAGGTTTATGTTTTTCCTTTTAAAAATAGCGACATTACCATAGATTTATTTTCTAGGCAATTTTTCCATTAAAGTTGTTGATGATATTTAACTGCATAAAGACACATAGTCTTTCTTACACACATAAATATATATTACAGATTCTACCCCCCAGAATATTCCTCCGATTTTCTGATTTTTCATCAGATATTTTGGAATTTTTTTCATGTCTACTGTCAGCTTTAAATCACTATTTTCTTCTATTTACTTCAAGGTCATGCAAGTTGGCCGTTCGAGTGCGCCAATGCTATCAGAGCTCCATAGGCTATCCCATATATCCTGAGAAGTTCCACCAGCTCCTGCAGCTGGAACCAATGAAGGTACCGCACAGCCAGGTGCATTTTGAACTGCCTTTGACTTCCACACACATGTGGCCAAGAAGCTTTTGCCAGAGAGGTCACCAACAGACCGCTGTGGGGCTGGATCTGGACAGAGGTATGAACCCACACCCTGTGGCTCTGCAGTGTAACAACTTAGCTAAGTCATTAATTAACTTTGCTTAATACATTTTAAAAGTCTGTCCTGATGCTGCATGTATTAAATGGTAGTAGATGACATGTAGAAATTTAGAAATTGAATTTTTTTGCTACCGTTTTCTATATGTAGGAACTCTTAGCATATTTACACTCTCTACACCATTCTCCTTTCCCCCATAAATCCTCTCCTCTCTGTTCATGTCTGTGCACATGAAAACACTTACTAGTTTCCCCTTCTTTCTCTTCTGCTATTCTTGGCCATTACCAATCTACCTCAGAACTTTGGAAAAGGAACATATTCCAGTTACTGCTCTGTACATCCCTTACCAACAGAGCAGCCTACATTAACCAAACAATCCCCCAAAATACTGAATATGTCAAACACTTTGCATGAACAAACTGAAGAAGAAAAAGCATTTTTCGCAGTTTTTTCTGGTTTGATATTTCTAGACTTCTCACAAATAGAGGGATCCGTATTTATACCCTGAGAGGTGATCCTTGTGGTGATGTGCCCCTTCAAACTTGGCCCTCTTAGCACAGATTCTGACTTTAGCAGAACCTGAAATTAGCAGCTATACCAGGCTTTGGACAAAAATGGTTTATGAGTGGTCCATCCCCCGCCCCCATCATATCCGAGGAATGTCATGGCCTTACAGTGGCACACTTTTTGAACCCTTTCCAATTTCAGATATTTCCTTTCTCTTTTAATACCTCATTGCTTTTGCATCAATTACAGCCTGACCTAAAGCCACACCGGCAGTGAATGTGATATATAGTAGAATCCATTTAAATGAATTTCTGATGAAAGAATAAAACTGTTAAAAGAATAAATTTACTGCACAGATTTATACAAATCCTGTATATGCACTGAAATCCTCTTAAAGGAAAAACTGATGGAAGATTAAAATGTTAAATGAATTAAACCCCAGCATCCTAGTGAAATATAATGATTGTTTGACCTATTAAATGAATAGCTCCACTGACCATATAATGGTAAGTATTCAAATATATGTCAATTTTAAATATGACGTGAAAAAAATGTAAAGCAAACAGTGATCAATGGGAATATATATTAAAACAATAAACCTACAAAACGGCAGGGAAATGTTCAGGAAAGGTCTTTATTCACCAAGCCTTAAAGCTAGAAAGTCCTTAATTTCTGTTAAGAAAGAGAGAATTTTAATGATTATTAAAAGTTATTAACTGCACAGCATAAATGTCATTTTTGCTTTGCTTAATTTCAACATATTAAAATGTCTGAGAAAGCCATTCCCTTTCCTTCCAGCTGTGGTAAATTTTTAGGGATTTGTTTTAAAAAAGATGTTGACCAACATCTGTCATTAGAGTTGTCTGTATTCCATTTTATGGAAAGTATCTTTTAAAACTGTGCTATATCTGTCATCACTAGCAAAAACATACAAAACCACACATGTTGTGAACTCTCTAATATTTATTTTAGCTATGTATCATCAAGAAAATAACATATAGATATACTTCCAAGAAATATCATATCCATGTATTTCAATGCTAAAATAAAAACGATGGATTTTGTCTTTCCCATCAAAAGTACTATTTTGGTAACATTAAAGTTCTGTGAGGTGATCCCACTTTAGAAAAAAATTATGCTTTATCTGTCTATCTTGGTTTTGGCCAACTCTTCCAGTAACTGGTTTCAGATTTAAATCCCAGATTAAACCACTAAAAATGTGCACTCAAAATCCCCTGGCAATGAGTTGAAAACAAATTTATACATCAGCTTCCTACCTGAGAAGAGTCGAGTTCATATTCAGTTTAGGTCATAGGTGAAATGAGTTTGTCAGTCACAATCCAGTCTGTAATAAATTTATATCCTGATCACAAAATTACTGCACCACCCAATTAAATATTGCCTGAAGGGACTGATCATTAGAGATGGAGACCCAGAGATGGATGTTAGAGACTGAAGTCCTTCTTCAGTGTATGGAGAAGTGTAAAATCCCAAGACAGTTCTGTCCCAGTAGCAAGATGCTGTGCATGGGAATGCCATCCTTACTCCCATCAAGTCTGCACATTTGCACCACTTTCTGATTATATGACCTTACAGATTTCAAAAATTCCACACCTAGAAATACTATAACCCTTGAGTCACAGGCTTCTCTGCAGAAAAGGCTTTGTAGAAATTCAATGGGGCTTTTAGTGACTCCGTTGCCACTGTGATTATCCTTTTACCATTTAGCCCAAAGCCTGTATTTCTGAAGGATGCATGGATAAAGCCAAGTCTTTATCAGAGGGGTCTGGCTGGCAGTGAAGCATCCTGAAAGCTACAACTTCCCGATACTGAGGGAACAAAGAGTGTGTGTGAACTGCAGGCCACTGGAGGAATGCACCTGGAAAGGCACAAATATATCAGTCCTTTCCTACAAAAAGAGATGCCTTCTGCCTGATCCCCTCCTGAAAGCAAAACCAGATACATGTGAAAGGTTAGGAAGGATACTTCAGCCCCCTAGGTGAGGTTAAGTTCAAGTCCTATGAGTTTCCCCCTGATTCTCTCATGAGCTTAAAAAAAAAAAAAAAAAGGAAAGGAATATTTGTTTACTTGACTGGCAAAATACAAGAAAAATATGTCTTAAGAGATTTGAGAGAGGAAGCCTTTCAAGGTAGATTTCTCCTTGCTCTTCCCTTGTTACATGGGCAACATCCCCCTAATCATACCCTCACACTGAGATCAGAGACTACAGAGAATTTTTAATTTCCCAAAACTCCATCTACCGTTATGTTCTGATAATCAATACACTGCAATAGCAATAAAGAAGAAACCTGGAAATAACCATGCAAACACTCTAGTCATTCCCAAAATTGTGTTCTATCATACCTTAGAAAGCAAAAATGTACACTGAAAATACAAATAGATGGTAATGGGGAGACACAGGAGATTCCTGAATAACTTAATGAATAAAAAAAGTAGCCGGATGGCTGGGCCCAGACAGCGGTGATGAGTGGAGTTAGATGAGCCGGCAGCCATGCCCTAGAGTGTTCCCCAGAGTTCAGTATTTGGGTCAATTCTGTTTGATATCTTTGCTGATGATCTCAATGGTGGGATCAAGTGCATCCCCAGCCTGTTTGCAGATGACAGCAGTTTGGGCTGGAGGGCAGCAAGGCTCTGCAGAGGGACCAGGACAGGCTGGGCAGATGGGCTGAGGTCAATGGTCTGAGGTTCAACAAGGCCATGTGCCAGGTCCTGCACTTGGGTCACAACAACCCCAGGCAGTGCCACAGGCTGGGGCAGAATGGCTGGAGTGATTCTCGGTGAAAAAGGACCTGGGCGTGTTGGTGACAGCTGAACATGAGCCAGCTGTGCCCAGGTGGGCAGGAAGGCCAGCGGAATTCTGGCTTGGATCAGCAATAGTGTGGCAGCAGGACCAGGGCAGGGATTGTCCCCCTGTGCTGGGCGCTGGTGAGGTCACAGCTCAGATCCTGTGTCCAGTTTTGGGCTCCTCACTGCAAGAAGAGCATTGAAGGGCTGGAGTGTGTCCAGAAAAGGGAACAGAGCTGGGGAAGGCTCTGGAGCACAAGTCTAGTGAGGAGCAGCTGAGGCAGCTGGGGGTGTTTAGCCTGGAGAAAAGGAGGCTCGGGGGAGACCTTCTCTCTCTCTACAACTCCCTGACAGGAGGGCGTAGCCGGGGGGGGTTGGTCCCTTCTCCCAAGTTACAAGCAACTGGACAAGAGGAAATGACCTCAAGTTGTTCCAGTGGGGATTTAGATCAGCTATTAGAAAAAATGTCTTTGTGGAAAGCTTTGTTAAGCACTAGAATGGACTGCCCAGGGCAGTGGGGGAGTCACCAGCCCCAGAAGCATTTAGAAGACATGCAGATGTGGCACTTGAGGACACAATTTAATGGTGGAGTTGACAGTGTTAACAGATGGACTCACCGGTCTTAAAGGTCATTTCCAACCTAAACGAATACACACATATGGGGTCAGGATTTTACAAATTAGAAGTTTGATAAAGAGATTATTATTATTAAGTTTGACATTCATGTTAAGACAGTTTGTTAGACTGCCTAGTTGAGAAATGCAAAGTAGTTGAGAGCTGAGAAATTAAGACCTTCTGTTGACAAGACAACCACTAAAAAGAACAGGAGATGGCTGCATGAGAAACAGAGAGTATCCAAGGCCAATTTGTAGTCAGCAAGGCTAAGATGAGAAGCTGAATGTGAAATATAGTCAGAGAACACTGTTTTGGTAAAGGTTTCACTGGGCCCGACAGAAAGAGCCCTCTTTCTTAATGATGTAGTGATGACCTAGTTGAAGAGTGAAGCCCTTCAAAGCAAGGCAGGAGAGGATGCTGCACACACATGCAAGGCCTTAATACCTTTTGAGAGTGAGCAAATGCTGTTGGCTTTATGGGACAGCAGAAAAATATGAGAGTAAGGAAGGTCTTGATTGTTCCTTTGCCACACATAAATAACAGCTTGCATAAAATCTTTGGCCACACACCAGGGAAAACCACATTTCCATCCTTGTCTCTTGAGAGTCCTCTTCTGAAAGACCTATCCTTTTTTAACAGTTTGGCCCACATCTCTATTAGTATAAAAATGAGAATCAGCTCACCATATCTGATTATGCTTCCCATTGAACACTCAGAGCAGGTGGTTGCAACCTGTCCTCCAACCCTTTCTTTGCCAAATTTTTCACTTATATCCTCGTTTGTCACAAAGACCAAAAAAAAAAAAAAAAGGACTGAAACAATAGAAGAAGGACTTAAACATCTTTTAGTTTTGGGAAAAGAAATAACTGAATGAGGATCTGAAGCCATGTTTAGTGGGTTAATCTGTTTTAATCCATGAAAATCAGACTCAAGCCACGCTCATTAAGAGGAATTTAATTTTGTTTTCTGTTATTTAAACAACCTAGGAAACATCTGACCTTCCTGCCAATAATTTCTCTGTACTATTTATAAGCATTTTTGAAGGTGCTGATTACAGTGCTGAATGTCAATAGGATTCTGTCTACTATTAATGTTATTACTGTTGCTGAAGAATTTTAGGCAGCAATTATGGAGCAAGACCTGACTGAGCTGCAGGACACACAGATCCAGAGTAACAGACTGGGACTGTCACAAGAGCAAGATGAGCAATATTAAGAGTTAACATGGATCTACATGTGGAAAACTGGAACAGTGTTAGTTAGTATAGCAGAGAGGAGCTGGATCACCAATGCCTTCATTGACAAGAATTTTAAAGAAGATTTGAAGCATGATAAGATCATAAACATGACAATTTGCAGATATTTATTGGGATCACTGCCCGAGAACAAGCGCCATCATGAGAAAGGTTTGATATGTTTGATAGCTGATATGAATGTAATTGATGTGTCAAGAAGAATAAGCCCTGAATAACAGTCCTGGCCATTTCTGAGAGAAAAGGTTTTAGTGACCTCAGCGAGATATGACTGATGAAGCAAAAGGGGAAGAAAAGTGAGGATATAGCTGGAAAAGTAGACCTTCAAAGTTCTAAATTGCACCTTGAGTTGCACATAAATGAAAAGGAGAAAGACAAAGGAGAACACATAAAGGCACATGAAGCTAAGGGTGCATATGCAATTTGTATTAGGAAAGACTGAAGCATGACTGTACTGTGAAGGGGAAAGCTGGAGCATCACAAGAGAAAGAAAGGAGGAAAAACATAGATACAGACTGAAGACAAAACAGGATGGCACTGAGGCAGCTGGAGATGTTTAGAGAAGAAGCATGACTCAGGAACTTCCACCTGAATTAGGGGAGTAGATGACACAGAATCCTTACAAAGACTGTAAAGCAATCCGGGAGGGGATGGGAAGGTCAAATGGTCTTTTCAGGGGGGGAGGTATATAGAGTTTTCACTGGAATAAATTGCTGAAACTTGTCCAGGGAAGTAAAGAACAAAGGTGTGGAAGGTTTTGGAACAGGATGCAAGGTGGGGAAAATGTGACTGGGATTGCAAGAATGGAATTTCAACTGGAAGAGAAAAGCTGTTTGGTCAGGAAGACTGTAGAATGGGAATAGGAGAGAAAGTATTTTGCAGCAGGAGGAGACAAGCCTGGGGAAGCAGATTTCATTGTAACTCTGCAGTGTATAGACAGTGCAAGGTGAGCACCAAAAGTGGTTCTAAGCTGCAGCTTGGAGGGGCAGACCATGCCATTAGGAAACACACTGAAGGAAACAATGGTAAAAGAGAGTGAAATTAAAATAATGCATCATTGTACAAGTTGAAAGGAACAAGAGGCAAACCAGATCCACACACAGCCTCCAAAAGAAAAAAAAAAAAAAAAAAAAAAAAAAAAAAATCTGTCCCAAACCAGAAGTCTGAGAGTGGATGAAAAATTATCTGCTGCTGCCTGTAAGAAATCATGGGGGAAAAGATCAAGCAAGAAGGCCTGTGGGTGGCTGATCTCAGTGTCTTGAGAATAAATACTTTCTTTCCATGTGTCCTCCAGGGTGGATAAATTCCACACTGCAGATGAATTCTATTAATGCAGAACAGGCATGTGCACTGATTAAATGATTTGTGTGAGGTGACACAGAAATCAGAGCTGAATGTTGATCCCAGGACCCCTGAATCCCAGGTCAGAGAGTTTGTGAGCTAAGAACTGTCTCCTGGTGGGTGCAGACCGAAGTCTGAATCCCCTGCTCTCTGCAGAGCCTCTCTTTATAGGTCTAATAATGGAAGAGCATCTTGTGAGATGCTATTCAAGAAAACCAGCAGATCATGTGTCCAAATATTTTCACTTTCTCAGTGTTCTGCAAGCAGTATGAACTCTGAAATTGTAGGAACAAAGACACACCTAGAAAAGGCTCATATTTTTATCTGCTGATAGTTGGGCAGAGAGGGAAAGCAAACTACACCCCATCACATCAGAGAGTTTAATGCTTCCCATAGCGCAGAGAAACAAAAAGTAAAAATTCACTCCTCATGAAGCATCTACCTGTGCTGACAGCTAATTTAGGCCCAATATACATGCTATGCAGAGAAAATAAATTCTCATGACATGTCAAGTCTGGAATCCAAGGAAGCCTGGCAATGATATTGACGTGATGCACTGTTTGCATACTGATTTCTGTGGTGCCACTCTTTGCTTTGAAAAAACATATTTATGCAGTTTCACTGCAAACAGAGGCACCATATCTCAAATAAATGAGAAAATCCAACCACAGTCACTAGTTTGTTAAGAGTTTATCCTATCACTAGACAGAAATTCCTTCTAGGGCTTTGGGGTTTGGATTCTGGTTTGCAAACTGAAAATTAGGGATAGCCTCTTGGTCTCCTTTCAGATTTTGGAGATTTACAATATCTCCCCATCTAATTTTATAGATTCTGTGTATCCTATAGACTCATTTCACAGACAATTTTGATCAACCAATAGCTCACTGAGCATTTAGAAACAACACAATTCACTAGTTTCTAACTTTTCATACGAATGATTTTTGAGACTTTTTATCTGCTTCTTAACTGAGTTCTTCTTTAGCCCCGTGTGTTCAGTATTTTGAGAGCTGCTTTTAATAGACCTGCTCTTGCATGCACTTCATCTGCAGAACTCCTCCTGAAGAAACCTACAGCACAATAAACAAATAAAAGAACTTCACCTCAGAGCATCTCCTCAGTGGTTTTGCGTGACTTTTACTACACCTCTTGAACCTCTTCAACACACTGTCAAACTGACTGTGCTCTCTGCTTATCTGAGATTACTTTCCACCGAAACACAGTTCATTACTTTCTTCAATGGAATTCCAAATCTGCTCTCTAATAGATTTCTAATCCTCAGCAAACCCACGCATTACGAAGCAAGCGCTGTGCTCGCCATATGGTTAACCTGATTTTCAGCGACCCTGCCACATAATTTTCATTAAGAGCACGTGATTAGGAAAATACCACACCAACGAGACTGTGATTGCCATTTCCGGCTTTCCCTTATTGTTCTGGGGAGTTCTGATTATCACACACCCTTCAGTCTCTACAGAGAACCACAATTGTTTCCCCCTCACAAATCTGCTATTACTTTCAAATACGTTCAAGAATGTCATAGACTTTGCTTCTCAAGCTCAGAGTGATGGATGCACAGCTCCCTGGACATTGCACTGCACTGACTTGTAGAATAATCAATAAATCAATAGATTTGTGATCTATTACAGCAAGGATGGCCCTATAACATGAAGCATGTTCCATACTAGCACGCTGTCAAAATAAAAATGGTGCATGTTATTTTTAACCTATTTCTGACCACCCAAAACATTCTGACCACTTGTGATCATTAATAATCTTGCACAGCTTTTCACAGCAATAGAGGACTTCATCAAAATGTCATTGGAAAATTCCTGCTTATGTAACTCTAGATCACCTAACTATATCCTTATTTCACCAACTGGGGGTTTCTAGCTCATGTCCTGTTACAAGCTGTTCTGAGATCATACTGAATATTTTTCAGTAGCAGCAACCATTAACCTTCCAAGTACAGGAATTTTGGTGCTGGAAGGAGAATAAAAATACCCACACATCAGAGGATGTGTAAAAATCAGTGATTTTAAAGTATCTGTTGCAACATGTAGTGAACCTGAAAAAAATTGTTTAGTATTCATAGCAACTAAAAATACAAACAAAGCATGTTTAGACTGACCAGATTTAGCAATGAGTTTGAGATTTTTTGGGTGGAAGATTTTACATAAAATGTTGAAGTTTCCATGTTTCGCATTATGGGGGTTTTGATGGTTTATTATGATGTGGAGATTTTTTTTTCTTTAACGAATTACTTAATATTAATTTTAGAGATACTTTCCAATACTCGGCTGTACCAGGCACCTTGGGAACGCAGCCTGCTGAAGACAGACATGCAGAAAGTTACAACTTCTCAGGTGGGTGAAGATGGTGTTCTTTTCACACTTAAATATACAGAACTTGTTGTTTTCAGTTAATATCCTGTCACCACAGCAAAACAACTCCCCCTGATGTTCTATAAAACATATAAATGGTTCTATTAAGTGGTAAGCAGTTGTAGGGAGGGTACAGGCAGCCGAGGTGTGACACAACCCCAAACAACGACACAAACACACGACGTTGTGGTGCTCGAATAAACTCCTCTCTCAGCACTTTTTGCATCATCAGCTATTTATTTCAATATTCTGCATGCCATCGGTGCTTTGGCAGCCCATTTTTTTTTTCCTTTTTAATGCTCCTTGTGTATAAACAGCACATATAAAAGTTCCGTTTTGGAACAGTCCATTAATCTTAACTTGTTAAAGTCTGGTTTGGGAAATGCATCATTTGTGTTACGACACCACCGCAGCTTGTGACAGTAAATGCCGTAAGAATTCATATCAAGGTGTTACAAGCCTTGCATTTGTATGTTTGACTGATAATTTCACAGTGGAAAAATATCTGGGTCATCACTTTCCAGAGGCACCAGTGTCTGTGTTTCTATTCCTGGTCAACATCAGAACGCATTCCAGTGCCTGCCCGAGTGGTGTTTTCCCTGCTGCCACAACCAGAGAGACAGAACTGTAAATGTTATTGTGAGACACAGCAATTTCCATGTGGGAGAAGGGCTGGTAGGTTTTAAACTACCCTCTTTCAGCTTAAAGAAGCCTTCAGTGCTTTTATTATCCCCTCTTGATTTAGCTGTTTCTGTTGAAAGGGCAGGCTCTGACCTCCTACGAGTGCTGTAAACAAGCTGCACACAGGTTTTTAAAGATGCTCCCAGTTTGGGAGCGTGCACGAAATCCATGTCAGCTGCTTGATTTACCTGTAACTTCAGTGGGTGAAAACCAGCCCCAGACTATCTGAAGTGCCTCAGTTTCAAATATTAAAGTGAGATTGAAAACTAGCAATGGCACATTTTTTTTTCTGCACCTTGGAATTGACTATTGATCTCTTTGAGTGTAGTGAAGGAGGTTCCAGCACTGAAAGCTGGTTATGGAGAAACACCTCCTTAGAGAGACAAGAATATTTCTCTGTCCCTCCTTGCTTCATTAACATTTCACTGAACTCAGCTGGGACAAGAGCCTCCAGAGCCCACTTCTCTTGGAAAAAATGTTGCCTTTCAGAACCTGACATTTCCCAGCTGGAACTGGATCTGTTTCTATGAAATTCAAAAAGCAAGTGTAGCTCATGGCTATTAAAGCGTAATTTTTTGGATGTGCATCCATCATTCATGCTGGTGACCTAATCCCTGTAAAGTCAGTGGGAGAGAAGAAAAGAAGACAATTCATGGACCCTAAAAGACCTACACATCTGCTCAGAAGTCTTCCACAATGCTCCTTGCACATGAGTTAAAATGTGAAGTATTTGCAGGAAGAATTTGACAAATAATTAAAAGTAAGGAAGAGCTGAGAAAACGGTGACCTCTTTCGCAGACAATTCATGAAGAACTGACCAGAAAAAGAAACATCCACCATTTACATAATTCATAAGTAATTACTTTTTCAGTTCTCTTTTCTGTCCCTATACTACCAGGGAGGGACATAACCACAACCATGTATTTTTTCTCTTGTTTAATGTTTTTAGCTCCTTTGTTCTTCAGAAATGTTGTCACTTTTGCAACCAGTGCAAGTAGGTATGTCTCACTGACTTCAGCTCTCTGATTTACACCAGCATGGACCTCCAGCTCTGCTTCTCTCTTTTTAATTCCTCAACTTGCATAAAGCATTAGTTGACTCACATGCACAATCCCCCTGAATTATTCACTAGGGTAGGTAAAAGTTACCTGATTAGGCTCTCTGAATCAAATTTTTGATATGACTTCTGTTACATAATTTCATTTCCAAAGTGTCACTCAGGTCCACAGCACTGGCTGCCACCTGGCCACTGAGAAGCACAAAACCTCCTAATAAATATCACTGCAAGAAACAGGACTTTTACCTAACTGTCTTGGGGGGAATTACAGACTTCTGGGAGCCTCTGAAAACAGCCTGTCCTATGAACCTGCAGTAAGAAGGAAGCCACAGACAGCAGAGGACTAGAGATTCGTGTTCATAAATTGTCAGGCCAGAAGGAGACATTACACTAAGGAGGCAAAGCCCTGCTTAGGTCAGATAACCATCCCCTGTTATTAAGCTGTCCATGTCATGAGCCCCCTCCTCAACACATTGGCCAGAAAAGCACTAAATCACCCCCATCTGCCCCATCCCTCCAGCTTTACCTTGGGTGCTATTGCTCAGGGAAGAGGATCACTGGATTAACAGGTTATTAAAACCAGGAGCTGCTTGGAGAAACTGAAATACCAAGCTGAGCTCCAGACCCTGAGTTGCAGGTGAAGACTCCTCCTTGAGCTAGGGCAGTTTTAAGATCTCTTGAAGCGACACCGCTTTTTTTTTTTTTTTTTTTTTTTTTTTTTTTTTTTTTTTTTTTTTTAATGTCAGTGTATCTCAGAGCTATTTTAAATTGGAGTCTGCCAAAACCTCCAAGGGGCCATTATGACAGAGATTACCAATGAATAAAGATTTCTGGTATGCCCCCTTTATAATACTTGCTGCAGGGTTGTTGGATGAAAATTAAGGACACTATCTCCTTAAAGCTCTCCCACATTTTCTGACTTTTCAGATAATATTTCTCCTCTCCAAATCCCTTTATCATTTTATCTCATTTCCCCTGGCTCCTTCCATCGGCCTCACCCCTGGTTCGTTCTACAATTTGCATCCTTCCCTTCTCACGCTGCCCTCAGCAGCTCCATTTCTCTCCGAAAGCCCTCTCCAGTGCTGGATTTCAGCTTTCCCTGCTATGCTGTAGGCCACTGTCAGCTTTCCTCACACTCAAGACTCATCTTTCTTCCTGCTCCCCATGTCTTTCCCCCTCCCCCAGCAAGTGCCATGAGCTGATACGAGTTTTCACATGGATTTACTTCCCTCATGAGCTTCTTCAACATATGACCTGCAGTTTTACTGTATCTCTAATTAGTTTCAACAACCTATATTTCCTCTTCCCAGACTGTGTGCACTATCAGATGCTCACTTCACCCATCAGAACTATTTGTCCTCCAATTTAGTTTTTGTTTCTTTTCTTGTGTAGTGTGTAATTCCTTCAGAATTATCAGTCTTCTTGAAACACTCCTTAAACTGTAATTTCAGTTTTCTTCAATGAATAAGTTGGTGTTGGTATAAACCTTTAATTTACCTGTACTATTCGTGTTTCAGTGGCCTCAGTTCTATTCAACAACACCATTTCCAATGAGAAGGGATATCCCAAAACATGCACTGTATTTACATTTTTCTTTAGATGCAATATCTCAGCTTGTAAAATCAAGCACGTTCTCCTCTTCCCTTTCACATCACAGAAACTTTCACTTTCATTCTCTGTCCTGTGATCTCTCTCTTTCTCACTTTTTTTATCACTGCTAGTCTGGACACAGCTGTCCTAGAAGAAAGTTGCCCCAACAGACACCAAATGAGACACAAGTCACACCAGCAAAAATGAGGAAATAATGCAGACAAATCCCTGCTTAGTTAGAAATATTTAAAAAAACCCGAAACACTAAATGACAAAAACATCCAAGGAACTCTACTTGCCCCATGTATCTTAGCTCTTCCTGAAGCTCTCTCCCAGCTGCAGTGTCAAAATACCTTAGAGAAGTTTCCCAAAGGTCAACACAACGCTGCAGTAATATTTCCTCTCCTTCCTTCAGTGGATTTATTTTGTCAATGATTGTTCTCTGCCTCAGCAAAACAGCTTCATCTCTCTTCTCTATTTAGCTCTTGTGGGGCTGAATCGTGCAGCAGCAGTCCCAGTGAAGTCGGTGGGAGTGCTGACTCTGTAAGAAGCAGATGTGTCCCACTGAATAATTATCCAGGGCTGAATGAGCTCCCAGAAGTTGTGTGTTAAGACAAGCATCCACACAGAAAGGTTGTTAACCAAAGCAGGAGTTCCACTAAAACAACCTTTCCCACTGCCTCCCTTATTGCCCTCACCGACCTCTTCAAATAAATATTTCCACTAAAAAATCCCAAACAGATAGAGATAAGATTTCAACAAAGAGAAATGGCATTATTAAAAAAGAGATTGGAGCACTAAACCTGTCCGAACTAAAAGTCAATTTGATCTTTAAACAGAGGCCAGCTGGGTTTTTTCTGCTGTAGAAACACATGCAAAAATTCCTAGTAGAAATGCACTTTCTGAAGTTTTAATAAAAGTATGCCAGAGGCCTAGGAAGGTGGAGGCCTTACTAATATTGAGGAGGATTCAGTAACCACAGGATTTAGCAGTTTAGCTACTAAAGTAGTATTTTATTCACACCTAATTGCTGCCTCATTGCTGCTTATTTTCTAGTTTATCTTCCACATTTTTCTTTCCAGGCACTGCAGATATATTCTCTGTGAAAAATAGGGGAAGAAATTGCTCTCCTGGTGAAATCAGTCAAGACTTAGTTTCTTATTTTAATAAGTATTTAAAATTTACTATCAAGTATTAAAGGCAGTCTTCAAATTTTAAAATATTCTTTCTGGTAAAAGATAGCATGAACTATGCAGAACCTGAAACAGAAAATATTTCAAAGGTACATGACATCTTAGTGATGATGATGAACTCAGTGGTAGACAAGGACACCGTTCACCTCTTCTTTTCCCTAGTTCTCTTGGGAGATGAAATCCAACAACCCGGAAGAACTCTGTGCCACTGGTGGGAGAGATGAGAATATGGAGAGAGAAGATCTAAAGTTCTGGAGGATCATTCAAGGAAAAAAATCCCTTTTGTACCTGTCTGCCCAGGACCCATTGTTTCCCAGGGCACAAGGCAGAGGTTGAACATTGGTGCACTGCACTTTTGCTCAGGGAAGAGGAACTTTATACTTTTTTCCAAGTGAGGAGGAGAAACAGGGCAAAAATTACAGTGTTCATTAAAAGACTCTCTCTGGGGCTATTTTCTGAAGGAGTCTGCTTGCAAATTAATGTCTTTGGGTCTATGACTTGACACCCTGAACCCAACCTGATCTTGTACTGCAAACCAGACATTCTTCCAACTTTCACAACTTTTGTTAAGCTGATGCAACAAATCCATGTTTTCAGAAGATCCACATGGCAAAGGAATAAAGAAATTTTTTCTTTTTACTGAACTGTTCCCTTTTAATTTCTGTCTTTCCTGCAAAGCCCATAAGACGTATGGGTCTCATCCTGCCATGGGTTCTGACTTAGCTTCAGCCATGTACATTGGATTCATTAAACCCAAATATTTAAGCCCATAGAAAACAGCTCCAGAAAGACAATGGGACATTTTTCACCATCAATTACCCTGCCTTTGTCAGCTGGCTGGCACTCTGCATTTTCACTTGGATTAAAACTTGCAGGAGCTCTTCCATTTTACCTTTTTTTTTCCAAAAACCTCCATAAAGAAGCTGAAAAAGTAAAAAGCAACCAGAGCAAATTCTGCAAGGAGACTCAAATAAGTCCCGCTAACAAACCCAAGGGTGTATTACTCCAACACTGTCAGCTACTGCAATGGAAGGGAGCAGGAGGCGGTCCTCTCCCATCACTACCAAAGTGCCCCAATGAAACTCATAGTGGGACAGGTGAGTTGTAACTGGAGCTTGGATTCAGATGAGACATGGTCGATCCTTCTCTGCCTTACCTTGGAAGCAGGGGCTGAGAGTCACAGCACCACGGCGATACAGCTCAGCACGGAAGAACGAGGCTTTGATGTCACCCTGATCAAAGTGGCATCCCAGCCACGGGAAACAGGGGAAAAGGTTGGACTCGATGATCTTGGAGGTCTTTTCCAACCTAAATGATTTTGTGTGGTTCTGTGTGGGGGGAAGGCTGGGAGGCCCTCGGGAGTGGTCGTGACTCGGATTCATTCTACGAGCTTTTTCGGGGATAATCCAGCCCTTTATATGCGAGTTACTGGGGGAGAGCTCTATAAATATGGGACATCAAAATGTCATTTGCACAGTCACTTTAAACAGATATGTCCTAGCACTCTCTCCCTTCTGTGCAGGAAAGATAATAATCTGTTAAACTTTCTCCTGGAACCATATTTTAGCATTTTAATTAGAGACCCAACACATGCACTAAACACACTCTCGCTAAAGGGCGCGCCTTAATAAAGTCAGTAGATTGTGACCCAGCAAGGTCAGAGCCTGCCAGGAATTGCCAAGGAGCCCCTGGCTGCTGGCCAGGACACCGCAAAGGGACAGGGCAGGGACGAGCCCTGCTGCACACCGCTGCTCCTCCACGGACAGCGGAGCGATGGAAATGCGATTATTGTCGCTGATGGAGGGCTGCCCTGGGCTGCTGTCGCCGCTGTCGCTGGCCATGGGTGTCCCGGGAAAGCCGAGCCTGTCCCCCTCCTTTGAGCGCTATCTCCCTCTGCTGTCCTGCCGCCGCTCTGCGCTGGGGACACGCAAGGTGACCTCTGAAGAGCGATCCAAGTACCAAACTTGGGCAAACGCCTTGAAAAATTTCTGCTTGACGCTGTTTAGTTTCACAAGGAATGCTTTAGTGTCCGGAAATGTCAGTCCGAAGCGCTGGAGGTTTCACAGTGGGAAATACATAAATAAAGAACAGCTGGGAAATGCATTTTCTCTGTACGGAGATGCCCAATCAGGTTTCCATTACTAGAAAGAAGTAATAACCAAAACAGCTTCTTCTCTGAGAGAGAAGTAACATGAATTTCTAAGCAGAAGAGATTCTCTGAAGAGAGCGGAATATGAAAAATGTTCTCAGTTTTCGGTTTTTGATGTGAGGAAAACAGGGGGCAAACATCTGACCGAGGCAGGGGTAGTCCTTGCATGTCCCTGTATGCACATGCAAGATATCAGGATTCAGAGGCACAGCTCTGAAGAGAGCCCGGGATGTGTGTGGGACTGGATAGCACCTGAAAGTTTGAATAAAAGCCCCTATTTTCATTGGCACGGATGATTTGGGCTTGGTGATCTTTATCCTTCTTTCAGATAGCATGTCCATGTTCAGCCTCTCCAACAGGCTCTGGCTCTTCCTAGTTTGCAGATCAGCAGAACTTCTGAGCCAGTCTCAGCTCTGAAAGGTAAAGTGCCAATGCACTTAGGATTTTGGTTTAATTGATATTTTTCCAATGTTTAATATGAAAATCCAGAAGTTAATTTCCTTCCATAAACCCATAATGAATATAATTTTCTTGAAGCAGTAAGGTGAGCTCACAGTGTGTTTGCAGTGTCAGTAGCTATTTTTATGTTCTCCATGAATGACCCATGACAATGCTGTTCTGCGTGATAAAGCACATATTAAATCATGGATTGCAAGCGTGATCCTAGTCTCAGTGGTTTGCTTTTCCAAACACAAGGTAACAATTTGCTGATTGAGCTGCTTTGAATTATTGCAGGCATGGTATTAAGTTCTACTGTGTTTTAACAAGGGCCAAGATTCGCTCTTATTTGGTTGTCTTTCAGCAGTCAGTGTACGCACGAGGGCACATTTTGCCTCTTTCTATTTAATGTACACATTACAGTTCAAATCCTTCCCTTAAATGTACTTAATGGGGCACACACTGAGTGATATTTTATTTACACTAGTAGTGGGAGAGGTGTTGAAATTTTCATTATTCCGGTTTTTAATAGTCTTGAAAAAAGAATGTCATGTTCCTAAGTCAGCACCATTACTTTTTTTCTATGACCTCTAAGTAGAAATTCTGGGAGAATCTTGCTCCATACAAATTAGGACAGAGACTGGAGGAGAGGTTCAGCGTCATTCTGTAGCTCTATGCAGAACCTCGTGCATCCAATTAACTAATGAAATCTAAATGGGGGTGGGGAGTAAAAATCTTTTTTTTTTCATAACATTCTCAGTTTGCAACAGGCAAGAGTGTGCCACTACCTTGTTGGAATTACAGTGTAAAGTAATAAACCAGGGTACAGCATCAGACTAGAGAGAAACCTGACCCATACACGTTAATCTGGGTGTATGGGTCCAGGAGAACAAGCAGTTTTCAAAATCCTCTGCCTTGTTATGGATCCCCATGGCTCCTTGGCAGAAATCCAGACCCATGCATTAGCCATCTCAGAACAGCTTCCTCAGGTTTCTAGTGCCCAAATAACCTGATAATATTGTGCTCTTTCTGGCACTAAAAAGCCTTCTCTAAAATTATATGTCTTTTAATTCAGGTATTGGTTAACTGGTTTAGCAATTCTACTTTTACCCCAGCTTGTACACAGTTCCAGAAAACTATAAACCAAGAACAGAAGGGCAGCAATTACACTGTGTCCCTGATATACACGGACCCAACAACCACACACTCCCAAATTAGTATACTAATGATGTTACTGCTTTAATTAACCATGCTACTGTGCCTGTACTGGACTCTTTCCCAAGAACTGTTCAGGTTACTGCATAAGGCAAGGACACTGATTTCCCTTTAATGCTTTTTTTTTTTTTCCCCCTTTATTGACAGGACTGCCAAGTTCACAGAAGAATCAATAGCCAAGGATATTCACATAGGATAAGATTTACAAAGCATGTTTCACAGACAGTAACAACTGGGACCTCGGAGCACTTACTGGAACCAACAAAATGACAACTGATATGTCCTCCAGTGAATCTATGTTAAGACGTTCTGTCTGCAGTAATTAAAAACTAGGTAATGTCACCTGTGTGAAAAGCCCACCATAAAATCAGCTCCACTTAGGAGTGTAACTTGACATGTTGACTTTTTCCATCAGCAGCTCTGTCCTCTAAGCCAGCCCCTGGCCCTGCTATGCTGAGTAGCACCTTCCTTAACTCGTATCAGCTAAAGTAAAACACTCTTGTGATCCCTCTTATTTTTTCTACCATCCCTTTCCTTCAGTATTGTGTGTCTGATGGTCTGGTAACTCATTAATTACACCTGAGCAAATTGCTCCTCAGTGAGAACACAAATTGGTTTTTTCACACAGTTCTTTTTGTCATACATAGATTTTGGAGTAATATCTCTCATTCAATTTTTTGAGCTTATTTAAGCAAAGTTATCTTGTGCCAGTAAAATACCCAAGTTTTCTGTTGTGTACTTTTAGCTGTGCAAAATCTAGATATCACTAAGCACAAGGATTCCCTGGGTATTCATACTGTGCAGGAAAAATTAAATTGATTCTACTTCTTCCTATACTCTAGAAACACCTAAACTTCTACCAAAATCAGAACACACACACACACACACAGAGACACACACACAGAGCCTGAAAGAAGTCTTTTCCACGTTTTTTCATACACATATTTGTACTGACTTCATGCAGCAACTTTTATGCAGAGAAATAATGAAGGAAAAGAAAGGAACTAACCTTACCATAGGTTATTGCATGTAGGAAGTATTATAAATATTATTAATTGCTTGGCTCTCTTCCTTCTCTGTCATATTTCCCTCAGGTCTCTGTTCCATGCTCAAGGCCATTAGTTGATGGGGGAGGTATAAAGTCATAACAGGCTGATGTAAATTTCCTGTGAGGTGCCTTATATATCACAGATTCCACGAGGGAGATGAAACAGCAATTTTGTTCCTGCTCATAAGCAAGGGTGGAAGCAATGTTTCTTGTGAAGAGAACTGAACTCATGCCTATTCTCTAATTGAAGCTGATATAGTATATTATTCTTCAGGCAAATCTTTGATAATGCTTATTGCCCTTTGCAGGTAGATCTTTGATAACATTTATTGCCTTTTCCAAGACCCCTTCTGTAAGGAGGGGTTGTAATTCTGAGGAGGAAATGAACAACTCCAAAACTGAGGGAGATAAAGAAGATGTCTGTGTCAAGAGTCTTAGACATGGCCCATCAGCTGAATTTTATGTTTCTGCTAAATTAAAATCAGAAACTCATTGTAGAAAATGAAACAAGAGAGTAGTTCAGGCAGTCACTTTTTAAGATCACCATCAGCCTCTGAGCAGTTGAGAAGCCTTTTCTCTCTCTACTACAGATACCTGGGTTGTGGCTTGAAAAGATGCAGATCTGCTACTTACTCTGACGGGGCTGGTGTCAGGGCTTTCCTGAGCATGTCAAGAAAACCACCTGTTGACCTTAAAAAGCTTAATTAAGCTGGACAAATGATGACAAAAACCTAGGGAGAATACTAATTTCACAAATACTATAATGGGTCCACCCAGGGAAATAATATCACACTTAGGTGTGCATGTTCCACGTCCAGTATATATTTCATCTCCACGTACTGCCTTTAGAAATCACCTATTATTTAACACGCCAGATGACCTTTCAATAAAACACCAAGGAAGTGACATTTTAAAATATTTCTAACTTAACCACAGTCCCTAGCTTTTGCCCAGCAGCACGTTTGTGCAGTTCAGCTGGTAACCTGATTTTTTCCTCCCCAGAAACTTCACCATCCACATGAGAAACCAAACAGAACGTGTGCAGACGCCGGTTTATGCAGTTCTGCTGTGGACAAGGGAGGCACAGTGCTTCTTTACATCCTCCAAGGTTCTATTCCAGAAAGGATTTAGGCTTTAGTTCCCTTGCAACTGTCGCAGTTATGATTCCAGATGAGCCAGTTCAATTAAATAAACTGGAAAGGGTAAAGGACACTGCTTTTCCTTCACCTGTCTTCAAAACTGAGTGTTAAACACCACTTTTGCTACATCAAGAAGTCCTGTTACAATCATATAGCGCAGCTCAAGAGGAAAAGAATTTGCTGAAATCCAGCTCTTGTGCAGATGTGGACAAGAAGCTGCATTTACACACAGGCTTTGATCACTGCATTTTAATCAGTAAGGCAGCAATATCTTTGCTCTGCTCAAGTTATCTTGCTTCTGATGGGAAGGATTGTTACCTATTCAACATATATAGAGATAATCACAGTATTTTGCCATCAAAATCAGTGGCAACACTTTATGAGCAGAGTAAAACTAAGGACGAGAGTGGGTGTCAAAATCTAAGTGGGTAGTATCAGCTGAAAAGTAGGAGGGAAAGGAACCACACAGTCATTTAAAATAGAGAGAGCATCAGGGATTGATGAGGAATGAGTTGAAGAGCCAGGAAAGTGTCTCTAGCAGAAGTTGGCAAAGCTGATAATTGAAGTCAAGAAAATAAAATATAGATGTATGTTTCCTGGAGAATGGGTTTCCCAGAATTTTGTGTGCTATTGATTTTTTTCGTTCACTTAAGTGACATATTTGGTTTTCAAAACTGCTTTCGCTGAGACTCTGTAGTGGTAAAACCAGAACTGGCTTAAAAAAAAAAAAAAAATGGAGCACTGATGCATTCAAATACAACAGCAAAATGGACCTGCACAGTCAGAAACTGGCAATGTTGTAGATATTCTTAAAATTTCAAGGGTCAGGCTATGCCAACACATTTAATCCTATTAATTTCAGTAGAAGTCTTCACTGATAAAGATACTAATCAGTAAAAGAATGGAGAACAGCAACCAGCCCTTAAAGGGAATGGCATCCCTTTCCTTCTATCCTTCTGGGTCTGTTGCAGGGTCATTGCAACAGTTCTAACACATTTATCCTTCTCAGTATATAACATTTTTTAAATTACTTTACCTTCTATTATCGAGGTCTTAACCCTATATATTTGGAATCTCAAAATTTATCTTTCATGCTAAACATGTTTTGCTGTCTGATGCTGAATCGTAGAGGACTATTGTATCTCTGTCTTGAAGACATACTTTCAAAATGCTGATAATACTGTATGATAAGACTGTCATATTTAATTACCAGGCTAGCAGTTATGAGGACATTGGTATCTGATTCCCTTAGGTCTACAAATATATGACCATAACGTTGCAAACAGCTGTCCATCAACAGCTCTGCTTATCAACATCGATATGGAAGGGTTTAAATGTCTTCTCCCAGTGCTTCTGAGCTAATATTCTCTGCTGCATTTTCTGCAGCACATGAAGCTGGTCTATCTGCCAATCCATGCACTAATCTCAGCGAGACCAGAAGGGAAAAAAGCCAACAAAACTTACTGTACTGTCTTTAGAAAGATAGTGAAGGTCACACTAATCAATCTCAGAAATGACACCACAAGAAAGTTCCCATTTTACCTGAGCCCATATTAATTCCTCCCTATCAGAACCCTGATGTGCTGCTTCACAAAGTAAGTTTGATCACTGTTTGTAGGACAGTACTTGCAGCTCTTCTATAATCAGATGCTCAAATTTCCCCCTAGTTTATTCAGTGCCCGTACTCATTCATCCCATTCCATACAAAATGCTGCATGCCTTGCAGTGTCACACAGCATCATCTATTTCAGTCACATTGCTAACAACATTTTCTCCGGTTTTGGAAGCCCTGTAAGTCAAAGTCATGCAGGAATACGATCCTGTTGGTGTATAGCAGCCAGGCAGCCCACAGCTCCTCATACTTTTAGTAAAATAGTTACTCAGGACACTAACAAGATCAATTCCTTTAAGCATGCATTTAAAAAACTGTTATATTTTTACAGCTAGCTCTTAGCTGGTGTGAATTAGCCAAGATTGATTGACTTTGTGTTAATTCAACCCTTACTGGCCTTAATAGAATGATGCTAACTGGAGACTGACCCTGAGCAGCTTATCCTCTGGAAGCCACAGAACCACAATAGAAAAAGGACAGCACTCAGAAAGACTTAAAGTTTAAAAAAACAAAGGCACAGCAGTGTGTTACTGAGTGGAAAGAGGACTGCTCAGTGGGATGGCAATAACAGAATTCACCTGTTAGGCTGCAGCAGAGCTCACATAAGAAACAGAGCTGTACACCAGAGCAAGGCTTTCATTTAAAGACCTGCTTAGGTTCAAGTGAATCCAACCACCAGGCACCAAGCCCATGAGAATCAGGATCCATGATTTTTTGCTGGTTTTAGACCTCCAGATTTGCCTCTTATGTCAACTTTTCATTATTCGATCAATAAAATTTAGCTCATGTTAGTTACCGTGAGAAACAGCCTTCCCTTTGGGTTCTTTGAGACATTGTCCCCTGTGGGTGTAACACAACTTCCACCACTCTTATAGTTGCTTACAAAACTCTTCCCCATTTTCAGCATTTTTAGTGCGTTTTGAAATCTATTTCTGTAATAACACCGAAGTCCTGGCTCGGCAATTCATGAAGAGCTTCCTTAAAATTCAGATAAATTATGAGCTGTCAGTGTCAATCTTGAGTGTAATCTTATCAAAAAACTTGAGGTTAATTAGGAAGGATCTCATCCTTCTAAATCCATATAAGCTTAACATAATAATTGAGAGTTGAGATCAATTACTCATGGTATGTCAAGGGTATGAACTTATATGGTAATGATTGAGTGCTTGCCCTGAATGCTCAAGAGTCAAGGTCAGAAAGCACACCAAATGCACATTTAAAATTTCTTGAAGTCACAAGTGGTGGGGAAAGGAAAGGGATGAAAATCTTATATGTACATAGCCAGGGTGCATACTGATGTGAAACCCTGAGGCCAAATTCAAAAAACATTGAAAGAGTAAATACAGGCAGAGGCTGGAAATAACTGCATCTGAAAATGGGATTGGCAATAGTTTGGAAGCATTTTCATGGAGCAATCCAGAAGCTCCATTTCACGAACACACATCTAGTTTTCTCAGTGGGTTAACAACTTTAACTAAAGTAAAAGTAAGGCCCTCTGTCCCATGCAGTGCATGAGACATTCATTGTGTCACAGAGTCACATTGTGTCACCTTAATGTGACTCTGACAGTCCCTTGCAAGAACAATCTTCATAACATTCTCCAGTCCTCTGGAAACACACTGCCACTCCTACTTTAATCACTTCAAGACAAGGAGAAAACAAGAGTCCTAGAGTTGCTCGCCATGGGAGGCAACATTGAAAAATCCTGAAAGAAGATTGGCCTTGTTTCTTTTTCTTTTTCTTTTTTTTCTCCCTTTCTTTACAAAACACTCTTAGCTGAAAAAATATTGCTGCCAGTACTACTGAAGGAGCTGCCTCCCAAGTGAAGCACTGAAACAGAGAGTGGACTGGAAATGCACGAACGCATCTCTCTCATTGCACTAGAAGTCCAGAATAAATTCTTCTAGAAGAGGATGCAAAATTACAGCAAATCCCTGACAGCCTTGGATATGGCACTAGATTGTGACTGTGTAAAGCAGGCTCTGTAGGCCAGCTCTGTGTGTCAGAGGAGGTATGGATCTCCCCACAGATACAAGGCAGAGTACTGAGAAAGATTAAAATCAGAGCCGAGCAAGCCAGCTCAGTTACCAAGAGCAATATCAATGTGTTAGCACAGCATTCCACTGGGCAGGTTTGCACAGTTGGCAAATCCCCGTTCTGCAGAGCTCTGCCAGGCAGGGCTGGGCATTCCTGCTGCCAGACTGGGCATTCCTGCTGCCGGGCTGGGCATTCCTGGTGCTGGGCTGGGCATTCCTGCTGCCGGGCTGGGCACTCCTGGTGCCAGGCTCGCCCAGGGAGGTGCCCCATCCCTCCAAGGTGGCTGTGCAGGGCTGGCATAGGTTTTAAAGAGTGTGAAGCTTCAGTTCTGCAGCACGTGGGTACCGTATGACAACATGAGTATATGTGAGCATTTCAAACATTTTTGCAATCATACCCAACCCTTCTGCACGAGGGAGAATGGGAGGCAGGGCTTCTCTCTCAGTATGCTGACAAAACCTGTGCCACTGAGGCCACCACCCTGGAGAGTGTCACAGCTACAGCCAATGCAGCAGCTCTTATTACGTGTAGGCTACTACAGCTACAGCGTTTTGTAAGCTAAGCTGACTTCCACAATGCACAGGAGCCCAGGACTCCAGAATTCTGACTTTCATTCCAGCAGTGCTGATGCGACTCCTGGTTCCGCGTTCCCACACGTGGCAGAGGTTTACCTTTGTATTTGCCGTCAGCCAGGAACGCACAGTGGTGGCACAGCTGGTGCCATGTAATTTGTCAGGCACAGTAACTCCATCATGTGTTTGCACTGTGGGGAGCGTGGAGAACAAAGGAAAACTGCGGTGGAAGGAAAGTGGTACAAGCTTGAGAACAGGAATCAGGGGTGAACGAGGAAAGGTAAGAAAAGAAGAACACCATGGCAGAAAAGTGATGGAGGTAAGAGATGAAAACTTCTGGCAAGTACATATGAGCCCACTCTGAAGCAATATCCAAGGAGCTCTCCATCACTAGAGTTATGCTTTCTGTTTCTTTTTGCCCTACAAATTCAATCATGGCATTCGATTCCTGTCTTCATTTCCAAATCCATTACTTCAAACCATATAAACGCTTAAATACTTACAACAATGCAAACTCAGATGAGGCAAAGCTCTAAAAGCCTTTTTGGAAATTCAGACAATAAATTTATCAGGCTGCTGTGTGAAGGCCTTTTTGTGAGTCTATATCCTGCTGGTATCATTACAAATCCTTAGTCTCTAGCTTGGCTCGCTGAAGATCTCAAGCAGGTATTTATTGATACACTACCCAGAGACCCAGATTACTCTGCAGAGTAACTGAATTTCCTGAGCAGTCAGCTACCACATATAACATCGTTATGCATATCCTTTGCAATTAGGCTGAATCTTTAGTGATCACCTGTGGCTCAGTGTCCTTTTTGTCAGCTCCTCAAAGTCAGAAGGTGTATTTTTGTCATGTACTAACTCCACAGTTGCCAGCCTGCAGCTCGATAAGTTATTTAAAGCCTGCAAAATGGGTTTTGAATGCTATCCCATGCTAATGCTTGATAACTACAGTTGTCATGACTACTCAGCCCCTATGTGGGGGCTGTGTTGGGCAGCTATGGTGATGATTCCCTGGCATTTTCCCTAAACAAAGTCCCTTCCTCAAAGGCTTCTCCGATGGTCTTTGGCAGATGAGGCACAGAGGCAGTCTGGCCATGCAGTGGGGGAGACATTGCAATGCCAACCAAAGCTGACCCCTGTGCCCTCCTGTGAGGCTCCTGTGGCACTGGCGTGGGGCTAAGGGACACTTTCCTGGTGGCAGCACAATGCAAAGACACAGAGAGCCACAATGCCATCACCAGCTGCTCCAGCCAGTCCCACGTGCCGTGTTCAGCACACAGACTGCTGGAACCAGAGGGGAGTCACAGCACTTCTCTGCAAACTTGCCATTCACTCTAGAGGAATGTGCCACTATGTGTGAGTCAAGTTAGAAGCCTGCAGTGTGAGGCTTGCCTTGTAAAGATAGAGCTCTTCTTATTCCCTTAAATAAGGTCAGGTATAAAATGGTCACAACCTTTCCACACGTTCATTCCCCAGCTTTTATCCCCATCATTTCAGAAACTGAGCCACGTAACTCACCCCGCAAATCCTTTCTGGCTTCCAGAGACAAAGCGCAGTAAAAATAACCTAGAGCCTTAAGTTCAAGATGAATATTTTGATGCTGGAAGTAACAGCAGAACTGTGCTCCATTTTGTTGCCCCTAGAGAGGGTTTTGACACTAACTTAATAGTGGTTGACTCACAAATCAAAGACTGTCTTTGAGAAAACTTTCTGCGAGGTTGATAGACAGCTAGCATACTCTAAGGCATTTTCTTCTGCATTACTTGGCAGGAAGCCTGAGACAATTTGAACAACACAGTGCAGAACGTGCCCAGCTCAGCCAAAACTCATTAAGGGCCTTGTCTTCTCTTGTGCGCTTTGTGAAGCACATTACTGCACCCCTGATGGGCAGCAGTTATGCTAAGATTAAAGATCACCAAATACCTTTAATGTACCAGTCAAATTGCATTTCTCAACTGTGTATACATTGGTAAGTGTTCTGCTGCTTTACCAGATGAAGGATGAAGATGTAATGGCTGCTCTCCAGCTACTGAGCTTGGTTAAGGAATTGCTCGGAAAGAGGTTTCATGGGATGATAATCTCAGCAAAATGTGAGACAGTTGCTGAAAGATGCTCAAGTTCATGACTGCATTAACTCTGGTTGCTATTGAAAGACTCCTCCCTGGTGAACAATGTAAGGCACATGCATCTTTGATCACTTTGAAATATATTTTTAACGAGTTGCTCTGGATTTTGCCCTGGGAGTCTCACTGATTTGTGAGGCAATCACTTTATTTAAAACTCCATTCACAGCGAGCATGAGAGCATGCCTGACTCACAGTGTTACAGACTGAAGGGAGAATGCACTGCTGCATTTCTGCTAAACTTGGTGTTAGAAATACCCTCTTTCCTCCTTCATGTACTCTCCCTTCTCTCCTTTTCAGTTGGTGGGGGTGTTCAGCCAGTGTGATATTTGCTGTCTGGTTTCCTTGGTTTAACATTGCCAAACAACAACCGCCACCACCCTACTTTCAGATGTTTACAGAAGTAAACTTCCCTATGGCAGCCAGCTCATGACAGAGGCCTTCAGCAGAAACAGCCTTCTTGATAAAGGGTAGATGCCAGATCTTGGCAGGATAACTTGATCTCTTTCTAGCTGCAAGAAATAAAGGAAAAAACACTTCCTGAACTGAAAGTTTATGATACCTTCCTCCATTTGACTTATATGGATATAAAACCTAAAGGTGGTGAACGCTCAGCTCGGCATATATAAGTAGGGATAATAGGTCACAATACGGAGTTAAGAATGAGATTAATTTCAGAAACAGAGGTGGATGGGTTTGCTTATGTAAACTCTGTGCCGGCTCTGTGCCACTGGACAAAAGAGCAGATGAGCTGAAGGAGTGCAGCAGAATGGATAGATTCTGCCGAAGGGACATGCTCTACCATTCTTACTTTTCCTATTTTCACTACTTCAAATTTCCTTTCCCCCTGCCCTCCCATCTACAGCTCAGCTGGGGCAAGAAGAAACTACAGGAACTATCACCTTGATAACTCCAAATTCCTGGTTTTTGTTAGAAAAAGAACATAGGCCTGGTCCTTCAGTCATGATTCTATACTGATTAACACTGATCATAGCATTCCATAAGCACCATTGACACACAATGGTGCTGCTAGTGGTAAATAAGGAGAATAATTCAATGAGTGCTCAAATACTATGAAAATGACAGATGAAAGCAGCCTCTGCTTGAGGTAGCAGAGGAAATAATTTTGCCTTGACTGGCTAAATCATGAAACAGAGATATGAAAAACAGCTACAAGACATCTAAAGAAAAACTTGCCAAGTGGACAAGATTCAAGACAAGTCAAGGGTATGTACAACATGAAAAGGATTGTGGCCAAATATGGGTAGCTCAAGAAGAGCCAGAAACTATGACAGAGATTTTTAAGAACAGATTTGACAAGGATCTTCAATGCACACCGCCTTCATCAGTAGCTGATAAGAGTCCTGCTAAAGCCAAGTAGTGACAGGCTTTCTTCACCGTGCAATCCAAAGGCACCTCACTCCCAGCGGAAGGAGGCTGAGACAAAGTGCCCACAGACCTTATCAGGTTAACCAAGCAGTTCCAAAATGAGTCAGGTTTGGAGGAAAGTCAGCTAGAGAAGATTCTGTTACTAACATTGTTCTAAATTAACCAGACTAGGAAAGGAAGAGAGGAAAGGAAAGCATCATTGTTTAAATTATACAAGCATTTAGCAGGGCTTTAGACTTAAGAGACTTTCCCTGCATTAGAGTAATCAATTAACAACAGAAGGTAAAAAGAATTAGTTGGGATTAGTAGCTGCACTCACCAGTCAGTTTGGAGCTGTGCACGAAAGCAACAACAGAGATGCAGTTTAGAAATTGCACACAAGATGGCATGAGGATGCTCCACCAGAATTAACTGCGTGCTTGGTCCACCAACCCCAGTGCCCTCACATGACTCTTCTGCTGGAAACACACGAGGACAGGAGCTTAAAGAATAAGCTGTTTACTCAGAGCTGTACCCTGGTTAACAAACATACATACAGTAACATCCTGAAACTACTTTGACCTTTAACCAAGATGCTCTGTTGTGTTTGAGAGATCCAAGCTCATCTTTTGCAAGCACAGCTAACCCCAGCTTGTGTTTTGTCTATAGGTTATAGGAAGGTCTTGCTGAACACAGAACCATGGGATATGTTGGGCCAAGTCTTGGATGTGAAAACCCTTAATTTTTATATTGCGCAAATTTTAATGGTGTCATGAAATAATTTTGTGAATTAAGTAGAGCAAATAGAAATAATTGACTCCTACAAGAGGATTAAACTTGGAAAATAAAATGATGAGCATCTGAAAACATAAGTGAGTTTGCTGGAACAAGGAAGAATGCATAAAAAGAGTCAGCTTTGAGTACAGATAGAGTTTCCAGACAAAGCCTATTGCAGTGCTTCTGCTCTCCTCATGCAAGGACTGCAGACTCACACACAGCAGCTGTGGCAGGAAGGCACTTCTGCAGATCATCCAGTCCAGCGCAAAGGAGAATCACCTACAGTGTGTTGCTCAGGGCTGTATCCCTGTAAGGCTGAGAAAAATCTCCAAAGCTTCTCTGGGAAGCCTCTTCCAGTGTCTGACCATCCTCACAGTGGAGCAGTAGTTTTCTCATGTTCAGTGGAATATTCTCTATTTCAGTTTGTGCCCATTGCCTCTCATGCTGTCACACGGCACCACTGAGAAGGGTCTGGCTCTCTCTTCTTCCCTCCCTCTGCCCCCACCATGTATTGATACACATTGATCAGACCCTTCTGAGCCTTAGAAAGCATCTCTGAGCCTGCCCTGTTCCAGGCTGAGCAGTCCCAAATCTTTCCTCCCATCCTCACATGCTCCAGGGGAATTGCTGCAGCCTGAGTGGTTTCTTGTACTGGGGAGCCCAGCACCAGACCCAGCACTCCACATGTGTCCCACCAGGACTGAGCAGAGGCAAAACAAAGGCTGTTGCCCTTCTCTGCTGAAAGGATGCATTGCTGGCTCATGGTCAGCCTGGTGTCCACAGGGGTCAAGGCCCTTCTCAGCAGAGCTGGTTTCCATCTGTTTGGCCTGCAGCCTGCCTGGGGTTGTTCCTCTCCAGGTGCAGGACTTTGTTGCACTTCATGAAATTCCTGTTGGCCCATCCCTCTGGATGGCAGCACAACCTCCTAGACTACGAACTTCTCCTCACAGTTTGTGTCACCCACAAACTTGGTGGGGGAGCACTCTGCCCCACGAATCCAGGTCGTTGTGAAGATGTTAAATGGTGTTGGACACAGGACTGACCACTGGAATACACCACTGAGGACTGGCCTCCAGCTGGACTATGCACCACTGATGACACAAAAGAAGAATGCACCAGTGAACAAGGATGGGCATTACAGTCAGCATTGGAAAGTTGCTGATATTTAGGATGCAATTCTGAAAGACACTTGGTTTTTCCAGTCATTGTTCCTGCAAAGGACCTGAATGTAATGCCCTCAAATATCACTTAAATCAGATGCATTAAAGGTAAACAACAATGTCAGAATTTGTAGAAAAAAGAAAGACACAAATGGATTGTGTGAAAAACACTGTGTACAAGCACGTGGGCATGTGTCTTTTATCTCAGAAAATGCTAAGCTTTCAAGAGGAACAAGTACGTCCTCTGTAGTTTTAGGCAGTAATAAATTTCTTGGTTATTCACCAGGTAGCCGTTTTCCTCCAAAACGATTATCACTATAGTCAGATTAAATGGCAAGACTTGGAGACCTCAGGAAACATATGGACTTTATAATCAGAGCAAAAACATGAAGTGACTTATTCACATTTAATTCCCGGTAAGGGTTATAAATTTAATAGAAAAAAATAAGGTTATTAACTACAGCAACATAATTTTCCATGTGCATCAGTGAACTGTGTAAAACATCTGAAGGGAAACTTTTTACAGAGGAGATTGCAGGGTAGGTACATGGAGAAATTCTGTGCTGTCCTTGCCTACCTATCCTTTAATCAGCTCTGCCTCACATCACTAAAAAATAAAATAGAAGTGTGGTTATTTAATTACTTTGGTAATATTTGTAATTGGAGATAAACAAAAGGAAAATTGGTAGGAAGATATGTGCACCGGAAGAGTGAAGAAAGGAAGGATGAGAATGAAACCATGAGGCAAAAGCACCTTAATCTACACCAATTTTTTTCACTGCCCATAGCAACATAAGAGCATCCTGCACTTAAAATGTGGTTTTATGAAATTTGGACATCCATGACATTTGGACATCAGTAACAAGGCCAGTTTATAGAGCTGCCACTCCCTCCAACCCTTTCCACCAGCTCTGTTCTCATTTCCAGTCCCTATCTATTCCTAAGATGTGCTGATACATGGGCACATTTTGATCACCTTTCTGACCCAGGACAGAGCTGGGCACTTCTCTTGGTCCTGAGGCGCTTCACATCACTCCCAGCTGTCCTGAGGGGTCAGTAATTAGGCAGAGCCAGGGAAAGGCAGGGACTTGTTGAGCTCAGACTATGTCTGTGAAGCTTCACTGCGAGCCTCAACAGGACAATGCTGGTCACAAAAGTCTGTACAACAAAGGACTTCCAGCTAACAGGTGTCAGCTGAGATTTAAGAGGCAACTGAAATAAGATTCAACCTAAAACCTGAACCTTGCAGATGTCAGCAGTAGACTCTTAGCCACACTGAAGCAGGAAATAGTAATGAAAACATCCAGGGACTTAGGCATCCTGCCCTGCTTCCTTTCAGGAATGCTCCACACTCCGACTTGTTCTGCCAGGAAGAGTAGGAATTAGTCCTTTTTTGTCTTTCCCTCGGTTACTTTGACTGGAATACATCTCTGTGGTGTGGGAAAGCCCTGCTCAAATCTTGTCTCTGCCTGGAGCAGGGATTGTGACCTTGATGATCTCGATGACGATGACATCACCACTGACCTTCACTTATTTTTAGACAGATTGTTGTCAGTCTCACTCGTCCATTTTGTACAGAATACTCAGAGATTTCCTGAGCCAAGGACAGGGTTAGGTTAACACAGTCACTGGTAGCTCTGGATACTGATCCCTGCCCAGTGTTTGACTCAGACAGGAAAGTCCCTCTGTAAGCCAATCCTGACCTGACACAGGCTAGTATTAACTGCTTCTCTAGCTTGAAGCAGATGTTTTGGTACCAACCACAAACTCCTACTCTGTGAAGATTTCCCGGCTTGGGAGTACCATTGACGAATCTGTTAATCTGTACTTTGATTTCATACGTAGCTGAAGATTAGACATTACCCAATTATTAGATTGAGAAAGGTAGCAATCCAAAACTTAGAGAAATTTCTGTATCATACCCGTACCATCAAAACAGAATGACAAGCCAGAACTGGAACAAACTTTCCTTCAGAGTCACACACAGGATTTGAATAAAGCTGTACTTTAGTGCTTACCAAAAAGTGATGCAAATAAGTGGGACCTACTCCATTTTTGTTGGTAAAAAAGTTATCAGTTGTAGTTGGTAGGAGTTCAAGAACACTTGTCTGGAGTCAGAGTTACCTACCTAGATGTACAATTGCTCTTGAACTTGAACTGGCAGGGCTCTGATTACAGTTCATAGTGTCTGACCACATATTTGAGCCCAGACAAAGTACAATGCAATTGGCTAAAGATACAGGTAATCAGCACCACAGAAACACTAGGGGAAAAAAGTTATATGGGAAGAGTCATACCTTAGAGCCAGCTCCCAGAAACCACTAGCCTCCAAGGCTGCTCCTGAGGGAGGATGATTTATGAAACTCAGGCTTTAGGACAAAGGTATTATGGTAGGTTGTTGCCCCTTCTGTAGCACTGGAGTTTCATTTTTCTTCTAGTTATCCCAGTAATTTCCAAACTTTCAGCTGAACTTGATTCAATTAGTCCTCCGTCTCTAGCACAGAGGTCCCCTCTCTTCCCACACCCTTTGCAGTCACTTAAGTACAAACTCAGGAGTCTCCCATTGCTCCCCAACAAGAACAAAGGACACTGTGTCTATCCCTCATTTGCAATCTCTGTTTCGGTTCTTCCTTTCCAGCAGCTGTCAACACTCCTGAAGTCTAAAGAGTCAGATCTTTTGCTAATACGCAGAAGTCAGTAGAAGTTCAAAGGAAATTCCTACCTATTCCTCTTTATTCCTACATACTCCTCTTTACGACTTCTCTGCCTGGGGAACTTGGTAAAATATAAGCATTTTTCTGATTGTCTTCCTGGTGCTCTTTCCTAAACATCTGTCTTCTCTCCTGCTGTCTCCACCAAAGCTGCTCCTTAAGTCCTCCTTTATTTTGCTGTCCTCCTCTGAAGAGCCTTTGAAGGTCTTTCTTACTCATCTTTGCTTCTGACTCTTGCTCCCTTTCTCTCTGGAAGGAGGGAGTACAATTCCCGTGGCTGGAACTCTGTTTCACCCACGGCAGACTTCCCTTTGGAGCCGTGCCAGTGTCAGATCTTCCACCTGCTGAGCACTGGAGCCACACACCTCAATTCCCAGGGACTGCTCGCCATCTTTTCAGGGCTGTCTTTTAAAGAGGCCACAACATGGAATTTCTGCCCTAGATCCTAAAGGATCTAAAGGAAATCCCATTAAGGGACACGGCTGGCAACTTAGGCAGAGTCTACTCATTTGAATTAGTCACCTAGACTCAGTTAAATTTAATGGAGCGGAAAAAAAGTGGTTCAGCAGCAATTCATTTCATCCAGAAATAGGTATCTGAATATGATCAGGTGATTTGAACTCTAAAAGCTCTTATTTACAACTCAAAAAGGCACTGTACAGTGCCTAGCTTAGATGAATACCTCAATACTGCAGAGGAATGAAAGGAATGGCAAAGTGACCTGAAGAGAAGTTCTACCTCTGTCATCAGTGTTTTGTCTCTTAGACGAGTGATCTTATTTCAATACTCTTTCCTCATTCAGCTCTGCATATCAGAGCAGAGATGGCAGAAACATTTAAAATATCTTAATTGCTCGATGAGGATAGGGACACATGTTTTTTAATTTTTTTGGCCCTTTTTTCAAGTGACTCTGTGCGCTACCATACATGAAGCACTGGTTGAGTACTGTAAACACACTCCCTGCTTTATTTTATGTCTTTATAACAATCTTTATTCACCAGCAGATGCTATTTCATGTGAGGCTTCCAGATATCCATTTGTCCCCCGTGCATTTCTAAAGCACACAAGTCAAACGCTGAGCGCTCCCACCAGTGTGGATACGCAAGGTCATGGCTAAGATGTACTATTGTTACTTTTAAGCAAACACATTTAGATATAAACATGGATTACAAGGCATCTATGCAAAAATGGCTGTTTTAAGTCTTGATGCTTTGCAAATGTAAGATTTTTGCAGTGCAGATGTAACTCGGCTCCCAAAGCCAGTGGAAGTTTCACCAAACACTTCTTGAATAATCAGAATTCTGACAAACATGACCTTTGGGAGAGTACAGAAAGAACCAGGTTTGTTTAGCCTAAGAACTGAGGACTAAGAAGTGACATGATAACAGCTTTCTATTATGTCAAAAGTTGCTGTGAAAAAGGAGGGAAATAAACTGTTCTTCTTATCTGTTTTGGAGAGCACAAAAATAATGAGCTTAAATTGCACCAAGGAAATGTCAGCTTCCAGGAAAAGCTTTTTTTTCCAAGTCTAAAGGCACATTGCCTGGGTGGGCTACTAAGTCCTCATGCTGGCAGTTTTTAAGAACAGACCTGACAGAGCACCTCTCAGGAGCTTTAAGTAGGACTGATCCAGTCTCAGGGAATGGGACACAGGACACAGGGAATGACCCTTCAAGATCCTTTCCAGCTCTGTTTTTTATCAGTTCATGAATCACTGAGAAGCAGCATTAAGTAACATGTGATTATCTTCTTGGGAAATCTTACTATACCACTTATTCATATATCAACACTATTGTGTTTCATTAATTAGCACATTTCATCAGACAAGTACAAACCTGACTGCAATACAAAACAAAGCCAGTTGCCACAAAGGAGTCACCTGTTTGACGTCACAAAGGAGTCACCTGTTTGATGAACACGCAGCAATCCATGTCCATGGGGCTCAGCAACTCTCAGCCCACTTTTCTGCCTGCTGGGGATGCTCAGAGAGCACAAGTCTGTTACATAAGAGATGCTGTCCCCAAGAAGATATGTAATTCTTAAATACTGTTATGAGACCCACTCCTATAAAATCTTCATGATGCCCCTCCTACTTCTTTATGATCTCCAAATATCCATTTTAATTTCCGTAGCAGATTTCCCTCAAATGGAAGGCAAATACATCACACAAACCAGACTACTTACACTCATATTAATATTAGTTTGTAGTGTTCTCTGTTTCCCAGACTTCTTTGGCTTTGCAATGAGGAATTTGAAGAATAAAATAAAAACTCTCAATGCCAGGCACAGCAAAGTGTTCTGAATTTAGAGTTAAATTATTCTACTGTGTCTTTTCTTAAGAAATGGATCACATGCAATTCAGTGACAGAAATACTGTCTCTTAACCGAATTTTATAATGCAATCAGACTGACCTCTCCTACACACAGTAATTGGGAAAAAAGGAAGAGATTCCAACAGACTAAACAGAAGCTACCCTAGTTTTTAATCAATAGCCCTATTCCCACTGGCTATGTATTTCAGTTCAGAACATTGTAATTAAATACAGTGATGAGCTGCATTTCTTTATGAATGAAATCACTTGCTCTCATACATTTACACATATATATATATATATAAAATAGACTTTAAAGTATTTACAGCTAAAATCCAATAATGTTGAGTCTGAACAAAAGAAAATGTAAGAAGTCAGATTTTGTAAGAAGTGTTAATTTTGAAGAAGAAAATCCCTTTAATTTACTCATGTCATGGGGTCTTCAGAATAGTGGAAGGATACGGGTAGCATTGCTCAGACACAACATTACATATTATAAAAATAATAATATAAAATGCCACTTAAAATTAGATTTAGGACCCTAAGGATAATTGATCTCATTATATTCAACCAAGTGCTCCCACTGACTTTCTGTGGATCTACTTACAAGATTAAGGTGAATGGGGTTCAGTCCTACACAAATATTTTGAACTTATTTTCCTTTGAAGTATAAAGGTTTGGAATAATTCATCAGACTATCCAAGCCCAAATAGTAATACTGGAAAGTTCACATACAACCTACCATTTTGCCCATAAGCAGTTTATGATTTTGTAATTAGAAGTACCATTGCTTAGCAATCACATGCACAGAAGTACTAAAAGATTTAGGAAACAACTGCATTTGTAATAAGGTTTCGCAACTCCATGTTAACAGATGAAACTGTGATTTCTCCTTAGAAATAAGAGAGTAAAATCCTTGTCATTTTGCTATTAAAAAAAAAAAAAAAAGCCATATGAAGGTTCTCTGAAGACAGGAATATCTTCATTCTAATCCTCAGTGATTAGTAGCACATCTACAGCGGTTCTGCTTTGCATAAGAATATCCTTTTGCCCTTGACTTTATGGCAGGCTAAAGTTAATGGGCCAAATGCATCCGTTGACTAAAATGGTCTTACTCCAAGGGTAAGTTTGGCTTACCATACAGAAACACGGTTGAGAGCAGCCTAGAGAATGTCATCACAAGAAATAAACCTACATCCTGCCACCACCTCTCAAGAACGTTGCTTGACTTAGAGGCCCGTTCAAGGTCAAATGTGCAGATTAGAATGCTGCAGAACAAATGCTGTTTTCAAACTATTACTTCTTGGTTCGGCAAGTGTTTTATTTGGTTTTTCAGCTCTAAGGCTCTTGGAGCCAAATATTTCATACCAAGAAATCAGTTCTGTGAGTATGACATGCACGGAAGTGCCTTGTGCACCTGCACAGACCAATTGCATGAAAGAAATTAAAGGGGCGGCTTTTCCCCAAATTAGCTATATTGCATGCTGTTCTCTGCCACACCTAATACCACTTCACTAATACTGCAATCCAAAGAGCAGCTTCTATCAGATGTGTGTCCCAGAAGAGAATCTATCCAGCCAAATCTGCCTCAGTCTCTACTGCAGGTACCTCCACTGAAAAGCTTCAGGAGTTTCTCACAATGGAAAGTTCAAAATACCGAAAGTGATGACAGCAACAGCTACTTTAAAAAAGAGAAGGGGAGTGAAAAGAATATATTTTTCTCCAGTCTAACAAAGGAGCCAATGGATGTTGGACTATTTATTAAAGGATAAAGCAGCACTTAAATGGATACCCAAGTTAGGACACTGAAGCCTCTCAGTGTTACTTTTGAGTCAGCTTAAGATTTTGTGTGAAAAATGGGATGTTCAGAAGGAATTGTTTTCTTATTTAAAAGGAGGAGAAGAAGCTTCTGGAAAGAGTTTGCAGTAGAACACATTATAGAGTGAAAGCACCATCGTGCAAAACCTTACTGCCATGGCTAAGGGCATTCCTTTGCTCAAAACACAAAGCCTTGATGGTTCAGCTGTAAAACAAAATGTGCTACACATCTCAGAGGGCGAGCTGACACAGAGGATCACCTCATGGAAGAATCCACTTGGCTGAGTGAACAACCAGCAGACTCTTCTAGGGATGTCTGAGATCTGGCAAATCAAACCAGTCTGTGCTGTGCCATAGTAATACATAAATATATACTTTATAGTTTTTTAACTATAAAAATAGGTTTCTTAAGCTACTATAATGTTTTATAGCAATTATTTAATTTCTTGAATAAGAGGATCAAGAAATAAAAGTCACACCTAGCTCTTAGAATTGCTACAACAGAGTTGTATCTCTGTTAAACATTTTTTATCACAGTGAATAGCAGTTCAGCCTGATCTCCCTGGAAAAACAAACCAAAACAAACACACCGTCTTTGGATGCACCTACAGTCAGTCAGCAGGAGCAGGGCTAGTGAATATACTCTGGTGATCAGACTGATGAGAAACATTCCAGGATGCTATACACAGATCTAATACTTACGTTCTAAAGTCAGAACACAAAATTAAAAAGGAAAAAAGAAAAAGTATATGAGGGAAAGAGAAGATGCCTTACACTAAGAGACTGTTTCTTCTCTCTTTTGGACAAGGAAGATAAGGAGCAGATCTGAATGCATTTGAAACCACTTTACTGGGAAGAAGGTAATCATAGCATGGGGGTTCACCAATTTAGCAAAGAAAGTAATGAAAAAAACCCAACAAACAAAAAACCAAACCAGAGAGACCTTAAGACTATGTAATTCCAGCTAGGAATAGAATAAAGAACATATTGTTGAAAGTTAAATCAATCAGCACTCTGTGCAGGCCCATGGTAGATTCTCCTCCTTCTGACACCTTTCAGAACACAGGCACTACCCACATGAAAGTTATTCTTCATTTAATACCAACTATTGGGCTTGTATCAAAAAGTACTGTGTGGCCCAAGCTGGACAACAGCATTAAGCTGAATGTGCCTAGACCTATTCAGGTACCCTAAAACCTAAAAATGCTCAGCTCCCCCAGGTATTATCAAAGTAGAGCCATTAACTTTTAAGATAGAAAATAATCTCAGACACTGAGAATGGTATTGAAGGGTTTATCAAACGCTCCCTCTTCTACCTGTGCCATCCTTAAAGGCAGGTCCTGCTTTCAGTCTTGATTTCGGGTACTCAGTGATTTTCTGAGCTCTGCAAATTCCGGTTTCCATTCCTCTGAGGAGAGCTCTGTGGATGGTTCCTCTCCAACCACTCCCTGGGACTCTCCACCCCTGGGCACATTCAGCTGCTCATTCCACCAATAACAAACATACCCTTTCTCCCAGGGTTTCAGTGCAAACAAAGGGACATAATTCACCTCTGAACAAAGCAAAATACATACATATAGGCTTGCACTCACACATGCACATATATGTGGTATGAGACTGCTTGTAGAGCTCATACATTGCTTTACATATATGTGTGAGTGTGTGTGAGCACATATCCATGTCAGCACACACTCCTTTCATCACCCACAGATAAACAATCTCAAACATGTTATTCAGGCCAGATCAAATGGACTAAGGGCTGCTCCCAACTTCTGTTTTCATCTCTGTTGTAACTTCCCTCCCTAGACCTCAAAACTTTGTGGAAATTGTTGCAGCTTGAGTGAGGAAAGAGACATTTTCCTAATAAAAAGTTTAAAATGAAAAAAAGCCACTTGTGCAAACCTCTTTTCCTTAAACCAAGGACTGCAGTTGTTATTGCACATTGTTACATGAGGCTGCCATGGCAGAACTGCCAGCATTTGAATGCATAAATCTGAATAACTCCCATGTCACCAGACATTGCCCAAGGCATGAACAGGCATCACCATGCCTTCTCATCATGGATTTTAAATACAGAAATAAACACAGATAGTCTCTAGATCATAAGTACCAACTTCTGGAGGCAGATCGTCTGAAAACTGCTGCCTGTGGAGGGAATTAAGCAAACAGCAGCAGTGTGCAGTCATTCCTCAGTGGAACAACCACCAAAGGAAAGTGCTGCGCACACTTAGCAGGACTTTCATCACAATAATATATCTGAACCTGTATACATCTATCTGCTGTGGAACCCTGAACTATTTTTGTTCCTTTGTCTGATCAGAGCACGCTGCCTCTTCTGCTTACTTCCCCATCAGAAGATGGCATTTCCACTGAACCATGAACCCGGTTTGGCATAACAAATTTTCCTGGATGTTTCTCAAAATGTGTCACAAAGTGAACATCCTTTGTCTACTCCAATTATATCAGCATTGTTCCCTTCTTCTAGCTGTCATTTGGATATCTTCTGTTTTCAACCTTTCTTCTGAGCATTGAGGCCTTTCTTCGTGAATCACCGCATTTGTGTCTGCTCCCAGAAAAGAGTCACCACGCTGTGTGATGAAATAAGGGGAGGTTGCCATTTCCTCACCCTTTGTTGTATCTTTTCCATGGAGGGGGGATCTATTCCTGCATTACTAATGGATCAAAGGTCTTCCAGTGACTTCAGTCAGAATTTCTAAGGCTAAAAATGAATTCGGATGGAGACCATAAATCTGCCTATTCATTTTGAGTCAGCCAAGCAGAGTTTGATACTCAGGATATTTGTCGGAAGAATATTTTCCCCTAAGAGAAGAACTTGTAAAAACAAGAGTGGATTGGGAATAATGCAATATTTCTGTATAACAATGGAGTCATATTTACACATCCATTTCAGTCTCATTTACACTGAATTAGTTCACTTAGCTGTGTTACAATTAAAAAAAATGTTTAAATCAAAGTACAGGCCTTGATGTCACAGTACTGCTTGGGAAAGGCTTTGCAACTGCAATGCCAGGACTCCTTCACATTATTGGGGGCCCACCAACATCATTGGTCAAGGGCTGGGGAGCAGAGAGGAGAGGTGAGCTGGACATCACAACAATAATGTTTTATGATTTTTTATCGTTTTATTATGGAGGCTAATAGGAATTTTTCTTTTCTCCCTCACTACACACATGCATTTGTACAACAGCTCTGAGAAAACTCGAGACTGCTATTGTGTTTTTCACCGTAAAGGTTTGCTAGCGCACAGCACTTCAGTGAACTCACCCCAGCTCCTGGAATTCCCTGCTGTGGGGATAACCACAATCCTCCTGGCAGAAGGGCTGCTGTGGCTCGCAGGCTCACAAAGCTCTGCAGAGCTGTGTGACAACGAGGGACAGGAGAGAGCAGGAATAACATTCCTGCCAACAACATTCCGCACAGTCTCATAATCCACATCCCTCAGACAAGGCAGGCTGAAGGGCACTCAGAGTTTTAGGGTCCTGCTCAGCTGAGCCCAGCAGCCCAGAACCTGCTATTCCCCACCTTCCACTGCCCCAGGTACCCTCACACGCTGCAGTGAAGGAGCTTTTCCTGCACCAGCCACGAGGAATGTGGCAATCCAAGCTTCAGAACATCTGCGCAGATGTTCCCCTCAGTGCACACAGACCAGACCGCCCACTGGACCCTGAGCCCCCCCAGCTGCAGGCTCAGGCCCTCTGCTCCATCCTGGTGCACCTTGACAAAACACAGACCTGTAGCAACACAATAGGAAGGTTTATTTAGCCTGGTTTGAAGCCAAGGTTCAGAGGTATGCATGCAAGAGTTAGGGGAAAAAAGGGCTACAAGAAAACTGTAATAAAATTGTGCTTGCAATACTTCCTACTCATTAAGGATATTGGCCCAAAACGTATTCTCCAGACTGCTGATCACTAATTTCTACATGCTTCCCACATTCTCATCTCATTGTCTAGATTACTTCCTCCAGTTCCTTTTTTGAGGGCTTTTCCTGGAGACTTACACTTCAGAGACCCCTTCACATTCTTTCCCTTTTTGCTTTATTTCAGATTAAGTGCCCTCCCACAGGCTCTCATGACTAATACTCATTCATAAGAACCTTGGAGCTCAGAAGCATCACATGCTATAAACTGTATGCATTGCCCCTGAATTTTGTCAAACAATTCCAGACGTAAAAATGAGAGTCTTGATGAGACATACCTCAAGCAAACGGCTCCCTATGGCTCTAATTTCCTGTTAGTTTTTGGAGATTTCGAGAGAAACATAGTAGGTATTGCATAAAATCAGTTTGGTTTTTTAAAAAACCAAACTATCTGATTTATGCTCGTGTTTAATAATATTTCAAGCTTTAAAGATTTCTATTGTTAATTCATCTCATTTGCAATTCTTATATTCAGACAGCTTCTCTTCCTAGCTATGAGTTTATTTCCTTGTTTTCTAGAACACCTGAAGCATATGTTATAATTAATTAAAATAGAATGAATATGTTAACAGCTCCTCTGTGTGACATATTTCTCTAACATCCTGCTTTAAAACTAAAGAGGAATGGCACATACATTGTGAAAGACCCTTCATTACTCAGTTTTACATTGTAAACTCTATCAAACATTTTTGCAAGAAAACAGGAGAAAGTGAATTCTCTGGAACGTTAAAGGTTTCAGGCTTTTTAGAAAATTAGTTATTTCCTGAAGCGGCAGGCTTTTAAAAAGGTCTTTTTCACCAGAGGTTTAGACGTCAGTGCAGGCAGCCCTGCGTCACATTTCCTGTGCTGCAAAGGTTATGATACGGCAGCTAGAATCAACACAGAGTCAAACTGCAAATTAGATTACAGAGCTGAAAATAATTAAGCAATAACGATAGAGGAACAGGGTATTTCCTGGGGCTTAATGACCTGCTGGGAGGAGCTGAGGTCTTTAATGTTACTTTCAGCTAAACATCAGGAGGAAAAGTGCTATAGTATATTGTTTGCTGGTCCTTGCGTGTACAAAGGGCAACGCCACTCTGTTGCTGCTCCCAGAGAATTAATGTTCACAGTGCTAGTCAATCAGATTTATTTATTTGCCCCCAGACACAGTCTGGGGCACAGCAGGTCCCTGACTATGGCAAAGTAATTGGGGACGAGACAATGGGAAGACAACTGTCTTGGCTGTGCGGGGGCAGAGGGATTAAATCCGCTCTCCACTGAAAGCTTTCCTGCCTCGCTGCATGGCTGGCTCCAGTCATCTGCTCTCCGTGCAAGAGAACTTCCACTGCCATCCTCAGGCACCTCAGACCTTTCTCTCAATCCCATGCTCTCTTGGAAGTCTCTAGTGAGCCAAAGGAACCCAATTCCTTCTTTGTGTTTGCAGCAGAATTGTATTTCTGTTTTCAGCAGGGAATGATATAACAGAGGAAGGCATAGCTAACACAGTATATTTATTTTATCTTCTGATTTTGATACCATTTATGGTCTTATGATTACTGTACAATGGCTAGAAAGCAGATGAAATATACTTTTTGCTTTTTTCAAGTAAACAATGTCTATTCCAGCTCCAGTTAATGTCAATGGAAAAAAAGAAACCAAACAAACAAACAAAAAAAAAAAAAAAAAAAGCAAGAATAAGACTCCACCCAAATACTAATTTTTTATCCCTAATCAAAATAGAGTTATTCAGCAGAATTCACAAATTACAGTCATCTCTTGTGCAACTGTGCTGGAGTCAAAGGAGTCACCCTGGGAACAGATTTGGCCCATTCTGTGGAAAACAGAACTCAAAGGGCAGGGTGACCTGTTTTGCAGGAAGAATGTAAATACAAGTGATAGAGTATTTTTTTAAATTTTATTTTAATGACTAAGCTGCAGAGTAGGAATCTTATTTCTAGACCTGGAGTTTTGTTCAATGAGGCTCAGCAACATAAGCTCCAGATTTTCTGCATATTGTATAAGAAATCAGTAGTTAAGCTGCATATCAAAACATGCATCATAATCTCTTTTTATCAAATTATTATTGCTGTTATTGTAAGGCCAATATTATTAAGTAGCATTTTACACACCTGGATCTACAAAGTGCTTCACAAATGGGCTGAGCAATCTGTACAGCAGAAATCTCACTGCCTATTCCTAAAATGCAGCCACTTGTGCAACAAAAACCAGCAGCTGTTAACACTACACAGCTGTACCAGACAAAACCTTGGGGCACAAAATGAACATGATGGCTCTACTTATCCAAAATTGCCAGTGAAGTGTAAGTAGGTAGAAAGCATGGTAATAATCCAAATAAAGAGAGTGATACACTGCCACTCTCTTGCCAGAAGCAGGAGGTTGTACTTACAAGGACATCAGTCTTATCTAAAACCCCTGCAGATCTTTGCCCACTACTGTCAAAGGCAGTCTCCAGCTGTAAAGAGAAGGTCACAGCATCCAGCCTGCCAACTGCATCTTCTTTTTAGAGCATCTCTAAAGAGAACTTCTTCCCAAGACAGCTGCCTAAAACTGGTCCCTTTAAACCAGGAGTTCTCACAGGTGCTGCAGCAGGTGACAAAAATCCAGCTCCTCATGAACTAAATGTGTTTCCCACTTCCCTCATACAACGAGCCTCTTCCTTTGTTTGTTAATTTAGATGTTTAAATGAGATAGGACTGATGAAGACTCCTTTTTATATTCTCCAAGCTCTTTCCCTCCAAAGAAAAATTATTTGCTCAGCAACAGTGACAGCATAAAGGACAGAATCTGCCATCTTTCTTCTTCATTAAGTCACTTATAGAAATATAGCAAGAGATTGTGTTAAACTCTGCCATGCCTGCTAGCATGTACATGCTTTAAAAGCCCCATAAATACACAGTGTTTCATCTTCCAGCCAGGACTGCAGGCCCTACTTCTGATATCTCCACAACAGAAAAGAACACTTTCCAGTAGTTCCAATGCCTTTAGACTACTTTTTTTTAACTGAAAAAGTATTTTTCAGCCTCATTTGTAATAACAGCCTGCTATGATCAACCAAAGTTCGCATTAGCATGTGCCATCTCCAGATGCAAATTACATAACATGGTATTTTTCCTGGCTCTCTTCAGATCATGGTTGTCATGAGTAACTGTCAACTGGCTCACAAGAGGAGAAAAATACAAAAGCCCAGTAATGTTTTCATCATCAGAGAAACAAGCTTTCTAGATGTTCCTGTAACATAGCATATTCCCTTAAATTCCCTCTTCTTGCCTCCCCAGCGGCCCTGAAGCCTCTGGAGAGACCTTGTCCTCTCTCTGTCTCACTGATGGATGTCCCCACAGTGGGGGGTATATAACCATTAAGCAGACTATTAAAAAAATCTGCCTGCCATGATAACAACAAGAAGAAAGGGAAGATTTGCCTAAGATCCAAGCAATGGATGAAAACGTCCTTGGATTGTCAGATTGCAGTGAAGAAAATGCCTTACAGCCAGAAAGGGAAAAGGGAGAAGCAGGGATGCCACGCCAGCAGGTGAGAGCAGAGCCTTTTTACTTCACGTCTCCCAGGAACAGGACAGAAAGATACACATTTCTCAATGGGTTTTGTTCCCTTCTCCCTTGTTTATGCACCTCCAGCTGACCTGATTATGTCAATGCCTCCTGAAACTCGTTAAAACAAGTTCTCCCCATTGCAGTGACACTTCTGATGAAAGCAGCGCTGAGCCGAGCCGGGGAGCGGCAGCACATTCCTGGAACTGGCTGCGGCTCCTGTGCCACCGAGAGCTCTACAGACCAGGGTTTGCTACCCTAAAAGGAGAAAATGCAGGGCTGGGCCCATCACCACCAGGAGAAAAGGCAGGCTCGGCGTGGTCCTAACAAAGTTTTCAGACAGTGCTCTGTATTCTTCCTTTTCCCCTTCCTTCCTTGGGGAAATCCTTCCTAGGTGTATCAGTATTAGAAGCAAACCATGAAGTCTCTTGTAGCACTAAAATTACCCTTCTTCGGGGGACAGGGTACTTGTTTACAAAATCATCTTCTGGCCCAACACGAACGCACTTTGTTAAATGTTAAATGCGGTGTGTATCCGCCAGCAAAGCAAGCATGTCAAATTTACAGCTGTGACTAGCAGAGACGAGAGGATTTTTTTGCTTAGGTGGTAATGTGCTTTAAAAGGAGAGTGAATCTGCATTTCTTGGGAGGGAAAGCTGGGATACAGCCAGAATTCAAGCCAAATGATGACTCCTGATGTTCTCTCACTGGCTCAGACTCTGAGCTCCTCTTTTTGATTTGTTGAACTTTCCCTTTTACAACCATTTACCTCAATTTCCTTAAATAGTGGGGACTTGGGAAATACTGATTGTTTCATTTGCATCTTCTTTGACTTTGACAATATGTGATGCTGGATAAATATTAATTCATTATAATTATATATTTCCAGAACATAATTGGGGTCCTTTACGAGAGGAAGTAAAGCATCTATTTCTGAGCTAACAGCAGCAATTTTTCAGTAGCATGGAATTGATTTAATCTTTTCTGTACCACTTGTGACCACTGATTTTGTGGTATCCTCACCATGGTCACAGACAACTGTTCTGTGCTTTGATTTGACTTTTGTGGCAGGTCAAATAATGAAGCCTTGGGAATGAGTAATAAACATCCAAAAATCCCACACACACAAACAAGTATTCCTTTAGTACAGTATCCAGATGTCCTCCTGGTCCTATGGCCTATGGTCCTACAGTCCAGGCTGAGATTTTAGATTAACACAAGTTCCTGAACTGCTTCTAAACCATCATCCTATACTCCTGATACCAAACAAAATCCCTTAAAATATCAGTTAATTATTAATGCTATTTTTTATACATTAATGCTACTTTTAATATATATTAAAAATATATATGTAAAATAAGATGGAAATCATCACTTACGTATCAGAGAAAAGTACTCTGTTGCCTCAGTGGACAGAATGAAATGTGTCAGAGGAAAAGCATTTTATGAATTAGGCTATGCACTTATGCCTTAAGATGCTTCTTTTTTAAATTGATGAGACTGTGAAACAAACGAAATTTTTATAAGAACAAAAATCCGATCAGTTGTTATTGATTCATTTTCTATTCAATATGTCTTTGTTTGAAGCCTGAATGTTTCTTTTGCTATTTGTTTTCCTGTTCATTAGCCCCTCTGATTCAAATACTATATTTTTCTAAAATAAAGTTACCTGTCTTTTGGCCCCCCCCACGGAACTTCACCAAAGAACACAGGAAATAATATATTTCATTACCTGGCCTTGTTTAGGCACAAGGCACGATACAAAACCATGCTTTGATCTTTACTCTGTGTAAGTAGTCCCACTGCTGAGAGAAAGAAAAAATAAGCAAATTGTAAGAAATTTGGACATGAAGATAAGAAAGACCATTAACAGGTCCCTCCTTCTGTATAGTTCTATAGCTTATCCAGTGGAGTGTAATATGCTCTCCCTTCGTGGTAAGAAAATACCATTCAAAGGAGGAAGACTCCTCTGCTAGAAGCCAGCTTAGCCAACAAGGTCTGAAAGTAATTGGTAACCTGATTGGAATGCTCTTCTGTTAAACTGTTGATGATACAGCCATGGCCCAGAAGAGAAGGAGAAACAGGAGAGGAGTTGCCCTGGTGCTGACTTACGAGAAGTTCAGCTTTACAGGATGAGCTTCAATCTTTACATCTGAAGTTTCCTATGATTTGTACACCAGTAACTGCTTGGCTACTTCACAAACTTTAGGCACATCATTTTTAACAATTGTAGCAATGGATCAACCCCACAGACCTACTTGCACTGAAAAAAACCCAACCAAACCAAAACCTTTTTCCAGCCCCCCACAAAGAAAGAAAGCTTTAATAAGCATGCAGTCTGTTTTTCTAATAAAACTCCTGCTCAGCCTACATCTATTCACCATTGTGTCCTGTCATCCTTCATGATCAATTCTCAAATTTGATCGCAAGCAGTTTTCAGCAGGGATCATGTCTTCTTCATCCCTGTGGACATTCAGATGTCTTCTCTGCAGAGTCATAAACTAATAAAAACAGACACACACATCCATCAGCAAACCTGGCAAAAGCAGTAGTCACTATAGACAAATCTTTGCATGCTATTACACTCTCACATAATCTGAGAGAGAAACATCTGAGGAATGAAAATGTGCCAAGGTGAGATTTTCCAAGCTCACCTTTGAGATCCACCACGAAGACATGAAACACACACCTTCAGAAGAGTCTGATTTCTGGCTGCCAAGGAATCACTTCTTGAATTTCTGGTATAGCTCCTTTTTATCGCCAAAGCTTTCTCCTTGCACTCCTTCTTGAAACCACTCCTCCTGCTGGGCTCTGGCAGTCAGGGTCTTCCCCAGGCTCATGATCATTTGCTGTCGGGGTAAAGCAGGTACCAAGGGCCATCAGCGAGAGAATCCTGCAGGGCAAAGTTTTAACAGGATTCAGTTCTGCTGCAGGCTTGGTGTTTGTCCCTCAGCTCATCAGTCAGCCCCTTGAGCCAGCCAAGGGCAGCTGCAGGGGCAGAACTGTGCCAGGACAGGGTGGACATGGCCATGTCACTGCTGTTACTCTCACCCTGACTAACGTGCCTAGAGTAGGGGTGCCCTTCCCACCCTGCCCCCCTGAATGCCCAAGCAGGGTTTGTAATTCAGTTCTATCTCCCTTCTGTCCCTCACCTTGACCAGAATTTGTGCTGCAAGTATCCCTTTGCAAGCTGGAGCAGGTTTTTTAATTCCTCTTCCTTCCTTCCACGCAATACATTTCAGCCTTGAACATTTGGCTTTGAAGGACTCAAGGGCAGAGTGTGTGGGATGTGACATTTACCAGGATTCCTCTTTCATTCTTGTTTCAATGTGCAGGGCCAGGTGAGAATTTTGCTTTCCAGTTTTTATAAACTCTGTCCATCACACACCCATGCAAAAAAGCAGTGAAAAGAAAAGCTACCCACATTCAGCATGGGATAAATGTACTGACCTATGGGCTTGGTGCAGGACTGACAACAAGATTTTGACTTTGAAAACTTTATCCCAATGTGGTTTCATTGTTCATGAAACCATTTAACTTCCGCTCTCCACTCAAATAAAAATGGTGATAATTATTTGGTTTATATTTTATGTTTTTCCATAACACCTGTATGCTCCATTTAGGGGAAAAAACCCCCAAAGTGCAGTTTTGTCCAATATCTTCCTGTATCATATAATTACCTCCTGAAGAGCCCTTTATGTACTCACAAACTCATGTGCACGTGGACACCTTCCATCCATCCCCACGCTCACATGCAAACACCTCACGCTGGTTTTACATGTTCTGTCTCCGTGAGGGAACTGTGAGATGGCAGGAGGGGTTGGTAGCAATGTTTCCCAAAGCTTGTTGTGATAAACTGCCTGTAACTTTGCCAAACTTCCCCTGTCTAGCTCCAGCTGAAATTTTCTGTGCCAGCCACAGACTGCAAGCTGAATGCTTTTTGGAAAAACTCTGCATTGAAGCAGTTCAGCGATCTGGACCAGGGGAAAACACACTGTTGTGTCTGTGCTGAAAAACAAATAAAATCTGGGTAACCTGCTAGGATAGATGCTCTTTCTGCCTTCATACTTTGCAGCATGGATTTCAGCTTGTCTGGAGGACTTGAGCCTTTGTTCTAAGGGCACTTTTTGCAATCCACATGAAAAAAAAAATACCCACTTTCCCCTCGTGACCAGACTTTGAAGCCTCCTACATTGCAGCTGAAAAGCTTTGGAGCTAAAATTTGCAAAGGGAGCAGGGAAATCCTGCAGAGGCTGTGGATTGCTGGATGCTGCTGGTGCAGCAGGGGATGGAGCAGCTCAGCCAAGCACGAGACTTTGCCGTGGTTTTCATGCTCTCCTCCGAGGCCAGGGCACAAGGAAAGGATTCACTCTAAGAGAGGAACAGAAGAAAGTTTGCTTTTATAAGCATATCCCTGCTTCCCTTTCTTTCACTGTGCCCTGGAGGCGGCGTCCCCATCCAGCACATGAGAAAGTTCATGTTTAAATCTACGTTTGAGAAAACGAAATTTTATTAATTTTCTTATTTGTAGCAACTCAAATGCTCTTCCCTCCACTCCGGTTTTTGACTAATACAGCACAAATATCAGGTCCTACACACTCACAGTTTCACTTCACAGACCTGTTGGAATTGTGGCACACTACCTGGTAATGTAGACAATATTTTCAACCAGTAGAAAAGCAAAAGAAAACTATAGAAAATCCAGGATAATTAGTGCCTTTCCAAGTAGAGGTGCATTTTCACCAAAGTTTTCAAAAGTTCTTTTTCTCTGGGACATATGGGATGATCCCCTAAACAACAACTTGATTTGTGTATTTTTTTTTAGTGTTCAGCTGACTTTAATCAAGAGGTTTGAAAAATCTTTCAAATTCAACACTTTCTGGGTGCATGCATCTATACTTGCCATAACATCTAGCCAGCCTCAAGATTTTTCTGCTAATCTAATAATCTTAATAAAGCAATTTCATGCTCTGGCACATCTGCTTCCAAAAGACATTTTGCATTATTTTCTGATTGTGTTTCTGCAGCTAAAGAAAACTGAAATGAATGTTACAATTTACATTGAACACTGTTGAGTTCCTAGTGGAGATGACAAAAAATTGGTATGATTGGACACACCATAATATGCAATAAATGTTTAGGAAACCATAAGACGTAAACTCACCTGTGTTCTTCCTTTCCTATGGGTAAAAAATTTAGAGGATATCGACATTTTGTCCCAGAAGCTTACAGCTTTCTCTTTCAGGAAATATTTTCATCCAATATTCTTTGTTGGGTTTTCTTCAGATAAGTTCTTTTACCTCTGACTACATGGATTCACAATAATTCCATTTTACACCCCAATAACACTAATGCTAGGAAGTTTAAGCAAATATTTTACAGCTTTCCAAATTGTTCCCCAGACTAGTTCATAGTAAATAGTATCCCTGACAAACAGCTGATCACAGATAATCTTCATCTTGCTGAGACAAGAAGCAAAGATTCCTTTTTCTTTCATTTATATTGTAGCCATGAGGAAGTACAATTTATGTTCTTAAATGCAGAATTCACAATGCAACTCGTTTGATTATTTCCTAGTCAATAAATCCATAATCTCCTGGGCTGCTGAGTATCACGATTTTTAATGCTTGAGGAAGAGAAGCCCTGTTGGAGAAAGAGATAAAACACCTCCACTCTGTGAGGAAAATTTTGCTGAGGGGCAACACTAAAACACTGGTGTATGTCCTAAAGGTAAACCCAGCAGAGTCTGAATTACAAACTCTGCTGCAGTGCACGACAGATTCATGGCTGCTTCTCCCTTTGCTTGTCTACTGTACTTGCCAGTTCTTGGAAAAGAGTTGTCTCTGTCACTTTTTGTATCCAAACAATATCCCCCTAGAGTTTTAGCTGCTACACAAATAGAAATATGACATAAAGGACAAAGGATAATTTTGGCCTGCTGACAGTTTTCGTGTCCGTGGGTTAAAGAAAGTTAATAAGAGAGTTTACTGTGTGTACCACTTGAACACTAAAAACGTTCCTCAAGAGGTTAAAAGTTCAAAGTTGAGTCAAAGTCTGCACTGCCTCCACTCTTCCCTTTTAATTATCTGAGGTCAGGAAGTTAATAATACCAGAAATCCCCAGTAGAGACCTCTTGCTCAGTGTATGAACTTTAAACTTGTTCAGCTTTTTTCAAAGGGTAAAAAGTTCAGTGAAAACACAGTGGATTTTCCCTCTGGTCTCCACCAATTCAACCTCAAGGGTTAAAAGTTTAACTGTAAAAGAGGAACCTTTGTTCTCTGAGCTACATTTACAGAGTTCACTTATTAAAAGGTAAAGATTTCAAACAGCAGCTAAAGTCCAAAGTGATTCTTTTCCATAATGATGAAAATATCGCAATAAAAGCAAGTCCTTTGATCTGTTATCACTTCCCTCAGAAGTGACTGTCAAAACTTATTTTTCTCTTTATTTTGAACTTTGGACGAGTAATGGAGCCACATGGGTCCCTAAGGCCACGTATATCTGTTAAACAGCAACATGCTGCATTCGTGAATTTGTTCTACATTTTTCAGCCAGACAGTATCTTTTCCCCACTGAAACATTTGCGGCAGATGTTTCTCCACCAGGACTTTTTGCACAGTTTATTTCACACAAGCTCAGGTTCACAGTTCTGACAGTGGTGAATGTGTCAAGGATAGGTGTTTTCACCGTCTTCATTCTCTAAAGACAAAGATCCCCATGCTGATCCTTCGGAAACTATGCTGCTGGAAAATCTAAAAAATCAGTAAATCTAAAATATATCTGGTTTTCTAGAACACAGTTGCGATTTGAGCCATGAGAGTTCCCTGGGGGGTATTCAATAGCGGCAAAGCATCTGATACTAACTGGTGTGGGTTGAAGGTTTCAAAAAAGAGGAAAAGCCAACAGAAAGGTTACTTTTGTTTTTAGTATTTGTCCCGTGTCTAATGGCCAGGATAAGTATTTATGCAACTGAAATAGGAAATGCCCTTGGCTTGGAAGATAATTGATTGCTAAGCATTAATTTGAAAATCTAGAAAACCAACAAATTCTAATTTGGGCCTTCCGTAGGGAATCTCTTATAATGTGAATTTTGGACTGCAATGGTGTGAGTGGCCTTTCTGTTAAAGATCAGCTTATTAAAGCTCAAATATTCCCAGAACAGCTCAGCCCTGCTTCATTTCTGAAGTAGTTGAAGCTCAGCATTTCAGCCTTGCTGTGCCCACAAGCCGAACGCCCTCCCTGTATACCTGAAAGTGTTGCTCTGACCCATACCTGTGCCTCTGTTCTTTGATTCAAACCTCAGTAAAATCAATACGAGCTCTCACTTCAGAATGCTTCAGGTCTGCCCATCTCACTCTCAGAACAGAATTCAAGATCATTCTACTCCACCTGACCCATGCTTGGGAGAACAACTCAGTTTTGAAAAATGAGGTTTTAAATTTAGGTCCACTCTAGAATTTCTTTAATTGGGATGTAACCCACAGTCTGCATTTCCAGACCTTTCTCAGAGAGTAGCATTCACTATTGTGTCTATAAAATGCACTTTGCAATGAACCTGCAGGTTTCTGAATTTCCTTTTCAGCTTTTAATTTTCCTCCAGACTTTGCATGACCTGATATTCCGTTTAACCTATCATTCATCAAGCATTTCTACAAACATCTCTTCTTTATCATTTTGGTCCCCTGTTTGCACTGTCAGATGAAGACAAGAGCAAAGATAAGTCTTTCTTGATTATTCTGAGAAACGTTTTCTCTCTCCTTTACGTGACAAACACTTGAGATCTTTCAAGCTCAGTTCAGCAGGAAATGTTTGCTATTCTGGCAGAACGGCTTTACCAGGGCCAATGGTTCCAAAGTTCAGCTCAAAGTGGCGACCTTAGGCGAGGGTCTGGCTGGGCCAGCCCTGCTGTGTTTGCAGCAGGCTCTCTGCAGAGGGTGCTTGGCATTAACTCTGCGTGACCCTCTCAGCAAGCTCCGCTCGGACCACAAACTCACAAATCAGCAACAGATTCTGTAGGTTACAGGCCATCGAGACAGAGGAAAGGATGACTGAATCTGATTACAGAGCCACTTATGAGACTTGCAATAGGTAGCATTGCATAATTTTTTATTGGAAGAGGTCCCTTTTGGACATAATTGCCATTTTACTCAACTAATTATAATTATGCTTAATACAAAAAAAAAGCACAGACTGTTCAATACAGCTGACACTGACAATATTTGTGCAAAGCATGACTGTTTCACAAATATAATCTGAGTTCAAGTGATTCCAGGACCAAATTGAATACCTGGCAATCAGACCTCCATAAATTATCATTTTAAATGGAGTGTACACTTTTAGATTCAGTGAGATATGAGCTATTCTAGTTCACTTTTGCTTCTCTATCAGTCTCCACATATGCCCTTTTGCCTTTTACTATAGCTAATCCATGTTTCTGTGGGCTAACTTAAACAGGCTTTTTGCCATGTCTTAACCTTCAGGCTAAGTTCTTTTTCTTTGCAGTAAAAGAAACTTCCCATGCAAAACTGCTAACACATCCTTTGAAACTGGGTTCTTGGGGTTTTTCTGATAGTGCATTTGTAGCCACAGAGTTCAAAACCAGTGCTTCGGAGTGTTTCTTTACTCATTCCTGCTATCATGTCACCCCCTTCACAGGCATGCATCTATACAAAAGCACTTCTGAGTGCAAAATTCACCCTCTTACAACCATGGCAGGAGAAGTGCTTTCTAGAACAAGAGCTCTGACCTGAGAGCACCATCAAGCTGCGCTGGGAAGATTAGAGGATTACACTTCCCACCTGCCCTCCTGGCTGGCAATACCCTCGAGTGTTTCCACCCTCCTGCTGTCTCGTTCTCCTGCCCCGTGTATTAATATCCCATGCAGAACTTTAAATTAAAACAAATCAGCCACAGTCTGTGGTAGCTCATATGCAGGCACACATTCAGATCTGTCGCCTCTGCATCAAGGGCGGTGACCTCCCCACTGAGGCGCAGGGCAAGGTGCTAACTTTGGAAATTTCTCCAAAATGAGTCAGTGGCACTGGTGAGAAGAGCCCTGAATGACACACCGTGCTGGGGGGTGGGGTAGGGGCAGCTCCTGGATGTTTTCATCACTCTACACTTTGTCATGACTCTACTCTGGGTTGTTTCATCTGCTCTTCCTCCTCTTCGTTCTCTGCTAAGTCATTCTGCACCACTTGTGCCCTTTCACTGTAAGCCCAACTGACAAAGCTCCATCCCTTGCCCCGCAGGAACGTACTGCCATGATAGATACTGGGAAAAATCGAAGTAATTTGAATGTCTTTCCTGCAGAGAAAGCTCTTCTGGATTTGCTGCTCCTCATGACATATTCAGTATGAGAAGGGAAGGAGAGAACATAGATTCGATCACCATATGCTGCAAGAAAGCCACCCACAGACAGCATAAAATCTGATGCTATAGCCCCTAAGTTTAGACCTAATGGGTCCTTTTGAACAAATGGATCTTGCCTCATAATGTAGCCCCTGCTCACCTAAAATGGAAAGAGACAAGAAAAATAGCTGGATGCCAGCTGCCCACAGTACATTTCACATGAAACTTGTGAAAAAACTCAGTCACAGTGAACAGCAAACTCTCACTGTCTCTACAGACAGCTCTAACAAGCACCCCAGGCTCTTACTGTTCATTTATTGTAGCATTTTCATGTCTATTATTTTACTGGGCTGGACCCACTCAATAAAAGGATAACGTATCTTGTAAGGAGATGATCAGATTATCTATCTGATAGCTGCAGACAAAGGTGATGTGAAAAGGGAAGATCCTTCTGCAGGTGATTCCTTTGCAATCTCTGGAGCCACAAAAAAACAATCTTAGGGGAAGGGTAGCATTAACGTTAATTTGATTATTTACTAATTCAAATGAGAGAAAATCTCTTCTCCCCCTGTGAGTACAGAATCCCCTGAGCTCAGAATCTGGTGTGCTGACCACCATTAGGCTCACAGTTACACGCCAAAATTATGTCTTGCGACACCAAGAAAAATGAAAGGTCATAAAACACAGTTTCCAAATAATCCCTCAAGACCCAGACCCCTAAAGTACTAAGCCTTTTGTCCTTTCAAGAACAGCAACAAACGGAAATTCTTCAGCGTGTGAAAAAAGTCTGGAGGAAACTTTGCAAATGAAAACACATGGCACAGCTCTCATCCCCCATGCAGGGAGCACACATGGAGGGAACAACTTGGTCCAGCTTGGAATGTACTGGCCATTGAAACACAGTTTCTGCTACAGATACAGCTGACTTAAAAGAGAATGAGCACAGAACAATATAAAAATGGCTACACACTCTCATCAGAACCAACTGTGGGATGAGTACTCCTAAAACAATGGGGTCTTTCAAAAAGTCCCACAAATTAACTTAAACACACTTCTTTTGAAACCAACTTGTGTGTTAGCCCTCTCTTTCCTTTTACAATGAACATTGAAGGTCATTACAGCAAAGAGCTCCAGGCAAATTTCTCAAAGTTCACAGCACCTCGTGAAGACAATTCACTTCGATAATTATTGGGTGATAACTAATATGAATTCTGAAAAGATTTCAGCAGTACCCAGTGGGGGGAAAAAAAATCTGCTTTGAACTATCCAAAAATATGAGTAAGCCATGTAGAAATAATTAATCATATACAACCCATTATAATTAAAAGTGTATTCTTAAATAGCTTCTTGATTGAGAACAAATGCCTCATTAATCTGGGACATACCGACTTAGGAACACAAGAAATGTCAAGCAGAGAACGATGGCCCACAGGACATGGGGCTCCCCACGCTGCATGTGCCCCATCTCAGAGTCTCACAGAGAACACTCAGTGTCAAGGCCAGCGATTTGGAAAAAACACCACCGACATCTGAATTGTTTTAAAGTCAAATTAGTTCACTGCAGACCACTAAACATGATAGGAGTTCAAAGTGGCTGCATTATCACCCCATCTGCCATTGTTTTCAGCCATACCTTCTGCTCCAGTATTTTTCTGGGAACATTTCTACTGCTACTACTTGCATTAAAAGAAAAGTATATTGTTGCAGCTGCATCTCACTCTATGTCCACATACAACTTTCTAGACAAAGGTGGGTTTGCTCTCTCCATGACAGAGGTGGATTAGGAGGGAATAACTCCAGTGGCATAACTCCCACCCTGATCCAACACACCTCACAGCAGGGTTTACTGTCCCAGGCTGGGTACCCTGTGTTTCAGCTGACAAGTATTCCAAAGTAAGCTCCTGAAAAGCTCCTTTCTGGATTGAAACACACTTTAAAAAGGCTTCACCATTCAATTTTATAAAACCTTATAGCTGATTTTCAAAGACTGTAGTCTAACAAAAATCTCTCATTGTTACAACACTGTTACTACATTGTTGTAGACAAAAGAAGAAATATCATTACATTAATATTTAGCGGTAGAATCTCTGGTGCAAATAACATATTTTATCTTTTTCTTAGAGATTTAATTTTGTTGGTAGATTTCACCCAGGGAGTCAGAACTGACTCAAGTAGCAAACCCAAGCTTTTCAGTCATTTACACCATCAGCAGGAAGCAGAGCTGCATCAGACAATTTTCAGCTGCAAATTTGCTGAGACAATTAGGCCATTTGGGCTCAACACCAGTTTGAAATGAAGAAGGATTTCACAGAACAGCTTTGGAACTTTGAAAACTCAGTTAGCACTTCTTTTTTCCTGTAGTTTGTATAAGGAAGGCCCTGTCACAATGACCACGAAGACAACTTCCTTCCATGAAACGACATCACCTTTGATAAAAATGCAGATGCAAGTCATGTTTCCAGTTTCTCAAAAGAAAGGAAACTCTGAAAAAAACCAAAAGCACATGTAGAGAAAATTTGGACTTTGTTGAAAAGTTGTTTGCTGGTTCAGAAATAGATCCACTGTACTAACATTGTCCCTCTGGCTGAACTGCAGCAATGGGTCACAGGAGTTATCTCGTGAGCTGTTTATGGGAGCCCATGATGATCTGCCTCACATCTTGCTTCTCCTTGATGCCCCAGAATGTATTTCCTATTATACAGAGTGAAGTTCAGGAGATTTGTTGGACAGGGGTTAAACCTGCTACTCTTTCAAAATGTTTTAAAATTTATTCCAATTCCATTTCTGTGCAGTGTAAACAGTACAGGTACATGTGAAATCATGTTTAAATTGCCTGAAAAGGAATTTTACAGACAAAAAAAAAAAAGTACAAGTATGGGGGAGTGTCTTGCTTGCACTGGCTGTCTGAGCAGAGGATAATTCAATATAGCATAATTTACCTTTCGCATGTAACCAACGGGACTTCAGAAAAAAAGAACTCAAAATCTCATTGAAATCTTAATTTAAATGAGAAACACTGAAGTAATGCTTTGCCAAATAATTCTGAAAAACAAATGCTTTAAAGGATATTACTGACTTCACTGAGCTATTCCATGGACAGGAAAGACTTACATCCATTAAACAAAGTATCCATTGCATGTAAGTTCTACCCTCTCTGGATATTCACCTTCATTTTTCAGTAACATAGTTAAAAATGTTTAAGTACATATTCCTAGAATAGTGCTAAAACTGGATCATGGTGTTTATTTTACTGTAGTTCATCCAGTTATCCTTTATTCTTTCCCAGCCTGGCAGCTCCCTTTGGGGAGAGGCTTAGCTCCCAACACTCACCATTACAGAGGCTGCTAAGTTTTCAGTGGTGGTCAGAAAAATGGGAAAAAAAACTGTCAGGAATATTGCCTTCTGAGAATGCTGGGTGTGGGTGAAAAGATTTCCAGGAAAAGATGTGCACTTCCATACTGCCAGGGAAAATGTGGGACCACAACAGGGCAGCTGTGAGTTTATGGATCACAGATCCACACTCTGATCAGTGTGAGGAGCCTGGATAACCATGCAGAGGATTACAGGGAAAAAGTGGACAATTGGGTCAGTGTCCAGTCAGGACTTGATAGGGTCCTACTTACACAATTTTTCCTTTCGGCAGCAGATCGCATCCATCACGGCCACGTGGTCCCACAGCAAACACAGCAGCGTGGCAGTACACAGAGGCTGGGGTCACTGTGACCTGGCGATCAGCAGTGGCAGGATGTTCACTCGGGACTGGGATGAGATAGCACAGGCTGAGCCAAGCCCTTGATTCCGAGCCAGCCTCCCCTCCCCCTCGCACTGGGTGCCACTGCACAGGATTTGCTTTCAGACACGCAGGAGAGTGACTGAAATTCTGTGGCCTGCTCCATATCTCTCTGTCGCTAACAATGCCCTCAGTGCGTTGGATCAAAGTCTCTTGTATCCTTGCACTCCTTGAAAACAGCAAACATCAAAACGTTGTCTTTCCTCTTGCAGCGCCATATGATGCCCAGTGGTTATGTCTGATCTGTGGTAGCTCCACCAGTTCATCGTCATCATTGATCAACTGATCAATCATCTGCCACATGACTCCACCAAATTCTGATAACATATGGAAGTAATTTAAATATGTCATCATATTTTCAAAACACACTTCATTTTCACACGAAGTTTCCTAGGTTATAGTTTAAAACAAATCCTCAGATAATCTCTTATTCCAATTAAATTTAATCCTTTAAATGAACTGCAGCAAATTAGAGGCAAAGGTGAGAAGGCTACTGAGGTAAAAGAATGTCTACAGGGGGATGATGTGCAAAGAAACTTGTAAGAAAAGGTTTTTCATGTACTACCCACATGTGCCATCTGCACAGTTATTGAATCAAGGTCTGGGCTGGGGTTTCTTTCTGTTATTTGAGTTATAAGGAACCATATTTGGCAGAATTTAGAAATGCATTCCTTGTACATAACGATGATGCCAGTGGTCCTTGGGTGAATCCAAATTTGGAACTGCTGAACACAGCGTACAGCACCCACTTCTGTCCATGCAGAGTGCCCCTCAAACAGCAGAAACATGGGTGTCCCTCTCACCAGAAAGGAGCAGGCTGCAACATTTTTTAGAGAACAGTCCGGGCTGTTCAGTTTTAGTCATATCCTCATAATCTTGCTAATATGCATTTTAAGGGGTGACACAGATGTTTTCCATATTTGACATGATCTTTTTGTACTGAACTGTCTTCTTTTTGCTGATGCTGTCTCAGAATTGGTCTAGTCTTTATTAATAACTTTGGTGTTCATCATGGTCACATTAATAACGAAGGACTCAATTGGTATTAATCTAGATACCATATACATGTTTGTAGAAATTCCATTGCAATCCAGCAGCAGTTTACTATTCCTGCCAATCCTGACTAAAAATTTCAGCACTACAGCACAAAAATAATTCTGAGAATTGTTGAAGTCTTTGGTACACTCTGCATACGTGGTAAGAAGTTTAATGACTATTGTTATTGCTTTTATTAATTTGCTTAAAATGTATTTCGGCTGTCTCAAACACATTAAACTGTTTCCCATGACCCGCATCACAGTAATATAAGCACGATTATCTAAATCTTAAACTGCTTTTAACAGCAATTGAAGCCAATCCAGCTAACTTTACACTCAGGCAATTTAGGAGAATTCATGCCCCTTCTGAGGTAGCTCTGCTCTCTGATTCTCTGGGTGCAGTGGGCAGTAGCATCATAAACATGCATGGTGGTGTTTGCAGCCTCTGCCTGAGCGCAGCCTCAGGCTCCTTTTAAATCTGAAATATTAACAATCTAGTTTAAAAACTCAGACTTCAAGTAACATTGCTAATGTCTTTCAGCAAATCAAGGTCTTCAGTACTGACTATCCTAAAATTATATTGATAATTTCTTGTCTTTTCTCTTGTTCAGCACAAATCTATTTAATAGCATTTCTCAGTAAATCCAGGAATAAAATGTATTTTAAAAAACTCACAGTATAGGTGTTACAGTGCCTCTCACTACCTTTCATATGAATTTCTAACAGGGTTAAAGGGGAGGATTTCCATTTTGTAATTGGATTTCTTTCATAATAGCACTGCCTCAATAAGAAAGCCTACAAGGCACATTATGACAGCATGACAGTGGAGTAAGGGAAGACATGGCCATGGAGTGGAGTCAGGAAAAATAGATCTCAGTTAGAGACTTCTTGTAGGTTATGATTCACTCAACCATGCAGCCCTTTCCCATGCCACATATTTTGCCATCTAAAATGAAGAAGAAATTACGTTGAACTTGTGGAGTTCCCCCACATTTTCAGAGCAGATGATCAGGTTTCTGCACCTAACAGTCCATAAAATGCAAGTGCAAGCTCACGTGGCACCTTGAAAGAAGCATGCTCTGTGTTCTACTAATGCTTCAAAGGAGTCAGCCAGGCTTAAACAAGCCATGGTATTTCACATATAGTCCCACTTAGGGTAATAAAACTCAGCACTGCATGGAGAGCACAGTCCAGCTTCTGCCTTATGACATTACAACTTAACTCTGGCATCCTGAATTGTATCATGTTCTGGTCTAGAGACACCAACAAACAGACCAGACCTCACTTTTTGACCTTTTGCTACCTGATGCCCTTACAATTAACTCACCACAGCTCAAACTTAGAGCAAAATGCAGCTAAACGCTTTTACATCTCAGAAAATACATCTGAACAAAACTGCTTAGTATTCTCCTCAGGTCTGTGAATAAATGCCAGTGAATTTTCAGTTGTTTGTGGCTATGAAATGGGGCAGGACTAATTGTATCTTGGCTAGCCATATTCATGGTACCAACAAAATGAAATCACAAGAAGAAAGAATTCCATGCTGTAGACATCCCTTACATTACTACTTGTGATGAATTATTTCTACTACCTCCAAAACCACTTACGCTTTTTAAGTACAGAAACTTGTACATCCAGGTTACAAAAAAAATTTTAAAAATCACAACTCTGCAACAGAAAGAAAACTCATTCTTTTCATATGGGAAAATATACATTATGTTGGATCACTGGAAGTGTTTCTACAGCAGACTCAAAAAGCATAACCAGACTGTGAGGAAGACTGGCAGCTGACTTCAATACTCGCTAGAAAATATTTGGCTGCACAATTAGGTTTGACTGGACAAAGTTTTCAGATAGCAAATTTTTAGATAGCCAAGTAAAAAGAAAATTAATTCCGTACTAAGACTTCGCTGTAATTCCAGATTGTATCCACCTGAGCCAGCCAAGAAAAATATGCTCAGAAAGAAATCTATTCTGTCCCCTTCAGTTCAGCAGTGGTGGAAAGTCCTCACCAGAAAGACAGTTATGTCAGTGAAATCATAATGTCTTGTTAAAAAAAAAAAAAGAAAAAAAATAGTTTAACAAAGAAAAGGCTATGAACACTTCAGTGGGATAACAATAAGATTTTTAGGAAGTCTTGCATGAAAACATACATTAAAAAGAGCAGTGTTATCATAGTAATAATGTATAATTATCCCTTCACATTTATCTTGCCTCAAATAGACTTACTAAAGAAGGCAAGAACTAACACCCTCATTTTACAGCTAGCATATCACAGGGAAAAATATCCCTCTCAAAGTTGTGCAGGAGAGCACATAATGGATTCAGGCACTTTTCATAACTTTTCTTTCATTATATAACTCTATTTCAGTAAAAAACCAAACAAATGAAAAAACAAACAAAAAACCCCAAAACAAAACAAACAACAACAAAACCAACAAAAACCTCCATATGAGATTCTTTGCAGAAGAAGAAAATAGTGTTTTATGGATCTCTGACTGCATGATGCATCAAGAATTCTTCAAACTAAAGTACCTATTTGCCAGGCTTCGGAGTCCAGGGAAAAGTAAGAGTTTAAAAATGGTAAGAGATTAAAAGAAACATTTTTTTTCCAATTTCTAAAGTTGTTTCAGTGCTAAAAAATTTATAAAACCACACCTATCCACTCCAGTACTTGCACATGAAATTAGACTTTACGTGACACAGCTGTTCAGGGACCCCATTCTCAGTGTATACTAAGATACTCACATACATCAGCCTGCTTGCTGTGTTTCCAGAAAAGTGTGAAGATTTATACTTCCCATATTTATTGAAGACGTTGTGAGTTTCCCAGCTGCATAAACATGAAAACATACAAACACACACGCAATATTACAGAAGTAAACACGGTGAATAACTAGCTGCATTTTAGGACTGGAGGACTGCAAAATACAACTTGTTTTGCTTAGGACCTTGCAGTTTTGGGGGGCTCTAAGCACTGCACCAAGGCACAGCCTTATTTTGAAGCCTGTATCCTAACTGAGGGATGGGGTAATGTGCCATCCTTGGCAGCTGAGGGCACATCCTGGAGACTCCTGGGAAGTCCAGTAAGGAGTCAGATCCTCCTAAAAAACAGGCCACGGGGTTATAGGCCTGAGGAGGGGATTTGGGACACATCCCAGCCCGCAAGGAAGGGCTTGAATTACAACGAGCAAGAAAACGCTAAGACTGAACTATATTTTAAGCGTGTAATCTCCCATCATGTGGCATTATTCAGGAAGCTGCTTGAGCTTGGGGGTGGCAGGGCTTATTCTCTTAGTGAGAGCCAGTGCGTTAGCAGGAGATTATTGTGGGGCATGGAACAGAAAAGGAACAGGATTGCAGTGCCTGTGACGTGGGAGGGAAAGGAGGTTACGCAGCATGAGCCGGAGAAGGGAAAAGATCCACAGGCGCAATGGGAGGAGCATGTGACAGTCCCCGTGCCTGCTAATGAAAGGGCTGACAGCCTCTCTGGCAATAAAAATCAGTTGTTTAAAGTTGGATCCTGGATCTCAAAGCGAGAAGTCACTGCACATCCATTTTGACGGGGAAAAAAAAAAGTGTTAACTGTGAAATATATATTAGATTAGTAGCTGTGGGATTAAGCTAAGCATTGCTGTTCAGTTTGCTGTGCAGGAATTATTCATCCAGATATGCAAAACCTGCTCACTTGATAGATGGCTGAAGTCCTCAAAAGCAAGCTGGATAAGCTGACTCTGTTGCTTTCACTGGGGCTGAACCCATGCCAACCTTTTTCGGAATCGATACCTAGAGATGCTTCCAAGGCATCACAATAAAGTGCTGGCACTGTTACAAATGAGAAAGCAGCCTCTCCAGATCTGCATGTGCCTGCTGCCTTTTGGACAGGTCTGAGCTTCTAAATCTTTCAGCAGCAACACGAAAGAACTACTGTGCACCTATGGCTCGCTGCAGTCTCAACACCCAGTTTATACTTTTCCAAACGAGATAAAAAGTAATAAGGCTGCAAATCCCTCTACTTAAGACTATCACATCTCTGGATGCATATAACAGTAAGGAGCTGCTGCTTCAAGTCACTGATTTACATTTACCAGATATATGAAAGGCTAGGTATTTTTTTCTAAAAAAAAATCAATACATGAATTAGTAAGGGTTTGGGGCACATAGGCTCTTGTCATGGCTATTCCAAGTGCTCTTTTGTCATCTTGTCAGGTGGAAATCAACTAAAAAATGGTTATTATTCTTTTTTATTGGAAAAGGCAGCAGCAGCAGCAGTATGCCTGCTCCTTCTGTGGGGATTTTTATCCACATATTTTCTACCTTTGATTTTCAGTATTTCACTTTTGCACTGATCTTCCCCAGTAATTCTTCTTCATTCTCTGCTTTATGTTCCTCTGGGCTCAGTAAGTGTTATGACATCCAGTCCCTCTTTTTTAAGGAGCTGCAGAGTTTTTAGTACTGTAGGTGGGTTCCAAAACTTGGTTAGTGCTTCTTGACCACACTGGGCTTAAAAACACAGATCCCATAAGCTACATGTAATTCTGTCATCAAAAGCTGTTCGGGGAAAAAAAAAAAACAGTTTAAAAAAAAAATTGCAAAATCTGGGACTGCTCTTGATAGTTCTTCCATACACCTTGGCTGTTATTGTTCTAGACATTAAATATGACCATAATGCCACTTATTGGGTTTTCTTTGGTGCCATGTCTAAGCAGTAAGGTGTTGTTTTGGAGGCTGGAATGATGAGGGCAGAGGGGCAGGAGAGGAGGGCAGCACAGGCATGAAGAGGAGAAAACATGGAAGAGATCCCTAACAGAGGAACTTCAGCCACTGTAATTACCAGAGCCCCAATTTAACTGTGCTACACTGATTTTTTGCAAAACGAGCTTCTTATCTATTAAAGATGAAGCTGAGAGCTTCAGTTTGTTGGCCTAGTTCCTTTCTAAGGCTATCTCCAGAGATGCAGCCTTCCTGGTGACTTTAACAGCACCATTCCATCAGTTTCTTTAAATCTTGACTATTTCACTTCATATTACCTCCATTATCAAGTTGCTTTGTTCAGCAGCTTTGAAATATTATATAACACCAATCTCCCTTGTCCCCTTGAATACAAAATATTACTATTAATCCTTTTGTAACTGTGAATCTAGGTTATATAATTTCTTCTGTAGACTTTTTCTAAAGTTGACAGAAAATGCAGAAGAGGTCTTTTCCTGATTTAAATTTTAGAGCTTGCTCCAAATGAAAAGCTACTCTATTGGCCTTTAGGTGGTATATTGCAACTGAGGCAGACATATTTAAGCAAAACACAGGATGCACTGAAACAGATAAGGTGCTGATAAACTCTTGAGGCATTTTCAAATCTGTAGACTGAAATCATTACAGAACTCAGACATGGATCAAAAATACAAGGCTGAACTTCTCCGTAATGAGAAGCTTGGGGATTTTATGCCATGGTATTTCACAGATTCTAACTTCAGTGTTTATCTCTTACAAATTACTCAGAAGTTACTCAGGTAAAAAAAAAAAAAAAAAAAAACATTCAGTCTAGGTGTCTCTGAATGCTAAATTTTTGTGAAATACTGTGAGAAAGTTAAAAACTAGACTCTACATTCACATTCAGAGGCATCATAAGCTAAGTAATTTAACCAGCGATGATAAAATAAACTATATTCTTTTTAAGGCTATGTACCTAAAAGCTGCTAAATGAAAAGTGACTTTCACTCAGTGGGCAAAGCTATTAGATGAATTTCAAGTCCTGCAGACTAAAAAAAGAAAGAAGAAATGTTATCTTTCTCTGTGCATTGAATTTAATTCAGATTCCCATTCAGGTCTGAATAAACTCAGTGGGCATTCTCCATTTATCTTCAGCGAGCTATGGATCAAGCTCAGGAATCATGTTACAGCCCGAGAGGAGATACTATTGTACTGCCATTGTCTCTGCTGATGTAACAGACCTGCAGCTGAATAAGCTTCATTTCTCAAATTTCATAGACTGAGAGATAGACCAACTATAATACTTCCAATTTAATAACCGAGAAAAATTTAAATCAGAAAAGTCCATTCTAGATATGAAAAAAAAGGTGCTATATTTTATCTTATTTTATTTTATTGTATGGGGCTTGTTGTGTGAAAACAACCCCAAACTTCCAAAGTTTGGCAATACAAGGGCTGTAAACAGTAAGTCTGTCTAGAGCAGACTGCCCAGAAGTATTTTTAACATCTCCAGGGGTGGGGATTCCACAATTTCAATGGGCAATTTATGCCATTGCTGTCACCCCCACAATAAAAAAGCTTCTACTCTGTTGAAGGGGAGCATCCTGTGCCTCTTGTCCTGCTATTGGGCACCGCTGAAAAGAACCTGATGCTGTTTTATTTACACCTTGTTCCAGAGGTTTAAATACATTGACAAGATCCCCCTGAGCCTTCCCTTTAGTGGGGCTGCACAGGCAGAGCCCTGTCAGCATCTGGAGCCTCCCTCCTGTGAGGAAAGGCTGCGAGAGCTGGGGCTGCTCAGCCTGGAGAAGAGAAGGCTTTGGGGAGAGCTTAAAGCATCTCCCAGTGCCTGAAGGGAGCCCACAGGAGAGCTGGATGGAGAGGGACTTTTTACAAGAACTTGTGGTGACAGGACAGGGGGGAATGGCTTCAGACTGGAGGAGGAGAGATTCAGATTTGATATTAGGAAGAAATTCTTTGCTGTGAGGGTGGAGAGGCACTGGCACAGGTTGCCAGAGGTGTTGTGGGTGCCCCATCCCTGGAATTATTCAAGGTCAGGCTGGATGGGGCTCTGAGCAACCTGGGATAGTGGAAATTGTCCCTACCCATGGCAGGGGTGTGGAGCAAGATGATTTTAAGTTCCTTTCCAACCTAAATAATGTTATGATTCATCAGAAGAACAAGAAACAATCAAAGTGTTCACTCATCATTCTGCAAATTAGCTTCTATGGCTCCACTGCCTCTTCAAATTAATCTGCTACTTGACACAGGTAACCCTGGGAAAAAGTAACACCCTTCTAGGAAAAGCTTCATAATTTACTTCATCTCATGCTGAATAGCCTTCAAAGCCCACAAAAACCATGAGGCAGCATGAGAAAATAGCAGCCACAGCTATACTACAGATGCTGCTGAGAAAGAAACCTGAGGCTGAGGGTTTAGGAGCAGATGTGAGGGCGTTCACACCTCACAGCAAACAGGGAATAGGTATTTGCCCCTCTCACTATCCTACTGCCTGGGGAGCACGAAGACACTTCTGGCCTTTTGGTGCTGACTTTATTAAAATCCTCCATTTGCTAAGCTTTCACCTGTAATCTAGATAAATGAGATCTTACTGGGTGTGTTCAATGAGTTTTGCAAGATCTATGGCTAATCAGGGCAAGAGTAACTTGCAAACACTAAAAATATAATTTTTTAAGGAGGAAAAAAAGGGAGGATACATTTTCCTTTATACAGGATATTGGCTGGCTAGTTTATCTTGCTGTATGATCTTGTTTCTGACAGGATTTTTAGAAACAGTGGAAAATAATTTTCTTTGCCTTTTTCTCTCCCCCCCACCCCTTCTTTTGGTCTAAAGGTTTTCATATTTTCACCCATATTGGGAAGAACAACAGCAAATGCCAATGCTTGTGGAGATCTAGAAAAAGTACATTCGTGATCAAATTATTAACCAGGACTTTCTATACCAGGAAGGCGTGACTGGAAGTATCTAGGCTGAGACAGACATTCCTCTGCTTAAAATTCAGTGTGAAACATATGGAAAGTGATACGCCAGGATGAAATATGAAATACCTATACAGAATAATGTGGGAGCCAACCAGCTGCTGTTTAATTTAGATTGTGCATTGAATAACCAGCGTCACCTGGCTACAGCAGGGAAATAAAAGGTTAATAAAACTCACCACAGCCAAGTATTACAAGAAGGAAACTTTCCTGCACTCTTCTGTCAATGTAAATATTGCTTTTTTCAGCTCCTTTGCTTAACTGGAAATTTCACTTCTAGATACATCAAAATATGTAGATTTGAACCAGTTCTAGAAATGAAATACTAACAAAATGTGAACTGAAATATAGAGGAACCTCGTTCAATAACAGCTACAGGAACTTGCCCACAATGACAATGCATTTCAGGAGACTGCCTGAGTACATAAAAGTAATGTAAACTTGGGATTTTTTCAGTTATGTGAAGAATTAACAAATTTGTGAGAAGTGTGTGAACACATGTTAGAATTCCTCATTTTTAATTGAATCATTTGGCTGTAATTAAAAGCCTGGAAAATAGGTATAAAACATAGCATGGAATGTTTTTTGCATCTACTTTTTGAAAAAATAAAGTTTTTAAGAATCTCCATGGAAAGTAATTTTCTGGCGTGCACAACCATCAGACATCATATCATTTTGCTTATGAGGGCATTTTCATACCAAGGTTTCACATTTGCTGTGGCTGATTGCATTCAATCTAGCACTTCCCATTGACTGCTAAGGGCTCTGGAGAAGGCCATCAGTGACCTAATGTTTTCTACCTCTTCTGCTTAAGTTTCTTTGAAGCCAAAAGTAGATTTTTTCAGTAGAACATCTTTCCTCCTTATACTTCAATTCTATTATTCCAAGTCAATAATACTTTACACTGAAAATATGTACAGCTGTGGTACTTCCAGAAGCTGCGTTATTCTGTTAAAACACACCATTGATTTAATTAAAGACCTTATCAAAATTTACCCTGATTTTTCAACGTTGGATGCTAAGCTGTGGTTACAAGGCTGAGTTCTCAGTTTTATCCTAGAAAACGTGCTTCTGTAAATAGAAGATGACCAGTTATTTTCCATTTTTTCTGTAACTTACAACACAGCACTACTAATTTCTGCAGCAAAACAAACTCGACAAATTGGAGTGCTGTTTGTTTCTGTCACTAAGGAGCCTGTGTGGTCAGCAGCAGGATAACTGAGAAAAAGGTCTGATGATCTCTGGTTTAGATATCTATTGAATGACAACAAAGATCATGGTCTTGCACTTGCAAACCACTGATAATCTGAACTAAAGCAGACCAGCATCAGATAGCTTTTGACCAGTGAATTCATATGACACATGCCATGATGCTCCCTACATGAACTGAACTGATATGCTCTGAGGATACAATTACACTTATGATCCTAAAATACATAACCTTGGAGAGAGTTCCTAGGAAGGAAAGCAAGAAAAATGAGTAATCAACGTTTCCGCTGGGAAAACAACCTCACTTTAGTCTGCAATCCTCACCAAATATTCCCGGAACCAGCTTTAGCCTGCTTGCACATACAAGTCTAAAAAGTACTCTTAAAAAACCCAAACAAATAAACCATTACCAAACCAAAACCAAACACAACAGATCACTTCTATTTATTTTACCACCTAATGACAAGCACTAGTACTACAGTACTGGGCAAAACTTGAATGTATTTATGAATGTGTGAAGCACAAGTTTCTTTCTGAGGTCTCAGGTCTTGGATTTTACTTTTAACTGCTTATGATTCTGTCTCAAGTTTGTATTCAGACACACAGAATTGGAGAATTCATTTTTGTCCAGTCTCTAGTGTGTAAAGGTGTACTTTGAACCAGACACAACAAAACAAAGCACATGAGTGGCTAAAAGAAGTGGTATTATCATATTATACTGAAATTAGTGGTCCACACAGAATTACAGTACAGGCAACAATTAGTGGAAGATACCACTGAAGTCCAGTTTATGCTAAAGTATCAGAGTTTATAAAGTTTCCAAGTTTCCAGCACGTTTCTCTCTTAATATTTGCACGACAGTATTTTTTTCCCCATCCATGACCTGTCTCAGAATTTTCTGCTTGTTCACTCTTTTCTGTTGAGAAGTACATCTGAAATACTTAATCCAGATTTAACCCTTCTCAAGTTTAAATCTCAGCTTCCAACTGGTGGCAAATTTTAAAAAGCTGATTTTTTTCTCTCCCGCACTAAGACCACATAAATCGCTCCTTCAGTGTGGCTGTTCAGACCCAAAGTGCTTTCAAAAACCTGAGGCAGTCTTTAGAAGGATTAAAAAACTATAATAGGATAACCCCTCAGAAATCAATAAACAAACATCTAATAATGTAATGCACACCACTCAACTTTTCTATATCAGGTGAAACATTTCTCAGTAATTGAATTTACCTCAGATCCTTTAGGAATGTTGATGATCCACACAGCTGCCTGAAATTAAAAATTGGAATATGATTCGAAGTAATTTTATTTAATACACAATAGAAATTTATCACTGAAAGACTTGTGTCAAGGGTCCTACAGCATCTTATCTAAAAGGATTGTGATGAATTTTCACTTGATTCAGCAGTTGCCTATGCTTTGATTACTAAAGCCCCCAAAATACCTGGTGAAAGCACCACTGACATGATGAAGCATCACACAGTGTGAGTGGTGCTGCATGCTAAAGGAACTCAGGCTGGGGTTTGTCCCCAGCGCAAAACTCTGGGGCCAATTCTTACCACTGCTTTCACTGCACTTTAACATGGTACTGAAGGCTCTCCTCTCTACTCCTGACCTTACGGCTGGATTGGAGGTGAAAAGAAAGTAAAATGTTGTGGTTTGGTTTTTCATACTTCAAAAAGTATTTTTTTTCCTATGGAGCTACTGCTTGGAGATAGGGAAGCAAGGAACAACCGAGTAGGATTGTACTGTTAAGTGTTGTCCATTGAAATAAATCTACGCCTTTTTTCCATGGAAAATGCAGTTTTACAAAAACTGTTGTTTTCCACAGCATCAGCTTTTCCCAGCTGCTGTATACAACATATTTTCAGAAACTCTATTTTAGCAAAAAGGTATATTATTGTAAACACCCTGCTAACCAAAAAGAGAGGCACCAGAGGTATCAATCAGCTGGTGTGAACCAAAGGAAAGATCCCGATGCCAGCCTATTAGCCAAGACTTTAATCCCAGTGCCTGTGTTTCATGACTGTGTGTACCTTTGGCACACATAGAACGAGCTGTTTGAGAGAGCTGCTCTGTGAAATTCGTAATGATTTTTGCTCAAGGCAAGAGGGATAACAAACAGCCACCCTTTCGGCAGCCAGAAAAGGCAGGGCTGGACACTGCCCAGCGAGGAGCAGCAGCAAACCTGTGCAGTGGATTCCTACAAAGACACAGCCTCAGGTTCAGCTGCTTCCACGGGATGGATGTGACCACTGCACTTCAACACCAGAGCTGAGCAAAACTAACAAGGAACAAAACCAAATCTGATGCTTTTAGAAATGAAGTCATGGCCTACTTTTACTTCCTGACCCCAGGCAAATGATTGACATTGGAGCAGACTGTGACCTGTTTAGACTGGTTTAGTGTGTCAACTGCCACCTGGTTTTATGTCATTGAACATGTAATGAGGCTCACTAAATAAGGCAGACCTAACCTAGAAAACTGCATCAGTCCTCACTTATATTTTTAGGGTGATTTCTTCTCAAATAAATTTAAATACCAACCTGAGTCATTCACTGTGAAAGTCTGTACAAGAGCTTTCCTGTGCTATCAAGAGAGATTAAGGATTCTAGCCGGTTACTTGGTGTCACTTTGGTTTTTTTAAGTTTTTTTAAATGAACCCTCCTATTATGTGTTGAAAACCTGCAGAGAAATGGCAAGCCAGAACCAGAAGCTTCTGTGTTTTCAGGGGAGAAGAAATACTGACACAAAAAGGGAGAAGTCACATGCCAGCTCCAGTAAGTGGCCGATGCTGCTGCTCTTCCCCAGTAACAAGTTAGCATTAACTATTTTTATTACCAACATTGGACCGGGGTGAGGAAGCAGGAATCCTGCTGCACCTTTTCCTAAAGGTGACCAGTGCAGTTGTTCCTGACAGGACTGTCCCAGCCTGCTGCAATTCTGGGTGCCCTGCCGAGAGCCCACAGAGCCATCATCACCCTGGAGCTGACCCACACCGCCCAGGGGAAGCTGAACACTTCTTTCTCCACACTCCAGCAGTGAATGAACCTGGTCACAGCACAGGTTTGTGACAACCCTTGCACAAAGCAGCAGGACTGAGCTGGGGGAATTATTATGGCCCCACACAAGCCCCAAGATGGGCCACAGCACTATGACTCCAAGGCCAAAACCAAGCTTCGTGCTTGGCTTGCACTCACAGAGATGTATTCCTACTGCTGCTCCTAGTAAGTTCACATGGGAAGTAGGGCATGTGTCAGCTGAAGCTTAACCCTTTTAATTTTTTTTCCCCTGACTGAACACTTCTTAAGAAAGGATGATGATTTAGTCTCATTTTCGATGTTATTGCAGCATTGGAAGGTCTTGGATTAGGCTTTTGGATGTTCAGTCGACTTCCGGATCTGCTGCAAAGCAATGGCTTTAGGCAGCGCCTATGTTTTGAAAAATATGCAGATACTTTCTGTGAGTTGTTCAAACTGCAGTGCTGGGTCTAAACTCACTGACCTACTTTAACTTGTTTTTTGAGTGGCTGAGTTTCATACTTATCTTCATTTTATCTGGATGTCAAATATTGCTTGGTTTTCAGAATTTTTGTGCATGGCTCTGTCTGTAGTCAATTTCTTCTCTGGGTAGGTGGTTTCCTGCCCTAAATTCTCATTGCTAATTGTAGTTATTCCTAATGCACACAAAAAACACCGTTCCAGGCTACAATCTCACCAGTGCAAGCTCTCACCCCCGAGAGGCCTTCAGACATCTGGGGCATTATGCAGTTAAGTACTTTCACATCTGAACATATTGAAACGAGTACTTGCAAAAAAAAAAAAATAAAATAATGCTTGCAAAATGTTTGCTGCCTTAAAACTGAACAGCTGGCAGGCTATCAGAGCACCTAGTCCATTTGCAGGGATGGAAACCAAGTGTCTGAGGGAAGACCAGCCACCAGGAGTCACACACGGCTGGGCTGTCAAACTGCAGGAGAGAGACGCACATCCTTGAAGGCTCCCCATTCACAGAGGCAGCTGCCCAAACTCTGTCAGTTCATTTGTTGGGAAACATGGTCCCAGATCTTGGCTCCTGGTGGGCAGATGTTGCTATTCCCGCGTGGCGCTCCCATTCACTTCCCGGGAGCCGTCTGTCGGCATCTCTGCTCCGCGACACGCGCCAACTGTTCTCACGAGCTCTCCTCGCGAGGGATTTTCATGCTTCTCTGCAGACGCAGTTGTGCAGGCTTAAGTTTCACCAACGTGAAAAAAGAACAGCAGTTTCAGACATTCAGAGGCTTTCACTGCCTTTGCTTGGGTGCATTTCAGTCTCTGTCACTTGCTCAGTTTGTGGAGTGGCTGAGATTCTGCCCTGGATGGTGACACTGATGGCTGTGCTGCCGCTTCTCCACACACAGCAAACCTTGCTCTAGGAGAGAAAGGGCTGTTGAACCCTCAGTTCCAGCACCAGCTTGTGCACTGCCTGCTGTATGTTGCAAGTGTCTTACTCCAAATTTCTCTGTGACAGCTCTATCAGGTTCACATTTCCTTAGCCTGCCTTGACTCTGAGTAGCTCGTAGATGTGGGCACAGTGGAGATGCCACAGCAGCCACAGTATTTTTACTTTGTCCTAGCAACACCTCAAGACACTGTGTTGGTGGTGATCCAGCTGGCTGCCAGATTTTATTGAGTCACTGGCGGAGGAGAGCTGCCATCAGCAGAAGCGCTCTCCTCACGCCCCGTCTCCTCCTTTCCGAGCAATTCCCGAGCACCCCGGAGAGTCCTGGCTCCCAGAGCCCTCTCCCGGGACAAGGGGAAGTGCCCACACCCAGCACCTGTTTGGTTTCAGTGTGTGCATCATACCTGACCGGGTCAGGGCAGCAGCCTGACCCAGCCGGGGCAGAACACTTGGTGCCAGGATAAGAGGGTGCAAAAGGCTTTGACGTGATGCAGGCAGGCCCAAAATAATCTCAGCTCCTGGCAGAGCTGGCACAATTTGTATGAGGAGACTTCAGCTCCTCTGCTTCAAGCTACACCTGTGTGCTTGCAAGAGTTAACAAGTTTACTTAAAATCCCCCTCCTGGTAAAATCCTCCCTCCTTACAACATAGCTGTTGCATTGTGCCAGATGCAAACCCTTGCTGCACGGAAGCCCTGATTTTTTAAAAAAAAAACAGAAGCATAAACAGAAGCTTCTTCAGCCAACCATAAAGTTTAACAAATATGCATGTGATGAGTGCTTGCCCACCATTCCTGGTTTCCCAAAAGGGCTGCATGGGGCATGGGACTGGCCAGCCACAGGCTCTGGAGACAGAACCTGGTGCTGTGCCTTCCACTGGATCACTGCTTTCTGTCCTGGAACCGATTTTTTGCCCCCAAAACAGATGATGGTCTGATTAAAACAAAACATAACGAGAAATATTACCCCTCCTCCGCAATGCTTGCATGCTCTCTACCTTCCCCAGTGCAGGTGCTCCAAACTTGCCTTTAAGGAAGATCTTCTCTCAAGTGGCAAATGATGCAGATTCATCGGGAACGCACTGGATTTAGACACACAGATTCAAAAGCCCACAGCTGTTTTTGCAAGAGACCTCTGATTTCCCTCGAACAGAGACACAGGGTCAGGCCCTGCCCAGGCACAGCCACATGCAAGAACCAGGAGTTACTCACAAGAATGCCTGAGATCAAAATTTCATGGGCTCCAGCATGGCCACATGCCTGACTTCTTTTACGTCGATAAGAATCAATCACAACAGAGTTTATCAAATAATTTCTTGTCTACAGGGCCATAATTTACTCCGATATAAAAACATAAGCCCCAGAAGTGTTTGCAAGTTTAATGTTGTGTTCTTTTCTCTGTTTAAGCTGGAGCAATAACAACTTGCATTAAAATCTTAGAAGCAGCTCAGAGTGACACTGTACCGTTCAAAAAAACCCAAACCGCCAAGAAAGCCACCATGGGAATTATAAAAGATGGGGCTGGCACTGGGAGATGAAATTCACAGGCACGGCTGAGTTTGAAGTTGTCATGGTACCACTGCTACTACGTGTGAATCACAGCACCATCAGACCACCCTCTGAAAAGCAGCAGTTTTGCCTGCATACAAAGCAAGCAAAACCTCAGAACAAACTGTTCTGTACCTTCCAGGAACTCAGGGTTCACTCTGATCTAGTTGTCTGGATCCAAAGTTTAAAAAGTGGTGAGATTTTGGAAAAATTAGTAATTTTCTGCAAGCTAGGCATGACTCGGCATTGTCATGACATTATGGAGTTGCAATTCTACAACCTGTGGGTTAAGTCAGAAGCAACAGAAACAAGTTCTTTGTCTATGGCAATAATAAAAATGAGCAGAATCCCTGTCAGTAATCAATGCTTTCATTGCTATTAGCCCTTTTGTGCTCGGCTACACATTGTAGCGTGGATAATCCATCACTATCTTGTTAAACTTATTTTGCAAATTTTAACTTGAATATGTGGGCTAAGGTTTGTTCCCATTATTGCTATGCTCCTAATAATAGTGTGCAGCCAAGTGTAAAAGATCTTCTGTCTTCTCAATTAACAGACTATTAAGCTTTCCCTTAAGAGTAATAAACTCCTGAAAACTGGCAGGGGCAGCAATCCACAGATACATCTTTTTCCCCAAACTGCAGGTTTCCCTTTCCAGATCTGTGTGGAATGTTCTAAACAAGATTTTGCTGAGGAGACACACAGAAGGTATATTCACACTAACTAACATGCTAAACAGGTGAAAAGTCATCTGGAGTACAAGTAAATATTTCAAAATATTTCTTTCATCAAGTATTCCTCTAAGTACTTACTCATGGTACATGAATAATCTTTAGAGACTCTTTCTCAACAACAGATATTTTTCAAGTAGGGCCACAGGGACTCCGAACATCCCTGGAAGAGACAGCTGGAAAAAGCAAATATGTTGTCAGGATGGTTGAATTCACTGACTTAGAAGCGTCTGCACTGTTACGAAATAAATGTAGGAGGCCATACATTCCAGAGCCCTTGCTCTGAGTTGAGGAATTCAGAAACTGAATATAATGGCAAACCCTCCCTCCCTGCACCCAAATGCAGGGTTGGATATCTGGGAAACAACATGGGGTTCACCTATATTTGTACCTAAATGTTCTTTGTAACTAAACTGCTCTTCAGTCCAAGTCTCAATGTTCCTCACACGAAAGGTGAGCAGGGTCGGGCTGCAGAGGTGAGGTGTTGCCACACTCATTAAGTTGCGCCACAGGAGAGCCAAAGATCACACCCAAAAGCTACAAGGCTGCTTTGTTTTTGCTTTGTTTTTGCAACGCAAAAATAAAGGCTGGGCATTCACAGCTTAACAGGTCCAGGGTCAGAAGATGTTCTTGCATAATTTCAAAAAAGGATAAAGATGTCCTCCCCGAAATTTATGCTCTGAAGACTTGGAAGGAAGACCATCTCTCCCTAGTTTGCTACAGGAAGCAGCCAGGATCATCTGCTGCCTGTAACTCAGCTCCTCTGTGAGTGTGCAGCCCCAGCGAGTGCACAGTAATAACATGGAAAAAAGAACGTGCAAGGAGGGTTTCTGACAACTTACAGAGTAAGTAAGGTCTTCTACTTCATCTAGTTCTGTTCAAAACCACAGCTGGTTTGAAACCTGCCCAATAGCCATGCTATACTGGCCACAATGTGTTATTTTCTTGTCCCTTGCAACCAGAAACCAGGAAAATTCCCGAAACTTCACCACTAGGAAGTCCCACTGCATTTTTTTTTCAGCTTGCTGTGATAAGATGGTATTGTCAGCACTAACCTTTAACTAAGCAAACCTAGCCTTGGGTTCTGTGCAGGGACCACCCCCACACCAGGATATACTTCTCTGTTTGTTTATACTTAGCTGGTTTTAACTAAGGGAGGCACCTGGGGACTCGGGGTCAGCTCCCTCCACATAGCCTTTCCTGCTTTTACCTCACTACTACTCATTTTTCAGATCCAGATGACACTTTTTTCTTTTTTTTTTTTTTTTTTTTCCTTCTCTGGGCAATTTAATAAGCAACTTCTTTTTCATCCCACCTTTGATCTTCCCTTTTCTTCCCTCATACTTATTGGGTTCATAGGTTTATTTTTTTAAGGTATCACTGGACAGCAATAGGCCTTCCATTTTCTGATCACCTCCTTGACACAGGCCATAGATAATCATTCTTGTTTTAAGTTAAGAAACGACATACTCCCAAAATAAGGATAACAAATGCCCAGGTAAGGAATCAATTAAATAAAGCTTTGTCCTCCTCTGCTCTTTATTTACAATTTTTCTACATTTCCTATGATATTGAATGCACTGGATTGACTCAGTTCCCAAAAGTCAGCTCAGTACCATCTGTAACTAGTGTTTCTTGACTAGCTCCAAATCAAGATCAGTTGCCATTTTGTAGTTCCATACATCCTAATAATTTCCTCTTATCTTCCCCTCATCTTGATCTTCAAAATCTCCTTCAATTCCCACCACAAAACCTTTCCTTCCAGTCCAACCTGCCTCACTTTTCTCCTCCTTCCTCTTCAAGTGGGAAGTCATCTTTCTCCAGCGTCAAGGACAAAATTCACCCCACGCAGAGGAGTTGGTGTCAGGTCCACTTAAGTCTTCCAAAGAATTTCACCTCAGATGACTTTCCCCTCTCCTCCTCCTCCAGACTCATTCCTTTCACAATGCTTTTCAACAATGACCTCAGCCAGATTCCTTCACTACCGCTAACTTGTACCAGCACTTAATGTACTTTATGTGCCTGCAGTGGTTTTTTCTGGGTTTGTAATAGGCTGCAAATTCCTTGAAGCATGTCTCATTATATTTTTGTATAGCTCCACTCACTCTGCCTCTACTTAATAAATAATGGCTACTCTACAAGAATGCTCACTACACACCCCTCCTGCTTTAAATACCAGCCCTTGCATTGTCAGCTTTCTTAATTTCTCCTTTGTCTGCATGAGTCATTGTACCCATCTCCTGTGTGTGTTTGCGTACACACTCATGCTCATTGACATTTCTCTCTGCAGAAAGAAATGCTAAAGTAACCCTCTGCACCAAAATTCCTTATTTTGCACATAGATCTAAACGTTTTGATTTAGCTGTAGAGTGTCAGCTTCAAGGATTTTTTCCTTTTTTATTCTTCCTAGAAAAGTTCCCCTTCCCTCCCCAAAAAACCTAACGAGAGAGTACAAAAGCACTGTTTGTGTTCTCCAAGAAAAACTATTTTAGACACGAGACCCCATGTTTAACTTGCCCGGCTGTTGCTATAAGAAATATATGGCAGATCATAAACAAACAACATGCTAAAAATACACAGAAATCTTGAATACTGGAACTAAGCCTAAGTGAAAGAGCTTTATGTGGAGGAGAACACAGTGCAGAGGGGCAGCCTGGCTGAGAAAAACACTGGCTCCCACAAGCACAGTCACAATAAGGCACTTTCACTGCTGCAAGGTCTTATTTACTTGTCCAAGCCTATTAGGGGTTAGATCTGCTCTACAATTGCAAGCCTGGGGTCAGCTTTCACAGGTTTCAGGTACAAATTACAGCCAGTGCCCTGTTTCTGCTTCGGTTGCTCACTGGCTTCAGAAACCTTTCTTTCATTTTCTTCATTCACACTGGCTTTTAAATTTGCTCATTTAATGCACTGCAAGTGAGTTGTGTTTCCCAAATGTTTCTCTTGCAAGTACATTTTAACCTAGTTTTCTTCAAAGGTCTCAGGTGAGATAACCCAGGCAGGGGCAGGGTTAGAGAGTGTGATGGAGAGAGGAAGCTGCATCAGAGTTGAGGAGTTTGCTGTCTACTCTGTGATCTGCCATGCACCAAGACATTTCTGATCCACAGGGTACCAGGTCATGGCAGTCCCATCATGGCCAGGGATGTTCCCATCAGACAGGAATCCTCACATTTGTATGCTCCAAATTCAAAGGCCAACCCACACTCTATGCATTTTAACACACCAGAACTTGAGATATGGCAAATTATACTCCCATGTCTATCTCAGATGTAAGTGTAGCTGATACTCCACTAGCATTTAGGCCTCTCTAAAACAAGAAGTCTTTTTCGGCTTATTTAGCAGAGAAATCCTGACATACAGCATGGCCATAAGCCCCACGTGAAATTTCATGAAACCCCACAGCCAATTGCAATGCAGACCTAGGATTCCTCAGTAATAATTTGTGGACCATCGCTATTGTCCTCTCTGTGAGGATCGTGGTAGGAAATACAAGCAGTCATGACAGGCTACAGACAACCCCTGAAAACAATACAGATATGTTTTATACAGACGCTGTGGAAAGAGCCACCCTTGCTCATGGCAGGAAAACTGCAGCGATTGCTGCAGAGCCCAAGTAAACAGAGATGAGGTAGCAGCTGTAACTTCTTCTGTGGAAAACGAAAACACAGCAAACAGAATTCCTACTTTCACATGAATCTTAGCATTTTGGCTCTGTAACCTGACGATGTTTGTTCAGATGCTGAAGCAAGGCATCCTGGTACCACAGTACTCCTGCTGAAGTCCTTTTCTGTATCTCCTCTCGTGCTGGACTCTCAGCAAGCCCAGCCCAGCCATCCTTCCCTCCACACTCAGGAAGGACCACCCACCCAGCTGGCCACTCTGTGTCCCCCACCCCACAGAGCAGCAGTAGCCACTGTGGCCAGCAAGGCTTTGCCCTTTTCAGTGCCTCTTTTAATCCCTGCCAGGTCTCAGGTAACACCAGGAATTTGAGTATCAGATAAAAAAGAGTATCTCTCTAAGCAATCCTTTGACCAATCTGCTGCTGCAGCTGTGTCCTGGCCTTGGTGCATTTCTGAGCAGAGGTTTCTGTACTTCATCACCTTCTGATCTGATCCTCACTCCAGGGACTGAATTTTGCCCCATGAATGCTGCTCTCATTCGTCTGACCCTTCCCCTCCTGGTTCCCACTCCAGAAAAACACTTGCATCGAGCAAGGAAAGAGAGCGAACTCCGAGCATCCGGAGCGAAACCGTGAAAAACAAGAAGCTGTGCCCGGCCCTACAGATGTTTCCACAGTTGTCAAGATTTTGATCTCCTATGCTGAGCCCTCTACTTCCCTGCAAGGCATAGCATTCCATGCCACAGGCAGCCACGCTCCACATCAAAAGGGACAGCACCGTCTCGGCTCCTGTGGAATCGGGTTTGCTTTAGGCCAACTGGGCACGGGCTCAAAGGGTGACACTGGCACAGCTGCACCATTAATGCAGGCTAACAGGAACACAGGAGATGACTGGAAACCAGCTGCTGCTTCTGCAGCCCATAATGTGCTGCCAAAAATCTCCATATCCCCTTGATCCAAAGTGGGAGACAGAAAAACCTAACTAGGCAGGAATTTATACAGCGCTCAGAATCGCGTGTGACCAACATTACCATTCAGTGCTCCAGGCGCCCTAGGAGCGAGGCACAAGTTAGCCTGGGTCAGAGGAGACTTCTGTTCCATGCAGGAGGTTCCTGGGACTGTCAGGAGACATTTTGCAGCAGCATTGTACTGTTACAGATGTAATTTGAAATCAAACAAGGGATAGCAAGCCATATTGTTCTAGTGTAAGCACAACAAAGATGTTTATGTAAAAAAAAAAGAGAGAAAGGTGGCAGGAAAATCAGAATAGCACCTTTCTGACTAAAGGGAAGCAAGTTTTCAAGTGCTAGGCAGATGTTGGAAGACAATGAAAAAAATCTGTTGAAGCCACTGAATACATAAAAAGTTTCACTTTTTAAAATGTAACTAGCTTCATCCCCAGACCTTTTAAGTTTAAAAGAGTGAGATGTATTCAATACAATAGCTGCTGTCAGTTTCCAGACAATTATTCCTTCCACTTCTAAATTAATAACTGCAAAGCTATGCCATGCAAAAATACGGGACGATTCTTTGGGCTGTGAACATTTTCAGCAGGGGATTTCAGTGCCTTTTCTTCCTCTATCAGGAGCTGCCACTGTTTTGTCCGTGTTGAGAGCAGCTGCCACCAGCTCGCAGCTCTCTGCGTCAGATCTCATGCAAATGGCAAAATCTGGCCCCCTGGGAAGGAACCACTGCCTGCACCCCCAGTGTGCCTTCCCTCTGGGAAACAGGTGGTGGGACAGAAAGCTAGCAGGCAACAGGCTGCCAGCTGGACCATGCTGAGGACACCTAAAAAAAAAAAAAAATCCCCCTCTCATTTTCCTTCTCTGACCTTGAACTTGCAGTTTTTATTCTGTGCTATTTTCAAAAGCAACTTTTTTTTTCTTCTTTTTTTTGGAAAAAACGCTTTGTGTCATACACTTTGCTTCTTTCTGCCACAGTAAGCAGCATTCTAAAATGAAGGGGGCACTGGGGGTAGGTGCTGTTAGATGTCATCACCTCTCTTCTCAGTGTGCAGGCACTATGCAGTGCCTTGGGTGAATACTTTCAGAGGAGAGACCAAGACACTGCATTCAATACACTCAATGCATAACGCAGTACCTTAGGCAAACACTTATTTCAAAGGAGTTGTCTAAAAATATATACTGCTTTTGTCTCCTCTGCCCTTCATGGGTGATGACTGGGCTCCTGTGTAGTTTAAAGATGAGATGAAAGGACTCAAAATAATAGGTAAGGGGAATGGGGAAAATGGCATGAGAATTAACAGTTCCTTACACAGGAGACAGACATCACTGTGTGCAAGGATTAGCTAAATTGTTCTTTTCAGAGTTCCAAGCATATTTACATGCTGACCAACCAGCTCTAGGTACTTGTTCATAACGAAATGTAAAGCTTCTTTAGATTTTGGACTAGGAAATAAGCAAACCTGCATCAGTAATAGTCCACGATTTAAGTGGTGGTACTGATCTCTAGTTTGTACACTCAGCCAACCATCTCCTGGGCTGCAGCCAAAGCCCCGTGGGCAGCAGGGCAGGGAGGGGATTGTGCCCCTCTGCCCCGCTCTGCTGAGACCCCACCTGCAGTGCTGCAGCAGCTCTGGGCTCCCAGCACAGCAAGGACAGGGACCTGCTGGAGCCAGGCCAGAGGAGGCACCGAGGGGATCAGAGGGATGGAGCAGCTCTGCTGGGAGGAGAGGCTGAGGGAATTGGGATTGTTCTGCCTGGAAAAGGCTATGGGAAGTCATTAGAGCAACTTCCAAGTGCCTGAAGTGGCTACAAGAGAGCTGGAGAGGGACTATTTACAAGGGCATGTAGTAGGACAGGGGAAATGGCTTTAAACTGAAGGAGAGTAGCTTTAGATTTGATATTTGGAAAAAATTCTTTGCTGTGAGAGTGGTGAGGCACTGGCACAGGTTTCCCAGAGAACCTGTGGATGTCCCATCCCTGGAAGTGTCCAAGGCTGGGTTGGATGGGGCTCTGAGCAACCTGGGACAGTAGGTGTCCCTGCCCATGGCAGGGGAGTTGGAATGAAATATCTTTAAGTTCCTTTCCAAGCCAAGCCATCCTGTGAGCCCACTACCTACGATGAATAGCTACACGAGATTTTTGTTTCCTGGATTTATCTACTTCTTACTGCAAATGCTAATGAGGATTTTTTCACTATGACCATGTTAAATAGCAGAAAAATGAAGTGGGATTTGAAGGTAAAAGGCACTTGAGAATAACATCTTGTAACTTGCTATCTTAAAATTCCCCTTCACTCTCTCTCTTCCTTCTCCACTGAAAATAATTGTGGCACAAAAGGTAAGACCCCCAAGTCACTGGTTCACCACAGAGGAGAGGGACACAGATACACACATGTGGGGACAGCATATAGCACCTGTAGGGACCCAGGCTCCCTGGATGTCCAAAGGGGAATCACATGCTGAGCCACTTGCGAGGCATGTGAGAGTCATTGAGGCTTCTTGGGAAAAAAAACCAAAAAAACACCACCACCAAACCAAAGGTTTCTTTCAGAGCAAAATGTAAATACAGGGGGAAAAAAGTGCAATTATATCAGCTACTGGAGGGATTTACATCTTTCACAGAAACTCCAGCAAAGAATTTCCCAAGTCAAGGCATGCAAGAGACTGAGCACCAGGGCATCCAACTCCAAAGCACGCTTGAATTTCATCTCTTATTCTCTCTCAGTACCTTTGATGAGATTTGGGCATGGGGTCTAGTCACACAGAACTCCAAAAACTGTAACATTTTCCTAGAGTTACAGGGGTGCAGATTGGCAAACTAGAGACTTAACAACAGACTGGATGTATAGGTCTCAGTGGCTACCCACAACTCATTTGCAAAAGTAACCCCTGAGCTCTGTACTGAAATTTTCAAAGGAATTCGAGCATGTCAAAGGGTGTGACTCTAACAGCCAGCACCAGTTCCAGTAAAGACTGGGGTCAGAGAGCCCCCACTAACTTAGAGTAGCCCACTTTGCCTCCCATTTAGTGAGAAACTTTCACCACCTCCCCAAAAATGAGAAGAATACAGACCCTCTATACTGTGAAGGAGGACACAGTTATTCCTCCCTCTCTCCCCAACACAACATGATGCACTGAAGGCACATGCTGACTTTAACTGTGGAAGCAGACATCAGGTTTATCTAACTGGCATATTCACAAGTCAATAATGTTTATTTTTTCAGTTAAATTCCGAGTAATTTGATCATAAAACTAATCTGGAACTAGTGACAAACCTCTTTATTCACTAAGAGCAAGCATTCCTTAGATGGCCAAATCAAAGTGGGCTGCTGTGAGCTCGGATCAGAATACGCTCTTCCATTAGCAGCATTGATAGTTACCAGCAGAGAGGATTTTTATGCCCCAAGTTTGTGCCATGCTCCCTTTGAGTCACTCTGACAATCAAAAGGAAATAAAAATATGATCAGCAAATATTGCCTGCATATCCTAGCCACTGCTCTAGGCTCATATCAAATCCCTACAGACATTCCCATGGGTGTATTCCACAGCTCTAATGTGCCAAGCTGTGCCATACAGCGAAACATTGCCATTGTACCCTTCAGTTTCAAACCCGCATTTTTCTTGGCAAGTTTAACAGTCAGGGAAGAAAAATTTGCTTTACTTTTCTGATGTAAAGACATGTTTATATTATTTCAATAAGATTCTCTACTCTTATAAAGGCTTTCACAATGCACATCCCTGTAAATGATCTACAGAGTCCACACCTGTCCCTGACACCCACAGCGCTACAGTTCATTTCAGTGAGAAACAGAAAACTGGGGAGCAAAGTCCCACAAACAAAATTGCTATCCCCCTGCCCCCAATCTGGAAATCTCTGAAGCAGAAATGAAAATTTCTTCATCCAGCAGCTGTTTTGCAAAAAAACCCCATCAACATCACATGCATCTTTCATTTTGTGAGGAACAAGCTGGAGACCGAGAAGATTCCGCGTGACCACAGGTCTGTCTGCAAAGAGTTCACTGGCAGTGTGAGGCACTTCTGAGTGAGTTCATTCTGAATCACTGAGCAAATGCTGTTAACATTCACTCAGAGGGGAATGTTTCTTGGGATATCACACCCGTTCCACATCCTCGTCACCCCACAGGCTGTTTAGCACGCCATACGCTCAGCTCCACAGCCCTGCTTGTTCTCATAGACACAAGGCAAGTTTCGCTTGGTGTTAACAGCACAACTGAATAAATATAGTGAATTTACAAGAGCCTGAGCCCCCCACCAAGTAATAAAAGTCAGAGATATTCAGGTGCTCCATGGAACTGTCCTGGGCCATCACCACTGGAGAAACAGAGGCACAGTGCAGACTCAAAACCCAAAGGAACACAGCACTGAGGAAAGTATGCATTTCAAGAAATGATTTCCAAGCTGCACTGCCATTAGAAGATTAGGTTGGCTCCGTAGGGATATTGCTGTTTCAGGTAGCTGCATTTTGGCTCAGCCACTGATCCCTCACACCAAGCCTACTTACAGAGAGGAGTCAGAGCAGCAGCAGCGTCAGGGTCCTTTCCCTCCAGAGCACAGCTGAGCATCACTGGTGGCATTACATCCATACTACAAGGTGACAGCATCCCGATCCTATCCCATTTTGGATACCAAACAATTAAAAATGATCAGTTATATAGCTCAGGAAGCCCCAGCTGAGATCTATGGACTTGGAATTAGGGATTTAAAATTACCTTTATGCATTATGTTTTCTGCTTCCAAAGAACCTCAGACAAGGAATTTATTGCTGAGACCAGGAAGTGTAGGATGATTCATGAAAATAGTGTTACCCAAGACAGTCGTGACCGATCCGATGTGCTTGCTTGCAACTGTACAGCTCCAGACACTGTGTCTGGACACCCTGAACAAAAATTTTCAGGAGAAACAGCACTGGCACTAATGCTGCAATCCATCATTTGCACTAATGTAATAAGCTGACTTAAAGACTCCGAAATATGATGGAGGAGCACCATTAAACCTTCCTGTGGGCTACATGGGCAACTTGTGTTCACTTATTCTACATGTTTGCTTAAGAACATAAATGGAATAAACTAAGAAGTCTTCTTTGTGATATGAACTAAAGTAGAGTTTAGTGTGGAAACAGATCTTCCTGCCCTGCACAAGGGCCCTGAACAATGTTTTAACATTTAAAATTATTTTCACATGAGAATTCCCATTTAGGGGTTTCCAGTTTATGGTCACTGATTTCAAGTTAATAAGCAGAAGGGTATTTAAACAAAACATAATACAGAGCTTTGTGAAGTAAAGCTGCTAATCTGATCTAGATTGTTTCATTTCCAGCTCCACAACTCTCAGTTTCCAGTCAGTAGCCTTGCTGAAGGCCATGTGTGCCTAAGTTCCTTGAGGTGCTTTTCTTGTCAGAAATTCGTGTCAACAGCACTGATGCAAAGAGGCCACTAACACTCCAGTAATGGAAAGTACACATGAAATAAAGCAGATTTAAAAACCATCAAGACAATGCATTTTTCTCATTTATTCAAATCTTCTGCAGGAAGTAAACACTGAAAGATTTAAAAAAACTTCACACTGCAGTATGTACAGTTTTGTGACATCACATGAGGAAATTAATTTCTAATAAAAAAAATGAGACCAGTTAGATAAATTACTGAAGACACATCACAATAAAACTGGTTGTGGTAAAATCCCGAATTCTTATGTATGGCAATGAAAATCAATACTCCTTTGTTTTTACAGGGATGGAATAGTCCTGGTACAATATTTCAATTACGCAAAATGGAGTCCTGAACTTACATGACTTATTATAGTTGTATGAGCACTTCATGTTTTAAAAGTAGGTTTGCATTTTTTTTTTCCAGACCCTTTTGATTTGAAGCACATTCTTTCACAAAGCTAAAATACCACAGCAGAAGTCATGTCCAGAAGTGGAATACTGTTGTGTTTTGAACTGACCTGACTTGTTAAGACATTTTTTTTTTGCCAACGCACAGATGCACAGGGTCCCCCATGCACTTTTCATGCAGCAGGTAATCACAACTTTAAATAAAAGAATTTTTCTATACATTCTTCCAGACTTGCAACTGTATACATACATGCAAAAGTTTTTAAACCTATGTGATCATATTTACACTTATACATGGAATATACATAACAAAAAAGATTAAAAGGTTTTTTTTTTCCTTTGCATTAGAACAATACAAAATATGTATTTTTCATTAAGGAAACCACTATTTACATCACCTTTTAAAAACCAATTTCAACATATTATAGGCGTAACAAGTCAACATATTTACATTATATATAAATATATATATAATATATACTTACCAGTTTACTCCTCTGTAAGATGTGGCAGAGAACAAACTGGTAATATCATGTCACTGACGTCAATGAGAGCTGTAATACTTTCACCAACATTTAACAGGGAAAATTTAAACCACTCATTTCTTTCTTTTAAAAACATTTGTAAATTAAAAATTTAAAAACAGCACTAACAGTCAATGGCTAAGAAAAGTGAAAGTTATGGCTGAATTCCCTTTTGATCTCGTATAAACTTCTCAAACTGAGCTGCCCAGCTATGTGGTATCAGCAGAGAAGCCCTCCAGCTCTCCACCTCTGATTCGGTGGTCACGCGTTACCCACCATGGTTTCCTCAAGCTTTGGCAGAGGAGACACTAGAAACCTGGATATATCTGAGTCCCAGATACTTCCCTCTGGAAAGAAAAGGCAAATCTGCGTGGCAATTCCAAGTCAATCCCCAAATGCAGCTGGCTTGGGCGCTCCACCAGGTGCTGGCGATGCCTCCTTGAGCAAGGCACCGGGCACTGCACAAGCCAAAACTGCTCAGCTCCAGCCCCTCCCAGCTCAGTGGGGCCAAAGTTAATTCAGGGCTAAGCTCCAAGGGGCTGCAATTGCAGCAGAGACAATTCCCTAACTCACCTCCTCCCCACCCTGAGAGCTGGAGGCAGCTTTCCCCTGGCAGTCTCAGCTGGCTGTACCTGGGATGTGTTGTCCCCTCCCTCCCTGCTCCTTTGATGGAGAGATCACACAGCAGCACCCACCGATCCTGCACCACTTTGCCTACACAGCTGCTGCTGCCAAGATCTCACAGGACCCCATTCTGCTTCAAATCTAAAGGCCTAGAGGAGACAGGAGCTGCTGAGAGTACCAAGTGTTACTCAGGAGATGACCTTGGTTTGTAATCATCTATGGGGACTGGGGGAAATTAGGGATCTTAGAGCTGCTTGGGAAAATTTGGCCAGCCTTACCAGTCTCTGCTGGGGCAACAAAACCAGCTCCTGCACCCCTCTTTTCTGATGGAAAAGCCCCCAAGGAAAAAAGCAGCAACTCCTTTTCACTCACCCATGCTACAAGACAAAAAAATAAAGAGCCTTTGGTCCTAAGGTGTAAATAAATGTTGTAAATGTGGATGGGGTAGATTTAAAGAAGACCTCTCTTCCCTAGGGAGGGGTAACACTAGTGAAACTGGAGAATTTCACAGAGGAGGAGACTGTTGCCCTCCTGGCAGCTGACTGAGCATTCCCTTGGCATGTCCTGCCCTCTCTCAAGGGCCTCAGCGTTGCGTTACCTGCTGTTTGAGATTGCAATGTCTGCAAGAGATAAGATTCTTCCACGTCCCAAACTTAAATTCTTGTATATTAGAGTTTGCTGACGTCTGTGAGAATGGCAACACCCTTTCATTAACATCAACTAAAAAGAAAGCTAAATCCTTAACTGGTCAAACTGTTAACATTTTAACTTAACTGTTTTATAAAACTTTCAAAACTAAATGTTCAAAAGTATATATTATAACAATAGACTACCCTAGAGTAAATACAAAGGTCAGCACATTGCTCGATTCCCATATTACTTTTTGTTAGGGTCAGACTCTCTTCCCTACTTTTCACCTCAAATTGACTTTGAGGAAGTTTTTTCAACCAGGTAATTCCACATCCACTCATGCTGCATTTTTCTGTGGAGCCCTTCAAGCAAATTATAGCCCTGTATTTAGTCTGGGGATCATCTATTATTCTATATTGTATTTATTTCCTACCTATATACACATTGTTTCAAGAAAAATAATCAATTAAGACTTTAAAAGACATTTAATGGATGGAACAAATACCATCTTTTTAATATTTCTGCTGGGTTGACTCATATAAAAAGAATTCCGTTCCACTGTCAATCCAAAATATACTTTATCTCATTAATGATTATTCTATGAGACATCTGAATTGTCATTGGGCCACTTATAAATGCAATATTAAAGACAAACAAAATTTTATTTTTATATTATACTTCAGACAATGACATTTAAAATGATATTAATTTGTGTGAAGGTTTTAAAATATAAATCTTCTTTGTACAGCCCATTAATATATTATGCTTCACCGAAATAACATAAAAATATATCTTTAAATTGCTCTGTTATTTCTCATAAAAACCAGGGGGAATGTTTTACATCGGATACTGCCAAATATTTGTGTTCCCTAAAAGAAGGTATTCCCCAGAGGGGGGCAAAACAGAATAGTGGTGCATTTTCCAGCTGTCAGACAGGAGAAGTCCCTTTCAGTAGGAAAGAGGAGGAACTGATCTCGGGCTGGGGACAGAGACAAGAGGGGGACAACAGCTTGCTCTGTCTCAGGAAGGCAGCAGTCTGGGAAAAGGATCTCTGAAACCAAACCAGACAGGAGAAGAGAAAAATGCCACGTCACTCATCTCCGCTATGCAGACACGAGATGGACAGAAACAGCAGTTTTGTCATGTCATCAGCTCTCAATGGCGAAAACAGACAAAATTAACCAGAATGTAGCTTTCATAATTTGTGCAAGCCAACTGCTCAGCTGCTTGCTGAAGGCAGAGGGGGTTATCAGTGAAATCAAGAAGCCACAGGGAACTTTTTTTACTTAGGGGAGTAAAAAGTTCAGCAAAACTTCTGCTTGCCAATAATTTATATAATTTAGAGGAACTGGATTTCGTCCTCTTCCTCTCCCCAGAGAAATAAGGGCTGCAAATGGAGTTAAACTCAGACAGTGCTAACAGGAAAGCGGAGCCACACGGCTCTTCCCCAGCCAGCAATTCTTTTAAGGTGTCTCGGCTTTGACTGCAATTTTCAGTTCCTCCCATCTCAGGCTGATATAGCCAGATGTTACAAATCACAGCACAGGTGGGGACTGAGGAAAAGGGCAGAGAAGGATTTCTCAGACGTATCCCACTATCCATTACAGAACATGACAAAACCACAGTTTTATCCTCAGTGCAACCTGGAAAATTATTCTAAAGCCAGATTTTCTGCAGTGAAAGGGTAGTGCACTAAACCATGCATCAGCTGTTCAGAGAGTAATAAATATTGGCAGACTATAGATTCTTTTCCCTGGTTGTAGGAAGAGGCCAACACATTTTTCATTAAAATCCTATTCCATCTTTGAGTGCAGGATGGTGCTGAACAGTCAATTCCACTCATCCCCTTCACAAGCTTGCCAGCATTTTACTCACTGAACACATGTACTAAGCCTTCTCAATCACACAAGAGGCATTTTGGCTTTTCCCGTTTTAGGCAGGGAAGTGACAGGAATGTGCCGACAAAAGGACTCATGCAGTACTTGCACGGCCTATCAAAATCTGCCTTTTTTATAAAAACCTAGAAAAACCCCTTCATTTTAACTAGTAACTCATAACTATGGCTAAGAATTCTGAGGAAGGCATTTGTCAAGAGCAGGGCAAGGAAGAAAAATAGATTTTACACCACTATTCTGGCAGGACCACAAACAAGATTTAAAAATAACAATACAAATTTTGGAAGCACTAAAAAATACATTTCAGTGCACTTCAATTATTAACACTGACGCAGGTTTTCCAATATGACGAGCTAATACATTGGACGGACTGCTCCATTTCTTGAAAGTTATTCTTAAAATTTCACAAAACATATTAAAACATTTAAAAAAAAAAAAAGTTCACTGTCTCTATGCTCAGGCTTCAAAAAAATAAGGATTATTTTACAGGGAGGGAGGAAACGCAGCATTACCACCACCTAGGCTGTACGCTTACACTTTATGTTATACCAAAAGCTTGCAGATCCAAATAAGACTCTGATCAAAGAGTACTCATAAGTTAATCTGAAACATACAGAAACGTCTTGTACAAATTACAACCCTTCTAGTTTCCTTGTGACAATCTACCATAAAGCAAATTTTATCTACATGTATTTTAAATAACATCACCAGAAAAATAAAAAGTTTATCAAATGAAAACATGTTTCAATTAGACCATGCTTTTTGTTTTTTTAAATCATGCTCAATTTATACAGTAGTCAAGTTCATACTCATTTTTCTTTTTTTTTCTTTTTCTTTTTTTTTTTTTTTAAACAAAGATTCAAAACCGCTGATTGTAAACTCACTGAGGAGGCTGCAGTTTATTCTGGCTCTTTTTTGATTGTTCGCACTTTTTCCAGAAGTCCGTGCACTTCTCCATTCACACCACCATGCTGATGAGAGGTGTTACTCCCCATATGGCTGTTGTAAGGGCTTCTTAAATTACTAAAAGGAGTTTTAAGCTCTGCGTCAGATGTCAACTCCTCTTTGATTGTAACATGAGTTGAACTCTCGCTAAAGGAAGGTTCATTCCAAATTTCTTTGTCATGTGCTTCTTGGCTGCTGACAGAGCTGCCACCTTTCTGTAACATGTAGTACAATATGGGGTTGGTTTTGGTCAGTCTCGGAGAGTCTTTCTCGTAATCATTCTTGTCCATGCCCGTGATCACCCATCTGATGGGCCCTTTCTCACCGGGCATGGAACACATGCTAAACTGGTCGGACTCGAGTCTGGACACCGTGCTCCCCAAATGTTCAGGGAACGGGGAGCTGGCAGGACTTTTTACTGCTACAGGATACTGAAATGTTCTGTGATCTACACAATTGTTCTGTTGCACGGGGCTTCCCATCAACGATCTTACCGAAGAAATGGTGAATTCAGGTTTATTGATTGTTGCACTGGTTTTGTTTCCTTTTTTCTTGCCCTCTGTTAGCATGTTATTCCTATGTTGTGACAGATCTCTCTCACAGTTTTCTGAGAGAAGCAGCTGTTTCAACACATTAAAGCCTTTACTATCTCTAGACCAACTCCTATTTTCAGTTTCACTATTTGAACCATGACTTACAGCATATTTAAATTCAGCATCACTTCTGCCGAATTTCAGTTCTTGCTGGTTAAGCAAAGGCCCATACAGTGCCTCAGTAGGAGAAGTGTGATTGTTTGCAGCATCAGACACATTACTTTTCATCTTTTTTAATGGGCTTTCCAAAGGCTCAGCATGAAGCTTCCTCTTCTTCGGTACTGTGCAAAGACTCTTGGATTCAAGGTGTGTCAGATCGTTGTTTCGGTGACTCCTGTCCAGCTCATCTGCAGGGTAATTGTCTTGATTCTGTCTCAGCAACCTACTTAGCAGGCCATTTTTGGAAAAAGAGAAATCTTGAGGTGAAAGAGGCTCAGATTTCAACTCCTCAGATGCTGGAGAAGCAGCTGTGTTTCTCTGCAGTGAATGAACAAACCCTTGGAATTTGTTACCCTTGCATTCCCTTACTTGTTGTGCATTTGAATTATAAGGAACGTTTGATTCTTCAGATGGTTCAGTTTTTATTTTCACCGTCAATATTTGCTCATTCAAAGCCTTGTCTGTCTGTTCTTGAGAACTTTCATCTCTTAAAAGCATCCTCTCTTTCTTTTCACTTTTACCTTTATTGGGAGTTCCCAGAAGCAGCTGAAGGACAGTGCGCCTTTCAAGGAGATTTTCTATTTCCGAACCTGGAAGTCCTTGTTCAGCGGGTGCGGGCTGACAACTGAATATTTTGTTATTTTCTTCATGCATACTCAATTTATTCGTCAGCAGAGGGCTGTTCAACCTATCAATCAAGCCCACAGGTTTATCCATGTTCCCTGCCAGCAGCTGTTTGCTAGCTCTTTGCTCCTCGCTCGACATGGAAGTCTGCATGCCGCACTGAGCCAGGTTCTGCAGCAGCTTGCTGGCACTGAATGCCGAGGAGTTCTGGGGACTATTGGTCCTGCTCAGCTTAGCCCCTTGAATTTCTTTGCTTTTGGACAGGTCTATCAAGTGTTTAGATGCAGGATTCATCAGTCTGTCCGGCTGGATGCTGCAGGCGTACGGCGGCGAGCTCCGCTTGACGGCCAGCGACTGGTGCGAGAGATTTATGGGAGAGTCTGCTTTTGCAGAAGCCAGCAAAGGTGGAGTGCTTAACGGAGTCATTCGGTTGGCACTGGGACTGTCAGTCACAGGAGTCCTTTTCCCAGTCTGTACAGTGAATTTTGCCACATCAGCTGCACTGTGTGGTCCCTGAGGGTCATTGCTCTTGTCTACCTGTTCTTCACTCTTATGCCCAAGTAACAGCTGAAGTAGTGTTACTTTCTGGTGGGGATTCAGCTTAGAAGCTTTCGGAGTGTCTTTCTCTTCCTTGTTCTCTGGACAGGAAACTTTAGGATCCCAGTTATGAAGCAAAGACTGAGTCAGGTTATCCAGCGATGCAGGTGCACCTGCATCTGGTTTATCTGTCCTCTGTTTAAAGGATAGATCTATGGGAAGACAGTTAGAATGGGAGCTTTCATCATCGCTGCTGTCTTCTGTAAAACTGGGATTGTTGTCTGAATACTCATCAACAGTCGTCGGTGTGCTGCTGTCTTCAAAAATGCTGGCTCTCTCACTCTGCTCGCGCCCTTTCACGTGCTTGGGGGTATTCTGGCTTTTCAGCAGATGTAAGAGCAAACTGTTGCTGGGAGATGTTTTCAGGTTACTTCTTTCCAAAGTACTTTTGTATCCCCCAGTTTTGGGAGGCGAATGCATCATTCCCACCGAACTCTGAAACGGTGCCATATTGCCTTTGCTAGCTACAGTTTTGGGGGATGATCCTGCTTGACCATTGAGATGGCTTGTCATTCCTTTGGCCAAACCGAACTGGCCCATGTCTTTCTGAGCACTTTCTTGCAACCTGGCCATGGCTGCGAGCCTCTCGCTCGCAATCTGATTGGCATTTTGTGCTTTTAAAGCGTGTTCCCTGGAGTACTGCTGCAAGTGGGCCTCGCTGGAAAGGAGCAGGGCCAGCTGGCTGCACGCTACGCTGGGCTTGGGCGAAGCAGCAGGGCTGGATCGTTTCTCTACCATGCTCGCAACAGCTTGTAACCTCGCAGCACATGACAGGGGCTCGTTCATCACCTTGGGCCCGCTCTGCACCGCATGAGGGGATTCTATAAACCTCTCTTTGGGCAGGTTCTTAGTTATGTCAGGCAGGCTGTTGTCCAGCTTCTGATCTTTCGCTTTGCTCTTCTTCAGCAGAGTCTTGAGGTGACTCGATGCAACGCCATAGCACCTTAAATCTTTCTCCACTTGTAAGGAATCATGGCTAAGGGAATACCCTTGCTCCTTAAGGCTCTGCCTAATCTGCTGTGACAGAGCAACACTCTGCAGCCTAGAGCTGAATGACTGAAGCAAAGAGGCAAGTAATGTGCTATCCTGTTTGCCTTTAGGCACATTTTCAACCATGCCAGCCAACAAAGCTTCCTTTTTTCCATCTAAATCCACAATGGAATCAGACAACCGCCTTCTCTTTGCTGCATTCCAGTCTTCTGAAGACTGCAACAGTCTTGCTTTTTTGAGGTGCAGCATGCCAGATCCCCGATATGTACTTGTGTTAAGAACTGGACCATTACTTTGACAGCTGGGAAAAATATTTCCTGAAATCTTAAAGTTTTGATCCTCCCCACTATGCCCAGCGGACTTTTTGTCAACTGCAGTACCTGAGCCTCCTGCTGCTTGATGCATTAGTAATCCCTCTAGGTAAGTTAGAACAACAGAATCCTGGTGCATCTCAGAGCCAAGCTCTTCTCCATGAGTCATGTTCAATAAAAGTTTCCAAAAAGGCTCTGGTTCTGTTCACTTCAAAGACTAGTTTTGCTGAATCAAGATGCAGAGTTAATAACAGGTAGATGTCTAAAGTGTTTTCTTACAGACTTTCAGAAACAATAGAAAATGTATTATTCTAGGTAGGCTTCTCCCAGTGTACACTGTTTGGTGAGCCAGGTTTCCAATCATAGCAATCAGCTGATATCTAGGATATTTATGGATGACGGCTAGGAGGAGCACTCAAAACATGGTTCCACAGACACAAAGTTCCATTAAGTATTTGCTGCCTTCTTTCTTCAGGAAGCCAGCTTGCTTTTCTTCCTTTTCCATCTCCACCAAGCACACAAAATTCCTAAGTCAGAAACACAAAACAAAAAAGAGAAAGAAAATATTTAGGATAAGATTCAATTGCATTAAGACTTTTTTTCCTTTTAAAAAGAAAAAATCCAAACCCAACTCCCCACACATTGTCTTAGGCAGAGATTCAGCAGACATAAACAACAAACACATTCCAGAAGAAACTTAAAAAACAAATAAAGGACAAAATACCAATTTAAAGAACTCTGTGAAAACAATGCTGAGACAAAGTTTTATACAAAAATTAAGCTTACTTATCATAAACATAGCTACTACAAGCCTTCACTATTCTGCAGCTAAAAATAAGGAATAGCAAACCTAAGAAGAAAATCTTCAATCACTCTAAACACAGTTTTTAAAAATATTCCACTGAATTTTACTTCACAGTTGCATGAACTTTGCTTCCGTAAATGTAAACACACAGGACACGTAGCCTGCCACTCTAAAACAGAACTGACAGGAAAAGGCAGGCCTAAAGTCAGTGATTTGGTTCACGTTGAATATGTTTTCAAATAGCAGAATAGGCAGCATCATATATAGAGTACATTTTTGTTTGGCAGGTGGATGGTACTGCTGAAAGTAGAAACCAAGTTGTTAGAGCTGCCCAGGACTATGCACTAATGCAAAATCCAGTATGGTAACACAACAGGGGTGAAATCTGTTTTCTAACACCACCCAACCACCACGAGTCATTAAAACAACCACGTGATACAGGAGTGGTGAAAAGGTTGCTCATGCTCCTGATGCAACATAAATCCTGGCATCAAAACTCTCCCTTTCCAAAGCATTTTCACCTTGACATTCTTTCTGTATTTGAAACATATGATGGTCAAACCAAACCAAACCAAACCAAACCAAACCAAACCAAACCAAACCAAACCAGGTCTTCCCTGAAGTCTTGTTCTTCTTCAAGAGCTTGTAATATCTCTGCTAAGTACTTCCTTAGATGGGGAACTGTGGTATAAAAAGCTGTTTTAAAAAGCACAACAATGGCACTTGTGCTGGATGCATCTCTCCACTTTCACTTACAGGGCTGGTCAATGGCAGCACCAACAGCTCAGCCACCACAGCTCAATAATGATCTCATTACACCACACGTCTCCTCCTTCACTCATTCAGCTCTAAACTGGCATAAATATTCAATGTGAGCAAAGGTAAGTGTCCTTCTGCATACTGAATTCTGCAATTTGCTTTCTCAGGCTAAAAGCCTATTGAAAACTTGTGTTTACAAGTTTAAAAGGGATGTACACAGATGAAATCCTTGCCTCCTTAAAGGGAATGAATATTTTATGATTGATTTCCCAGAGGCTACTTTTTAATTCAAAACCTACAAGCAACTAGATGTCAGAAAAGAATCAGATCTTAAAAAAGTAAAGAATTAGAACTACTAAATAGCTGTAATGTTAACAGTCCTTAATCTCCCTGGGCAAATATTCCCTTATTAGGTTTTAAGTAATCTAGAAAAACTCTAAAAATTGAGCTATATTTAAAAAAGAACAAAAAAAGCAAACCCAGACAAAAAAATTTAACCAGCAATGCATTGTAGTTTAAATGTGTATACCCATGTATTTAAATATCAAATGGAAAACTGTTAGCTATTACTGAGGTGTCTCAGAAATCAAGTCCACATTAATCAGCATTTACATAATTACCTGTAGAAGATGCAGTGTTCCTTCAAACATGTAACAACTTAAATGTGGATTCACCTTACTGAAAATTACTGACCATCTTGCTGCTCCATCAAAAATCTCTGTACCCATGGGTGGGCTTTTGCAGAGTTTCAACCCAAAACCAGAATAAAAATCACAAATAACAAATCCTTAAAAATTTTTTAAAAATCAAGGTTACCAATGGTAACAGCAAATATCCAGCAACAGTAATTAGTGCAGTGCAATTACACTGATTTCCTCAAATATTTGGGAATGCACTTTATCTGGAAAACATATTTTTCCAGCTTCCAAATGTAAACTGTTTATCTGCAACCAAATTTTCATATTTCAAAAGGTAATGAAGCTGACAGGATGCTGTTATTACAAAGGAGCAAGCAGTGCTTGATACCCTCTGTGTTGCATTTAAGAAAAGAAAATTGAAATTTTGTCAGGATTTATAACCTTCTGATAAAACCAAGGCTTGCAGGCCACCTTTAAGATAGTGTCCCAGACAAATGAACCATTAAGCCAATACTCAGTACAACTTTACTCAATAAATCTTTGGGTAATTCAAAAAAGACCATGCCTTTATGAAAATCCCCCAGCCACTCCAAAAGTCTGTTGCAGGAGATGACACTTGTAGTCAGTACAGTTTACATACAATAACTATTCTAAAAAGTGTTTTGCCACCTTTTAAATTTTGTATTTTAATTAACCAGTGCTAGGGAAATACTGATAAATTTACTGAAATCAGGTTGATACAAAGAAGCTTCTTAAAAGAGAATAAAATCTGGAAAGCACTTAACACCTAAGAACAGGACATCAGCAATCCTTTTTAAAAGCTTCTTTTGATCTAGTGGTGCAAGAGGCATTACAGTGTTAAAATCTCACATGCCAGTGTTCATCTGAGGTGTAGTCATGCCAAATCCTTAACCAGCTCTGGAAATTAATGTTCAGCAGGACACTATGGCAACCATTCAGCAACCTTTTAAATGCATACAGACTGTACAAAATAACATCCCGGGACCCACTGAAATGACAATATTTTTTCTTGAAAAAAGATATTATTTAAGAAATTACCAGAGCAGTGGTGAAGAAAATGAAAAGAAAGATAAGAAAAAAGGCTGAAGGGACAGAAAGGAGAAATCATACAGCAACAGATCTCTTATTTCCCAGTAAGGGCTGAATCAACTGCTAAAATCTATGAATCCCTAGACCTAAATGTGATATTTAACTACTGTGACAAAATAAATTGATAAGCTGATGTGTTTTCTTGTCCACAACTACTGCAAATGCACTCTTTCTTTGTCACTTCTACTATCTTCTCCTAGACTTCTGTACCCTGAGAAATAAACAGCCCTGTTCTGTTTTGCAGAACCTCCAGGAGCACCCACTGATTCCAGCTCATTAAGCCATGTTTACCTAGACAGAACCAAAGCAGCAGCAGAATCCACAGCATAGATGCTGTAACCTGGTGAGACACTCCCCAAGTGAAGCACACCATGAGAAATCAGTCCTACAGCCTTTTAAAATGTGCCTAGGGAGAAACTGTAGGCAGAATAGGGAAGATAAGGGAATATTAAAATGTTCACTGAACTGTGTATGTCCAGAATATTAATTCCACTTTTGCTGTTGTTGAAGTTTTTCTTTGTTTGCAAAGTACAAATAAATTTATCCACTACAAAGATTTTAAAATAATAGTAACAGCAAACTTTAAGATCCTTTGCTTACCATAAAATATTACTGCTGCAAAAGATAATGAAATGTGAGAACATAGCTTCTAATATGTTAAAGCACAACAACAGAACTAATGGCTTTATGTGCCTAAATATTTATTTCTGATTTTTAAAGAATTCTTTGAATTAATGAAAACAACTGTAGAACCTAACTAGAGACTCTAAACAAACAGCAGACTTTTAGTTCACCTAACACATATGCAGTTCCTGTTATTTAAGAAATTATAAATAGTTCACAATTTAACTAGAAAAATTACATCCATAGGACATTTTTCCAATGTCCCAGACTAGTATTTCTAATTAAATCCTTTTCCTAAATGGAACAGGGAGCCACAGTAAATTAACAACACCAGACTAGCATTATTTGAGTAGGAGGGTTACATAATCTATTGGATAACTCATAAAACTTGGTATTATCAAGGTGTCTTCTTCTGTAGTCTTAATTCAAAATCATAGGAAAAAAATGTCTTACAGAAACCATTAAGGTATTCATTTAGGAAACTGGCAATGGCTAGCAGATTGCCCACATGAACATTTATTAGAAGAGAGATTACCCAAACTCATGCACATTGTAAGAATGATTAATAGAGGTTGAGTTTAGTATTATTCACACAGATAAAACATTTTTATCAACTGCATTTCAGAGTTCTTTCATGACAATTAAACTCCTGTAGAAATTTTATGTTCCGTTTTTAAGTTGAGACGAATCAAAACATGCATTTGTAAAGCTAAAATCAAACTGGTCTGTGAAACGAAAATCTTCAGTTATTTAATAAATTTGGTGTTCTAATGCTTTGCTACTACTGGAAGAGCCAGAAAAAGTCTCTCAGCAGCTTCACTGACTTCCCATTCTCATATTCCCAAGTGCAAAGGCTCCAGCCCACCACATCACCCAATGGCTCAGACTGTCATTTTAATTATTATGGATTTGAGGAATGCAGCACAGTGATTACAGTGGCAGCTTGGGATCCAGGGGTCCAATTACTCACTGTGCTGCAGACAGGCTGTCTGACTTCTGGTTTTACTTCTCTGTACCCTGTTTTCCCAGATGGAGTAATAATAGATGGAAACTTCAGAAAGATAATTGAGGATAAGTATATTAAAGGCTGTGTGTTGCTCAGCAGCTCCAGTACTGGCACTGAGTAAGTACCTAAAACACAGGATTTTAAGTGATTCCCCATCCTTACGGCTGCCTGCAGTGAAATGTTGAAGAGCACAATGAAATTAAGATCTCAAAAAAAAAAAAATTCCTAGATGCACTGGAAATTGCACCAGAATCTTGCAGTGAACTAAGAATGAGTGGGGGTAATGAGACTTGCTGTCCCAGAATTGTTTTATTATTAAGCTCAATTTGCACAACTTTGATTTCAGCAGGAAGGATGTTTTTTTTCTGGAACTGTGGTAAAAGCACTTCAGTTGGCTCTTTCTGCAGAGGTTCTGAGCAGCAAAACAGCCCTGATTCAATAACCTCCAGCACCAAATGCACAGAACTGCACAAACGAGCAGGTACTTCAATGGTACTCAAGCACGTGCTTTAAGAGAATCCACTATTTAAGTGCTTTGCTTTCTGAAATCCACGCTTTATTTGTGGCAGAAATCTGTTGAGATGAATGGAGCAGCTGAGACCTCTTCACAGTTTTGATTCAGGCAGCCAAGACATTTTGAAGGTTCCCTTTGCTAATGTGATTTAGAAAAAGACCAAAAAAAAAAAAAAAAAAAAAAAAAAAAAAAAAAAAAAAGGCAGAAATGATCAGATCGGGGAGCAAAACTCAGCAGTAAGCAGGTGAATTCTTCCATGGCTGCACTCAAAAGAACTTGGAAATCCAGCAGCTTTTTATAAAAACTAATGCATTTAAATCAAATAAATCAGGCTCCTCTCCTACAACTGCAGGGTATCACTTTGAGAAAGCAAAAATAAGCTTCTTCCCAGGAGCCTGGCACATTATTCACTCCTCCTAGGCTTGTTGACTGACTCCAAAAGACATTTTAAACATGGGAAGGATAGCCTATCCCTTTCAGACAGCTCAGTCAGGAGAGGGCACATGAGGAATCGTGTTGCAGCAGCAGGAGCTCCTGCTGCTGCCAGGAATTCTGAAGGGGCTCCCAAGACTCCGACCCCACCAGAGCTGGCATTCCCCATCCCAAGCTGGGGCTGTTCCCTCCAGGCTGGCACGGAGCACACGGCAGCATCGCTCCCTCTGTGAAACACCCTTGGATAATGAAGGATTAGCAACAGCCACGGCTCCACCGCCAAATTCTGCACGAGCACACGGATGGAAAAGCCTTTTCCCCCGTGTTTTGTTGAGCTGTGTGCTGCCAAACCCAGCCCCAACTCGACTTTTAGACAACAGAGAGAGGTGGTGTCTTCTTCAGTATGGGGACACGGCTGCGGTGGGAAGGGGTGTGTGGACGGGAGCAGACCCAAACTGGCCCGATCAAAACCTTCTGATTATTTCAGCAGCTTAAATAGTAGGATTGTGAAAAATGCTACAGCAAACCAATTCTGTAACAGATGATGCAACTGCTCAAGGAGATGCAAAATCTACCGTTTCACAAAAGCACACAAACCCCGAGTAACTGAGAAGTCTTTAAGTCACACAAAATCGACAGGAACGCAGAACCGAGAGCAGAGCAGGCACAAGACACAGTTTTTCCTCTGGGAATAAGATCTGACAGAGCACTGGACTGAAATGTTAGTGAACCAACAACAGTGTGGGGAAGAAAAAACCCTGACTGTTCTCGTGGTAGAGAATATTTAGATTTACAGCTTTTAAGAGATCACTAAAACGTAAATGCTGATTACTATTGTTGTCAATATTGGCGCCAGGGCACACAAGGAAGGAGAGGCTATTCCTACACATTCCATTTGGGGTGTGGAAAGGGGGGATTCAGTCACCTCATCTCAAGTGTCCCTCCACTCCTCAGATTTCATATGGGATTCTCCAGTCCGGGAATCTGTGACTCACTCAGACCATGGAATACCGTCCCATGACAACAACGAGGAGCTTTGGGATGGTACGTAATAAATATCAAGGGGGAACACAACATTTCCAGCGTGCGCCGAAATGAGGTGTGGAAATGTCAGGGAGATTTCCATGTCCACGCAAAAGGCTGCTCAGGGAGGAGGAGAGGGGAGGCTGTGTGCCCTGCCAGGAAGGACATGCAAGTCAGAGCGCCTCAAGCTCTGTGGCAAAGCATTTCCACGTGAAAAACCCGAATTCCAAATCCTGAGCGCTGCTGGCTACATTGCAACACATCCAGTGCTGGTGCTCAACCCATCCCAACCACCTCTTCCGAAATGTGGGGCACAGCTTGCAGAAAGCCACAGACAGACATTTCTCCCAAAGTTACATGTGACTTGTGTTTTTGTAACTTACTTCACAAACAGACTAATAAGGGGAGAAGAAATTGAAAAAAAGCAAAAGCCCTAACAAAAAAACAAGCCAACCAACCAAAACCCTACCCAAGAAAGAAATAAAATAATCCCTCATCCAACATCACCCCAAAACCAATCAAACCTCCAAAACTGCTGAAATATGTGGGAAGGGGGAAATGGGGAGCAGACAATTGCCATGAAAGCTGAGTTTGTGAAAGCCTTAGTAGCAGCTCTCCAAGGTTTGCAAGTACACTTAAGCACCATACACAGCTTAATCCAAATCTGGCCTACACATCAAGACCTCCTGCTGGAACAATCTGCAAAGTTCAGAGACGAAACACTGGCCATTTGTTGTGCTGTGACACTCTTCAAACAGTAGCTCAGCCTACCTTAAATAGGTATTTCTTATTCTAACAAGTAAAAGAACTGAGCATCACAGAAATTATCACTCCTAGATGCAGAAAACCCCATGCTGATCATGTAACTTATGATTGACCCTGGTGTTTCACAAAGATTTCAGTCAATTCCTTACCCCGACTCATGCATATATATTTGTTCTTACAAATACTACTGGAGAAATATTTATATTTTGTTCTCCAACAGTACTGTAAAGGGCATCTTCGAGTTCATTTCTTGATCATGATCTGCTAAAGCTCAAGGCATGAACTTAGAAACACACTCAGCCAAGTCTTTGCTAACTGTAAGGAATGAGAAGGAACAGACATTCAACTTAAAAATGCCACCTGTGAAGGAATCAAGTATTTGACATCTAAACCTGTCCAATCAGTCACTGCTCAATGGTCTTCTGCTACTGAAGAAAAAAATGGCAGAAACTATAAGATAACGCAGATAAGTTACACCCCCACCCCAAATCCACTAAGGACAGGGATCTAGAAATAGCATGTATTACAATCTCAACTAACTTGGGTAAGGGTGTTGATCCAAGCTCACAAATACAGCGAGCAGAAAGGCTTTTCATTAACTGAGTCTTCTTATTCAAAAGACCAAGAGCTAAAAGTACACAAAAATCTATACAAAGACTTGTTTTCAGAACAGAGGAGTGGATAATATACAACAGAATGGACAGAGGATGCACCTTTCCAATCTTTGGTAAACCACTTGCCTATAAATAAGCAACTAAAAGGAAACTCAACCAGATTTCTATTCCCTCCGACACCTACAAAACCGAATCACTGATTATGCGTTTAACTCCATGTCAACTCCCCAAGAATAAAACTTGATTAATATACAGTGAAGAAATCAATGTCCTCTCCTGGGCAATCATGCTTTTGAGTTATGATCAATGCATGCAGATAATGCATTTCCACACAACTCTGACCTTCTGCTTGTTGGAGGGGTCTAAAGACACAGGCATTTATTGATAGCAGTGCAATAAAACTGTGTATTTCTTGGAATAACTGTATGTTAGTTGGTTTGGCATATGTTAAGTCACTTTATGTTATTTGAACCAAGAATTGGTTTCAGATGTCAAAGTGCAACAAAGCACTAAAAAGTAATGCACAGTATTTTATTGACAGTAATAGCTGTGTTTCACTTGGGACCAAGCATCTCATGGTTATGAATGAAAGCCACTTTCTAGACTTCTCAACAGAATAGGTTTCAGCTAACTGAACACAAATACACAGTAACTCCAGGCAAGGTGAAATACAGGATTGCAGTCACATAGTGTTCAACTATATGTAAAACCCCCATAAATCCATGTTACAGACACAGATGACTTGTGGTTTGGGTTTGTTTTTTATTTTTTTTAAGTGAGCAGAAGGGACACTACAGCTTCTGTTGTAATAAGAGATTCCAGCTTATTGTGGATGATGTTTCCAAAGGTTGTTGTGGACACAGAAAAGGCTCACATAAGTTAAGAGGTAAAGGAAAAATCTTCATTAGCAAGATGGTCTCTACTAGGCTCAACTCAAATTAAAAAATATTATTTTGTTTTCTCTCCAAAACAGCAATAAAGTCAAGCAAAATTCAAGACAAAACGTAAGAACCAGCTTTAGTGAAACCTTGGGAGAAGAGGCTCATAACATCCTGTAAAGACAAAAGGACAAAGAGTCCTTACCTTATCACTATGCCAGAGTTAATATAAAAACATACACAACATAAATCCCTAAATGAAAAATGAAAAGGACTTTTCAGTCCTATAGATGTATACAGAGATGATCATCTGACCCTCAAACATAAAGGACAGGACTGCAACTCACCCTTAGCCATGAGTCAAACCAGACCAATTTAAATACCAACTTAACTCAAAATTAGTGGAAATGGTATTTATTGCCCCAAAGGCATGGTAAGAACAATGGATAGCTGGCAAGGGGATGTGTTTAACCACCTCTCACTGTAAGGACATATACTTTGAAATAATTTCTCAAAATCTATGCTGATAAAGGTGCCATGCATTTTAAGAAGATAATACACCACCACAAAGTTGTGGAAAGGAAACCTTTTATATCTCTTTTAAATGAGTTCTTCATGAAGAATTGTAATAGCAAAAAAAAAGCCACTGCTTATTAATGCTTTGTTCCATTACTGTCAAGAGAGTTGAAACAGGTGCTTATGCCAAATTCAAAACTGTATAAAACAAAGCAACATAGATGTGTGATTGATTTTTTAAGAAAGCGTGTGATTTTCTACATAAAACAATACTAGCCCAGAAATAAAAGATCTCTTAAAAAAATAAATCTATTACTCCATACTTGCACATAAGTATTGGCTAATTTAGGACCTTATTTCACAATGAAACCAACAGCTTCACTAAGGCCTTATGAAGCTCGAAGTGTCAGTGTGACATCAACCAACTCTGCTGCCCTCTTCGCACACGTTTAAAATAAGGGCTGTGCTCAAGAACCTGCCGAACGCACTCGGCACAAAGCTCCTACAAGGCAAGCCACACTAAGGACCTCGTCCCAGTCCAAAGAAACCCCAAAGATCTGCCAAGCATCTGTCTCGCAGTTCTCAGTGTGGGAACACAGCATTACGAGTGGCATGAGCAAGGACAAAGAGCAGGGACTACTGCCACTGCTCAACCTCACTTCAAAAGCCAAACAAAAGCACAGCAACTGGTGAGATGCCTGAAGAGAAAACCCCACCTCCAGGCAGAACGCCTGTGCCGAATTTAGAAGAGTTTATGGGTGAGATAAAGATGTCTTTATAAGAAGCATCTCCTAAACAGGACTAAAAGAACAATAACAACCACCAAACTTTTTTTTCAAACCCACTGAAATCTTAAAAGATGATGGAAAACTTAATTGATCCAAATATTTTAATTTTTGTATTTTACTAAGGTATCCTGTGAAGCTGGAGTATAAATCCTATTAAACTGAACTTAGTTTGTCCATCCCTAAAATAGATTTGACATACAAACACAAACACAAGGTCAAGGTCACAGATCAGCAAGAAAGATTACAAAGAGGACTGATGTAAGAGCTGGCATTTGATCAAAGCTCCTAGATGTATCTTTTTTTTAGTACACTTACCAGAAATACCACTACACTACATTTTCTTCACATTGGTACATTACATGTTTCAAGTATTCCCTACCTTTAAGAGCAGCTGTTCTGTCCTAATTTATTTTGATAAGAGCTATTAGGCAATACAGCAAATGAACGAAGGAAAAACTCTTATGTTAAATGAAAAGGAAGTGAAATAAACTTTTTACCATCCTTTTCACTGAATGCAGCCACTGCTAATATATATTAAATCACAAATCTAGAATGAAAACCCACTCAAACACACAGGGGATGACAGCAAGACCAGTACTAGAGAGTCAGGACCTCAGGTTTTAACTTGGTGCAGTCCAAGATACTTTTATCTTAATATAGCAATTGTATATTTAGATGTGCACTTCCAAGCACAACGCTTGCTTATTTATCCTAATTATCTGTGTGCGCAGCACATATTTCTCAATTAACAATTAAAAAAAAAAGAACTCAACAAAAGGTCCCTGCAGAACACAATCAAACTAACCTCTTCTGTAATCAGGACAACATTTACCTCCTAGAAAGCTTCTTTAATGCTGAACGCTGAGTAAGTGAGCAGATTAAACACAATAGCAACAGTTGAAAGACTCATTAAAACCCAGCTGCTGAAAATAGTTAGCAATGAAAGTCATTTACTCATCCATCCATCCATCCACCCACCGACACATTCTCAAAGCTTTAAACACATGCAGCAGAGTATTGAGCTTACACATCACATCTACCACGTGTACTCTTCCAATGCCTAAACACAAGGAAGAGGTGTCTTGGGTGACACAATGTCACATGGCATGCAAAGCATTCAATTGCTGCCACAAAGTTTAGATGCTCACTGTAATAAGTAATAATTTGAAGAACAGCAGGGCTTGTACTGTTAATTCTTAGCCCCCACTTCCAACAGCAGCACTGCTCTGATGTTAGTCTAGACATGACTGGGAGCAGTTTATATTTAGACGGAGAGATATGTCTATAAATAGGACTGTTTGTGTTGGTATTAAAGCTTTTATTGGAACCCATTTGGGGTGACCTGCATAGCTCAGTCATATGGGGGCATCTTGGACACTGCCAGCAAAACCCTCATGCCATCACACACCCCCCTGCACCTTGTTTTCAGCTATTCAACATTTGTTTACTGATTTTCCTCCATTTTTGTAGAGGCAGTACATTTGCAGCTCTCCACCTGCATGACTGGGTTGTCTCAGCTACTGATGAAAAGGCCTCAAATGAAAAAAAGATGGGAGAAAAAGGGTTTAAAAACTTGTTTCCTTTTTGCCAACATCCTTCACAAGAATGAGGCTGTCACCCTTTTAAGCAATAGTATTGCCTGAGCTACTAGGGCCAGATACAAATCACTCCCAGAGCCGGGGATGCGAGCTTCTCAGCACTATGGAAGAGGTGCTTTTAACTCTGATAGTGATTCATCAGATCTTAAAACAGTCACTGGTTTCAGATCGAATTGAGTTAAGTTGTAGACCTCAGGGCAATACAATTCTGGTCCTCCTTAGTCCCTCTTTTCTAAGCGTTTCCAGCAAAGTAGGAGAAAAGGGGAGGCTGGTTAATTTTTTTTATCCTTCATACTTTGTGAAAAGCTGATAAAGCTTCTCACTGCATTGAAGAGTTAGGAAGGGAAAAATAATTAAAAAAAAAAAGCAACAGGCAATGATTCTAACAAACCAACAAAAGTTCCTTCCATAACCACAAACAAATCAGCAGCTTACTCTGAGAACCAAACACACATGAAAATGTGTATATAGGACATTTCACAACCAAAAGAGTTCTAGGAAACACATCATCTTATTAGCAGAACAGCTATCCAACATGTGAAACCTTAAAGCAAGTATACTTGGAGTCATATAGCTTTTTTAAGTTTAGAAATGCATGAAAACTCAAATGCATATAAAAGTCTTTCGTTTAATTGAGCTGTATTACAGTGAGTAACTGTTCATTCAGTGTCATGGCAGGTCTCCTCTCAAGCTTAATCTATAAAAAACCTCTTTAATCTTCATAACCAAACCTCTGATGAAACAAGTCAGCAGCAGTTGTGGGCTTGGGTTTTTCCTGTTAAATACAAGCTCACACTCTTTACACACATAACCTGCAGGAGCAAGAGGTTTCTGCTAGTTCTTAATTTGGGATCAAATCTCCCACTTTTCAAGGTGCAGGGATGTGGCAGGCTGGTATCAGCAGCCAGTGGTGGTTTTGGCTGTGACACCATGTAGAAAATATCTGAAATCCGGCTCTTATCCATTCCTCTTTGGAGAGCTGGAACAGGCATCTTTCCATACAGTCATCCAAATGTAAAGCACTTCAAGGGCGCTGTCTTTCAAAAGGAGGTAATGACAAACTAAAACAAACAACTAGCCAATACAGCAATGACAATAAACATGACAGCTAGCACAAAGTACTTCTGGTCAATTTAGTAGTCAAGCAGTCCACAACAACGGATTATGTTGAAGAAATGGATGGCTGTCATTGCCTAATTCTGTGAAGGTACATTTTTTATTTATATTTTTTCAAAAAAGAAAAAATATTGTCTGTGATTATATTTACATGTGTGAAATGTCAAATTAAGTTTCTAAAATCTTAAAATACCATATTGGTGAACAGCGTAGTAGCAAGTTCTTGAACTTTGTATTTTCTTTTTAGTTATTTATTTTCCCTTACATAAATAGATCTATGAATTTTAACAGGACAACAAAATGATGGCAAGGTTAGGCACACATGCAGATCTGTGCACGAGAGGCATCTAAATGATGCAACACATATTAAACTTACAGACATATACACAGGATAGATGGGTATCTACCACGCTGAAACCCAGTAACACATCATCAGTTTAAACATCATGAACTACTAAACGTAAACTAGTTCACATTCAAAATTTCAATATTCAGGACACAGCATAGAATTTCCAAGATGTGCAGCATCAGTTATTCCACTGCTCCCATTCCTCAAGTTGTCCAACACACAGGAACCATTGCAGGTGATTTGGTTTCCCACATGCTGGAATTCTGATATCGATTCATCATTGAATAAAACTGGCAACAATAGAAGGCAGTAGGAGGCAACGGTGAATTTCTCTCTGCAACTCTTGTCTCAGCTTTGGGGGAAATATCTCAGAATTACGATTTTAATGTATTCACTTAACGAGAGTGGGGGAAGTTGTCACAACAAAAGGCATTAAAGTTGAGAATCTAGCAAATACACAGGCCAAACTGCACCAAAGTAGCTCAAACCACATATGACATAGCACAAAGTCATTATCTGATAGTTAGTATCTATAATCACAACTCTATCGATTCAGCTGATCAGGCTATGTATTATTTCCAGCTTACCCTGCCATAACAGAGATTTGGGCATGACTGACAGGTCACAACCCATGTCCTTTGTGTTATATAAAGCCATCTTTCCCTGATGAAACTGGAAGAGTCATTTCCCAGCTCACTGGCACATCAATAAGTAACTCCAGTGTTTTCTGAATCAATATATAGTAAGGCCTTGTCAATAACCTGAAGGTAAGTTTCATTGATTGCCTCCTTTATTTCTAAACCACATTATTTTTGTTTCCTCTATTTTTCAGTCTCTACATAATCTTGCTAAAGAAGAATGGTTTTGTCCAAATTCTGTTGCTCAATTTCATCAGTGAGTGAGACCAAAAGAACTCCACACTCACAGAATAGAATCACAGAACTCCCAAACACCAAATACACACTGAAGCAAATCATACTGGAAAGAGAGGTACAAGCCAAAGAGGCAACAAAGGAATATCAGAATGAAAAAAGCCCATAAAAAAAACCCACAACACAAAATATATTCTCCAAGGGGCTTCATGCTCTGAAAAGCACACGATTTAAAATCCATTTGCTGAGAAAAGGCCACAAGTTCTGGTGGGCAGGTGAACATGTCTTCAGCCTCTGAGAAAACTCAGCAGGTTGTTAACATGGCACCTTAGATAGCCATCTCAAGAGAACGAGATCAGGACTAAACACGGATATGAAATGAACCATCCTCTGACTTGGAATTCATACGAAGGATAAGGACCAGTGTTAGTGAGAATGAGACAGAGTTACCACTCCATGTCCCAGGTGAGAAAAAATACAGGTTAATAAACTTTTCAGGTTCAGGGCAGAAACTCATACCTTTCAAGTGTCAATGCAGGATCTCTGTGAATCTGCTTTTCACTCCTCCCTGCCAAAAATAAATACATTATAATCAGGATGCAGAAATTTACAGTGGAAACTGATTATATTTCTACTGTAACAGGAAAGTCATTCTGTTAATTCAGTATTAGCTCATGAAAGGGAGTCTGTCTTACTTCTTATCAAGGTATTAACAGACTAAAATAAAGTTTTCCCCCGAAGCTGGTTATAGCTGTAGTCGATTTGTGAGAGTGTAAGAGCTTGATAGGTGAAACTGAGCTGAGCAAGTTGGTAAAGGTAACCTGCCAGGAGAGAGGGGATAGGTCTCCTTGGCTGGTCAATACTACTCACTTTGTCAAAAAAAAAAAAAAAAAAAAAAAGGTGTCATCAGGAGATATTTATTCTAACACTTCCACTATCCATTTATCCACCATGACTAAAAAAGAGCCCCTAACAACCAACCAAAAAGAAACCAAGAACGCATGACACACCCTGGGCATTGCATTCTGCTTCTCTAAAATCTCACTCATTTTCTCCTGCTATTATCATCATTACTCTCATTCAGTCTTCCCTGAGCTCACCACTTCCACAACCCACACTTGTGTAACATTAATGACATCCAACAACCATTCCACACTACACAAAATGCAGCTCTTACTGTAATCTTTCCCCTGAAGACACTCTGTTCATATAACCCTTTACTTCAACTTTTCAATTGTTCCTCTCTTGCTCTAGATTAAAATTTCTCATCTGAGTTCTATGGACATTAATAACTTTCATTTCTGTCCACATAACCTAACCTCTTATTGTGTCCTTTTTCCTTACCCTTTTGTTTCCACAAACACCAGTTTTTGCTGTAATACTCAGGCACCTCTCACACAGGAAATTCCATTACGCTTCTGCACTGCTCCCCAGGCGAAAATCATCTACACTCTGGAGGCTCTTTCTTGCTCTCCTCCAGCAGTAAATTACCAGAGCAAATATTAATCCAAATCCACCAAAATACCTCCTGCAAGACCCCAAGCCAAAGCACAAATGATGTATGTTGCTTGCCTTTCCTCACAGACTTGTTTGTTCCCTTTCCCTCATCAGAGTCTATATGAAGTTTAAAATAAATACATCTGCACCTGTGAGATGCTGACAAGTTCAGCTGGACAGCAATTAAATGAAGCCCTAGAGCAACACTGGCCTCCAAAATAAGTATATTTTCTCTTCCTCTTACAGAATAAAAAATGCATTTATTGGTTTTGCAGCTCAACAATACGTGCTGCTGTAATAACACAGTTTTCACCCAATACCTTTCTTTTACTACATATGATTGGAAGGGAAGGAAAGAATGATACACACTAAAAGATCAACAGAACACAAAGATTAATGACAGGGAGAAAAGGGTACAAAAGGCTTAAAATATAATGTAGAAGGGCTAAAGTATCAAAGGGCTCCCCTTCTCTTGAGCTGCTACTTTTAAAAATCTAGTGAAAGCTCTTTCACTTCTCCAGCTGGTACAATGACAATATCCCTACCCTGATGCAATCTGCTTTCACTTCAGAGGGCACAGAGGCAAGAAAGACCAGAGAATGAAAAAATACTGCTCCTAGGAAAGAAAGGAGATACTTCTTTTCAGAGAGGCCATAGCTATTTACTTACTTTTAATCACGACAAGAAACAATGACATGGATGAGGAAACTTTTGAGGAGCAAGGTGAAGGCTGAGAGAGTACCTATCCCATGGACTGGCTAAACATAAACCCAAACCTTCTTCAGTAAAACAAAAGAAGCTTTCTGTGTCTCAGCTGCCTTAATGAAATAACCTCCCAAGCCCAAACAGCAGACTTAATACTGCCAGTTCTCCATTTTTCGGAACATGATCTCTCCTCCTCAAACCAGAGGCGTTTGATTTACTGGGTCTGTGTCTGAGTTCTGTTTTACTGCGAATAAAACACAACCCTTGCTTCCAAAGTCACTTCAGTATCTCTCTACTAAATCATGTAAACCAGAGCTTGCTTGCAGCACTTCAGAAGGTGAACAGTTTGGCTGACCAAGAATAACCTACCAGGATGCAAATTCCACTCGCCTTCTTTATATGCTGCCAGGTTTATGAGAGCAAGTCTGTCTGTGCTTGACATTTGGCATAATTACCACTGTAAAACATTTTATGTTCCTGTAAATTCAGACCGCGATCCCAAAGTGCTTACAAACTAAAATGAAATGCAGAGATAACGAAGCAGAAAGGAAGGATTGTAGGAAAAAAAGTAGGTATAAGGAGAAAGAAAAGCATCAATGCCAGGAGAAGTAAGTGAGGCTATTCAAGCTGCCTGGGATGCTGCCTCACCGGCATGGAATCCTAAAGAGTAAGGAAAGAAGAGCCAAAACAAGATGATGTAGGATACTGCACACTGTAAAACATTATAATCAACTTGCTTCACTAAAATATAAAGCCAGAAGTGAAATTCTAGGTAGCATGGCCCCTAAAACACCTACCAGATTTCTCTACTGTGTTGTAGGAAGCATTTCCACTGAACTGCAGTAAACATTGTCACAATGAGTATAGATGGAAAGTCCAAAGTTTTCAGGGGTTTACACTATTTTTACTGTGATTTTGACCAATGGAACAAGAGGAAGGATTGAAAGATCTAAAACAACTTGACTCTAATTGGTTCCTGAAAAACAGGTGGGAGGGAAAGAAGGAGAAAAGTAAATTACTACATATCCATCACCACTCAAGACCAAAAGCTCCACTTACATGGGGGCAGGGGGGTAAGATTCCAAAACGAAAATTAACAGACTTAAACCATTCTTGCAATTCACTTCTTCATATAAGATATAAAGCACCCACTGGATGATACTTATTTTTGCCAGCTCCTTGGTAAGACATGACCTGAATGATTAAAGAACACAGAGAAACAACAAGCTCCTTTCTGCTAATATATCTGAAAACATATTTCTTGAATGTTTTCCACGAATTCTTATACTTCAGTTAATTTACTTAAAGCAAATGCATATTTTTCAAGAGCAAGCATGATCCATGCTCCTCACAGATAATGATCACAAGAAAGCTAATAGTATTTATGAGTCTTTCTAATGCACATCCAGAAAACCCAGACTACTTCATAGGGATATGTATGCACAATCTTTGCCACTTGAGGTACTAAAGCCTCTCTTGTTTAATATATTTTTTTTGTTTAATTGGCAAATTTGATTACGAGCTTAATTTTTGCATAGTAAAGCTCATCCAGCCATTTTTAATTTCAAATTGGCTTGCACTCCATCATGACTAGCTGAATGCTACAAAAACCTTTGACATCATGACCTCAAATCTAGGAGAAGAGAAGAAATTCTCATAGGAGCAGGGAACTGTTGGTAAGATACTTCTTCCACCGTTGACTGTACTCTGTCAGCTGTAACTATGTGCCAGTGTCCACACTTGCAAATTACACAAAACATGCACCTGAACTACCCTTCCATGAAATTATTTTCTCTGGTAAAATGACAATCACAGGTAGAAAAGCTGAGAAGAAAATAACCTTTGAAGTTGACCAAGCATCAGGGTGGGTTTTTTTTGATGAAACATAGAACCATAATTTAAAAACTTAATATCAATAAAAAAGTAATCTTGATGTACTCCACCACCAAGCTGCAGAGTATAGGCAACATCCTAACTACAGAAAGGACTTCCACAGACTTAACCATTCACTGCATGAATCCAGAAATAAAATCCCAAAGTATTTTGGACATGTGCGAACTACAGAATAAAATTCCATATTGCTTATACATAAACTGAGGTCATTACAAAAAACCCACTCGCAAGCAAACTAACGAGTAAGAGGCATTTCAGTTACCAAAGACCTATTTCAATCTGACATCTCCATATCTGATGTTAGACGGCTGCTGCTATTTACAGACTGATCATAGTAATTTCGCTCCTTCGTTGTTCACCAGGACCTCTCATTACATGCACTGTGTGGGTCTAAACCATGTTGGAGGCTACTGGGTACTGTCAAAATTGCAAGAAAAAAAGTGATTTCATCTTGGAACAAAACAGAACACTTTAGGAACATATCACAGCAGTGCTTTGGAATATCGCTACTCTAAACATGAGGAACAGTGAGGGCAGGAGAAGATTAAGCAACTTGCCCAGTAACACATGAACTCCATACCCATTGGAAAAAAATTTCTGATTTTCGGCTGAATTACAAGACATTCTCTCTCTCTACAGTTTGTTGGCATTTTGGTTTTTTGGGGGCTTTTCCCTTAGTAGTGAATAAAACCAGCAATTTGGTACATTAAACTTGAGGAAACAACAGCGCTTAGTACTAAAGGAATAGGAGTTGCACACTAGAGTAAATGCCTTTCTCTTCCAAAATAAGAAAAATTACTGGCACTCCCATCACGCTCAGGTGGGGATGTGTATCTGTCAAATACAGTCAATAGGGGTGCTCCACTATAGCTGCTGAAACAATGCTCTGTCCAAGAAAACACTATATCAGTACTGAACCAAAGTATGGCTATCACTACTGAACTACACAGATGAATGATGGCATTATGATCAAAAATGTAATTCCGCCAGCTTTCCCTGTTTCTCAGGGATCTAACATGCTGAAGCAGTCCTAATGAGCTGGCCAAGCACAATAACATGGATTGGAGCTGTGAAGACCACTGCACAGCAGCAGCTCTTCTGATCCACTGCCTGCCTTCAGTCTCTTTCCTAACCAAGAACAATGAAATCCTTTTTACCCTGAAGCAAGGGTTTCTCATAGCAAAGCACGTATAAATGTCTGTACATCTAAGCATTGCCTTCCCAAACAGGTCCATTTTTAATTCCTTGCTTTAGAAAGCTGTTAAAACCTGCCTTTCACCAGTCTAACTCAGCTGTAAGACATGCACAGCTCAGATGGACCAGAACACAGGGTGTGCATTCATCCCTGGTTGCACCAGTGGAAAGGCAGAACTGCAGCAGCCCATGCCAGCAGCAGGGCAGTGACAGAACTGATGGTGCAGCAGCAAGTGAATCCAGACAGCTTTTTGTGCATGCAATGAACTGCTTGGTGGTGCCCAGCCTTTGATATCCTGGATACACCAAACCCGACTGAGCCTCCTCTGCAAGATGCATGAGTAACTAGAATTAAGCCTGCAGAAACGAGTTTGGTCCCCCTCAGTAATCAATATTAGCATTTTTCCTGATGAGTCTGAACAAATGTTAGTGTCACAAGCTGGAAGCCTCCAAACTGATCAAACTCAGTAAATAACTTGGCTCCTACACCTATTCGTTTGTAGAACTTGCAGATACCTGCCACACTCTTTGCCAGAGTGAGAGAAAATAGATAGAACAGTTGCCCGTGGCTTAAACACCTAAGTCTGGGAGGAGGGAAGGCATCCCAAACCTTCTAATTGCTAATAGTCAGTGCCACCTATGGTTGATGTTGCAGAAACAAAGAGCCAAACAAATAAAAAAAAGCTGTTTGGAACTTTCAACAAGGTTTTTCAAATGGCTTCAGGAAAACAGATTAGACAAAAAAAGACTAATAATTTTCATCTATTGTAGATACTTTACCACAATTGCACTAGGTAAGGTGCTAGTATCAAAACCAGCTCCAAATTATTTATATGATTTTACAAGAAAAACATCTTAAAAACACACTGAAAGTTTTAAGTGCAGCTTTCTGTTTTCTTATCTTGTCTCATGAAGTAAAACTCATCTCATTTTTATTAACAGCTCCATTTCAACCATTCACCCTGGCTCTGTTGCTGCAGATGCTTTGTCCAGTGGTCAGGAAAAAGATGCCAGAGAGTATTTCATCAGGCCTTGCAAAATCCTCCCCCATCACCCCAACAGAGTATCAGCAACACACTTTATTTTCAGGGAAAGTTAACCAACACAACAGACACAATAGTTCCCTCCAGAGGTTTCGCAGCAGTCTCAGTTCAGTACACAAGGCCATTAATTACACAACTGCCTTTAGCATTAGCAGGATTCTGGTAGCGACAGCACTGGTTGAGTTAGGGCTGCCTCCAGTATCTGCACAGAAAATCTATTTACTTAAAGAAGTTATGCAACACCTCCACTTCCTCTTTTCTTTACTATGGTAGAGCATAGTAACAGAAAGAAAAGGGGTGGAGATGGGGAACAAGCATTTCACAACCTCAAGCAGGGCATAGCTACCTTTCAAAAGCAGATCTAATCTGAAATTCGCCTCTAAAATCTGCCTATATTGAAAATAACACTCAAGCATCAACTCTTACTTAACACTTGTTTAAGTATTTCCACAGGAAAAGCTGTTATACAGTTAACCAATGTTGGAACCAACTGCATACCTCCAACATAAGCAAGAATTGTTTTTAAAATCTGATTTATTTGGTTGGGGTTGTGTTTGGTTTTGGGTTTTCTTTCTCATTTGGTGTCTCCTCCATCACCCCACCCATAATACAGCAGTCTACCCCAGGCCAAGTTGTATTCCAGAATTCTCATCAAGATTCTAATGTCATCACCCATGCTCATTCAGTAAAGCTGGCAGTAAAAGTTTTAATTCTGTAAACATCCTTCTACTTTGCATTAAAAAAAGGAAAAATTTAAAAAAACCTAGAAAAATCACAGGCTACCCAAGCTGATCTATTCCATGGCACCAAAAAAAAAAAATCAAGACGAAGTGAAAAAAACCCCACATCATCAGTCCTCTTTTTACTATGATCTGAAGAGTCTACCTCATATCTCTAATGATACACTGAGAATTGACAAAAAACAAAATGAAACAAAACCCCCACAACTCTCAGAGCTGGCTCTTCTCAACAGAGGAATTATAAGTAGTCCCAAAGCAGTCACAGCAATCTTGATGGGTAAAATGTTTTCAAGGACTTGGATTTAATCACATGTCATTTTCTTTTCCTCTGATCATTTATTTAAAGTCATAGGTTGAATTATTTATGAACAAAAGTTAATTGCATTGAAATGCAGTACTGCCCTGTATTTATCTAACACCTTCCTCAGAACTCAACTTCCAGTCACTAAATGGTTAAAATCTACAAAAACTGAATACAAAATTTGAGGTAAGAATTAACCATTTCTATAGCATTACTGAAATTCACTTTCAGGTGAAGTCTCTGGATCCTCCCATCTGCTGTGGAAAATCGTGCAACTGTTTTTACCAACTTTTGCTTTCATTACAGCATATCTTTATGTAAAAGAAAAAAGTAATTCATGGGGAAGAATTACTCACAAAATATTTGGTTTGAATAAGTTTTGACTAATTATTTGCAACTAAGCTCATCATATTTGAGTCCAGACAGTCACACTGCAGAGCCTCCTGCACTGGAGTTCTTCAAAATTTTCTTAGCTGCCAAAGGATCTCAAAGATCAACAACTTGCATGTATAAGGCTGTATTCACACTCTTTGCAACGTGTAAAATGTAAGCTCAGGGGTACACTCATATAAATATATCCCACATCCACACAGTGTTAATCTTATATCAGCAAGGCCATATGACAGAAGTAACTATTACAGTGCATGACTGCTGCTCAGCACACAGTGTTTTCCAAGTCCCTCATTTCCTTAAAGCAACTCATTTACTTGTCACCTGCCAGGACAAAGAGTAGAGAGAGGATTTCACAAATACCTCTGTGGCTTGTGCGTGGTGATATCACACCAGGAAAGATGGATTTTCATTTTCTCATCAAGTTATTAGATTAGGTTTACACGCAGATTTAAATGCCCAAGAGGAGTCTGCCACCTGTCCTAAACTTAATTAGTCAGGAATGCCTGCATGACAAGAGCAGATACTTCAGATGTTTTGGAGTGACCACAAGCAAACATCCAAATAATCACCAACACAATTTCAGAGATGCCAAGAACGAAGCACTAAGCACAGCCCTCTGTGAAACAGCCTGAATTTTATTAATGGAGTGCTTCATACTTCCCACACAACTGCCATCAGCTGAGCATCTGTAATACCAAAGAATCAACTACGCAAAGTCTACAACTGGGTTAAGGAAAAGAAGAGCACTAGATTGCTCATTAAAACAGGGGTGCATATTTATGCATTACTAAGGGAGGGTTGGGTGAGAGATATGAAGACTCAAATCCTGTAAGACTTTTCCTCAGCTTTGTTCCTGTGCTGTTTATCACAGCAGCACATCTAAGATTTGCAGGTTTTTATACCTCCCCTCACCCCCTCACACACCACCCCCTTCCCCTAGGACCAGAACAAGAGATTAATAACTAGGAAAAAGCAACACATTTTCATTTAAAGAGGCAAACACATCCACGTTCAAGTATATTTCACATTTATCACCTTGTTAAAAGCTAAAACAAAACCCCCTTAAAACATTAATTAGAATTTTATCTGTGTAGGTACGTAGCAACTACTGACACTGATGTGAGTAACTGAATATAATACAGAGAATTCAGTTAATCATCTCCTTACGTTGCCATTGGCACATAAATTTGCCTCATTAGCAGGGGCTACTTAGTTCGCTGTAGTAAACAAAGCTGCCGATACGACACCCTTGCACACTTTTCATTCATTCACATATTTTTCTTTCCTTAGACTTCTAGCATGTGCCATAGAAGAGCCGAATGTTAAACATTCCTGGAGTGTCACAATATGTAATACAATAAAACAGATTACAACCATACCTTTCTTTCACAGCAGTGGTGCCAAGCACAGGTACACTGTAGCAATCAATTTGTTCTGCAGACAGTAAGGCTTTCATAGAATACTAATGCAAAATCTCTTTTCTTTCTCCTTCGACTTGACTCCCCAATGCCTGGGTCCCGACCAACACAAGGAGGAGGGCAGAATGTCTTCTGCTGAGATAACCACAACTACTAATCAAGTATACGTGTACAAGGGCACAGGATTAAACCTCCACCGGGCTTGACTCGGGCACCGAGAGCAGCTCAACACATGCACAGCAAGGTCAGAATTAAACACACACACACACACACACACACACACACACACGCACGCACGCGCATCTACTTGAGTGAACTAATTTATCACACTTTACCACTGACGGCTTTTTACCTCAGGGGAGTAAAATTACATCCTGGTGAACTGACGAGGTTCAGACACAACAGCTTCCCACAACAAATCTGATCTCTCGGAGAAGGGAGCCGGGCTCAGAGGTGAACGCTCCTCTGCCGCCTGCTCAGAAACTCCGTGCACACCACGCGTGTCTGCGTGTTCGTGTGTGTGTGTGTGCAGGTGTGTGCACACGTGTGTGACACACTACCAGGCATTGGCTGAACCAGAACCACAGCGGCAAAGTTCAAAAACAGCCACTAACTCCCTTCGAGAGAGTTCTCTTTCTGATTATATTTACCTTTACCTCTTAACATAATCAATCTATCAAGTCTAATTACTCCAGAAGAAAGCATTTTATTATTGTCTAACATAGCAAATGTCAAACAAGCTGTTCATTTACCTTGAAGTTTATTAGCATAGAAATGCAACATGAAGATGCTCTCAAAACATTGTCACTTGTATTCACAACATTTTCAAAAACCCACTTAGCAGGTTTTTACCAGCTGGCATAGTGGGATACTGTTTTAGTTCTTAAAATAGGCAGGGCATTATCTTAACTGTATCGCCCTTCAGCTGATGTAAGACTTTTTCTTTAAACATCCAATTTATATTTAACTTTTCTCTTTGGTTCTCTTTAAATAAAGACTTTTCCCACATTCCAGTCAGCTGTACATATGTGGATACACGTGTTTTCATAGGGGTTCATATATGTGCCTTTCAAGGAGTAAAAAGTGAAAGACTGAAATTTCAAAGCAGAGACTTTATCCCCCCCCCCCCTTAAGTTCTGCCCTGTCATGCATCCTTCCAGGCATTTTCCTTCCAGTACAGGCAGATGTACATTTTACTAAAAACATCAAGATGAACCCTACAAATTATTATCAGTGGGGTTTTAGCAACACTGTGATCTGTATTGAGAAGAAAACACTGCACAAATGATCCCTAAAATAACCCCCAAAATAACGCCTGGCACTTTACCTAGGATAAATTAGCAACATATTTCTGAAATATCAGTGGCTTTGCAGAGACACCAGCAAAAAGCAGCGTTAATCAATACTGATGAGTTTGTCCTTGACATACTGACCGTGTCATCGGGCTATTGTCATGTGATATCATGTCATTTCCCCACCTGGCTCATGACCTTGTCCTTTAAATGACCCAAAGCTTCCCTCAAGTAGCAGGAGGCCCCTCCCCGCTGCCTCAGCAAGGTCGAACGGGTCAGCGTGTCCTCATCTATAATCCACCACCATTTGTCAGCAGGGAGGCTGGAGGAGGCAGGCTTGCTACAAGGGGAGAATGCCCAATTAGGCAGCTGTCACACAAAGCATAGGCTGCAAAATTATCCCCTGTCAAAAGAAAGAGCAGCTGCGGGTGCCAATTACAGCAACCTTTCAACCCTTTAGGTACTGGAAACTACACAGAAGTAAATGAAGTACAATTAGTGATAACAAATCGATGAATTAGGACAGTAAATTAGAAATTACTAGCAGGTGAGCTTAGGTCTCCCATAATATTAAGGGCACAGAACACCCCAGGCAAGGGCAGGAATATACAGATTTCACAGAGCACATCAGTTTTGCCTTATCCGTGTCTTCCTTGTGTGGAGCCTGTTTCCTTCTGTCGTTTGCTTCTCTCAAGCCTTGCCTGAGCCACATAGTGCAGGGAAAGGAAAAAAAAGCAACTCTAAGAGGAAAGAAGTTGTAGCACCCGATCTTTCAGTTTGCTTTCAGATTGCTTTCCACAATCTCTTTCCAGTAAGCACGCTCCATCTGACATTTGCTGCACCTCATGGTCCAGCTGAACAAGGTTTCCCCAGAAAAAACAAATGCAACGAGAACAGAAACAACCAGAAAAAATAAACCCCCCAGTAAATTTTATGTCAGTCACTCCTGAAACACTTAAATCTGAGTTAAGTGCTAGACTTCTGATGACAGGGGAAGACTAATTTTTCCACGTTTCAGTTCTCAGACAAATCATGCAGCGGCACCTCTGAGCATATACAGAGCCCAAAGTTTGCAAGCAAAGTTTCTACTCTGTGGGTTTTTTTGCCTTTTTCCCCTTAGTGAACAACTCCCAAGTGGTTTTTTGCCCTCACTATTTTATTAAGCAGACAACCTGGAAAGTTACTGTGTGCTGGCACCAAAAGGGAGGTCCTACAGACCTCAGTAAATCCAGCTTCTCCTCTGGTGCCTCAGGTCAACCCTTTTAGCAGGAGAGTGCTACCCATGGATACCTGGGCCTCTGCCTGCCCAAAGTAACCACAGAAGGGTGGTCACCTTAACAGCCCCCTGGCATTTACAGAATGAGAAGCCTAGAAAATAGAAAAAAATAAAATAAAAATAGGAGGGTAAGATCAAAGGTATGGATAATTAAGATACAGCCACATCAAACCATGGCTGAGACAGCGGTACCAACACCTTTGTATTTAGGTGCTGCTTTGAGTCAAAGTGACAAATGAATTAGAAGAACAAAATTCAAATTCCAAGATGCCATCTCCTCTTTCCAGCCAGCTTGCAGTCATTTCAAACTGAAGTGAAGTTGCCATTTCTTGTCAATTCTCTCCCTTAATTTCTCATTCCCTAATCCCAAATCCACCTTTAATATGTTCTTATGCCTTGCAACCACACTGAAGACTGAGGACAGGAGTCCAGATTCCTCCCAGAGGCAGCTCTGAATAATGCCTGTATAGTTGCACTATAATTCATACATGTACTCACACATGCATACATATATTTATGCTAATACATTCATCAAAATATGAGATGGAGTAGAAATTAAGCCACTGATCTCCAACAAGCAATTTCCTATAGCTATCTTTTGATCTCTAGCCAGTGAGTATTCCACTGTTTAATAAAAGAAAAAAAAATCTTGCTGTTGTAACTCTGATAAGAGACAGCATAATAGAACACTAACTATAAATAGATGTAAAAATGCTCATTTAACAGCAGTTACAATAATGCTCATCAAGTTTGACATTTTCTTTTGAGTAGCATATGGAAACCGTAGAGTACTGAAAGAGTTAATGTGTTTAGAATTCAGTTTCCATCATACTTGGGTGACTATCTCTTTAAATAATTTAAATCCTCTCCATCAACTACAAAGCTGTTTTGAAGCCATTTAGCTTTGTTCTTTACATGTGTTCTAATTAAGAAATGACCTTGTCATCACACACACCAGAAATCCTGGATTATTTCCTGCAGCAAAAATCTACGAAGCCAAAAAAAAAAAAAAAAAAAAAAAAAAAAAAGGACAAAAAGAAAAAAAAATATACACTTCTTCCTTTAGTGAGGAACTGAGGAAGTTGTTGGTTGGCTGAATGCTGAAGCAGTTTCACCGCATAATTTTTGTGTGTGTGTGTGTTGTTGAATGTCACAGGGCGGGTTAGTGTGACCTTGAGCTGCATCAGCAGCACAGCAAGGGTCGAGATGCCTGCAGGCGCCCTTGTACTGGATTTGCAAGACAAAAACCTTCAAACTGGCTGAAGGACATCTTAAATCTCTTCAAAGGTTTTCCGAACTAATCTGGGCTGCTCTTAGCCGGATCTGTGCCAGTGTGAGAGGCAAAATTAAAAACAAGGTCTTTGACAGGATGTTGTCTCCTCTTAACCCTTGCCGTGCAGCATCGCGGCCGCGCTGGAGGGACGCTCCCTAACGCACCGAGGGAGGCTCGAGCCGCAGCAATTCTTTCATAACCAAATTATGTAAGGCACCATTTACTCGGAACGGGGCTCTGCCTCCCGCCGAGCACCCAGACGGCTCCCCCCGCACAGCCAGCCCATCCCCAGCCTCCCCCGCCGCTGGAAATGCCATTTTTCCGGCACTCTGCGGGCACAGACCCGGCTCGCTGATGCAGAGAGGCGCTCGGTGCCTCCGCTGCCTCCACAGACACCCCGGGTGGAGATGCTTTTCCCAGGGGGATGCTCCCACCCATCACTCACAGCAGGCTGTGCGTGGCAAGGCCAGGCAGGTGAGGAGGAGGAGGGTCAGGAACACGCAGAGGGTTGCTGCGGCAGGCATCAGACGTGTTTAATGGGAAGAAATTAAAAAGTGACCACTTCTCATCCTAACCTGTGATTTCCTTCCCAGTCATCCTGAGCCAAGCAGGAAGCAGAGCGGAGGATATTAGCATGGGACAGGCCTACCAAGAGTTGGAGAGCATGACTGTACACAGGGGGGAAACAAAAACAAATCAACCAAGTGCCCAGCCTGCCTGTGACTGCACATCATCTCACGAGTGACACAGAGGCAGAGATAACCTCTAGGAAAGGCCCTAGGAGCACATGGTTACTCTATGAAACCACAAGTTTACCCAATGGATTTGGCAGCTTTAATCAAATACAACTATAAGCACATCGAAGGGATGGGTGCTTTCTTCAGACGTGTATTATTCGCACACAGAATCTCCAACTCCACCTCCAGTAAAAGTTTGCCAAGTAGGAATATGCTCACTTAGAAAGCAACATGGATCCCCACATCCAAATGTGGAGAAAAAGGCACCACCACCTTCTCCCCATCTGTTTTAGTGGTGGTATGTTATTGGTCAGATTAAACTGTCAAATTTCTACAAGGGGAAAAAAAATAAATACAAATGGGTTAAAATAACCTCGGCTTAATCAAAAGGAGCCAGCATCACACTTCAGAATCGTCTTTTACTGTTTCTAGGATATCCACCAGGCAAGTCCTTGAGGAGAAAAGAAGGAGTCACTCGTACCAGCAGAGGGTGTTGTGATTCTTCCCTGCTTGAGCGCGGAAGGCTTCGTTTAGTCGGGTTTTGTACAGTCATTTTCTAAGCACTACAGTCTCTTACACAGTAACAAAACACATTTAAGTTTACTGAAGAAGGACACAGCTTTGGCAGTTATGTCACAACTGCTATAACACTACCCTCCATCTACCACCAAAATAGACTCACTCCCTCACTCCCAAAAACCACAGTTCTCACAAAACCCTCCTGGTTAGAAGGCTTTAACAATTTTAAGCATTCGTTTTCAGTAACATCAGTGACAGTGCCTTCTGCATCAGCAGAGGAGGAACTTGCACCATACAGATGCTTTTCCACAGACCTAAGGCTTCCGAGGCATTTGTCACATCTGGACAGAGGGCCACGGCGTTCCCACAGCACCTGGATGTCAGAAGAACCCCTGTGATCACTCTGAGCAGTCTCAGGGACTGTTCTGCCCCCAGAGGCCCTGGCATCTCTGCTCTGCAGCCCTAAGGAAAGGTGGCACACACCTTATGTGCCTTCTCCACCACAGCACAGATCCAGCAAACAGACTGAGCAGACCCACACATGGGGGTTCACTGATCTGCCTGCATAAAGGTGCTCTTCTTGCAACCTTTCAATGATAAGATGCCATACAGGCAGCCATCTGTGGGTTGTTTTTTTTTTTTTTTAAAAAGCAAATAAAGTTTAGCCACTTAGCCTATTACACAGTTATTGCAGTACTGGGTCCTACACTGTGCTTCCTAGAAAACTTTCCATTTTACCCCAGAGTTACCAGGAAGAGGGGTTAGAAGAGATCAGCTGAAGTAGTTCACATGTTACATGTCAGCCTAGCAGAAACACTAAAACGAATTTTGACAGTATGACCGCACAACATCCATGATTTCTTCAGTTTCTCCAATATGTAACAAGACAAAATTATATTACGGGTTTTCCAAACACCAAGTGTTGTGAAAAGCCCCAAAACAAAAACAAAGAACCCCTATTGCAATGCTCCAGCTGAGCAGGGTGACTCAAAGACGCAACAAAAGCTTTCAAGCCACACAGTCACTGCTGCCAAGTATGGGACATGGTGTGTGGCCCTGCCAAAAGCAGAAGCCAAAAGCCAAAAATACAAATTAGCAGCTTTCTTCCAGGGCCACAACAGTTCAGTAAAAACTTTCCAAATCAGGCTGTCCCTAGGAGGTTCAGACAGAAGAAATGAGTGGGGTTACAGAGCACCTGGCCACGACTCCAAGCGTACAGCAGCTGCCGGCACACACATCCACAGCCATCATGACAATGTCACATCTGTGGAGCTGGACAGTCATTGATTTCTACCCGTCTGATGGCAGTGGTCTCTGTGGCTACAATTTCTCACAGGTGGCAAGCAGCAGAGAATAAGGCTGTTCCCACCACAGCCATGCTCACACCAGGACATGCAAGCCCTATCCAAAAAGGATGGGATGGGCATTTTACAGACCACCCGAATACAGGCTGCCCAATCAATCTTAATTCAGAATCAAACATTAGAAAATGTCAGAATATGCAATGTTCATATTCTTTAAGCCTAAGACTTATTTTGTATGGAGTGTACCTCAGTGCAGCAGAAAAAAAAGAAGGGATAGAGATGGCAGAAGTTAATATAATGTATTCTCTCTCTACTCAGACCCCATTATTAAATAAAAAAAATCTGCTTAGGATGCTACTAACAAAAACATTCCCTTGGGAGCATACATCCCATCAGCATTAGCAGAAACAGTTGAAAAATCATGTTGTGACTGACCACACCTCCCAACATTTCTGGCCCAACTTCCCAGCAGCACCCGAAGTAGCCCAATCTATGAGAAAAATGAAGATTAGTACTAACACAAAATAATAGGTATATCTACTTTGTAGGAAGTCTTTTCAGTAGTGTATCAGTTTCAAGTATGCTTGATATAGCTGGCATTACAGTAGTATGCAATAAACAACTCCAACTAGTACAAAACAAATTAATATTATAACTACTACTTGACAGTAACAGGTAAGGGCAAGAAGTACTGAATGATGTAGATTAAACGGGTCAAATACTGTGATCCTTTTCATATTCTCATATGGAGAGCACCTAGAGGAGGGCCACAAGGATGGTAAAGGGTCTAGAAGGGCAGCCGAATGGGGAGTGGCACTCGCTCTGCTCAGCCTGGAGGAGACTGAGGGGAGACCTCATTGTGGTCTTCAGCATCCTCAGGAGGGGAAGAGGAGGGGCAGGCACTGATCTCTGCTCTGTGGTGAACAGCTGATGGAAAGGCATGAGATGGTGTCAGGGAGGTTCAGGTCGGATATCAGAAAAAGGTTTTTCACCCAGAGTGGGGTTGGGCACTGAACAGGCTCGCCAGGGCAGTAACCACAGCACCAAACCTGACAGAGCTCAGGAAGATTTTGGACAACACTCTCAGGCACACAGAGAGCTGTCTCCAGCTCTGGGGTCCCAGCACAGGAAGGACAGGGACCTGTTGGAGCCAGGCCAGAGGAGGCACCAAGGGGATCAGAGGGAATAGAACACTTCTGCTATGAGGAAAGGCTGAGAGAATTGGGATTGTTCAGCCTGGAAAAGAGAAGGCTTTGGAACGACCTAATTACAGCCTTCCAGTACCTAAGGGGAGCCTACGAGAAAGCTGGAGAGAGACTATTTACAAGGGCCTGGAGTGATAGGACAAGGGGGAATACCTTCAAACTGACAGAAAATACATTCAGACTGAATACTAGGAAGAAATTCTTTACTGTAAGGGTGGTGAGGCATTGAAACAGATTTCCCTGAGAAGTTGTGGATACCACATCCCTAGATTGCTCAAGGCCAGGTTGGATGGGCCTCTGAGCAGCCTGGTCTAGTGAAAGGTGTCCTTGCTCATGGCAGGGGGTTCGAACGAGATGATCTTTAATGTCCCTTCCACCCCAGGCCATTCTGTGATTCTGTGGTACAGTTACAAATGAAATAACCTTATCCTGCTGAGATCTCAACTAACATCCAGGCATCTTCCAGAGCTTGCTAGTAAAGCCTGATGTCTAATTTAGGTCCCCCAATGACTCTCAAATTCTCACAGCAGCATTCTTCTGCAGACATTTTGTCAAAAACTGTAACTTCCAAACCTGGGAAACCTTTCCAAAAGGTGCATCTCAAAAAAGCATGGCTGACAACCTGCCCAGATAGCACCGTTCATTTTTGGGGGGTTCTTTAGCTGCTTCAAGCATCTCAAATACTAACTTAAGGACATTATCCACATTTTATATTACGTACACTCACAAATATGTTTTATTCTAATATTTAACTTGTGTGCTGATCATGAATTACATGAGCATTTGCAGAAGAATAAGGACTGTATCTGTGTTTAAGACTGTGTTTTGCTGAATCAGGACCCTGAACCTTAATGCAGGTTTTTCTCATTGCCGTGCCAGTTTATTTTATTCAGTACAAAGCCACCAACAACCTTTGAGTTCTTCTGCTCAAGGTCATTTTTAACATTCACAAGCACAGCTTTTTGGCTGTCTGCAGAGCACAGAATTTTTTTTCAAGTGCATTTCAGAGCAAAGTGATGTCTGGAAACATCTTTAAATAGTGAGAAACACCCTTTAAAGTTGCCTTGATCAGTTGTCTGTTAATAATTCTACTTGGCTACCTTTAATACCATAGGCTCTAATTTCACCTCCATCTCTGCACCCACCCATATCTGGAAGGTATAAACATGATATAAAAATCAGTTTCAACTCCTGCAATCTCAACGTCTAAGCTACACCTCCCACTCTTAGCCTTTGAAGGCATCCAGTACAGAATCAGGTCCTTGAGCTCCTTCCCCTGTTCTGCCAGACACAACATTTTCCAAATTTGCACTTAAAAGAGGGGGGTAGGGTGGGAGCTACCTACATTTAACAATCATTTGCAATATAAAAAAACAAAACAAAACAAAACCAAGAAGTTTGTTTACATTATGTTTTATAAAGTTAAACACAATTCCCTATTTCTCAGTCATCTTCTTTCATCACCCCAACTAACCTCTTTAAGCTTCTGTATCACTGCTTTCTTCTTATAATTAAGGATGTGGGATTGAAGGGGGTAATATAAGGAAGCTGTTATTTTATTTACACTTCTGATTGTGCCATATTAAATATTATTAGTATTTTGCCAGCACCTGACTGATAAAGAAATATCACAAGCCTAGGGAACAAAAACAACAGTATGTTATGGTAGTTTTTTGTGTTTTGTTTTTTTTTTAAACAGATACATCAGTCTCAGCATCATCACTGAAATGCAACATTGCCAATATTCACCTTCAAATACTCTTGTTTAAATACCCTTATTTCGTCTGTGCAAATCTCAGCTAGCACAAGGCAAGAAGCAGCATACTGATTACAGAAAATATAGCTAGCCATGAAGAGTGAAAAGCTGGAAGCGTCTGGCAGGCAGACAAATTTTGTATATGCTGTACTTCCACATGTGTGCATCTACGTTAGACATGCACACTCCATCCTGGTACCCCAGACCACTGAGAAAAAGAAGCTGACAACCAGATAAGCCCAACAGAAGAGTGAATTGCAGGGTTCAAGCAGTGATCACTGTAATACTGTTTCCCTGTGTCCAACAAAACAGCTGAAGCCAGCAGCAGTCAGCAGCAATTCCTGGTTAAGTGTATTTGCCTACTCAGTTGCCAATAGCACTTCCTTCTCCAAAACAGGCTTTGTTCATTCCTGGGTCGTGCCGTGGGCTCAGACTCTCCTGCTCTCCAGCTAGCAAGGGTATCAGAAACCCACCCTCCACAGGTGTTCTCTTGCTATTTTGTTATTTCACTTTACAGCATTCTCAGTTTAGAATTACAGGTGTTTTGCGTTACCCTCAAACCAGAGATTCCCACTTTACTACACACATCTAAATTTGAAACGTGCTAGGCTGTCTTTTCTTTAGCCTTAGAAATTCAAATGCTTATGAATCTCTAATACCTTCGTAACTTTCAGATCTTTACTATTTCTTAGCATTGAACTCAAAAGTGATACCAAATCTCACATTAAAGTTAACAGAAACTTTAGTAGAAAAAAGTGAGATTTGTCCAGTTCCTAGTCATAGCCATAAGCTCAAGGACCACTTCCTCACTTACTTAGGGACCAGTCATGCTTTAAAATAAATAAAAATAAAAAACAACAAAAAGTAATGGAAGTAAAGTTCCTAGGCAATTATCCTGAACTCTCCTCCCTTTCTGAGAAACACTAGATAGATCCTTTCAGAAACAAAGCCTCTGATCTGTCTTGTAGCAAACATAACCCCTCAAGCCCAAACACACTGCCTCTATAAAATGAATACACAGCAGCTCTGTACTCTCAGCAATTTTTCAAACTGCAGCAGGTCTTGCCAAACTTCTGGCTTAGGGAAATACGGAGCACACTAAAATTGTTCTGCCTCTTCAGAAGGCACATTAGGTTTCTATTTAGTGCATACCACAAAATATAAGCCCAGTTTCTCAAGGTGTGCCGTGGTCTATTCAAGTTTGTCTAATTCTTAGTATTTTGCCAATAGTACAATTGTTACCACCACCACCCCCAGGCTGGCTGCTTTAAAGAATCAGAAATATGAAGCTTTCACAACTTTTCAAAATGCACACAAAGATTTCAAAACATTTACAAAACCCCTGTCACTTTTCAATTATTTTCATTTACGGATGACTAACAGTATGTCTGTGCCAAACACAGACATAAAACGCATTCTTCAAGAAGCATGAATCTACATAAAAACACAGATTTGCCAAATTACAATACTGTGAGAACAACTGTTTAATTCAAACAAAAACAAAAATAAACTTAAAATTAATTTGTCACCTTTCCAACCTTACATTAACATCACAAAAATGGTTTGAGTTATTAGAAATGTACAAAATGTACATAATCATAAAAAACCCCCATTATTCCATTGTTTCATCTTTCCTGCTGTACAAGTGAACCACTACTGAGAAACTCTGGAGAAGCAAAAATGCAGCACTGGGAGAAGGTAAACTGAGAACTAATTTCAGAAAGATAAAAAAGATGGACTGCTACTATTCTAAATATAACTTACATCATTTATAAAATAGTTGTATAGATAAATATCAGATGTCTTCCTACAGGTTGTCTTAACTTTCTGTGGCTAATGGATCAGCCAGAATAGGAAGAGAATTGACACAAAACTCTAAATCTTTCCTTCTTGCTATGTTTATGTTATAGTACAAGCATCAAACAAAGCATACACAACAAAGTATTGTCCACAGAAAAAATAAAAGGACTCAGTTTATTTGCTCACAAGAGCAAAATAAACACTACAGTACTCTCCAAAAGCATAAGATGACAAAAAACAACCCAACTGATGGCTCTATGCTCTGTACCCCAGTATCACCCAAAGGATCTCCCATGCTCATGAGGCAGCCTTCTCCTCTCATCTGTCACACTGACAACTGCAATGTAAGGAAAAGAAAAGAAATGTATATGGGCAGAACCTCATGGAAAATTTCTTTCCCTTAATTCTCTTCTTATGTATGAAGCCTTCCACAGCAGGAGCAATTTGGCTCTGGAATATTCATGCTCACTACCACCTGACATCAAGGTTCATTTCTCTGTGAAAGAGTCTCCAAAGGATAATAAAGTAAAAGCCTGAACACTTGCAAGAAGCATGTAATAATGCAGAGAAGCAGTAAAGATTACTCCTACCCTAAGCAAAAGGAATAAATAGATAATCGTGGAAAAGAAACTACTAAGATCTTCCAAAAGCCTGCTACTTAAGAACACTGGAAGAACCTGGTCTTTCAACAAAGCAACCATCAACATCTAAACTATGTGTCTAGCTCTAGTCAGAAATTCATATAAACCTTTTTTTTTGCGATCCAAACCAGAATGCCTGAGCGGCTGGCCAAATCCAATCCACTGCAACAATTCATCTGGCCAGCTGCCCACTCTCTGCTGTCCTCCCCAAAGGCTAATTAGATATAGGAAGGAAGGAGGCAAGGGCTCAGGGAATTACCCTCACATCTGATTTCCCACCGCTATGTTTCATAAGGACCTGCAGCCTCTGCTCTATCAGAAAAAGGGGCGGAAATGACCATGTGTAGTGATGGTGCTCATGTAACCCCACATGCCTGCTAATAAATATGAATTTTGCTCTGCTTCTGCTAGAACTCCCAGCCCTGCCTCAGCACGATGGCGTTGCCCATACATTTCTGTTACAACACACGTTGTACACACTCCACCGCAGTTATCCACACCTCTACACACGCTTTCATCTGCAGTCCAGACCCTCGCCATCAATGCAGCTCCCTGGAAAAGCTGGACGCTAGTTTCCCAAACCGACAGGTTTTACACCAATCCAGGCAAGAAATGCCTTGAACTGGGGTGAGTTTCTTCTAAAACAGGCCCAGCTCAGGGAGGAAGGCTCTCCGTGCTCCCTGAGTAATATCCAGCTCGAAGTTGAGAGTGACTGCTAGCTGCCACCACAACTCCATCAGGGCATGCATACTAATGCTGTTGGACTGCTGCCATATCATCCATATATGCTTTATTACAGCTCATCTCCTTAATGTGCAAGACATTTATCTTTGATTCTTTCAAAATGAGAAAGAAAAAAAAAATCCTGATACTGTAGAACTTGTTTTAGTACTGTTCAGACCATTTAAACTGGGTCACTGAAAGCACTTCAAGCAGATGTTTCTTTGTCACCACTTACAAGTAACAGCACCAAGTTATTTTTTGCTTTATTAACAAGCTTTTCTGAATTGTAAGGAGTAGAATTCTTAACAATGATCAGGTAAGCTTCTAACCACAGTTTTTCCACTTAGCAGCAGGAAGTTTCAACACTAAAAATACAGAAGGAGCAGGTTAATAACATGAATCGACCTACCAGCCTCAACACTAGTCAGTCATCGGGGGGGGGGACACGACAGAAGGGTGATGGGACAAACACAAAACTTGCAAAATTGAGTCCAGAAATTCAAAAGCAGACCAATGATCATGACTGACACTGATCATGACTGAAAAATAAATAGATCTTGGAGACACCAACCAACCATCCTCAGAAATACGAAACTCTTCCCATTCCTTAGGTACACAGTGAGATCAAGGAATGCAACAGAGAAAAAGCATCATTTTAACAACAATGAACACTCATTGATATGTATTTTTGGAACAAAGGTGCTGGACTAGATTATGTTAGTTTAAAACAGCAAAACCCCTTCCCAATATGGTTTTATTTAAAGAATGAATTGTATGACATGTCCTGCAAAAACATGACCTGTCCTAGAAGCCTGAGAATTAGTGGTATGGAAAAAAACCAACAAAAAAACCCCCAACAGAGCTAAAATGCACATTTAGATTAACTTGACCAATTATTCATAAAAATTTACCTACCCACATGAAAACAGGATTTGCTAGTTTTTCATAAAGAGCCTTCTCTGTTCCTGCTCTCCCCATGCCCAGTTTGTTGCCAAAAAATGTATAGCACAAAACATCCCCACACTCTTTAAAAAAACATTTAAAAGTCTAACAAGCAATGATTACAACTTGCTGAACTCAATGTCCCTGTAAAAGATTTTACCCCTTTAGACAGATATAAGACATCTTAACTCTGGTTCTGTGGATGTAAACAAAAACACTGAGTAGACAGTCTTCTACTCTCAAAATAGTATTCATTTAAGAAAGAAAGTGTTCTTGGCAGTTGTTCCCTTGAGAGGGAAGCTATGCCAGATGATGAAGCTGCTTCCCATGGAGGTTGGCAGGTAAGAGATGAGCCCTGGGATCTGCTGGTTCCCCCTCCAGAGCAGCCACCAGTACAGCTGGGCACCTGGGCTGTTCCTTTCTCCCATAACAGCCAAAGAGAGAAGCAGAAACCAAACCACAGAGTTAAAATTCTCCATCAAGTTTTGTCCCACAAAACAGAGCTTTTGCAATAGGCACACATAGCTGCAAAACCCCCAAAGAAACTCAAGACTTTTGCTATGCCAAACTTGGCTTTCCATCACTAATTCCACCCCCCACCACCACCAAGTTTCTGGGAAAAACTCACTCTAGAAGGTAAGAGAGGGAGTGTATTTTAAATAATCCACACTAAATTGGGGAAAAAAAAAATCTGACACAGCTATTGAGAGCAAACAGGAAAAAATACTATTTTTCCTTTGTGATCTAAAGAAGGATGAAATGTCAACAAAACACAAAAAAGGTGATAGGTAACCATAGACATTTATAATGAATAGATTAAAGGACCCAGGTTGATTTCTCCTCAAGAAAGAAGATACTCTGAAATATCTTTTATTTATTTATTTTTCAAAATACTGACTGAAAAAACATTAAATAGATCAGTCCTGCAGAATTATTTAATGCTAAGGGTGGTAGAATGAATTACTGCATGTGGTGACTGAAACAGAATGTTTACACAAGTTCAAGAAAGACCAAAATTAGTTTCCAAGTTAATGATGGAGCAGTACCTTCAAATACAGTCACTTTGCTTTTTGTTCACGCAAGGTAAATCTTATTATTACACGCCATCATTTTAGTGCACCTTCTTCTAAGTCTTTAATATTGTACACCATTTGCCTTTTTTAATATAGTAGGTTGTACATCCATTTCATTAAGACGTAACAGTGATTAATCTCTAGCAGGAAACACTGACACCATACCAAATGTGCAGCACTCATACAAGGATCAGACAGGCCTTCCCCAAAAATCGTATTTTATAGGGGTTCAGACCACCCCAGACCTCAGACATGACTGAAAGGCATTCTGAAAAGGATGAGCCCTGCTACTACAGCTCCCCCAAGCTGAATTCCACATACCCAGCCAAGTCTGATGTCTTTCCCACTTCATTTTCCCTCCCTCTGTTACACAAGAGGAATCATTACCGAGTCGAAGGCTGTGAGACTATTTCAGCATTAATCTGTGCCTGCAAGACAACATGAACACAGACATCCAGGGCTACGCTGAGCTGGGGCACTGTCAGAAGTCTGTCCTAAACTCTTAAAACATTTGATGTTGCTTCTATCATTTCCAAGACCTGACTGAAGAATAAATCTCTTTGAATGTGCCTTGAAAGAGATGCAGAGAATATACAGCAAAGTAAACACTGCTTAGGGATAAGGCATAAATAAAGGAAAAAAAGTTTAAAAAAGAAATAAAAAACCCTACAAAAAAGCGCCCAACCCAGATTTAAAAGACAAGAATTCAGAAAAAAAACCAAAACAAAAAAAACAACCCAGACAAAAAACATTAAGAGAGCACTTCATCCCAAACAAATAAAATAAGCAATAACAAAATGAAACGCAGAGAGATTAAGAACTAAAAAAGTAAATCAGATTTAATCCATATACTTTTGGTCAGCCATGTTACATTATTTCTTACATTTCAATCAGCACGCACACACTCACCCAAATAGCTGTATCTTAATCCACATCAGCTTGGTTTTGCTACTCAGCTCCAGATTACATCCTTGTCCTTCCCAGAACTGAGAGACTTTGTTAGGGTTTGGTTATATGGCCTGGCTCATCACCCTGTGCACTTTTTGGATCACCAGAGGCACCTTCTCTCAGACCTCTCCAACCTCCCCAGCAGCATGTTTTTCAAACCCTTCAAAGCCAGAGCCTGGGTCGCTCACAGCCCCAGTACAAGAGCAATTCCACAAAGGCTGAGGGTCAGAAAACACACATGTGGATGGGGAGAAGACTTGTGCAGGGCAGGAGAGCAGGAAACAGAGGAAAAAATATTGGAAGAATAAAAGGAGGGAAAAAAAGAAAGTGGTGTTTCCAAATACGAAGTGCCAATTAGGGAGGGGGAAAAAAAGTGAAAACCACCTCTCTAAAAATATAACTTTAGGCTTTAAAATACATTAAAGGTGAAGAATCAGCCTTACTAGTCAATTAGCTATAGCTTTACTGGGTATGAATTCAGCTGCTAGTATTGCTTGAGCTTTCTCCGCCCCCGCCCTCCCCCCAATCACTGTTTCATTGTGAAAGAATTTAATTATTATTTTCATTACCAGATGCATACATTATAAAATGAGCCTGCACAGAGACAATGAGCACTTTAAGAAAATAGGTGTAATAATGAGAATGATATGTTTACATTTTTCTGCAATAAAAATGAAGCCATTCTCAACAAGGCTACTTTTTAAAATATACTTGAATAAAATAATTCATAATAGTCATAACACTAAATGTAACACTCCTCCTTTTCTTAAAAAAGGATTAGTCTAGTGCCTTGAATTTTAATATAACTTAAAATCAAATTAAACAGGCTTTTTATTAACTTCTCTATCAAAAACTTCCAGAAAAATTTAACTTGAATGCATTTCACAATGATCAAATATTAAAGCTTTTCTGTTTTGTTCTTTAAAAAAATAATTCAAAATAAAGATCTGTTCCAGAGACACCACTTATATTCAGGGAAAGAATACTGCAGCCACCATATAATATGCTCGTATTCCAAATAAACCACCAGAAAATTCAAGAGAAAGGAAAAAATAGAGTTTTCAAACGAAATACAGATACATGTATTTATTTATTTACGAGTTTTGCAGCATAAACAAAAATCTCAAAGCCATGAAACAATAAAAACACATTTGTATGGATATAATAGAAACAACACAATGGTAACATCTGCATATTACTTATAATCCAAAATTACTGACTTAGTAACAACAGAACCTGTGCTCTTGCGCTTTACGTGGCCCTATTTAACAACACAGGGCAACACTCCAATTTCACCCAGGACCCAGGTTCAATAAATCATTTGCTGCTCATGGCCCACCAAGCATGCGCTGGGTGATTTACAGGTAAGCACCAGGGCTGTCACCAGCACGGACCCCCTGCTCTCAGTAATCGTGTCCCCACGGAGCTCCCCGTGTGACCACCTGTCACAGCCACACATGCTCACCTCTAAATCAGTCACTGCTACGCGGGGACACGCAGCAAGCCACCACTTCCCGCTCCTGGAAGATTCCCCCTGCTCCAGAGCTGTCCGTGTGCACTCACATCTCTCCAGGACTGTGCCCAGTAGCTGGGACCTGCCCTGGTGCCCATGGGCACTGACACCACAGGAGTCACGACAGGCTGGCTCCTGCTGCCCAGGCACAGGTGGCACAAGGGCGATGCCCTTGCAATGCCTCAGAACCATTGGCCCTACCTGGGCAGACCTCTGGAGGCCCTGGAATGCCAACTTCCATTTTGGAAAGGTGTTGAGTCTTTACTCAAGTAGGATGGAGGGCATCTGACACTTAACCACAAGCCATAATAACAGAGCACCCTTGTCTTCCCATTCTCAGATGTGGATGCCAAGGCAGGATTCACTTGACCAAATGGAGATGTTTACAGTGCAGGTGTCTGTATCTGAACAGGTCATGTTGGTCTCCCTTTACAGCCCATGGGAATAACGAGGCCCTTGGACTGAACTCGTCCTACGGAACATGTCAAAAGGAGGTCAAGTGAATCACACCCTACAAGTGCCTGCGTCTGCTCCCTGCCTGACAGGAGCTCTTCAGGATTCTCGTTTCTTTTTGCTGGATACATTTGGGGTCTTTCCTCCATTTCTACTCAAGACTTAGACATTTTACCACACAGGTGAGACACATCCCACACTGTCCTAGCACCATCTTAATCCTCCCTACTTAAAAAGGAGTAACAAAGCACTGATTGTGTGAGTTCCCAGCATTTCCCACTCGATACAGTGGGCGCTCACTCCTGGGTAACACCAGTCCTTCAGGTAACTGCTTTTAGTTACATGACACCAATTAGTGTGTTTATTTCAACATTATTTGCCAGCTTGCACTTATTCCTTCAGTACTTTTCCTCTCAGATGCCACAAGAATTGCCTGACTCTGGGCAGTAACTCTTCTCGTTAGCACAGAAACTTCCTCTCTTTGTTGTCAGTCTTCAAAAAAGACTTACCAAAAGATCTCTCTTTAGGTGTGACCTATATATTTTCTTCTACTTTATTTCCTTAAATTCTCCATTTCTTACGCCTTTCTTCTTTTGTTCTACACTTAAAAATATTATCCAATATCTGCTGAAACCTCTGAATCTTCAGTTGACTTTGAAACAAGACACCTGCTTAGGTTTATCACCTCCATTATATCTTATTTTTGCTTATAGAGTCCTCATTTTTATTGGATGGTCAAGGACTAAAGCAATTAATATTCTAAAGTTCCCTAATTCTAATTCTGATTTATTTCCTCATCTTTCCCATGAACAAGTAACTTTTTTCCCCTTACTTCTAATGGCTAATTCCTCTTCTTTCTTCTCCTAAACCATATTCCCAAAGCTCTCCATAATCCAGACTGACAGGAAAAGGGTTAAAACCAGTCCAGGAAAGGGGGAGGTAGGTATCTTTTATCCTATCCTGTCCAAAGCAGACATGGCAAGCTCAACTCCCTCATCCTGTAGGGCCAGGCAGTCTCTCACCTGAGCAAAAAGAGACACAATATTGATGTGCTGTTAGAAACTGGTCCCACACTCAACCAACAAGTCTCAGTTGCTTAAGGCTTAGGATAAAACTTATTTCCCTTCTTCCTTCCTCGTATCCTTCTATAACCAGAGTCATCTTGGTTGGCTGTTGGGCATTTGCCAACAAACCTTCAGACATCTCACAGCAGTTGTAGAACAAGAGCTTTTCCAGGCCAAAGTTATGACTGTATTTATATTCCAACAGTTCGTCGCTCCAGCTTTGGCATGCAGTTGCCATGTAGCACTCCAGACAAAATCCCTCCTCCTCAAAACTACTTTTGGTCCTGAACATTTTGCTTCAACAAACTGATCAACCTCATGGGAAATGGCACAGCTAAGAAAAAAGCACCAAACACCTTCCCCTGGGGCAAAGTGGGCCCTATTACAGCCTGGTTGGCTGTGAAGCCTGGGGATGGTGCTTTAAGCTTAAAATGGTTTTAATGGTTTGACAGATCTCCACTCCCAGCAGGAAGGAAGCTTTCCATGCCTGGCTGTAGAGTCTTCCACAAAGCTGAAAGAAAACAGCACTTGTCTAAATTTAACTTGCCATACTTTCAAACTGGTCTGTATGGGGAAACATCTTTTGCTTTCATTTCATGTAAAACATTAAATTAAATTCTCTCAGGAAAAAAGCCCTTACACACTAAGGCATGTACGCTATTTTTTCCTTCATATATATTTCACTTCTCTTCCCACATGGCTCAAGTGGAAAAATCTTGGTGGAGCGATTATAAACTCACATTAACCTGCCTTTCTCTTCAGGGACAAAGGAGAACAGGAGAAGCACTGAGCCATTCCTCATCTCCATAGGCAAAGAAATAAGATAGTCCTGGCACAGAGCCTGCTCAGCGAGCCGACTCCACCAGACCAGGTTGGGAGCACATTCCACAGGCAGAAGTACTTCTCGAAGAACTTCCTGCCAATGGCTACTTGACATTAAAAACTAGGATGATCTAGGTCAAGTATCCCAGTTGACATTAATTGCTATGTTGGATCAAAAAAAAAAAAAAAAAAAAAAAAGCCTCTCAACTGGAGCTCAAGTCACATTAGGCTTAAAAGTAACCGAGGCCAAAACCTTGAATTGTACCCAGAAGCCAAAAGGAAGCCAAGCAGCTGCTGAAGAACTGCCCGAGCATGTTCTTGCCACTCCTGCCCTCCCTGTGCTGACCGGAGCTTGGGAGCACTGACCAAGGACCGGCGACTCGGTGGCCCCACACAGAGGTCACAGACAGCCCCCGTGACATGCCACCCTTCAGCGCCCTTCTCCGTGTCCTGGTGCACAACTGGGGGCCTGCTGGCTGTACCTACCTCAGAAAAGCAGCAAATTACAAAACACTTAGATAAAAGGACAGGCGAAATGCTCCAGAGGCTGGTAAACTATAGCAGCACCTGCCTTTAGTGCTTTATCTCTGTTTGCTGCTTCTTTTATCTCTACGTACTGTGAAGGCAAAGCACGTGCCACGTTCAACTGGGAAGGAAAGATTACCTGGAAAAGCTAGTCATCTTTTTATTGAGAAGAGCACGAGAGCAGGTGACTCTCAGTTACCCAGAAAATCCAAGGAGTGCTGAGAACACCATGCCTGAAAGCACTGGGCAATAGTCAAAGCTTTTGCTGTTGACAAGCCAAAAATCAGAATAAAGGATTTAAAAACCTGGAAAGTTCATGTGATACCAAAGACCTCAGATGATTTTCTTTTTTTTTTAAGGGAAGATGATTGATTAGGAAGAGCAGTAGTTTTGGGAATGCACTTTACTAATTCAAACAAGAAAGAGGGAATTCAAATTCATGTTTTCAGTGCTAGAATTATCATCATGGCCAATACCAAGACGGTCAGGCTCTGGAACGACTGCTACCATGTGAAGGGTATCTCCTTCCACATATTCTTCCACTTTTTCCCAAAAATGTCTTACAGTAGATGAAGACAATTTTCAGGTGCATAGTGAGTTCATGACAAGAAGAGACAACTCCACGAGCCCTTTCAATTAATATAGCTACAGCTGAAACAGAAAGCAACCATGTGCTCATCTTACTTATCCACACATCTTGAAAAACACAGCCTTTTATACAACAGGCATAAAAGGAACAAATTAATTTTTAAAGAGCAAAAGATGAAAATATATAGCCGTACTCCGTAACTCATAGCAGGCTTCCAAATAGTAATCAATAATTTTTTCTTTTGCATTTAAGCACTGCTGAATCTTAATGCTTCTCAAAAGTCCAAGTGCCAGAAATAATAATTTTATTATAGATAACTATATGTGATTAGAGTTCCACTGTAGTTTTTGAAGTTCTCTGCAAAACCAATATGGGTTAAGTGCCCATTTGTATTGTTATAAAACTCTTCACAGCACTGTAATACAACACTCAAGCAGCAGACCCTGAGCTAATATTTATCATACAACCTGATAACCTCGTGTCGACCCAAACACAGCTGGAAAACCTAAAGTCTACAGCAATTCCAACAATATTTGTATTATTTTATTCAAGAGTTTAAAAAGGCAGGTGTCAAAATAACTTTTCAAAGCAGGAACAATATTTGGAAAAAGTAACTTATCAGTTGATTCAACTATTACAGCACGTGCAGTACTCTGGACCATTAACAGCTCAGTTAGTCCAACAACAGCATAAAAAGGCTTTCTTCCCCCAAAATGCAAGCTCTTTAGCCAGCAAAGATAACTAACACTTTGTTCAAGTTTCTGAATAACTGGCTGGAGGAAAATACAGAACGATGTCAAGGATAATTTTCTAAAAACCTAGCCAGTGCCAATTAAAAATAATCAAAATCAAATCAACAACAACAACAACAACAAAACAACCCTAATACAAAACATACAATCTAAAACGTATTTAAGAAGTTGGGGTGCTTTTTCTGTTTTATAGACCAGATCCAGATAGGTCCTAAAATGTTTAAATATCATAACAGTCAAAATTAGCCCTAAAAGTCCTCGTAGGAAGAAGTACACAGTACTTCTTCATATAAGCCAACAGGAAGCACCACAGTCTGCTTGTGTTAATGGGAGAAAGTCTGGTGACTCTCCCAGCAATTATGGACTAGAGCAGATCTCTCCCCATGCCCATTTGGACATTAGGAAAAGCCTGTTCTCTGAGAGGACAGTCAGCCACTGGAACAGGCTCCTCAGGGAAGTGGCCATGGCACCAAGCCTGCCAGAGTTCAAGGAGCCTCTGGATGACAACTCTTACCCAAATGGCTTAGTGTTAGGTAGTCCTGCAAGGAGCAGGGATTTGGACCCAATGAGCCTTCCGGATCCCTTCCAAATCAAGATATTGTATGACGTTATGCACATATTTTCAGTCATCAAAATGTTAATAACCTATTCAACACTTTTCAGAAGGCTTTTTTGATTTGGAAATATCCAGTTGTGCTTTTTCTACTCCATTCACAGAAGGGCATCAATACTTTGTGATAGGTCTCCTGCAGTCTTCAGAGCAAAGCTCTGGAACACAATGTATTGAACAGGGATTACCTACAGAAATTCCTAATGCCGACAACTGATCAGCTGCATAGATTAAAGACTGAAATGAGTGGTCTTCATAAACTCTTTTTTGCTTTTGAGTTGGTTTTGTTTGTTTAAATTAGTTTCAATAACCAAATGCATTCAGCAGTTACTGCAGTAATATTTGCCTTTTCATCCAATAGGAGGCTAAATAATAGTCACTTATTAACCATGGCAGAGTTGTATTTTACAGTGAAACAATGTAAAACATATGAGTCAGGGCTTCTGTTTTAATAAAATTTCCTTTAGCAAAACTGGAGTAGAGTATCTCATAAACCTGACTCAGAAACATGCTCTACTTAAATACCTGATTATGTGTTTTCTTTACTCTGGAGAAGTGCTAAAAATAAATAAAACTGGAAAAGGAAGACAAAATAAAGAGAGGGAAAAATACAGAAAGCTTCCAACACTGACATAGTCCCTCAGAAGGCAACAGTTGTCTTCTTGTTCAGAGAATCACCTATGCTACTCATTGTATTTATTAACTTTTATTAATTCCATCTCTTGCTGCTGTTCTTGATCACCTGCAAGGAGGTTCAGGTGAGCCTACTGAGGAGGGAGGCAGAGATAAAATAAAATACACCAAAATCATCACTTCCAGTCTCCTGCTTTACTTCCACTTGTGCTCTTGTGCAAAGCTTTCCTTAGATACCCTCCAGCTCGCCTCAACTCTCTGATCAGTAACACCACAGTCTTTCCCCATCCTGCAGCAAGCTCAGGAAATGAAGATGGCACAAGTATTTATGCTTTTAATACAACAAATAACTGCACCTCTTTAAAACTGCTCCCAAGAGGGCAATACCACGGCCTATGCCTGTACCAGAGAAGTGCAGGACTGAAACTGAGCTGTAATATCAATCTGCGTGCTTTGCCTCTATGTGTAAGGAGTCACTCTTGCTATTCTCTTGTATTTCCCTACCTAATTAAGTGAATATGCCCAAGCTTTCCTTCATATGTGCAATGACAGCCTCTGTGCAAGCAAAATCTCTCATTATCTGACGGTGGTTTAAACTGAAAATTCATTAGCAGAGGTTAGACAACTGCCACCGGTAACACTGAATCCTGACGGCATCATTCACTCACACAGGTAACACAGCTTCTGCCTCCGTACGATGAGCTCAAGAAAGGTATTTTAATTCCTCAGACCAAAGCACAGGTGAGGTACCTGTTGCCTTCTAATCTCCAAGTCTAGGAAGAAGAGACTAAAGATAAAAATCAGACTAAGGGATATTTACTCTATGTTTCTGAATAAAAACAGTCTGGTGAGAGGGTTACCTGCTGTCGCACCTGGCCTTAGTTTTGTCCCTGTCTGTTCCACAGGCACTGCACTGTTACTGCTCTTGATAGCTCTATGCATGCATCTTTCTCCAGTGTTCTATTGTTAAATAATGTCTCCATGCAACTACAACCAGGTGTCTGTCAATGTCAGACTCAAGGAATGCTGGCATAAGCCTGTGGGATGCTAGGATGGCTCTCCTGCCACAGACTTCCCTTCTGAATGCTCTGGCCAACTTAACACCCCACATATTTTAGCCTGTCAAATTTTAACAGTCCCGTTCTTACCCTGGTTTAGTGTGTGCATGTGGTTTTCTGCTCCAAAACACTGTGGAGTGCTATTTCCAGCCACCATTTCTGAGCTCCTGTGTTACAAAACAATCATTAGCATAGGAAATGAAAACCACAGCCAGACTTGGGGGTTGGAATCACCTGTTCTCTGGATATAATCTACTCCTTCCAGCAAAAGGAAACAACAATAACCAAACAACCAATTCACAAAAGACCCTACAGTCTCACCAATTTTCATGCTAAGCTCTCCCTGGAATTGGTGCATGGTATGGTCAAGGGACTGACACTTCCTTGGAAAAAAAAAACATTTACTGCAATATACCTATTAAAAGGAACAACTAAAATAAATGTTAGTTAGCATATTAAAACAGTGTTAACTGGTCACAAACTCAACCTTTGTTACTTTTTAAAAGAGCTCACTTCGTGCAGGGCAATTTCCCTATGTAGGAGTGTTCCATTTAAGTCTGATGTTCTCTCACACTCAGTGTCAAAGCTTACAAGAGCAGGAAGCTCTGAAAGCAAGCCAGGACAGGTTTCCCTCAGAACCAGAATACATATTTTTAAGTATCAGAAACATGCAATTTGCCATGTTGAAAGAGATGCATCCCTCTAAAAAGCTTCTTTTAGGACCAAAATATTTTACGTTCTCTTTCTTGCAGCTATATGTTCACATGCTCTAATCTATTTTTAGATTGTCCTTCCTAGATTAATTTTTAAACTCGAGTCTGGACACTTTTCACCCTCCCTCTGCCCAGATATCCCTGTTGAGTCTGTTCCACTACTGGAGGCTGCAAGGACATGGAAGTCAGCCTGCCACAGGCTTGCATCCCACCCTTTCCCACTAAAAGTAGCGCAAAACAACACAGCAATAAAGACCCTGGATAGAGGAACAGGGCACAGCACTTACAGGGAAGAGCCATAACTTCCTACAGCAGGCATGCTATTACAGGTATTTTTCTGTTACAGCAGATGATGACATAAAGCCATCGCATTAAATGCTGCAAGGCTTAAAAAGAAGGAAAAAAACAACTGTTCCCCACCTTTCAAAGAAAATAGTATAAATAAGCACACCTGCCTTGATCCATAAAGTAGCCAAACCAGACTTAGGCTTGACAGTATCTCCCTAAGAGAATAAACCCACCACAGACTTTACAGGATAAATATATAACTAAATGCAGAAGTTCTCTTTACCAGATATAATTCTACAGTTTTAGCTACGTTAGCTCACAAATGTCACAATTTTAACCAAAGTCTGTTTATATGCTTTTATTTAGAAGGGTCTTATACCCGAAAGTCTGTATACATCACAAATCTTTTGAAAGGAAACTAAGATTTCAGACAACCACTGATGTCAGAGTGAACTATTCAAGCAGTACTAAGTTGCTTAGAGCAAACCAGTTCTTCCCATTCCACTTACAAACAGCTGGGAAAAACAATGTAATTGTGATTAAAAGGAAGGGGTAGGGGGGAGGAATTTAACCTGCTACTTTACATAAGGTAATCAATGACCAATTTCTGTGGACTAAAATTTAACCTGACATTAGTTCAAACTTCTGTTATTCACGTGTGCAGTCCCAAGGAGTAGTAAACAGCACTTGTAAACTGAAAGGAAGATGTGCCCACAGACCACAGCGTATCAAAATATCCTGGGCTGGTCAAATCCAGGGGGAGACAAGGCTCCCAGCCATACCATGGGCACTGAACTCCTCAAACAAAGCACTCAGGCATTTCCAGACAAAAATGTGCTCTCCACATTACACATGAGCAATCTGCAAAGAATAAATAGTACAAAAAAGGTAACCAAGGAGAGCTAATAAAAGCACACAGAAGGTATTACACCTTTTTCTTCTCGTCTGTGATCTCATTTTAGTAATTACCAGTTATTTCTACTTAAGAGACTCACTTGTAAATAAACACAGGAACACAGTGCTGGAACACACCAGCACAGATACAGGGAGTTAGAACTCAGGAAAGAAAGTTTATGAATTATGTTTACACATTTTTAATATAGCCTAATGATTAAATCAAAAAGGAAAATCGTGAGGATATTTGCCCTTATCTTAATTAGCAAGGCTGTTTATGCAGGCTGAAAGGTAAGCATGTGTTTGTTTCTCCATCTCATTTTTATGTATTACAACTGAAGAGCATTGCATTATTTGCACTCTTGAAATAATAAGAAGCCTCCAAACAACTTTTGCAGAAATGGTACTTAGAAATTTCACATTTGATCCATCCAAGTGAGACGTATTTTACCCAGAAAGAATAAGGCTCTCACTTAGCTGAAAGATTCAAAAGCTTACAAATTAAACACAATTTATACCCTTCCTAAACTTCTTTCAATAAATTTTCCCCCCTTAGATTTCTACAAGCAAATTTCATCACTACAAGTTCAGCTATGCCATAAAATGGCCTTTTGCCCTAATTCTTCCAAACAAGAATGTATGGGGTCATTTGACAGGTATCTTAACTACAGAATCTAAACTGGGATTGAAAATCAACCAACCAACAAAACTGACAACACCTAAAAAGCCAACCAGAGTAGGTGCTTCGTCCCAGACAGATGGAAGGAGTTCAGAACTGTAAAAATGGTTCCCATCCATTACTTCCCTCTTAGTCTTAGAAGTATTTGCTGTTCCCAGTATCACCAGCTCCACTATACCTGTTGTTACCTTTCACATAGTCTTTCTCCTATCTCCGGGATATCCGCAATATTCAGAAATACTGCAGCATCTTAAGTTCCTTTCCTGAATTATTCAAACAATCACTGCTATTTCTACAATCCAGGACATCTTGCCAGAATTCTCTGCATCCTGAAGATAATCTCCACCGGGCACAGGCAAGTTTTTAGATTTAAAAATAAAATAAAAATAAAAATTTAAAAAAAAAAAAAAATTAAGAAAAAACCACACATAGGACAGCTGCATCTCCAAGCAACTCTCTTTGCTCAGCAAAGAAGAGAAGCAAATGAGGAGACAACACACCCTGACTTGAGCCATCCCCCTGCAGGGAAAGGACCTTCTGCAGAGGAATGGAGCAGGTCACCAGGGTCAGCAGCTCCGCCACGGATAAACCTGACAAAGTCCACCTGCCACAGCACCGAGCAATAAGCTAACAAAAATTAGATCAGATAGCAGACCTCCAAGTGTTTATAGCCCATGACTCAACTTTCCCTCCTGTACAGTGACCTTTACGGAGGACAGGAAAAGGAGGCGAGCATGCTTATATGTTGAATTCATACAATCCATTATCCAAAGGAGTAACTGATATCGGAGGCTCTAAATCTACTTAAGAAGCAGAACAGCAATGGCCTACAATATCCCCAAAAGGCCAGAACAGAGGAAATTTGATTGTTTTTGTGTTCTTGGTATCTTGTGAAGCACGTGCCATTTTTCTCAAAGAAATAACAACAAAGTCATAAGGTAGGAGACACAGAAGTAGTGTGATCATCAGCACAAACAGGGTATTTTAAGACCTGCTTTAATACTCAAGTTCAGTTTTGCAGAGAGAATACAGCTGACATTTGCCTGGACAAGTCATCAGAGCTAGAAGAACCATATAGCACTGCAACCCAAAATATTCAGCATTACCCCAAAAATAGTTCCCAAATGCTGTTAACTTCCCCTATCACATGTTAGAATACTCTGAAAACAAAACCAGCGTAAGGCAAAAGTGAAATTGCCCAGAAAGCCTGAAGGGCACTCTGAACAAAACCTTTTTTCCACTTAGGAAATTCATGGTAGAATATCACTAATGGTAAAACTCGAGGTCCAGAAGATAAAGTTCGGCAAAGTGACCTTTTATGCATTTCAGATCAAAAACCAGTTGGGTCATATGCGTGCTGAGATAGCCCTGGGCTTACGACAAACTAGCTTAAGAAAAAAGTTTGTGAGCAAGCACTCAGGACAGCTGTGTTCAAGAGCTATATCCAAGAGACATGATCAAACTTTCATGTTTGATATTGTAATCTAAAGATGAGCCAGAGTTCAGTAAACAGCAAATGTGATCCTGCACAACCTTGTTATCATTTCATCTCAACAGTTAAACCTATGTGAGGGAGTGCAAAGAGGTTACAAAATACTATCAGCACAGTTTATTAAACGGTCCTTTTGCATTTATTCTGTAGCAGGATAAAATTTAAGGTAGCAGGGACTTAAACACGAGTAAGTTAGAGGAGCAGGACCGATTCTTGAAAAATCCTTTGGAACTCCAGGGAGAAATCTTATGTGGCCATTCTTTACCGGATTGGAGCAGATTTGCTTTTAGTTTGTTAGCTAAGCAAAAGTGAATGGCAAAGTTGCATAGATTCCCTTATTTTCCACAAATAGGACCCAAAGTAACAGATTAAGGGGGTTTTTCTGCTGGTTTTGCCTTTCCATCCCATAGCCAGACACCTCTAGAGATCCATTATTCAGGGAGTTCTAGGACTTTAACATATGGTCTTGGAATTCAGGTGAAATTTTGGACCTACAGAACTCAACAGCACCACTCCTGATTTCCAAGCTGAAGCATTTCACACTTATCTGTGGTGTTCTACCTCCCCAAACCCCCATTCCTCTTGGATCAGTGTATTCTGGTTTTGGACTTGAGCTTCTTATCCTCCTCACATCCCACCCAAAGAGATTTTCCTATCCATCTTCTGAAAGCACCTTTAGATCAATTTATGGTTGTTATTATAAATTCAAGAAAAACGAAGCTATTGTCCTATCTTCACAGTTAGGAAGCAGAAAATAGGACCTGAAACCTTCAGCTCTTACAAAAATGAGAGGGGAAGGGTGCTCTTGGGTTTGAGTTTTAGGGTATCTCCACAATCTAGAAACCACCAAATAAGACTGTGCATTAAATTAATGAGTGTTGGAAGGATATTCTCATTGTTGCATAATTACTTCAGCACATAAAATTCAAGTAAAGAGAAGAAAGTTAGCTACCTCAACAGCGAGGAGCCCACATCCTACTCTTGTTAGGTGAAATTGCAAAACTTAGTACTCTGCAAAATAAGGTTAACACAGCCAGCAGTCCTTGCTGCCCAAATGGTTCCAAAAATCTGTGCAGAAAGTCGTGTCCACATTTCACATGGCTTCGTCCTTCCCCACCAAACTCAGTCCAACACAGGACTGGCAGAACACCCTTGCTTGGATCTCCCACTCCAGCAGGGATGTCTGCTTCTCCATCTTGGAGCTGCATTCCTAGAAAAATGCCATGAGATGAAAAAAGTGTGGGAAAAAGTTTTTTGGGGGTCTTTTTGTTCTGTTAAATATGACACTTGTCATGCACTCATCTCTTTGCCAACTAAAAAAACTCCTGAGTGGACAAAGAAAAAAAAACAACCCACTCAGGCAAGCAATTTTTTCCATAAATGATAACCAAAACAACTACAGTCAAACAAAGTTGAAGGCTACTTGGTAGAAAATAGAGGCCCAGGCCCTGTTTCTTCTACTGCCTGAGAAATGAAGGCAGAAACCAGTATCTTGATGTTCTTCCCTGCTGTTTCACGCTGCTTGTTCACTGTATTTCAGCAGCAGTGGGAATAAAGACAAAAGAAGCACCAAAGAACAAAGCGTGAATCTCATTCTGGCAAAAACAGGGAGGGGGAACAGACAGAGTGGAAGTGGATGGACTACTTATAGCAATTATTGTCAAACATTTTTGCACTTCCTTCCTTAATGTAGCTCCTTTTGTACACAAAGGCCTCCAAATAGTTCTGAGAGGTTCCCTTTGTAGAACAAGGAGAAAGGAAAACTGTAATAAGACCATGCAATGAAGATAAATTTTCCCAATAATGCAAGCTACGGGAAACACATGGAGGTCAAATAAAACTATTATTTGCCTTTTCAAACACTATTTTCTTCAGCTGCTAAATAAAAACATTATGAAGCCATTTTACACAGTAAAATTTAACCTTCTATTAACCTTCCATATTAAGTAAACAAACCTTTCTAGCCAATAAGCATCATTGTGAACTCTCCGAGATGATAAGCAATACCTTAATTACATTCATTTACATGACTTTGAAATTGTTCCAGACCAAAGTCAACAACTACAAGGTCAAAGAGTATGGAAATCTAAAATAAGGAGAAATCCATAGTCGGCCAGTTCACAAGGATGGTGCAGCATCCTTTCTATCCAGTTTGCAAAGGGTCAGGGATACCAACCAAGTACTTGCTTTTCATCAGTTACATTAAAAAAGCAAACCCTCTGAAGCACCAAAGAGCAACTCCATCCTTTTTTTTTTTTGAAGACTATTCAAACTTGAAAGCAATGGACACTTCAGAATTGTTTTTAAAGCCTAATGGCCAATCAAGCTGTATGAATACCTTATGCAAATATTTTATACTACTCTAAATCAAAGCCACAACACAAAAGATACTTTTAAAAAATATATCCAAACCACTGACAGCTAGCGAATATTTGGTATAGTGCCTTTATATTTGGAATGCTAAATGGACTAGTTTACAACTTTTAGAATGCTACATGAAAGCCTTTATTATTTCATCTGTGCTAAAGTCAGAGTGGGAAATGCTAATAATGCTCCAACAGCAATTATAAAAAACTTTTAACAATGACTGTTGCAAGAAACTTGATAAAGTACGTTCTGCCCTGAAACAGCAAAAAAGTAGACACACAGTCCATCCATTCCCAAGATATTAGATAATGGCTCAGGTATGATCAATAGCAATCAAATTAGACAAAATAGAGCACACATGCACGCTGCACTAATGGACCATTTCAGGATTACATTTTGTGTATTGAAATTATTACATGAAATTATTACAAATATACATACACAAAAATCTAAAGTACAGCTTTTGGACTTAGGCAGTCCCATATCAATACGCTGCAGCTGACAACATTTTCTTAGCATTAAATTAGATAAATCTCCCTGCACCCTACTTTACTAGCCAAGCACTTTTTATACAACTCTCAAGCCAACAACCTTCTGCAATTTAAGTATGATTTAGTGCAAGAGAAGCAATGAGTATTATAAAATTTATGCTTGTTCACCTTCTCTCCCCACAGAGAAGGGCAAGGCACTTTTTCATGTAAATATGTATTAGATCCAAATCATTTAAATAGATATTATTCCATAGAGAACATGATGCTGCATATGCCCATTTCAGCTCCATGTTACTAAATAAACTGTAAGATAATGATGCTGCCTTGCTCATCCTAAAGGACACCGAAAATATTTCTAGGCATTTCAAACAGAAGTAAAAGGAAGAGACTTTGACAAGAAAAACCAGAGTCACTCTTAAAAAGCTACATAAAGTGAAGACAAGTTACTGGCAAACAAGGAAATCTCTTTAGGAACAGGTCACAGATGCCACCAAAAATGTATAGCTCAGATACACGGAGTCTTTATAGTATGAATAGCAAATCATTGCTATCATCCACTTTCATTTTCTTTTAAACAGAGAAGGGAAAGATAATCACTTTTGCAAGGAGAAAACTAAGAAACTTTAGACAGGTGACTAATTCTAAAAATTAATGCAGGAATGCTAAATGCAAGGTGCCAAATGCTAATTTGTCTCTAATATGTCTCAGTTATATTTAGCTACAAGTGTCACTGCTTGAATGGAAAAGAGACAGAATAGGAGAAACTAAAACAGTGTCTTAAAAATGAGAGCTTTAAGCGTCAGTTTTAAGTGAGTACATATATCTCCCTGCTTTTCACAAAATGAACCAGAAGTAAATCAGTACTTTACCACACAATGCATTTTAAGTTAACAATTTATTTCTGAATCATGTTTGTATTTAAAGTGAGGAAGACTGTCATTTGACTTGAAGCTATCACATATCATTTGGGCCACAGTCAGTTATCTCACAATACAGTCTGACCTCTACTTGATTTTAAAATAGGATAATCACCTTCAACTGTGTATGAACCTTGAACATTATCAAAAACAGTTTTATTGCATCAACGATTTATTAATAGTCTTATATTAATAGTAATGTAACTTTGACTTTACAAAGTCATAAAGATGACGAGAAACACAGTCAAGACTTATTGTGCTGCCTATTTTATTTTAGGCTTCTAAGGCAACCTCATGACACAATCAGAAAAACTATCCTGAAAGTAAGAGCTACAAAGGCAAAACAACAGAATACGCATGTATCGTCCCAGCTCAACAGCAAAGCAGGAAGGATACAGACAGCATAATGAGTTCAGACAAACACTGAAACCTTTCAAGTACCAAAACTGTCCTGTAGCCAACTGTGCTTGGAAGTGGAGAAGTGCTCGTGCTGAGACAGGTAACCTCTGGACAAGCACGCGAGCAGGGAGTGCTGCAAGAAGAGGCGTGAGCCTTCCGTGGGAACGTGCTAAGCCAGATTCCCCTTCCAAGCAGAGCCCTGCAAAACACCCAAAGCCTGCAGGCTCACATTCACAACAAATCTGAGCAAGGAGATGCTCCTCCCGGACCTTTCTGGTTCTGGACCTTTCAGCGCTGCCATGCTGCACGGTCACTTTAGAGCTGCTGGCCCCATTGCACCACAGTTTAAACAAAGAGCGGCTAAGAAAGTACAATATTCTATAACTGGCATTTACAGCATCGGCCTTGGACTTCTAATCTTTACCAGACGGGCACACAAATCAATCTATCAGCTCATAAAGGTATGCTTTTTAACCTCTAAAACAGATGGGATTGGCCAGAAACGTCTGGCATGTCAAACTGCTAATCACGGCTGCCCTTTGCACAAAATAACCCACTTAAGTTGAGGCATGGTTGCACTGTAACAGACATTAGTCTGTGGGAAACCCATTTAACTGTCACATACTCCCGCCACTCTTGCTCTCCCTTAATTAAGCCTAATGCCTTATGCTTTGACCTTTTGTTCTAGCCTATTAACCCTATCTAGTACAAGTTCAAATATGTTAAACTTAAAAGTTTGCTGTAAAACATTAAATGTCAAGCTGAAGAAAGAGTGAGGGATGCTTCTCTACCCTGCAAGGTACCAACCCCTTTACCAAATTCTGAGGCACTATGTTAGTCCCCAAAGACAAACTATGTCTGAACACTAAGCAGTTTCACAACAAAAAAAGTAGAGTGTCTTCCACTGGCATAGCCTACTTTCTCCTCTTCAGAGGAGAGAGGAGGGCGAGGAAAAAAAGAAGTGAAATTTCTATTTGCAACTTCATATCCTCAAGGCTTTTGGGTTTTTATCCAACAAGAAAAGCACATGCTATCAGCCAAGATCATACTGCACTCCTTTGCTGTTCTCTGAAACCCATCATTAAAAATAAGACATAATTGGTTTACAGTGACCAATTTCTCCTCAATTAAAGGCTGCCTCTGCCAACCCTCCCCACACTGAGTCACCATCTTGTTCTTCTGACAAGATAGTTACACTTACTATTAACCTGTAATTCTCATCTGCATCTCCAGGTGAGCTGCATCCTTTGAAGTTTCTCAGACTTGCATAGACTTAAACAAGGACATAATTTATACATTCCAGCTCACTGCTACACACTTTTCCTTTTATGCAAGCTCAACTAAAGCATGGCTGCCTTCTGCTCCACTATTTCTTAATTCATGGAAGTTACACAGCATCAACAAAACCAGCAGTTCTGTTTCTAAAGCAGTACTCTTTTGGAGAAACACGACCCTAAGGGTCCAAAACTCTGACTTTAATAAGAATTCTAATTCCAGTGATAATAACAAACCTCTGATCAAGACACTACTGCACTCCACAATAAAGCTATTTATGTATGCCGTGCAAACTTGGTATACCAACAGAGTATTCCACAACTAGTGTTCGGAACTAGTAAACAAAAAAACAACCATGATAAACCCAGAACTGCTTTATAATATTGGTCAAAACCAGAAAACAGAATGTAAACCATGTTGGGATTACCAGCCACGCATACACTGACAGACATGTTCTCAAATCTTTAGCTTAACCACCTTGCTGACAAGTTGAATACTTGGTGCAACATCCTTGTTTACAGCTTATGCTTCTGCAGCCCTGACTAAATAGAACTTTTAAAGAGAGGCAACAATCTTGAAACAAAGCTTTGAATTAGTTGAACTGTTTTTGAAGATGTGAAAGATTTCAAAAAGCTTGTTACCACAAAAGCCACTGTCTACTAAGTTCTATTAAAGCTGTATAAGAGACCATCTGCTGCTGATCACAACAACTCTCCAGTTTTAAATTGCTAATTAATTAATTATGTTTTAATTCCAAAGTGCCTATCTTACTGATTCTGAGACCAGCAAGTAATACCATTAACTTTTCTGTAAATACAATTCCTCAGACAACCGAGATGCACTGCAGCAATGCTAGACTTTTTTTGTAAAGTCAAATAGAAAACATTGTGGGGAAAAATATGGATCTTTCATCTCAATTTCCATTTATTCCCAAAGCACTGATTCTGGTTAAATCCAAACCCCTTCAATTTAAAAAGGGCATATATTTTCTAATGATTTCTGTATTCTATTGCGTTGGAGATGCTCAAACTGCACTACATAGACCAATGCTGTATTCAAGTAAAGTCAAGCAATTCATGGATTTAAAAAAAAAAAAAAAAAAAAAAAAAAAAGAAGAAGAAGAAGAAAAATATATCCTTGCATCTGCAATCTGTGTCATTACAATGGATATGAGAAGTTCTGCAGGCTGGGATTTGGTATGACAGCCTCCAGCTTCTAGACCTTCCCTACTAATGCTCACAAAAGTTGCCACTGGAGGCAATGCAAATGAGTCCTAAGAGAGACCAGAAACAAAACAACAACTGCTTGTCAACCATTACATGCCCAAATTGTATTCTTTATGCTCATCAGCATTCTCAAGTTCTTAGGCACGCATGTAGGCCCACCGAGGACAGTGGGGCTACTCAAGTGAATAAAATGACTCACAAACCAAAGTGCAAATACATAAGCAATCACTGGACAACACTTGGGGAATTATTCCCTGGTATCAAAGAAAAATAGGATTTAGGAAATGGGAACCAAGGGAGCAGATCCAAACAAAATGACAGTGATGCTAAATGTCCACAAGCCATTGTAACGTAATATCTAATAATGATTTTACTGTGATGGTCCCTTGCCACACAAGCTCAATTTGGATCTGTTTTATTTAAAAAATAACAGAGATGGTAACACAGTAAGTGTTATTTAATCTTTTTCACTCTGAAATTCCATGTAAATCAAGTTCTTCACTATTTAGCTACGTAACAGCAAATTACATAGAAAAAGTTCAAACGTTACAAAAATACTTATTTCTCTTTAATCAGCACACATACAAAAAAACCCCCAACTCTTATAGTTAAAGAGAGGGATTAACTTGAGCATTTATCACTTCAAAACATATTATAATCCTAAAAGGCTTATACATGGCACACAGTTGTCTGACAGCTTTGGCAAGACAAAGAACAAACCCCAAACCAAAAAGACAAGGCAAATAACCCAAACAAATTATTTACCTTGACTGTGGTTCCATTAGGAAAGCTCTTCCTTCAGGAGTCCAAGGATGCATTAATTCTCTTCCTCAAAAATTGCATGCTTGATCTGAAAAGAACAACAGAAATCACCCCATGAAAGTCTGCAAACTATTTTTTCCTACCTAATATACCTCTGTCTACTTTCTTACTGTTGGTGTAAAAGAAAGCAATGCTTTATTTTGGCTAGTAAAAACTCAAATAACATTTTTATTTCAGAAGAAAAATGTAGTTCCAAACTTCAGAAATCAAAATCTTCCAGACAGAACCATAAGTAAAACTAGCAGAAACAACTCATGTTGTCTAGACTTGTACTGACTAAGGGGACATTATTTCTGCAAGAACAAAATCCACATTCAACTCAAAGCCAGAGTCCTCTTTCCCTTCCTTTCATTCAAAAAACAGCTGTGACATGAAAGCCCTCCTTCCTATGTAGGAGTTACTGCTTAACACTTCAAACTTGCACCCATGAACATCAAAATCAGTTCTTAAAGAGCCTCGATTAATTTACATATACATAAGGAAAAGACAAGAGTACAGTGTAACAGGTGAGTGTAATGCTAAATGCCACAGAATTAGTTAGGAAAAAATAAACTGGTAGAAATTATAGTATTGGCTTTTGAGAGATTTAAGAATTAAATAGTATATAATACCATCTTATTTTAGCTGGAAAATGTTGCCCATCACAACCACAACCTTAAAAGTTCTTCTCAGCACTTGTCTATTACTCTTAAGTGAAATTTTGCCAAAGGTTGCAAGCTTACAACTAGCCCAGACCATTCTTATTTCTACCATTTCATCCTCACTGTTGTGACAAGCCTCACTATTAAAGGGCATCAAGTTACCACCCAAGCAGCAAGCTTATTATGCATAGAGTCAAATATAAACACAATAAAATACATTTTAAAAAATGAAATAAAATAGACTTTCTCCACCACTTAGCTGAACTTTCCCCTCCCTCCTCCTGCTTGGCAATGGGAGAGCTCCTCTCCTTATTTTAACACCTTTAGCTTCTGTTCTCAGGAAAAAAAAAAAAACATTAAACACAGAATTCCTCTAGAACCAAGGATCCCACAGGTGAGTAGGATAAAGGGTGAACAGTGGGAAATGTGTGTGCTGGGGGCATATCTGAGCATTTCTCCCTCCACAAAACCACTTGGGCTCAAGCCAGCTTGGAGAAAACATCTAACTCTGACCACTGCGACGTGCTTGCTAACTGGGAAAAAAGATAGAGGTGTTGATCGATGGGTCATCATCCAAAAAAACACCTGTTCAAAGCTTTCAGGTACATGAAATAACAGCAGCGTGCTGGACTACTGCCAGCACCAAGACCCAACAAAAGATGCCCAACAACAGAGCCAATTAAGCTGAAAAATAAATAAATACCCTGAAATACTACATGCAGACACTATTTCAAATCCTTCTTCCATATACATCACAGAACAAAACAGTAAGTTGCACCACAGAAGGGTAGTAATCCTCAATGCTTGTATCCAATTAGGGGGCAAAAAAAAGAAATCTACCATCACAGTAAAAATAAACAGAGAAATGACAGGTACAGTGGTAAACGTGGTAACAAACATAGTTCAAAGCCTTCTCAACTCCATTTTATTGAAAGGGTAAATAAGCTGGATGTGGAATCTTTTGTGGCCAATGAAAAACAGGACAAGAGGTCCCACAGAACAGAAGAAAGCAGCTCTCTTAAAAAAACCATGCTCATCTTTTCAAGTCACCTGAATTTCAGAAAAATAGTTAATTCCAGTATTACTGTTCTATGCTACAGATGTAAACAAAACATTTTTCACCACTGACAAGTGAGTGAATTTAATCATTCCTACTTCCAAGAGTAGACAGATTGCTATCTACTAGGGAAAAACACAAAGCACAAAGACCCACACCACACAGCATTGCCATCAAAGTTCAATGTATAGACAGGATTTCCTTTAGGTCAGCATTAAACAGTCTTTTTCATATTGCTCCAAGTGACTACAAAAGGTTTATGAGAGTTCAGTGAAAAGACAACAACCGAATTTGTTACTTCTGGGAAAAAATCCATATTCCTTCAGTATGTTTTAAAAATCGAAGAGAAAAAAAAAAAGAAGGTGGTTTTTGGGAATAATATTTTATTCCCAAACACTTTACATCTAGACCACTTGCTTGACACACCTTATCGTTTTTGGAATGTTGATTTGTTTTGTATTATGGACTACCAAATGCACGATGGGTGATGACATGAACACCACCAAGGCCATCTCCTGGGGCAAGAACCATCACTTCTTTCTACATCTGAGGCAAGCCCTGCTTTCTACATCACTGACAAGGCCTTTTCAGTTCACTCTCCCTCTCTCTTTTCACAGTGGGATGGGGCACAGAGAAGAAACAGAAAGCAGAAAGCCATGAATCTTAAAGTTTGCTATGAAAAAAATCAGCATCAGAGCAACAATAACTAAGGACCAGTAAGAACAAACATTGTTCATCTGTGAGCAAGACTTACTGCTTGGACATATTTCAACACAGAACTTCACTGACCACTTTTTGGGGCAAATTACTTGTTTTCAAATCCCTTACTTGTTTTCAAAAAATAGTTTCATCCAAGACTGGAACACATTTCACATCAAGCGCCTGACCGCTTCACGAGGACTCCCTCTGAACTTCCTTTCTTAAGAGGTGGAAGATCATCCCCTCAGAAGTCTTTCCCAACACCAAGTTTCCTTTCTACATTAAACTCAGCCTCTTAGAAACCAGTGACTAAAACACAAGATCTGTAGCTTCTGCTTTTAATCCGATTTTGTCTCTAAACAAAATTGGTTTTCCTCTGCTGAAGGCAATGGTATTTAGAAATAAGTGGTATGAAAACAAAATTTCACTCTAGACAGGCAATTAAACAAGAGCAATGAGCTCCAGTAACAATTTAAGTATGAGAAGACTATGCCAGGAGGGGTTTGACCCAAGCTAAGATGTCTAGCAACTGCTTCTTCCCCTTTCTATACATGAATATTTATTTACATGAGTTTTAGTTCCTATTCTCCTTCTTCAACCATCAAGCCAAGTGACCTGCAACAGACAGCCAAATAAATTACCAAATTAATTCTTTCAAGTGCTAAATAGGTCCACTAGCATTTCCAAGTATTTGAAATAAATAATCCAGAAACCCTAAAGAGCAGGCATTCATCTCTACCAAAAGAATCTCTCTGCTCACTTTTCCCAAGGAATATCCTCCCACTGAGAAAAAGGAAAATTTTCACGTGATCCCAGATGTGCACCCAAAGTACAGCCTGCCAACCCTCGCATGCTGCTTTCTAATTCAGGGTTTTCCAATGCAACTAGTGAAACACTAACACCAAAATATCCAAAAGCAATGCCACAACCCTGTGAAATACTTTCCCTGGAGCTCTCCCCCTTTGCTGCAGGCAGGCCGGCACAGCTCAGTCACTGCTCTTATCGTTTTGGCCTGTTGGCAGGAAGAAAGAGCAAACCACAAAAGCTGTTACCATTAACCTTTTTGTCTTTAGTTCAAGACTGTTTAGACAGACTGTCAAATTTACAGGTTTTTTTTGTACATTTATGCATATTCTTTCACACCTTCTCCTCCTTCATTCCCTTTCTGCTTGCCTGTCATTGCATGCCCTCCTCAGCAGTAATGATTTCTACTTCAAAATGTGTACTTCTTGTCCCAAAAAGGTATTTATCCTTTTTTTAATCCACAGGACAGCTATCCTATCAACTCTTCCTCCTGCTCACCACCCAAGCCATGGCTCAGCACATGGCAGATGAGCCCTGCCCTACAGGCCCCATACATGGGAGGGAGGCCACCAAAGCCCCCCTGGAAAAGGGACCTGTGCCCCCAAACCAGGCACCCAGCTGGGAACCCCAGGCTCTCTTCTGGATCCCCTCCACATTCACATTCAGGAAAAACAAACACAACCACAAGACTTTTGGGGGTTGAGGTACGGGCAAGCTCTGAAGAGCTATTCCAAAATGAACAAAAAATTTTATGGTCTTCACGTCTTTTTGGATAGCCCTGCAAGGAGGTGTGAAGCACAGCCCTAGAGCAGGACAGCTGACTGGGGGAAATGCAACTCCCTGGCTTTGCCTTGGGTGAGTTAAACATGTGCTCAGCACAACATGAAACAGAGTTTATCTTTTATTATAGTCATGTCTCGCACTGTCACTGGTAAAATTAACAGTGCTCTCACTGCTAATGATAATAAAGCTGGCATTATAGAAACCTTTGCCAATGTTCAAAGCCTGAAAAACAAAGCTAGCTCTGAAGAGACAAAATAAACTTCAAGCAAGCAAGACTTTGTCAATTCTTTTAAGCAAGTCCCACAATAAGCAAAACTACAGGCAAATACGATCACCATAAAGTTAATTCATGTTTGAGTTCTATAACATTTACTGAATCACTTTAAAAAAAATTTCCTTGATGGCTTTTGCAGAACAAATTTACCCCAAACACAACTATCAAACACGGCAGGTGATACATCCAGTGATTAGATCACCCATTTAGGTTTACAATATAAAAACATTATTTATTTTTACTTCTCTATCAACATAGTTTTTATGACTATAATATATTTTGGTTAGCACATCTTTCACTTTAGAAGAAGAAACAAGTATGGGGAGCAGAGAAGAAAAGCATGTTTTCATCTGTAATTTTTTTACCCCAAGATAACAGGAAAAAAACCCAAAAACCTCAATCCAGCACAGTTTGGCACTTGCCTGCATGTTGTATTCTGTGCATGCATGGCCTACAAAAATCTGAAAGCCACTGATAGCTCTCGTTCATTAGATAACCCAGAAGCACAGGCCAGTCTCGCAGCAGGTCAGATTTCACCCCTGCCCAAAACACGCAGTCGCTGCTCCTTACCTCCTCCATCCCACTCACAGAACACAAACACCTTACAAACACATTTCACTCATGACTGACTTGCTGTAGAGTCCATGTCAGCCTTATCTCAGGAGACCACTGACACAACAACAAGTCCGACTTCTCAACCACAAGTTTGGGAAGACAGCAGAAACCCCAAACCTCCCTGAACACCGCTCTCCATGAGAACTTTTGCTCTCCAAGATATTAGCTACTGATGCCCATATAGTAACAATTACTCAGATGCCATTAAATCTGATCCCAACCACAAGATATACTCAGCTCAGAGGGCTTTTGTCATCTGGCCTCTTAATGTGTCACACTCTCATGTGTTCAGCCAGCCCTAGAAACAGTAAATCGCATTTGAGTATTAAAGAAAATGTTTCCTACTCACTCAGGAATACACCACCCCCTTTCCACAAGTGACTGCTTCCTCCCCATAGGTTTTCGCAGATTGGATTCGCACTCTTTGTTAAATAAAGCTTTACGGTATCTCTGAATATTTATAGTGCCATGACTCAGTTAAATTCTAATCAGCCTGTGAGCTGTCTGACACTGCAGCAGGTCCCCTCAAAATAAAACAAGGAATAATATAGTCTCCAGATTCCAGAGAGATGAGGCAAAAGAGGACAACTTCCACTTCAGCCTTCTTAACAACAACATAATCCCAAAGCCAGAAATCCCACTGTTTTTTTTCCAACACCTTCAACACGTGTCAAGCATTTTAGCTGAATCCTTCTTTAAATTAAAAGCCCAGTAAATCACCAGGACACACAAGACAGAAGAAGAAAGGTGCAGCACAGACACAAGGCTGTCTGCTCGCGACAACGCTGCCTCTCCTTTCGCCCATACTACGTTCCCTTAGGTTTCACTACCTTCCAACTTAATCACCCACTGACACTCAGAAAGAACAGCCTCAAACAACGTGGTCCGTAGGGAGAAACGGAGGGTGGAAGTGGAAGGGGGGGCGGGGGGAGAAGAAATTTAAAAATTCACCTTTAGAGGGCTTCGGGGACACACAAAAAAAATCACGTCTGGAAAAGTAACCTTTAGTCTAGAAGGGAAACAGCGACGTCCCTAAGGAGCCCGGAGCGATGAGAAGGCATCTTTGGGGGGCGCAGGGAGCCGAGCCGGAGCCGCGGCCGAGCGGGGCCGGCGGCGGCAGCCCCGGGCTGGCTGCGGGCCCGCAGGTGGCGGCGGGCGGGCAGCGCCAGGGCCGGCGAGGCGGCGGGGGCGGCGTGGCCTTGCCCGCAGCCCCGGCAGCGAGGCCGGGCTGCCGCCGCAGCCGCTGCGCACCGAGCGTGCGGCCCCGGGCTCCTTCACACCGGGAGGGGCGGCGCGGGGTCCCTGCCAAAGGGGGGCCCGGCCGTGCGGCCGGCAAAACACTCGCGGCTCCCGCGGGGACGGACTAGTAACTTTTCCGTTCCGGCGGCTCCCCCAAACCCACCGCGGCCGAGCAAACTTTCCGCCCGCACCGGGGGCGCCGCGGGGCGGGCGCCGCCACCGCGCCGGGCTCTCCCCGGCATTGTTCCCCGGTGCCGCCGCCCGGCAGCGCGGCCCCGGCCCGCCCCGCTCGGCCATTTCCCCGGCGGAACAGCGCCGCACTCACCCCGCAGCCGCCGCGGCTCCTCCCGGCCGGGCTGCCCGAGCCCCCCGGAGCCGCTCCGGCCGCAGCCGCCGCGCACGCCGCCCTGGTGCCGCGGCCGGTCCCGGCGCGGAGCTGCGGGCAGCGGCGGCTGCCGGAACCGGGGCGGGCGGAGGGGTCCCCGCGGCTGGAGGACAGGACAGGGCTGGCCAGGGCAGGACGCGCCGCCTCCCGCCACCCCGAGTCCGCGCGTCCCCCCCGCCCCGCGCATCCCCGCGCACATACAGGGCGAGCCGAGCTCCGCTGCGCTGCTCTCCGCGGCTCGGGGCTCTGCTGCAATGCCTGCGAGGCTGACTTTCAAAGCCTAACCCGCAGCCGCGATCCTCCCTCTCCGCCTTCCACCTCGCCCGCCGCGGCGCAGCCCGGCCCCTCCCCGCGCCGCGCCATTCATCTCTCCAGCCAAGTTTCTTAACCCTTTTCTAACCCCCGGCGCGGGGAGGCGGGCGGCAGGCAGGGCGGGATGCAGGCGCTCGGGGATGCGCCCCCCGCCCCGCCCGAGCGCCGAGGGCAGGGCACGGCAGGGCAGGGCGGCCGCGCCACACGTACGCGAATCGCATCCCCTCCTGCCCCCTCTAATTAATCTGACTGAAGGCGCAGAGCCCCCGGGAAACAAACTTAAGAGCGACAGCACCGGAGGAGCCGTATTTAATGAAAGCGGCGGTGGCTGAAAAATAACACTTTTTTTTTTTTTCCTTTCCCCCTTTGGCTGCCTTGGAATAATAAGGGGGGAGGGCGCTTCCAGCGTTACCAGGACTTGTGGGTTTAGAGCTTGTTTTCAGCCTTTCCTCCGAAAAAACACGCGCTGGAAACTTCATCATTATTATTATTATTGCTGGTATTTTGAAAGAAAAGCCGAGATGCTCCCCGCAGCGGACCGCGGCACGGGGAGGGCAGCGGCCCCGGCACCTGCGGCTGCTCCCGGGCTGGCTCTGCCCCCGCCCGGCCCTGGCCCGGTTCCTGCCGGCTCCCGGCACGGCCCCGTATGCTCGGCCCAGCTTCCCAGGCCACCGGGAGCGGGGAGCATCCCTCCCGGCTGTGCCCGGCGGTCCCTGTGCCGAGGGGAAGGAGGGCAGGCGGGGGGAAGCGCTTCCAGGGTCGGGGGCAAACCGGCACACCAAAGCCATGCCCACGTGGCAAAAAAATACAGTTTGGGAGGGAAAAAAAAGCAGGGTTGGGCAGTGCTTCCCAGGAAGAGTCAGCCCTCCATTTTGGTAGGTGACATCCCCCAAACCTCTGCTGTCGAAAATGGCACTAAATGTCAAATTGTTCTTTCGACTTTTCTGCCACCAAAGAAGAGAGTACGCAGAGATACAGGCTGAACTTGGCTGTATAAGGGAAGCTACAAAGTGCATGCGACCTTCATCACACCTCCTGTGTGCCTGTGTTTAACAAACGTCTCGACGTGTCGCACGCTGTCTGCCAAACGCTATACAGAATTCTTCATGATGCTTTACTTCTGCAAGCCAAAGACTGGGGAAAGAGAAACAAATTTGTTTGCAAGTCACGCATAAACTGCATGGTAATTACTGCCATCGCTTTAGTTTTAAAACTCAGGTAACATAAATTATCTATTCAAGCATCTTTTTACTAAGAGACTAATGTGGTTAAAGAACACAGGAATTTCCACTTTGAAGAAGGCAGAAGGGAGTCACATTTATGAAAAGCTAAATATTTTAACAGAGAGATACCATGAATGAAAGTAGATGTAGGAATGTTAAGCACAACCTCTTTCCCTTTGGAATGTACGGATTGTGTACAGGCTTAGAGTGGAGCTAGTAATGTATTACTTGACCTATTTTTTTAAGCCAATGAAAGATTTAGGTTAACTTCATCATGTGTTTTTAACCACTTTCTTCCAGACATGCAGCAGCATTTTCAAAAGCCACTGCATGTCACAGTGTTTATAAAACAGTCTCTTTTTTTTGAGAGCAGGAGTCTCATAATATAGCCTGATCATACTTCCATTAAAACAATGAGTTTGCTCTTCATTTCCATAGTAGGCTCATTAGCAAATTCTGATTGTAAAGAAATTATCCTTAATTTCTTTATTTCACAAAGAATCTTCATCTCAAATTTTTTTCAATGCTAAGCAGCTGAGTTACCTAGGGAAAAGGAAATTTTCTCATTACTGCAGCAATTTATCTGCTATTTCAATCAAGAGTGTCTGTAGTAGAGACCTCTTTCATTCTTAACCTTAGGGAACGTGTTGCGTAGATGAGACCTACAAAATGAGGAATCTTGGACAAGCAACAGAAAAAACGTGCATGTGGAGTATTTGTTAAAATTACTGTTGTCAGGTAACATAGAGTTGCTTGAGGACACAAGTTTCAGAAAGATACAATCAACTGAGACTGTATTAAATAATACAACATATAGATTTAGTAGGTTATTTCCACCAATTAATAGTTGTATCATGCTGAGTTGTGCTACTGGTCCATGTTTACTTAACTATGAGAATTCAAACAATATACAAAATAAATACCCTGTACGAGTAAAGGAAAAGTTCCAGCACACAGTGGAATCCATTTCTCAAGAAGTATGAAAGTACTGATGTGTATTTGTTCGTCCTTTCTGAGCATTCTTCAACCAAACCTGAACATACAGTCACTCTCCAAGCACAAAAGATGAGCATCTATGGCTGTACCTATCTACCATCTGTGGGTGGTATCTATACCTTCATTTTGTTATAGACATCACAAAACAGGACATTTGTTCCATTTTTTTTTTTCAAAGGGAATTCATCACTGTACCATGCCATTAAATGGAAGGCCAGTTGTGACAGGAAAGCATAAACTACCTTTGGATCAGTCTTGGAAGGGAAAAACATATTTTTAGAGTTTACATTAGAACTTATTCTCAGAATTACAAGCCCTTAGTGGAGAGCTATTGGTGTCATACTTCAGTAATATCAGCAAATCCCTTCTTTTTATAATAATAAAGATATATAATAATGCCCACCCTCCTTTACAAGATAGAAAGGTATATTTTTGACCTGGTAGGACTTTTATCAAAACCAAAATGTAACAGTGATTCTGATATTACTGAAGAACAGAATTAATCTGTGTGACCATTTTAAAAAATGGTTAAATAAATAATTTATATACTGACAACTTTTCTTTGATAATTGTGATTATTATAATAATGCATTTTAAAATGATGAGCAAAGCTACATCTTCAGTAACAAACTTTAACTCGCTGAAGTAAAACACAGAGGTCTGTGCCATATGGTAGGAAGACACATATTATTATCAAAAAGAAAATGCAAATGCTATTATATTATTCCCAAACATTTTTAAGCTAATGCTAGCTTATTTTTAAATCACATAAGGTGCTTTGAAGAGCTTGGGCAACTACAGTTGCTTTTATTTTGATTTTCCTTTAAGGTTATCTCAGCCTCTCAAAAAGCTAACCACTCTGAAACTACCTTTTTCCATCACAATAATTATGGCCTTGCTTTATGGCATCCAATCATGATATGAGAGGCTTAGGATGCGGTCGAGAAGGTAGCTAGCTTTACAGAAATGCATTTCCAGACTAAATCTTGCTCTAAAATAGTTTGTCAGCCTTACATAGACAAATAATGAAATTCTGTCCTTGACTCAGCCTAGTTCAATTCACGTAATATGTCAGATTACCCACCATTTCAAAGGTGCCTTCACAGAGGATTAAATCACCTAGTTGTTCCAGAATTTAGGTACACATACACACACACACACACACACATACAAAAGAACCCAAAAACAGAAAAGAAGGAATTATTATGAATCATACTTATTCAATAAAGGACTTCAGCGGAGGTTTGCCTGAATAAATGATCATCATATAACAATGTTCATCCATAAATTGGAAGTAGTAAGGTGCAAAAGTCTGCTGTTCTTCAGGAGTAGTATCTGGGAGTAACTGAAATCAGTGGGAACCCTACAAGTGTTATCAGAGGAAGAGCTGGTCCAGGGAAGGGTTTGTGCAGGGGGTACCATAGGGCATATCCTGATTTGCTCATGACAGCAGCAAGTCTGCAACTGTTGGTGGTGGAGTTGAATTACACAAAAAACTGTAAAGGGAAGAGAGTAATACACTCTGTAGCTGAAAGGTATCAAAACTACACACCACTGCTTTTTCATCCACCTACATTTATAAAGGTATTTGGATGCATACATGTATCATTCCCTACTGGAGCTGTTTTCCATTTTCTTCTTTTTTTTTTTTTTTTTTTAATTACAGAGTTTACTTCCATTTTTACAAGTACTGCCAAGCAGGTCATCTGAGAGGAATGTACCCTTAGCAGCCCAAATTTTTTTTTTTTCTGCATTATTTAAAAGTAGACTTCAGATCGTGACTATTTGTTCTAAGAGTAATAAGCACAGGACCAGATGCTAGAGTCTTTTCAATTACAGAAACATTTAAAGACAGCTGTACCATATAAACTCTCATGGAGGAATCATATGCTTGCAGCATCTGGTGAGTTTTGGCCATGCCTCCGGCACGCCGTATCCATTCTGAGGCACAAGCTAGGGTGAGGCTTATTTCACCGTATCTGTTTTTGGGGTAGGGGTGTGCATTTTTTTGACCCTAAAAAAGGACTAACACTTCAGCTCTTGCATTTAGTGGCAGGAAATAAACATTACTTTCAGTCCCTGTAACACCTTTCATAGAAGAGTCGAAGGGTCTGGTGCTGAGTTGATAAGACTACCTTACATTAATTATTTTACCAGAATGAAATACCAGGGTTTATATCCAGAAGAGAGCATCCTGTACTTGTGAATTTTCTGCAATTTCATCCCACTTGCACAAACATGAAAAATATATTTCTGAGAACATTGTTCTGATGAGTCACGTTCCTGGTAGTGTGAAAGCATGTCCAGAAAATAACCCTGCTGGAGTCACTACTCATAAACTGGCATGAGAAAGTGGAGCAGGTATGACACTCCATGAGCACTGCTCCTGCTTGTGGGTCGATGGCCATGCAAAGATAACGTTTGAGAAGGTTATAGGCATGGAGCTAAAATTCTCAAGAACATTCATTTTCCTTTCAGAGTATGTATTTCCCTCTTTTCTCTGACAAAGGTGTTCCCCATGTCAGCAGTAACAGGTTGAAAGAGGACTGAAGAATCATGCACTCACTCTCTCACACTCTGCTTTCAGAAGTTACTCTCAATTTTGTTTCACAGCCCCGTTTTTCTGGCTGGCTAACATGAGCTCTGGGCAATCCTTTGTCGTGGTTCTCATGATGACACAAGCCATGTTGTTGAAACAGTATGTTCTAAAATGAAATGAACAGTACGTACAAATTATACACACGCGATCTGGCAGCCAGTACCACACTGCAAATGAATAAAAGTTCTGGAAAGGACCATTAGAATCACCTAAAAAAGCAAAGCTAAAGTGCCCTGTGTTTGCCCTTCAAAATAACACGGGTGCTGGGCAAATGTTTTAAAATATATGAACATTTCAATTATATATTAAAATTGCAATAATATTCTTTAGTACAAATGATACTAAGTGCTCTGACTCAAGTACATGAAACTGCTGTGTTAAGCTAAACTGTGCATCTCATGTATTTTTATTAAATCTATTTCTCTCCTCACATATTAGTTTATGTTCAACTAAGAAATTCTGAAGAAAATCTGGCTTCTTTGTCTAGGTACCTAAAAGGGGATTGTTTTGAAAACTTGGTCCCAGTTCTGAGCATGAAATATTCTCAAAAAAATTGGTGCTTGCCTACCTAACATCACAAATTTAGTCACAAGTGATTAATTAGTGTTTCTGTTTACATACAGATGCTAATTAGAAAATCCATTTAAACTGTGTTCAAAAAACTTAAGGAACTCAAATCACTGTGCCATGTAAGGTTAGATAAGTTTCTGCTTGATTGTATTTTATATGAAGAGTTTACCAGAATCATATTAGCTGTGCTTTTATAACTGATCCAACTATATATCTTTGCATATTTTATTAGCATAAAAGTATCTAGGTTTTATTAGGAGACATTAGCTCCACTGTTAGGTACATAACAAATCCAGCTTTGATGCTGTTGATGATCATACAGTTGTTTACATCTGACATAAAACTGTCAGAGGCATAGGAGTGACTCAAGTCACCATAAACCAGAAAGCAACAGCTCTAAGTTACATCCCCTCACAAAGTTGGGAAATTTCCCTTGCCACGTTTTGCATATATTTTAGAGAACTGCCTAGCCAAGACTGCTCTTGCTTTAAAAGGAGTGGGAACGTGAGGACACTGCCATATATAAACAGCAGATACTATGCCCTGTTTCTATATATGTAATTCTAATTTTGGAATAATTGGATCTCTTTTTTCTTGTCTGATATATGATTAAAGAAAAAAAAGGGTGGAAGTATTTTTTGTGGAGAAGAAAATTCATTCTGGGTTTTGATGACTTAGCACAGAGAATATCTGGGTTACATTCTTAATTTGAACAACATCCATTTTGCTGCACTACAGTGGCCAAAACAACTACTTTAAAATAAAAGATTGAGTAGAGAAAATAATTGCGTTTTGTTAATAATTTGAAAGTTTTGTTTCATGTTTATTTGGTTTGGAAACAACATTTTAAGTCTAACCTGCTGAATTTTTTCTAACCTGCTGTGCCTACTTTTTGTTTTGTTATTTTATTTAAGAAGAATACTGTAATCTTATACAAAATGCAAATGGGTCCATGTTTTTCTGAAAAACTCCTTTTTAAATTATTCCATCCCCTAAAATCCCTTCTTTAATGTAAATGATACTGAAGCTCTTGATACATCAGTTCTACAACACTATTGCTAACTTTCTTAATATAAGGGTAAAGACTCACATGGCTCCTTACAGAAATCTTCTAAAAGATGTTATGTTCTATGGCCCTAATAACCACGGAAAATTTCAATGGCCTGGCCCATTGTCTACCAGCAGAAACATACAAAAACAGTTACTTGAAAAAAATGCATTTAAAAAAAAAATAATTGTCTGTGTGGTTTGCCTGGAGCAGATTTAATCTTGAAAAAGTGATCACTAGTCACAATTATTTAACAAATAATTAATAAGCAGTTGAATAGGGCAGGTCACGACAACAAAGTATAATTAAATCCATAAACATTTTTTCACCTCTCCGTAGCCACATTATGTACCAGTTATTTGTAATTTTCCACTCATGCTGTCTGATTGATGTTGCTCATATGGATTCGTAAAGAAAGATAATAAATTGCACAACAAATCAGACAAATTCTTGGTTTTTTGAAACAAATAGTTTCATGTGTTTTCCAGAGTTATTACTTCAATTGTAAATAGATTTTGCTCATGTCCTTTCTATAAAGAAAAAGAAAAGGTATAAACAATTTACTGTGTTATGATTCTCACTATTCTATTCTGAAATTCTCTTTCCCAGTATCAGAGATGTACTGCAATTCCAGTAATAAGCTGTACTTAGATTTATGAGCAAAACACAGTGTAAATCATGACATAAAGACATGTAATTCTGTTTTCTATGACTCATCAGCTTTTTTCCAGTTCCCACCTTCATATCCAAAGAACCCACCATTTTTTTAATTTGTGGGATAAAAATTGCATAGCCCAGACACTCCAAAAGAGAATAATCAAATTTTCTCTTATTGCACAGCTGTTCTCTTCTGAGTTTTCATTCTTTCTTTCCCCTATCTCTTCTCTGAGAGTTGAAATATCACTGAACATTCTCATTGACATTTTCTGATCCTGCTAGAATGCATCTGGTAGAAAGAAAATCTGTAAACCAGAAAACAAAAAGTAACCTATTGAATTTTTCTCAAATTTTCAAAACTTGATAAAAAATCATTATTTGCAGAACCTGTTGTCCCATTATTAGGATTAATTATCTTTTTATTGTCCCTTCTTTGTTTAGAAGAAAAAAACAGTAGCAGTGAGCATGATTCAGTTGCTGGAATCCAGAAGAAAGCAAGAAGTGCCACACCATGCACAAATTCTCCTTAAGTTGATGTACAACATGAAGCATAAAATCCCTCCAAGAATTTCAGTGTATTTTACATCCCCAGAAACCAGCTTCACCAAGAAACATAAAGGATTTGCTCTTGACTTCAGTAAGTATGGAATTAGATTCTATATTTTGGGTGGGGTTTCCACTGCTTAAAATTTTCAGCAGGACAGCCATGAGATGTAACCTTCTCCTAAAGACAGGCTCTCATACCCCAGCTACTCTCATTTTGCTAGAGCTTAATGTTCTCCTCGAATGCCTGAGGAACTTTATCTTCCTGTTTGGCACAGTTTTAAATTGGCTTAAATCATATTTATCCAACATTTACCTGCATTATATTTTCAAGGGTAAATTGTGTCCTTCTCCTGGAGCATTTCTTTTCTGTGCTCTGTAGGGTTCCACTCTGGCCCTGCTCTTACTCAGCAATCCGAAGCTGCCTGTGAGCAGTGCTGGTCATTGGCATGATGCTGGGTTTCATTTCTATGCCAACAAGACACAGATATTGTCAACCAAACCAGCAATTTCAGACGTTGCTATTACCATATTGACAAGCTGGTAAGCATAAAAGCCTCTACGAGCATCAATTTTCTTCAGCTAACATCAGAGAAAAGCCCTGAGCTGTTCATGGCTGGCTCTTGCCATGAACCCAAACCCACTTGAACTTCTAACCCAGCTTTAAAATCCAACGTAGGTTCATTGGTTAAAAATCCTATCTGTTTTTTGATTGCAAGCTCTTCCTTCAGGGTTGCAGTCAAAAGATTAAGGCTTCCTATTATTAGTTAAACTAAATGTGCTTTGCTTATTGCTCACTCATGCTTTTATGTTCCCTAGGCTAGATTATTTTAATGCCCAGCTTGTTGATCCGCCGAGGAGGCCGATTATCAAATTTCATCTTTTGTAGTAAGTGCTGTTTCCAGAGCAGGTATTGTACAGACTAATGCATGTTTCATACCTGCTCTTCCCTCACAGTCGCTACTAATACACCACAAAACCTATTTAAGCTATTACTGCTCTTGTACTACCAAGTTTTTTCATGAACTTTGACTTATTATAAGAGATATTTGTCCTGAGGCTGATTCTACCAAGTTAAGGTAATGGAAGCTTTATCACTGACTTCAGGGGGGAAAAAAAAGTGATGTAAACCCACATATTGTCTACTCATGTTCTTAAAGCTATTGCATGGGCACTGGGTGGTGGATTTCTGCTTGTATCCTATATATATTACAGAAAGTGTTGGTGTATCCTGACTCACAGATTCAGAAGTTTTCAGCTCCTGGATCCCAGTGCTTGTGCACTATGGCAATACCCTACATATTGAAATAAAACCAGGTATAGGCTCTGTTTCTGTGCAAACTCTGATTTTCTTCTAAAGGAAACGCTCATGTGCCATCACTCTTCCATCAGGGTGGTCAGAGCACGAGGACTGACAGAGGCAGTCTGGGCTGCTCTGCCTGGTGATGTTCTGAGTATGCTCACGATTTGCATTGTTTTCTGAGCAGTTCTGGCTTGAGCTATGTCTGTCAGCTGCCATGAAATGCTTAATAAGTGTTTCATGTCTAAGCTGGTTAATTTTATTTGGGTCTTTACTGTGAGAAAATGGTAAGAGCTTTGTCCGCAGGACTCGGCTTTTAAATAGCCAGAAATTAAACCTACGAGAATAGTGTCATTAGAACCTTTCCTGAGAACACAAGAACTTCAAGTGGGCACTGAGAGAATTTATAACTCTCCAGCACTGACAACAGAGGCAATTTCACAACAGACTGCAGAACTTGCTTGTTTACAGAAAGAGCAAGAATTTCTGCATGAAGGAGTGCCACCATTTAAAAGGGAAAGAGAAGTTATAGAACCCCTAAAGTTGTAGCTAAGAATATGGGCCTACAGGGATTACACTGAAGATTAAAATATTTTTACTCTAGTGACTGCTATAATGAGAATACATATAGAGGTAAACTGACAGAGCTGAAAAGTATTTAATTTAAATGGCAGCCTGCAAAAATTAATGTGAAATGAGAATTGCTTAGGGGTTATAGATTAAGGGTACAAGATTCATTTTTTAAATGTTAACCTTTTACATGACAGTGTGATACTGTAATTAAAATGGCAGCATTATTTGTTTGAGGAATTTATTTTACATTCCTAATTGTTTTGTAATTCTTAGGTTAGGAATTTTTTCCAGCAATTTCTGACTCACAGAAGTTGAGGATTTTTCACAGCAATACAATGGAATGAGTGAGCTTCATTGTACTGAGCAAAAGATTAAGCAGCAATTTGTTTTAATTGTTGTAAATGATTAAATTAAACTATTCTTGAATATTAATATTTGTTCTGGTCTATCGTGATTATGAACATGGAAATTCAATTGATTTCTTTCTCGTAACCAGATCCTTAAAAACTTACCCCAAACTTTGAGCCACTTTGATGTTCAAAGGCTGAGATCAGAGATGAGAAGAAAAAGAATGGGGACCTCTTCACAGTATTTTTACCTTTGAAGTCTCAGGTTAAAAGTACTATTTCTGTGTGCTTAAACAAGCAAGCAAATGAAGGATAAGATCATGAATTATGATAACAGACAAGTGACAAATGTTTTGCATGAAGTACTTTTCCTTGTCGGAAGAGAAAATGTTCTTCTAAGAGATTTCCAAAGAGATTGGCAATTTGTAGAGTCAATTATTGGGAAGGAAGAGATACATTCTGTATTTGGGTTTAACTGTTTATGTGGGAATAAAGGATTCATTTGGAACTTTTCCCCTTGTCTCCCTCTCCATTTCATACAAGTGGTAGCAAACACGCACATTATCCAACTGTCAACAAATCCCCTAGACTCAAGCCTGGAACACTACATCCCATGTTTCCCCATGAAAGTCTTTCATGAAAGCTCCTCTGTCACTCAAGATCATACTATTCCCTCCTCTATTTATTTCTAAGTGTCACTCAGCTCCATTCCACCAGCTTGGAAAAACGTCAAGAACTTTTATCTTCAGAGTCAGTTGCCAGTTCTGTTTAGTGAACAAGCCAGCAGGGACCTCTGGTGCCATCAATGCAGCTCCGTCAATGCCCCTCTCTTTAGGGATGGAGTGTATCATTATCCCGATGGCTGGACAGAAAAAAAAGCTGCATTTTTAGAACAGTTCTCAGGGAGCAGTTACTGGAAATCTCCTCCCTTGAGACAGACTATTGGCAACAAGTTTTGCTGCTGTGACATGAGGTATTGCATCAAGGCCCAATCCTGCCACTAATAAAGTTAGTGGGAAACGTGCCATTCTTTTCAAGTGGAGTCAACAGGATTAGTGTAGCAAGTCAGGGCTAAAAAAACGTACCTTGCATCTACAAATGCAAATGGAAAGTTGTGTCCCAAGTGAGAGTGTCATTTTATGTCTGGTTTCAGAATCTGGCAATGTGTCAAATCAGAGTTAAGTCCCTTCCCCAAATTTAAAACTGACATTATAGAAAATGGAAGTTTTATTTTCATATTACAACACTTCCGTTTTTGGTTTTGGGTGTGTTTATTTAAGTTTTGCATCTAAAATAAGCCAAGAACAGACTGTTTCAGTGTTGGATTTCTTTTTCCTCTTTAAAAAAAAATAGTTTCCTCTAATACACAGCCTAGGCATTGCAGAGATTTTAATTTTTAACAAAACTGTTTTCTGATAGAAAGCCATTTACTTTATGCTTTTCCTTAACCAGCTCTAACAGATTCTTTTAATTACCAACAGACACATTACACAGCTGTGCTAGGAAACATTACTTAACCTGCTCAGCCTGAATGCAGAATTTCTGTTGATGTCAGCTGTCAGACCCACAGGCTCTTGACTGCACTAACAGGTAACAGTCCCACTGTCTTGGCAAGGGCCCTTATCCTACAGAGAAATAACATGGTGCTGGGTTATTTTAATTTATATATATGTGTGTGTGTGTGTGTTGGTTCGCTTTTTTTGTAAAATATTACCATACTTGGCAATACTGTCTTTAATTCTACTTAAAATGACAGAACTGGATTGTCATCATTTTTAATGGGTAAAATCTATGCAGTTCATCAGAGGTGCTGTAAAATCTAATCAGAAATTAGACTGTAAAATTAATAGGCCTATATTCCCTATAATGCTGCTTTATAAATCTGAAACTGCAGCAGATTGGGAGTTTCCCATACGGTGCAGTTCGGCAGCGGTGGAATCTTCGATTTAAACAAATAACTGTGTGCCATAACTGGTGCCCCACGCTAAAGAGCTGCTGGCTGTGGTTCACTTTGAGTAGTAGGGTACCAAATTCTTTAATTCCATGCCCAGGCTTTCATTTGAGTGTATTTCCATGCCCCAGCTAGAATACCCAGGAGACAGGAGGGCAGTGCTAACTCACCCCTGTTAGTCGGAGAGGAATGATGGGGGAAGGTGGCTGGGAAAGGTGTGAGGCAAGGGCAAGAAGGGGAGCAGAGCCAGCAGCCCCCCAGCACTGCCCTGGCGTGGGGAGGGATGCAGGGGATGGCTCTCAGCATCTCCTCCTCGAGGCTCAGAGCCTGGGCCGAAGCCTCCCTTCCCCAAAAGCCCGATGGGAAAATCCCAAGCGGGACTGTGCAGGATTTTCCTCCCCGTGGGAGCGGAAGGGGGGCCAGGGGGTGCCTCCCCTGCCCCCGGCAGGATCGGGCAATCTGGCGGGACATATGTGACATATGTGACATTATGTAAGGAGCGGCTGCTGCCGACTGAGCGATGGTAGGGCAGCAATAGGAGACAGCAAAGCCTCCTTCCCTGGGCTGGAATGAGCCACTTCCAATGGGAATTCGCACAGTTTTAACGCCGAGTACCTCCGGTGTCATGATTATACAGCGTTACTATAAAACCTCAGGGTTCATCTGCGGAAACATTCCTTACGCCGGGGTTCTGTGCGGAGACGCACTTATAAAAATTGGTACGAGGGGAAGATTAAATAGATAAGAGCATAAAAAGAGATTATCGAATAAATACAGTCTTGTAGATGGGTTCAATGGGGAGGCAGGAGCTCACATGCCTGATTCTCCTGCCGAATTCTGTAACACTGCACAGGTTCTTTCACCACTTTTCCCACCTCAGTTTCCCAGATTTGAAATGCCTCTTTCAACTCTTTCCCCACCTTATCTGAATGCTGTAATGCAACAGAAATACCTTCACTGCTGTCCAGCCTATGGAATCTGGATGTCAGTTTAGTCTTCAAACTTGGAACAAACAATTATCAACAAATAAATACGCTTCCTTCTGGTTTTGCATTGTCTTCTCTTTTCTTGTAGTTCCCGCTGTTCGTGCCATTGCTATCTCCATCCCAAGAAGAAAGTGTTTGCCAAAGGCAAAAGAGCAAAATCTTTTTAAACAACCTGATAGAGAATACAACACAATGAAAAAGGTACTTTTTTAAAAAAAAATCCAGTTTAAAAAGAACAACTTTAGTAATATTTCTTTATATTAATAAAGCCATTCCCTGAAGTAATCACATCTTACACCACCAGTGCACAGCAATACAAAACAAGGTGAAAACCTTTGCAAAAGTACTTAAAGAAATAAATCTGTAACAAGGAATACACTCTCTCTGTCATAATTGCACATTTAAGAGGCCTCTGCTTTACCAGTGGCAATTCAAAGTGACAGTGCCTGCTTAGAGCTGTTGTCTTTTAGCTACTGTTATAGAAATTGTAGCTGCACAATTTTCAAAGTGAGCAGTTTTATGAAGTTAATTGTGTAGCATTGTTTATGAATTTAAACCACACAATTAATGTATTATTCACAGACATGCATAATGGACTCTTTGTATTGAATGATGGTTTAAGAAGAATGTAACTGATTTTGGAGCTACGATGATTGATTTATGAGGTAAAATTAAAAGTGCTAAGTACGTATTATTTGGCAACTCACCAGCTAAGTGGATGGGGGTGGTATGAAAAATATCTATATATAACTAATTGCAATGCATGGATATCAAGGAATCAGAGAAATTATTTAAAGCAAAGCAAAAGGATTAACCTAGAAGTAAATGGTGAAGATTTAAGAAAGGCAATTGGCTATCAAGGGAAAGCAGACAAGAATTAGATGTTCTTGCCTATAAAAATCTTCTCTAATGTAAGGTAATGGAAGCTTTATTCTTAGAAATTTTTAAACAGCTGGATCGAACAATATCAAATTAAAAGACAGCACTCCAGTAACATCTCTCATTAATATCTTGCTTTTTAAGTAATGGTGGGACTTTAAATGAAATGGTACCGAATATGAATAATGGAAACTACCTGCCTCTAATGAAGAAAGGACCTCTGTGGTACCAAGGGATCTGACTTCTTGGTACTTACCAAGAAGTACTGGAAGTACTTTCCATTTTTAATTCATTTGGAGGGGGAAAAAATTATACCATTATACATGGTGAATGTCATACAAGTTCACAGACAGTTCCATTAAAGAGCTTTAAACCAAGTAAAAAGTTTCGTCAGTTTAGATAAAAACTATGCCCTGCTCTTCTGCTGTAGCTTTTTGTACTAACAGATTTTAACTGAACAACAAACTGAAGAAGTTACTTGTTTTATTTCGTTCTCTGATAGTTTAACAAACATGTAAAATCTTTTTAATGCACAGGACCAATTTGGAAGAAACACACCAAAGCAATACACTAAACTTGGTGATTCCACCATCCTCTTCATTTCTACTAAGCAAAGGAGGGTCTCAATTCACTGTCAGCTAAATCCCATGAACATCTTGTTATCCCTTATTTGAGCTAGCCTGCTTCAGGGAAAAGGAAAATATCTGCAGGAAAACTACTCTAGTAAAGGACAGTCCCTCTTGTCAAAGGGCAGAAGGAGATGGGTTTAGCAAGCAAGTTTGTATAATTTAATGAAAAATTTAATCTAAATGTTTCCATATCGATGGGTCTTGATTTAAGCTCTAAAATTAAGGGAGTTTCATTTCTGTGAAACAGCCATGAACAGCAAAATATAATTTACCTTTAAGCTAGAGCAAAATAGCAAGCGCATTCTTCCTAGATTGGCAACTGTCACACATTTTCACATAGAAACAGGACAGATGGATTACTTACTACTTTGGTTTTGGATACCTAATTCCATCAAAATATTACAGAGCAAAAACATTGCATCAGCAAGGAACTTTTTATCCCTGAATTTCCAATGGGCAAAATTAAATAAAATTCACCCAGATCTTGTGACTTTCATTTTCTGTTAAACATACACACACATATATATATATATATATATATATATATTTATATTTATATGCTATACCGTATTTGTGTATAAACAATATACCATATATAGCATATATAAAAGCAATTTTATTTTCACTGAGATTCACATTATTGTCTATTCCATATTACTTGTAACTGGTTAAGTATCAACTTCAGTTCATTTTACAACTTAGCTTTGTACTCCTTCTCCATTTATTCTCCTGCCAAAGCAACCTGACCCTTCTGCCTCCCGAACATTAACGCACATTATAACTTTCAATTCTTCCTCTTTCTGGAAATTTATCTTCGTACTTTGTGAACTTTATAACTCATATTTTCATCAAGTTTCAGTCACGACACTCTCACAGGTCTGAGTGACCGCATTTTGAGTGTGTGTTTACACTCTTATGTCATGTGTGCTAGAATGACATTATGAACTCCCACAAAAAAAAGCAGACCATGCATACAGTATATCAATAATGTTTATAACATTTCATATAGAAGTGAAATGGAAGATCTGACACTGTTGCCTTTCCTGGTGTAATTTATTGGCCTTGTAGCCCCCAATTTGAAATGTTTATATATGCTAACAGCTCTGTTCACCCACTCTGCTGGCTCAGACAGGGTGATATTCTCTCTAGGAAAGGATGGCCATTAAGCACGATATGATAACTGATGGAAAGTGAAAGCTCACATTTAGCAATCCAGCAAAATACTGATAGAAGAGCAGTTTACAAATAAATGGCTGCAGATGCCATAAATTAAGAAAAAAACATCCAAATTTATCTGCTAGATTTAATTTGTTATTGAATAAATTAGAGTACAGACTACTACAGATGACCTGGTGGCCGTCTAGGATTACAGACTGGAGCATGGGCTATCCAGCCCAAAGGTTAGGGCCTGTGTCCAGAACTGGGAAATGAGACAAATGTTCATGGCCAAAAATCAGGAACCAGAAAGTCAAACCAAGGGTCAGCAGCCAGAGATAGGAATAAGCATCTGCCCAGGAAACACGACCTGAAATCAGAAACCCACAAGAAGAAGCAGCAAGCACAGGGCACAGTGCAGAGGTGGTTCTGAAAGTACACACTGTGATGTGCGAGAGGATGCGCCGGGGCTGCACCTCGGAGACTGCTCCTGAGCCATGGCTGATGCGCTCTGGCTAATGGTCCAAACTGCAGAGACCCTGTTCACTACTGCAGAAGAAGGTCCTATTAGCAAATTTAGATTAGCAAATTAGATTAGCAAATTTTCCCTGAAAAATAAGTTAAATAAACCAGCCTTCTGTCCTTTGAAACTCTCTGGATGTAGAGAAAGACAGAAGCTCTTTTCTCAGTGTCACACTTGTTTAGGCAGATCCATAGAAGGCTTACATTGCTGCCGCAGCCAACCCAGAGGCATTACATCCACATAACACTTCTAAATTTTGTGCTAACATGCAACTCCCAAATCTGTAAAAAGCAGGAATAAATTTAAAAAAAAAATCAGACTATGGGTCCTTAGAGTTTTGATAATCTTCATATTAATAACCTTCCTGAGGCTTTTTCATAGTCACTGGAGAGAGCGGTGCCAAATGGTCAGCCTGGACTTGCACCTGTAATTTTGTATGCATGAAGCAGCAGTGGAAGAAGGTTGTATGCACTAGGGCCTGTGTGACAAATCAGATCAAAACAGAAGTAGAATGGCTTGGGTTGGAGGTCATCTAGTCCAAGCCCCTGCAGGGAGCAGGGACATCATCAACTAGACCAGGATGCTCAGAGCCCTGTCCAGCCTGACCTTGACCACATCCAGGGATGGGGAATCTGCCACCTCTCTGGGCAATCTGTGACAGTGTTTCACCATCCTCATCATACCAAATTTCTTTCTTATATCTAGTTTCAATCTTCCCTCTTTTAGTTTAAAGCCATTGCATCTTGTCATATTGCAACAAGCCCTGCTGAAAAGTCTGTCCCCATCTTTCTTACAAGTCTCCTTTAAGTGCTAAAAGGCTGCTATAAGGTCTCCCCAGAGTCCTCTCTTCTCCAGAGACCCCAATTCTCTCAGCCCATCTTCATCTATGCAATTTTGCTTAGGTATGTAAGGATATCTTAGGCATATAAAAATTTAAATATACAAATATTGTGCACTGGGTCAGAGGACCCACATATTTCTTAGGAAAAAATCGTGTTGAGGATTTTGCTATGACCTCACTCTATTTTTCTCTGTGAAAGAAAAATATTGTCTGACTTCCTTCATAGCATATTCTACATCTTATTGACAAATCACTTATGACACTAATTTATTAGCATGGAAATATTACTACACTCAAGACAGCCTGCTTTGATTTACTACATCAGGGTTTTTCATATGCCAAGGTCCTATCATCTCTGCTGGATCATTAAAAGTCCCTTGGCTTTTTTAATATTTTTTGTGCAACATAAGAGTTTTGCCCTGTGGCCCTGGCTAAAATCCTAAGTATTGGAATGGATTTTCAGCTCAAAGGAAGATTCACTGAGCTGATGCTTAAAAAAACACCCAGGATATGTTTATCAAAACCACCATCTTTACATTAGCTCCTTGCCATAAAAGTCAATGGCTAAGAAGGGAAAAAAGGGGACATAAACACAGAAAAGTAAAATCCAACAACAATTAGAGGCAAGCTGCTTAAACTGCAAAACAGTTTTATCCTCCTTGTGTGAAAACGCTGTTTACAACATGCAAAGGGAAGGAATGAAACCAAATCCATCTATCCCTTTTCCATGCAGGTGTTATTTCAGGGGTTGATATCTCCTTAGTTTTGTGAAAACATCAACACCACTTTACAGAAGATGGGACCACTGACTGTATGCAGAGGCACCTATTGAATTCCACAGCGATGTGAATTGTAGGACTTAAAATTTCCTTTTTGCCATCACCATTATATTACAAGGAGGCTTGGTGGCCAATTTCATAATGTTTTTATCCTCTCTTCTGTGGCTGTGCCCTCCCCTTCACCAGCTTAATTTCAGGGACTGACTACTGGTCCTAGTCAAAGTAAGCCCTGCATCACCAGTATTCCAGACTGCAGGAGTCCATTCAGAAAACACATTAAAGGTATAAAACTGAGACTGAAATTAAAACTTAAGCTCTGTCCCTCACATAAATTGATCTGGTATTTTGAAAAAGAAATCAAAGTCTCATTGACCTAAAGCTCATGGCTCAGATGGAATCCATGGAAAATCAGTTGGCTTATTTTTAATTCAAGGATCTTTCCTGGAAAAAGGAAAAAGTACATCTTAACACCTAACTGAAGATAACCAATTATTTTATCTTGTCTCCACTTCTTCTGAGACCAAATAACCCCAAACAATTTCACTATTATTTAAAAATGAGCTGTCGAAATGGGATGTGAATAACAAATCTGAACACATTTTCAAATCTTTCTTGCATTCTCAGAGTTTTATATACGTATTTTGGCAAATGCTATTTTAGCTGTAGCTATAAGTTTGAACACCTGTTGTTTGTGTAATGTGTACCTACCAGTCTCTCAGACAGACCAGATCATGCTATAATATAATTCCAAAGAGTATGTTCTTATTTTGCCTGGAAAGTAAACAATTCATCTGCTTACAAGGAAACAAGTCTGCTTATCAACACAAAAAATAAATGCATGGGGATGCTATCTATCCAGCACAAACGATAGCACAGGGTTTTAAAATAAAAATAAATATATTCAAAATAGTCTATATGTAAAAGTTCAATTAACGTAAAGAAGCAAAAGCTAATTAGTGAACATTTCAGCTTCATTATGGAAAACAGGCTACACATGCAGGCACACACCTTGAGGTCTGTGAGGAGCACACTCGCTCCTTTTTGGTCTTCCCACGAGCCACCGGCACGGCTGATAAGGCACTGCAATGCCCTGGTGTTGTCCCCTCCCTGTCCCTCTCCGGCAGATAGGGCAGCACAGGAGATACCCAGCTGCGTCAAACCAGCGCTGGGAAGCAAAATCTTCACCGGGAACTTTGCACCCGTATATATCAAAAAGTCAACACGGCTCATTGTCGCATTAGGCAGCCGCTGCTGTCCCAGGATTGCTGAGATACTTGGCAAGACAGACGGGCAGCCGCTCTGTCTCCTCGATGGCGTCTGCCTCGCTGCAGATCTGCCGTGCAATTCATCGAGTTGAACTCAGCACATAAATTTTCAGTTATGACTGAAAAGTTAGAGAATTCTCCGCAGATGAAAACGGCATATCTGTGCTGATAGTCAGGCAGGGAGAGCTTTGGGGAACAAGGGCAGGAACAAAGGATCAATCCCAGAGTGCGAGAGTGACTTAGAGAAAGGAGGAACGAGCTAAAAGTAACACTGGCAAGAAATAAATTCCGTGTTAACTCTAGAGGATCCTTCTACATTCATTCATTTTCCAGTCAAAACATCATTAAATATTTAAATCGCTCCCACCATAGGTGGCAGTTTATGAAGATTTGTTTTTGAGAATTGAGATCTCAGTAAACCAAAAGTTTCTACCACAGTCTCAACTCTGAATTTAAAACCAGCATTCTCACAATAAACCTCTGATCTCCACCCTTAACTATGGCAAACCAGCAGCCAGAGACAAAACAGAGATGTCATGCAGAACCCTCCACTCAACACAGAAGCAATACAAATCTGAATTTTCACATAAAATCATGTCAGACAGAAAGACCAGAAGGAACAAGGTCCTTTCATAATAAAGACTCGAACCTTTCTCATGTATAATATATTAAATATATCATAATTCACATGTTGTAGGCAAATTTGATTATTTTACTTTCTTTTTTCTTAGAAAAGCATATTTTCAATCAGTGTTTTACATAGTGCAGGCCATGCTCTAGGACTGAAGTGGAAAAACCTGAGCTTCTTGCCAGGGAAAGATTTAACCTGAATATGAGGGAAAAAACATTACTGTTTGAACAACTCTTTTGAAGAAGTTTGTCAAAGTCCTTACACAGAAAATATATGTAGATCTATAAAAATAACTTCATTACAATTCACTCTTCCCTTCTCATTTTGTACCAATGTGTGCAACTCATCTAATGTGTACTAGTTTCATTAAAACCAACATATAAAGTAGTGAGCTACTCACAGACCTCTTCTAGTTTTAACATTCAGCTGGGGTACTTTGAATTTTATTTGAAATAGGATTTTTTAAAAAATTTGGTGAGGTCCTGTGTGCAAATAGTTGTACTGAATATGGCACCTAATGATCAATGCCAATTTGCTTTACAGAGCACTGTAAGGATCTGTACAAGTACCTTCTTGCTGATACAACACAACCTGCATCAGGAAGAAGCAGCAGGTGGTGGAAAGTTTGCCTTAACTACCCCAGGAGAATAAAGCAGTAAAACTGCAGCTGCAGACAAGCCTCCTACTCTACCACTCCAGTGTGGTCAAGACTGAATGCAGAAGACACACAGAAAAGAAAGTTCTGAAGAGGAAAGCAAAACCAAAATAATAATGAGAAACAAATAAAAATGCCTTTTGGACTGTTTTGGTTTGGTTTTTTTCCAGTATTCCTGCCAAAGGAAATTCCCCTGTATTTTCTTAAGATAACTGAATTTGCATGAGAAGGAGGAAGCTAGATGGGAGGGCTTGTCTGATAGCCTTACCTGAGGGGGTTTGAAATGGAGACTGGGGAGTGTGTAAACTGAGAAGAAAACTTTTCACAGGCACAGATTCTTAGTGGAAAGATATTAGTTTCCAGATTAAAAAATACCCTGCAAGTCGTATTTGCATGCATACACCTTTTTGTGGCCACTTTTTTTTTTTTTTTTTTTTTTTTTTTTTTTTTCAGAAGGGGTAATAGCACTCTTCTCTTCTAAGAGCTTCAGTTTCTTGAATAAACTCCAACTTTTTCTTACCTGTTAGGTCACCCTCAATACTAGGAGCCCAGTAGATCTGCAACCAGCTACTATGGCACAGTCCTTCTCTAAGGTCTGGTTCTAGGTTCAGGCAGGCAACAGGTGGGATGGTTCTCAACCTCTCTGCTGAGAGGGAAAATAAGCAGCTTTAAACAAAAGCAGATACACCCAGACAAAAATTTAAAATAACACAAAAAGAAGGGGAAAAAAAAAAAAAAAAGATAAAAAGGACAGAAACAGAAAATGGAAAACAAGAATTGACCTGCAAGAAATTTTCCTGTTTATTCTTGTATTTCTAACCGAAGCCAGGTGACACAGGCTCAGAAGAGTGTGATGAAAATGGGGGGAGGGGAAGGCAAGAGGGAGATGCAAACATTCACCTATCTACTTCAGCGCAGCTAACAACCAGAATTGTTGCTACCTTGCAGCCCCAGTCCCATTTCCTGTTTTGCTTGATGTGGACTATGTACCTGAACTTCAGCCTACTGCCCTGGTCCATGAAACCTCCCTTACCACGGCGTATAGGGACTGTCCTCCTTCTTCCCATCATACCCGCCCCTGCAAATATGTTATTGTTAATATGTGGTCAATGCCAAGAGAAAAAAATGAAAGAATCCCACTCCACAGAGTAGTCACGGCCTGACAGGGCTCACCTTTTCATATGAGGCAAGCCAAGGCTCAAATCTGTGGTTAGCCCCCAGAAGAGCTGTATCACCTGAAGGACTTCTATCAGTGCAGCAAGCAATGTACACATTATGTACACATTTTACACCTGTTAACTTCATCATCCTCTCCTCATCTTTTGCATATTTTCAGTAGCCAGGAATGCTGGGGAGGCTAGGGGCACCAGTCAGAACTTCTTAGGAAACAGATTCCAATGGCAGGTATAATCAGCCTAGCAAAGAGAGGCCAGAGACTCGGGTGGAATGTCAGCAGTGGGAGCAACAGAAAATGTCACTCACTATTGCTCGTGTGTCAGGGATTTGCATCAGTGCAGACCAAGTGAGCTAATTAGGGATGTGCTCTGCCACAGTCACTACTTACTGCAATGATTCAATGACTTGGTTTGTTCACTGCAGTGGTTCCACAGAGCAGAAAAAAAAACACCCTAATACTCCTGAGTTTCCACAGTGCAGGACAGGAATGAAACATCCCAGGTGCAGTTCCTGTTATTTCTGTTTCTCAGCATTCTCCCAGGAAGGACTGGCCATTATAACACATTATTTTGGATCTGTGGACCTTGGCTGCCTTTTTTTTCCCCTCACTTCTTTTAAAGCCCATGCTCTCTTCCGAGCCCTCACAAGCCATGGTCTGAAGGGTTCTCTGTGGGGTCTTTGTTAGTTTCTTAAATATATTGCTCAGAAGGGGAAGGTCAGACCTGAAGTAATAACAAAAGCACAGGACTAACTCATCAGAGGAAGGCTCCTCTGGTGTTTGGTGGACTCATGAATGTTTGCAGGAAAGAAAAAATCATTTCTAAACACACAAATCTTTTGGTCCAGAACTCACATTTTGGGCTGCTACAGTCCTTCTGTGAATCCCGGTTTTAATTGTGGCTCTCAATAATTAAATGTATTGAACCCAGACATATAGAAGCCGTGATACAAAGGGGGCAGACTTCTGATGGCTGAGAAAGTTTTCTGAACATCCATGTTCCTTTCAGTGAGGTGAGATGACAGCAGTCTGCTCAGACCTGCGGCATGCTGCGGGCACTGAGCACTGATGACTTGGTTTACCACCCATGGTTTACCATCCTTTCCATGATAAAGGATGTGGCAACAGATAGGAAACTTTTCTCTGTCTGTATTACAGCTACAGCATTGCCTGAAATATAAATTCCTCCAAGGGTGTTTGTACCTGCCTTTGCTCTCAGCTGTCAGTCTCCGTTCTCACTCAGGGTCTGTGCTTGGGTACAGAAGCCTTTGATATGACCACAGCTAATCAAAAAAGCTGCACAGGTGGGGTTTTCAGCCCTTATGAATAAGAAAGTTGGGGTTAGCTTCGAAAAAGCCTCTGAAGGAGGAGAAAAAGGAGGATTTGAAAGAAGGGTATCCAGACGTATTAAGTTCTCTTCAGCCCCATGGTGTGGAACACCGTTACCGCGACACAAAGGGAGCACATGGACTGGCTTTTTTCTTTTTTTGTTTCTTTTCTGAAAGAGTTGTTTCATCTCTTTGGATAGAGAGAATTAGCTGTTCGTTTTTCCTCATTTAAATAAATCTGAGGAGGAAGGAGAATGCACACAGGCAGTACTTCCCGCATGCATCATTTTCCTCGTCTGCTCCTTCGGTGGGGTTCGGTGAGGTCGCCCCATTATGCAGCACATTATTTTTAAACACTTCAGCGACTCCTTCCAAAACGTTCCCTCTTTAATGAAACCCGACACGTCAGAAAAGGGAACGGGAAGTTTTTGTTGCTCCTTCTTATAACCTTAAGCCAACTGTTGCTTATCCCGAGCGTGTCAGACAGCAGGGCCACGGGGCCAGCAAGGCTTCAGCCACTGACCTCTGAACCTCGGCCAGACCTTGCCCCGGTCAGCTCCATGGCAGGAGAGCTGGCAGACTTTGAACCCAGGCTTTGGGGCTGCGAGCAGGGCAACAGCTGCACTTTGCAACATGAACTTTGTACTTCGACACATGGACATTTAATCTCCATAAAAGAGCCTTTGTTTCATTACTTATTAACATCTCCTCCTTGAGTAAAGTTCTCTGTTAATGAGGCTTTAAAGCACGATGTGAGGGGTTTTTTCCCACTTTCCTGTGCCCAAAAAATAAATCCCACCGCCCAACTTGATAGGATTACATTAAATATTAAAAAGTAAAAAAAAAAAAAAAATAGACTTCGTGCACCTTCTGAGTACTGTGGATGTTTACTGTGTGCTTTCTTCTGAGTGACTCAGTTGTGACAACCAGAGCTAAATACAGAAATCAGGCAATGTTCTGAGGCCTGTCTTTGCAGAGATCACTTTTTGAGATGATACCTACAGTAATTCAGCCTGCAGCGACATTCAACCTTACTTAATAAATCAGCTAAAAAGATGAAATAGTAGGAAGGTGTCAGCCCATCCACACTAAAAAGCCATACTTTATGACAGCGTCATGAGTTTTATAGTTGCACAGCTTTTTGCTACCAGTTTTACTTTGGAGCAGTGTCAGTGCTTGGCTTCCGTGTATTTAATCATAAAATATGCTAATACGCACAGCCCAGCAAATTTGAAGAGAAGATGTTTCTGCTCTGTCCTTCACTGAAATAAATCTTTGATCAGGAGCAGAAACCTACCTAAACATCAAATAAAAACCTCAGGAAAGAGGCCACAGAAGATGCTTTAATCATTTCTGTACCAAAAGTAAAAGCTGAAGACGCCCGTATGCATTTACTGTAACAAAACCAAGTGACAGAAAAGTACTGGAAGATCCTGGTAATGCCCCATTATTTCTGTGTTGTCATAACAATATGGAGCAGCAAAAGAAGATTAAGAAAGTAAAGGTTTCCTGAACAATTGTTCATCTGCAACTAGAATAAAACAAATACTTGGAAGTATAATTTGCTACATCCTGTTAGAAAGACATTACCCACAGACAGAGGGATCACAGTCACACTCTGTGTTTTTCATCACTACCATCTTTTCAACATGAATTTCCTTCCACACCTCTCTGGTGAGCTTTTTTCTCTTCCTTTTTTTTTTTTCCTCTTCCATATGATGGAGGAGACACCCCCACACACACCTGACCCAGATTTCCTTCATTTTCATTAACAGTATGATACAAAAAAGGAAATTTCCAACTGGCCTAGCAAGTGAAGTGATATCAAAGCACTCCCTTGCATGAGGCTGGGCTAGCAGGACTCAGAAGCGACCGGATAAGGACGGTCAGCTCCTGCTGCTCCCCGAGAGAAGCCCATGACTTTTCTTATTTGGATGTATTTGTTTACCTTCCCGCACCTTCAGGGCACTGCTTTGACAGCATCATCGCTCATCTAATCCCAGAGTTTGACTTGCACTCTTTGCAGAGAGCGGGCTGACAGAAAACGACAGAATTACTTTTCTTCTGTTAACTACATTTTGGGTGAGAGCACTTTTGCCCTGCCACGGCTGCGGAGCAGCTGGCACTTCTACAACTGTGTTACACCTTATTATTTCCCTCTGCATGTCCAGCAGGCTGTGACTTCTCCTAGAGGAGCCCCCCCATGACAAGGCAGGCATTATGCATTCCTCATCACCTCCGCCCTGGAACGCGGCCCTCGAGTCACACGGGGCTACCATCATGATCATAAGATTGAGCTGCTGCTAAGAATAGGCACGATGGCTTGGAAGAGATCCTGCTTTATTCCTGGGCACAGCTTCTGAGTGGTGTTAGACAATAAAACCTTTGGGTTGGATCCTGGGTGGCACCTGCCTGCTCTTTCCGTCGGCCCCGGGGTGTCGGAGCTCTCTCCGTAAGGGCAGGCACGAAGGTCTGTGCCATTTGCTTAGCTAGGGACAGCTGCAGACGTGCACAGGGAACCATACTGTCTCTGGGAACAAAGCAGGAAAGCCCCTGGGAAACTACAATACCTTTAATTAAAATAAATAAATAAAAATAAATACGCTTGGAAAGAGAGCTGAGAAGAGCAACAAGAACGATTTCCTTACGGAAAAAAAAAAAGACTCCTTCCAGTGAGACATTGAACTAAATGTATTTTGCTTCAAAGAGAAGATTATAATCTTTAAGGGACTAGACAAGAAGAAGATATTTCATAAGACTCTAAATTAGTGGGCAGACACACAACAGAATCCAATATTTGCAAATTCAATCTGAAGATAAAAAGCACGTTTTAAGTATAATTAGCTACTGAGATGAATTTTCAAAAGATGCAGTAAGTTCTCCATCACTGAGAAAGTATTTTAATTATTATATGCTTAGCTTCCACTAGAGCCCAGGAAATCTCAGACAACACAGGTCTAATAATCTCTAAGTTTATCTAACTTCTAGCACAACCCACCTCCTCTGTCTGAAAATCATTCCTGTTGCTAATTCCAATAAGATTATTTTTTCCCCAAGAAATTCCAAGTGGGAGAATTATGACAAGTGGATAATTAGGGCATAAAACATCAGGTCACGTAGACATTATTTATACAATAGTAGCATTCCTCAGTCCAGTGCTTCCAGAGGAAAAAAAAAAAAAAAAAAGACAAAGTATTCCCTAATGTCTAATTCAGGTTAGAAAAATCAAAACAACAACAAAACCCCAACCAAACAAAAAAGCACTATCATTTTATATATAAACTTTAAAATACACAGTATTGTGTATAGTACTGTGTCGTGCTTTTATCTGTTCCAGAATCCACCGCAGAGAATCATAGAATGACCTGAGTTGGAAGAGACCTTAAAGATCATCTCATTCCAGCCCTGCTGCCAACCTTCCTTTAGACCAGATTGCTCAGAGCCCCATCCAACCTGGCCCTGAACGCTCCCAGGGACAGGGAATCCCAGCCTTCTCTGGGAAATCTGTTCCAGTGCCTCAGCACCCTCACAGTAAATATTTTTTTCCTAATATCTAATCTATACCTTCTCTCTTTCAATTTGAACCCATTCCCCCTTGTTCTGTCACTAGAAGCTCTTGTATGTAGGAATATTTACAGTATTTTCGTAAAGAGAAGAAAGGTTTCAGACTGGCACTCTCAGGCACTCTACCAATTCCCTCCTGGAATATTTTAGCATTGTTCTATACCCTAAACAAAAGACCACAGCTACCAGAACATTATTTCTCTTTTGGTCCTCTAGGAGTTTACATGGGTAGCTCCCATTAACACTAATCAGAGTTAAGGGCAGAAATCCCCCATGGACAGCCATGTTGTCTGGGGAAATGTCCATAATTAATATGTTCTAAGACTCTAATTTTGAAACAAAGTAATCAGGCTTAAGATGAGTTATATTAAGAGCAATAAACCTGTAACTGCATATTTGCCTATATATATACTGGGTATATATATATCCAGTGTCAGACCAATGTATAGTTTACAAGCTTCAAAACAAGCTCTGTCTTAGCTCAGTTTGGGAGCATAAAATGTGAATGTGCAGGAAGATAAAAACACATTGGGGTTTGTCTTCTTTCTGTTTCTTACTCCTCTTTGCAGCACATCGTTATTAGAAATGTTAATGCTCGTCATTGTTCTTCCTCACATCGTAGTGCCCAGGCTCAGCAAAGCTAACATAATCCTGGCACTTCTGATGTTACAAATGAAAATTAACCGTGCAACACCATGGGAATATTTGTAATACGAAAGATGTGGAACGGGGACTTTGTGACAAGTACACGGAGGAGAGAAGAGGAAGCTGGATGGCTTGAACATGAGTGGCTTTGCAAGTAAGAGATGCCGTAATGGGACAAGGAATAGAGAATAAAATTATGCCAACAGAATTTGGTTTCAGTATTATTTAGGATTTCTGTCACTGAAAGAGACATTTTCAAGTCTGTGGCTGCTGATGCTCCAGCACAATTGATGCCCAAGTCATACATAATGTATTATACAACACAGTATATTAACTCAGCTTCAAAGTGTTAATATGTCATGAAACTTAATTCAGATATCAAAGATTATGCAAAGGAGATAGAGATGTGGAGACACACTCTCGTTTCTCAAAGGTGTCAGCCAGACAGCTTTGTGTCCCCCAGTCCAGGAGAACACGGCAGCAGCTTGCTCTAAAGCTCTTTCACAAGGTGAAGGCTCGGTGGCTCTTCACCCCAGTGTTTTTGGCAAAGAAATCCCATACTGAGGACAAAACTGTGCATTATAAAAAAGTGAGATGCCTTTGAATACAAGAAAATAGCCCAGGTTTTGCAGTGCCACAGCTGCAGATATATTTTACACTGCAGATGTGAAAACTGTATAATATAAGCAAAGAAGAATTTATCATTTTCTTTAACTTTAGTGCTGTGTGAGTAAGGAATCCAGCTGTACTCTCTGAATGCCCATTAATAGATAGCAGCAATGCAGACAGACTGTTTTCCTGGTTGGCTGTGGGGAATAAAGACAACAAACCTTCAGGAAAGTTGGGAATGGAGTTCCATGGACACTTATCTAGTGCCTCTGTCAGCTGGCAATGGATCCCACGGCAACCCAGAGAACTTAAAATGGAGGTAGAGCTCTCCTCCCGCTTCCACACACATTGTTTTTGTGAGTCTCTCACTGACTGCTCTCTCCCTGAGCGATTCCAGGCTTCACATGAGCTGCTACCAAAGGAGACCATAAACAACACCTACCAAAATTGCACTGAAAGCAACAGAGGGAAAGCATCCACAGGGACCTTTTGCTCATGGTATGAACCCTCCAAAATCCCTTTTGGAGGCACTTCAGCTGAGGGAAAAGGAATGTGATCTAAGCCTGAAAGTGAAGCTCAGCTCCTGAAGTTTTAGCTGTATTATTTTTGCATGAACTTGGGCCCTGATGCTTTTAAAAATAGGTTGGAAGAGATATATCCAATTGCCTCTGTGTGTCACTTCACCTGTAGAAAAGGGACAACAGATGACAATTTTCTGTGTATAGAGATAATACAGGAAGATAATATTAAGCATTGAAATATTACAATACTATGGACACATATTAAGTTTTAATATAGACTGCCTATTAATATCCATCAACTTTCTAGGTGTTTAACTTCAGGTTATAGAACACAATTAGGAAATACTCTTATCCAAAATACTTAATGATTTTATTCAGAAGTTTTGTAGGATTCCCATTATTTGAAGCAAGAATTCAGAATACAAACCAAAAGTGGCTAGTTAAGCGCATTTTTCTTTGTGAGGAAATAAATCCACCTATTTTTAACTAAAAAGCAAATCTGTCTCAGAAACCACACACACACACAAAAGAACCCAAACCAAAACCCCCCATCCAAACTCTTGAAACTTTGAGGAATCTACTTTTAGTAAATGAACTGGGGGGTGGTGGGGTGGTTAAGCCTTCATGATTATCTAGGTTATGCCTTTCTTTGCATTGTCTGTACTAAGCCGAGAGGAAAAAGGGATGCTTTCATTATTCAGACTTAATGAACACACTCAATTTAGACTAGCTAGACAATCCAGTGTATTTGGAAACAAAGAAAAATAAACTAGGAAAACATATGAAGTCCAGGATTCCCTGGAAGAAAAATCAGCTTGCAGGACTGATCTGTACACCAAATGAGGCAGGACATGTCCCTCCTCAGTCACCACTCTGGGGAGGATGGATGGGAAGAAATGAAACAAAACAAGTCCGCAGGAGAGGGTTGGTCCACACACATAGTAGAGAAATCTTTCTATCATTTAATACTGAGAAGTAAAGGAGTTATATTTTGTACACTTCCATAATTTACTAAACATGTTCCTTCTGCAAGATCAACATCTGATGCTACCAATTCCCCAAAACAACAAATCCTTGAACATACTCTCAAGAAAACACCATTCATGGTGGCTGGCAGACAAGTTGGGAGCGTGTTAAGCCACCCTGTGACAAATTCACATCACCAATGTAAAGTTAAACATTTTTTTTTTAAATTAAAAAACAGTGAAGTACCTCACCAGCTCATATTTTACCATCAGCTTCTCCCTTAGCTACTTCAGGAGGCATCCAGCGTGCACTCACCAACTTCCTTCTGTCCCATTCCATGGTGGCAGAAGCTCTATGTCCTCCTCATGTCCCCTTGGCCAAGCAGAGCATCCTGATCTCTCTCAGGTGCTCCTCGTGAGGGCTCACTTCCTACTTTCTCCTCTAATGGCAAATCTTATTCCAGAGCTTCTGCCAAATATGGCTGTGAAGGCTTAGTTTTCCCATCCCCTGTTTTCTGCAATTAAACTTAGGATATAATAGAGGACTTAGGATATGTAATTAAGGCTTAGGTTGTAATAAAAGGGACGCTCTTTTGTTTAAATTCTCTGCCTTACTGTGGCTGCTTTAAATTTGTATTTCTATCATTCTCTAATTAGTATCTCTCTTCTGTCTTAAGGCTGGCTTTTCCTGTTTATAAGGCTGTGGTAAAACATTGTAAATCATTTAACCTAGAAAAAAGTGATCGTACCAACAGCTTACCAAAGCTACAATTATCAGTTTGCTCTCAATACTACCCAGAGCATGCAGATGACAATAATTCTAACAGAAAATGGGTGTGAGAAAGGGGCTACAGGAACAATTTAAGCCCTTCTTCCTACACAGACAGCACAACTTCTGAAGACTTCCTCACAGTAAATAAAAATATCTGTGTGAAGATAATTAGTTCAGGTGTCGCAGCAGTCTAGAAGGTGGTTCACCTGGAATCACTTCAGGTATTTACCCACTACCAAACAACACGAGCATATTTTCCCCATCTCTCATCCTTGTTCCAGCAAGCATCCTACCGCGCAGGGAAAAGCAAAAGCACAGGAGCCAACGCAGCAGGCTCACCAGGACTAAGAACAACCCATTAAAATATGTATAAAATTCAGAAGAGTAGTAATGAGGAACTCTTAGGAGTCATTTCCCTCCAGCTCCTCTGCTCATCGTTTTCACACATCCCTCCCCTCATTCCTCTGGGATAGCTCTTCAATTCTGGTCTGGTTTACCCCGCGGAGAGCTTGGTTACAGCTGCCTGCCGTCACGTTGGTGTGTGCTTGCACTCCAAACACAACCATGGGGAGAGCCTAGGTCAGCTTCCCCAGGATCAGAAACTGTGAAAGGATGAAAAGCTGAAAAGCAAGTCAGCCATCAGCTTTACAACAGGACCTGCAGAGCACTAACTCCTTCTTCGCCCTTTGTTTCAGTCCCACAACGCTCTCATGCTCTGCACACTCCTCAAAGAGGTAAAAGGAATTACTATCAAACACACACAAATTCTCTTTCTCCATTTAAAAAGGACAGTTTTTCAAACCTCTTCTCTTCTGCAACAAGGAAATTGTGTGACGCTAACTACATCCTAAAATGTGCTTTTGGTTCAAAATAACCCAGACACAGCATATATACTTTCAATGTTATGATAAGTCAGTCAACTAGGCTTAACCACTGTTCAACAAAACCACTCACAGCAGAGCTCTGACAGGTGTTCACAATAGATTACACAGAAAAATCAAAAAATCACCATCGACTTCTGCGTTGTGAGCTGACTCCCAGCTCTTTGAGGCTGGGCCACGCAGTAAAGAATTTATTATGAATCTCTGATCCCGCGTTCCAGCCTCTGCCAACAAACTGACTTCGAAGATACTCCTAATGTTCCAAGTCCTGAGAAGCTTTAGTCTGTATTAATTAATTAAAAAAGGAAAAAAATTAAACAGATATCCGTGTGCCTTAGGGTGATATTCAGCCTGATCCCTCTGACAGCTTTCCTTATGGCTTTGAAACCTATTACTTTCTGCAAGAGTAGGAGCTTTGTGACAACCTTCAAAAGGAACCTTCTGCCTTCAGCACAGGAAGGAACTGTATTTGCTTCAGTGGCAGATCAAGGTCTCCATGTGGTACAGAACAGCAATTACCCCGTGAATATAACAAATATGCCAGAAAGCACGTAGGAAAAAAAGTATATGCAAAGTCAGAAGCTAGTCAAAACTCATCCCAGAAACTCTTTTCAGAGCAACAGTTTGTGGGAGAAGGGAAGGGAGAATTAAAACAAGTCTGGCTGCACATCTTGAACTTGCTGAAATTTGAAGACATTTAAACCAAACACAGTAATTTACTCACAGAGGCTGAGTTCTTGTTTGTACAATGACTGGATGGGGGAGGAACAGAAAACTCCTTCTAAGAATTCCTTCTCCTGGGTCAAGTGGACCTGAAAGGATTTAGAAGAAATTAAATGCCTGCTCTAAGGAAAGCCATTACTGCAAAAACTGTACCAAACTGTAGGCCCAGGAGAGCTCTGACCCCGTTCATGGATGCTGGACCAGAACATTGGGCACGGACTCCTTCGTAGACCTGCTGCAAAAGGAATTGCCCCTTAGCAAAGTACAGACTCTAAACCTGACACAGCCAACAAAACAGACACCAACACCACGCCAAAAACTCCCTAGAACTTTTCATTTTTCAGAGGAGGAGGTGATTTAGATCGAGTCTAACCTAAACATATCTTCCCTTCACCCAAGAGGAAGACGCTTACCTGCCTGCCCTCCTTTCTGTGTGAGCTGCAGCACCAGCTTTGGGCTTTGCACCTCCCAGTGTGTGCCTCTCAGTGAGGATGGGTGGATCACTCCGGCACCCTTCTCCCTCTGCCCATCATCCTTTCCAAAACACGGGAAACGGCTGTCAGGTCAGTTCCGAAAGTTGGTTAATAATTACACAGACTAATTATTAGCCTTTCATCTTAATAATTAGCATTTCAAAAGTATTTTATTAATCAGTCTTGTCACAGGTACAGGCCATTGTAAGCTTTGGAATTTTTTAAAAAATGCTTTTAGAGTCTTTTTTTCATTATTAAATCACGATTGAGGTTTCCAGAGGTGCTGTTATAGAGCTTGTAATAGCTTGACACCCTCCACCCCTCTTTCAATTCCAATTCACTATCTAGGTGAATGACTATCTAAAATTATCAGCATACTCTCCAGATATCACTATCTAGAATAATCTGGCTCCTAATGCTTAGCAGATACAGTAATAACATACCTAATTTTTAACTTTCATGATAGGGTTCCCCTGGGACAGAATAGAAGGAAGACTGATTTATTATTAATATTATAAATAATTAAAATTAATGAAATGCACCAAAAGGGGAAAGTGTGAACCAAAGAAAGAACTAGCACACAAGCCTTAATGTAAATTATTGGCTCTGTGTCTATAAAAATACCAGTCTGTACTCCTTTACATCCCTGCAAAGCATGCATACAATCTTACTAGAACAAAATGATATAATTTCCCACTCATTTTCCACAGATAGAAGTATCTACAGAAGGTGCAGGGCAGGGGAGAGAGTGGTCAGTCAATCGTGTTTTAATTTACAGCTATTTTTGTCTAAGCCCTGAATGGTCTGCCAATTATCAACAGTACCAGCTGGGCTGTCAGGAGAGCAGGCTAAGAAGGACACACAGAAAAAGAAAACAATCATAATGTAAAAATGAAAAGCAGGAGAAAAGTTTGGAGTGGGGAAGACCCGATGGGGAACCCAGCTCTGGTTTTAAAATGCCACACTACAGCCCTGTCTTCCACAACACCCCCAAATAAAAACATGACTGTCATCATCATGATTATCTGGACCTAGGTACAGATAACACAGATAGGACCATATTTTTGACTTCTTGGGGCATAATCCAGATATCTACTAGTTATAAAAATTGTGAGTTTTCTGTGCTTAAATAAGCCGCAAAAATAAGAATTTCATATGATGAGAAGGATGAGAATCTTTCAAAGGGTCTTCTTTCCATTTTTCCACAAAGTAATACTCACTAGTTTATTTTTTAATTTAACACGATAATTTAAAAGAAATTTCAAATGAAATGTAAAAAAAAAAAAAAAAAAGAAAAAAAAAAAAAAAAAAGAAAAAAGGTTAAGATTTTCAGTAGAATGGCAGATCTACTGTTTCAAGAACCTCTTTCCCCAGACTCTGTCACAGGGAAAACAGAAAACAGTTCTTCTAAACAAAACCTGATGAATGCTTATCAGCAGAGTCCTGTCTTGAGCAGCTGCTGAGGGAACAAGGAATAAGCACAGGCATTAAAATACAATTTTATTCCATTACTATTAGGATGTCAGTGCTGGACCACACTGGTGTATATATAGAAATGTTGCATTTGGCAAAGGAGCAGTTTTGGAAGCTGATCTGCTTTTCATGACTGCTCTCCTCTGTGAAGAAAAAAAAAATAAGAGATTTACCCCATGCTTTATTGTAATCTGCTTATTTGTGGATGCAGATCAGTTTAAAAAGGAGAAGTATATTTATACTCATGCACTTCACTGTATATCAGCTTCATACTGACAAATTCTACAAAATCCTCCCCTCCACTCCTTCCCATAGCCTTGTAGGAGAGGCAAGGCAGACAAGGCAGTCTGAAAAGCCAGCAGGCCATAACTCCTCTCCTCCAGACAAGCAACAATTAATCACATTTGCCAGCGAGGCAGGTAGCTCTTGTCCTTTAACACTGAAGGAAACATAAAGCTCCTTTCTCTGAGCACTGATTGTCCAGTTGATACTGGAGCTCTCAGGAGCAGCTACCGAGCTGCCGAGATGCTGAAAAACAAGGTAACCCAAAACCTAAATATGCCAGTCTTCTGTTGTTTTATTAATCCTTATTTTTCGAGGGAGCACTGAAAGAACAACCAGCAGCTGGAGCATAATGTTTATCACCATTTTCCCCTGCAAGGTCATAAGTTGCTCCTCCCCTGTCAGGGGTTCCAGGTCCCTGGGGGTCATTTGGGCTCTGAGCACAGCAGAGGTGCCCTGCTCGAAGGGAGCCAGCCCCACTCGTGTCCATGGGACTGAAGAGACATCCCCCTCCTTTGGAATAAGAAGGAAGAGAACAAGCCACAACGCTATCAAATAACTCTACTGTGGGACTGAGAAGAAAAGGATTATTTCTTTTTTTTTTTTTTTGGTTTTCTCTCAAGCAACTAACCTTTCTGTTTTAGTTTTCTCCATATAAGCGTAACTCATTGATTAATTCTGACAATTACATAATGCTTTTGAAGTGCAAAGAGAGACCAAAGAGCATATCCAAAATCTGGGACAGCCATAGCTCATCTGTTTCTTATGGTTCCCTAGCATAGGTTTTATTTCCAAGGGAGTCAGTCACATTTCAATGAGTGTAACAGAGATATTTTCGTAACCCTTCCAAAAACCCTTCCATTAAGATGCGATGATGTCCCCCTTGGAGGGGGAAGGGATGACAGATAGAATTTCAGGACACCATACAAAAATGTTAAGATTATCTGTGGAATGTCTCCTTCAGTTGCTCAGCAGAATCCAAGCACTCAGAAACACACGTTTTCGGAAAAAAAAGATACAAGTCTTTTAGCTCCTGAAGATTATTTAACCCAGAATTAACTAAATACAAGAAATAAAAATTAAATAAAAATAAAATTAAATAAAAAAGCTTATATGTTGCAACTTGATCCCCAGGTTGAGGGAGCCCCTTGTTGGCTTTGTTAACTCAAGTGTAATCCCAGTGAAAGAAGAGAACTGCAGTAAGGACGCGTGAAATGAGAAGTCTTGTTTGTTGTAGAAGTGCCCTCATCTCGCTTTCACACAGGCTCCAGCCTCCTGTCCACGCAAAAGCTGACAAGAGGAACATTTCAAGCACGTAAGCCAGAAGTGTAGGCAGGAATGGGTGATGATTGGGGCACGTCAATAATGTCACACCGCTGGAACGCTGCCCAGTGTGTGGTGAACAGCTGCTCTCCCAGTGACTAATCACACAGGGGCAGGGAGATCATAAAATTCCCCATTTTCAGCCAGAAGGGTACTGCTCCTCCTGATGCCTCCTCTTGTAATGAGTTTCTCCCTGCCCTTCCTGGTCCGTGCTGCAATAGTTCAGCCACAATGTTTACAGCAGCAACATCTCATGCACCTGAGTGTGAACATCAAGCATGCCAGGGCATCGCTTTCAACAAATTGTCTGTCAGCAGTGGCGCACCCCAGATGTGGAAGGATCGGTGAACAGTGAATTGACTTCAGAAAGTTCTGAAAACAAAAGCAATTTACAAGAGAAAAGCATTCTTCCTGCTACTGTTTGGTTACAGACAGAATACAGTGATGTTGTTGAGTTCTAATTAACCCAACTCAAAGTTCAGTGCTTTGTCAAGTGAAACAATCACTTCAGTAAAGGACTCCCAAAAGCCTAGAGCCAGAGGCCCTAAGGTGGTAGAAACCAAGCCACAAGGTACATCAGTTCAGATGTACCTCACCTGTGCAACCACAAACTCTGAGAGGAAATAAAAAGCTAAAAATTTCAGAACAGAATGCAGGAACTTATTTTTATTCTATTTAGAAATCCTGAGTTAGTCCATCTAAATGCAATGCTGTTTCCCAGATGCTTAAAGATAACAGCAGGCAGGATAACATCCATAAAGCAAGGCAGAATACAGCTTTCATCATCTCAAGTGTTTGAAAGCCCAGCCCATGCCAGGACAAAATGGCTGGTGTTTGCCTCTAACCATTCCAGTCATCCTGTTTTTGAGGATCACAGCGATAAACAATTCCCTGAAGTATACTGTAATTCTGCAGCACTGATGAGCCCAATATCAATGCCTGTGTTAAGGGCAAGTTCAAAGACTCTTCAGTGTTTGCTTGATAAGCTTCTCAGAGAGGTCATTAACTAGGACAGTTCGTGTACTGTACTCTTCATGCAAATTTTCTGGGTTTTCTTGTTGTTTTTGGTTTGTTCTTTTTATTTTTTAATATATTTTTCTCATCAAGATCCCATTTTAGGCAACCTTCCCCAGCTGCCTAAGAACATCTAAAGGGAAAGGCCCACATGTAGCTGTAGCTGACACACACATCCTAGAGCCTGTGAGTCTGAAGTGAGACCCAGGAAGGTTTCACCTGGGTGAAGCATAAAGCTCTTACAGGACTGAAGACAAGACAGGAATGGAGTGGAAAACATTTGCAAGGCTTGGGTCCAGTAAGAAAGTTATTACAGGAGATGCTTAGGGTAGCTCCTGGTGATTCTCATCTCCAGTGCTTGAGCATTAGGAGCAAACAAAACCAGCCAGATGAGAACCTTGGTGGTACCTCATCCTCCAGGGCTAATTGCTGCTGCTTAGATCTCTAAAATCACCGATGGTGTGGTGTTGTCGTCCTGGCCCTGCACGTGGCAGGCAGTGGAGGTGAGCAGGCTCAGCCCCAGGGATGCAGTGCTGCACAAAGCATCCATCAGGACAGCTCTGGCTGTCACAGCCAGCTTGGGATAACTGTTCCTCAGCCAGCTCCTTCCAGCAAGGCTTCTACAGAGTCTGAAACAGCTCCAGAGGAGCCCCTTGCTGACACAGGAATGCTCTTCTACCACACCAGCATTTTTCACTTAATGGAGGAGCAAGACACGAGCAATTGCCACTGCCAACTACCAAAAGCTGAACCACTCCCAAAAAGCTCTTCCAGTTAAAAGTTTCAGCTGCATCCATGTGAGATGTCTGCAGGTCAGGCAGCACCAATCCCCCTAGCCCAGAGCAGGACAGGCCTGCTCAATTCCATCACAGCTCCACAGGTCAGAATTCATGGCAGCTTTGCACGGGATCAGCTGCTGTCTGATGCAGGGCCCAGAGGCTCCAGCAAAGATCTTTAGGCAGCTCTAAGACCCAGAAACAACCAGAGTTGCCCGAGGCCATCACAAGCATCAGAGACAGACTATTCATCATGAGAAGTCTCAGGGAGTCCCCGGCAGTCTCTGCAGGGTTGTTGTTGGCTGTTCCCCAGCCCTGTGGAGCAGACAGGAGCACAATCCAGAGGTGCCATGGCTCAGAACCACCAGGAGGAACAGCTACCTGAGCGGGTGCTCTAAGCAGGAAACACAAAAGTTAAAACCCCAAAATTTTTGTGGCCAGTTTTTCACTTTTATAGCAGAAATGAATTCAAGCAGGGGGACAAGTCAGCTGATAAAACCAGTAGGACAGAGTTAAAGAGAGATGAAGAATTGCAGCTGGCAGGCATCTCCCTCCTCCCCAGCAGCACAGGGACAGAGGGGTGGTGGCAGTGGCAGTACCCAGGGTGGCTCTGAAGAGCCCTGTCAGCACCCGTGTCCTGCCACAGAAATTTCAGCTTCAGGAGTCCTGTCAGGACACACACAGAGCTGTGGCCCCAGAGGAAAGACCAAGTATAAATCTCTTTGTTTTTTCTTTTGTTCGTCACCAGCTGCTTTTAGACAGCGCACTCATTCCCCAAGCCTGACTGCTGAGTAACCAGAGAGAGCAAACAGATCAGATCTCACACACTTTTCATCTCAGAAGAGCCCACTTGGGTAATGCCATCAAGGGCCAAGGTTTTGGCATGAAACTTTACCCTCCTAGCACTCATATTTGTAGCTGGGTTGATATGTGGGGGGAAGAAATATACAGATATGTACATATGGGGGATGAAATTTTTTACTGGGAGGGTGGTGAGGCACTGGCACAGGTTGCCCAGAGGAGCTGTGGATGCTCAGTCCTGGAAGTGTTTAAGGCTGGGCTGGAGGGGATCCTGAACGACCTGGTCTCGTGGAAGGTGTCCCTGCCCCAGGACTCTTTAACTTCTGATAAGTATAATCATCTTCTCCATGCGTAGGCTTTTTGTTGTTTTGTTGTTTGCTTTGTTTGCTTGTTTGTTTTTGATTTAAACTGATCTTTGCAGTGCCAACTCCACTTAAAAAAACTTGCACAAGGGTGTAACTGATGGATAAAAAGCTATCTCAAACAACCTACAGCTACTCTGGGCACTCTTTTTAGCATAGGTGGTCATTAAGTACTCTAGAAGTTTAGGTTCTACATAGGTAGTCATTGTCAATATAACAGATAGTGATGTCAGCCTCTCTCATTTATTCAAATATCCCCAGTTCTGTGAGCCCTAGATGTTCCCTTACAGGAAGAGAACTGAAAACAAAGGGGGAAAAGAAAAGAAGGGAAAATCATCCTGAAACACCCATCTCTCTAGACTCCCCAAGAGATGCTCCTCGGAGAGGGGCTGACAAAGCCTGAATGCTGGAAAAGCCAAGCATTTATATGGATGTGTTTATTTACAGTTAGGACTACGGAATATTCTGGGCTGGAAGGGACCCACAAGGACCAACAAGCCAACTCTTAAGTGAATGTTCCACACAGGGATCAAATCCGTGACCTTGGCATTATTAGCACCAGGCTCTGACCAAATGAGCTACAGAACCTTACCAGATGTCAGAAAATACGGCACCAAAGGAACAAGACATCTGCCCAGGAAGGCTGCATTTTGGCCATCCTTGAAGCTGTGGAAAATTTACAAAATGTCAACTGTACATATAGTTTGAGGTTTCAAAATGTAACCCTACATTTCCCATTTCTAGGGCAATACCAACAACAATGAAAGCGTAACAATTTGAAAAAAAAAAATACATAGTCAAAACTGAAACACAGCAAATCAGCTTCCCTGGATTTTACTGGTTTATTTTTTTCCCCCAGCCTTTCAGCTAATGCTATAAAAGAAACATTTTTTGAAATCTCCACAACTCTAACACAATAGGGAAGAAAAAGAGCACAACCAAATCAATCACCCTCCAGCTGATACCACTGCAGAATGAAATCCATTCAGAGATCTCCTGGAAGCAGAACAACACTTCTGAGTTGCAGCAAATCAAATCTGGCGATAAAGGGGCCGCTCTCGCTTCCTCCCTCCGTGACAAACGGAGGCACAGGTTATCTGCTCCAGCATAGTCAGAGCAGCTGGAATTAAGCAAGTCACTTTTTATTATCAGTCCACCTTCCCAAGGAAGACAGTTTATACAGCTGCCTGTACAGGTGCTCCTATCCATTTGTCTATCTTGCAAAATAACTTCCAGTTTTGCAGGGCAATTTCAATGAGGTTTTGACAGAACGGTAGGGGTTATAAAAATACCATGTCTGATCATATTCCGTATGTGTATGGATGGTAGGGCAGAGGAAAGGTAATGTTCCTGATGAGGGAAATTTACTATGTTAATTTATCGGACAGAAGAACATTCACACACTGAGCACAGAGCTATAGGAAATCAGATTTCATAACTTCTACTCATTATGGCACTACTTTTTTCCTGCAGTTGTGAGATACTGAAAGATTACAGAATCTCAGGCAAACAGAAAGATGGATTTTGTAATGTATCAGCACTGACTTTTTTAATACAAAATACCAACTTTGGAACACAAAAGTAACTGGGGTGACACAATAAATTAACAAATCTTCAATGAAAACACATATACCTGATGAAATTAGAGAAGGGTCCAACAACAAAATCTCTACTTCGATTTTATGCCTCCCAGTGACTCTATTTATGCTTTCATTAGGGATTTGGCTTAGAACAATCTTTGCTGTACATATAGGATATCAGGAGGAATGACTGTGGAATATACATCAAAATGATGACAGTAGTCACATCTCTGGCAGGTGTCACTTTTCATTTACCAACATGTTGCCTTAAACCTGTCCAAAATTTTATTCTGAGTGAAGATTTTGAAATGGAAACCATGTCTTTTGTTAGGTCTTTAGCCTCTAAGGTAATACTGTTTTACTGGGTCTCTGGATATATTGTAAGTAGGAAAAAAACAAGCAGAAGTAAATGCATTTTTAGTTTGCATTTCAATAAAAGAATCCCTTTTCTCAACGATATTGTGAATATTGGGCTACAAATTATTACAGAAGGTCAGATTTCTTTTTATTCCCTCTGCAGGTTACTGGGTGAAGAAATGTATTTGATTTTTGTATTCTAACAATAATTGCATTTTGTCTGCTGAAAAAAAAAAAAAAAAAACAAGCTCTTTTAGCTAAAGACGAGGTTATCTAACCATCCTTTATTTGGGGCAATCAGCCATCACAAAACAATTCCTGGGAGTAAACACTGTAGTTAGAGACATGCAAACAAAAACTAGCATTATAAATGATAGCACCACACATGAAAGAGAAAGAAATCAAAGGCATTACTACATGAAGCAAATCTGTATTATGCCTCCCACTGAGTTGTAATATTTTCCCTGTACTCTGCTTTGGGGGGTTGATGTTTGTTTGTATGTTTTTTCCTTGTTTGGGTTTGTTTTTTTCTCTTTAGCAAAACCACATGTACCAACAGGGTAAATAAGGTAAAACCATTTTTTTAATTTTCTGTTTTGGAAATGGCAGAGTTCTGTGTCTACCTCTCTTCCAACATGGCACTGTAATAAGTCTCTCAACACAGAGATCAAGAAGACTTAATAGAATTTAATATTTAAAAAAAAAAAAACCCACACAACAAAAACTAGTCCCGCACGCAGTTTAGGATTTTGTCAAATGGTTTAAATTCTGGAAAACAACCAACCAAACAACCAAACAATGCTAGTATAACTTTCCTATTAACTTGTGACAAGGTTGCCTTTATGCAAACAGTCAATTAAAGCCTTAGGCTCTGGGAATGGGCATTAATCTGCCACAGGCAATGAAACAATGCTGATCTGCACCAGTATTTGATTTGGCCAAATATTTGGAAGAGACAATTAGTACTTCAAAACAAGAGGTCTCTTTGCTGAAAGGAAGGGATCCTGTTGAAAAGTTAGTAGCTGAGCAGCACGTCAATTCTAAGTTTTATGCATGAATCAGCCTCAGGGAAGATTCACAAGTATATCCTTAATTAAATGCTTTTCCATTATTCCACCAGCCTAAAAACATAAAGAGAGGAATTAATTACATAGGGACAGACCTTGAATCTATTAGTTGTTAGGGATGTCCTGTGTATCAAAGATTAGATACAAGACATAAAATAGCATTAATATCATTAATATTTGGAGTAACTTCAGCTACTGGTTAAAGTTAAAAAATAAAAAAAAAATTAAAAAAAAAAAAAAAAGAAGCATATTCCCTGAGAAATGTAAATAGATTTGCTTTCTGAAAGACTGGTGTGAAGCTACATGTAATCAATCAGCTCAGTTGCTACAGCTGCACTGTCAGAAGTGTAAGGGTAGATTTACTGTGGAAAGGTACCGAGAAAAAGCCGCAACAATGACACGAAGACACACCAGAAGCTCTTTTCCCCAAGCATAGTCTCTGTCAATTAAAAACACAATTCCCCAACAACATCAATAACGAAGTAACACTCCTGAAAATTCAGCAGGGAAGTGGGACACGAAGTGGATGCTGTAAAACAGAATCCCTCTGCAGCCAGGCATAGCAGCCCCATAAAAGCTACAGAATACCAGGGACTGCGCTGCTGTAATTCACTTGTCCCTCCCTTTCTCTTTATACTGTCTTTATATATTGGTGTAAGCTATATATCCGTCATAGATGGGAGAAATGTGGGTTTCTGGGCATGGGATAATCTATTTTATTACATGTTCTTATGTTCTCCAGTTTCTTCTTCCCACATCTGTTCTTCTTGGCTCTGTGTGTACAACAGCTGCATATTTGGGGAGACCAATTTCAAACAAAGGAGAGCACTCCTTACTTTTCTCATAAATCACTCTTCAGATGGTATACAACTCCAGAAATTCAGATAATTAGGCCACAATATCAGCTGTTTTTTTCACAACAAAACAAACCAGCATTATTTCCTTAGTGATATCCCCCCTCTACCTAGAAAATCACGTCAATAAGTGCATTAGAAATCCAAGTGTGTATATCTACTTCTGTCCCATGAATTAGTGTCCAGCCCATTTCATGCCCTATCGTTACCCCTTTCTGGACTGGAAAGAACATGAACAAACAATAGGAATTATGGTCTTAAAACAAAAGGAATGGAAATATGTTGTGGTCCACAGAGAGGATGGCAGGATCCACGTTCCTTCCCTGAAGGATAAAGATATTGACCCCAGAGCAATTTCAGCCAGCGTGATGCTGTTGCTTCTCAAAAGGCAATTCTCGAGCACAGAGAGTGAACATGACAGGAGCACGTCACCATCAGCACAGAAGAGCTGACGGAGCATCAGCTCCTCTGAATCCCAAGCCCGTGTATTCCTCGTTTGCTAAACCCTAAAGTCTTTATTCAAGCCACGTTACTGCTCAGCTTAAAAGGAGTTACCATCAAGGAGATACGCAGCAAGGTTTTAATGACAAAGCAGAATACGCAAACACTACATCTGCCACATCATTAATAATTCTGTAATAGAAACGAAATGATATATAGCTCACTTCTCCTTCTGAACCATTTTATATTTATACAACAAAGATACTGTGAAAATGTTACACAAAAAGTTTGTCCTGTTCATTAGATGTACATGAGACAGTTAAGAATGTAGGAAGAACGTGAAATTAAAACTAGTAAACCCTGTGCCAAATGTTATGCATTCCATTAGTTTAACACCTTTTCCAAAATCTTTCATAAAAATCGCAATGCAGCTTCACACCAAATTCATTCATTGCCCCTCATTTGTTAAGCACCAGGCAGCCTGTAGGCCTTTTGTTTGTTTGTTTGTTCTCAATTCAGAGGCTGATGGGGCATCTGAGGTGCTTTAATAACAGCCCTGTGCACAGTCTAATTTTTCCAGCCTACACAGTTTGACTGTTTATGTTTTTGAAGGGATGAATGGTGTCCTTTGAGTTTATATGCAATAAAACATGGCCAGTGCTCATTAGACAAGTACAGCCAAATATTTGGTTTTAAAAGACAGTACTGACCAGGCTATTTTCCACATGAAGTGACTCCTGCACATGGCAGCAGGAGAGCAGCAGTGCATCCATTACAAAGCCATGTACAATGAGCATCAGGTGAAACCTCACAATCTGTCTGAAGAAGAAAAGTTTAGGCAGCCCCATATGTGTGTGCTCAGCCCAGTGCTTTTCTAATCCTGCTAGGAGGTTTAGAAGAGAGGAGGAGGAGGAGATCACACTTTACTACAAAGCTGTGTGAGGCACCTTGGGTGGTCTCTAACTTCCCAAGAAGCTAAAAGCTGCTTGCAAGCTGGCTCCATTCAAACAAACAAACAAACAAACAAACAAAAAACCCCAAACAGTCCATATCTTCTGCTACCATCAAGACAGACCCATAGAAGGTCTTAGCTAATGCCAAATTCCAATGGCCTTTGCACTGAACAAATCCCCAAAGGTAAACACAAAAACAACCCAATCACATTAAAACTAAAAAAACTTAAAAAAAAAAAAAAACTTTCTTGGCAATGGCACTGCAGATGGGCTGGAAAGGAGAAAAGGAGAGAGGTTTCTGCTCTGCCATTTGCAGAGCAATCCTCACTCCCTCTTGCCAGCCGATGGCTTTGCCTTTAGCACGCACAGTACAACATTTTGCAGCTGCTCAGGGAGAAACTTCCCTCCTCAAACAGTGCACACCCACAGTAGCTGGGAAGCTCTGGGAAGCTCTGGGAAGCAGCAGCAGCTGGGGGGATCAGCGCTGGCGGGCTGGGCTGCACTGCTGAGGCATCTCTCATCACAACCGCACAGAGCCAGATCCCAGCACTTTTAATCACGCACAAGTCAACGGGAGCTTTGCCCAATTAAGTAACAGAGTTTGGCTCATTCCAGCAAAGGATTACACCACAACAGCAGAAGCCCTGCAGTACCTAGCACTGAGGTCAACACCCTCCTTTCCTCTACTGGTTAACTCCCTCCCTTTATCTTCTTCTCTACTAGTCCTGGGTAAGAGGATTTAAAGACAAACTGTGAGGTGATGCTGAGAAAAGCAGGGATGCAGTCCAAAGGAGCATGGGGCATTTGGTTTCTAGTTGTCTTTATCTCAGTTTTACTACCCACCTCACTTGCCCTATGAAAATCCCTCTTCTCCTCCTCTCCCCAAATAATTAGAAAACAACAGCATTTATGTCCACACTGAAGCATCACCCCAGAGCCCTCAGGTATACTCCAAACCCCTGTGCAGCCTCTCAGTCACATGTAGCTTGGATCAGTTTGTGTTTCCCCTCCTGAGGCCTTTCTCTTTTCCTCCAAGGAGGCTCTCACTAAGGCTGGCTGACCTGCTGAAGCCTGATGTGCCTGCTCTTGCTAAAATCCAGTCTCTGGCTCTTTCCAGGATACAGAACCTTAGGTAAGGGAGAGAAAAATTTACTTATCCAAGAAATGAAAATACTAATACATTAAAAAAAAAATAATATATCCAATTGAGTGGCTGAAGTGTTCAGACAGCATCCCAAGCTACAGAGAACATCATGAGAAAGTATCTTAGTCAGGAAAACACATACTGTAGAAAGAAGTGCCATGCCATATTTGTTCTAATCCCACATTATCCTCTTGGATCTTTGATTATTGGAAATATTACCTTCTCTCAGGAACCTGAAGATCTGTTCTTGCATGACAAGATACAAGGGCACAGTAAAATTAGAAGATGTTCAGTGAGAAAGCCAGTAGTTCTCACCAAAATAATTTGTTTGTTGAGTGTCTACCACTAGTCACTGAGAAGCTAACCTACAAACCTTTATGATCAACTTTAATTTGCAGCAAAATTTGTTTAAAACCAGTTTCCGATACCACTTTTGCAATTATGTCTGACTTCAGGATTTTCAAGCTCTGTTACCAAGAGAAAATGTTTCTTGTCCCTTCTCCCCTTAAATAAGAAGGCTGAATAACCAGATACACATTTAAATCTATTTCCTATTTACACTGATTTTCAGAAATGAGGGGCACGATGATTTACGTGCACACATTGCCTGTGGTCCCGCTGAAACCAATTCTCAGGGTAGAGAATTAAGCACATGCATAAATCTTGGCGGGATCTCGGCCAAAGAGGCTGTTTTATTGGGAAACAATAAAGGGACGCAGGCTTGTGGTAACTCCGTGAGCCAAACCCCGTCCTCAGAAACACGTTAATTTCTCTTTGGGGGCGCGGAGTTCAAGCACCCAGCCACGGGAAGTGAGGCAGAGGCAGGCAAGAGCCCCGTGCCCCTCCACCTGCAGAGAGGAGAGCTATGGTTCGTGAGGAAGGCGCTCGCCGGGAGGACACAGAGGCACCTCGGTGTGATTTCGGTGCAGGTTTGTCTCAACACTCCAGGAAAACGTAACCCTCTGTGGTCTCCTCAGTGTTCTGTGGCTCTCATCGCTATGGGGGTCACATCACAGGAGCGTATCTAGGTAGGTTTGAGAGGCACGTGCAACTTTTTACAAAGGATAATGGATACCCTACATTATTCATAACGTAACTGATTCCAATTGCATTATGCTTTACTTTCCACATTTTCAAACAAGGACATCCTAATAGGACTGTGCAGGTGTATTTCTTCTGCAATTCATGCTCTATGCTGGAATTAGATGTCTCCCACCAAAATTGTTATTAAAATTAGCACTACACATCCTTAGATTGCGGCCTAAAATGTCATGGTTAAAATATTGTCTACAACACTTACATCTTCCATTTCTCTAACAGAAATACAGAGAATAATATAAAATTTTTAATTAATGACAAGGACAAAAAATATTTCTCAGAAAAACAAGACAAAAATCAGATCGAAAAGCTCTTGTAATGTTTGATGGTTGCTAAATGAAATAAAATAAATAAAACAAAAATATGCTTCTGAATTACCCCAAACCATCTGTGAAACAGCAAAATGGAAGGGAAAAAAGCCTGAAACAAACCCAACAACAAAATTGCCAGGACAATGGAGAATGGCTGGGAGATGATAAGAATTTATTCTGTCCCTTCAAATTCAAAACCATGTTTTTCTTCCCCAGAGATATTCTTCAGGTGCAGTGCCTTCACAACATTTCATTTAGGAAAAGAAAACCTTGCATGTAAACAAACTTACATTTGTCACTGTCTACACTGGGACACAGCTAATTCAGTAAATCTGTTCCAGAGACCATCGTTGATAGTCCCCAGAGAAGAAAAACACTGATTTTCATCTTGAACCAAAACCTTTTGCCCCTTCTATTGGGAAAAAACCCACCACAACCCCCCTCTCCCCCCCAACACAAATCAAACAGCCACCATTGTAACTGGAGACCCCCACATAAAGAGAAAGCAGAACTGAATCAGAGTCTTCATTCTGGACACCTGAAAATCTGTTCTCTTCCCAATATTAAGGAAGAATTTTTCTTGAAAAACAAAGCAGAACAGAGTATACTTATTAAGTATTCTCACTCGCTCCTGTTGACTTTCAAGAACTGCTGTTTTAAGACTACCGACTTGGGTTTTTTTCTTTCCTTACATTCACAAGACAATATTAGATGTTGATTAAAACCAGTTCAGTCAAGTGGAAAGGGTTCATCAATGTCAGCATCACAGAAACAGGCCCTGAGACCCCTGTTCTGCAGTGCTGGAGAAGAAAAAGAGACTCCTTTAAAATCATCCAAGCAAAAGAAAAGAAAAAAAAAAAGGTAAAAACAGGCATTCATGAAATGTTATTGTCCAAGATAGAATAGTAGAGGCTGAGGAGAACAAACAATATAAACAGAGAACACATTTTTCCTTGCCTGCTTCACAATAGCTAAGATTCTTTAAAAAAAGAATAGGTAGAAAGATAAGACATGCATGCCTGATACTGAAGAAAAGACTGTTTGTACCCAGCACACTGGATAAATTGTTCTAGAACAGTTCAGCCATGTCAAGAAATGACCCTTTCATGCTGCCAAGGTCAGTCAGACCCACAGCCAGTGTTAGTCAAAAAGGTCATCGCCACTCATATATTTAAAATACATTCACCTGTTTTCTCCTAGAGCTTCACAAACTTAGTACAGCCCAGTCAGGCAGGGGATTTTAGGTGTGGTGTGGTACAACTGGCACGTGTTTTACTGATGGATCAAGAGCTGCAGGCAATACTTGGCCCGCTGCTAAGACTGTCACAAAGCCTCTATGCTGCTGCTGCAGCCCCCAGTTACAGGCAGGAGCAGGAGGGGGACAGATACACCAATAAAAGCAGAGGCCTGACCCCTAAATTCCTAATTCTTGGTTAAAATTTCACTTCACTCCTGGTGTTTGAGACAACCAACCCGATCTCTGGAAGACCCCCCTAAAGTATAACAGAGCAAGGAAAAAATCACATAAGCCTATTCTCATGGAAATTCATTACACAGGTGCATCCTGAGAAGTAGTTTACTCGAACAGGAAAAACAACAACAATGCATTAAGATGTAAATTAAATGCATGATTGCAGTTAGTCTTCCACTCAAGCAACTCCCATTGTTAATTTGGCTTACTGATCATCAGAGGAAAGCTGGAAAGCAGCAGCTTTTAAACATCTGCTAATAAATTATTTTATTTCTCTAATTCCATAGTTTCGTTTATAAAAATCAGGGGAAATTTATAGCTAAAATTATCTGATCCTTGCAGTGAAGTTGGGATGGAGCTTGTCATGGCAAAAATTAGATAAATAGTTTTGTGGTCCTCACCTGTGTGCATAAAGAGTTAATAAATAAACAAATAAATAGGAACAGTTGAAGCATCCAGTGGGAGTTACTTCACATATTCGCCTTCTTTCCAGATTTATAAGCTGCTCTTTTGAGACAGTTGCTTTGCAGAGTATACAGGGGAGAGAAGGCTCAGCTGGAATGCCTCTCACACAACGTAAAAGAAATAACATTCAGCTACATCATCATCCCCAACACTATTTCACAACAACTCTGGCAAAATTCTTACAGAATTGCTGCCTGCAGACAGTAAGGTTTCTCTTCCTGAGGTTGTCTTGTTTTTCTTAAAGGACATGTACATGTAATTATGCCCACAGTCCCACTGCATGCACTAACGAGGCAGGATCCCTATCCAGAGCAGAGGAAAACCCAGGGCAGGCAGTGGAATTATACCACTCTGAACAAGCGGCAGCTTTGTCCCATGATGTCTGGTCAACAGATATGCATCATTGCTAATTGGCTGTCCAGTCTCATCTGTCCACAGCTGAAAGATAAAAGTGTAAAACAAACTCCTCTAGATTTTAAGGCCAGAAGAGACTAAAGTTCAATTCATTTTCATGTGGGTTTTTTCCAGTGTTTTCAAAACCAGAATACTGAGCAGATTTCTCCAGAACCCTTTTAAGAAACTTCCTATAGAAGCTTCCCCCTGCAATGAACTCATTGAAACCCTACACACTTTAAAAAAAAAAAAAAAATAGTATATATATATATATATACACACACACACACACACACATATATATATATATCTAAAGCACCCTGGAAATCACAGATCTCTTTTGTGCTCCACAGTTTGCCAGCAGTTAATGACATTACAGTGGCTTAGGTGACAGGGTAACAGCATATCCAGTACTCAATAGAGAAACAAAGGGAAAGGAGAGGGAGGGAAAAGAGCCTTTTCCTCAGTGAACAAAAACGATGACAGAAATAAAAGTGAAACTAAATCAAAATGTGCTGGGAACCTGTAATATTTGCAAAAATGGCAGAACCCGAGTAGTCTTGCACTGAAGCCAGGCGTTCTGACTTTCCAGATTTCCTATTAACTGCACCTGCCAATGATTACTCATTGAGAAAATTTTGTATTCACACTGGAACTAAAGTGGTTGTACTGTGCACTCACTGTCCTGCCTCGAGAGTGATCTGGGAGAGCTCAAGGCTTGAACAAGCAGTGCTGAGACTCGCTCTGCCTCTCCCAGACACAGGTGGAAGCACCTTCGTGTGCTGCTGGAGCGTGAGGACTCAGAGGGTGCTGAATGCACCGCACTCGTGCTCCTCTGCTGCAGGCACACGGCTCCTGTTTATCTGAACAATGACTTCTGGCTTCCAGCTGGAGAGCCAGCCCAGGCCACTTTCTGCTCCAGAGCCAGGACAGCCAGTTCTGGGCACTGCAGGAGCCAGCACAGGTGGTGGCCCATTCCAGAGGTCCTCTCAGTGCTTCCCTTCCCACCTCCTCTCCTCCCAGCATCCATGGGAGCTGTGGGCGACCCTCACTGAACACACAAAAAGGCAGGAAAAGCAAAAGAGGTCTCTTTTGGCTGCTGAATATCTAGAGGAACTGAGAGGAGGCTGAGTGGCACAGCCTGGGGGAGGATCCAATGTCCAGCTGCTTGTACGGACAGGGCAGTGGTGGAGGAGATGGAGCCATAGTCCAGGATGAGACACTACGGCTGAAAGCTGAAACAAGACAGCCAGGCTGGATAGAAAGAGCAAATTTTGCCCATGAGGGCAGGCAGGCAGTGGAAGAAATCATCCAGACAGGCTGTGAAGGCTCTGTTGCTGTAGGCTTTCAAGAGCTGCCTGGACAAAGGCTTGAGCAACACGATCTTGTCTCACAGGTGACCCTACTTTGAGCTGCAGCTTGGATGACAGACCTCTTGACATCCATTCCAACCTAAATTCCTGCATGGCCCTTTTGAAAGAAGTGAGTAAATTCGAGAATTTGGTTTACATGAAGACCGTCCTTCCCTCTGGTGCATCAGAGATGTGATTTCAGGTCAAAGCTGATATTTTCCTCTTCAAAATACTCCCACTCCTGCGTGCTTTGTAAAGGTAAAGGCTTGGGTGTCCCAGTGCCTTGTGTGGGAGCAGATGAGGAGCTTTCAGAAGACCAGGTCATGCCATTTTGAAACATACAATTGCACAAACGCACAGTGACCTTGCTGCAGCTCAATGCAAGATCTTCTTGGCATTGCCAGGCAGTGATACCATTTTTTGCTGACAAAACAGAACCTAGACCTGTTACAGGCCTTGGAGGCTTCATTGTTTAAGGGCAAGATTCTCAGCAAACACCTTGTAACACAATAAAAATGCGTTCTTAAGGCACCTCTGAAATACAGAATTTAAAAATGGCCTTCACGTGAAAAGTACTCGCAGATGCCTACACACTATTTCAATTAAAATATAAACAGACATAAAACTATTTAAGCAGAAAATACAGTGTATTTTTGAACAGCTCATAATTTAAGATCAAAAAACCAAGAGTGACTGTAGGGCCCACAGCCTGTCTCTGGTTTGAATTCAGGACACTGTCAACAAAGTTGGTTGTCTCAATTCAGCAAATCTCATGTCTCACCTACCTTATGGATCCCACCATTGCACTCCATCTCTTTGCCATGATTCTCCACAGAGTCATAGGATGGTTTTGGTTGGAAGGGAATCTTGAAGATCACCTAGTTCCAGCCCCTCTGCTGTGAGCAGGAATGCCTTCAAATAGACCAGGTTGCTCAGAAAAGCCCAGAAACCAAAAAGCCAGAGGCTCTAAAAGGCAAAGTGGCTTCAGTGTCACATCAAGACTGAAACAAAACCAAAACACTGTCAAGGGAGAATTGAATTAGTTTTCTGTCTGCTTCATTTATTTGGTGGGTGAACACATGCTCCTGAGATGGACTCAGAACACAAACACGTTTTTCAGTAAACCTCAAAGTAAGTGAAGGGGCTTTCCACAATTCAGGCCAGAAAACCGTAATGTTTTGTATATAAGTCTTTGAAACATCTCTTTAGAAACAGCCTTCTTTTAAAGCCCCAGATCAATGTCATTAGAGGACAATAACAACTATTACCATTTGTGACTCTTCATTTTTACATATATTTTGTATCCTTGAGTACTATGTGCAGTTTTGGTCACCGCAATATATAGAAGAAGACATTAAGCATCAGAGAGTGTCCAAAGGAGGGTCATGAGGATGATGAAGAGCCTTGAGGGGAAGCCGTGTGAGGAGTGGCTGAGGGCACTTGGTCTGCTCAGCCTGGAGGAGACGGAGGGGACACCTCACAGCAGTCTTCAGCAAGAGGGGAAGTGGAGGGGCAGGCACTGATTTCTTCTCTCGGTGACCAATGGCAGGAGGGAATGGCCTGAAGCTGTGCCAGGTTTATTTTGGCTATCAGAAAAGGTTCTTCACCCAGAGGGTGGCTGGGCACTGCACAGGCTCACAGGGCAGTAGTCACAGCACCAAGGCTGACAGAGCTCAAAAAGCTTTTGGACAATGCTCTCAGCACATGGTGGGACTTTTGGGGATGGTCCTGTGCAGGGCCCAGAGCTGGACTCGGTGATGCTGATGGGTCCCTTCCAACTCAGCCTGTTCTGTGATTCCATGAAGAGAGGCACAACCATGTAACAGAGTTAGGTATAACACAAAAGGGAGCCTTATACCTTTGAGGCTGAGAAAATTACCCTTCATTATGCTAAGTAATGCCTTATATCAGCATGTAAATAACTTTTCTTTGTAAGCAATCACCAAAGCATTCTCAACAGAAAATTAATATATCTGATTTGTTTATGTATTCACCTAATTTAGGGTAGAAAGGTTTTTAAACTGAAACTAGATATGAAAGCTTGTCACCAAAATTTTTCTGAGCTGCATGTTCAGATCCACATTTATTTATACTTAGACACACACACAATTACATGTTCTGTCTGTGATAGGCTGGATCAGATAAGATGTCAAATATACAGTCCTGTGCTGTATGTTGCAAGAGATTTCACTCATCTTCCTATTTCTGACAGCCATAGTTTTGGTGGGAAATTAAAAGTTAATTTTGCTTTTTTTTGTCCTTTTGTCTTTTTCCTTATCAGCAGTGCCTCCAAGGCATGCCAAAGTATTCTGAAAGTGACCTTCATTTTACTCATATCATCCTGACACAAGTGATTTAGCCTCCATACTTATGGAGTAAACATAAGAAACACCCACTGACTGACAAATATTTCATCAGAATTCAGCCACACATTTGTTCCTGGGCACGGAGGGGAGGGTGTGTTAGATGATGACCTCATTTAGGAAGGCATCATCTTTTAAGTTCACCACCAGGATAAGGACACTACCATTGCCTTTTGCACTCTCAATCTCTATCTTCTTGCCTTCCTTTGAGGGTTGCTGTATTTTGTGGCCCATTCCACATGCAGCTGCCACGCACTGACGTTGCTGGGATTTCCAAGATGGGCTTTGAACCAAACCTGACTGGGACAAGGATTTTCCCATTTCTCAAAACTACTCCCTTGAGTAGTTTCAACTACTCTTGAGCAAGCAGGCAAGCAAATTTTGAATGCTTAAACAGATAGAAGCTAGACAAATAATCTAGGGAAGAGCACAGCTGTGCATCCAGCTCTGCTGGGGCTTGTATTTTCTGGGAGAGTAGTGGCACCACTGCTCACAATGGCCAAAAACTCTGGGCCATTAAATTCAGTGAGGGAATCTCACAGCTACTCTCCCATAGAAGTCCTCTCCTGGACTGCAGCCTGGAGGGCAGTTGAAACAGCTTTCAATATATTAATTACTTGTGAGGTAGCGGTGGTAGCTTAATAGATACAGTACAAATGTGAAAAGCAACAGAGGTGAAAAAAAATTGACGGAGATAAGTGCTTTAGTCATTGGCTGCGGGAAAAAAAAATCTTAATAAAAGGAAACAAAAATCTGGCATGTAGCAATAAACTGAGTCAAACAGGCTCTTGAAGACGTAGGACAACTTCTTCTGAAAGAATTTAATACTTGAAGCATCAGACAATATATTCTGGGTTTTACAAAACAAAAGTCACAGGATTATTAAGAAAGGTGATTTCAGCAGTACCATATCACACAGACCTGGGCAAAAAAACCATGTGAAAAACTGAAAGACTGTTGTGGCAAACACAGTAAAGGCCATGAGGTTACAGATGCAGAAAGAAGAACACATGCACTGGAGATGCTTTATGACTGTTTTTAGTATAGTACAGAAGAAATAGAGTGTATATAAAAAATAATGAAAAAAACACCTCAGAGACACCACATTCAAGAGAAGCTAAAGACAGCACTGAAACAGCAACCAAATGAAAACTCAGCTTTGACTGCAGACGACACCCCCACAAACAATTTGTCTCTTTAAGGTGAGTACACACACACACCCCCACACTCCTGGGCAGAAAGCTGCTGCAGCACTCATCTGCATGACACCAAAATTACTGGATTTTGGAAAGAACTTCACCTTGCCCATTCCCCTGTGGGCATGATTGGTGATTTAGTGCGCTGCTCACAGCTGGCCGTGATGCTGTGCCACATCTCCAAGCATTGCCTCCTCTGCTGACTGCACAGCAGACAAGAACTAACCCAGCTGGAAGTGCCTGTTCCCTCCTGGCTTAGCAAGAGTGCCCCAGATGAATCCCTGGACATGGAGTCAAGGCAAGGAGCTTACAGAATTGACCCTCTGCTTGTCTAAGTCTGTCTCCTTTTGGCTAAGAGGATCTCCCATCATCGCTGGAAGCTTTGATAGAGGGTGCAGAGCTCACGTCTCTTTCATAAACACCTCGAAATGTAGCACCTTTCTGTCACATACAATGGAAAAGAAATATCACACAGGTTCACGTGAACCTCTCTTTCTGACTCACACTTACCCACCGGCAGGCCTGTGCATGCTGTTGTGGATCTTGACAAGCTATTCTCATTTTCATGTCAGATCTATGTTTTGACTCAACACCAGCAGAAAAATAGGTCACAGAAAAATGACCTGGATACTCAACCACTTAAAGGAGATTTCTCACTGAATTTTAGGGGAGGAAAAAAATTAGGCACTGGCCATTTGAAATAAAATAAAAATTAAATAAACCTTCCAAACAGCAGGAGCTGTCGGTGGCCCATTACAAGAAAATTGATACAGGAATCAATTGGACTTACACTTAGTTTGGCACACTTTGAATGAAGATCTACCATACAAGGCAGAACTTTTCATTACAAAATGCAATGACAGTTTAATCATTCAACAATATTTACATGTGGGTTTTTTTCCCTTATTATCAAGGAGAAAAGACCACCTTGTGAAAAACATGTTTTGAAGAGGTTATACCTACCAGAGCCGTCTCATCCAGTAAGGTCAGAACAGAATTCAAGACCTGGCCACACAGTTAGGAGCATGAGTCAACTTCATGAACTTAAATGAGATTGCACAACAGCTTAAAGTATTTGAAGGACCTGAGGCTAAATCAGCTGATCCCTAGAAAACCTGAACTCTTTAGTTGCAAAGCCTCTTGTTACTATTTTGACATCAATATTTAGAAAGAAAGAAAAAGTCCTAGCAACAAAGCCAGCAGGTATGTAGATGCCACGTCAGAGAGCATAAGCATACACTTCAATCCTGCTGCAAGGACCAGCATATCAGAAAGGAAGGAAGACTTCAGCCTATGCAAGGGATTTCCCAGGTCAGGATGCAGAGTGTGCACACACAAAGAGCCACTTCATGTTTCAGTCCACAGCTGCTCTGGAACACCGCTGTCCTTTTGTGTGCAGTCCCCAGCAACACAGACTGGGCTCCTGCAGTAACAGGACCTGTCAGGAGAAGGAATCAAGCTGGAGTTTGGGGATTGTTTGTTTGTTTTCAAAACTCAAACGCAGTCTTGGCTTTGTGTACTTGAACCAGGATCCAATTTCTATTAATCCAGTTAGGGATCAAAACCAGAGCGTGTAACTAATCTGTGTAATTTAACTTGTAGCTTTAGATTTTAATATTATATTCCTCCAACAAATACTTGTTTGCAGAAATTGTTTAGCAAATCCTACTATGTAGCACATAAATCAAACTGAAGTGGGAGCAAAACTAATGAAGGACTAATAGCCAACAAATTAGTCACTGAGCTCTATCCAATGCCTTCTCTCCAACACAACAAAGTACAACATATGAATAATGGAACTTCTTTCTGCTCCCCTTGGTTTGTCTTCTTTTACAGGAGAGGTTTGGTTGGTACATCATCATCTCACTAGTTAAAACATCTTCAATTGCATTATATGTACACTTTATGCATACACATCTGTAAAACAGAAGCACATTCAAACACACACTTTGTATTTTCACCTCCATTTTGAAGACATCGTCTACAAATTCTTACTTTGTAAGCACTTGGAATTTCTGAATGGTTTCTTCTTCTTTCTCTGACACCTGTCACATTCCTGAAGGGTTTATGCTATGAAAAGGGCCAATACAACTGCAAAAGCTATAATTTCAAATATTTTGACATGTATATAGCACTCAAATCCACCTTAATTGGATCCGAAAAAATCATATCAACTCCCTTAGGAATTACTTTTAAAAAATTAGATTTATATGTGAAAGAGCAGAATAAATTATATTTAAGAGCTCATCTAATATATTAAAAAAATAATAGCTAACTTTATTGAAAAATCATATTTACAGCTCATGTAATAGATTAAAAATTGCAACCATCCTTATTAATGCTTTTAGTCCTCCTACCCAGCTGCACACACTGGTTTCCTTCTGCATATGAGCAGGGAATGAGCCCTTTTGCTTGACCCCAGCAAGGGGAGGCATGTTGTGAGGGATGATTCTGTGGACCACCCCAGCCCTGCAGACGCAAGAGTTGAGTCTCAGGCTCCAATTCCAAGATTTATTCTTCCAGTCCTTGCTCTCATTTAATTTTCTCTTCACAGACCCGTTCTGCACCCCATGGATTGTCTCACAAAAGGGCACAAGCTTTAGCAGCAGCTTTCAGGTGCAAGCGCTCTGTCATTACATGACCTGCAGGAGCACAGGGAGCAGCCTTCCCTGGCCTCTTGGAGAGGGACGTGTCTGTCCCACAGTCTGGCACACATTTCATACGTGAGGAGGGTTTCAGAAACTCGTGGGGCGAGCTCAGAAAAATGAGCTGGGTGGCTGTGCCCATCTCAGCTCCACATCCATGAACGCTGCCGGCACTTAACACCACCTCTGCTCTGAAGGGACACAGAGACACCAACAGTGGCACTTTCCTGCTGAGCTGAATCCTTGTGCCAGTTTTGCAGAAGGCTGCCTGGAACTGGGCTGGGGAGGTGAACCCCTCAGCTTCATGCTGCTGTTCAGATTCCTGACCAGAATCCAGGATGCTGTTCCTCACCTCCAGCCCTCCCAGGAAAGGCTCTCGCCCACTTGCAGGCACAGTGGTGTTTGCCACACTGGCAAGAGCCTCCAGTGGCACTTTCCACACCCATAAGCACACACTGGAGAGCACTGAGCCAGAGGACTGTCCCCATGCTCAGCCTCAGTGAAAGCCCTGCTGGTTTGTCTATTTATGGCATGTCCAAGTCACCCATCACCATGGCAGCTAAGCACAGAGGGGAAAACGCTGCAGACTGGAGCAGATCAGACAGCAGCACTTGTAAGACATAACCACAAGACTGTATGTCACATCCTCCCCTGGCTGCTGCCATGACCCATTTATGATTTCTACCTGAAAGCCGTACACTATGGAAAAGTTTTATTAATATGCCCAAACTGCGCACTTCAAAAGTCTTACACTAGCGATGCAGGAAGCCAGAACATAAAAGCAGACCAGAAAAAGACAAAACAATATTCAAACTAAATCAGAAAACAAATCTCATTGAAATTAACATTGTAAAATACACTGCAGTGAGCCAAGCTAAGAGGAATGCATTCGGCTCACACAGTGCCTCAAGCAACTTCAAAGAGGAAAAAAATAACACATTTAAAGTGTATACAGAAGCTGCTCAGGTTTGTCATCAGCACAGAAGACTGAAGAGTGAGAATTTGGTCCAAAATCAAAACCACAGGTCAGAAGGCAGGTGCTCTCATGGCGGAGAGAAATACCCTGAGAGTTTTCAGCCTCCCTCCAGCTTATCGACTTAGGTTACACTTCTTCCTCCTTTTATATGCATCGACATTCCATCAGCAGAAAGTTAAACATGTTGCTAATATTTTCTTTGGCCATTTTCAACAGGGAACACATGATTTGACATCCAGACACTGCTGAAATACAGAAATGTACTGACCCATTTCTGAAAGAATTAGCACCTGTGTCCAAAGAGGGAAGCACCACCACTTGTGAACAAACACATCAGAAATGCCTTCTCTGAAAATGAACCAAGTCTAAAATCATAATGAGGCTTTCCTTTTTTTGGTGGGACTGACCATTTCCCCATGCAGCAGATAAAGACACTGATCTCTGTTGATCACAAATTCCTATAAAATTTGAGGAGGACACTGAATGTGAAACCTGAGGTGCCAAAGGTGGCTCCTACAGCCTGTGACACTCAGTTCCCTCAGCAGATCCATCGGACTGGCACTCCCTGCCCCACGCAGCTACAGGTCTGCGGACACAAAGAGAAGATCTCCTAACCCCAATCAACCCCTCTTTCTGCCTCCCTTACTAGGAAAAGGGATTAACTGGTGGGATAATCAGACATTGTTTACTCTCCTGAAGCCCATGCAGAAAAAGATTAAGGCCAACCCCCCATGGCAGGGGGGTTATAACTAGATGAACTTCAAGGTCCCATTCTACGATTCGGCGAAGGCTTTAGTAAGTGGGAACCTAAAGTTAGTAAGCCCATATTGAAGCACTTTAATGTCCTGATTTTTTTTCCTCTTTTTAAACCACTGACCTCCCCATAGCTCTGTGAATGGATATCCTCTGATAATCCAACCTGTATATATCTTGAGCCAAGATTAGAAGTGTTATTTGAGTAAGAAAATTGTCCTAAAGAAAAATTAAAAGTTTGGGAAAGGGTTAAGAATAGACAATAGCACTCCTATAATACCAAGTGAGTCAAAACTCCAAGCCAAGCAAAAGAGCAAGGAGAAGGAACAGTGAAATATTAAATGCAGTTGCTTCTTCTATTTGCAGATTAATAATTCAAGACCTATATTTATTTATTCATACTAATTGACCGATGAAGTTATGCTGTGGAATAGCTGAAGAGAAACTAATTGCTGTCTCATTTTATTTTAATAGTATATTAAAACACAGGCTAGACTGGAGACCTCTTCTCGACTTGTGCTGATGTTATCTGCCTTGAGACACTGGCAACTCTCCAGGGACTTGCCTACACTGATATTTAGGGCTAACCTTAGGAGTCAGATTAGGTGATTGTGCCTTTGGCTATAATGGACCACAAATGTGAAGCTCATTTCTTTTTGAGATCAATCTTTCCTCCTTTCCATTTCTCTTCTTCCCCACTTAAGTTGTGTTATCATTTGTTCAGCCTGTGCAAAGGGCCCTCAAAGTAGATGCAAATGAATTTTGCAAAACCCACACAGGACCCCTTAATACCACTGGAGTAATTGGGGCTTAAATGCAGTGAGTCCTGCAGCACACTAAATGCAGGCATTCTCAAACATTTCCACAGTCTCATAACTAACACTCCCACAAGAAAAATGAGACAAAAAATGTGCAATTCCCGTTCTGCCATAGAGTGCTCTGTCAGTTCCTGATCCTTCAGCATCTTCCCCATGCAATTTCCATGCTCCCCTAGTAGCTATACTGATGGCACCCTCTTTGGTGTGGAGAGGCCTTTTTCCTCTCCCTCTCTCTGGGACCCCCAGCACACCCCTCCCATCTCCCACCCCAGCCCAATTCCTGCAGGTTCCCAGCCTCCTTCATTGGCAAGAAGGCTGCTACCACGGCTAAGGGTGGAGACCTCATGCAAGCCCCACCAAAACCCTGACAGTGTTCCACCATCACCTCACAGACATTTGTAGCTGCACTGTTATGGGTACCCCATGCAAAAAAAAAACCAACAAAAAAACCCTTGCAGAACAGCACCCACAGGGCACACGGGGGGACAGGAAAGTCCCCCTGCATTCAGAGCTCAGCATTCAGGGCATATTCACCCACAGAGCTGAACAACAAACCACTGAACTGCAGCCCTGGCAATTTACATACCCTTTGCATAGATACAAATAAGCTCAGAAGGTGAAAGGCAAGAGAGGAGCAGGTCCTTTGAGTGCAGATCCTTTCATCTTGGAGTTTGCTAAGGACAGATGTAGAGGCAGCTCACGATCCGAGTTGTGCACATTCCTCCCTTGAAGCTCTACCCCTCTCCCAGCCCAAACTTTGCCATTTAGCACTCTCATTACCTTGTAAGGTCTGCTCCTCCCTTCAGCATTTCGTCCCTCTGCAGAGCAGCAAGCCGTTTCCCTCCCTTCCCAGGAATCTTAATTAACACACTTTTTTCCCTGTGTGTTTGTTTCCCCCCCACACTCCCTCAGACACACCAATAGCTTCACTTAGGTTTGTTTCAATGCTTTCAAAGTTATCTTTAATTGCATGTTTGTTTTGCACAGGTCACAAGCTGACCTTCACACAAAACACAGTGTGCATCAGAATTTGAGGGCTTGTTTTGTCTGCACAGGGTAACATGCAGAGCTACACCTGTCCTGCTAATTTGGACAGACACAGCACTTGGCTCTTTTAAATCATGTTGATTCCATGCTTACAATAATTTAGCAACAGCTTCCATTCCTCTATACATAGCCACATGATGCCAAATCTTCCTATCATCTTTCCAGACCTTCACTGTCTGGCCCAAAAAGGCTTCCCTGATTCTTCATCATCATTTGATTTCCTTCTAGCTGATTCACATAAATTCAAAGCATCACCCCATTAGGACAGCACCTAACAATTTAAAGATGTAGGAACTTCTTCCTCTTTGAGGTCCAGAAGGGACCTGAGGGAGGATGGATGGATGGATGGATGGATGGATGGATGGATGGATGGATGGATGGATGGATGGATGGATGGATGGATGGATGGGTGGGTGGGTGGGTGGATGGACACAGATTAAGCATGTTCCATGACTCTAAATTTGAGCTTGCCAGCTCGGCAAGCAGGCAGAACAAGTGCAGGACGGCTTGTACAGTCATATAAACTTGCTTTCACACATATCTTATCACCCTTTTGTTTTTACACGTCTTGTTGCTTTTCTCCTTTGACCTCTGGGAGCCTTAGCAACGCTCTGACGGGAGCAGAGAATTGCCACCTCTGCCTCTGGAGCCCTGTGTTCTCTCCTTTCTCATACCAGCAATGGAGGGAAGAATCTAGAAATTCATCCAGGAGGCAAATAAACAACCTAAAATCCCTCCAGCCTGCAACTTCTGCTCAAAACCTTAGCAACAGCTCTCCCCCAGAACACAAAATGTGTGGGGCTGGGGAGCAGCTCTGTGCCCTGCCCTGGATTGTGCCCAGCTGACAAATGAGACCTTGACTCCCAAGCCCCTGTCAAATCAGCCAACAAAAGCAAGTTATTAGGGGTATATTTGCTCACAGAAAGCAGATTACAAATTACCCACATGCAGCACTTGGAAACAAGATTATTTGTGACATAACAGATTGTCACCATTGTAATCCAGAGCCTGTAAACACTTGTTAGCTGTCCACAGGCAAATGCAAATCTGTGCCAGTGTAGCTGTTTTTAGGTAGAGGTGATCTCGAAATACCAGATGCTAACATCTGAACCCTTTTCTGTGCCACTAATACTGTTCCCTGAATGCTTTCCCTGCTGACCTTAACCTAAATGTTGCCTGCACCTTCAATGGCCCTAGGACTGCATCTCTGGGGAATTCTTTTATAAACCAAAATTAGGCAGTATAATAGTAAGTGGAATTTTAGAGGGGAAAAATTATTTCTAAAATCATTTTAAGTAGGAGGCTTGATTAACCTGTCCTTAGCACCAAGAACCTGTTGACTATATTTTTAAATGATTTTAAAAAAATTATTAAAGTCAGAAATCAACATTTTATAACTGGCACATAAGGCATCTTCAAATAGTTCTTCCAGCACCTAATTCCCAAATAAGCAAATTTCAAGGGCTGACTGATTCCAGGGTGGCATCTCAGGGTGCTGATAAATTGCAAAAGCACACACCAAGAGCAAACCCCTGCAGAGCACCCAGCTTTCCAAGCCATCCTGTAAAGCCAAAAGTGAAGGCAGAAGCCCCTGGAGGGGAAGTCTGGATGCATGGACACCGTGCCACTGGGATCTGAGCAACAGGTTCACTATGAGGGTTTTGGATTGGCAGCTGTGCAAACACAGACATTTCCCTTAAACAAGGCCAGCCAGAGCCAATGCAATGAGGGGTTCTGCAGAGCAACTCCACACAAGCGTGAAGGGGATAATCATATCCCTTCAGTAAAACAGATTTGATTGGTTTTTTTACTGGGTTGTGGAAATGGTGAGGTGGGAATCAAAGGCTGCTGACCAAGCCTTTGGTACTTATTATTAAATTAGAACGGCAACAATGCTGTTGAAGACATTTCCCAGCAATTTCTCTGTGCCCTGACCCACGCACTGCGCATCTCTTGAGAGCAGAAGATTCCAACAAGCTGATAAATGAAGAGCTACTTCTTGTTCATCCCACAGAACCACACTTGGGCCCAGTGCTCTGAGTAGCTTGTTTTCATTATTCAGGCTTTGTGGAAAATTTGTGTTGACACCCAGAGCACGTAGGAACATGAGAATTATGTTTTTAAGTCATGATTAAGTCACAGTGAAACACTCGCATGGCATATGCCTTTGCAGAAGTAATGGGCTATGAGAAAAGGTCTCCTGTTTAAGTCCCTTAAAAGGCTGGGTAAATTCCTTCTGTCTCAGAGATTCTGGAACTGAGTTATCCTCAAAAGTTGTGTGAGCAGAGTGGAAAGGAATAAGAGGTAATTCCAAAACAAAAGTACATGCGTGTTCTGCTGTACCAACTGCTAGCTTGAGAGACAAGGCAATATACTCATGCTCTTACAAGGAATTTCTCATTTACTTGCTTGATACCAGTTTTAATACGTTTGTAAACCTGAAGAAGCTCAAGTAACCCATTGTAGGGAACAATAAAATCCTTTAATTGCAAGCAAGATCCTTGGATAATGCGCATATATATATATCATTGATTATTCTGGATCTCATGTCACCCCCCAGCTCAAGAACAGTCCAAAACTTGTAAATGCATATTTCTTATTTTTCAGAGCACACAACACAACTGACGCCACCCGAAAGCAGCTCAGCGAGGAATATATTTCTCAGCTACCTGAAAGTTTTCCTTACCCTGAGCTCATTGTTTCTTGGCCTGGCCCCTGGCAGCAGATACCAGGAGCCTCACGGGGCCAGCGCGGTGTCCGAGGGGTGCCGTGACACACGCCCAGCCCTCTCTGCGGGGGCAGCTGGGTGGCTCTTTCTGCAGCTGAACCAGGGCAGGACCTTTCTGCTGCTGCCCAAGGATTCCCCTCCGCTGGGAGGTTTCTCCCGGGGCCAGGTTGGCTGGCAGCAGCAGGAAACAGTCCCAACGTGCTGTGAAACTAGGGCCGTAATATGTTAATGTGAAGACTTTTTCCAAGTAATCTTTACCATCTGTTGTCTCACACTGATGTTAGTATTAATAATTTATAGGCCTTCTCCTAAGGCTGAGGAGGAAGCAGAATGCTAAGCTCCAACACAGAGACAGTATCTTTTTTTTTTTTTTTTTTTTTAAATGAGATTGATGTTTCTTCATATGATCGCCTCGCCCAGGGAATATATGGTGCTCTTCAGCTTTCTGCTGCTGTTGCTTTTGTAAGCCTTTTCCTGAAAATAGCAGTGGCAAGATATTTATTTTAGTCCAGTTCCTCTGTTGCTTCTTTCCTTCTAAAATAAGGCATGCAGCCTATCTGGTACATAAGCAAAGTGCACGTAAAGGTCAGAGGCAAAGCATAAGCTGACAATATAAGTCGCATTATAGGATGCAGTTACTGCCAGGCAAGAGCAGGCAGGGTTGCTTCTTGTGCTATCCGAGGCACTGTTAGGCTGAAGGAGCACAGTTGTGCTACCAGTTTAAGCCAGCAGAATCTCCTTGCTATATTTAACCTTGATTTCCTCAGAGACCAAATATGCAAATGATAAAATGCGATGCACGGCAAACACGGCTTTCATAAGGGAGAGCTAAGTTATAGTCCCAAACAATCAAATCAGCCTTTCCTACTCACAAGGCTTCGCTTTAATCCCTTATTAACAGGATTAATAGCAGACTTACAGTTCATACCATCTTACTCCCCTTTTACACAAACCAATCTAGCTGCTTTCGCAGAGGGACAGGTGGATTAATAGTCTTAGTCAAAAACTACGGTGATAATGCAGAAAATCAGCCGAAGGGAGGGATTCCAGGGCGAGAACGGACAGCTGGAAGATTGCTATCAAAGCCATGCAGTGACTTCACCCGCAGACAGAAATGTGAAATGCGTGGGAGACCCTTCTGCTTCTAAATTGAAAAACAAAACAAACCCCCTGAAAGATAAACAAGTACAGTAAAGGAATAAGTCTCTCTATTAATAAATGCTTACCAGAGGATAAACAAGTAAAGGGATAAAGAACCTGTGAAGCTCAGAAATGTGGAGGCATTCACCGAAACATAACTCCGCTAAGAAATGCAAAGCTCTGACAGACTGTTATACAATCTTTGATTTCTTTTAATAACAGTTGAAGGTCAGATGCCGCAGCTCTTCCTGGAAATCCTAAAAAGACTGGGTGGCTCCCCAAGTTAGAAAGGAACTGCCACATCGTATGTTGTGCAACACAGAGCCATAGACCGAGGTATATTATATTACCTCCAGCAGCTGACTCAGCCCCAGTTGTTATAAAAGGCTTTGGCAGGCGGGCGAGCAGCACGTAGCAGTCACACGCCCAGGGCCGGGGCTGGGGCTGGGCAAGGTCAGGGGGGTCAGGCTGGCTGAGCCCGGCACCCCCAGCGCAGGGCTCCGCAGGGTTACCCGAGTTCACACCGGGATATTGACGGGCAGCTGCGCTGCTTACTCATTACCGGATCAGCAGGGGACCGGCTGGGGCGGAAAGTTAACCCTTCCCCTGCCCCGCTTATCGGAGAGAAGTCCTGAATAAAGGACCAGGGAGCCCGGGCTGGTGGGGCTCCCCGGGATGGGAATGCTCCTTAGAAAGGGAGGGATGGAGGTAGGGGGAGAAAGGGGGCTGTTCCTGAGGTGGGAATTCACGCGAAAAAGGCAGGAGAAATGACACCTGCAGGCAGTTTTCACACCACCGGTTAATCCCTCATTCCGACTCCTGTGTTAATGTAAGCAGGGATATGGGATGCACGCTGTGGGGTAAAGCACGTTTCTCACCATGACCCAACCCAGGTGTCACTCCATTAAGATGCCCATGCCCAAACTTTTCACTCTCAGTTTCTGCAGTGTTCATGAAATTATTGCAGATCTTGGCACTTTTTTCTTAACAGTTCAGACCGTCAGTGCCCAGACCTCAGCTGGAGTCCTGTGCCCAGCTCTGGGCCCCCAACACAAGCAGGACATGGACCTGTGGAGTGAGTCCTGAGGGGCACAGAGATGATCAGGGGCTTGGTGCACCTCTCCTGTGAAGAGGCTGAGAAAGTTTGGCTTGTTCAGCCCAGAGAAGGTGTCAGGGAGAGCTTAAGAGTCCCTTCCAGTACCTAAAGAGTGGTGAAGTACAAGAATAGGTTGCTCAGAGAAGTTACGGACGCCCCATCCCTGGAAGTGTTCAAGGCCAGGTTGGATGGGGCTCTGAGCAGCCTGGGATAGTGGAAGGTGTCCCTGCCCATGGCAGGGGGTTGGAACGAGATTGTATGTAATGTCCTTTCAACCCAAACCATTCTGTGATTCTACATGAAAACCTCAGTACATTTTTAGGGTAACTTCCAGTGCTTGTGGCTTCACCTTTTAGAGCCCATAATCAAGATTAAGCATAAAAAGACTCCAAAAGGTGAGGGCGGGGGGAATTATTGTTGGTGCCTCACAGCCCTGTTAGGCAGTCCTATGATTTCCTGGTAATGGCATACTAATTTATGGCTTCTGAAGTTAGAAGTCATCTAATATATCATCACAGCCCACTAAGAGATATTAAGTTTGTTTTATTTGGTACTTAAAAGCAAAATAAAAATATTTCTGCAGTGTAATAAAAAGTGCAATTCTCCCTTTTCCATCAAGTCAAAGTCCTCTGTAAAGAGAACTGTATCATTCTATCACAGAGAACAGATGGTGAATAGCAGGTATGCAAAATGTTCATACTACTCTTCTTTATTTCACCTTCCACTGTAATTATATTTCATGCCAGACTCCAAATGAAGTATGGAATTCATACATAAGAATTTGGTAGAGATTAATTTTGTGAAGCTTTAAGCATTAGTTCAATTTTGTGACATTTTGTGTGTAATTCATACACATCTCAAAATGTGCCAGATACTTAGAGGTACATCAGAAGAGGTAAAGGTCTTATTACAGCCTATAATCACAAATGAAATTCTCAAATAAACAATGAAATATAAGTAAAAAAAGCAGTGAGGTTTGCTTGCATCTGGCTGATACCTCCATTAATCTTCATTAGTAATTTCTAATATTAAGAGCAGGGAAGGCAGGATTTATAGCTCTTTTCAAAGAAGAGCCAACAAAAATTAGTTGGATTGGGGCAGTGGATCAGTACCAAGAACAGAGAAAGAAAACACACGACAGAGGCTTTAAAAGTGGCAAATGAAGGGTTTCTGCAGATGAAGTGTACTAGAAGGAAATACAGAAAGACATTAAGATGTGCATGTCCATGAAGGCAAGAGGGAAAATAATTTAATAGGAAGGTCAGCAAAAGAACTTGAAGAAGAATGGGATTTGATCCAAGTGAAAGGTAAGATACAAATCAGCTTAGGAAAAATAACAGGAGCCAAAAGAGAATGTGTTGCTTATCTATAACTTCTGAAGTGCTCGTTTAGTTGTTTGTTGGGGATTGTGGAGAAAATACAATTGTGTGAATTTTAAGATTGAATGACAGTGGAAAAAGGTGGATAAGAAACAGTAAGTCAGAGAAAGAGGATATACTTAGAAGCTTATCAAGCATCGAGAAGGAACTTTAATCAAAGTGCTTGAGTTTCACAGTTTGTTGGCATGTGGTTTTCCTTCTGCAGAGGGATGTTGAGGAAGTTCAGCTGGCGAGGGAAAGGCAAGCTGTGAGCAAAGCAGAGTGGAAATGAAGAAGTTAAATTGCTGAGTTTGTAACGGGCAGTTGAAGACGTGGAAGTGTGTCATGACATGGGAATGGAGGAAAACAAGAAGCGTGTGGCGTTTCTGAACGCCGGAGAACAGGTGGTTTCAGGAAGGGAGGGTTTGCAGTCACCCTACAACGGAAGGGAGGATGAGCTCGCTGGTGACTTTCCTGGCAATGCTGTGAGCCATTTCTATGGACGAGGGGGAAAAGAAAGCAGATTTTACAGGGGGAGAGAGAATTGACTGAATAGGGCCAGAACGAGTGAGATTGTGGTTTTCTCTAATTTTTTATTTATTTATTTTTTAAAAAACATGTTTAAGACATATGGAGGCGAAGAAAGGAAGCATATGGAGTGGCACTTGAAAATGGGGCTGGGGTCAAGAGAGATGGTAGGGGAAACAATAACATGTTTCAGAAGCAGAGAAGGGTGGTTGAAGATGTCTCATTGTTTCTCCATGCTCCTCCATCTGCCAATATCCATCTGTTGGTTTTTTGTTGTATGCTCAAATGTCAACTCCAGTAACTGTTTAATGTCAAATGGATAATCATGTCTGTCTCCCTTTCTCACTGATTTTTGGAGGAATATAAAAACCATATCTTCCACACAGCGCTGGAAGGGCGGGGAGGATCCATCCACTTGGTCTCTGCAGCCTAGAGGTTGTTGATTAAAAGATGCTGTTCTGGGAAGCAGAAAAGGTCAGATGTGACTCCATAAACCTGAGAAGGCCCCTGAACTTGTGAAGGGGGGACCCTGAAGCCCATTGAAGTGCTTAACCCCGTTCTATAAAAGGCACTGATATCATCACCAAATCCTAAAGGAAAAGCGTAACAGGAGAATGTGCACTGGGGGAGATATTCCCTAACTCCCTGCAGCCTGGTGCTTGGTGCCAAGCACATCCAGGAGGTGAGATGCTCAAGACACCTGCTCTTGGTGTCTCTCCACATCTGCTCTCTCCCGGGTGCCCTGAGTGCTTGAGGAGGCATCCAAGTCATTTTGTGGATGGCAGGTTATGAACCCAGCTGGAGAACCCAGCATCACCCCTGGCTGTCCATCTCCTGCCTTGGCCACCTGTGCTGCAGAGGTGGCTCGTGAAGGTGTGTGCTGGCTGGTTGAGGGGAAGGGACACTTTTTTGGAGAGCAGAGCGTGTAGAGGATGGTGATGTGCAACTTAACCCCAGCGTGATCCACTGGAAGCCCTTGCCTGTCCCCCATGCTGCAGGAGCAAGGACAGCACCCTGTTGCTGGTGCTTTGGCTTTTCTCTGCGGGGCGGGCACTTGCCCACCTTCAGGGGTCACTGCGCTGTGGCAGAGGAGGAGATGAGCTCCTGCATCACCATCTCCTGGCAGTGACCCACTGGGAATACCCACCCCAGCAGTCATTTTCCCTCCTGGCAAAACACAGCGGTCACAGCAGCACAGAGCTGAGTCAGTCTTTCCCAGGTCACCGGGAATCAGTCCCTGCCTGCTGCATCCCCGATCCACAGTGACATATCTGTAATTATGATTTGCACTGTTATGTTCATGATATTAGTATTTTTCTTGCTCTAGCCAAGACTCCTACTCTTCGTTCATGCATGAGCCTGTCATGCTATACAATTACAGTGGAGTCAGGGCCTGATCTGTACTATAATTATAACTGAGTCAGTTACAACAGCCTTGTCTCCTGACCTGCTTCCAAAATAGCCCCATATTTTCTAAAGCAAATGGGATTTTAGGTGTATTCTTCAACCACGTTAATGCACTACTCTCGTCTTGGATTTAAACCGGGCTCATTTCTGATAAAGCAACCCTTTTTTTAGCATAAGCAGGAAATGGTCCAAACTGGCTGTTCATTTGCATTCACTGTCAGCTTCAAGCACCCTCTCTGAATGTCAGATATTTCACATTTGCATTCCCTCCCCACTTTGTGTGTTTGCTACTTCCTGGCATCCTTATCATATAGTAATGAATCATGCTGGAGTGAAGATGTCGAATTGAGATACAGAGTGGGACTAGTTTGGCCAGTCCTTGGTAATCAGGCCTCTTAACAGGGAAATGCATTTAAATAGGTCAATGAATCTTACATGTCTGTACATCAGGAATTATCAGCACCGCAGACCTTGCAGTCAGGGGAGAAATTCTCTTTCAAGCAGAAGTTCATTGAGCAGCAAACATTTAATTTACATTTACATTTAAAATGATGGTTTACCTTCGTGGGTTGTTGGGGGTCTTTCAAACTCTAACAAATGATTCTTTATTTTTACTTTTTTCTTTCTTAATATACAAAATAATATATTTCAAATTAACTATGCAATCCTGTTGGAGCTAGAAAGTTGCTTATATAATCTGCCATCTCCCAAAATGCAGTTGTAATTCCTAGTCTTTTTTCCATGTGCCTTTTTGGTGATGGCAAGACTGTGAAATCATGCATTACAAAGGCAATGAAATTGCTAATGGAGGAAAGCTTGTCCCTTGCTCTGTTCTTTTAGGATTTCTATAGGTTGTGTCTGCTAAGGCTCTTTCTGGAATCCTCCAAAGAAAATGGGGCCGGTGGCTGCTACAAGGATCTATTTCTGACTTCAAGCCCAGTTCCCAGGCTGCGAGTCCAGGATGGCAGTGTATGAAAGTATTTAAAACATTATGGTCTGCTTTGGATTTCTAGGCATTTAAGTATCTTGATGAATGCACGAATGTGGTGCGCTTACATCAGTTAAAGTTTTTGTTGACTCCACTTCGTCTTCTATATTTCTTTTTGGGCAAGAGCTCTGAAATTGCCAACATTTGACGGATAAAGTCAGGCTTTTTGTTGACAGTCCTTACTTAGCATTCAGTTCAATGCAACTCTTGCAGAAGAGATTCAGGATAAGCCTTTGGAATAAGTCTACCAAAAGTCCAGTCCTGTATTCAAATTCTAAAGGTCGAGTTTGCTATGAAGCATGTGCCACTTAAGATACCTCTCTGACATTACTTAAATACACCTGCCTTGGATAACATTTGTCTGAGGCTATCTAAAAAAAAAAAAAAAAATTAAAAAAAGTCTTTTCCTGGAATAAGTGTTTAACAATTGGGCTAAGATAAGATAAGACTATTTTTATGAGTTCACTGGTAAAAGCAGAAGAGCTGTAATCTGCTCATGAATTTAGGTATGCATATGTTCAAATGTTTATAATATAAAAGTTATCAGAATTCAGCACTATTTTCCATGGGGCTATATTCCGTTCTTTAACAGGCAGAAATTTATAAACCAGTAGTTTTTAACTTGCGCTCCATTAGCTGCTCTTAAATAGCATGTGAAAATGAACTCACAAAGCAAACCTATTGTCATTAGGCTCAAACCTGTTTTATGTTGTTTGCCCTTCTGTCAGAAAATGTTTGAACTGAAAACCAGAAAGTACTGAAATCAGACAGAACAGTACTAATGCTGAACCAGAAGGGAGGTGATGGACACTGATCGCAGTGAGGTTATTGCTGTCTGCTGGCCAGTCCCACCATCCTTCATGTGCAGGATGCTCAGCCTCCAAGTAAGTGAGGTACAGGTTTGTACCCTGGGACCCCTCAGACCTGATGCCCCAGGATGCAGCTGCAATCCTCCATTCCAGCTCCAAGGAATGCTGGCAATGGGTGCATGGGGGAGTCTGCTCACCCTCCTGATCTGTGCTGTTGTTTTCTTGTAGTCCCCCCTCTAGCTGCCCAGGCTTCTCATGTCTCTGCTGGATAATTGGATAGCACTCACTTGTCCTTCCTGTGTATACAACATTTTGCATAATGGGATCCTGATCCATAAAAGGAACTGCAGTAAAGCAAATAGCATCACCACCAAAAAAAAAAAAAAACAACAATCCTTTAATGGTGAGTAGGCTTGTTGAAGTCGATATACGAGGGAAACACGTGTTGGTGTCCACAGAGCTCCTGGCATAGTGTGGAGCTATGTGAGGCCATGGGGTGACTCCAGGAGCTTGTTCATCTCCACAAAGGAGATTTCTTCCTGTCTACGTTTGATCTGGTGCATTTTGAAACAACGCAGCCCCAAAACTAAGGCACAGAAATACTTTGCCCTCCCTGAGCGCTGTGGTTCACTGGAGGGGCTTCCTGCAGCAAGCACTGCTGTTGCTGCTGACGTGGTTGCTCCCCCAGCCAGTCATGTCAGGACCACAGTAGTGTTTCTTAGGCTGGCCCAGGGTACCTATTTAAATTATAGATCTGGACTACTGCTGGCTCCCCTCCAAATCTCTGATCTAGTAGCTGTTTTTAATGATAAATTACATATGTTTAATAGCTCAGCTATTTTGTTTGGTTCCTTCAGAACTTTGAGATGAATAGGCTCCAGTCTCAGTGATTTATTGCAATTTAATTTGTCAAGTTGTTTCAGCACTTTTTCTTACGCTCCTCTGACAGCAGTTCACCTTCACAAACCAAAGATAGGTATTTCCCTTTTCTCCTCGGAGCGAAGACCCACACAGAAACTACTTGGCAACCTCTGTGAGTTCTTTCTCCTCTTTGACCTCTTTTTCTCTTGCTCAGCTGATTAAATTTAGGGATTTTCCTGTGAGCATCCAATGCTCAAATCCTATATCACTGCAATTGTGTTGTCCAATCCTTTTCATAAGCTGATTGATCACCAGTTTAATAGTAGGTACAATTTTTGCCTGGATTTTTCTGGAAGCTCTCTGCTCTACATTTTCTTTTGATCTTCCATCTACTTGTGACTGTTCTCTTTCCTCAATCATTGCCCATATCTGTTTCATCTAAAATAATCTTTCCTGGATGTGGATGGTCAGATGCCCAGAATTCCAAGTGAGGCTGCTGAGTCCCATCTAGGATTGGTTGCATTTCTCTCTTTCATGACTGTGTTATACAAGGGCTTTATATTTATGCAGGAAGAATAGCTGTAACAAAGTCTGTAGGGTACTCAGCTGGTTTCCACTTGAAAGTTCCCAATTTATAAGAGATTTCTGCTACTTGTCCCTGAGCATGTCACCTTGCAGTTAGTATAATTGAATTTAATCCAATTTATATTGCTCCATTTGTCATTTATTTCTTTCCGTGTGATATCCTAATAGTCCTCTGTATTAACAGTACCTCAACATTAACATTGTGATCAGCAAATTTCATTTGTGCGTTCCTACCTGTGTGCCAAGAACCTTAGAGAATGATTGGTAGGTTTCAAGACCTTTCCTTGCACCACTCTCCTGCATCCTCATACTTTCCATTTTGACACTCTTTAGAAAGTTCCTTGGCTGTATTTACAATATGGCTACTAACGTGGGGTTTCTTTAGCTTAACTTCTGGGGAAACCTATGGAATTCCTTGTTAAAATCCAGATACATAAATTCTATTGTATTCTCCCTTAGATATTTATATTTTTACTCTTATGGCCCTGCACTACCTGACAAAACCCCCCTTACAAATTATTAAGGTAACAGTAACGCTTCTACTTCTTCAGTACCATCAGCAACTCTTTAGATTTAAGTCTTAAATGTGGGGTTGCTCCCTGTGCTTGATTTTTGCTCATCACGAGGGGTTTTTCGGAACTGTATGTGGTGTTCAGGTGGTGTCTCAGTCTCTGCTGAGTTGTGATCACTGTGAGAGCTTTGTGTTGGTGAGCAAAGAGAAAATGCATACCCTGTAGGTTTAGGCTGTAGCTGCTTCCTCCTCCATTTCCTAATGCTTCTGTTTTATTGTTCTGGCATTTGCTGACTTTGGTGTGACTGTAACAGAGTTTTCTTAAGAATCCCCCAGGTTTAATTCCATTGCACTTTGATTCCTACATTTCCATGAAGAAAAATCCCATGGTTTAATCCCCCTCAAGTATATCATAATTTTTGGGAACACTTTCCCCAGAAGGACATCAGGCTTGCAGACCACTGTCCCAGGGAAGTCCCTGGGGCCCAGCAGGAGACTTTGCACCTACATCACAAACAAGAAACGCTCCCAACCGCCTGCAAGGTTGGCAGACTTTTAATTGCACACTAGAGGAGATGAATCAGTTGGGTGTCAATTGCCTTGGGAACCTTCTGGGTGACTAAATCTATGTCAGAGGAGGTGACAACAGGTAATAGCTGTGGAATGCCCTGGCAGTTGGGAGACATTCCCGAAGGGAGAAGATGAACAGCTAAATGGGTCAGTGAACAAAGGTGGTGGGCTGAAGGGGAAGCAGAGGGCAAGGGATGGTCTGCAGACCTTTTCCTGAGAGTGAGAGATGACCTGTGACACTTCACTGGTGCCTTGAAGTGTGGTGCTCACTTCCTGAATAAGCTTCCTGTATTTAACTTGTTTGCTTTTAACTGGAGACTGTGGAGATTTCTTCGTAAATGATCTTCAGAGAGTTTTCTCAGGAAGCCACGCCCATCTCTTTCATATCAAAGATTCTATTCTTTGCAAGCTTTTTGGAAATACATCTCTAAATCTCATTGTACATTCAAAGATTATGGATAGGTTTGTGCTTTTATTTTTTATTTTATTGACTAGAACCACAAGTTGGGTAATAGGAATTGGGAAACTTGAGGAGAAATGCAAAAGTTTGATCAGTTTTTAAAAAGGATTCATTGAAACAGTAGAGAAAACTAGCAACTGGGTCAACTTTGAACACCATGTTGTGCAAATAACTCACTGAGGTCAAGGTATTCTGCAAAATCATTCCCCTCCCTTCATATAATGATCATGGTCACCGTGCAAATGCCTGTCTCAGGTCTAGAAAACCATCATTCTTTGAGACAAGCATCACTGCATGTCCTGCCTGTGTGATGTGGGACTGGAAGTATGTCTTAATGTCCACATGCCTGAAGCCTTCAAGGGAAACTCCAGAAGGTTACAAAGGTGCCTTCTGAGGAGAGGAGGCGCACACTGTGGTTTTCCCATCTATCAGGAAGCAGGAGGCATTGCAGAAGATCAAGCCTGAGATCTGTGGCAAGGAAGGGGGTCCTTGTCCTTTCTTTTCCAGTTTTCTCCTACTTGTGACACCTCAGAGCAGCCTGTCAGTGTTCAGATTCCTTTATTTCTTTCCCATGCCTGAGATGTGGATTTTTCCTATTGCCATACTGGATGCTGAACTGAAACAGAACTGAGTGAGAAAACATTTTGTTTGTCTGCCCATACGGGTAGATCTACAACAATATAGCAGAGATGCCACAGAATGTCACCTTTCTGGTCACTTCATAACCTCTGTCCACTCCCAGATTATGAATAGATCTGGTCAGAAACTCCAAAAATCTGAAGAACAGCCCCTGGCTCAGGAGGAGCTGAAGCAATAAAGGTGCTGTGGTGATGTGTCATGAGCATGCAGCAAATACCCCTGACTCACAGGAGGCTGGAGAGAGCTGTAGGAGTCCTGTTCAAAGCCCAGCATGGGGGAGAAGATGTTCTGCTCCAGGGTTGGTGTGCCCGTAGCTTGGGGTGGCTGCAGTGGCAGCTCTGGAGTGGGCAGAGGGGATCACTGCTCCTCATTTTGTCTCCTCAGGGCACGGAGCTGGCCAGGAAAGGGAGAGCCAGAGTGTTGTGTGTGCTTTGCAAGGTGGGAGCTGCTTCCCTGACTCCAGCCAGGGAATGTATTTTTATTTTGTGTATTGCAGTGTGTGTGCTCTCTCTGACCTCCCAACAGGGGATGTCTTACTTCAAACAGAGAGCTGCTATTCCTTGCATCCAGGCAGAATTTGGGAAGGGAAAAGCTCTTTGTCATATAAGTTGTTATCCAAACACCACAGGTAAGCTCTTCTGACTGGGAAAAAGGAGACAGAATAAATGAGCCATCCCCAGTGCCACTGTATGGACACCCATGGCCACCTCCCACATAAACCTCTCCAAGACAAACCCTTTCTTATGACTTTGTCAGGCAGTGTTTATATTCCAGCCTTGGCAAATAAATCTTGTGTCATTAAATAGGAAATAGTTTAACACTTTACCAATGCTATCATAATGAATTAATTTGATATTCATGGGAATACCACATGTGCTTTCCTAGGTGTCCTACTACCATTTCACTTTCACTAATGGGCACTTGAGTCATACTGATTTTTCCCCAAAGCCACATAATGATCTATAATATTCCTGAATAATTGCGCTTTAAGTGGAAGCTAACAGGGTTGACTACTCCCAGAAATATGTCAAAATATTTTTACTATTATAAGTAGGAATGTGAATATTAACCGGACCTGCCAATACATTTAAATATGTAGAAAAGTTTTACAAAAGAAAGTTCTGGAATGTTTTTGAAGGTTAAAAAGTCCTCAATTTTTTTTTCCTGAATAATTTTTATAACCTTATGCAGAATAGCAGAATTGCTAAATTGTGTTAAAGAGACAAAAAGGAAAAAGAAAAGCAAGTATAAGCTCATGCGGTACCAAAATGCAATTATTTAACAGTAGCTAAAATAACTTCACAGCCTCATTTATGTCAGTGCTTGAAAATAAGTGTTAGTTGCAGGTATATGCAATAATGCTTAATACAAGGCTGGTATATGCAATTTGTGGGGAAAAAAAGCCTTAAAAACTAGTCTCCTTTTCGAATGGATAAACCTTGCTGCCTTTCTCATGAACAGGCATTCTGGAGAGCTTTGCATCCACAGGGTAGTTCTATTTCCAGGCTTGGCTGAGTTTGCCCTGTGTTTAGCCTGCGGAGCCTGTAGGAAGGATTTTGGTCAGTGCTGGGCTGCCTGGGCAGCTGGGGCTGGACCCCAGAGCAGTGGGGGCAGGTCCCCTCCCCAGGGCAGACAGCGAGGGCTTCAGCCTCACCTCAGGACCACCGTGAAGCGCCAGCTGTGCAAACATTCCCTGCATCAGCTCTGCTCGGGATCTCATTAAAACCCCAATTGTTTGTGCCTTTATGAGAAACTGGGAATACCTGGCGTAGGCAAGGTGTGCTCCACGGGGAATGTCTGCTGTGTTCCACCTGCTTCTGGGCGCAGCAAAAGCCAGGCACAGAGAGGAGAGCTGGATGGAGATTATTTGCTGCAAGGCAAATCACAGCAGGCATGAGGAACCCTCCGGGGCGGGAGCTCTGCCTCATCTGCGCAGCTTTTGCATCCTGGCCACCATGGAGTCGCCAGGGAGAGCACAGAGAAGTTGCTGCAGCTGTGTCCTTGAGTGACCCCCAATTGTCAGGTCAGACCTTGAATGCGAATGAGCCAAGAGCCACCCTGTCATGCTCACGTTAATGAAAAGGAGGAGGTCCAGGAATAGGACTGGGTAGGAGAAGTGGAGCAGGACATCTGTGTCCTCAGGAGGATCCTGTGGTTCCAGAAGGAACCACTGAAGTACGTAAGACTTCTTTAATTAAAGGATTTACCTGTAGTCTGAGAATGGAAATGACGTGCTTTGTTGTGCCTAATTGGGAGGCTGCTCTCCAGAGTCATGGCACCGACTCCCGAGCGCGCGGAGAAATTTCTACGTGCAAAGCTCGCCGCAAACCAAACCGTGGCAGTACCTACGAAACATCTAATTTTTATCTGATTAAGAACTGTAAAAAACGAGGGCAGGAGCCTTGCTCATGCATTATTGAAAGGTCTGCAGTGACGCTGGCGGGATGGCAGAGCGTGCCTGCTGATGCCGGAGGAATGGAGGCTCCGTCTGGCGGGATGCAGGGAACCCTGGAGAGCGGCAGGCTCCTCGGCTGTGGGGCCTGAGGAGGCTCTGAGTGCCCCTGAGCTCTCTGCAGGTGGAGGATATGGAGCAAACAGCATCAATGCGCAGCATCCCATGAGGTTCAGCCTGATCCGAAGGGAAATGCTGCAGGAGACAGTCACTGGTGTGTTTTCCTCTGCTTTGGGTTGGATTTGGGACAGCAGCAGCTCTCCTCTGCTACAAGACTTATGATATAGAGCATCGCCTCTTTTCTGAGTCACAGCAATTAAAAATCTGTGCATCCAATCCACCCCATCTGACAAAATCACATTTCCTTTCTCTCCTCCAGCTCTCTCCACCTCAAAATACATGTAGTCTTCCGAAGGCTGATTAACCCTTTCCTGCTTATATTTCTTTTTTGGAGCAATCCCCAAGTTTGAGGCATCAGTAGTTATCAGTGAAAAACATTTTCAGGCTGAAATTCCCTACCAGCTCTAATTAAAAGCCAAGGCTGGTGACAAACCTTTGCAGGTGCATTTAGAGAGAATCCCATAAATGATGTGTGTAATGTTCTTTTATGGATGCTGCTACATGGGAAGTATTACGTTTGTCTGTTTTGTCAACTAAGCACTGAATTGCTCTGGTGAGATACTTAATACTATTTCTTCAGGCTAACTTTGCAAATGTAGCTTAATGGGAAAATGTGTAATATTATTATTAATTTAATACAGAAATTTCATATGTTCTACTTGGACTTGCATTTAAATTTGCACACATCCATGTATAACATACATGGCCCTGAAAAATCAAAAAGATAAGACTCTGAGTTGGAACCCGTGTTGCATTTTGCCAGGGTCTTTGCTGTGTGCCCCCTTTTCCCAGACAAGGCCGTGGGGTGGGCTAGATGCACCAGGATTCCTGCTGTGCAAATTAAAGTCTGGCAGATTAAAATGACAGAAGTGGCAATTTAAGTTAATACGCTGGGTTATGAACTCTGCTGGTGGAGGTACAGACAGGACGCCTGTTCTCCTTTGCTGGCTTGTGACGGTGGCAGTGGCCTCTGGGACAGGGACAACTGGCAGTGATAACCTCTTCAGCCATCCCTGCTCTGCCTGGTGGGGACTGAGAGTCCCAATCTGTTTTGCATCACTTGGTGAGATACAGCAGAATTGTTAATAAAACAACTGCCCTTTTGCAGTATCTCTACAAAACATCCTTGAGGGGTGGAGGACCTTGAAGGGAAGTTCTGTTAAACAAAGTAAGTGAAATTCAACTTGGGGCAACTAAGGAATCTGTTCTTGAATTTATAAGGTTTCAGAAGGTTTGTCAATGGTTTAGGCTGCACCTAGGCTGGTAAATTCTCTTCTTCCCCATGCTCCTTGCACCTCTGAAGCAAAGTGTCAGTGAAGCCTCTGTCTCTGAAATAAAGGCATGAGATAGATTTTGTCTTCACAGACTTACTGTATTAAATACTGCTGTATTCATGCAGCTTTTTAAAGCCCTGTTTTACCCACGGTTACCATTGGTGCTACAGGACTGCAGTTCTATGCCTGGGCAAACTAGTTTTCAACTGTGAGCTGGGGCCTTATTACTCTTTGGAGTAGTGTTCAGTCCTTGGTGAAGCTATTTTGGTGAGGAGTTACTCTTCCCATCCTGTGTTTTGTTGTTGTAACATAATCATAGTGATTTGGAGTGGAGGACCAATCCTGAATGGTTAACAGCTGAACTGAGGAGCCTGGCAGCAATTCCCAGTGTATCCAGTTGCACGTTCAGCTCAGGTTTGGGTACCCACTCCCTGGTTTTCTGTGGAAAGGAAATCCAGTTTCAGGGGAGCTGCTGTACCGCTCAGTCTGGGCAGCTGGGGGATGGGAGTCCTGCATGGAAATCGGTGTCCCTGTGACCTGCTCCCTTCCATCTCAAATCTATTTTTTCATTGTAAATCCCCCAAAATGGCCTGAACTCAATAGGCCCAAGCAATGCACTGCAGATCTATATTCCCCTATTCCTGCATGCATCAGTTTACTGAGTTTAAGCTGGAGCCATTAATGCTGTATAATCAGGATTCTTAAAACCGAAAGAACTCAAGACACATTGCAAATTTCAATTTTCCGCCTAATCAGTGCACTTCTTTCAATTTTACAAACAAGCATATTTCAACTCTACTACTTTAAATGGCCCCCCAATATGATTCGTTTATCAGTCAGCTCTGATAGGCCAAGATGTATTAAATTATATAGAGAGAATATTAGACAAATTTAAATGCAAGTCCAAGTAGAACATATGTAATTTCTATTTTAAATTAACAATAATGTTATACATTTTCCCATTAAGCTACATTTGCAAAGTTAGCCTGAAGAAATAGTATTAAGTATCTCACCAGAGCAATTTAGTGTTCAGTTGACAAAACAGACAAATGTAATATTTCCCATGTAGCAGCATCCATAAAAGAAATTACTAAATTCTTTGCCACTATGAATCAACAATTTTATTGAATGGAAACATTCCAGTTGACACCAGTGCCTTGATAATAATATTTAAGGTAAAGGGAAACCCCAAAAGTATGTCAACATTCAGAATTAACTGTTGGGATGGAAACGTGGGGTTGTATTTGCTTGTGGTTTTTTTTAAGTCAGTAACTGAGAAATACTCAATGTGAGTTTGGAAAGAGGCACAGATGTCAGTGTGAGCTCTGAAACACGGCTTTTCTGGTCTCTGATCCATTTCCTGGCCCATGTCAAAAAATCCAAGGAGCTGCTTTACATTATGTTCTCTTTAAATCAAGGAAACACACCTCAGTTGCAAGCCTTTTTTCTGAATCATTCCTCCCTCCTCGCCTGCAGATGTCTGAGCGTCATCTGGGAATCCCCAAAGACAGGAGCGTTCATGGGATTCTGCTTCTTTGACATTTAGGGTAGACAAACAGCTCCAAGGATCTGGGACAAAGAGATCCAAAAGCTGGGTCTGGGCATAATGCTGAAAAATTGCTTCTCTGTGGGTTATTCTGCCTATTTTTATGTGTAGCATGGGAGTGAGAACTGGATTAGGAGGCCTGGGGGGTTGAATGGATTACAAACAAAAAGCATTAAGCTAATCATAGGAGTGATGTTCCTTAAGGGCAAGGATGAACTAATGGCTGGATTTTCCTTCATCCCTGTACTACAGCCATGGAACAGCAAAACAGTTAAAACAGGAGCTGTTTCCAAGCCAGGTCTGCTACATTATGCATTTCTATAAGTTTTATAAATATAGGTGTTGCTTAACACGGATTGCTTGCACGATCTTGGATGTACTCATAGAAAGGGAATTCAAGGTCAGCAGTCCCTGAAGGCTGTCAAACTATTTACAAGTTTGCTATTTATAAGGACTAGTCTGGGAGTCCTAGAAGCAATAAGTTCTTAGGCAAGCGGTTTAATTTCTGCATGACACAGAAGAGCTGCTGTTTCTGTATCGGTGCCTAGGTACCATTGCAGTTCTCTTAAATTATCTTAAAAATCTCTTCTACTTCATTGTCTAGATTCTAGTGGTGTCAGGCTCACCCCAACCACTTCACACAACCTGAAGAACAAAGAAAGCAAGAAATATCAGTAAAGCCTCTGTTCTGTTCAAGTTCTGTAAGGGTTCATGGATGGCAAGAGTTAATCAGAAGTTTAATGATTAATATAGAATATTAATCAATTGACCCTGGGAGAGCAGCATGTTATAAAATAGCAGGCTGGAGGATTCACTGCATTTCTACAGAACACTCTCTGAAGAAAAAAATTTCTCTTCTAAGGAAAGTGAAAAGTAGGGCATACTGGTTTCTGCAGACCAGAAAAAGCACACTGCTTGCTCTCGTATTAGGCTTTGGAACACTCAAGTGAGGTGGAAAATGTAGAGAAAAATTTGTGACTGAACTGCAAACATCGCAGACTCAGAAGAACTGGTGTACTGAATTCAGATAAGCCTCTCATGAAGAGAGAGACTAGTTGTTCCTTCCTCAGCAATGTTACCCACGAATATGTACATACTGTGCCTTTTGTTCTCTTTCAGTAAGTGGCTGGTACATCCTAGAAGGGCATCACTCATTCTAGGAAGTGAATCTTTGGAAATCATCTCTTGTGGCTGTAGTGCCCGAATGAAAGCAGTGCTCAGTGCTCTTGAGCTCACACCACACATTGTCTGGACCCAGAGCGCTCTTCTCATATTTGTAAAACAAAAACAAAACCTTAAGCCCCGCAATCCCTCCCTCCCCTTCAAAACATGAAAACCCTTGAAGAAGCATCTGGACTGGCACATTACTTTATCTGTTCGAAGTTTCACAAAGGAATATTTTCCAAAAGCACTTCTGCAACACCCTGTGCTTCTCTCAAGGCGACAGTTTGCATCAGGCTAAGGCAGCAGGGAGAGGGTAAACAGGAAAGGGAATGTGATACAAATGCTGGCAAAAATCAGGGGAAGCAAGGTGGGAGCAATATCGCTCAAGCTGTCGGATCTGTGAGCGAGCCTCGTGAACCAGCTGAGTTATGGCAAACTCCTGCTAGGAGGGAATTGCAGTAACTGAGCCTTGCACTCCAACATTTATAAGGGTGTCCTGGGATAAATAAAGGTGCAGCCTCTGTAAACTCTGCCGTGAAAACAAAAACCTTTGAACCAAACCGGTTACAAGGCTCTATAAAGAATGGGCTTAGCTGATGTTAATTATAAGATTTGTGTCTTGGTTTTCTATCTGGAGAACAACACTCAGAGCCTGCTTGGCTGTCAAGGAGTTAAACGCACGGCCCTGGCCCGAGCTGCTGCAGAAGGCAGGGCTGGCGCTACTGCAGTATCCCTGTTGGCATACGGAGTGCGCTCAGTTCAGGGTCTCCACAGGAATAGACAACAAAATAGTAAAACCTCTTTCATTCCTAGGCAAAGCCTCTGCCATCTGGGGCCAGACCTTCTTTAAACGGTGGTTGTATTTTGTCAGGTAGAAGACATTCGGCTTATTTTAAGATCATACCTCATGCACTCAGACACTGCTGTGTGTCACATTGAGCTCTGTTTAGAAGCCTGGTCTGGATTATAGAGGCATTTCGGAAATCATGTGCTTATCAAAAGTTTGAATCAGACTTGCTGTCTATAACCAAACTCAATAATCAGACTCTTGAACCATGTAATGGGTTAGCAAAAGAGCAGGGGACATGCAGGGAGACAATGATTTAGCAGAATTTCACTCGGCATTCAAGCATGCTAGCATGTCTGAAAATAAGGGATACATTATTAATTAGTTAATGTTTGCAAAGTATTTTGACTCTGGAACGTGCCAAGTGTTCTTCTTCATTAATTTTCAGTAAATATATGACTAAGCAGTATATGTAATAAGGACACAAAATGTGGTCAGTAGACAAAAGACCTGAAAACACACAAAACATTTAAAAGAGAGAGATGCTATCAACTGGGGGGAAAAAATGTTCAAACCAGTGGAGTAAATATTGTGATGATACAGCTACCAGTTATTTATTAACTCAGCACTAATGTAGGGGTATGCCTGACAGCAGTGACGAGCAGTTGAGACAGCCAACGTCCTACAAGACCTGTGAAGCTGACCTCTATCACCTTTTCTCCTCCAGTGCTAAATTTGGCACAGCCTGTACTCAGCAGACCTTCTCTTACCTTCTGGGGCTGCCTAATGCTTGCTTTAGGAGCTACATGTGCTTCTGCAGCTTTAATAATGTCTGGAAAACCACTTCTCGGTGGCGGTCACAACCCCTGAGTGGCTGCGGGGAGGTGCGCTCACACCAGGGCCCGGCAGCACAAGCTGCTGCACGCTCTTCCCCTCCCTGGTCGTTCTCACATCCCCATCTGTTCCTTTCCAGTCTCTCAAGTGGGAAATAAACTGAGTTAGAGTCAAACTGTCAAACTCATAATATTCGAGTGGGTTGAATGTCACACCGGCAGAATTCATGCAATCCATATTTCATTCAGCGCAATAAATATGCAGTCTTGCACAGATCTTAGAAATCAATTATGGTTTTTTTTCAGGAGGGTTTGAAGAAACAGTAGGGGCACCTCAGCAAAATGATTTCTTGCCTTCTTTTCCAGTGAAGTAACTTTTTACTGTTATGATTGCAAGGTCTCGCTTCCTGAAAACAAGCTCGTAAGTGCGTGCCCCGGCCATCTGCTCCTGCCCTTAAGTCAAAGTCATGGTCCTCAGTTTACAACATCATACTTGGAAGTTTATGACGTTACAAATACAGGATTGACACTTTTGTTGACAGCTAGCCAATAGGATCAAATGAATTAAGCAACAAGCCGTGTCCTTGAAAACTTTGGCTGTAAAGACGAAGACCAAGTGGGAGCCCTTCTCGCTGGAAGGTGCTAGCACTGCCCTCACAGGTGGTTAGTGTATCAGAAATTTGTCATGAGCACTCTAAAAATAACTAGGAAGGATCCTGTAGCTTTCTGACATACTTCTAATTAGTTTTTTTCAAACATTTTTTTTTTTTCCATGTCAGCTCTTCTGCACTTTCAGTTAGATACATGCATGATAGTTTTGACCTAGGCTAAGGGACCGAACGATAAATGAACTTCTAGGGCCACAAACACAGCTGGTGTAAGTGGACTTCACATTTGTGCTGTCAAGGGATCTAAGCCAAATTTCTCCCGGCTATGGCCACCACAATATACATCTCAGGCAGCAGGATTCTCTGTGGCTCCATCTGTCAGTGTGGCAGGTATTTAATAAGAGTAGTAGCCCTTCAAAGATGTTCAGAAAGTCCCTCAGCTGCAAGAAATCAGCAAAATCTTGGGGATTTTTTACTGCTTAAAAGTCTAGATATGGGTCAGGTTCCCAACGGTTTTACTCTGTCCAAGAGAAATCATGTCCCTGCAGCTGCCCCCACTGACTTTTTGAAAGTATAGAATTCTTCACTGTGTTTTAATGAACCAGCAGATAATTTGGGAAAACAAAATTGCAGCAGCTCGGGGGTGTTTTACCGGTGCCAGGAATCTCCCTGGACAGCATCACCTAAAGAACAGGGGGCAAAATCCAGCAGTGAGTGCAAACCCAACATCAGCTGGGCATGGGAACAAACCTTGGAAGGTTAAAGTCTTGGAAGTCAGAGATTTTTATGAGGGATTTTAAGCAAGGATGTTGGATCATTCATTGTTTGAAACTGTTTTGAAGCCACTGTCAACATGTTTCCCCTTACAGAACTATTTCTATTTACAAGAAACATTATCCTTTTTGGACCTACAGGTCAAAACAAAGGACAGAGAACAATTTTATTTATCCTTGTTGAATTAATTACGCCATTCTGTTATTATTATTTTGAGGGACACAATTATTAATTTTCTAGGAGAAAAAAACTTTTCTGAATGTATTTAATTGCCCAAATAACTTCATAGAAAAAGGAAATAACAGCCTTTAATTATGATGCTTACCCAAAAGATAGAAAGTCTGCTTTGTTTTTAGGAAGAGCTTTAATAGGTTTTTTTGGGGGGTGGCTTAGAAATAACATTTTATTTTGATCAAAAAAAATAGTCATTCAAACAAAAATTTAATGAGTCAAATGCCTGTAGCTATTTCTAGCAGAAACTGGTTTACTTTTACGGAAAAAAATGAAAGGTGATGCTAAATGGTAGGTCACTGGTCCCATGCCATTTTGAAGTTTTATTTGATGGCTTCAATGTAAAGTCAAGCTACAGTGATAGAGATAGGGAACAGAGGAGGGCAGGATTTTGGTTTTCATTTGGCTCCAGTAAAATTTTGTGATTCACTTACTGACAAAGGGAAAAAGGTCCTGTTGCAGGACCATAACAGGAACTTTTTCTTCTCTGGCTATTGTTAGTGGGCGGGCACTGTGCTGGTCTAAAGCAGCAGAGAGTTATTGCTGTTTTCTGTCTGATCTGAAGTGTCAGGAACGGGTCTGTATGTGGGAAGGTCTTTTTCAACAGAAGGGGTAATATTTCGAAAAGCGAAATGGGAACCTAGCCCTATTTGGAAAAATGTCCTAAGTTCTTTCTTCCTTGAAACTAAATTCCAATTCACTTCTGAAATGAAGGCTGTGAGTTCCTACATGACTGGGGGGACTTCTAAATATTTGACCTAACAAGTCCTGCTCCACTCCCATGTTTCTCCAAAGCTGAATTCACATGGCAAACACCAGACTTAGGCTTTTTTTTTTTAAAGTGGTTCCATTTGAATGATGCATTTAGCAACCAATAGGCATTGCTGCAAACCCCCTGGTGTCCCAGGCAATGTCACTGTCTCCACGATCTGCATGCGTGGCAGATGTGGTGAATGCATCAACATTTACAATGCGAGTCTCCTGTGGCCACGGGAGGTGCAGTGTGGGATGGGCTGTCCTCAGAGCCAGGGCTGACTTTGTTCTGTCTGCACGAAATCTAACTCACTGGGGGTTCTGAGCGGTGAATGGGCTCCAAAATGCTGCGAAATGGTACAGAATTAAAATAACATTCATGCACATGCTACAAAGAAGCATCTATTGCAACCCTTAAGAGGAAAAAAAAAAAGAAGTCTAGGAAGGAGGTAAAGGAAGCAGCAGAAGGCTCTTTTTTCTACATCACAAGCCACCCAGAGAATATGTCTGTGTGTTTCACTTGGTTATTTATTTTGCATTATGATATCTGACATATCAGAAAACATGAAAGGCATTTGCGAGCCTAAGACAAAAAGTAAAATGGCACTTGAAAATGATTCTTTGTGAAGGCTTATTTTTATTTTGTTGCACATGAGACTACTCAAGCAGACAGGTTTATTTTAACTCTCTAACAAAATTTAGCGACTGGAGACAAACAATTGTCTGCTATTATCATTCCTGCCGCCAAAATTCATTAGGTTCAGGAACATCAGCTAAATCGTGTGCTAGAAGGGAGCACACAGCTACCTACACTATTGCTGGAGACGTGACCCCTGGAGCCAATGTAGTGCCCACATACATCCAGGAGACTCCATGGCCTATTAAAAAGTAAAATATCACAAACTGTAGCCTTCCTGCGCTTCATTGTAAGCAGGCCCTTTCTGCAGCTGCACGTTGGCAAAAGACCTTGGTGTCTGTCGTGAACCTTGTACCCAGCTTAGCTTTTTAAGGTTTGCACTTCATCAAAAAGTAAATGCATTCTCCAGCACACGGGAAGTTGGTTGCCAGCCTGAGAGAGTCAGCAGGCTGATGGGGCTGGGTGCATAGAGTTAAAGGTGCCCTTTTAACATGAGTTAAACTGATTTTTGTTTCTTCTGAGATATCGGCAGTGGAGAAAGGAAGCTAGCTGGACAAGTCAGGTTGGCCTCAGCAAAATAACCTGCTTTAGAAATGTAGGCCCAGATCCCTGGGATGTATCTAACTCATGAAATGAATTTTAGTTAAAGAAAATTGTTTAACAACTTTGCTGCCTTTTGTTCTCCAAAGTAGTCAGGGTCTTGTTTGGCTAATGACAGCCCAAAAATGCAGATAACTCTGAATAGTATTGATTCATTATGTGGCTGGGTTTTTTCCAAACTCTCAGTTACAGCAGCTTTCCATCATCTTTGCATCAGAGAGATGTGAAGCAACAGCAGCATAATTTGGATCCCAGTATACTAAAAACCATGGAGAGTAAGGATGCATTCATGTTTCTGGTGTCTGCACCCTCTGGGGAACTGGTGGACTTTCTGAGCTGGAATCTATTGGAGTGAACTATTTTGAAATCCATGGAACTTTCTTTAATCTGTGTAAGGTGAATATATAAAAGTAATCAGTTAAAAGGAGCTCTGTTTGTAGCGTGGCTAAAGAAGATAAAGGAGAAAGGTAATCTGGCATTAGAGTTCAGTGGCTCTGGAGAAGAGATTAAGAGCTGGGTGATGTCAGCTCCTGCAAGCCCAGAGGGGAACCAAGAAGGTGTGTCCAAGGGGTTATGATTCAGACTCCTTAAGGAATGGAGCCAAGTTGCGGATGCACCATCTGCCCTCAGAGATGTTCTGGAAATGCCCAGCTTGCCAGTAGGAGTGAACAATGCCTGCTGGAACAAGGGATGAGCTGACACCACAGGTCATGGTGGTGATGCTAGGGACTGGGGGTGACATCCAATGGAGACACTCACCAAGCTGGCCCTGCACAGGACAGGGCCTGACACCCATCCCCCTGGAAGATAACCTCCTGCTCGTGTCCAAGCAGTGGAGGTCAAATGGAAACACAGACAGGGAGCCAGCAACTGGGGCAAACAGGGAGATGGAACTTGCTGAAGCCATCTGTGGGTTAGTGTCTGAAGCTGGGAGCCTGAAGTATAATAAATATGAAGAAATCAAAGGTCAATTTGTATGTCTGGAGATGTTGGCCTAAAAACTTGTTTCCCCTAACAAAGCAAGATACTATCCTCAATAACAATATCATGGCAGGGTTGGATTTATTCCTTCAAGGAGCCTTCAGTGTTAATTATTTATACACACACACACATACATACATGTAAATGTAAATATTTGTGTTTGAGTTGCAACTGGACCAAAGAGACATTAAAATAATCCATCAACCAATCAATCAATCAATCAATCAACAAAAATTAAAATGGGCTTTCAGATTCTCACCAGTAGTCTTACAGAACCAAAGAACATACCGGACACGAGACTTTCTGTACAGCCCCAAGGAGTACATCTACACTGTGTGACCGATGCTTCATTCTTAGGGCCAAGAATAGTTTTTTTTAAAAACAGCGTAAAAATTGTACAGCCATTTCCATCACTCTATAGATTACAACAAATGCTCTGTGTTTGCCAGCAGCCGAGGCTGTGGAACAGCTATTAGCAGATGCTGACTGGATGATGATGACCACTGTAAGTGGATGCTTATTTAAGGGACGTTTTCAGGAAACGGCCTGCTCTTAGGAACAGTCTATAAGTGAAAATGCACTTTGCAAGATTTTTACATCTTGCTGGCTTGCCTTTTGCCATTTTACAGCAAAGGAAATGTTAATGTGTAACAGAATTAGCATTTAGGAGAAGCCTAGAATACTGTTCTTTATAATATAGGCCGGTATTATTATTCAAGACAGGTCTTCTCATAGAGCAATTTAAGCCCCCCAAAATTACCCATCATTACACAGACAGTCCATTTAACATTCTGAAGCTAATCATACAACAACCTACCCTTTCAGAGGAGATACAAAACCTCGCTTGGGTTTTAAGTTCTGATTACAGGATGAGGTTCCAATTGAGAATTTCAGCTATAAACCAAATGACCTTCAATGACCGTCGACTGGAAAACCTGGTGACTAATCTAAATAGATTTCCAGGCACGGGGAAAAAAACACCACCCAGCTCTTGTTTCTAGTCCTCCGCATTATTAGGGGAATGACAAAGACAAGCAGAATGTGAAAAAAGTCACGACTCCAGTGACCTTCATGCCTTTGTCCCGGAAAGGTCGGGAGTAATCAGCAAAACTTTACCTAGAGTTCAAATTCAGCTTTGCTGTCCTCAGAGGCTGGTAAAATTAAATATTCTGTTCTTTTGCTCTGTAAACAGCCACAGTAATTGGTGATGTTTCCCAGCATTGGCTATGAAGATGTATTGGCAGGAGCTGAAATTCAGAGAGACAGTATTTTACATGGTATATGGCAGATATAGCCAAATCCTGATTTCAAATTATAATGCTGGAAATGACAATCACATTCCTTAAAATGAGATCATACCAGGATATGAGCACTTACCAGAATATCTAGGACATGACTTTACAGCTTGCCATGCTTGCCCGTCAAGGCAAAACACCTATTTTGTCAATCTCTGGAAAAAATCTCATGAAATGGAAAGGCATCAGGCAAGTCAAGGTCTGCAAGAGTAAGCCATGTGAAAATAGAAAATACAGTGAGTAATCTAGAACAGATCTCCGGGACTTTCTGACCTTGGCCTGGAGTGCTTTGTCCCTTTCCTGCTTTTGCACATCACAAGATATTTAATTATTGAATATCCATCCTGATTAGAGCTGTACGAATCACCATGTCGGATCAGACCATCATCACACCATTAGTGAGCAAAAGTTTAGAGAAAGTAAGGAAATAGGGAAGGAATAAACATATATTCTTGGGAAAAATCTCATCCTTGCTTTTGATGATCAGGAATTGCCTTATGCCTTACAATGTAGGAAGGTACAACCTCTCCAGCAGGACTTTTAGAAACCCTGGGTTTATACCGTGAGAGTTTCCTGTTGCCCAAATGAATATTTAGTCAGATTTTGAATCCTGCTGAACATCTGATGCAAATTATGGCCTCGGGAAACAATGCAACAGATTAATTTTGAGTGCAGTGAACACGTGCATTTTTCTCTGCATATTTTAATTTTGTTTATCATTTGTGTGGTTACCTACCCATTCTGATTCAAAGGTCTATATACAGCACCTTGAGTTTTGCATGCTTCTCTTCAGTCAGTCTTCACAATAAGGATCCAAGTGCCTGGCAGTTCTTCATTTCCCATTTGTGAACCTCCTCACTGTGGGCTTTTAGGGAGTGGTAAGACAGCACGTGTAAGAATAAAAGTCTGTAATTTATTTTTATGTATCAGTGTGCACTGATGTCCACAGTCTTCTTGAATTCTGCAGGAAACATTAAAAATGAAAAGCAAGTTTCAAAATTAAGTAAAGGTTCCATTAAATGCTCTCTCCTCCTCCAACAACTTAAAAATCATGGCACTTACCTTGAACTTTAAAAGGCTCCTTCCTTCTTATGTATTCAAATACTGAGTTGCATTTCCTGTGTCTTGAAACGTAATGAGAGTGGACATCCTGTGCTGCACAGCATCAGTAAAATTGCAGCTGTCAGTGTGGGACACCTGCATCATCCAGTTTTAGAGCTGTTAAAACGGTGACCAGCACTTCTGAAAAACACAGAATTTGGGAAGAGTGAGAGATTCTGGTCCAGGATTCAAAATCAATATCTGCATACTCTGCTTCGAGCCCTGCTGACTTCAGTGAGTGCACACCAAGTAAAATGTCGTTTATCATGAATAAAGGTGACAAGGCCAATCTTTTGGGCATGCTGTACTGTTGTTAGTGTCTGCACATTCTGCAGACACATTTGGTAGCCAGGACTTCCCCAGCAAAATGTTTTTATGTTTGACAATGGGAAAAGAGTTTCAACTTTTCCTTGCATGCATCTCCCTTGAAGGAGACAGGGTGAGAACGTCTGAAATACAGCAGGGTAAAAGTGTGAGTAGCCATCAAGGGACAGGGACAAAATATCTCCCTTTAGCCTTCCGGTTGTCACTCTGCCTTTGCTCCCTGTAGGTGATGTAGGCAATATTGGATCAGAGTATATATATATGTATATATATATATATATGGATATATACACACTCTCTCCATATATGTAAATACATATATTATACTTATATTGGCCATGTTGGTCCAGAGGTAGCCACTGTGATATAAATACAACACTGCTCAACACATTTTCTAAAATGATTTTAAGAAAGTGATTGGGTATTAATACATCCTGTGATATAAAGATAATAAGCTCTGTGCAATGTCATTGCAGTTATAAGTATCAATATAGTATAAGCCGTAAAAAAAAGATGCTGTTTCATTAACAGTTCTTACAGTGCCACATGTAAATAAACCACAAGAGCTGTAATAAGGAAAATAACAATAACGGTAGGGAAACGAATAAGATTAATTATTACTTAAAATGGCATTTCCTCTAAAATGGCCAAATGAAGTTGTTAAGATCTTACTAAGGAGAGACAGGCAGGAATGGTCCTATGAATGAGATCACAAACTTTATCTGTCCTCTTTTTCTTCCTCAGTTTAGGGAGAAATTTAATATTATTTTGCATCTACAACTGCATGCAGTCTTTGTCCAATGCATTATCCTATGCTGAAAATAGGTTTATGATGAAGTTCAAATATTCACAGAGAAATAAAAGATGCTCATATCCCAGCAGTGGCTTTAATTCTCAGGAAACTAACCATGCACTTCTTACAATCGAGAGTTATTAATGCTAAATAATTTTGTAGTCACTGAAGATCACACTCTAGCACTGTCTAGGAAAAAAAAATGTAGTCTCACCAGATTTAAATATTTAGCAAAAATCGGGATTTAATTAAATTACATGATTAAATGATTTTAAACCCACTTTAGGATAGGAACTTCAGTGCTGGATAATGGCTAGTTCCTAGAGTTTTATCCTTCTCTTATCTCCAGGCACTGCAGAAACTAGAAACCATTACCAAAGGACAAAAGATCACAATTAAAGAGTTATTAGAAGGGGCAGGAACATCAGGAACATGCTGGTGTTCTGTTTTTAAAAACAAATTACCCATTAATTCACAAAAACAACCCCATTACTGCAGTAACAAACTTAGTTTACACAAATGTCCCTATCAACATTATTCAAGCCCAAATTTGATTTAATTTGGAAAAGGAATGAATAAAGCTTAGGGTAATGGCAACCTATTAGACCATGCAGACCTTAATAATACATTTAAGAAAGTGTGCTGAGAGAGTGACATGAACATCAAAAGAGAAATCAAGAGCACGAACTGCAGAATAAAGGAGAATTTCTATCTGAAATCATACCAGAGAAGGCAGAAGGAAAATCACAGGCAGAAGGAGCATGTGCCTAACTGTAAGTGAGAGAGAATAATCGCATTAATGACTGTTTCCCTACATAGTTTCAGTTTGTTTCTTTATTCTATTTTTACTGACTCTGATTTCTATTCAGGTTCAATTAATAATAATGAGCCTAAAATTAATTTGCATTATCATTTACAGTGGATGCTTTGATCATGTATGTAGTTGGAACTATAATGCATATATTACCATATTATGCAAATAGCATTTTCAGCATCAGCTACATCTGTATATCATTTCTTCATGCCACAGTTCTGTGCATTGTTTCTTTGTGTACAGCCCCGTAGAGGGAGAATCTGGGGCGATAATACCAGGGGAAATACTGCTCCAGGTGCGCCCTGCTCTCATGTTCTCTCTCTAACACCCAGTGTTGGCATCAAACGGGAGAACTTTAACACAGATGGCTTGTTTCCTTTATGAAATTACTCTCCTGCATTGAGCCCACACAGGCAACCAAACACGTACAAAAAGCCCAAGCACCACCTTTTTTTCAACACAAGTGTCTCTCATGCAGAGCTTGTAACTGCTTGCAGCATAAATCTGATGAGAACCTGACCTAAGAAAGAAAGCCAAGCCAGTACCACAATGAACATAAAGATCAGATTTTTAGGTCAAACTTAAGCATTCACAACACTAAACATGCTGGGAGAAACGTTGCACATCAATGGTTAATGGAGCCACTCAACTCTCTCTCAGCTGACTACTTTTTGCCACTGGCCAAATTTCGTATTGCAGTGAGCAGGCCCAAAAGTATTAGTAGTTTACATTTTTATGCTGCCTTTCATGTTGTGATATACTCCCTTGCTTTACAAGTTGATACAGAAACCATATAATGATTGTTTAATCTGCCACAGTGCTGAAACTTTGTGGTGAGACACAGGAAGGTTTTAGTAGCCTAGAACAAGAGAGCTGTTTCGGAGAGGAAATGAAGACTATAGTGTCCACTTGGAACAAAGATGGGAGAATGTAATTTTTAAGCTTGGCATCTGGCCAGGCCATTGGAGTTAACACAGGTTACAGATATAATTACTGCAATGGGATCTTTAATGAGCAAGGTGGTCAGAACTTTGCTTTAACACATCACCCAAAAATGCACTTGGGTCACACCATGCATCTTCTCATCATGCTGACTCATGGGCTGACAAGCAGATGAAGATCCTCTTCATTCATTAATCTGTCTTTTAGTTAGAGCCCTAGGTAACTCTTAAAAATGAATCAAACAGCCAAACACTGTCCAAAGAAAATTTTATGCAGCTTCCAATTTCATGAAAATTTTGCATGAAAAGCTATACCTCCAGCCAAGCTGAGGATCATATGAGTTTAGATTCTTCCTCCCAGAGATAAATTACTTAAGAGTGGCCCTACAGGCTTGGTCCTGCCTTCCAAAGAGATGATGGTGAAATTCCTCCTGTGAGGTCAGTAGGCCCTCAGAAGATGATTCACTTGGCCATTTTACTGTGCTCAGTCTGTTTGACAGCAGATAAGAGCAGTGCCTGAGGACAGGGAAGGGGATGAGCCGGACTGCCCTTCTTCCTTTCCAGCAAGCTGATTGGATCATCCTGTCTTTTGAAACCTCTTCCCTAAGAGCTGGATCTATTTGAACTGCTATTTTCCTTCCCAGGATACACAGCATGTGATGCACGCAGGATCCTTTGGGTGAAGGAATTCAGCTCCGTGTTATCTGGTGAATGACAAACATTAAGTATTGTCAGAATGAGGTATTCCTGGGAGTCCTCAGCAAAGTGTTAATCTGATTAAACTCCTAAAAATTGATAGACATTAAACAGAAGAGCATATTAATATTGTCAACAAAATTCCGTTCTTAGTCACTCAAACCCAAATGCCAGATATTTGTTGCTCAGTATGCAATTAAAAATGATCTGATCACCCTCCAAGCAGAGAGCTGACAAAAACATAGGGTGAGGAAACATTTTTGGTTTATCCTCTGTATATAAGAAGATGCTGATAAGAGGGAAGAATCATTTCAGTTCTGCATAGATAAAAAGATTGCTCTTGGCAGAATAGATTAATGTACCTGTCTATACAAGCATAGAGGAAGAATGAAGAAGGGAAATAGATTAGTATTCTGCTGCACATGGGACAATCAAACATGATCTTTGGATTGGCAACTGCACTAATAATAATCACTGTAATAAACCAGGGCCTTTATATTTAGGATATGCAGTGCTAGCTAAAAGATAGCTGCTCCTTAGCAATAATGAGCTGGATTCTTCATCACTCATCACCTTGTGTAATTATTGTGGTGAGTTCAAAATAAATCCATTCTGCTACCAAATCAGATTATTTTTTTTCCTTTCATGTTGTGTTTTTCTTGCATGGGCATAATGACTACTTACAATGTAGACAATAAAGAACCAGGCTTAATATATTTATTTTGTATGCAAGAATAAGGAAAATGTAAGAGATCTAATGGACAAGTGCAATAGCTTGGACAAGATCTGTTATTTAAAGTTTAGGTACTTAAATGTTGCCAGAGCCAACCCTGTGGTTAAATAACTCCAAGGAAGAAAAATAAATGGATAAAAAAAACAACCTGGCTTAATACCAAATAATACTTTTTCTTCTTTCATAATGATTTATTAGTAGTTGTGTTAGTAAAAGCATGCACAGCAGCCTTGAATAATATTAAGACAAGTAAACTGCAACCAACTCAGTAATTTAAAACTCAAAACATCTGATCAAGAAGGATTTTAAATCTGAAATTATTTTTTTATTAGTGGTTTTAGTTGAATTTTTTTTTCTAAAATGCTGTGGCTCTTCATAGCTGAAGTGAGGATAATCAAGGTAAATTATGAAAATAACCTAGCTATGTGGTAAAGGTCAATAGAAAGTCTTGTTAAGGTCTGGTTTTTATGAAGATATCCTGTCTGTATTGTCAAAATGGATTAACATTATAACACAACAGAGCCTGTCAATTGGAAGAAAAAGAGATATTAGCACAAAGATACTTGTCACAACTAAAATTAGGTTTTGGTTTACACTGCGAAAGCAATAAAATATCACAATCTCATTAGCTCGTCTCTTCATTTATATCTTTCTAGCACAGATCACAAGAAGGTGCAGAAATGTTTACTTCTATTTTTTTGTTAGGTTGTGGGCAGGATTTTTACTCTTGAGAACAGCAGCTGTTAGATTTGTAACTCTATTTCTTTAAGGAGAAGTTTCCTGTCCAGTTCTTACCACATGAACTACACTGAGCTTCAAGAGTTAATGTGGCTTTCATGCACTAGCACTGAACCAGGAATGGAACGGGAAGGAGTTGCCCACATGTTTCTGTAACCATCTATTTTCCAGGGTTACTGGCTATGTAAATAAAAGTTACTCTCTGAACATGAACAGTCTTGGGCTCACTTGTTTGTCTTCCAGCCCAAGACTACGAAGGGAACTTCCTCTCAGGGAAGTAACAACAAAGATTTAGTTATTTCCCACAGTTTTTCATATGCTGAGGATGCCAATATACGAAAAATGTCTGAGTCAGAGCCTGAACATTTCCAGGGAGTTTCATTGTTACCGTGTCAGTGGCAGCAGAGTAAAGCCAGGGCAGAGACCTCAGTCTTTAAAATCCTTCTAAATGTTCTTGCATGGTCAAGTCCCACTGGCAGTCAGGCCAACAGTTACCAATGGCGTTCCAAAGAAACTTGATCCAGGAATAAAAAAAACCCCACTCTTCCATTTCAAAACACTCCCAGGCCTTGAATTGAACAAAACAGAAGCTGGGAAAGAATGCTCGCTCGCCCTATGGCCATGCTGTGAAGGACTGTGGTGTCCTCATGTTTGTGAGGGCTTTTACCTTCAGCGATGATTTGAATCCTTGGAAAGACACACCTGTGACTGAAGTGATCCGAGACATAAATCTGACAGGACAAAATATGGCATGCAGTATAACCCTCAATACCCTCTACATAAATTAGAAACTATCTGAGCCCATTGAGTCTGAAGTACTTCCCACACGTTTTCAGCTCTTTCTACTTATAAAGCACACCAAATACCAAGTATGGACGTTTTCTGTGCTCACCAGCTGCTTCTTCCTGAGTGACCACCTGAGATTGTAACAGCGTCAAGAGCACCCTAAATGCATCATCACACTATGCCAGAAGGCTAACCAAAAAATTAGCTTTTCATCCTGCCTCAATCTGGGAAGAAGACAGTGAAAACAGTGGGGATGATGCCCAAGCTAGTGAGAAGTCTGATCAAGGTGTCAAGCAGGGTTTAATGTTAACAAGAACAGTCACCACATGAACTGCAGCCTCGCTTTTCTGACCATTTAACCAAAAAAAACCTGCACAAACTTGTAGGTGTCTGATCTGCAAGAGCTAGCACTTCTGTAATTTTCCAGTGACATAAAACCAGTTAGCACCAGCTGAAATACATTAGAGGCTTCAGTAATTAGTAGGCATAGCCATTTCTTGTCAGTTCTACGGGCCATATCCTCAGCTGGCGTAAATCAATGACACTCCGGGCGCTGGAACTGTATTACTTTACTCACCTTGAAATAGTTATGCATACTAATTACTGCCTTACCCATTACTGCTCTTGTCAATTCAGACACCTGATTTACACCAGGTGAGTTTGTTCCATATATTTAGGAGTTTCTGCACATTCCTTCAAGAATCTGTAGTGTCGAATAAACTTTCCAAATAAGCCAGGCACATGCTTTCCATTATCTATCAAATCAATGTTCACTGAAGTGACACCGTTGCACATAAATCATGACTGCAATTATTAAATCAAGCTGAGTTTGTACTGCATTTCTTTCACTGTTGGGTAGAATTAAGCATGGGAGAATAGGAGAACAGGCATGCTGGGATGGAAGAAGGAGTTAAGAGCCCCACCCAAGCTCTCACAACCTAACCTTTGGAGCATGCAGCTGATAATGCAAAACAGAACATAATGCCCTGAAGGAGATACATCCGGAGGTCAGCTCAGTCAGATACTGTGGAGCTGTTCCAACAAAGCAATCAAATATCTAGCAAAACCTATAAAAAAAAAATTCGCATCTTTTGTATATAGACATACAACCTGAGCTGGATGAGGGTAGAGGAGCCTGATTTCATTTTCATACCCCTGTCAGGAACCTAAGAGCAGAGTTTTCCCTCCACACACACAAAGTGAGGTTTATAACTGCAGCTTATTAAGGCTTAGTTTGTCTAACCCAAGCATAATAAATTCATGTGTCAAGATGGAAGTTGATTGTTCATCAGAGAAAAATGAGACAAGATAATCCACTTTGCTGCAAACGTAATGCTTAAGGAATGTTACAAACTACTGCAAATGTTTAACTCCCCGTGCCTCATGGGTGGTTATATAACAAAACACCCATTCAGGGGCTGATTCTTATCTCTGGCTTGCATAAGGCCATGTCTAGACAAGGATTTGAAGGTGTGTTGTTTGAAAGTGTTCACAGAGTGGTCTAGTTGGCAGAGCAGAAAGCCTCACCCCTCCTCCTCCACCTCCCAAACTTTCATGCCTGTGGAATGGGTGAAGTGTGGGTCCTTCTCCTTCAATTTTTGGCTCAATTAATTTGGAGCCTAGGGTGGTGATTTGTCCATGCTGGAGTCAGAATGTGACTTCAGAGGGAGAAAAGGGACATGCCCACGTTTAAACCAGAGCTTCCAAAGGGTCTAAGGATTTGCATGTCTAGGGCTTTTCAGCATTATTTCCGCATATCCACCTGCATGCCACACAGATGGCATACATAGGTATCCCACGTAAGATGGGATAGCACTTTGCCTTTGTGAACCACTACTAGAGATAGAGGACGACTTTCCAGTGGTGGTCAACCCTTTGACAGCATCCCCTTTATAGGAAAATGCCTCTAAAGCTGATTTTGTTCCACTGTACCTACCCAGGTATAATATCCTTGTTTCTTTATTACCCCATCTCCAATGAACTTCAGTCAGCCATCCACTCCTACTCCACATACACCTCATGTTGCTGGGAGAAATTTTCAGTGGAAAAGCAGGAAAATTTACAGAAAAAGCTCTCTAACATGTGAGCTAGGCTGCTAAGAATCCACCCCACTCAATTTCTTTTAAAGCACTGAATTGAATTTAGAGTCTATGGTTCCTCCATCTCTGATTTGCCAATGGTGAGAATCCCTACAGAGATGTGCCCACCACATGCCCATCTGTGACTTGGTCCATGCAATGCCATCACTCTCACTTAACACTCACTTTTTGCATGTTTTCCCCTCTCTTTGTTTCATTGTTTTTTTCTTAAGCAGACCTAATTATTTCAATTTTACTTTTGTCTATTATTTTGCTTTTGAGTTTCAAGAGTATGTCTGAGGATTCATGAAAACGAACTATTTTATTTTTAGCTAATATTCTATTATGGTTTTAAAATGTATAAAGACACATTTCCAGTAGATGAAGACAAAAAACATGCTTTTGTAAATGCACAGTTTTTCTTTTTATAGTCACAGTTAATTAATTATGTTTTCACTTTTATAAAACAAGAAGTAGTGAAAAAAAACCTGGGTAAAGTTTAAACCACATTCAGAGGGAAATCAGGTAAGAGATCAAACTGCTCATGAGAAATATGAGAAATCCTGCCCTGCTTAAATACATGGGAAGGTAATTATTTTCCAAGTGCCAGGAATTTGCCCTTTGTTTTTTATAAATGAAATGCATACAGATATGTAGATACACATGCATACATAGTTGTTTTTCTCCTGTAATAAAGTAAGAGTGGCCAGGCCAGTTGTGATCTCTTGGTAATGGAGTTTTCTATATGCACACACTTTAAATCTGGTTTGATAACCAGTGGTTTACAGTGTCATTAGCAAGGCTGAGACCATGAGGTAACTTAAGAAATGTGGTCTGCTGCGATATCTGGAACATATCAGCTCTTGGTAGAAAAATATTTTTAATAAAGAGAAGTGCTTTAGAGGTTTCTCTCCTGATATAGGCCTAAGTTCAGCAAGCTAAGTTCAATCACACAGCTGACTTTTAGCCTTCCAGTACACAATAGGGTTTTAATGTTTAAAGTTAGGTGCATGTTTGAGTATGGTACAGAATAGGAGCCAGAGCGAAAACATCTTTCATTTAAGATGAAAATTCCTGCTTTAAGTTTCCTTCCTTGAACTCTGGCTCCAATTTGTGAATGCAGTGGTGATGTTCAGGTTTCTGCGTGGAGCCCAGCAGGAACGTCAGCAGTTCTGCTTCACTGCCGAGTATCAATAGTGCTCAGAGATCAGAGCTCAGAGCCAGCACTTAGGAGGGGCAACCTTGTCAGTCAGCATTTGACTGCTTTGCTCTGTTCTTGACCAGCCCATGCAATTCACATCGCCCTCAAGGTAAGATGAGTGGGTGGATCATGGAAGTGTACAAACAGCCTTCAGGATAATAATTCAACTCCTCTCCTTTTACCTTGAAGCAGTATATTTCCACACACAATCAAGGTGCATAAGACAATATTCAATTTAGAGAGGTGTACAGACTAGGACGGGTTGTATTTAAAAAGCAGAGAGCAGTGTGCCTTTTATAAATAATGCAGTGGCTGTGGTTGTAAGACAAGCCCCGGATTTACAGACAAATGATGCAGAATTCCTGGCCTGGCCGCAGGCTACTGTGAGTGAAAGCTCATGAAGTGACTGAGCAGATGAAGAGATAGGTACCACTGCTGAGCCTGGACTCTCCCTGAGTGCAGGGGCTGCTTCTGCCCTTGCCAAAGTGATGCTAGATTGGGAATGGGCTGCAGCAGAGCCTCTTCTGCCCTTGCCAAAGTGATGCTAGATTGGGAATGGGCTGCAGCAGAGCCTCTTCTGCCCTTGCCCTAATGGGTGGAAAGAGCTGGGCTCTTGTGTGCCAGAAGCAGGGCAGGGACCCTGCCTCCCTGGTGAGGAATCCTTCTTCAAGACAGGATAGAGCCCTTCCTCTGAAGTGGAATTCCAAACTTTCTGACTTTCAGCACAAGGAAAGGCAGCAGATAACCATTACATACTAGGAGACCTCTACAATGAAGATTTCTCACTCTCTCTCTAACTTATGGAAACACTTAGAAATATCACCACTAGTTACAACTTCTGTGTTCCCCTTTCAATTGCAGTAGCTGACAAACTTTTAAAAGTTGCTCACTAAAAGTGAGAAACTGCTTCAGTGTAGTGTGACACTGTACAAAAAGATCACCTCAAATCTGATTCTGCCTGTCACAGTTACCAGTTATGCTGATTGTCTCATACTGGCCGTGTGTCCCCAATGTCCATGTCCCTGAGCTGTCTATTGACATGTCAACAGGTAGGACAGAGGGGAAATATGAAGGAAAAAGGTCCTATAGCAAACAACAACTCAATCCAACTGCTAACATATTTCTAAGAGAGGTTTAATATGGTTTAAAAAAATGTAAAAGAACTCATGTGTCATTAAATGTGTTATAGAATTTGCTGTTTGCTGGAGCTATTGACTGCACTGTTCTCACTGTCCCAAACTTAATATAAAATTAATCATTAATTTTCATGCCAGTAACATTTTCAACAATGCAAATGCTCGTTGTTTAGGTCTGAGGCAGTGAGATATTAACACCACAGTAACACAGATTTGTATTGTCATAAAGCCATTCAACTCAAAATGTGACTCCTTTTTAGTAAAATTGCCTGCATTTTTGAGCTCTACCACAGACAAAGTTGAATGCTCAAAGCTTTTTACCAGTCTCACAGTCGACATAAATAGTCTGTTTCCATTACACTTACTTGTCTTAGCAAACTGTGGGCCCAAGTCCTCAGCAGGCACCACCAGAGCCCACAGAGCTGCACAGCTTGGACCTGTGGTAGATGCAGCCCCTTCCTGTAGATCTCCTCCTTGAATAAACTGTTGTGTATTGAGAATACTAGGAATAATCCAAGTTACACTGGGGACCAGAACTCACACAAGGTTTATCTAGTATTAACAGTTATTTGACCTTTCTTGGCAGAGCAAGAAGAAAATGCTCTTTTACATACTCTTATGCAAACCTCTTAAATATTAAATGAGCTGCGCACAGAACTTTTCTTGTGTGAAGGACCGAAAATACTTTGGACCTCACTTGAAATCTGGGTCACTTTGACCTTGTGTAAATGAAATCTTGCATTTCACCAATTTTTCACATGCTTGTTCTGTCTTGAACAAAACCTCAGACTCAAATAAGCACCAGCTTCAATGTAGAGGATGATTAACTTAAGGAGTTCTTGGCTTCTTCTTCAAGAAGGTTAACATGACCTTGAATGGCAGGAGAATGTTACGGATTTGTATTGTTGAATCTTACGCACTTTTGTTATAAGAAGTTCACATACAAACTTTCTTTCTAAGCCCTAACAAAGAGACATTTCTCTCCCACTGCTTTCTTGAGATGATTAGTCCATCTACAAACCGAAAAGAATCAGTCAGTTGGCTCTTTTCTACTGCACTGATACTCAGCCAAATTCATGCACGTATTTCCCATTTGCTTCAGTAAGAGTTTTGTCGATGGCAGTGCTATAAATTCTACCTCCACCTTCTCTCTAATTGGCACCAACATCAAATGCTAAAGGATGTCCTTGGAAAATCAAGAAACCAGGAAAGGAAAATACACAGCTAAACCTAGTTCTCCACTGTACATATAGATGTCTATTAATTTATTTGAGCCTATTCCACATCAGGGCTCTGCTCTTTCCTTTTTAAAGTCATCAGTAAAAATCATGTTAACATGAATGGGACAAAATTAGGCATATAAGTGAAAGTCAAGTCAAAGCTTATCTGAAGAATTCCCACTTAGGACTTACAGCTTGACACAGTGGTCACTGAAGCATTTCTAAAGGTCATTGTCTGATATGATCTTTTCATAATTGTTAGTGAAATGAAGGCATCTTTATTCTGCTCTGCTTACTAGCAATGCTTATGTAAAAACTGGATTATTCACAGCTCCTTTCCTTTTGAAAATGGGCTTTATTTTTTTTTCCTAGGGAGAAATAAGGCACACCCAGTGTGAATCAAACTGAAAACAATTGGTTGAGGTTTATGTGCCAGCCAAACAGTGCCACTTGTATTTTCCAGTTTTAATTTGTATAGACTGTCTATTTTGAACAGCGCTGCCATCAATTTAGGGAAAAAAAATCCCAGAAGTTAAATCCTATTGATAATGGAAGAGTAGGAAGGATTCCAAATCATGGTAATGCCCTTAATTCTGTGTCAATAGCCATTCTAGTCAGAGGTGCATACTTGCAGCTCTTCCTTGAGAAAAGACATTCTCCTATTGTGGTGCTGGGAAAAGATGTTTATCGATATAGCTGCATGTAAGTGCAATGTCCTTTCAGTTGAAAAGTGGAAAAGCAGTCAGATTTATTCAGTCCACCATTATTTAACTTCTGATAAGCACCTTCTTCACATTTTTTCTAACCTCATTTGTACACTGCTGAATTCCTCATTAAAGTGAAAATGAAAGTATGCTTTCTTAAGCTGACTTTAAGAAAACAACCTGTTTGACCTGGAGATATCAGAATGCTTAACACAGTTAATAGTCAGGCAAAATTGTTATGGATGTTGTTGTTGAATGTATTTATGCAATAATAGTATTGATGTGCACTAAAAATCTATCTAAGATGGTCAAAATCCTCTGTTAGAATCTGTTATGGAGTATAAAAACTTCTCCTAAGAAGGCAAATACTTATACTAAGGAGAAAAAAGCAGGCGGTAGAAAAGAGGAAAAAAAAATTGAAGCATTAAAAGGAAAAGAAGACAATGAATCCATTTGGTCTATGGGGAAGTAGGGAAGGGAAATAAAACACCTGGAGTTTGTTTATTCAGAATGACTAAGTTTCAAGCCAGTGAGTAGATAGACTGAAGTCAACAACACAACTCACATCCTCACAGTAAAGCATTTACATAAGTCCATTGCAGGACTGATTAATCTTGCATGTTTCATGAGGTGTTCTAGTGCTCTCAAGACGAATCATCTGAAGCTAAAACAGATGGGTAGATAAATCAGAGGTAGAGATCTAGGTGCAATTTGTTTGTCTCATAATAATTTACATGTAATCAAGCTGACTTTTCAAGTTAAAGTTATTCAAATGTTCATACACATGTTCCATGTAAAAAATGTGCTTACAGTTTCTGTGTGGGCTGCCTGATAAGAGAGTATTTGATTAAAATGGGCCTGTTGAGAGGGAGGATTCTACAAGAGTCACTGTCTGAAAGTTGATTGTTTATTTCTACTTGCAGATGTGATTTATCAGGCCAGTTCTCAGGAGAAAGTGACAGCTTTCAGAAACAGATTCATTGTTTTCAACAATTTTTAAAAAAATTTTAAGAGAATAAACATTTTGTATCTCAAAGCATGTTAGCATGACTGCAAGTTTGAACAGTTTTAGGAAATTTTACCCATGTTAGCACTCTCATCTCACTGCTGCAAGCCTAGCTTCTTGGCCAAAATTGAAGAGTTTGGACACTTTGATTTGAGACCTGTAATAGTGTGTGTTGGAAGAAACAGGTCATGATTTCTCCATGCAGTAGGAAGGGTGAACTCTTCTATAACCAATATTCATTTCATTTGCCTGCAAACAGTATAAGATGAACCACTTATGAACATTCCTTCACTGAAAGAATTGCTAGTAGCTTTCAGATTTGAAAGGAGGAGAGTTTTGTCATTTTGGTTTTTAGTTGTTTTTTTTAAGAAAGCATGTGTTCTGATAGGATTCTGGACAAATAAAGATATTCTGGATCTTTCAGGAGAGTAATTCACATAGATAAGTCCATTAGCAGCTGTTTGGTGTTTGTGGGTTTTTTCACAGCCAATAGCTGAGCCAGCAAAACTGTCTCCATCCTTTTTTTTTTTTTCACCAAAATGATGGAATAAGGCACTGTACATGCATGTGCTCACAGGTGGCTGCCTAGGGATGCCTCTGTTGGCTTTCCTGGAATGAAATACCAAAGGTATGAGTGGATGTAGGACTGGGGCCTAAAGGATTCTGGGAGCTCTCAGCTGAATGAAAAATAATATGTCTTATACAGCTCTTTTCTCAGAAGTACCTAATTTTTTCCAGCTCTAACATGCCGCTTCCAGCTGCTTTAACACCCTCACTTTTGGTTATTGGGAAGGCTGTAATCCAGAATTACACAGCTGAGCACAGAACAACTTTTTTCCAGACGTAAGCAGGGGCTTGTTTAAAAGAAACAGAAGAATAAGCAAAGAGATGGGGCATTAATGAATGGCACAATGGGCCACTGATACTGCCCTGCAGAAACAAAGGGCTCTCTGCAAGAATTCCCTCCTTTAGCATGTGATAGACCTTCTGACCTGGGATCACAATGGCTCACAGACAGAAACAAGAGAGGAAGCAAGAAATCTCGTCATTTCTTTTCCCCGTGGGATAAACAACATTTTATTCTACCTTTAACCCTGGCGGGAGACACCGCCACTTAGCAAACAAATCTATATTAAGTGCACTTGCTGGAATTATTTACAGCATCATTTGTTCCAGAAAATGACACTAATAATATATTGCTGAATTCAGAAAATGGAATTTGACATGGATATAGCCTTCTGAGTAGTAAAAAGCATCTTTCCTTAATCAGCATCCCTTATTAAGGAATTCCCTGTTTCCCTGTCCCCAAAGAGAAGGAAAATACCATTGTTCTCCTACAGTATCCTTTTCTGACTCACAGAACAAGCTACTTTTGTCACTTTGGCCTTAACAATGCATGGCTACAGAAAGAACAATTCTCCTGAACCTTCACAATATATTTCTGAGAAAAACAAGAGCTCCACTCCATTGTTCAGTGACCAATTTGTCTGCAGAAATAAGGATTCACATGCATAGCTCTCACCAGTGGAGACAACTGTGGTGTTTACTTCTCATACCAAATAATATTACTTGTTAACCAATGAAAATGGAGATTGTCACAAGAAAAATGTGGAGGTCTTTTTTCAGAGTATCCTCAGAATGAATGTCTTATTGTTGCTTCATCTTCCAGTTTCCAGATATGCCTGTGTAACTCAACTTACATGTAATCTGTCAGGAGTTTATTCAGGAAATAGAGATGTCCTGCTGGCCAAGTCTGTTTTTGTAATGGTAACCCTGCAGGTTGTATGCTACTAGCACAGTTTTTATGCCAAGAAGTTCCTGCATTAAATGGGGGAGGTTAAAAGTCAGTCCTGCCTTGCAGCTGCTTTTAGTGAGCTTTGGCAAAGGTTCACCAGTCTGTCCATAAATGTATGGTGTCGTTGCTGTATAGGAACATTAATCAATGTTATCTGCCGCAGAACTGTCTTGCACTGTGATTTTGACAGGAACTGCAGACAGGATCACATGTTCCCATTATTTCTCAGAATTTTAGTAAAGCAGCTGTAAACATTACTTTAGGCTTATTTCAAGAGTTAATTTCAACAGTGAGCATTCTTTCAGCAAAGGGTAAGAAAATGACCCTGATTATACTTCCTCTCAAAAAACTCCTTTTATGAATAGTACAAGGTGATACCAATTATCTCTCTCTGTTTTGGAAAGTTTAACTTTTTTTGTTATTTAAATAATGTCCAGCTGCAGTAAGGGTTTCTTAAAATACACAGTTACAAGGAGATAAAATATACAACAGGGCATGCTTTTTGTGTATGGTGTTTTATAGAAGACTCTGTGCTTTCCCACTGCAAAATGGAGATAACACAAGATAAACACTAGATTTTTTTACAAGAAAGAAAATCACTGGTGATTTTCAGGTCTACATTTTTAATGCATGATGAATATTCTTTCTACCTACTGTCAAATGCTTGGGTGTGCTTCAGGAAAACTCCAGTTATGCTCATGGATATATGGGAACAGAGGGGTCTTGATATAGATAGCCTGAGCAGCGCCTCACTGATACCTAAAGCAGCCAAGTGAAGTCACCCACCCAGCTGTCACTTTTTTGAGACTGAGAAGAAGAGTTTCATCAGGAGCTATATTCACCTCATGTTTCTAAGAAAGCTATAGCAGAATGCCATGTTCAGCAGGTGGCAGTGATATAGTGTGAGTATAAATGGACATAGTTTTCAGAATATGGGGAGCTGAAATCCTGTGTCCATTTGGAGGACATGGTTCCTAAGCTACAAAAATGATAAAGGGCATAGTAATATACAGATGGAGAAATTAGGCAATCTGCTTATGTCTTTAAAGCAGAGATGTAATTTTGTGCCATGATCTGAACACCCAGGTTCCAAAAAAAGCCATTTTTCTCCTTTTTTGGTCTAAGGTGATCAAATATGCTATTTTTTTGAAGCTTAGCATGTATCATAGCACTTTTGCGCTTGACATATATATGTAGAATTTATGTATTTCTTTCCAACCATTAAATATTCCCAACTCTTTCAACACCTATTCTATTCTACTCTATTCTATTCTATTCTATTCTATTCTATTCTATTCTATTCTATTCTATTCTATTCTATTCTATTCTATTTCTATTTCTATTTCTATTTCTATTTCTATTTCTATTTCTATTCTTCTTATTGTTAATGTTATTGATCTAATCATGTCATCTTCAGTAATGTTGGTCATGCACAAACTGATAGTCCCTGACATTAGTGACTTATATTCTAATTGGATGGTCTTGTGAAAAAAAATATATTTGTGCTCCAGCATTACCATCCTTCTTTTAGCTCACCATTAACACCCTACTAAGACATGCCAAAATGATTTTCAAATAGTGCTGAATCAGCCCTTCCTCTTCAACAGCCATTCTTGCAGCAGAACCCAACCTGCACGATGCCAGCAGCCTGCCTTTCTTCCCCCAGGATCTGAAAGAAGGTCACACAGTTTAGGTCAAGCCCTGCTGCCTCTTTACACAAGGTGGAAACAACCAAAACCACGTTCGACACCAAAGTGAGAGCAGAGAAATCCAAGCAAGGAGGAGTTAAGTCATGGGAGACCTGACTGCAGCTGGTGTTCACTGAAACTTCAGCTTGAAGAGGAAAAAATTATGTGTCAGGTTCACCTTGTACCTTAATCCAGTGAAAACAGTATTTAGCCTGTATGACTGCAGAAAGGAGAGGTTCTTGTGTTCTGGAAACCTTTCGTAAAGAAACTTATGCCCTTGAAAATAAAAGGGAACTTGAGTCTGTGTCCTTCGATATCGACCTCTTTCCATTGCGGATGACAGTGAGCCCTCCTTGTTTTGTGTGCTGTAACAGAACTCAATTACATGTAAGGAAAATAGATCTGTTTTCAAAATTAAATGTATTACCTGTAATAAGAAGCTTTCTGTTCTTCGACTGGGGAAAGATAATAGATTCTAATGTCCTGCCCCTTGTTGAGGCCAGAGTTTAGTCGTGCAGTCTGGTTGGGGCTGAACAAAAGGTTAAGCTTCCCTCAGTGTCTCACTGTTCTTGTGTAGAGACCAAAAATTAGTGCTGCTTTTGGATGAAAATGTTGCAAATGAGGTTTTGCCAGAGAATAGATCTTAAATAAAGGCTAACCTCTAGAACAGAAGATCTGCTGCCCTGTTTTGCCTCCTTATAACCTGTTTTACAATCTTCTTATAACAAGAATTTAATTTTGAAAGGTTTTTCTGGTTACATTGTCATACTGTTTGTTCCTAATTCATTGTACTGTTTATTCCTAATTAGCTTCATCAGTCTTGCCATGAATCAAGAATTACCATGGCATCAATCTGTGTGGTCCTAATTATAAAGACAGGACTGTGATTAGGTATTTGTCCCTGTGATATGTGCAATGCTGTATTAAGTATCTCAGAGAAATATATTAATCTTAACTGATTGAAACAACGGTTCAGCAACCTTGTCTATCAATGCAACTTTGCTACATTTTCAAGTAAAAAACAAAGATAGCTGGTTTTAGCAGTATCTTTGTTAACCATACCATCATGATGCTAATTTGAAGCTGATGATAAACTTTTGTTGCCTTAACAAAAGCTGAAATTTGCTGACCAGAAAAGGAATGTGTTTTTACCTTTGGGGCTGACCTGGTCAAGAAAATAAATTAATGGAAAGATGGAGCTAGAGCAAACATTTATCATGTCCTCAGATGACGCCTCAACTTTTCCTATACCAAAATTTTCCTAACCTTCATATATACTAGTATTTAGCAAATTAAATATTTAATCTTTCAATTGTGGAAGAACATGGGGCATAGCAAGTACAACTCATTCCACTCATACTTGCTGAAAGTTATCTGCTGCAAAGGATTAGCTGCTGTATTCAACAATAACGAAGCTCTTGTTTTCAAATAAAGAGGTTAATTGGCTTTGTACAAAATATGCTTATACAGCACGTATGACTAATATTGGTTTTGTGAAGGCTCATTGCAAAGGAATCTAAAATTGTCTTTTATTACCATTTTTACAATAATCTGTCCTTGACCAATGATTATACTTAGAGAGCCCATGTTAGCATGTCATTACAGCTGCTTAACTAGTCACTGGCAGCGTCAGTGGTTCTGTTGTCACACTACAGTTGTGTTTCCAGGGGAAGGCCTTTGAGTTGCTTCTTCCTTTTTTGTTTTGTTTGTTTTTGGGTCTTTTTGGCATTAGTGTTGTTGCAGCCCTGATGATCTTCCACATGCTCAGACTGTGAGCACAACAACAGACTATGAACAGGGTTCTAATTCTCATTGATATAAAAAGGTTTTGTATCTGTTTTAAAAAGGATGTGTCTCATTATGTACCCATGTAAAATCTAGACAAAGATACACATCATGTGTCTGTTTGTCAACTGAGAAACATGCACTTGCAACTTCTATTTAGTATTTCATGGGTACACATACATGATATGATCCCTTTGGCACAGATTTTTATTTTGACATTGGTATGGTGGTCTCTGCCTATATGTGTTATCCTTCTACCAGAGCTCTCTGCAGGCATATAAAGGTTTGGCTTGACAGAGAGTTAGCTATATTTGTCTGAAAAATCATCCTAGAATTTGTCCATGGCAATGAAACTAACTGTGTTTACAAAAATACGTCTCTGTCATGCAAATTTTATCAGTGATCACAGATCTTTCTGATTCCAAGTACTCAGTTCCCACTGTTGGTAACTCAAGAATTTTGAGAAATTCTAGTCTAAAGAAATTTTCCTTGACTCTAACTCTTCTATTTTTGTTCCTAATTTTCATCTTAATTGTGATGGGTTTTAGGTTTCCTTAATTAATGCACTATTATGTCTCATCCAACTACTTTGCTAGATTATGTCTTGGATGAATTCTTAGTGAGTAGCTTAGTGATACTTTTTTATTTTATTGTTTTTAATTCATTTCAAATAATGTTAGCTTGCTGATGGTAAATAATGTATATTTTCTCAAGTTTGTCTCCAGTGCCATGTGATGAATAGTAATGAAGCGTTAATTTTATTTTCTCCATACATAACCGTATTACTGGAAAAGTCTCAAAAAAAAGTAAAACCTCATTTAGACAGTTGAAGAATGGGCAACATCAGAGTTCTCCAAGCAATAAATTTGTCACTGGTGATAATTATTCCTTTCTTTCATAGTCTGTGAAACTTTCAGAGCAACCTTACACATGTCATATAAAAGTCACAGGCATTGTGAAATTTTATCATCGGCAAACAATGGGCCAGATCCTCAGCATATCGAGATTTCTCACTGCTCCATCTATGCTGATGAAGCTTTATAGCTCACAGCAGCCCCAGGTCTGGCCCATTGCTTCCAGGATGACAATATTTCACAGTTATTAGATTTTATAGAATTAGCTATTCTAATTTTAGCTTCTTGTGTACCTAGATCCATCCCTCCAACAAATACAAGAGGAAGGAGAGATTAAAAATGTTTAAGTAATGTTTGCTGCAGGGTAGGCAATAACATTTAACAGTCGCTATTCCTGCTGATTCCACCCCAGGTTAGTAGGGAAGCATGGATATAGATGTTGCTGGAAGCATCTGCACAACCAGTTTGCTCTCAGACTTTCTGTGTGGTTGTGTTTCAAGGGCAGCTCAGAGGGTAAAAACTGAGAGGGCATCCAAAACCATTTTGTTCAGTCAGTCACAGTGGGGACATGCTTTAAGGATGTGTGTGGATATGGCGTAAGCACCCCAGTTCTTCCTTCTGGCAAAACTCCAGTGAGGTAGCTGTCTCTCCTCTGTTTACCTACAGTCAGGATCTGTGTTGGCTGGTTAAAGTCCAAGATTTGTCTCTCATGTAAGGCCAGAATTATTTTCACAGCATGAGTTTGCTTTTGAAACCATCTTGGAAAAAACTAAGAACTAGATCCAAGTTTTTCCTCTGAGTGTATCCTATCAACAAGAACTCTGGACCTCAATGGTATAAGGACCGAGAGACACTAGGTCAATAAAAAATATATTAGCAAGCAACTTAACCAGCTTAGTTGATCCTTTAAAAAAATTCTTTGCACTTAGTAAGAAGCCCATTATTTCTAAATAAATTAGAACCAGAACACAAAGGGATATTTACTGCTACATAAAAGGAGAAAATTAACTGAAAGGGCAATACGCTGTACTAAGACTATTTGAATATATGCATTTTTAATGACAGTTCTAAACCAGCAACTGTTCAATTAAATACAATCTGTCATGGTGGGGAGAGAAGGAGGCAATCATGCTAAAGAAAGACATTTCATGACGAATGGTAACTTATCACTTACTTTAAACATGTGTGTGTGGTGTTTAAATAACATTAGACAATTACAGAAATTTAAAAATTATGAGCTTGTAAGTGGATTTTCTTTCTATTATTCATTCCTTTTTAGGCTGTTTCTGCAGTGCAGAACACACATTTTCTTTTATTTGCCCTTTCAGTTATTGGAGAATATTTGTCATTGTGGAAGTTAAGCAATAAAGTTCTATTTGCTTACAGTTCACCAGTAATTCCAGCTGAGTGCAACTCCTTTGCCATTCAGATATTTAGGTCTTAATGGTTTTTTACCTATTCAAAACTCCATCTTCACTGCACACCTGTGCAGCATTATTCTGCCTAGTGCAGTGCATTTTCTTCACACCTCGTGGTCAGTTATTACTCACTGTATAAACAGTGTTTTTCACATGAAGAAGAAGTCATAGGTATTTCATAAAGGCATTGCAATCTAAAGATCAAGTTAAGTGTAAAGAAGAAAAGATAGCAAGGAGTGTAGGGGTAAAAATAAAAGACCATGATGTTCTTAAGAACTAAGGGCATCATGCATCTCAAGGAGGATTGTATTAGAGGTGCCAGAAGCTAAAAATAATTGGCATTCGATAGAAAATGGAAGCAGGGAATAGAAACCTTTTTGGGGGCATATTCTTGTAAGTACACAACAGTAAAACCCCATTATACCTACTTACCATTTTTCTGCAATTTGGAATGTGTCTATCATTAGCAAAACCAGCCAGCTTAATCACATTAGACCAAAGCTTTTGGGGGACATTTAAGTCTTCATATCTCTCAAGTGTCTTGATTTAATTGGGACATCCTGAACTTTCATAGTAAATCAGAGTTGCAGTTGTCCTCAAACCAGCAGGCAAATTCTCACTGTACCTTATTGTCCCCCTATGCTGGCACTTTCCAGAGGGTAAACAGAGGTCTGATAAGACATGGACACAGAAATGTCAGATGTCACTCTATTTAAATACAAAGGCATTTTAAGGTTGGTTACTTGGGCAGAACTGCTTGTGCATATAAATTGCCAGTTCCAGTGGATTAAAAGCAAGAAAAATGCTCTTTGGATTAATATATATGCAATTCAATTACACTTTCACTTTAAAACCACTCTAGTAGCTTCTGTTTTCCATGCTTTGTGCTTGGAAACAATGCTGATTTAACATGCCAAGTCCATTTACTTCTTGTCTAATTTCAATGATTATTTGTATGAAACTTACCGAGAATTTTTGATTGACTTTTTCTCATTAGAAAGTGCCTAGTCATAGGAATTTGTGCCAAGAAGTATCTGTTTCAATGACAGCTTACTCAAGAAATTCAGGAAAATCAGTTTATGGTGGGGAAGAACATTCGGTCAAGAGTAGAAATAGAGTAACCAAAAGCACACCAGAATGTGAAATCTTACTACTCCAATCATTCCATACTGAGGTTTCTTATATTTGAAAGAGGATCTTCATGTTACTGACAGTTTTGAGGTGTTCCTATCATTTTTCTATGGAATATCATTGGAATACTGTCTTAAAATACACACACAATTATAAAAATTAAATATTTTTAGGAATAGGAATCCATTTTGCATGCAGCTTCTGAAGATTTTTAACTGTGAGATTGACTTGAGTGTTCAGTGGAAGCTCCATGGTTGAGTACTGTCACCTTTTAAACCTTTTGCCTCCTGGCAAAAAGCACTTACAAACCTGAAGCATGGAAATTCAACTTCAGCACAACATGATCAGTAGAAGATGTGAAGTACAAAGCGGAGTAGCAACAAATAGCAGGAAATAAATATAGACATTTAGTGTGGAAACCTAGCCAAGGGGGTTCATCCACATTGTTAATACAATGAAGATTCCTCCTCCGTGAATGTTTCTTGTGACTGATCACATTTGTCTTGTTGTATGACATGGTTGTTTTGCAACTGCACCAAGGATCACAGCAGCTCCAAGGATCACAGCAGCTTTACTCCTTGCTCTCCGTAAATAGGAAGAGCTAGAGAAGCTCAGAGAGGCGTGAATCACGTCCCAGACGTTCGGGAAGTGCCCACCCAGCTCAGTTTCAGTGCAGTATTCGTGCAGCCGCTCAGAGGCTGGCGTTGTTTCCAGGCTGCAGAGCTGTCACCCAGGAGCAGCTGCTTCTTCCCCTCCAACTGCAGCACGAAAAACATGCTCACGTCCAGGAGAGCTGGAATTGCTGCCTGCAGGGGGTTGTGCCTCTTTGCAGCCACCTGCAGAGCAGGATGAGGTGCCAGCATGGTCACTAACCCTGCAGGAGGGAGCCGGCCCTGCCCTGTCACAGCTTCCAGCCTTGAGGTCCACTGCACCCCAAGGATGGGACAGGGGAAACAGGCCAGGGAGGAAAGGGGACACGTTTTTGCAGTCAAACCCACCAGTGCAGTAGTTTTAGATGTACTCTAGAATCCTTGGAAGTAGCTTTTTTGCAGCCCTAGCTGAGTATTTATTGCATATCCAGGGGTGATTCTGCTGCAGAGAATGCTGATCCCATGGTGAAAACAATGGTCAGTACTCTAAATTCCCACCCTGAGTATGTTGGTTATGTTTGTAAGGTGCTAGAATTCTTAGTTTAAAATATACAGTTTCTGTCTCTCAGGAAATAATTCTCCAGTGGATAAATTATTAAAGCAGCACTGTTTAGGTGGGGATTTAGGAGGCCTTCTCTAGGCAATGAAGATTCTCCTCTTGATCTGTCTGTAGCTCCATCTGTGGAATTGGATTCTCCTGTTTTCTCAAGTCTACTCTTCTGCCACTTTATGTTGTTATGTTACTAACTGCTTGTAGTTGGGTGTTTAACTTTCCTCATAAAACGCTTTATATGTTTTAGTTCAAGATGTAAAGTTATATAGTTCATTGTGATTTTTTTTTATCTTCAGTCATCAACCAGGCAAGTGTAATATTTGTTGTAGATGATATTGCATTTTCTTTTGCTTATCATTCTTTTTGTATTAAAAATTCAATGTAATGATGCATTTTAGTAATTAGCGTAAAGGTATCACAGACACTAACTATATTACATCCATTATTGATGTCTCATTCCATGATCTAAAAGTAGAAATCTGCATCTTTCCTGATGTCCTTCACTGCTTTGTGCATTGCTGCAAAGTTTGAGCCCAAATCAGTCATCCTTTTGTTAATGCAAATAAAAGTATTTATTTGTCTTGTCTGTTAGGATCTAGATAACTTGATTTTTTCTGCCTTTTGCCCTTTTGCCTTTCCCACTTTATTTTTCAGAGTTTTTAAGATAAGTAATACAGGGAAACCTAGTAGCAGAAGTGGTAATTGATATATTAGATCACGGTCTCCTTAGCTTTAGGTAAGCATTGAATATAAGGTTGCATTCTCACTGGGAAGTTGAAAAAAAAAAAAAAACGAAACAGAACCACCACAAAATAAAAAGCCTAGTTTTTAATTTGAATCACATTTTCTTAGATTTCAGAAGCTGGCCATGATATTTCTGAACTGTTCAAGATAATGTGGCACATCCCTGACCATACAGGTCATATTGTATGGTTCCACTTGGAGAGATAAGATTGTGCCACCTGGCTCTCAGCTACACAAACTATGGTCTATATTCACACTGAAAGTCAAAAGAATGGAAGTTAAGGATGTCTATTTTATGTATAAACATTGAACCTACTGTTGAATTTAGATTTTTGATTCAATGAGGATCATTATAGGCAGCGGCAAAATGACCCATTGAATCTTACATGGAAAGATGAACTCGGTCCTGATGATCAGTGGCTTTCCTTCAAAAGCATTTGTCTGCCTTTAAAGAAATTGCCTTTGGTAAATTTCCTGGCTGGATTTCTGGGGAAGTCTTTAAGAAAAAAAATTGCATGATTGTGGTAGCTCACTCTCTGAACATGATGGTACCAGCTCTATGTGTGCAGAGAATCCTGCCTTTCCTCAGAAAGAGATATTCACTTTCAGCCTTTCCTCAGAGAGGGACACTCACTTTCAGCAGCTTAAAAAGCTTCACTTGATCTCAGTAAATGAAATGTCTAGCAGGAAGCAACAGCATGAGCCCCTTAACGGCAGGGCAGGGTAGGGATTATGGAGGCTTTCAGCAAGAAATCCGTGATGTTGATAGAGGGGTTCTTCCTCTTTGTTGGACATGAATTGTACCTCCAAACCATAGCTGGAATGGATTAATCCTGACCTTTCTTAAAAGCTTGATTGATTTTCTTTATATCAGGAATATGTGTATAGCAAGGAATGGTTATTGCTACAATCTAGTTCCAAAATTGTGGTTTTGGGATCAATTAGTAGGTCATGAAGAGTTTCTGGAAGGATATGGCTCAGCACAGCTTCCTAGTAAAGCATACTGTCTGTATTCCAAAGGTGTGAGTGCCCTCCTGCTCCCTGGCAATAAAATATCCACTTCACATGGCCTATGTCAAATAGCTGTTTATTACAGTGGCACTTTCCTCTACTAAACCTGAGACAATCAATCTTTTTGGTTTTAAAAGCCTTCATTTTTTAATTAACATTAGTGCCAATCTACCTGGAAGAAATGTGGAATTTTTCTTGCCGTTTAATCTTATATGATGTTCACAGTGTAAAGACCAAACTGCAAGTATTCTGCACACAGGACTTGTCCCGGACCAATACAGTAAGATCAGACTTTGAAAACAGATGGGAAGGGGTATTACATTCTAAATTTTCTCCTTCCTTTGAAACAAAAACAAACAAACAAAGCTGAAAGTGTGTGTGGTTGTTTTTTTCCCCTTCAAACCAAGATTATTTGCACAACTGTGCTGAAAGACATAATTCAGGCAAGTCACATTATTCACAAGCCAGAAATGACATTTTTCCTGAGCACTGTAGGAAGAGCAGGCTTTCATCTGCAGCCTGCTATTTATTTCTATAATCCACACAAGAAGCAGCCATCACCCAGCTCTGTGAAGGCTGCCTTAGCATTGCATACAAGACACACTGAAAAAGAAGCAATTGCTGCTGCTTTCGCAGGGAATATGCCACCCTTTACAGGACGCAATCATGTGATATGATAATGATTCAGATTATCTGAGACAGTCAGTTTAATGTATTCTATTCATCTCTTTGAGGTGTCATTCTTTAAATCTAATGGTTGCAGTCAAGTTTAGGAATGTTCTACAGCAAGACTTTATTCAGAGTCATGCTGCCTGAACAATACAAGAAGGAGAGATGCACTATGGACTTGGCACAGCTTCTCAACATCCCTGTCCCTTCCCTAGCTTGGTTCCACCCTTTTGCTGCAAAGCCCTCAGCAAGAAGGAATGCTCTTTGGCCAGACAGTAGAACAGCAAAGAGGAAGCACAGTCCTTGCAAAAAGGATTTTAAGAATCTGGAATTTGCTGCCAAATCTTGTTTTGAATCTATCTGCTTTAATATTTGCATGCACTGAGAAGCAGAATGGTGATCCAAATGTGGCCACGCACATGGGTGCATATTCCTTTTAGTGCCATTGGTGCTGTTAGTAAGGATATTCTTCTGGTTTGTTTTTCTCTCCTCGATATCCTTCAAGTCATACCTGTTGGCAGTGTCATTTCTTACAACATCAACATTGCAAATATATCTAAATTGATTGGCACTGAAAATCATGTTTTATTTCAGTAGCTTCTAGAGACAAAGAAAGGGATTATCTTGATCTTTTGAGCAAAAAATTGTTAGAAAATTGCAACAAAAATCCTTTTAGTAAATGTTGTTTGTCTCTAGGATACAATGATTGCACATCTCACAATGCTTCTTTGTCTCATAACATTTCTGTGTTAAATTAACCTGAATTAGCTGAAGTTTTAATTGCTTCTGATAAGTTACCATTGCTATCATTCAACCTTATTTTGCCTGCCTTGCTTGTGTAGTTTGTTACCCCAAGATACCAAACTGCAGTGATTTGAAGGACCATGCTGATCATTCTGTATCACATTTGGAAAGCTATGCTACTGAACGTCCCTGACCTTTTAAAAAAATCTGAAAACAAACTAACAAACCAACCAACCAACCAACCAACCCATCATATGTATACCAGATTTGGGTCTTGCTTACTTTCTGCATTTTTTTAAGAGAAGTGAAGTGATTGGGTAAACTGGGTACAAAATAAACGAACTATATTTTTGCTTTGGTCTCACCTTAATTGCCTCTGCCTGTGTGCAACATGACACAGGTTTGAGTCATTCAGAATTGTCACTTCTATAATTAAAAAGAACTGTTAGCAAAAGAGCAGATTCACTGCTGGGATTGAATTGCAGAGCATGTTTAATTATCATCCCTTCTTTCTAGTTATTATAACATATTATTAATTCAGTTTCTCAAAATATCCTTTTCATTTACAGCCATTGATGGAATAAAATGTGACACAATTTGTTTTCTTTTCTGCTAAGTAGATGATGTACTCTAACAAGAGCAGGTCGACATGACCTTAGCTGTAGTTATACCACATGATAACTACAATAGGGCCTTATCAGAATCGCCTACTCTTTTATGTGCTTGAAAATTCCAAAGGAGAAATTAATGTGTTTGAGTAGACCCTCTCCCCTGATAACCAAACAATAAAAATACAAACATAGTTATGAATTGTTAGATAATACCTGTCTGGGATTCTTCCTAGGTGAAGTTACAAGTAGAAGAAAAAAAAGTAAAAGGAACATGAGAAAAAAATGCAAAAAGTTGTTTGAGTAATCATATGACTTTCAAACTATGTAGACAAGAGTATTAGTTTATATTTTGCCATTCAATGTTTTTATTTCTTGTCTGTGTGTTTTGTTTGTTTCACTTTGGTTTTCTTCTTTCTTTCCTTTTTTTTTTTTTAATGGTAATGTGCTTTACACAGCCTTTTGAACTGTGATCAATTTGCTGATTTTTTTGAACTTTACAATATAGAACAGTCACAGGCAAGCCTTGGCCTATAACTTAACTCTCATCTGGTGTAAATCTGTAGGATGGTGTTACCATGAAACCCAATTATTTTACCATCCAAAGGGTATCAGAAGAGAGGTGGATACACCTAATTTGGCAATGGTTTCCTGGCACCAGGCACACAGATAAAATTACTGTCTTTACATCCAGACTACTTTTTATTCCCTTTGATGCAATGGAAAGCTGCACCTTATGGAGATGTCAGCTCCCAGGAGTAATACCAGCTCTGAGTGCAGCATTTGAGGAATTGCTAGTTAAGCACTGACAATCTTTTCTGTGCCACTGATAAAGGTATACTAAAATAGTCTGCATCCCAAAAATTTTTCACTCAGATGGGTGGATAATTCAAACGCCCTTAAACACCTGGAGACTGATCTCAGCTAGCAAGCTCGCTCCTGGTCCCCTGGCTGATGATATTAGCCATCCCACTGAAAAAGAGAAACACCTAATACCTACACTTCCTTCCTTCCTTCCTTCCTTCCTTCCTTCCTTCCTTCCTTCCTTCCTTCCTTCCTTCCTTCCTTCCTTCCTTCCTTCCTTCCTTCCTTCCTTCCTTCCTTCCTTCCTTCCTTCCTTCCTTCCTTCCTTCCTTCCTTCCTTCCTTCCTTCCTTCCTTCCTTCCTTCCTTCCTTCCTTCCTTCCTTCCTTCCTTCCTCCCTCCCTCCCTCCCTCCCTCCCTCCCTCCCTCCCTCCCTCCCTCCCTCCCTCCCTCCGTTCCACTGATAGCTGGAAGCCAAGAAGAATAACACCAGGAAACCATAGGAAATGCTGGAGAGCAGTAGATTTTAATTTGCTTTCAAAGTCACAGTTTGTTGTTAATATCATCTTTGACTCTACACATCTGGGAAAGACCAAGGATTTGAGGTCGCTGACTTTGCTTTCTTGGCTCTAAAGAAAATACTGCAATAAGTTATTTTGTAAAGCTATTACTAGACTAATTTCCTAATACAGAGCTTAAGAATATTTGCTTCAATATGCCAAGTTCAGCCTTGAAGAACTTTGAATATGGTGCTCGTGACAAGGAAAAGCAGGAGCTAAAAAAATAGTATTCTTATGAGAATAAGTCAGGATTTCCCTCTTTCTTCTGTAATCTGGAGAATATACTCACAAGAGTGCCCTTTTCCAACTGATTACCTGAAACACAGGCTTTCAGATTTATGGAGGTACAATGGAACATGGGAAAGAATAAGAGAGAATTGCTGAAGATCAGCGAAGACCAAAGCCTGGAGTGATTGTCCAGTGAAGCCTCCCAGTTGCAGGAGCCCCATGTCCAGTAAGGTCAGTTCTACCCTGTTTTTCTGGCACTGGCACCTACTAGCACAGTATGTGCCTGTGTCTGTTATTATCCTCTCATGGTCTTCAGATCAGGATGGTTTCATTTTGGTCAGTGAGATACAGCAATCAGTAATACAAATGTTCTCGCACCAACCCTCAGGATCTCCTGAGAATTGGGAATTCTCTGGGACAGTGCAAGGTGGCCCAGAACAAAATCAAGCCACATTCAAACAATTCAACTTTATAAGCAGTTCAATATCAGTGTGCAGACACCACTTAAATGACTGATCTATCAAATTAAACATGGGGTTTTTTTTGCATGTGTTTAAAAAAAAAAATCAAGCATTTTAAACCCATAACACAGTACTGGTATAACTTCTCAATAGAATAAAAAGCAAATTGATCATTCTTTGTGACTTTCATGTACAGAAATCCAGTACTTCTTTTCTTGCTGTAGCAATAGAAAGGGAGAAAAAAGAATCTCACTAAAACTGGCTGTATTTCAGCAAGTGCATATGCTTCACACACAAATCTATAAAGAAAAGCTGTCATTTCCTAATGTAAAATCTCTTTATTTTTTCATTATGCACCACTGAGTCCACATTCATCATAGAGCAAGTAAAGATCACCCTCAAGCCTAGGACAGGAAAGTATTTAAGATCTGAGACATCCTACACATGGTCTTGAAGATTCAGATGCTTCCTTCAGATCTATGAGAATTGAGATATGCTCTGCATTGCTGGGTTATTGTTGAGTTGAGCTGATGTTAGTGATTTACACTCTTCCTGACACTTTGCAAGTTATTAAACTATTGAACCAACGACAAAAATAAATACAAAGGAGCAATGCCTTAACACTTAATTTTTTGCATTGAATCAACCTTTGAGTTAGGAAGGGGTGAACAATAAGAGGAAAAAAACCCACTTTTGTGAAGTCCAGAAAACTTTGAATTAGAGATTCTCTTTGGGAATAAAATCTGGTATTAGTATTTTAATGCTAAGAGCTGTGTCCTTTTAAACCTTCAGTTTTGCTTTTGGTCTTAATGAACTGATGTAGTCAGACATATCACTATAGCCACTGAGCTCATCCAGGAAACAATTCTTTCTTCCTTCCTGTGTGTCTGTGTCTGACTGTGCCTGTTCTCATGCTGCCATTGCATGTTTTTTTCTTCATCCACCCTACTTAATTGAAGATTGTTGATATTTTAAATAAACATTTTATATAATTGTTACTTTGCAGAAATCCCAGGGGAGGTCCTGAGACAACACCCCCTGCCACACCCCAGGCTGTGCACCCACTGCAATATAAGGCTTGGGGAAAAGTACAGGAGGACTGTTTGGAGATGCTGATGAATGTTATGGAGTAGAAATTCAGTCATAAGAACTAATGACTGTCTCACTGACAGTAAAATTCTGAAATTTAAGAGCATTATTTCAAGTTTATTACAGAAGATCCAAACAATAAATTATTACCCCTAGTTTTTAGAATGAGCATCTCTCTTCCTGATAAATGAATAGCTCTTTGAGGTTTATGCACCTTTTCATACTCATCATTATGGTAGGGGTCATAAAAAGGGATTGTGGTGGCAGTGTGCTTTAGATGTTAAATATTTATTAAAAAAATGCATTATATAATTCTGTGTGCACTCACCTTTTAAGGGAAAAAAAATGTCATCCTTATATAGAGCTTCACTGCCTGTGTAAACTATGGATCACCTCCTCTTCCAGTTCACATGAGCCTAGTTTCCCTGATGTGAAATAAAGAATGCTATCCTACAATGGCTGAGGATCAGGCCTGGTCCATTTGATCCATGAAGTAATGAATTTCTTATTGTTCAGGGGCTGTATTTGTTTCTCGTTTTGCATCACAGTCTTTGGAACCCTTCATGTTTACCGCTGGCCTCTCTTTTGTCTTCCCTTTAGTCTCAGGCCTTTCAATCCTGCTTCCTGTACTAATACAAGTCTTTATGTCATTGAAAATTAACAATACCAAAGCGGTGTCCTGCCAGAGCAGAGCAGATCAATGACCCAGGAGCAGCATGTTCCAGCTCAATGGTGCACAAGTCATTTTAACTTCCACTCTCCAGTGCTCAGCTTTCAAAGGAGCAACCCTTTTGCCCGGTATATTAACTTCTGGAAACTCCTTGTTAATCACTCTATCTGCAGTTCCTGCTCTGAATTTTCTGCTAGGACCTGAGTGCAGCTTTTCATCAGGCTAAACCACTTTTCTTCTGCCTTTCTTTCCATTGTGTCGTGTGCTGCCAGTCAGACCAGCAGCACTGCTGTGGTGTGTTCTGTACAGCTGTGCTGGGATATACAGTGCTGAAAGTCAGGTTTACCTTATGGAAACCAAGATAACTCTTGGAAAATAAGAATTCTAACAGTGTAAAGTGACACCCCTTAACTAACAGGACAAATCTTACATTTAAAGGGGAAAAAAATTAGAGGCATATATACAATGTTCTCCACAACCTGAAGAAAAATAGTATCAGCAGAGATAATAGTATTGTCAAACTCTTTCTTTGTTGGCCTTTTTAGAAAGAATACAGTATTCAAATCTAATATTAGGAGGATGGAATATATAAAGGCAGTAGTTAAAATTTTGCATGTAGACTTCCACTAAGGTTTATTGATGGGGTTAAGGTCAGAGTGATCCCTAGACTTAGAGAGTGTGGGGTCTTCTCATAACTTTGGAATTACCACATATCAGTCTGGCACACGGATTCAGGAGACTCTTGGTTTGGAGTTATGCCTCCCTTTGCAGTTATTCCCGAAGTCTGCCTCCTTTCCTCAGGGAATTCACTGAGATGGGGGGGTGTGAATGCAGAAGCAGTTTAACCACTAAGGCAGGAACATTTCAGCTTGAATATGTCAAATTATAATTTTTTCCCTACCAAAAAGGAAGTTATGGATTTAGTCTGGGGAGATGTCTCAACCTTTTTCTCAAGGAAAAAAAAATTCTTTTTATGATACAAGTGGGATTTATCATCGCAAGGAGGAACAACTGAGGCTCTAGAGAAAGACGTAATGCTGTTTCATGGAGGATTTGGATATTTTGAAATTTGATCTTGCTCCAAGTCGGAATGAAAACAAAAGTGTTTAAGTTTTCATGAAAGAAAAGCAAAACCTGATGCCAGGAAAGTCTGTTAAAGCTCTGACATTCTCTTTCTGAAGCTGACTGACAAGAAATGGGATGACTTTCCACCACATCTTTGCTGAGTGGGAATATTTGTCTCAAGCATTAACAAAATAACAAGATAGAAGAATTCCAAGGGGGAAAAATTGTCTATAGGAATTTATTGACCACGGTGCGAACACAGCTTTTCACTGAAATCACAAGATACTCTTTTCCTCAAGGGAAATTAGAGCTTTTCACACATTCTTCAGTGGGGTGCTGAAAGAGGCAGGAGAAACAGAGGTCTATCACATTTATAAATAGCTGAATTGAAAAAAAACAAAACCAACACAAAACAACACCTAGTTTAGAGACATGCTATCCTTCTTCCACTTTAGCGGCCTCATTTCCAGCCGCAGATGTTGGGTCAGAATGTCCAGGCGGCACAGGCGAGTCACAGTGTGTGGCACCAGGCTGTAGTCATGGTCCCAATCCCTGCCAGCCTCCCCACCCTGGGAAAACCTGGCCATTTTTGTTGTCACAGCATAATGCAGCCACATTGCTTTGCCAGGATGTGTATCTTTTCCAACAGATTTCTGTCAGGATTTCTCTCTGGTTAGAGCAGGAGCTCAGAGCGGTTGGGGCTGTGGGGTCACAGGGTGATGCGGTATCCTCCCTCCGCTAATAGCCCCATCCCACAGCTCCCAGCTGGGCTGGACCAGAGCCCCTGACCAGGGATGCCACCAGCCTGGCCATCTCCCTGCCTGGGGGAAGCCTTCCAATGCCCCTGGAAATGCCGTGGCCTTTGGTGGTTCCTGTGGAGAAACCACAAACCCAACTGAGGACAAAGAAATCCATCATTAGCTTCGGGTCGAGAATAAATAATACTAATAATGTGTAAAGAGCATCAGCTGGATGTGGAGAGGAACTGTCACTTCACTATGAAGGATGCTCTTGGATATACAAGAACATAATTCACAACAATATCCTTAAAAAGATAGCAAGAATTTAAATGCATGTGTATGCTTGGGTATTTAATGCACCATGCAGGCATCATATTTCTTCCATATTTTAAACACAAATTATAGCATCTTCTTTAATGGGCAGAGATCCATGGCAATGATGGATTTTTATGGCAAATAGCACTACTGTGCCATGCTTCTTCATTAAAGTTCTGATTCAGCAAAGCAATTAAACATATGCTTAAATTTAAATATCTGAGTAATCCCCAAACTTTCTGGTGTCGTGTATGTGCTTAATATTCTGTAGATCCATAAGGAATTTGCTTGAAGTGGGTCATTCACAGCAAATATAACAGCTCTGTATATACAGGACATTTTGCCCAAAAGAACTGGTTAAAATGTTAGATGCTTTATTAGCCCTGCCTTAGTATTTTTAATTTTCACTGCCTTTTTGATTGTGAAGAATGAATGTGCGTGCACACGTGAAGTCAAGACCTGAAAAAATGATGAAGGTAAAAAAAAATAAAGGGACATTGTGGGTTCAGGACATCTATAATAAACTCAAGCTTCATCAGCATTTCTAAGTTTTTTAACCAAGAAATATTGATTCATGTTTATTATATTTTATGGCACTTTACAACAATTTATAACACTTACATTAAGGAATAGATGGGCCGGGATAAAAGCCAATGTGAGTATGAAAAAGATGAAGTGCTGTCAGGAATAGCAACTTTCAAGTATCAGGTACAGCCCTTGTTTTTACACTTTATCTCACCTATTTAATATAGGATGGTATGCTATAATGATTAATTTTAAAATACAAATTCTGGAAAAAGACTTGCTGTAGAATGGCCACCTGAAGAACATCTTAACAACAATACTGCTTCAATAAAAAGCCATATGTAAAATATCCTCAAGGCATCTGGAACTAAAGAAGTAGCTGTAATAAATATTGTGCTGAACCCAGTTGAAAATGTTCAAGAAATGGTGAGCTTGGATTCCAAAGACAAACTGACACTTAGATTTTTTTTCCACCAGACCTGATCATCTTAGAAATCTAGATAAATTAGTTAGAAAACCAGTTTTGTGAGCAAAATCCCTTGTTGCTATGTTACCATAGATATTTATACAAAAGAAAGTCTCCTACTGTGTGTCAAAATCTGTTCATTGAAATATTCATAAGCCAGGTAAAGCAAAGAATCAAATAAGAATATATGGAGCCTCCACCAGATGTTTCCTTCACTCTGTACAATTACTGAGTCCAGTTGCTCTAGGACCAGCAGCCAGACCCATTCATTTCTGAGCTAAATACTGAGGATTTCTTCTTCTGCTAGCCCAGCTCATAGGCATGGTCCAGGTTTCCAGAAGTTCTGGAAGGGCTGAAGGATCATGTGAAACTGAAATACAGATTGAGGCTGCTTTTTGAGCCTCTCCATGGCACAATGAATTGAAGAACTCTGAAGTTATAGGCAACACTTTAAAAACAGATGCAGTACATCACTGTCTTATTTTTTGTGCTACTGCTGTTCCCCAATATTCAGTGAATTCCCTCTGTGAGAGAGGTACTGTGATAATCCCAAGGTTATTAGACAGGAAAGAAACATATCTCCTGTTGTAGTTTGGAACAGTAGATTGGTAACTGCAGGTGTTAGAAAAAGCTTTTAGATGGTGAGAGCCCCAGTCTGTAGTATATGTTTTCCCTCATTTCCCAAGACTGCTGAATTAATTCTTTAATATTCCTTCATCTTCCTTCTCTAGGGACACTGGATTTTTCTTTTGAGCCTTGCCCATCTATTTGACGCTTTTCTGTGGACATCTTGTGCTAATTCTTCACCCTTGGGAGTCTTTCTGGAGGCTTACAGGGGAAAAGAGACGAATGTTGCCCATTTTCCAATATGGAAAATGCTAAACAAACTGGACCCTTATAGGTTTGTTGCCCTGTGAAGAGACCTGTGCTGGCTGAAGGAGCCAGGCATGAAGCAACTCTGAACTGATGTTTTAGATTGCTACAGTGATACAAAATCAGTGGAACACAACAAATACAAAAAAGACGAGACATAAGATCTAGTAAGAGCTATCTGACACAGGGAGCCATGTGGGTTGTCCTTTGACAGTGTCCTTTGCATTGCTGCAATGTCCAGCTCTCCATTTCCTCACCTTTCTGTCATCCCTCTACTCATCACTGCAATAATTTTATCTAGGGAGGGTATTTAATATCTTCTTCTTAGTTGTGATGATGGCTGGCACCTACTCTTTAGCAGGGTGTGTGAGCAAGAATCTATCACACAATCTATAACGGCACCAAGTGCATCTTTATCAGAGACACCTCACGCATTAGACACGATCAATCAGCAGCATACAAATTATAAATTATTTGCCTGAATGTATTGCCAAAAGCTGTCTTTAAAATTATTATTGCAGTGCAAGTTTGGGTCCTAGTCCTGCAGCCTGATCATCGCACCCAGGAGTCTTGCATCTGTTCACGGTTGTATTATTTTTTCTCAGTCACAGCAGTTCAGTGGTCCACCTACACGGAGCAGAATGTAAGACCGGGGCCCAAATTTATGTACCATCTGCCCTTGGTCATGCATGCCAACTTTTATAAAAATCAATCACTTTGTCTCTCTAAAGAGCTCCCACATGAAAAATTCCCCCATGTAAGTTTGGAACTTACAATACAACATTTTTTTTTTTTTTTTAAATGATCTGTTTTTACTGGGATTTGTGTGTGTGTGTGTGTGTGTGTGCTAATATTCAATATGACATTATTTTGAGTGGAAGATGGCAACTCAGCCTGAGGCATGACAAAATAGTCAGAAACACACCACCTGCTGTGCCCCATTGCTTTAATATTGTACTGTTTAATAAGAAAATGACCCCAAGTGTTTGGATGACAACTCTAAAATGGACCATAAATATTCTGTACATAAGGAAAAGCTGAAAGCTAAAGTACACTGCCTAATATTGCTATGGTGCAAAAGGGAATAGGAATACATCCAATTTGCCTAAGTATCTAGTAGTGACAGCCACTAACATTTGTTTAGGAGAAACACCAAGTGGATGTCTGTTTGTTAATAAATGAAGGGAAAGAAATATGGGTTACTGTGCAAATGGACATTAGAGGAGCACAGATTTTGGTTTGATGTATAAGACACATAAAGAACCCAATTCTGGGCACTGTTAAGTGATTCTTGCAAAATGCTGAGCCCCTGCTAATTTCAGTAGGAGTTGAGCAAGCTCAGCACCTGGCAAGGATGGGTCTATCTATTTTTAAATATGGAACGAACACTCATCCAAGTGGATTCATTTATGATAAACTGATGCAGCCTTGAAATTATATGTTTGGTTAAATTGGGGTAATCACAAAGAGGGAGACGCTCAAATAGGCAGTGATAATTGGTACAACAATGTCTGTTTCCTCCTTCTGATCTTGTGTCCTCCCTGAGGGTTCTCTCCTAGCCTGCATTAATTAAGAGAAGGCATGTGACATTTCTTACAGCCTTTGACACCAAGATGACCTTTCCCTAGGTTGCTCATGAACCCCTGCTGACATCAAACATGCTTTTTACTGTACAGGACCCTTTATCCACCAAACATTCACAAAAAATATTGAATAGTATTCCTGAACAAGTATTAAGATGCACAGAAAAAAGTTATGCTGTAATGGCCAAATAGTTCATAGGGAATAATCTGTTTGGTTAACAGGAGCTTTTATTTCAGTGATCCAAGGACTTTTCAAAAAATTTATTCCCCACTTGAAATCATGCATTTGCTTGCTGCAAGTAACCATTGGTCATTAGATTGTTCTCCAGACATTTGTCATGAGTGTGTGGCATTTAATCCTGCTGGACAGAAGGCCCAGGGACCTGGGTTTTGCTTCCCAAGTGGCTACTGCAGTTCTCTTGAATCTAGCTCAACATTAGAAAGTAGGTTCACTTTACTGTTCCTACATGCTTTATAAGAATTTTTGAAAAAAAAAAATTAAAAATAGCAATTTCAGGTCTTGCAAAGCTGTTTCTTAGAACATTCAGGGAAATTAAAACCAGAAAGAGCACAGATGTAGTCAAGACAGATGGAACCTTTATCTTTTTTCCCAAATACCTACAGAGTCCTTTCATATCCACCTCTGTTTAATCAGTCACATTCTCAACACTTTATTACTCTGAGAGTTTGAAATCCTCAAAACTTTCCACTACTCCCACCAAAATCCCGAGTGAAAGTTCCACTATTTCACAAACACACACACGCGCAAAAAAGGGAAAAAAAAAAAAAATCCCACGAAAAACCCACCAGCTGAGCAGAAGCAAATACGTGTGTAGCTGCATACCTAAGTACTCCCTCGGAGTATCTGTGCAGCCAGCAAGCACAAGGCACTGGCATCTGCTGTGGGAACACGAGGCCTCGGCGTGGGCAAGCTGCAAGGGGCCATGTGAGGCCAGAGCTCATGTTGCCGGTGCTGGTGAATCTTTGTGGGACACCTTGACTGCAGGTTATCTCAGAACAGTACACACGCCGCTTGGCACGTGTTCCCAGTATGCCAGAGAGTAGAAAAACAAAGTGTGGTGAGGGAGGCGGGAGAGAGGCAGTAGGAAGCTACCCTGAATATGTTGTCTTTGCAGATATATGTCTTCTGGCTCCGTGTGGAACATGTGCCTGGTAATGGGTGGCATGGCTGAGAGAAGCAACATGAAATACCTGCTGATAAAACAGGAATAAAAGCAGACAGCTAAGATGCTGCTTGAAGTGGGTTTTAATTCTGTCCATGCTGGCCCCTGCGACAAACAGGTTTCCATAGACTGTAGTTTGTTATCCTGATGAAACTCCTCCCTGCAGTGATTTGCAGGGCATTTACAGTGCAATTATCCCTCCTTGTCATTCTTGTTTGTGCAAGCTGAGGGTCAAGCCAGCTTTGCGTAAAGCCAGAGAGGAGCATGGGTAAGGCTGGGGTCAGTCCCAGTTCCCAGGGACCTTTCCTGATCCCTGAACCCCTGAGCTCTGCCTTGGGGCCACGCTCAGCACAGCCCCTGCAGCCCTGGGGTCAGAGGGCTCCGTGCCATGCCATTGGAGGGAGGAGTGGGCGCATTCCACCTCTGCACAGGCACACAAGGACAGGGACATCCCACTGCCAGAGGACAGAGGTCTCCCCTGCAGCCTGAGGTGGCCTTGGGTCACAGGCCGGACTCTTGCCCTCACGAACGGCGGTGCCGAGGGAGTTATGTGAGCCCACACGGCTGAAAGGCCCCATTTAGACCAACAACACCCAAAATTTGTGCAGGAGGTATCCCCTGTGACCATTTCTATGAGCTTTTCCATCCCGGAGTCTTTTCTAAATTCATTTCCCTGTTAGATTCTCTGATACTCATTTGAGCATTGTAAACACTTTGTGGCCACAGGTCAGGCTGTGAGGGAGAGTCAGTGTAACAAATGGCACTGATACCCCTCTGCAGTGTGCTGCTGTTCCAGTGAATACACCAGCGAAGAAACGTGTGTGGGTGGGATTTGCATTGCCCTTTTACCTCTGTTTTCTCCTCTGTGGGCTCTGCTCCTGATCCACAGCATTCCTGCTGTGGGCATCATCCCTCCTCATCACAGGCCTGCTTGCTTGAAGGCAGCTGCTTTATTTTAGCATCATTTCTGGGGGTTCTCACTTGCTCTCCATTCTGCTTGCCTTTAACAACTCCAGTACACACAGGCTCTTCTGTGTCAGTGCCTGTTATCCCAAACAACTCCACCTTTTCTGTTGCTGGTGTTTCTTCTTTTTTTTTCTTTTTTGGTTTGGTTTGGTTTCTTTTCCCTCCCAGTACCACATGGCAGGTCACTTGCATTAGAGGAGAACTCCTCTACTTGTATCACTACATGGCAAAAAGCCAGTTCAGCAAGGGCTTTCTAGATCTGAGCACAGATAGCTGGTATCTCCATCTTTTCTGGAAATAACTGGCACAAACAAATTCTCAAAGGAAGTTCTTTGAGATTTGAGCTGAAAGGCTCCTCTTTGGGCTATGCATGTTTTGTCTGTACACATTGTCACAAAAGCTGTATGATCACAAAGAGCCATTGATGAGCTTCATACAGCCACTTGATCACTTATTTAACCATTATCTTCGCTCTCAAGGAGTAAAAAAAAAAAAAAAATTGACCTGGCTATTTCAAAATTCCACAAGTACCAAAAAAGTACATGCTGAGTGATTTAAAAGCATTCTTTTAAAATCATATATAAATTAAAAGCTGCTTAATTTACAAAAGTATCCTTGGCCGAGGTACTTCATGTTGAAAAGTGGTTACTCAGCGTATAAAGTACCATAAGTACTTTTCACAAGAATTTTTATGACATAACAAATTTTTAAAAATGGTTATTTACACAATATTCCTGATGGCTTGCCATTATAGTTTATCAGATCAATAGTCAATGTTCCTAAAAGTCACTTAATTCAGATTTATGTAATCCACATTATAGAAAAGATCAGTTAATGTATATTTACATCAGATGGCTAAATAACTCCCTTTAAACTGTTAAGACACTCTATTCACAGTCCTGTGCATTTCTATGATGGCTTCTGCTTTATTTAATTCCCTTAAAACTCGAAGAAATTCATGCCACCAAACTTCACTGATCTGCTGACAAGTCATCTTTGATGATAAGCACTTTTGACAAGTTCTTGAATGGCGAGGGGGGCAGGGTGTGACACAGATTTACCTTTAAGAATTCATCAGATTGAAAGATGTGCCTTTATAGCTTTTTTGTTTTCCCCTGATTCCACTGTACAGGAGTGCTGGGTCACTACTGCTGGGTTTTCAGTTGTATGGTTTCATGGACTGTGCTTTGCTCATCAACTGAATTTTAATTAATGGCAAGAATGCCTACTGCCCAACTAGGTATTCTTTGAAGTTTTAAATTAAAATACCTTAGATATTTGGCTTAATAACAGTTTAGTGCCTTAAAATTACAGACTTCATGTTTATACTACAAGCTCCGTCATGCTACAATTGAACATGCCCATTAGCATGAGTGGAGCAGGATGTTACTCCAAGAAAGATATTTTTCACAGCAAGAACTTGATCCTAAAATCTGCAGTCATGAGAAAGCAATTCCATTTTATTTTAGTGGGTTTGAGTAGGTGACTTGTGGGGACACTGCAGGGTCAGGTCTTGTTTTGATTGCTGTTTAAATGTCAGCTTTTGTCAACAGTTACAGCAGCAGTATTAACATGTACTTCTTTCTCCTTACAATAAGGATGATTCTACTCTATCCTACCCTTTGAAATGTTTATTGAGGTCTGAGACTGCAGGCACCTGAGTGTTTCTTTTAGATGTGCAACAGTCGTGTTTGCTAACATCATGCTGCTGAAATTTTGAATGTACAAAAATGAAGAGGAAAAACCAGGGAAAAAAAATCTTTGGTTTGGCTTGTGGGGTGTTGGTTTTTTTGGTTTCTTTTTTGTTTGTTTGTTTGATTGTGGCTTTTTTCCCCAATAGCAACTGCAATTACCACTGTGGGTGAGTCTACAGCAAAGATGTGCAGGCACATAGTGGGAAGCAGAATCTCACTCAGCCTCAGTGTGATTTTCTGTTCAATTCAAGCTGAAGTGAGCCATGCAGAAAGAGGAAGAGTTGGCTTGTCTCAGCCCAGGCCCCATGTCCTAACTGTTCACGTGGCTCTAGGAATGCTGTGGCTGCAAAATGAGTTTGGTCAGCTGATCTGACTGCAAACTGATTAGGGAAAGGGATGTGTGCAAATGGGGAGAGGGGGAAAAATGGGAAATTGTGCTGTAAATGAGACACGCTTTCTGGGGACTGCTGAGAGAATGGCAGCAAGTGGTAAATGCACAGAAGAGACTGTAGAAGAGAAAGACAAGGGAACAGACACTGTTTGACCTATAGGGGAAGGCATAAGATAAAGACCTTATCTTGCTGTTGGTTCAGATTCAGGGATTACTTCAGAAGGGTTAGGAAAAGTAATCAATAAAGTGCGCAAGTGCCATAATTTTATGTGTTTGGATGTTTCTTGAGGCAAGCTGATGTAAGACACAATTGGAGTTTAGAACCCTTCAAAGGTCATATTTCTGTTTGTTTGTGTTGCCACATGTCCCGGAAGAACGGACTGTAATCCTTGTTTACCCTGGGCAAACACAGTTGTGGAGCCTAAAAACGATCTAAACCTGTAGTGCAGTCCTTCTGCAGGTGTTACAGATCCACACTCAGAACACCACCAACGATGTGAGGATGAAAGAGAGTGAGGATGTAAAGAGTGGGGTGAAAGAGAGGGATGCCACCAAATCAGGTTCAGACTAGACAGTATCTGAGATCCCTTCCTCTGAGTACAGGCAGGGCGTGCCCCGCAGTAGAAATCTCCCTGGGGAAGTGACTGGAGCTTTAAGAGGCATAAAGAGTTTAAAAAAAAAACAAAACCAAACAAATCAGTGGCTTTGGGAAAGCTGTCTCCAAGTAGTGTTTGACACTGCTTGGATCCCACACTCTGTACAGAGCAACTGTTTCCCCCATAGTCATTTATATAATTATAACCTTGCCTCATCCTTTCACCTCCAGAGTGGGAGGTTTTGTAACTCTTGCTAATTTCAGGCAGATCTCCCACCGTTTTTCATGAGGAGCACTTTACGTAACACAAGTATTGCTGTGTGGCTAATGTTTTTAAAGCTGTGTTTGAATATTTCATGGATGTTAGGTTATTTTCTTTCTTTCAGCAGTTGAAAGCAAAGCAAAGATTTTGTACTGCTCGCAGTTAAAATTTGGCCATTTCAGGAAGCAGATGTGACAGGGGCTGGGCCTAATGGGAGCTTTACTGGTGGCTGGGGGGTCAGTGCTTGAATCAGTGAATTATTAAACAGACATCAATTGCAACAAAGATAGTGGGACCCAATAGACAGTCACAAAAACTTATCCTCAGCTTCAAATATGACATGCTCAGCAAAGTCAGGCTACATGTATGTATTTATGTTTTCACGTCAAAAACAAGGTCTAAGTGCTGATAGTTTTCCACATCTACTTCTTCTTGAAAACCAGGCTGTAGTTTCTTGCCTAGTTTTTGACTTCTCCAGCAATTCATGACATATTTTGTTTGTCTTCCCTGCTTTGGCAGCACTTTATCAGTGCTTGAATGAAGATGACATCCAGGAAACCCTTCTTTTCGCTAATAGTTTGCCAGGAGCTGAAACCAGCTTTCTGGTATGATATCAATAAAACTTGTAATTGGAGAAAAGGTACCCAAAAGTACATTTTTTCACTTTGTGAACAAATAAGAGATGTGAAGAGGTAGGCAGAAAACCGTCAAGTGCACTATGAATCACTGCAGGGGCGCAAACAAAATTCCTTAATGACAGAGTTCTCACTGACAAATTCTGTTTGTTTTTGCCTCTAGAGCTGTCTGTGCTAATGACAAGCAACTCTGCTTGGAACTTATTTGCATGAAGTGTTGTACAGTGCACACTGTGCATGAGTGGATGAAAGAAAGGAGGCAAGGCCACCCTGGGACTGTATCCCCATGACAACCCCACTTAATGAATTACTAAGAACCAGGAGAATATTGAACAAAACGTCCCTTCCAGTACAGCTAGAGGAGCACCAATGTGGACATTGTCACACAGCACTGCTGTGGTCAGCAGGGAAGAAAGATTTGAGGAAAGACAATCCATGGATGGGATTAGTCTGATTAAATGTAGGTTTTTACCTCTGAGTTAATCAATTTTGGCTCCATTTAGTAGTGGGAAATACATGAGTTCATTTTGCCAGATATATATCCTACCAAAGAAAATTATAAGGGGAGTCTTTACAGCTTGGTTCAGATTTAAACATTTCAAGTGGAGCTACCTAAAGTAAGGTGTCATGAATACTTAATCCCCACTGAATATTCTCTGCTGTGCTGGAATATAACTACACAAAAATTCAGAGGCAATAAACCTGTTTTGGACAAAGAAAAAGTCGTATCATGTCAGTGGGATTGTGATACTAAATCAGATCCTCCTTTCCCTCAGACTGCTGATAACCTAAATGAGAAAAGTTCCCTCACTGTAAAACAATGCACAACGACACCCAGAAAACGAAATGTCCATTTCTTTTTGAGTAATTGGTGTGTCAGTGATTCACAGCCCACTGTGAATTGAGAGGTATTTATTTAATGGCTTAATCATTTTAATGATTCATTTTACTTTAGATTGGAAATTCAATTCAATGTCTGTGTCACACTTCAGATTCAGGAGTTACTGGTTGCAAGGTTTTGTTCTCTCACTTGACAGGTCAGAGCCCCAAGATGTTTCTACAAGCATCTCTGTTGAGACAGGTGGGACTGTTGAAAATATGAGAAACAAAGCTGATATTTGTACAGTTATTTAAATGGCACTCAGCTGCATAATGGATTGATAGGCTATGTCTAAGCTGTGGGATGTGGAGCTGGTGTCTAACTCTGCCTAGACTCCTCATCAGGATGAAATCCAGGTGTGCAACTTTCCGCCTTAGTCAGAACAGCACCCTGGCGCCTGTTGGAAGAGGAGAAGTTTGAAGCTGGGATGTTTTCTGACAGGTCCCCGCCATAAAGCACTCAGGATGTGGGCAGAAAAATGCATCATCTTGCAGGTTTTGTTGAGTTGTAGACTGAACTATTGTGTTCAGTCTCCATTCATGGTCATGTGGTAATAATTAAGTTGCTTTCATTTGAAATCTGAATATGTAAAAGTGATTACATTTAAAATTTATTTTCTCTCAGATGGGCTGGTGTCTGTATAAAATTCGTAGACAAACAAATCACTGCAGCAGCAGTGACTGAGAAGACAAGCCAGCATTTAATGAATCATGTGTATTAATTTTTCCTATAGACATATGCCCTGTTTGGTCTAGAGAAGGCTTGGAGAGCAGGAGGGGATAAGCTAAAGCAAAGTTTGTGTTGCTTGTGGGTTGTATGGTTAAAGGAAATATCTTAGTGTTCAGAACTCTTGGGCTGCCAGGCTCCTTAAATGCTAAGTGAAAAAGAAAAGGTTTTCATTTGGGTTTTCTTTTAAAGAAAAATAAAAGCCAGTAAATTGCAGGGAAAGAATTGGTCCATAATCAGCAGGATTTTTCAGTTGTACTAAATCTCTATGAGCTTAAGTCAAAACAAGCAATCATAGTTGTGATGTGAAGATTCCCCAACCTGGAGTTCATCCAGCACCTGCCAGTGGAATTCTGCATTTCCAGATTCCCTCTTCCTTTAGTATCCATCCAGTATCCCAGCTTTCAAAAGAGCTTCTTCTCTAAGCACCCATGCTGAGGCAGAGGAAAATGAAACTGGTATTAAACCCTCATATTCAGGGGATTGGGCAGTTAATTCCTGTGCAACTAGTCTGGAAGCTTTCATGCTGAACTACTGTTTATGAACTCTAAAAGAACTTATTTCAGTTGGATAATGGTTAATTTACAGCCAGAGCTTAAAATGGCAGAAAAAGATAGCAGCACAATTGGGTTCAGTGCATGATGGGGAAAAATAAATATCTCACAGAAAGAGGTATCTGAAATTCAGATCACATTGAGATGCAAAGAAAGCTGTGAAAAGCAGTAGGAGGGTGATTGTATTCCAATTAGATTTCTTCTGCTCATATAAAACAGGCTTGGACTGAAAGTTAATCATCTGATTTATGGATCTTGGGAGGAGTGAAACCATACGAGCTCCTGAACAATGAGAGGCAAATGAGACGGAGGGGAAGAAAAATTGAGTATTTCTGAGAGTGTGCTTCTGGGGAAAAACAAAGACAACAAAGTCTAAACATGCTCTTGGTTTAAAAATTTATCTTAGTATACAAAAACATTGCCTTTTTGAGCAAAGTCATCAAAAGCAAGTCATAATTTCATATGTCACAATCTTTTGGGCACTTGACAAATATATTTATACAAGGTTCCTGCAAGACCTTCCAGAGTTACGTTGCTATGGTGGATTAGTTCATTTATATGATTGGTCATAAACAATCTGACATCTGATCTGAGCTCGTGTCACATGTAAAAGTGTGTCCATTCCTTAGCTGAATCCTTTAAAAGCATTCCATGTGTGGGTTGTGTGAAAATTACTGCCAGCTCAAGGGCAGCAGCAGGATGCAGGTACTGGCCGTGCTCAGTGACAGAGCTTGGAGCACTGTCAGGTCAGTGACAGGAGGACTGCCTGGCACCAGCAAGTATCCACTTCTATGCCCTTGTTTTTCCTTCAATTAATCCATCAGTAACTGGCCCTCAGAAATATAATACCAGGGGCATTTGTGAAATGACCGACAGAAGAGATGTGATGATGTATCGCAGATGCCATTTCTTTCTGCCATTCTTGAGTTTCGGGCTTCTGCCCAGGCCTGCAGCTGGGACTGAAGCAGCAAAGCTCAGTCCAAGCAGGACAATGGCAAACAGAGGACAGTACTCTCAAAACCTTTCCACATTTTTCCCTCTAGATGAAGACAAAGCTATGACCAGTAAGTCACATCCATGGTTAGTTCACTTAGGTAGCATTTTCCACCAAGATAGATAAAATACTTTTCTTCATCAGGTTTTACTAATGCTTCTAGCTCAGTCCAAAGCCAGGCCATCTCCAATCTAGAGTCCCCTTTCCCCTGCACTGCAGTCCTCCAGGTGTCAGCCTGAACTCTCAAAGGGTTATTTTATTTAGCTGGATTATAGTGCAGGATGAATATCTGCCCCAGACGCCCAGGCAGAACCTCAAAGTCTGCAAACTGAGGTCTGGGCATCAGTTATCAGTACATTTATACCTTTAGTGGACATGTTCCAACATGAAGCTCTTCACAGCCTCCAGGTGGTGGGGAACACTCTCTCTTTACCAATAAAGGACCTTTCCCCTGTTTTCTGTGTTAGTTTGCACAGAGTGCTGAGACAAGGTCAAAACCAGGCCCCTGATTTTCAATACATTTCCTGGTCTGCATACCAAATACATAAACCTTTTCCAAAGAGCTGTTGATAATCTTCTATCTTAACCTACAGACCCAGTGCAGCTTCCCACCTTTCAGTGGGAAAGGACTGATAACTCTTTCCCAGCCAGCAACAAACACTGACATATATGTTAACATGTTTCTGCTCTGCCCCTGTGCAACAGGAAGTAGAGCTTAGTCCCTAACTGATTATTTCGATATTCTTAATAGGGACTGCTTATAGTCTGAAATTGTCTTTAGCAGCCATCTGTTCCTTATGCTGCTCCATACATGGCCTCATCCCTGACCTGAAGTAACCACCCTTTCTTCAAGCAAAGGAGGTTTAAATATTCATGCTGACTAGGTCTTTTAGAAGCTCTTAATTGGTCTCACAATCTCCCACACAGAAGTGGTTTATTCCTCCTTTAGACTTTCAGCATTTGAAATATTTACTATAGTCAATGAGGACATGTCTCACCTCACAGGAGATAAAATCTACTTCTTGAAAAAAATTTCATGTGCTCAGGCTTGCATTTCTGAATAGCATGAAACTTCCACCACTTGAAATGCAAAATGAGACATACCCAAGACAGCACTGTTGGCATGTTAGGGTAATTTTGGGGTCACAACAGGGAAGGTGTAGAAATCCCAGTGATGGGAAAGCTACATTCACTCCTGTTTTGAATTCCTGAGGTTACTCGGTCACCCATTCTTTCTGGTGACTGAAAACTGAGGACTTGAACCAGCACCTGGTGCACTGGCATCCTGCACTATTTGAGATACCCTAAGGTGGATACCCAACCTGGAATTGAAGAGGCACTCCATAAAACCCCCAGTCCTCGGCCAGATCTGACAGCTTTTCAGGATGCTCCCAACAACCCACACTGAGCTGAACTGTGAACCCTGAACCCTCTTCCCCCAGCTGCACCACCTCATCTCCTCCTCTTCAAATGGAACAACAGACACAAAGAGCTAAAACGTTGGTGCAATTCATGAGCTTCCTTCTTCAAAAGAAATCGTACACCCCACCACCTAGTCATAGCAATCTGCTGAACAAGCACCTAGTGTAGACCAATAAACGAAAGGAAACTCAGGGGTCAGTACAGGTCATTATTTTCACATACCTTTGAATAATGAGGGCATCACATGTCAGCCAGAGGAGAACAAAATGTCACATTCTCTAGCTAAAGGTCATCATCGGTCATAGGTCATGGAAGGGAGGCCAGGAAATAACCTATGAGGTTAGGATGAGTGCACAAAGAAAGGGCAACAAATGTCAATGAAAGCATGCAGCTGTTGTGAGATGAAACAACTGAGGCACCCTTTTGTGCTGACACAGGCTTAAAAAATGTCTTTGCTGACATTTTTTTTTTTTTAGCTGGCACTTTTATAGGACATTGACATTAATGTACCCAGCCCTGAATTAGCCTTTTCTGAAAGCAACAGTTTGGAAGTTAAGTGCAGCATTTTCCAAAGAATCATAAGCATGACATTTTTATTTCAAGTGATTGATGTTACAGTGGACTTGTAGCACCAAATTCTAGTTTGATTCTCAATCATTGCATCTGTGCAGTGTGATAGCAATCAGAAACAAATGGAGGTGGCAGTCTGCATTGCAGAAAGGTCTTCTGGAAATTCTTTTTGCCTTTACCAACAGTCAGATGTGTCATTTCGTGTTTAATACATTGCATTGCATTTATCTGATTCTTTTAATTCATGGATTTCAAAAAAGGTTGATTTCAGGTTTTCCCCTGCAGTGGTGACAAGCACTTGCAGGGCAATCATACAGAAAAATGATAATGAACAGTTCAGGAATATGTGGAAATATGTCCAAACTGAGACAATTTCCGATGAGTGAGTTGTGCACCTGACTTATCTGTCTTTTGCTTTCTCTCTTGCTGAACAGCAGCACAATACCATTTTCTCTTGTCATTGTGGGTATAAACCTGACAGTCTTCATGAAATAACATGATGATGCCAGGAATGCATGTCAGATGAAGGATTTCTGCATCTCCCATGCCTGTCTTACTGGACAACACTTGCAAAGAGACTGTCAAAAAAACCCCACCAAACCAGGAACATTTTGCATTGATATCTTCACTGTGGCTGGGCAACTTTGCAGGATGAAAGCCTTCAGAAATGGCTTAACTCATGATGAGATGCCCATTGTGAAATATTGTATATTTACATTAAATCACAGAAAAGTAAGAGAGTGTGACCCAGAGAGAGGAGAATGGTAAACTGGAATATACAATTGCTGCCTTTTATTTTAAATTCTTCCAGTTGGTTATTTTTTGACATAAGACTGAGATAAAGACCCTCTCTCTGTTTCAGTACTGCATCCTGATCAAATAACACTGACATCTGGTATAGTCTGTTTGAAAATTCTCAGGTGATAGTAACTTTCAAATTATTCCTGTTGCTGACTTGGCAGTCAAGTTTTCCTTCAGAGGTTCAATAGCTGAGGTGAATAGTTGGTTTCTTGGTTCACTTTATACTTAAGAAGTTGTTTAAAAATAAAACAAGAAAGCATCCAAACTCAAGGGTTCCAATTTTGTTCTTTATACACGTTATTGGCTGCAGTTTCTAATCTGAGTCACACCACTCACACCCCTTGTTTTTTTGATAAATTTCCAAAACTGTTTTGTTTATTTATTTGTAGGTTTGTAGGTTTGTTGTTTTTTTTTCATGAGGTCAGACTTAGTTATGCAAAGATGCAAACACCTGCTTAGATTTGCACACCACTAATAGCCCTAGGGAAGCCACAGATACAACTCAATGCAAGCACTCCAAAATCTGGACGTCAATGCTTTGGTCTTTGGCTGTAACAGGAAATTTAAGGGATTTTTCCCTGTAAATTTCAGCAGTAGAGTGCATAAGAATGAGACATCTATGCAAATTGTAACAGACTGAATAATCATTTCATCAGACTATATTCTGACTGGGCTTATTTACAAGCCACATTTATTTTAATTATGTTTTCTACCTATTCACTCTTCCTTATTTTGGGTGTGTAATTGGCCACCTAAGAAACATGCTATTTTTTCAGGTGCCAGGTTGACTGAATTAGAGAAAACACTTCTCAGGCAGGTTTGAATGAAGTGTGTTTGCAAGAGTGTTTGAGTTTAGAATGCACTTTCTCCAACATTCCTTTAAACAAAAGCCACTCTGATTAATGATAAGAGAGAAGAGGCTGAAACATGTTCAAATGTGGCTGAATTGGAGTTTCAGAGCTTACAAACACTCCCACACAGAGCATTTACCCATTACTCCTTACATCTATGTGTAATTCCACTCTCAGTAAGCTTAAAGGTTCTAGGAGTTTTTTATTCTGAGTATGTGTGAAGCAGTATTCAAGAAATCTCTTTTCCCATCACAATTCTGTGTTTTTTTCTACTCTGTGTAAACAGATCAGTTAAATTACATGCAAAATGAACTGGTTTTAGAGTATCTGAAGTTAATAGTCCATGCATCATGTTTCTTTTTATTACTAATTACTTGAGACCAAAATAAGTTAATTTTGGTTAGAAATATTTTAGAAAAATACTCTCCAAATCCCAAAGTGTTCTCAATTTACTTTTTTTTTTTTTTTTTTTTTTTTTGAGAATAGGCTTTGCCAAGCCTGAATTCTGATTCAGCAGAATCAATAAATAAATAAGATTGTCTTTAGGTTGCAGAAAACTGCAATCAGTGTGCTACTGTGACCCATCGAACAAGCAAAGGGCACTGGCCAATGCAGTCCCATTTCATTGTCATTACTGGTATTATGGTGACTCTGGGCAACACCCAAGGAAGGTGAGTCAGAACTCTACAATAAATATTGTAGATCGAATGCTGAAGAGGCTTTGCCCTTACAAGTACATTATATAATACTAAATATATATCCGCAAGTGCTGAGTTAAAAAGAAGTCAGTGACTTTAACATGTCATATCTATATGGAGGTCATTGAACCTTCTTTGAAAAGTCATTTTTTTCTAATGTCATCTGCTTTTCTCATGATTTTTGCTCCCCTCAACCCATATAAAATGGATGTGTACTCAATCTTGAACTAAGCATGCTTGCACTGATTGAGAAATGTCTAAGGTCAGAGCTCACAAAAAATTCATAAGGGAAGCAGCAGGCAAAAAAGAGAGGGATTTTTTTAAAGAGAGTTCAGGAGCCTCAGTATGAATTGGGCATGACATATTCATGTTACTGACTTCATTTATTTAATGTGGCTCCAAATAATTGATACCAGTACAGTGATAAAAGTACAGAGACTTCACTGCCAGAATTGTGATAATGAAGAGCCTCCCTGCTGATTTCATTCATGGGGCTGTTAGTCTGCTGGGAAGGACCTCTGATGAAAACTGGGCTGCAGCAAATGCCATAAAATAATCAAAGGCACAGAGCCCTTTACCTGAGGGGAGCTCGGTCAGGGGGTGATTCAGGACAGCAGAGGGAAAAGAGGGAAAACTGCATTAGCTGAAAAACCTTTTAAAAAAAAATCTGATCCAAATTGTGAGGACTGCGTTATGTACAGAAATCTTCCACATCTTTGGAACAGATCCAATTATGTGGCTCCAACAGTTAGTTAACTGGTATATCAACAGTGCTTCTCACCTTACTGAATGCAGCCCAAACTTACTTTATCCTCATCTACCAGCCATTTGTTCTCTCTGCCTCAGACCCTGAGCTCTCAGAAGCAGCAGCTGCCTTTTTGCTACATGCTTTGCACAATGGGCTCCCTGTTTGGGCTATAGAAAACAATCCTGTAGGCTCAAGACAGCCATACAGTGCTGAAACACAGTTAACATCAAGAATCCTAGAAAGGAACTGAATATTAATATGAATCTAAAATCCTTTCTAAGCAAAGACCTCATTTGTCAACTCTGCTCATTTGTTTCACTTCATGTAAGTGTGTCAATGGTTGATTAAAATTCATAAATGTGCAGCAGAGTTACTGGATAAATGTTGAGTTATTGTTTACATATCAGAGTGCAGTGAAGGCAGGAGCCTGGATATGGAAAACTGTGTCAGGAGGAAAGGACCATGGTATGAGTCACTGCCAGGACAGACTCACCAAACAATCCACAACGTCCCTGTGCAAACTCTGCTAGTGATTAAGTATCTGTTACAATAACAAAAACAAACAAACAAACAAACAAACAAACAAACAAAAAACCCCAAACAACAACCAAAAAACCCACAAAAAAAAAAAGGAAAAAAGAAAGAAAAAATATAAAATGCCTCTTACTGACAGACCATGCTTACTGAGCTTCAGCTTCCAGTGACTGTACGTCTTGATGATTTTTTTCCTACTAGATAAAAGCTTCTGCCATCAGAAATCTCTTGCTTGTGTGGGTGATAGAGAATTATCAAATTGCCTAACATCCCTTGCTGTGCCTTCTCCTTATTACATCTATGTTACCCTGCTGTCTTTATGTCTTCAGATGCAAAATCTGGGTCATAGCACTCTGTGTCCTTCTTCCACTCTAAAAGTTACTATAGAGATTTTAAGGATAACTCCATCCTGTGTCTTCCGCTACTCTTCCAAAACTGCTCCATCAGCAGCTCTAGTAAAAACTTGTCATGAGTAACCCCTTATTAATCTTAAAACAAAAGGCACTTCAGGTGAGTTCACAGGCACCTACAAGTCTTTCTCCAAACGGGTTCTTGGGATGTGCCCGTAGAAGCCAAATTCACAGCCGTCGTGTGCAGTTGTGGGTCACACATACTGAGGTGGATGCAGAATTAGAAAAGGCTTTCTGCTCCTTGAGTTTAACTTGATGTTTTAATTGCGTACCTTGGTTTGTAGCGTTCTTTAGATTGGACAGATGGACAATTGTGGACTAGCACCGTATCTGTGCTTACAACAGAGTCGGAAACTGGTGTGAACAGGAATAGCCTCTGGGATGAAAAAGATGCAGCTATTGCAAATGTGGCTAAGAAATGCCATTTGCAACTATTCTTTGGGAAAAGGATTCACAGAGAGCTGTTTATAGTGCTGAATCTCAGCATGGGACAGAAGTTCAGCAAACATGGAGACATCTTCCCATGGATGAGTGAGACCAGAAACACCAACACAAATAGGCAACAGTGAACATTGTGCGCCATCCAAATATTGCCACTAACACTGTGCTGGCTGCCTTTCTGTCGACAGAGCTTTCTAATACAGGAGGGAGAAAATTTGAGCAGCAAAGGCACAGTGTGATGTGCATGTAATGATACTGCTGCTCTCATCTCTGTTCTTTAAAAGGAAGAAATTCAGACACTTCTTCCCGCTAGCTAAGTTGTTGCACTTCCTAAGATCTGGGTCTTGCCCAGAGTGCAAGATTTATATTGCTGAATAAAAGAGAGCCAAGAAACAGCTAAGCAGAGACCCCCCCAGACTGGTGATGCTGCTGAAATGTTCATTCACATCTGTCTCTGTCTGGGATCTCTCCAACGAGCTCTGCCTGGGGGACAGTTTGGATTCTCTTTGGGAGGCTGCTCACCCCCGTGATCGTGGCTAACAATGACCTCACTGCATTGGGTCTGACTCCCTCCAGCTTACACAGTCCTGTGCTGCACCTTTACATGCTCCAGTGCAACACCCCTGGGGCAAAGCGCCAGGTCAGCACCTGGGCAGTCTGTGGCACTGCTGCACATGCCTTGAGCCAGTGTCTCTGTCCCAAACAGCACCAGAGGCACCCCACAGGGCTGGGGACAGAGGGCCAAGCATCGTGTGGGGATGGCACAGCCAGTCTGCTGTGGGGGGCCAACAGCCCTAATGAGTTCAGGAGAGTCAGTGCCACTCAACCTTTTGTGCCAGGCACTGTCCCCTGGCTCTCCTTGGCATGGCTCTGCAGAATCATCCATACTGTCCAAAGGCCAAACTCAAAAGTCCATGGCTATCCAGAGAGAAGGTCAGTGTTAAATGAGTACATCCAGGGTTAGGCATTCACCTGATAGCAAGAACATTCTCAATGAGAACTTAACCATTATGTTATGATAGCTATGCCTATTCTTAATCCAGCCAGGAGAACTGTAATGGTTAATTTACAGTGATGTAGGCTGGAAGTCTTCATTAAAGCCGTTTCTCCCTGGCAAATCTAATTATGACAAATTATTCAAATAGATAATAAGAAATAAATTATGTTATTTGAATAAATAACAATAATATAATGGTAACAAAAGCAATTGAAAAGCAAAAGAACACCATAGTGAAACAATGCCTTGCTTTTGACATATTACGCACAAAATGTTTTGCTTTATTTAAAAAAACCCAAAACAGCTGGTATTAGAAATAGAAGAGGATCCAAGGAAGGACCTAAATGTCAACATATTTGGATTTAAACATTCTGGGCAAAGTAATTACTTTCAGTGCTTAATTTTTCCCAATGTTTGGATTATTTCTTGGGTTTGTCCCCACTTAATTTAATGTGGATACTTAATATGATCTTTTATATGTCAAAATTTTTCAATCCTGACATTTTTAATGGAATGGAAAATCCATTTGACAATCGACTTTAATTTGTACACTTTTGAATTGTTGTATCAGCTTTTGGCTTCTCACTCATAATGTCACTTAGTGGTGGCACTCTTCGTTCTTGAAAGAACAACTCTTAAAAATACACAATACTTTTAAAACACTGAAGGGTAGGTGAGCGCTGTCTGTGTTCCCTTGCATAAACCATCTGCAGAAACAGGACGCAGGGAAAAACAAAACCCCAGCTAGAAAAGTTCTCCAGGGCAAACTCCTGTCCATTTGCACTTGCTGTGCTCACTCCTTGAGCAGGAGAAATCAGCAGAATTCAGCTCCAAGGAAATCATTGCCACTATCAGGCTAGCTAACATCAAACTGGTACCCTACAGATTAAGAGCCTGATGCAATTTCATCTTGAAAATGACTAAGTCAGGACTTGGAGTGATTGCTCTGGAAAGCAGAGGTTCAGCTAAAACAAGCTCCAGTTGCCAGTAATGTATTGATTTAGTATGCCAGCTACAGCATCGATTATCTTCTGTCTGATTCAGCCCTCTGATTTCTATCTACTGGAAGTACAGAAAAGCCTCTCTCATGAAAATTATTTCTGCATTGTCCCACCAGATAAGCCCCCTCCAAATTTAAGGAATGCTTCGCTATAGTCAGAGTCACTGCAAACCACCAGAGCTTCATGTTCCTCAAGTAAGGTTTCCAGCAAGAGTTGCACATATTAATAGGGTCAATTGAGGGCACACCTGCAAATGCAAGGGTATTGACTGCAAGCAAGTTAACCTCTCTGGGCATGATCTAACCTGTCTAATCCACTGCCCTTTCCCCCTTAATAATAAGGCAGCTGGACTCCTAAAGGAATTTGTTTTAATTTCTTTTACATTATGGACATTTACCTCCTGATATTAGTGTATGTTAGATTTGCTAAACATGAGCTTAGTAGTTAGATAATTTTTAAAAGCTAATTGTATTTCTTGTGCTAATGAATTATTCATAGATAATCATATAAATCCACTCTTCACATTGATGTTTTATTTTGCATACTAATCTGAACATTTTGCATTTTCCAGATTTTGATCTACAGATGATCTTTGATATTGACCTATTCACGAATATAAGGGTTTAGTTGCCCTTAGTGTTCTGGGCTTTTTTTTAATGCAGCCAAAGAGTGAATACATTTCATTAATATATGAGACAGGCTTTGTCTCATGACCTCTTGTCTAACAAACCCTCTGGTGTTACTTACTAAGGGCCTTCAAGAGATTTGCTAAGGACAGGTGTCGCTGATACATTCTGCAGGTGATACACAATGGCTGTGTACCCAGATTTCACACCCTAAGTTTTACTGTGCAGCTTTTTCTTCTAATTTAATGCATCCAGAAGCCCCAGGAAAGTAATAGAAAGGGAAAGATGTTACCTTAATCTGGAGAACAAAGCACTGGAAGTTGTATAATGCTAGGGGCAGACTGAAATTCATCATACAATTGAGGCAATGCATGCAATCATAATGTCCAATATCTGGTCCCTCCTGTGCTAAAAAAATAGCTTATGTTTTCAAGGTTCTCAGCAGCTTCAATCAATTAAAATTCAAATCAAGAAAAAACTCTGTTGTTTAATTACTATTTTTTTAGGATTCAGTATTGGATGAGAGTGAGTTAAAGTTGTGTCAAGGGAAGCAATTCTTAGAAATTTGACAAGTAAGTCTGCTTTTGCAGCAGTTTTCTTATTTGCAAACCTCAGTCACAGCAAGCTTTGTCCATGAGGATTCCTACTGGAACTACTTAATATTATCAAGCTGGTGGTTAAAAGACACACTGAAAATTATACCATAGTTTATACATTTCCATCATGATTTCATAACATATTGAAAGCAGAATATTTCTCAGTAATATAGGGATACAGGTTTTTTAGTAAGAATAACTAATCATGAAGAATAGTGAGACCATTGTCCAACAAGGCCTTACTGAAGCAAGGAGATTTCCTAAAGGAAATTTGCTGTCAGCCTGAGGAGCTGAGGTGTATATAGTCCATGAGGCAGAGAAATAGAAAGTGAGCTTTTCCTGAAGCATGCTGTGAAATCCTGACCTGGTGTTGATGGGAGGCTGTTACTGACTTCTGGAAATGAAAACCTGACTCTGTATAAGACAACAGCTTTGCTTATTATGAAAGCAGAATTAGCCCAGTGGGACAAATTTTTAGGAAAATTGAAAGATTTGACAGTCTGTCAGACCAGTCACATGAGATTTGACCATTCTCATTTTCAGCACCTAAGCCTCCCACCCCTCAGAAACATCAGGAGAGTGTGCAGAGGTAGAAAATCACTGCTACACAGCTGGCTAGGTGAACAGTATCTGATGCAACTTCTGCTAACATGCACAGATTTTATGATCATGCCTATAACCAAGGGGCTGAGGGGAAAATGTTAATTAATCTGAAGGAAAAAAATATTGCCAGAGGCCAGGTGCTGTCTGAATTGATAGAGTAGCTCCAGCACTGTAATTTCCAAACTGTAGATCCAGCAAGACTCCTCTCTGCAGTTTTATCTCCCAGGTGCCCCAGGAGTGCTTTAACTGCTGTCAGGGAAAAGTTCAATTCCAACAATACCTTTCTTGGTTAAGAGGCTGGCCAGAGTGAGGGTCTGTCTGCAATGTGGCTGCAGACTGGCTGGGGATGTAGGCTTTGTCCCACTAGGAACTGCATGCTATTGTTAGCAAACACCCTATGAACTTGTATCAGGGTTTGGAATTCAGTCCCAAGCCCTTCTCCTCATTCACCAGGCCCAAAAATAATGGGTGTTATGGAGAAAAAGAGGGGATGCAGTAATGATGACAAGGCTGCACCTCTGTCATGCAAAGATCTGTTTTGCTTAAAGAACTTCCTCTGCAGAATGTGGTGTCTGAGAGAAAAGAGCCTAGCCTCGCTTTCAGGTCCCCCAGGAGCATGCTGAAGAGATATATCTTGTCAGTGAAGTCTGGCATGGTCCAGACTGTAAATATAGATATTTGATTGCAGGTTTAAGTGTTTTCTTTTCAGACTCCAGTTCTAACTCTTAGACTTTTTATCCTTAATTCTGCCCTTTGTGCAGTCGTGTCAAGCACAGCACTAAACAATTCACTCCCAATTTTAATGTTTTTTCTAATCACTGAAACAAATGAACCAAAGTAACTTTCAATTTAACTTTGATCCTTATCTTCCAGCTTGCTTAAACTTCCTAATCCTGTGCCTTTCCAACATCAAGAGCTCTATGCCTAAAGGAGCTACAATTCATAGACATATCTGGATCAGAGAAGCTTATCTCCTTAACAGAATACCTGACATCTTGGTAAGCCTAAAGTTATATATACTTAGAAAAGTATACATTCTATAAACTAATTTTAAAACATTTGAAAATCAACCATTTTAAACACTTGAAAATTTTTCTGATAATTTGTGACCTAACCTTATACGATGAACTGTTGGAAAGTGCTAAATATGTAGTAGTTAGTCTAATATCTAATCTACTATTGCATCATTATTTTAATATGTGACAATCGTTGCATGTTCAATTTTCCTCCGTCATCTCAGGGGGGGTTGTTTATAGGATTTACAGAAGGAAAATGAAGGGCCATGCAATCAATGGCTTTGAAGCTGAGAAAGAGTCACCATGAGGTCACTGTTCGACAGATAAATGATGAATTTTTAAGGGTGGTGCTTTATTCTGTAACCTTTTGACTTTTAGAACTGCCCTTGTAGCAGACAGCCACGAGCTTCAGCAAATAAGTGAAATGTGAAAAACAGCAAACAAGGCTTATTATTTGACCTGCTTGTTAGAAAAAGCTTTTTGTGTGAGGACCAAGTAAATCCTTGGATTGGGATTGTTGCTTTCTAACTAGCACCAGAAAATAAAGCTCGCATTATGTCAAACTCATCCTAATGACTGGGACTCTTCATGTCCATGTAAAAGCTGCACAGTTTGACCAGGACCATGAGGTAATGTACAGTAAATAGAGGATGATGTTAGAGAAGAGATCTTGCTGACAGGAATAATGTGATTCAGCCGCTAATGACTCAGGGCTTTAAGAAGTGTTTTGGAGTAGACTTCAATTTACAATTCTCCTTTGAATTACACTTGCTTATCATTAAAGCCTCCCGGCTGAAAGCTGCTCTTGTACACCTCTGGGCAGGATAGCATCTTGCCAGGAAGAGATGTGGATAGTGTTTCGCTCAGAGTGATAAATATTCCCACACGTGTAATAAAGCCCCAGTTGCCATGGATGGACTCTCCCCTGGGCCACCCAAGGGGATGGCCAGCCCCTCCTCCAGCAGCCCTGCCAGGCTGGGTCCCTGGAACCAGGGTACAGCTGGCTCTTCCTCCTGGCATTTCTAAACTTTGGTCATCTTCAGAAACAGTCCCTGGTGTGTGCCCTTTTTATCCTGCCCAAATCTGAAGATTATTACTCCATCTTGAGTCTCTCTCCTAGAAACTGGGAAGGCTGCTGGCTGCTAGAGAGGCTAACAGAGCTTTCCTGCTTTTGCCTTCAATCCTCCCAGGCTCAGCACCTGGGTCCTCTCTGGCCTCTCAGCCTTGCCTCTCACACTGGTGCCACGCACATCTCTGAGAGGTTAAATAGGTGATTTTGGTTAGTATTTTTTGTTTCCAGCATTTTCAGTATCCTGTATTTTCCAAAGTTGGTTATCGCGTTGAGAAAAAAAAAGAAAAAAAGGAATGAAAGCCTCCCTAAAGGCTGAGCAGGAACAGGAACAAGAAGACTGAAATATTTCTGTCCTGCAGAGCAATTCCAGTATCTCACATTTTTGTTTGCCCATCCGTGATAAAAAAACTACGCATACTGAAGTTCCTTGCAGAAAATGTATTTCCAACCCCTACAAATAATTGTGAAAAACTAAAATATGTATTTCCTGATTATCTTACTAAATATATCCTAAATATGTCCTCTTTTTATTGCATCGTACCAAGCTGGTAACAAGAAGACCAAAGGCCTTTCAAGTTTAAGCTGAGCCTTTTCATTCTTGTTGATTTTAGTGAGACTTCTCTCAGGTCCTTTAAAAATGGAGAATAGAGATATTGAAAAACTTCTGCTACAGCCTGGGTTTCTGGGCTCTCAGCCACGCTGCAAAATGTTTGTGGTCTCCTAAGTCTCTGGTAGTCTATTTGAAAGGACCATCCTGGAAATTGTGACCCTAGAAATCTGGATTCCTTAGTAGCCTGTAGGCAGGAAGAAAAGCAGTTTCCAGTGGCCACCTTTTCTAGCAGAGCTTCATCTAAATTAATATATTTCTTAAAAAACATCCTGCTATTGACGATTTTACATATTTAATAGAAAAGGAAACCAGACATGATTTTATGGAAATTCCCAGACATCTCTGTGCATTGCCTGGCTCAGGATGGAAAAGAACTACAAGTATCTGCAAAATCAGAGACCAACTTTTGAAATCTTGCTCACAATTACAGTGCTTTAGAGTGTCTATCTATAAATTGTGAACAATTTAGATGAACACTGCACCTCTCAACCTCATTAACATCTGAAGAGCACTTGAGAGTCACTGGATGTGCAAAGAATGTCTCTTCTCATGCCTTCAATGGGAGATGCCTTGTTTGTTATGCTCTGTGAACCTCCAGACCTCACTCGTCTGACTTGAGACTGTAGTTGGGTGGTTTTGATGTCTTAGGGAGATAGCTCAAACTCCCCAAAGTAGAAAATCAAGTTGAAACTTATTTCTTTCATGTGGTGCCTTATGAATAGGTGCTGTGGGTGTTATGTTTAAGTACAGGAGACTTGTGCTTTTGGAAAATACCTTTAGCACAGTCTGTGTGGGTGAGAATGATTTCCCTGCAATCTTTGATTCTCTTGTTTTTCTCAACCAATTATCGTCTTCTAAGATGAGACTGTGTCAATGGGCATTTTTGAAAGTTGGGAAAGTTCATGTTCTATACTCAAGAGAGTTGTGATTCCTTCCTTTCTGTCTTCAAGGGCTAAGCAGTTACTCAGATAACACAGGAAAACTCCTCCATTATAATCAATTTTCTCTCTATCAAAAAGTAAAATTTGTGAATCTGCCATCTGCCTTGAATCAAAGATCATATGTGAATTACTCCTGAACAGGAGACAAAGAAAGGGGAAAGCAGTATTCCCATAATAGTTGCAAATTCCCTGCATATTCTCCAACACTAATTTCTTTAAATATGTTAGGAACAAGCTCTTCCTCTCTGCCTGTCTCTATCTTCAGGTTGTAAAGGCAAAAGAAGGATTGCACCTCTTTCTTTTCTGCAAACTCAGCTCCCTCTCAGTCCCTTCTGGTGGAGGTCTTTGGGCAGTACGATATATAAATATTTATTGCTCTGCCATAGAAAAGTTTATTTCTCTTCCCAGGGGCATTGGCCCCATGAAACATTATGAGTTCCGAATATTTTACTGCACAGTTACTCCACTACAAGTTCCACCTCTCTTCATTATAAAGCAGCTGAACATTACATTCCTCCTCAGGGATGCTGAAGTGTTCTCGTGCTTTTCTAGGGCATGTTTTTCTGGAGTCACACAGTTATTTTTTTACTAACTAGAGGATATAAACATCAAAGTGCCAACAGACTTTGAGGCCAAGTGTCTAAATTTGACAAAAGTGAGCAAACCATCTTCAAAATCTATTGCAATGAAGTGCATAGTTATGTAGAGCTCTGTTTCGCTGCACAGTCAGCCAAGGCTTACACAGAGAGTTTTGCGTCAAAAAACCCAGGGCTGCCTACTCACTCAAGAAGAGCTTCCACAGAGCTGTTGGAGCCTTTGAGACTGTTCTTCTGGGCAGGAGTCAGTGGTGCTACAGTCACCTTCGCCAGTCTGAGACAGTTTTACTGCAAGAAGGACAACGACTGCTCCAGTCCTTGCTGCAGACTCGCTCAGAATGTATGGCTTTAAATAAACTCGGCAGGCCACTGTCTTCTGGCACGCCTCATAAATCTGCCTATATAAGTCTCAGTACATTCTGCCATCTATTACTCATGTCCATATTAGAGATAAAGTAATTCTCTTTGAAATTCCTCTGCTGCCAAAAAAACAGTACATCATAATGCAGAATAAATACTTCTTCATGTTACACCCCCTTTATTTTTGTGTTTGACCCTTGTGTTATGAGGTGGGAAAAGGTTGACAACTTCTCTTGGTTTTTGGGATGGCTCCTGTGAACTTTGTGAGCCCAGGTGGAAAGGGAAGAAACTGATTTTGCACCACCTTCTGAAGCGAGTAATATCTTTAGCACAATATTTTGGAATAATTCTTGCTCCTTTGCTATACACCCTGGAGCAAATGTGTGCCAAATTAAAATCAATTATCTGCATTTGTGGGTGAATTATAAAAAAATCAGTTGCTTGCAGATGCTTTAAATAAGGCTTTGCATCTTTGATACAAAAACTGCATTTCCCTAGAGACTTTGGGATAACCTTTGCATGAAAGTTCTCATCTGGAAAATTTCTTACTTAATTTCAGGTTTCTTTCATTCCTCGCAGTTTGAGGACACCTTGCCTTTTCTCCAAGTCCAGTAGCCTGCAGACAGAGGCTGCAGATGGACATCAGGAAAGCAGGCAGTGCTGTTCCGGTACTGGAAAATTAATCTAATCACTTTTGGGATCCATTTTAGACGACTAGGCAAAGCCTCAGCCATTTCCCTTGCTTGGGCCAGTGTGCTTTCTCTAATTAGAGAGGTAGGTTAAGTTATCTTCTCATTGCAGCAATTAACACTTGCAGTGACTGCCAGACAATTTTGTAATGATTCAGGAAGAGCATCCAACTTTAGAGAGTGTTCCTGTACTTTGTCAGAGATGAAAGTTCACATTTCAGTGAGGAACAAGCCGCTTCAGAGCGCCATTAGACCATCCTTGCTCATAGTGCACAGCATGCTGTATATTAATGTTCTTGCCATAAATAAAACATTCCGTTTATCCCCTGATTTTCACATCTAAGTGAACAGCCTTGGGTCACAGTTGGGCATGTAGACAAAAAGCATCACAGCAAAGGTAGACAATAGACCACTCCACTTAATTCAGTGCAAATTAATCTTTCCTGTAGCAGTTTGCTGCAGTGAAATTCACCCATTTGGCTGCCCTATAAACACTGAGACTGTATGTAGCAATGCTAATACATAGTTTCAGGCACTTATTTACAGAACCTAACTGAAAGAAAAACCAAATAAAATGTCTGTACCCTCGCCGTTTTTGTTGTATTTGAATGCTAGACAGCTTCCTATCTCCTGCAGTCTCAGCAGAGATTCTTCGTGTTAAGCAATAGAAGCAGAGGTGCATTGCTTTTTCACCATGGCATGCATGTTAGATAACCCACTTGTGTTCCATGGTACTCTTCCTTTCAAGAGGTTTTAAGGGGAATCATTTCAGATACATGCAACTGTTGCCCTGCTTCTTCATGGATTACCTTTTTAGCTTTTATCTTTACTCACTGTGTGTCAGAGCATACTTCACCTCATGTGCTTCTCCTTCTAGAAGAGGTATGAACCATAATTAGGTGTATGTGGCAATAGCCCACTGTTAAGATATGTTTACACATTAACTTTTCAAGAATACAAACACACAGCATGATTTTATACCAGGAAAATAGGCTGCATCACTTTTTATTTTTATTTCAGTGAGACTAAACACTACTTGCAATCAGCCTGCATTAAATAAAGTTGAACAAATTTTAAACTTAGATACTTGCATTGGTTTATCTGGATTGTTTAAAAGTCTTATAACTCTGCATCATGGTCAAGGCTTCTGTTAATCCTGTACAATCCCAATGAACTCCGTAGACATAAGCGAGAGAAGAATGTGGCCTATGACATTCTATTGGCAAAAAGGATTGTTGCAAATAAATTCTACTGAAACTGAAACAAGTCATCTTTTAGCAGACACTGGTCTGGAAATCTTTAACCCCCAAAGTGACAAGCACGTAAAGACAGGATTGTAATGGAATCATAACCAAAGCTGCTGCAATTTGCCAAATAGATAACATTTAGTAACATGAAGTGACAGCAATCTTGAAATTCTAATCATTTAAAGCCACCCACATTCAGAAACAGTTTGAAAAATAACAGCACAAACTGATATGATTAATGTAAAATTTTCCTGGTCTCTCTGGGAAGAGTATCCTGTTAAATGAAATATCATGAAAAGCCCCCTGCTAAGAAGCAGCGAGTGATACCCAGGGTCTAGCCACATTTTAAAAATACATCTTCTACTTAGAACAGAATTCAATGAACATGGTTAATTCACTGTATATTCCTAAATAGCTAGACTGTGTCCCTAATGCAAACAGTGGAGGGCACACGGAAGAGCTGCAGTAGTCAAGTCAGACAAAAAAAATATGGATTAAAGTTTTAGCAAGTGGGCTAGAAAGAGCATAGGTCTCAGCCCAGCTAGATTCCAAAGACAGTGGTAAGACACTTTAATTACATGATTGATGTGGGCTTCAAAAGCAGGCACCAAATCCACAATGACCCCAAGGTCACAAGCATTATCTGAAGGATAAAAGAACTACCACAAATGGAAACTACCACAGATGACACCTGAGACCTCTGCGCCAGTGAACTAATCAATAGCAACTCAGTTTTGTCTGTGTTAAGTTTAACAAAATTTGAAGTTACCCATGATTAAATATCACAGAGGCAATTACACAAAACATCAAACTTCTTTGTAGGCTCTGAAGGGACTGAGAGGATATCCGAATATCGTCTGCATACAAATGACACAGCAAACAGGGCAGCTGAATGCTGTTAAGTAAGGGAAGTATATAAATAGAAATCAAAATTGAAACCATAGGAGAATCACAGCCTTCCTAAAGAATGGATTCCCTCCAGCAGAAGTGAATTTTGTCAATACATATAAAACGGCGAAGACAAACTAGTCCAAGCTCTCAAATGGAATTAAAGAAAGGCCTGATAAATAGCCACTGGAAAGTCAACATCTAGTAAAATATATGAGCTGCTAAGTAACTTAAATATTTTATTCAAATTCATTAATACTTCTGGAAGCAAGAAAAAAGTGCCTGTATTCCATTTCAAAGGAAAAGCTTAATCTATGTAGATGTATCAGTGATGTGCTCAGCCTCTCTCCGTAGACATCCGAAGTATTGTTGAATTGCAATAACGCACTAATATGGGAAGACAATCTCCGATCAATGATTTCGTCTCTTGAAAGGCAGGGCAGCAACGACTTCCAGCATCTCATCTACCTCTGGAATTAAAAAAAGGCCAGGCACAGAGAGAAAGTGGAGTTAGGTCACGGCTGAAGGAGAGTAACTTTGTGCACACATTCAGGCCAGATGGAAGCTCCACTTGACAGGGAAAACATCAGGACAAGAGTAAGAAGAACAAGCAAAGGTCTGAGAGTGGGAAAAGTTCCAGCCAAACGGTGGCAATGGCCAAAAAATCTAGGCCATTTCCAAAATTTAACATGGGAATTAATAATGATTTATGGCTGTAAAACTGACATTAATTAAAGCAATTTTAGCAGTATCCTTATCACTTCGATTTGATGCTATTACAGCTAGCTAGGAAGAGCATACAAATTACCCAGAGAAGGACTTTTAGCTCACCTATGGGGGTTTTTTCCTATCATGTTTGCATTTCTTGACCATGTTAGTGCAGGATCTGAGCCAAAACCAGTCACAATGGAATATGGATAGAGGATGAAAACTTACTAGAACGTAGAAGGGTTGCAAGGAAGGACTGTAACAGAGTTCAACAGAAGGTAATGTCAGAGACAACAGCTTAAAATGATCTCTGAAGTAAAAAAATTCAGAATATCAGGTATATAAATAGAAACCTGTGTATAAGGGTTTACTGGGGGTTTATACGTGATTTTGTTTGGGTTTTTTTAGAGAGATTTAAGTGATCCCAAAAAACAAATACAGAGAAAATAAATGCAAAGACAGTTGTTCCTAAAAATCAATTCTTGGTTTCTAATAAATCAGGACAGGGAGGAGGGATCAACCATGGACCATATGTTTCCTCTGCCACCTTGATTTAGTAGCAAAAATTGACCTTTGCTCTTGGGTTCAAAAGTCCAGGCCTTCTGTGAGCTTCCATAATGAGATGTCAGCTGTAAGGCAATAACGTAATGAAACTCAGGTGTGGATTTAGCAGGACAGCCAAGGGGGATGTGACCTCCTTCTCCCCCTGCCATTCCCCCTCTCCCCTGCCCTACTTCATGCACGCTGCCTGCCCACCCCCGTGCCAGCACTGGGAATGGGGTCGTCTGCCTCTGGGTCCGTGTGGTCCTTCTGGGAGTCCAGCAAGGAGGCAAAAGTGGCCTGCAGGAGAACATCCAGGGCTCAGTTCTCCTGCTGTAGATAGCATCATTCCTGCCCTTGGGATGGTGCTATCAGCCTCTGCTGTCTGCAAGATTAGGAGCAGGAATGGGCTGTGAGAGCCTGGTGGGACTCAGAAATACTTCCCAGCTCCAGGCACACATCGCAGCCATGTTACAAACACTGAGTGCAGAACGTGAAGTTTTGGTTCCCATCTCTGCCTCCATGGCCTGATGTCCAGAGGAAGGAAACTCTAGAAATCCAGGTGCATGAAAGGGCTGTGAGAGGGTTTGACTCGCTCAAGTCAGGTCCCAGGTCTGGACAATTGGTGCTTGAGAAATTCAGTCACAGTGGGCAAAAACTTCTGTGTGTGATGCCACGTGAGTAACATAAAAACCAAGAGAAAGGATGAGTAACTTGATCAAAAATTGTCTACATTTTGCATGTGAAATGGAATGTTTTGGACAGTAAAGACTGAGGGAAACCCACTCTGTGTCCTTAGGAACCCCTGCACTGAACAAGATACTATTTATACTACCTGCTTGCAAAAAATCCAAACCTGCATCATCTCTAGACCAGGGAACGACCTTAGCTGCATGTGTGCATGGTTTGAAATATATCCTTATTTTAACTATTGTGAGTAATTACAATGATCACCACTGCTTCCTCTGTTTTTTTATAGAATTCCCCCCTTTTTTTTTTCAGTTCTGTGTTTGGGTTTTTTCTTATTTGGTTTGTTTTGTAAGGTTTGGATATGTTTATTTTTGTGACATCATCAGAAATACAACTATAATATTTGCATTTAAGTTCCTTCTTGAAGTTCCCTCCTGGCTATGTGGCATGTGAAAATAGCTCTTAACTCTTTCTAAAAGCTTTGCCAGGTCACTAACTCTTTCATAACATTCTGGCCTTTCTATAAGGCATAACATATAAAGCAGACGTGAGTGTTTCACATTGTCTCCTCACCACCAGTATTACACACACAAAATATATGGCCCCAGAATGACCTCCTTGTTAATCCTTCTTGGTGTTGCCAAGCTTTCTGGTTAAATATTATTTAGATCAGAAATAAGATTTGCAAACACTGATATTCATAAAACACTTCTAAATTTTTTACACACCACTTTCACATCTCTATTTTGTAATTTCCATACACTTAGGCTTCAGAAAGTTGAGAATTGAGCTGTCCTGTTTCATAAATCTGGGAGAAATAGTCTCTGCATGTTTTCAGCAATATCTATATGCTTATGATGCTATTAATATGTATATAATACATTAATACATATATTTATATAATAAATTAATGTATTAATCTACGTGTGTATCTTTGATCCTAGGTTCAGGACTGGAGAGCTGATTACTCTTCAGCAGAAGAAGTTGATTTGGAGCAGTTATTTCTCTTCTTTCCTATTTTTTCATGTTTTTGGGAACAAATGCCCTAAGAGATTCCTTAAAAAACTCTATTGCTTGAGCAGAAGCCATGCAGGTGACCTCTGCCAGGTCTAGCTATGGTGTTCTGAGACACAGCAGCCCAGCTGTACCCCCAGCCTGCAGACAGCTTATTACTTGCAGCAAAGGATGCAAGAGCAAATATTTGCAGCTTCTCCACTGGCAGCAGTTCACAGTCCAACATGCAGGACGCAAGTGGTGTTGGACATCGACAGCTCAATGGCAGCTAGATAGGGTTCCCCTAAGCCAGAAAGTCAGTTTTCTGTACCATGTCATAAAAGAAAGGACTTTCCAAGTTCAAATCTATCCTGACAGGACTGGTGTGCTCAAAAGAGACACGCTACCTTTCTCTATCAGCATGGCCACATGGTTGTAACCTTTTTCACCCCTCCATTTTGTCCATTTTCACTGAAAATTCTTGCCTCCCCTTCAGAGCAGGCTCCAGAGCTCTGTAGCATCTCTTTCTATTTGGACACTGACATCAGACCTTGGCCATTATGTCTACCTGCAGCAGTTACAGCAGATGCCATTGCCGTGGAGCCAGAACCAAATCCAGATGTATGGGGCACCCATACACATCAGCTCTGCTGGGAAAAGCTTAACATTTCCCTTCCTTGCCTCGGAGCCCTTGCAGAAGACACCTGCGTGTGCTGCTCCCTGCTTGCCTCCTCCATGTGGCCCTCAGTGGGCAGGGAGCTGATGCCAAGCCTCAGTGCAGCCGTATCCTTCTCCTGGCCCTGCCAGGCATGGACACACGCTGCTGCTGCTATTTCTGTTGCTCAAGAGAGAGGCAAAAATAGCACATGGCACTTGTAATGCCAAGATTCCCGGGGCATTTTGGCCTGCCCGTGGCACGGCACTTTTTACGAAGCTATTTCCTGGGTCACCAGTTGACCTTGGAAAAGGAAAGCTGGCCCTGTCTGAGCGAACTGCCCCAAAATATTCCTGCCGTGAGGCAGGGCTGGTGGCCTGGTATGCCCAGGACAGACAAGCAGGGAGCTGTCTAGAATACCAGTGACACGTGCTGGCAGAAAATCACCACTGCATGCTTTTGCTAATTTGGCTATGCCTCCTTGTGCTCATTTCTGAACTGGCTTAGAGCTGCCTTGCCTGGCGATCCAGCCAGTGATGGCTCTGATGCCTGGATCACGGAGCCATGGCTGCTAAGGGCTTCTCCCCCCAGCAGAACTTGCAACCTGACTTTTCAAAGCTGTCACTAATTTTTTGTTTTCATTCATAATACGTGTACTAGGCTGTTCTTCTTTCTTCTAGTGACACAGGTAGCTTTCACAGGATTAGCATTAGAGAAATTGTATCCTCCCTGGTAGTCAGGTTAGTTAATACACTCCATGGTAAAAGGCTCTTGTGATTTTTTCATTACAAATCTCTCACAGCTTCACTGTTTGTTGTACGGCTTTGATATCCAGCAAAAAGAAACACCCTCAAGCATCAGAAGTGTCTTTTTTTTTCTCTAAAACTCTCTTCTGCCACAGCTGAGCTACAAATATTAAAGAAGTTAACACATTTCCTTCTCTTGAACATGCATATCATATATACAAATTATAATTTCAACCTTACTTGAAATATTCTTAAGAAATAACACATCCAAATGACCTAATTTCACTATTGTGGTGGTTTCGTCTGGGGTAGAGTTAATTTTCTTCACCATGGCTGGTGTGGGGCTGTGTTTTGGAATTGTGCTGAACACAGGGTTGATAACACAGAGGTGTTTCTGTTATTGCTGAGCAGGGCTCACACAGAGCCAAAGCCCTTTCTGCTTCTTGTACGGCCACATTGGAGAGGAGACTGTGGCTAAATGGGAAGCTGGGAGGAGGCACGGCTGGGACAGGTGACCCAAACTGACCAAGGGCATATTTCAGACCCCATGGCATCACAATCAGTATATAAGTGGCAGGGACAAGGGAGAAGGAGGGATATTTGGAGTGGTGGCCTTTTGTCTTCCCAAGTAGCTGTTACTTTGCTTACATGTGTTTTGGTTTTCCCTATTAAACTGTTTTTGTCTCAACCTACAAGTTTCCTGGCTTTTACCCTTCTGATTCTCTCCCTGATCCCACTGGTGGGGGAATGAGTGAGCGGCTGCCTGGGGCCTGGATGATGGCTGGGGTTAAACCTCGACAGCTATAATTAAAATTAAAGCTGCAAAATAAAGTACTCAAAAGTTGCAAAATGACACCATCAAGGTTGGCTGTGAGATCATAGGTGGTCTCTAGTCAATATGAATTCTGGTACTTTTTGAAAAAATCTGTTTGAAATTGCTGACCTTCCTTCTGACAGCAGGGTCCCTGCACCACAGAGCTCACAGATCAAAACAGAATTTCCTTGCAAAATAGTGATTCTCTCATCTCGTGGTCTTCAAGTCTAGTTCTGTAGGATCGAGGGGGGTCAGATTCAGAGAAGTAGGCTTTGAATTTTTGTTTGCTTGTTTTATACATGATATTAATTACTCTGCTGGGGGATAGAATAATATTGCTTTCAAACATGTCAGTGCTATGGACCAACAGGTTCTAATCTCAGCCATACTGACTTGTCTGCCCACAGACCGTAAGCTCTGTCCTGACAGCTGCATATCCACCCTTTAGGCAGCATTTTAAACCAAAAAACCTCCTCAAATTCTAACCCCCAGCCCTGTTTTGCCCTGATCTTAGAAGCTGAATAACATTTCATTAGAAATTTTCCTGTGATCATTGGCCAAAGCATATTATCTTTATTCCATACTTTTCCACTACTGACTACAAGTATTGGTTATTTTCATTTAAAAGATTTGTATGCACCTACCATCATGGTATTTGGATGCATGACAGTACTACTCTCAGCTAGAAACGAATCCAAATAGGACCAAAGAGAATATGACGGAGCAGCCAAGAGAAATTTTGACATCTTAAATTTTTTTACTTTTGTAGATTTTTTGTTAGGGTTATGATCTTTTAAGTCAGGCTTGATGGCAAAACAGATGATAGCCATACAAATTGTAAAGCCTGGTGAAAATGCCTTCAAATTACAGAGTTTGAAGTCTAGATAGAATAAATGTAGATCACATTCAGATCCTTAAAACATTTGCAGTTGCAGAAGCTAACCTGGGCATATCCTTTAATTTCTCATTAGACATGAAGGACTATAGTTGATTATTGGAGAATAATGGTGTACTGAATACTTTTTGAATGGTTTAGATGCATTGCACCCAAGCCAATGTGAGAAGGAAATTAAGAACTTGTCCTGTCTTCAGAATACCAAAGCCAGGTACCCGTGTGTTGATAGTTTCAGGAGTATAAAAATTACCCCACAAATGACAGCTCTTCAAAAACCATAATAGTAATAATGATAATAATGAGTATCTGCAGCTAACTTGGGACATAAGAGCAACATGTGCTTTTTTCTCAGTGTGAAACATTTGTACTTTCTGCACTCAGCTGGATATGCTTGTGCCACGAATTCGAGGCACCCAAGGCTCTGATTCCCTTGTCCTACTACGAGTCATGCAAAGCAAAGAACTTGTACAGCACAACAAATTCTTGTCTTTGTATTTCCCTCCTGACAGGCAGGGCCAGGGAGTAAGAGCTCTTGTGCTGTTTACCCTCAAGAGGCTCTTTCCATAATGTTTAAGATCCTTTTAGATAGAAGAGTGGTTGAAAAAAAAAAAGTCTTAACATAATTGATAATCAGGTCTGTTGTGTACCTTGCAAAACGCCAAAGTATTTAAGGATTAAAGGCAGCCACAAATTTGTGTATTAAATTTTGAGCATGGCTATGTTCCAGCACTGAAAAATAAGTATTGTCAGAGTGACAATAAAATGATGACCAATGAATAAAAAAGATCAGGATGTATCAGGTATTGTTGGCCAAATGCAGTGTAATAAGGATATCTTCATTTTGAAGCATGATATGCAAGAATGGTGAGGAAATCTGCTCATTACTTCCAATAATAAAACCTTTAATTTCTATAATTGATATCAATGTTACTTAGGACTTGAATTTCTTCCCTTGAGATTCTAACAGACACCAATTCAGTTTCATATTAACCACATCAATTGGTTTCAGCCACTGCTTTATAATCAAAACCCAGAACTGGTGCTGATGTAGCTGACGTTGCTATTTCTATGAGTATGAAAAAGGATTCTCCCAGGTTCATATGCCAAAAAAAGCAGGCAAGACTTTAACCAATGATGCAATCAGTTTATGGCATGCATCCGACAAAATACAATTTATAGAGGCAAGAGAGAAATTATACTAGAAAAAATCATACTAATTAATGGTCATAGCGTATTAATAATCTAATTACTATCAAGGTAACATCGATGGCAAAAGAAAGCATTGATACAAACATGGAGTACACCAGTGAATATTAAATAGAAAATATGACAGAAATAGTGTGGCTGGATTTAGGCCTGTATTGGCTGCAGTATTTAAAAATTCTTAACCAAATATCTCATGTTGGCATGAAGTGTGACCATACGGAGACAAATCTGTCAGAAGAAACTTTAAGAGGTACATAACTATAATCCTAAAGATTCTGAGAGTTGCCAGATTTGATCAGCTAGATCAACGTGGCCTACCAGTAATAAAGTAGAAGTCAGAAGCACAACCCTCAACTCATGTAAGACTACTCTTGAGGTTAAAGAATTTGGCTTTCCATCCTGTGCACAGACACATCTGAGAGGGTCTGACATCAGTCAGAAAGTCAGAAATGCTTGTCTACAAAACATCAGCAGGAAAGCAAGTTTTTGCACTTGGTGATTCTTAGAAAGAAATCCTCTGAGAGACAAACTGGGAAGAATAATATGGGACAATGGCTTTTTTAGCATGTCTTTCAACAGGCTTAAAGGTTTTAATGGTTGTTAACAAGAAGCTTATTCAAAATGCTAAATGAGTTCATAGCAAGTTAGTTTTTGAGTACCATTTGTACACTACTGACTGGCTTGTAGGTCCTGGGCTATTTTTTGCTGCCTATTTTCTGCCTAGATTGGGGCCAGCAACCACTCCCACCAGACAGGATCTAAGCACATCTCAGCCTCTCTGAACTTCCACCAAGTTTCACTCTGGGCTCCAATGAGCTGGAGTGGGGCAAAGCAGCTCCATTATGGGATCAGCCACATGCAGCCTGTGAATCCAGACACACGAGATCCACCCACAGAAAAGGTGAATAAGACACTCATTTCTTAAGCTGGACAAGGCCAGTTACGGAAGGGCAGAAAGAAATAAGGAGAGGCTGTGTAGCCATGTCAGTGGTTTAGTTACACACATTGGACTGATGCACTCCAAAGCTCTCTTTGATTGAGGAGAAGTCCAGCCCACTCTTTCCTTGCCTTCTCCAATGTGCAGCTTCTTGGTACAGGTACCCTACCGGAGTAGAGCTTTGTGAAGTAGTTCCAAACCTAGGACTTCCTCCTCCCAAACCTCAGCCACATGGGAAATTTGAGTTTGCTTTAGCCTGTCGGTGGCTAGGCAGCACTTAGAGCTTGTAACACAAAGGCCCTTCAAAAGAGATTGTTCTTTTACTACCATGACAGGCAACAAATTAGATAAAACAGCGCAGGTCCTTTACGCATCCCCATGCCTTCATTTCCTTATTTTCTGGAGAACTCTTTAGGGTGAGGCACAAATTTTCCGGGTTCCCTCCTTTCTTCTCTCCCTCTTACATGTGGCTCTCTGCCAGTCTCTGGAATTTGCTCTCTTTTGGGAAACTAACCTATTATTTCTGCTTCAGCTCTCTAAAACGGCTTCTTAGACTTCGGTGGCTGCCAACCTCTTTTTTGTATTGGTAGGTTGATTTCTCATCAGCTTTTGCTCCCTGGAAACTGATCCACAAACAAGGAGCAAACTCCCCTAAATTAGTTTAAGGGCCAACACTTTTTTTATGGTAGCATTTCATACAAAATGGGCATCTTTGAGGAAGATGGCGAGAAGTCTTAAGAGAGGAGGAAAGAGACGAAAACCTACAGGAAATAAATGCTGCTTTCCACTTAGGGCATTGTGGAAATTTACAGTTTACATTCTTACATTGGCATTATGGAGGAGAACAGAGCGGTGTGTTGTGATTGATTAAGAGCTCATTGAGCGTTGTGAAGGCATAAACAGGCTGATGTCACCCTGCCACAGCCTGAGGCTCCTTGAGAGCTCCTGGGGCCAGGGCAGGCTCTGTCACAGCACATGGGGCTACCAGCAGCAGGCTGTGACACCCTTGGTGTGAGGGGATTGATGTCACGAGTAACTTTTGGTGGCAGAGTGGAAATGGCTCTGAGCAGCCAGTGAAGATGTGGAATCAGAGAAATGCTTGTGGAAAGAGGGTAGGGGAGAATCAGAAGGGAGATTGCATTAATCTGTATTTCTATTTGCACTGAGGGAAAACCAGGCTGGAAAGCCTCTGCGCTGCCTTCTTTGAGGCTGCATATTCCTATTAATTACTAATTACTCACACTAATGAAGAGAAGGAAGATACGCTTCCAAGTATGATTAGAAAATCAGTGCTGGGGAGCTAACTCAATGGACCTTCAGTGACTTCCTTGACTTCTTAGCATGAAATTGGATACCTCTTGTCATCTTTTTGTGAGTGCTTCTGAGTAATTTATGGGAGCTAAAATGAAATAAAATATTGACCTTATTGAGAAAAAAATATTAGATTGAAACAGTCATATGAAAGATACCTACAAACTCTCTGGTTCTGTGTGGAAGCTTATTTCAAGAGCATGAATTTATCTACAGGTTTTAACTGCAGTGCTTTTATTTGATATATGAATCCTAATAGGATTTACTTGTTTTTCCTCTAAATGCAAGGAAGTAACAGAAAAGACAGGAAAAACAAACAGAAAACCCATGACTCCAGGAAGGGTAGCTGCAACTTAGACCGTGTTTACTGGTTTTACCATATCCAACTACTGCAGTCATGTATCCAACTACTACAGTCATCTGTCAGTGAAATGCTGCCAGAGAAGAGAGGAGTGAGAATGTGTCAGAGGTTCTACTCTGCAGACACCCAGCAGACCCATGAGCCTTTCATTACATTTTTCTCTTCCCTGTCCAGTCGACGAGGTGAGTGACAGAGTGACTCTGGTGACTGGCACCTGGTGCCAGCCAGGGACAACCCACCACACTGTCCTAGCTGCATTTCTGAAGCAACAAGAAAAAGCATACACATCGAGTTTAGCTTCTAAATTTCTTTTGTAATGTTTGGAATATTAACTGAAAGGTTTTGATCTTCGGTCACTTTTGAAACTGACTGCAGCAGAAGTCACTGACAAGAAGAAAGAAAAAAAAACCAAACCAAAAAACAACCCTACAATGAAATTTGCTGTTTGGCAGGTACCAAGCACTCTCAGCTTTCAGTCACCCTTGCAGCTGAGGGGAGAGAAGGGCACAGCCTTCCCCAGGCTGGTGGTGCCTCAGTTCTGGCCAGGGACAGGGAGCAGAGTGACACCTTGCTCATCACATCGCTTGATCTGGTGCCCATGGAGAGTGGACAACATCAGAAGTGGTGAGATGCTTGCTTTTAATGCTTGGCTATGAACCATACTTCAGTTGTTGAGATATTTTTGTCATCCTTTTCTCCCTTCTGCTGCTTTTTTGTTCTGTTAAGGCTCTTCAATCATAGCTCTGAGACACAAACAATTGGTTATGGTATATCTTTACAATGTCTAATACAACAATATTCTGAATATAGCCTAATATTTCATTTACTACAGTATAAATTATACTACTCTAACAAATTTTGGGACTATAAAGGAACATACATTATTTCTGTGTTATCTCAGCTAAAATTCTTGTGCTGCATTATTCCACATTCCTCATCCCTGTTATTTAAAGTAATTTACAACAAATGTGATGTGAAACTTCAGAGAAATCCCAAGCAATGCATTTTATGTTGTCTGAGAGCAAAAAAAAACTGCATTAATTTGAACATCCAAATAACATAATCTGCTCCTAGTGCATATAAAGCTCAAATAAATGCTCCTCTTCGTACAATAAAAAACCCAAAAGTGGCTAGATCTTATTTAACATGAAGGACGGACTATTGACCTAAATGCCTTCGGTCTCAGTGTGGCCATGCTGACCACTTGGAGTTGAGCTGCAAAAGGACAAGGAAAGGGACAAACCATCAGTGTCTCGGTACCTTCTGCATCTGCACAGTTCCCAGCACAGACTAGGAGGTGAGACAAGTGTGACCGGTCAATGGGAACATTCTCACACCTCAGCAAAGGTCTGGGAGACCTGGACTGCCTCTCTGTCCCTCTACGAGATGTGTGGGCCATGTGTACATTGTTTGAAGAATTCAAGCTCACCCTCTGCCCATTCAATTGCTAAGGGAAATGAGAAAATCCTCCGTGTGGATCATCTTTTTCATTTTTATAGTATTTACAAATAGACACAGTGGGGTAATCCTGACAAAATTAGGTATCACCAATGCAGGAAGAACAAATAATGAGAGCTATGGAAGAGTTAAGAGTGTTTGTTCCTGTGCTTCAACCAAGTAGATGAAGTGTGGGTCTCCTGTAAAATATGCTCTTGTACTTGGATTTTTTCATCCTGCACTCACTCCTCTGCAATCTGCTTACCATGACAAAAGTCACCAGAGACGCAAAGTGCTGTGATAATGAGAGAGCTGCAGGTAACTTCCAATCAGTCCCCTGTGGCATATTTGGAGTTTACTAGCCATAGGATATAGTGGTTTCTCCATGCAATTGCCGCTGACTCCACATTTCTCCTTCAGTAAATATATGCAAGCATTGAAAAATAAAATTCAGGTTTACCTTAAGAGAGTGCTGAGCACATCCCTCTTTTTGTGCCTCATGTTTATCCATCTTACAATCCTCGGAAATCAGAGTACTGGCTTTTGTTATAGTAATCTCACTGTTGGAAGCAACCATCAGTTGGCTATTGGAAATTTTATATAATTAGTAATTTATGGCTCCTAATTTTCTCAGACATCTTTTGCAACTGAAGCTGCAAATAACATCATGCCAAATATTAAACTTCTGGATGCAGCATATGCAGCCTTTCACAGACAAAAATTATACTTCTTTAGTTTTACTCTCCTATCAAATGTTTCTTAAGAATAGTTTCTCTGTATGTAAAGTGCTAGCATAAATTATAATATAATAATTTTAATAATTATATTTTTTCATCATATGGCTTTAGCACCATTACATTTTCATCAGTTAGTGAATGTATTACTGTAATAGTAGTTTTATTCCTCCTAAGACTCACATCTGAATTTACCTCGTGGAGTAAAGTTTTAAAAGCTATGCTACATGTTTCTTTTTTTCAGCTGTTTGCAAGTTGCCCAGGTTACCTCTGGTAACACTCTACGCAACATATAGAGATGTGAAACCCTTTCAGCCATCTCATGACATTACCCTTAAATTATCGTTCCCGTTTTCAAGAGAAAGAGGAATGTGCTTAACATTTCCTTTCATTTTGTTCTGCTTTTAAGTATCCCTAACACTGTGCCAGAATTAAAGTCAGAAGTTAACACCATACTAATGGGGTTAATGTGTGGTCAAAGTCTGCATTTTTTTCTGCCAGAAAAGCATTTGACATTATTCTTGTTGAATAAAGACAGTCAGCAGTGATACGTTACAAGCCTGCAGCTCTGAAAAGGAAAACCAGGCTGCTTGCACACACTGATTGCTGTATTTCTTTGTTCCAGGCAGGGCAGGCTGTGCCAAGAGGTGGTTTTATTCCTACTTCCAAGTGCCATGCTGCTGCTTTGCAGTGCAAGGAGCACTTTGGAGGCACAAGGGCCTCAGGTATAAATATAATGATGTGACTGTTTATTCTCTGTGTTGATCCACTGTAGCTCTATTCCAGCTTCATCCCAGCTGATTTCCATGGTTCTGTATTGCCCTCGGCCTGGCAGCAGCGTGGTGATGGATCAGGAATTCTTTTCCCCAGCTTGCAGTGCACAAGAGTGAATATTCTAGGAAGCCTGTTCAGAGACCTCTGCATTCCCTTATGCTGTAAGACAGATGAGGATGAGCAGAAGCCAAAAGGAAAGGCAAAACTTAGAGAGAAGCCATCTGCCCTCTTTTTACCTCTTCATGGAAGTCTCCTGGTAGTGATACTGTGAGCTCCGGACCTGGCTAGAAAGGGTCAGCTGAGTTTAAGAAGGAAACATTTTGCAATGCATGGTTCCCCATCAGGAACTCAGTACAAAAGGGAGACAACAGTGATGATGTTTCTCTCGTTTGCTTTCTGTCCAGAGGGAGAATTGGGAGAGACAAAGATGTAGCCATGGCACTGGGAATCAAGGGGAGGATTGATGTCCATGGCTTCAAGGACATGAGGGCGGGGAGTCCGGGTATCCATACAGCCTCTAGAAAGTTCCCATGGCTCCAGGAGATCCTACAGCCAAATGCTTTAAATTATTTTTATTTTTGCCATTCATGGACTGGCAAGTCTCACCTACAGTACTGACACCTGCTTTCTCTTTTCAGCCTGAGATTCACAGGTCCTGGAGTCAGAATCTTTCAGCTCTGTTCCCAATTTTTTTACAGAAAACATCATTCACAGGCCATACTAGCTGTACACAGAAGGGGTTTTGAGAAGCTAACATGTATGCTTCTTAGATCTTGAGCTTGCCCTTAAAGCAAATTAATTAGTTAATTAATTCAGGCATAAGAAAGTTCTCTCCATGGAGGGCTTTACTGTGGGACTGTGGATTTGGACCAGGAGGCAGCACCAGGGCACCTCCTTGACCAGCCCCATCCTACAGACCTCAGGAAGATGGGCCAGGCTGGGCTGGGGATGGTGCCCAGGGTCAGCCAGAGCCCAGCCATCCGTAGGCTCCCTGGGGCTCAGCCAGGAAGGTGTCCACTGGGATGGGATGGGGACAGGCTTAAGGCAGTGTCGGCTCAGTGGGGCCCAGGGCCGGGCAGGGCCCGGGCTGCAGCACCCAGCCTGCATATCAAAGAAGTTCTCATTACTAAATGAAACAGAATGTTTTGGTTAATCCAGTGGAGAAGGGGTACTTAATTAATTTCTACCGAGGTCTGCTGGGAAATTCTTCTAAGGTCTGTTAATTCTTACTGAGATTTGATCAGCAGGAAGCAATACACTGGTTCTGCTCTGCCTTCACGATTCGCAGCTGCATTCTGAGGGAGCAGGGTAATGGTAGGAACTCCCAGACTGCCTGCAGATAAGGTGAGGTTTGGGTAAAATGTGCTCATGAGCTGGATGAGAAGCTGCTATTTGAGTATCAGCACAGCACTATGTCTTCAGAGATGTAAATTAAAGTTACAGGTGAGAGCACAAATAAAAATGAATGGTTTGTTCCACATTATAATTTTTTCCAGCAGAAAAGCCTGCCTAGCAGGTTCCTGATCTCTCCCTTGTCTCACCTCCATCACAGCAATGACCACCACAATTTCCCAGCCCTTCAGTCAAGCTGCTGCAGCTCTTTGTGGAGACATTCTTTGAACCCAGTCAGTGAAATAATACTTTTTAAAAAGCAAATTAGGAAACGTAAAAGGAGCTATTTGAAGTGTAGCCACGTATGGCGCACACTGAGCACTTACAGAACCGTGGTTCAGGGGAAGCAGATCAGGGCAAACAGCTGGAAAAGCCTTCTATGAGCCTCACTCTTAGAGCAATCTGGCACAGAAACACCCAAACGACCCAAACGACAGCTCCCAACAGAAATTCCTCCAGATTATTGTATCACCACGGGTGCCACATGCTTTCCATCATAAACCCCAATATCATGTCTCTTAAAATCACTGGGCTTACTCCAAGCAGACCAGAACTGCAGATGTTGGAAGGATGAATCTGCTAAAAATTATTCATCTACAGTAAGTCAGGTGTTTCCAAACACAAGGGCATAAGAGATGCTTTGTTTTAAACCTGTGACACTGTTCTAGCAACACTTTATTTGGGGGAGGTTTCAAATTCAAAATTCCCTAGTCTTTCAGAACCCTGTTTCACACCCCACAGAGGTACCAGGGGCCAAGGAATTGAGTCATATATAGAGATAGCACTATCAAGGATACAGGGGAAGCATTAATTCTGCTATTTCCTAGCTTTTGCATGTTAGCCTGAACAAGCATGATCTACTGTCCTGTGGGCTGCTGGAGGGAAGCAGATCTGAGTCACTCAATCTTTTTGTCTTCACATAACTTCACTAGCTCTGCATGCCTGTTACAGAAATGTCTAAATCAAAGTTGTTCATGTGAAGAGAAAGCAACTACTTTACTGAAAGAGAATTTTCTCTGGTCACATGTAAGGTTATCTAAGTGTAAGTTAAGCATGAGAACTGCAGCTATCGATATATCTAGTGACAACTCACTACACTGTCCAATTGGTTTGGTTGCTTTGTTACAAGAGCCAGCCAGGAACTAAATTAATCCATCTAACATTGCTTGTACTTTTAATCTAATTCAAAAGCTGAATTTCAGACTTTTAAAAGTGAAAGGCAAGCATCTATCCATCAGTGGTACTACCTAACTGCCCATACTGGGTAACTGTGGAAAAAACAGCAGACAATACATTTAATTTCTGAGGCTGAACAATCAGGAACCATTACAGGAATATGGAAGACACGAGTAAAGCAATTAAGATAAGTGGAATGTCTTTCATTACTTGTATCAAACAAGTGAACTATTCAGAAAGATGGGCCAAGTTGGCGAACTTGCTCAAAATAAATGACCTATGCAACTTTCCATGTGTGCTTACTGAAACCCAGACACTGCTAGCTGGGCTGGCTCCTTGTCAGCCTACTCCTGTGGCACTCAGCTCCTGTTTAAATAAGAACATTACCTGTTTTGACTCAAATGAAAGATAAACTGACAGTCACAAATGTAAAGTAAATGACTGAGTTTTGTTTGTAGAGAAAGCTGAGCACTTATTTGCCAACATGTAAGGAAGAAGTGGCTTCTGTTCAGTGGGACTGCTCCAGTGTGGGTAGTTACTCATTTGCTGAAGTGTTCACAAGATCAGATCACAACAGCCAGAAACTCAGCTGCTACACCCAAACATTTTTCCCACAGCACCCAGTTCTTAGTCACCACTCTCCAGGGAGAGCAGACAGTGTAGAGCAGAAGTCATTGTGGTCAGTGTGTGGCTTATTTAGCAAAAGAACTTATCTTGCTCATTTTCCATGATTCATATTTCAAGACTGCATTATTAATTTCTGTCAGACATAGGGACTAGATTTGTATTAAATGAAGAGCTGAAGAAAGGCTTGTCATTTGTTCTAAAGCCTAGTGTGAGAACACTGACCTCACTAATATACAAGGTAACACTTAATTGGGGATCAATAGTATTAAGTTGATTAATGATCAGCATTTTCAAAAGGTACAAATGATTTGGGGTAGCCCCATCACAGAGATTCCCTCAGGCCGTGTGATATTCAAAAAGCAGGTCCTCCACCTCTCAGAAGGGTCTCCTGAGACCCCATGCCACTTTGAAATATCTTTGCCAGTTATTTTAGTTATCCTGCAAAGAAAAGGACCTGTCTAACCTGCTGCTGTTTGCTACCAGCCCTGTGGAGCCTGCAGTGCTTTTGGAGGCGGGTAAATAATTGCATTATTCCCTGTCATAACATTTATTTAGCCAGTAGTTAACCAAACTGGCACTGGGGCAGTCTTAAGACCAATGCTCATTCAATTCATGAGCCTGCAGGAGAAGCTGAAGGTAGCTCTGAAACACCTGCATCCCCATTCCCAGCAGATTCCAGCAGCTTACAGGAGCCATTGGCTCTGCAGAAAGCAGTGAGATGCCTTCATTAAACCATGCAAAATTTACACTACGAAACACACCGGGAGAACTGTGGAAAAAATGCAGTAACATTTTTAAAATACCTCGGTCAATTCATTCAAAAATATACATTGGCAGGAGGAGGGGAAGCAGTTTAATAATTTTAATGGCCAATACTTAAGAAAAGATTAAAGGTCTAATACATTAAAAAGGAAACTCTGCTGATGGTAATCAGTTTTGCTGCTTTTATGCATCATTTTGTTCCGTGTTTGTGTATGAAATGAGGTGGGGAGGGGGTTGGGGGAAATTTGAAGATTTAGGGAGATTACTGCTTTCATGAGAGTGTTTTATTGCACTTCGGCAGTTCTGGATTTAACCAGAAAATCCAATTGTGGAAAAAGGATGAAACAATCTGTTTTTCCTCTAATCAATCACAAGGTTGCAAGACACATTAAAATAAATTTGCGGCCGCCATTCTTCTTCCTTCCCACTGCTGTAGTGGCAAATGATGATCCAAAAGCTGACTGACACTTCCCATATCAGCCCTGATGGCTGCTGCCCTCCTCTTTTTATCAAGCCTTATGATTACAAACAAATAACTTCAGAGCTGTTGCGAGAACAGGGAGAAAAGTCTTATGGCAGATGAAGCATTTTAATAGATGCTAACCTGAAAATATCAGCAAAATTACAATCAGTCACATGAAGTAGTATGAACAGAGTAACAAATACTGTGAAGTGTTCCTCCTAGCTTTTGCCTACAGCTGCCTGTTATCCCTAAGCTAGTTGTTGCCTCAGATAAAGCAACCAGCAGTGAAAATGAAAAGCAATGTGCTCAGATCCACATGGACTGCAGAACCATTCCCTGTCACTGCAACAAACAGGAGCAGAGTAAGCTGCCATGCCCTGTGAAAAGCCTCAAATCCAAGGTAAGCAGAATTTAATGTCCCAATTCAGGACACCAGAAATGTGCGTCACACGTAGACCACTGGCAGACTGCCCATGGTACCCAACCAAGCTGATTTCTGTGACTGCCATGGAAATACACACCAATGCTGAGGTACAACTCATGGTCCTATAAACTGAAATCTAGGTTGGAATCATCTCTGCTACAAGGGAGAGTTACAGGCACTCCGACCAATCTTTGCTGAGGAAACTTTCTTTTCTGCTGAGCCCAGGTACAGAACAGACAATTGGTTTTTAGAAGGTGAAATTCAGATTAATTCCATCCAACACTGACTTTTAGGAGAAGCAGTTATTTAGCTACTACTGCATCAGTGATCCAACATGAGACCTTTGCAAGTATGGAAGATTACAGACTCAATTTTAGTTGATTGAGGTAATTAACACCATCTTTGGACAGCAATTTGCAATATCTTCCTAATTACTATGAACAGTTTCCCCCTATCCACTTCAGCAGATCCCTGAACCCGTTCACAACCGTGAATTTTTTTTTTTTTTTCTGGGAACTGTTCCCTGGTTCTGTCAAAGTTTGTGGACTTGAACTCACTGCAGCATCATGGCTCAATTGCAACATCTGCACCTGGGCTGGATAGCTGTGACATGAATGAAACAAAATCCCTGGGAGTATTCCAGTAATACAGAAACCCATCTAGGCATATAAACAGCACCCATAATCAAAGGCTCCATTCTATGGCCTGACAAGAAGGCATTAGTATTTGTGAGGGCTCATATCCATGCCTGTGAGCACTGATATCGGATGGTACCGAACAATTACGTTTTTGCTAATGTTGTCCAGCTAACAGTTAATTGGGAAAGTGAAAACATCAGTAGGTAAAGAAAAGAAGTGCTGTGTTAGGTTCTGTGTGGTATTTGTTTTGTGCCATGTTTTCTAGAGCTTTCTCATTTATCTTTTCTTTAGTGTCTTTTACGAGCCCAGTATAAAAGTGGTGTGCAAAGGTTAAAAATATAGAGTCTCTCACGCTTCAATGAAAATGTTCAGGTGTAACACTGAAAAAAGTGGTTGAAAGGAATCTTTGCTTTCCAGCATGGAAATAAAATGCTGCATAAGAAGATAGCTAAGCAAAATACTGTGGCCTGTTGCTCCTCAAAACAAAAGCAGCAGTGGTCAGGAAGGTTTTGCTGAGTAACATTTTAGTGAAGGAGAGGAAGGGAAACTGAAAAAGAAGCAGAAGAACATACAGAGACAGCTTAAAGAAGCACTGGAAATGTGGCCTTGAGAGAAGTCTTCAGGCAGAATTCTGGGCTGAGAGCTAAGTAGCAGAGGGCTGAGAACATAACAAAAATCACCTATTTGAATTCTCCCATGTACAAATGAATGGCTGTGGTATGTGTTTTGCGTAAAATACACACCCAAAAAAAAAAATTGTCAGCAAACATAACAACCCTGCGGGACATTTCTAATTCTAATTAAGCAACATCCTTGAAAATTAAGTAAAGTTTCAGGCAAAAGGGATAAGACCATATTGTTATCATAAATATGGCTTCATATGGGACAAATCTTTTCTACTCTTCATTCACTACAACCTTGTGCTTGTTTCTATCCTTAATGAAAATAATAAAGATACCCAAATTTTGATCATATGGATATATGGTGAATATATGTTACTTTTAAAGTGCTGACCACATAAATATTTATCATACATATTTTTTTCTGTGCAAGAACTGCATTTAACTTCATCAATTCAATTTCATTTAAAAAAGACTAAGCCAGCATATTGAACTGATTTCTGGCACAATGGTAAGATTTTTTTTCTTTACTGTCATTTTAATTCATTATATTACTGTGCTATTTTTAAAAGGTCCCATTTATATTGTACATTGCAGTTCCATAGATTAACAGTTGGAAACTAAAGATTAATTTACAGGAAATGCAAGGAAGGTAGCAAAGTGTAGTGATAGGAATCATCTTTAGAGTTATTTTTGATAATACACCACAAGATCTTTACCATGGCATATGCTATGCAGTTTTGATTTTAAAGTTTTAAAGGCAGAGGCTAACTAATCCTGACACTTTTGCGAAGTAACATAAGTATATTGTGTCTTACGCTAAATTACATCTTCATTCTATTTTATCAAATACATTGCATGGTAAATTCTGCTTATAATTTAAAAGGGGGAAATGAATTGCTCTAAAATACCAATATTAAAGCTCAGAGTAGAACATTACAATATTTCAGTTACAATTACAAAAGTGAACCCAGTGCAGGCGAACAGCAGCTGAAATTTATCACCACCTGATGGCTGTTCAGTGGACCATGTGAAGGGAATTAACTTGTCTGTCCAGTTTGAGGCTGAAAACTCTTGGTATTCCAGAAACTGCCACCAAACCTGGCACCTTCATTGGCAGAGATCAAGGGTTAGGTGGGTGTTGGTGAAACAAGTTGCTGTGCTTTTAACTGCTGACAGACTAAGTGCAGAATTTGATTTGTCAGAAAAGATGGAAAAAGAATTCAGAAGGTTTTTTTTAAATCCCAGAAAACAAACAAACAAACAAATAAACAAACTAGCAGCAGAGAGTTACAGCCTTTGTACAAATTCTCCCCATTCTTGTTTACTTGGAGTCATGGGACTGGGCACTGAAAAGAAAAATCTGTCTCTAAGAGAATTATATTCACACAAGCAGGAGTTATGGTCTTGGGGCAGAAATTAATGGGTGAGGTTCTCTGGCCTGTGTGATACAAGAGGTCAGACAAAGTGATCAGATGGTCCCTCTGGCCTTTTAAATCTATGAATCTGTGATCAGTAGATTGAAATCAAACTCTTTGCAAAATCAGGCAATGTCTCTTTGGTCTATGCAGTGGCATTTGCGTTTGACATTTTATGCAGTAAAATATACAGAGGTGAATACGCAATTCTGCACGTGTGTGGGCATTATCCATTCCCACAGAAAGCTTTTTGCATCCCAGACTGTATCACACGACCCGTTTTAGGTCCCCTTCTGCTGTCAGTATGGCAGACAGCACTTTATCACTTGAGTAATGAAACTGCGAGAGGAAGCAAAATAGATCCGTCAGTGCTCTGTGGATTTTAGGCTTGCACTTGAGGAGTACATGAGCAAAGGCAAGGTTATTTTCTCCCTCTCCCTCTTCTTATTCTCGCTTCTCTCACTCTGATGTATGATCAGGCTCCTTGCATCACCAAAATAAACGACAAGCAATTTCCCCACCAGGATTAGGAAAGGTTGGATAGAGCTCTGAGCACCCTGATCAGGTGCCAGGGAAGGTCACCCAGCCCCTGGAACAGGGGTGGGGACTAGATGATCTTTAAGGTCTCTTCCAACCCAGGCCATTCCATGATTCTATGATTCTATGACCATACATGTGAACAGAACTACCAATTTTCCAACCATTGCCAACAAAATTAAGTTTACCGGTCCTCCTGACTGTTCTTTTGGTCACGATGGAGTGGCACCAAAAACTGACAGATTTAGTTTTAAGAGGCTAGATTTTCTTTTACTAAGGCTTTGATTTTTCAAATGAGAAAAATTCCATAAGAAAAAAAAAAAAAGACACCATAACACTGTCAGTTGGATAGAAGATAGCACTGCAAACACAAATTGATAGACTGCCTATCCAAGTGAAGCATACAATTAGTTCTGAATACCTTTCTTTCAAAATTATACTGATAATTGGCAATCTTATTCACCTGAGTTTGCATTTGGCTAAATGACAGAGAATTCTATTAACTGATGCATTTTTTTTAAAGTTCATTTGCAAATAGCAGGATTTACTATTTGTGAGAGGCCAGTTTTCTTTCTATTAAAAAAAAAAGAAAATTATTAAAACAGTTCTAAAGGCATGATTCCCATTCCTAGCACACAGTGTTTATCACAAGATTTAAAATTGTGGAATAGGCTTAGGAATCGCTACTCAAGCTATGTGACAGCAATACTTCCCTGTATTTTCTTAACCACCTTTGTTTTCCTCTTAGCTCCTGCTGATTTCTTTCCCTCCTCCCCGTGTGCTGGCACCACTGTGTATCTGGTCATGCTGGGAAGCAGTCTTAAGAATTGACAGGGCTTAAAAAACCCAACCTAAAACAAACCAAAAAATAAAACCCAAACAGTAAAAGAAAAAACAATCAAGAAGCTATTTTCAAAACTTGTTTTCCGGCATCAGGGTGCTCGTGGGGCAATGGATAGAGCCACTCTGGCAGAGCAGAGGAAGGTGACACATGGGCAGAACTCCTGTGATCTGCTCCAATCATCACCTCTGCTTGGAAAGAGGGCATCTGGACTGTCTTCAGGCTCAGTGAGTGATATGTAAGGAGATAATTTCAGCCTCTCTAGTTTTGCATGACAGGTATTCACCCTCTCCACACCTCGCTAACTGAGCCATTTGCTGCTCACCCTCACTACCCCATGACAGTTTGCCACAAGTAGGTTCAGAATTTGATGGTCAAGTTATTCTTTGTAAGTATTTTATTGCCACAGATGAAAACTCCAAAAAGTAGGAAAGGTCTGCACCATGTGCTAGATGCTACCTGCAGTGAAGTAGAGAATAAACAGGACGGAACTGGCTATTATCTCTCCAAGCTCTACTCAAAGTCTTCTGCTAGTCTGGAAGGGAACAGGATAATGGAAAGTTTTGTGTTCAGCAAAATAACATCTCTGAGGAACGGAGTTTTTATTGTCAGAAGCTTGGCTTCTGTTTCCCCTCTTAGAACACATGGCCATATGATGACCTATGCCAGGTAATTCCTGGGAAGGTGTGTGGGGGGGAAAGTTTTAAAGCCTATTTTAATCCTTCCCCTCGGTGACACCTCATTGTTTTAGACTTGTAGTGATAAATGTGATAATGAGTAATGACATCTATTCATGGAACGCGTGAAAGCAGGTCTGAAATGTCAGGATTTAGCGTGAGGAAAATGTGTCTCCAGCAAGGTCAGCTGCACTGACTTACTTTAGCCCATCCCTCATTAAAACATAGCCTGGATTTCTCGTAAGTCTGGGCAGAGCACATTTTCCGTCTCTCTGTCTCCTTCCCCCTGCGCCTGCAGTTTTTTTAGATGTGCTCAAAGGCCAAATTATGGGAATTTTCAAACTCATTGTTCCCCATTAAAATGCTAATTCTGCCTGTGATTCCTACTGTTTAATCCCTTGAGTGCTCTAGGACACGCAAGACAGAGTGCACATTCTGTGAAAGAGCGCTCGCCCCGTGTGTTTCCCCATCCCACGGCCAACAGCCAGCCAGGACAAATGGTGTGGCTTGGCAAGGGGACAAGAGGCTTCAGCCAGGTGCAGCAAATGAGCTGTACCCTTGTCACACTGACTGTGCTTCTGGTGTTAGGAGGATGCACCTCTTGTCCTCCATGCTGACTGAGAGGGTCCATCACCAGAGGGCCCCAGTGCCTTCTGACAGTGCAGCAACCAAAGCAGCCAACATCTGTCACATCTTTCTCCTCTCACCCTGCCCCCAGGCAGAGAAGAGTCTTTGGTAAAGGGAATTCTTTTTTCTGAGAGCAAGATAGAGAAGGAGGATTGCTTTTAAAGTTTTTATTAGTGTATATGTTGTTGTAAATTTATATGGGGCAGGGGTGGTGGTCAAAAATAGTACTTGGGGCAGAAGATTATGAAGGAATACGGTGGTTCACAAACTCTGGGGCATTTGAGTCTACAGGGTTGGTGGACTCCTGTGGAAAGCCTTGATCTGAACATTGCTGTGCCACAGATATAAAAGTGCCAACCACAGTCCTGGTATACTGAAGTAAGACCGAGATTTTGAATCTGACACCCAAAATACTACCAGTGGTCAGCACCAACAGCTACTAGCTGACCCAGCGTGGGTAACTACTGTTAGATGGCATAATTGTGCTTTTCCATTGCTTTTGGTTTAAGTTTTGTAGACCTTAAGGCAGGTGAGAGTAGACACTGACCTTTGCTTCCAAAGGAAAATGAAGATTCGACATTTTCACCTAGAAAATGGGACCTTTCCACTTACTGTGACCAGGAAAGGACTTCATTTGCCACCTATGAACATGCCTGGCAGAAAGAAAGATGCCTTCATTGCAAGAGGACACAGAGAATGAATTAAAATCTCCATGACTGAACTATTTTCTGCAAGACTGTGTATTCTCATTTTCATTCTGATACCTATCACTGCAGAAGACATCTTTGTTCTACTTTTTAATATTTTGCCAAAATTAGGACTAGAGTTGTTTACAACCGTGATCTAAGGATATAAGTGAGGAAAGGGAGAGGATGTAACATTTATTAAGTCAGATAATGTTCTGGGAATTATGCTTTTGGATTTGGCCTTACGGGATGACAAGTCCAACAGCATCTCCATTTTAATCAACTTTATCAGTTTGTCTAGGAAAAGATGTGCTTTCTTCCAAAATACTCCCATTAAGCTCTATGTATATTTTTTTTACTTTATCTAGTTTTTTAGGTTCCTGTTAAACCACTGATAGTTCTTCCTGCTCCTCTGACTTCAGTAATTTCTTTATACTTCCTGAACCATTTGGTTTTTATTCCATAATAAAATTATCATCCATACCTGGCAGACATTGCCTGAGAAGGCTCTGCAATGCTGAGTATACGCTCACTAGCTAGTTTAAAACTGTATTCTGACAACACTGGATGGCTTATTGTTTCTTTAATATTTACTTTAATATTAATTCATTCTGATTACTGCTGCCTTAAATTAACACTCAGGAACTTTGGCTATATCCAGCTAAAATTATATTTGTTCATATGCAAGTAGGCAGATGACAGAATTTAGGTCTTCAGTATGAACTTAACTCAAGAAGCCTTCCAACTGCACTGTCTTGTTCTCAGGAAGTGTCCACTCTTGTATCCTGTGACTTCCTTGAATTTATCCATAGGGGCATCCCTTTCTAAGCTGTGCCCATTGTACAGATCAACCAGCATCAGGTAATTAACACTAAGGTGATCAGTCTGCCTTTTAACAATGAAAGATCTCCTCTTCTTAAGTTCATCAAGAAGAAAGGCAAATTACTTAATTAGTATTGTAAGAGCTGGGTAATAGTTTTCTTTCTCTAAGCTCAGGTCTGCCTTTTGAAAATCTGTTTGCTTTTTATCAGTATTTTTCAAAAGCAATTACAAGAAAAAAGCCAGAAAATCATGTTGAACAGTAAATATTTTACATATTTTATTATGCTACTGAAGGCATAAACATCTGTAAAATTGTTGTATACGAATATAAAATATCACCTTTGAAAGACAAAAAATATACAGAATGATAAACTACCATTTTTGTTGTTATTTCATACATTTTATTGCAATAATTATAATTCTTTTCTCATTAATTGAAGTTTGGATGTGGTAATAAACCTGTAAGACACAGGGAAAACATCAAATCATCACACTGTGTTTGTGACTTTAATCCATATCAGTGAGGCAGGATCTGGCTTTTAACATAAATGTAGCAGAGATGTAAGAACGTGTTATAACTTGAATATATACAGTAGACATTGTTCAATCAAGTCTCTGTGCTATTCAGTAAGTGCTTAGAGACTGTTTGCACAAACTGATGGATTCACAATATATTGTCTTCATAACTTTCAATGACTGCATCCCCTGAGTACTATAGTTTGTAATGTCATAGGGAACAGCCATGTGACTATAATGTTCAGGAGGAGGAATACAGGGGAAAAAAAAAAAAAAAAGCAAACCCAAGTTTGCTATCACATCTTTTATTGGTCTAATTCTCTCAGGCCACCTGTTCTGTAGCTGCATAAAACCAAACAGCTGCGAACCCAGTGAACTGCAGGAAAGAGCATGAATCCAACATTGCAGATCAGGAGCCTGGATGTGACCTAACTCCAGTTTCAGAAACAAAACAAATAAAAACCAAAGTGGTGTTTGCATGACATTTTTAGTGGCCTGAAAATCTGCCATATCATGTTGCACCTAATCTGCAGCTGACAGCATGTCCTGATCCTGCCCTGCCCTCTCAGCCAGCCCCGTGGTACCCTCTGCTCCCTGGCAGAGAACCCAGTGCTCTGGCACCAGTTTCAGTGGGTTTGGTTCCTATCGAGCCAGGTGATTAATCCAGCTCACCTTGCAGCCCCACAATTATTATATCTGCTGGAGAAAAGGCAGAGAGAACACACAGCCAGGTACAGGCAGATTGATGGGGGACATTAGCCCTTTCATTAGCATTTCCCCATTAAATGGGGCAGGTTAACATGAAAATGGATGCTGAGCAAAAGCAACACTTCATTTCCCTGGTGTTTCAATAATCTATATAAAGCACTAACAAATTCCCACACTCACTAAAGTCAAAATACAACAATGTGGTCACAGGTGAGAATCATGTTTGGTAAACTTTTGAGTGTGAATGTGTCAAAACCAGGGCAGAATGACAGAAAAAGGTGAAGATATGTTCTAGAGTGCAACAGTATGTATAAAATATTACGCATGTGTCAAAACAGAGTGAGATTTTCCATGCACTTCAGTTCAATCTCACAGCTTAGTTAATTGATTTGGATGCTGCTTTAAAAATCTGCTTCCCATTTAAAGCTAAAGACGGAACAGTTGAGACTTCACACGAGTCCCTCAGCATTGACCTCATTCACACATTTTATAAAGTAACCACTCCGCCAGCGGGGACCGAAGGACACAGTCCCAAAGTCCTTATGCGAGAGCTGAGTGTGTCATTTCAAAGAAAAGAGAGTCCTCTAGCGGAGAATTCTGAGCTTTGCTCTTCACATAGCATTTGGGGGATTTAACTTTTAACTGGGTTTGAAATGCAAAAAATACCCCAGCTTACAAGCTCGTACTGAAGGTACAGTCAACATTTCAAATGCTCCAAGCTCATGCTCTTTGTCAGCTTCTTTGACAAAGTTTCTGGCTCTTTTTACTCAGGCTTTTTTGTTCTTTGCTTGTTTATTTGTTTTGGTTTGGTTTTAAGGAGATTACAGCTGTATTAGGAATCAACAAATATATACATACTTTAGTAATCTTATTTTTTCTGCTATCAAATAAAAAGTGTCATCTGATAAAGAAGGGGAAGGAATCACTTGTTTTATCCGACTCTCCCAACAACATGAACGATCAAATGGAGCGTCGGCAAATTGCTCAAACACTCTTGCAAATAGCAAATGTGCTTCCAGGAACAAAAATCAGCTCACAAGTAATGTACCAGTAGCAGAAAGTTAAATTAGCAATGAATATCAATCACAATGAAGCACTCAACCAGCTCTCGATGTGACACAACTTGAAGGGACACAATGTACTTTGAAAGGGCACTGATGTAATAGGATGAGACATGGTGACCTTTGTATGGTTGCCTTATTTGCTACACAGGCAGCAATCAAGCAACTATAAACAGCCCTGAGATTTCGTTCCTGACCTCTCCTGAACATTTTTCATTTAATAACGTGTCAGTGGCTTTTACATTGTCCCTTCCTGTTTAGATTGCACAGAGGAGGGGAAAAGAGAGACCAAGACAGATGGCAAAAGCTTGATCGGGGGGAGAAAGGCTCTCCCCTGCGAAAGACCTCTGTGAGTTACAGGGTTTAGGAGACAGAACCTGTGCTCGTGTCAAGAAGAAGAGCCAAAGCAGCTCAGTTCATATTCTCTTATTTTTCTCTGATATTCCTGTTACCAGTCTCCTATCTATCTTACACAGATAGGGAATTTCCTGTGCAGGGTGCAGCCTTTATTGTACCAAATGTACCGACAACTCTTGCAAATTTATCCCAAGACTTGCAATTTCTGGAAGTATTTCCAGAGACCACCTGCCAGACCATAAAACCATAAAATTTCAAAAGTATGTCAGCTATTATTTAAAGAAAAATAAGAAAGTAACAAAAAAGCCAAAACAAACCAACCAACCAACCAAAACAAACAAACAAAAAGAAACAACCCAACCCCCCCCCACCCCCAAGCTGAAGATTCCAAATCTAGAGCATAAATGTAAAAATACAGAATATATTACTCCAAGTATGTTTCATACTCTTTAAAGCCCTACGGCACTACTCTGAGGTTTGAGCTGTGATTTCCAAATGTCTGGAGCTGCCAGTTCTGTGCTTGTGATAATTCCTCATGTGGAGACTTTATTCTCCACCACACAGCTCTGGCCACTTCTGAGTTTCAGGGCACAAAGTGAATTTGGCAGACAGCAAGATCTGTCTGTGTGCGTCAATCACGCTTACTAAAATGTCTCTCCTTATTCATTACATCCAAATGCTTTGTGAGTAAACGAAGAGTGAATTGCAGAGCAGAGGATGTTCTAGTGGTTGGAGGGCACAGTTTGGCTAGAAAAATGGAGTAGGAACACCTCATTTTCACAGTACTCTTTTCCTCCTTGACTCAAATGCTGAACTACTGGGAAACATAATCTTCAGCAATATAACCTGCACATTTGCTTTCTAGTAATGTACCTGTGCTAGCTCCCCTTTCATCTCCTTCCAGGTAGCTTTATGCAATTGCTCACCTGGGCAGAAGTATTGCAAAATCTGAAAATGCAAAGACAAAATAAGCGCGAAACAGGATTTTCCTTCTAAACTCAATAATGATTAAATAATATAAAAATTAAAACATTATAAATACAGCCTTCACATGATTTTTCTTCAAGTGTATTCCTGATATTTTGCATCTTTTTTTTCCTTCTTGTATTCTAGCAGATGGCATCTCTGGGTGGATGTGCAGAGACACAGGACTCCGGCAAGAACCTGTGTTCAGTCTCATTTGTTGTCATGAAAATTCTCATTAGGGTTAATTTCATCCGATAAGAAAATTGAAACCTACCTTAAATTACATGAGATTTCTCAAGTAAATTTTAGTTGGCAACAAAGTAGACTGCCATTCCCATGGCTTCTCACTGGGTTTTCAGCTCATGAGTTTTCAGGGTCTCAAGCATTTCCAAAACTAACTTTGCCCTAGCAGACCTCATCTCCTCACTCAAAGCAGGAATAACAGAAATTCTTCATTGCCCCATCATTACTCTAATATGCTAAGCTTATGCCCAGCTTAATACTTCATTAGGAATGGAAGGCACACCTAACCTATGGGGGCAGAGAAGAAAAAAAAAAGGAGCTAAAATGCTTTGAATAAATTGTAGAAAATGTACTTTGAGTTTTTTCAAGCCTAGTGAAGAATAATTGTGCTGTGCTTCTGAGAGACTTTGAGGGCTTTTCCCACAGATCCTCTGAAGGCTTGATCACTAAAAAGAAGGTAAATTAGATTACAGCATAAAGTGAAGTCTGCATTTGGTGCTTTGGGACTGCTTGTTACACGGTGCCAGAGGTTTCCACAAGAGTGAGCAAGCCATGAATGCAGCATTATCACAGTAAGTAATACAAGCACAGCACACAGAGTCGTTGAGAGACAGCAAAGCTGATTTCAGGTCTCTTTCTCAATTTCTTAATCAGGTTTTCTCCAGTGAAAGATAACCACTACCCAGCTTTGAATCGTGGTGCCCTAGGAGCACCAGAAGCTACTCCATTGGACTCTGTTTTAATCCAATGGATTACTCTCACCATCACCTCCTGGAATGACAGTTTTTCTACAAGCACTCCTAGACTGAGGCCTGGAAAGGGGAAAAATCAATTTTCAATATGAAGGAGGGTTGTAGGCCTAAGTTTCAATGGTAGACTCGTGTTAGGGGTTAGGGTTTTTTCTTTTTCTCAGGGAATTTTCTTCCCATGTGTTGTCAGGGAGATGGTGAATGGACATCATTGATCATATTAGATATTTTCAGCTGTTAATTCAACTGACTTCTAATCCACTAAAGAGTACCTGAAATGACTAATGTGAGTTAAGGCCCTGATTCTGCAGGCACTGTGCATAGGTTCAACTGGTATCAAAGAGACTAATTATACATATTAATTACATATAGATATTTTAAGTCTTTGAATAGATATTTTCAGAATGGTGGCTTGTACGTATTGCCTCAGTTTTGAATTCAATAAAAAAGAATCTCTGTAAGATACAGTTAGTTAAGACATGCCATATTTTACCAGTACCACTGCAGCTATCAAAATTAGCCTGGCTAGAGCCATCAGCACCCCCTGCCAATTGTGGTCATAACTACACCAAAGGGGAAATTATTGCTTGATGGGTGGGAAAAGGCTGTTATTGGGTTTTGGTTTCTTTATTTTATTTGGAGTTTTGGTTGGGTTTTTTTTGTGGGGTTTTTTTTTTTTTTTTTTTTTTTTTTTTGGGGGGGGGGTTGTTTTAGTTTGGTTTGGGTTTTTTTGCTGTTGTTTGTCCGTCTTGTTATATATATTTAGATATATTCTGGTAAAGACCTATTATTCCTTTTCCCATATCTTTGCCCGGAAGCCCCGTAATTTCAAAGTTATAACAATTTAGTGGGAGGGGGTCATCTTTCCATTCCAGGAAGGTTCCTGCCTTCCTTGGCAGACATCTGTCTTTTAAACCAGGACACAGCTGGCTAATGGGGACACCTGCGTGCCTCTCATCATTCCTGCTGCAGGCCACTTTCTCCTCAAAAACAGGACAGGCTGTTGCAATGACCTTCTTCACTTTAACTTTTGCAGATCCTTTAAGTATCTGATCTAGTATGCAAGAGTGAAAAAAATCTTTTTTTTATCCCAGTAGACCCATAAACTCAGAAAAAATACATAAAGCACACAAAACTTCACAAGTTCTAATGCTCTTCTTAAAACTATATGGTGCTTTATATATCACCACATTTGCAAAAATTGTACAGTTGTACAGGTTATTTTATTAGTCATGCAGAACCCCTAAGCAACATGTACCAGCTTTTTATTTGGATTGCCCCTTTGACCACACTAAACATTGTCTTCCCTTGATACTGGCAGCCCATAATTATATCTGTACACAAGTAATTTTTGGTCACTCATAGTGGTCTTCCTTCATAAGACAGTTCTAGGTCAGTGCTCAAGCGAAGTGCAAAAAATACTGAATGGTTTGAACATGTGTTTCCACACTTTGTGCTGGGAGCGCTTGCTTTCTGGGGTGCCCCATCCATATTTCATGTGCTTCTAGAGCAGAGCTGGATCATTCCAAACTATTATAGGTAGAACTGGGAGCAATATGGAAGATTCTCCCATGCCAGGTCTTACTCTTTTGATTTGTACTCTTCATCCCCTGCTGAGAGGACCTATCAAGTTATGCTTACAGGAAATTTTCCTCTAGGTTTTGAGAGGAAGAAGCATAGGCTTTGTGCATTGTAAATAGTCAAATCTGTTTGGGCTGAATCATCAGATCACTGGCAACCATGCTGACCAGCTTCATGCTCACTCTTTCCTCTTGCTAGTCTGACAGTTCATAAACATTTATCCCTTTTTTTAATACTCAGACAAGGGAAGAAAACGCTTTTTTACTTTTGGTTCTTTTTTTTTCATTGAATTGCGTTCTAGTCTTCATATACAACAGGGTCCTGACAGAGTACAGAAGTATTACTAACAACAATGCTGTTTGGCCAAGATGAAGTACATGCAAAGAGAAAAAAAATTCATGTATCAGGCAATTCTGACAGATTATTAGCTCATAATGTACATCAGGTGCTTGCAATATGTAAAGAAAATGAGTGCCCTTTGAATGGTTTTCTGAAGATGCATCATCAATCGTTGGATTCCTCAAATATATTATAAAGAAACCAGAATCACAATGTTCTAAGATCACAAAGTTGGCTCACAAAGGAGCCAACTCAAAGCTCAGTCTCTGGCAGCAAACAAGGAAATGTCCCATCCATCCATCCATCCATCCATCCATCCATCCATCCATCCATCCATCCATCCATCCATCCTCCTTCCTGTCTCCACCAGCTGATGAAAACCAAATTTCTGTAGCAGGCAAGATGAATTTAATTAACTTATTTTCTGCCCTCTTCTTTTTCCCCTTAGTTACAAGGATGTGGAAAACTTCTATGGTATGAGTGCTATGGGCAAAAGATAAATGCTTTGCAATGAAATCTAAAAAAATTTAAAAATGCATAGGTAAGGAACCTGTGCTGGAAAAGCATCACTGCAAAATGTTATCAGTCTTAAAGCTTATGAGATACAAACTAGAGGAGGTGAGGGGTTTACAAAAGAGATAACCTCAGACAATCCCTTATGCAGGCAGTGTACAGGGGGGAGTTTTAATCAGTTCAAAGGTGGCTCAGTATTTTTATATAAACAACTCATTTCCATTTCCAGCTAGCTGAGTGCTCCTGCTGCTGGGCACTGAAGGAAGCTCAGCAAGGGCACAGATGTTGAGAACTGTGGTAAGGTAACTTCAAATGATTTAATGTCTGTACTGTAAGAGAAGTTAATTTATCATGTGAGAATGAATTCAGAAAAGAACTTATTTCTGCTAATAAAATATCTTCTTGCTAGAAACCTAGTTTAGGTTTCTCATGCAGGCAGCAATTTTTATTAATCTCTACCATTTGAGTGACACATATTTCAATTTTCAGATGATTTTTCTGCAGTGCTGGAACAGTATATTAGCTGAAAAATACACTCTGGAATGTGAGTGTAAAGTATGCATCCATTATGCAGCAGCATCAAGGCAGAATTAGACTGCACTTTGAGACAAGATATAGTATCTGTCGCTCCTGTGAATGAGCCTTGATTAAATTAAATTCCCTACAGGGACAAAGGTTCAAAAGTTCCTGGTTTAATAAAACATACGGCAGAAAATGTGGGAAATAGTCAAGTATGTGAAGCGTTAGCACTGTAAATGGATCTGTTTCCCAAGTACGTGCATTTTCTCTGTACACAGCTACAAATACGTTGTTCTTAAATAACTCTGTGTTTGCACTGCTCACAGAATGTGTGTGAAATATCCCACAGTGGGCATAGGTACAGCTTTGTGTACACATTGAACGAGGAACAGAAATTTCAAGATACCACTACAAACTAGAAACTCTGGGGTCTTTTTTTAAACTAAAATATATTGAAAAATATACACCCCATATATTATTCATTTTGCTATTTAGTTCAACATAACTGTAACCACATTTAGAAAGCCTTTTGAGTGCTTTTTTATCTTCTCTGAAATCATTAATAGGTAATGCCTGAAAGAAAAGCTGAACTATTTAAGACTTGGGAAGATGACGAGAGGTTATTATCAGAGTTCAGGGTATGGTTTTCACATGAGCATTTGATAGTGTTGAGCAAATATAAAACCATTGCATAAACCAATTTATATAAATTTTATAATTATATAAACCAAAATATAAAACCATTCCAGGTCCTGGAATGGAGGACGACCTACTCAGAGACAGTACTGACATCCTCGTGCTACAACAGTTGGATGCATAAACGGAAGGAGGTGACAGAGGTTTGGGGTTTTAACCATCTTGACTGAAACTGTGGCCAATTGTAGTGCGTGTTGTTGCACTTTTCCTAATTTTCCCATACTGGGAACTCAAATTGTTTGGTAATGTCTTCTGGGAAGAAACCTAATTGTTTTGCTCAAAGAAACAGCACTTCAAACTATTCACAATTTGCACAGGCTGCTTTCTGAACTTGTTCATATATCTGAATTTTGAGTTGAGTGGTTCAAGGAAAAAAAGAAGTTTATTTCTCACTCTTGCCAAGAGACAAAAATTCCACCCAGAACAACAACCACCACAAAGAAACAAGATCCTTCCACATGCTTGTATTGAGACACAACAATACCAATCACAAGAACTGAGCGGATAATTTTACACAACTTTTTAATGTACATTTCCACAATTCTTTTTCCATTCAATGAGTATAGGAGTGCAGCTTCAAAGGGAAGGATAAAACCAGCAGATTCATCTTTCACAGAAGAGCATAACTGATAACCACATCTATTGTGAATACTGTCAGGACAGGACACGGTCAGCACTAACAGGTCCTGTCCTGACTAGCTTCCCTGGGACCCCCACACAGACCTCCCCTGCCCCTGTTGGCTAACAGGGCTTCCCAGATGGATCTCAGGTTCATGTTATCACCTTGTCTCTGATCAGACCTTCAGCCTTGGCTCCTGTCTCACTCCCGCTGCCCCTGGCTGGCCCTGGCCCTGGTTCATGCCCTCTCCAGTGTCTGACAGACAGTGTCACAAGCCCCTGGCTCTGCTCACCCCAGCTGCTAAGGGCATTGCCTGTGCTGGAGTTACCCTTGGCCCCTGGCTCATCCTCCCTTGGGAGCAGCCTCACTGTCACTGTTCCCTGACAAACAGGACAAAAGTTTACTGAACTTGCAGAAAGATAAGTTCTGGATACTGTGACCTGTTTTTAAGGTCCCTTCCAGTTCTAATTTCCCTGAACCTGTGAAGAGCTTGCAACAGCCCCAACTGAATCTAAATTTACTGGTTATAAAGCTAAGGGGTTTTGTTTTGTTTTTTTCTCCTGAGTGGCTCGAGCATATATTTGCATGGTTCTTCACAATTACAGCTGACACCTCCTCTTCAAAACTCTGTGGAATTGCTGCTATGTGGCAGACCTGTAACTGATCTTATAATAAAATTTCAGTTGGATGTCAGCTTTGGCACCAGTGGTGGTCCTACTAACCCAGCAGTTCCCCTTTAGCTTTTCTCACACAGAAATACAAGTGGATCTGCAGACAATCTGCTCTTGATGCCAATAAGTGCATCTTGAGACTTTTCTATCTGCCACTAAGGTATATTCTGGCCATCTTCAGAAAAAAAGTAGACTAGATAAGCCCATATGGGATTCTTAAAATATCTGTAACATTCCAGAATAACAGATTTTGCTATTTTGAAAAATACCACTGCAAGCTTTCTTGTACAATGCATTTTGTATGAGGCAAGAATAAATTTCCGTGATACTGAGATGCCCAGCTGGGGTGTCTCAGGCCACAGCTTGTGTGACACAGCACCATGGCATCAACATGACGGCTGCCTCCGGACAAACATGTTAAATTAAAATAATCATGAGCACAAACTGGAAAATAAATGAGTTCACTTTGTATTTGCAATGGAAATCAACCAGGGCACATGAGAGCTTTCCTTTGATGTTCTCCCAGATTTGTATAATAGCTGTTTTGATGTTTGCTTGAGACGTGCCTCCATATTCTGCCAGCCCTGTATCAGGAAGGTGAATACAAATACAACAGCTGACTCTTTCTCTCTTCCCCACTTGACTGTTAAGTCTTCCATTGTGTTTTAACACAAGGAAAGCAACCCAAAAGATACATTACTTCAATTAAAGAAGTCATGTACAGGCAATATGATGGAGTAGGAGATAAGCACTATGTGGATGGTCAGAGGAACTATTCTGGTTACAGCTGAGCTGTATCAATATTTTAGCAATACTTTATTGACACCACCCACATACAAACACCCTGTCACCTCCCCAGAGCTGCTTGTTCTCACCTTTATCTGCTGCTTTGGTCAGAGATCCCTGCCACTGGGTTTGGGTTTCATTTGTTAGTTCCATTTTGAATAGGTGAGGTATGCAGGGTCTAAATCAGTTCTGAGAAATGACCCAAGTGAAAAACCCTCTTTTTATAAGAAAAGGCTAGAGATCAACTGGGCAAACGCTTAAATGAATAGTACTCAGAGGTGAAATCTCTGATGGCCTTGAGGTGTGGAAGGAGGAAGGGAATGGGGAGATAAAACACTTCCCTGAATCTGCTGCCTGCAACACAGCTCGTGTCCCCACTCCATAAGGTAAAAAGCATTAGCTAAAATAAAGAAATGAGAAGGAGATTCCCTTTACGGCACCCTCAATAGCTGTCTTATTCTCAAATGACTGAAAGGGCTGGTTAAATCAGTTTTAAGACACCATTAAAAAAAGTCAGCTTTATTAGTGGGTCAGCTCTATCAGTGTGGGGTTTTTCTGCAACCAAGAAGTTGAGTCCAAATGCTGCCAAAAGAAGATTTTTATGAAGTTGCTTTAGGTTATGTTTATTATCAGCAATTTGGTATCTCCCAGTTTATCCTCTCTGTTTTGAAGTGACATGCTTTTAAACTTGTCAAGAAAAATCCTTATAATTTAAAAAAATCTCTAAGAACTAACCCATCTATAATTATTAGAGTTCTATGCTCTTCATCTTACTGCCTGCCTTCCATGTCTTGTTTGATGGAGTTTTCTCTAGCACTCATAAATAATTGAAATTGTTGATGATTTTTCTCAAAGTATGACATCTATCAAAGACCTTAAGAGAATGGCAAAGATAAAATAGCATAGCATAGTTTCTTACCCAGAGGAGAAATAAAAAATTCCAATTCCTGAAGATGCATGCTTGGTAGGATAGATTTTTCATTATTACTATTATTTTTATTATTCTCTTCCTCTTTTGTCTGTCTTCCTTTTTGATTTTTTGTTTGTTTTGGGGTTTTTTTTAACAGTACTCAGGTTTGATTGTTGCTGTTTATAAGCAAGGTAACACTTGAATCTTCCAGCACGTGTGGGGTTTTGGCTTTTGTAGAAATATAGAGTAAATTCTTCTCAGAAAGAATTCTTCTCAGGAAGAATTTCTTCATGGAAAGAGTTGTCAAATACTGGAAATTGCCCATAAGTGGAGTCACCATCCCTGGAGGTATTCAAGAAATGACTGGACACGGCACGGAGTGCCATGGTCTAGTTTTTGGGTGGAGATCTATCAAAGGCTGGACTCAATGATCTTGGAAATCTTTTCCAACCTAAATGATTCTGTGATCCCATGTGGAAGGGCTTCCTGCTACACTTTTTGCCACTAAACTGAAAGGAAGGGGCTGATCTCCTACCCTATTTTCCTGTAAAAGCAGAAAACTCCCTCTTGTAAGGTATGACTTTCAGCTTCATAAAAATGGGTCTGACTCTTTCCCTAAGGTGGACACTTTCTTACCACTGGCCTGGGACCCACAAACCCATAGGCTCACTTTCCACTACATCATGTGAATACTCTGATATTGCCCACTAGCTTAGGTATGACTGGGGCTTTTTTTTTTTTTTCAGAACAATATATAAATATTTCTAGCTTAGCCTTCAAAGACAGTCTAGCTAACAAGTGATGCTGCTTCTTTCCTGTCCTGTTTATACTGAACTAGATCTTTTTCATGACTGACCCAGTATCTGAAAGCAAAGAGCTAACCCATGCTAGTCCCAGCAGGAGTTACACTGGCTGCCACGTTTCATCACATGGTTCCAGGCGCCGCACACTGACGAAGGAGGACAAGAGTTACAGGATTCATACACTCCACAAGCTCACTGTAGTCTTAGATTAGCGATGAAAATTTAATCTAACCATCAGAACAACATGCTATTTCTAGAGACGATCACTGGCTTGGTTAGTAAAAGAAATGCTCAAGAAGTGCATTTCTACAAGGTGGTCATCTCACACCTATACTGTGGTTCAACTTCCAAAAAAAAATAGCACTCTCAGACTGAGGGTAGCCTCTGGTAGTTGCTGCCACCTCAGGGGAGAAAAAGATTATGAAGCTTTTCAAGAAGATTGGGTGCACCTGCAAGCTGTCTGTAATACTGTAAGTCAGGGATAAAAACCTGAATTTAGGTGAACAGTAGTATTTGTAGGTGTATGTCTGAAAAAGGACACAGACTTTGTACGCTAAGACTGTGAGTAAGGTTTTAGTACAAGGAGCCCTCTTCTGGAACTAAACAGGTCTAGCATTATGAAAGGCTTTTTTTTTTTTTTTTTTTTTTTTTTTTCCTGATTAGGAAGCACTATATTAACAGACATTATAATTGTCCTAAGATAAAGCAGCCCCCTCCAGTGTACTAAGAGGGAGGTAGGACTCAGGAGGTGATGTGAGGTTTTCATTTGGCTGGTTTGTTTTGTTTTCTTTGCACCAATGGTGAGATCACTGTCAAATGCTGTGTCCAATTCTGACATTAGTGTCTCAGAAGGATGCTGAAAATTTTGGAATGGCCTCAGAGAAAAGCTCTGAGAAGGACTGTGTATCTGGAAATGTCCAAGAAAGAAAGAAAAAGTGTATATATCAGTTAGTATACGCTGAGCTTGCACTTCAGTAGAGAAGGCTACTTAAGTTGCACACAGATACATGAAATCAAAGCTTTGTTTTGTTTGTCTTTACAGGAAAAAAAGCAACTTACTCAGGATTTCCCGTATCAAGCAAGAAATCAGTCTGTTTCAGTCCCTGATGGTACCTCAAAGGGGAACTTTGCGAAGAAATAGCTGGGGTGAGATGCAGAGGATCAAAGACCAGTGCTGCAGCACAGGTGAGAGGCTCGGGGCAGCTCCTGCAGGACACTGACCAGGCACGGCAGGACACACGGGGCCAGCCTGGAGCCATCCTGAACGCAGGACAACTGCTCCCAACACGTGCTGTGGGGCCACACCTGGGCACAAGTGCAGTGGGTGACTGCTCCAGACATGAGAAAAGGGTTAATCTCTGTCTTTGTTGACTTTTCCTCAGCCTTCCTTGCCCAGCTACTGCCAGGGCTCGTCTGCAGGTGCTGAGGTGGGAAGGAGCAGCGGCACAGGAGAGCTTTGGCATGGCAGCCCCAAAACAGGGCAGCAGGGCTGAACCACGACTCTCTTCTTCCCTCTGTGTCCTTGCTGCATTGCCCAAAACAAGCTGGTCAGTGATCGTGTTCACCCTCACAACCTGCAAGGCTGGCTGTAAATCAGTGAGTCTGACCTGACTTACGAAGGCCTTCAATCCGTAGTAGGCAGGTATTTCCTTCACCTCTGGAACAGGGTGAATTGACTTAACGGCATTAGCTACAAACACAGCTGACTCTCAAGGGTCTGAGTAACTTCCTGGAAAACACTGCAGTGGGTGACAGGCGGGTGTGTGCTCCCGGGAAATTACCAACCCTGTGCTCGGCGGAATCAGCCGCGGCTCCTTCCCACAGCACACGGATGCTCCACCGCGAGGTGGCGGCGCGGGCCGGGGCTGTGAAGCCGAGACCGTGAGGCCGGGGCCGCCCTTCTCGGGCCGGGACCGTGAGGCCGGGGCCGCCCTTCTGAGGCCGGGACTGCCCTTCTGAGGCCGGGACCGCCCTTCTCCGGCCGGAGCCGCTGTTCTCCGGCCACCCTGTTCCCGCCGGGACCGCCCTGCTCCGGCCGGAGCTGGCGGGGGTTGCGCGGTGCCCGTGCCCGCCCTCAGCACGGAGCCGCCCGTGGGAGGGGGAGCGGGAGCCGGGCCCGCCTCACTGCGAGCCCCCTGCGGAGCTCGGAGAGGGCGCTCCGTGTGGCCTCGGTGGCTGAGCGGCGTGTGCATTTCAAATCACAGCATCACGAGGTAGTTCGTGTTAGAAGGGACCTCTGGGGATCACCCGCTCCACCCCCCCTGCCGAGGCAGGGTCTCCAGAGAGGGGGACTTCACGCCCTCCCTGGGCAGCTGTTCCAGTGCTCTGTCACCATCAGTGCCAAAGAAGCTCTTCTTCATGTTGAGGTGGATCTTCTTGTGTTTTAGTTTATGACCATTAGTCCTTATCCTGTTGCTGGGCATTACTGAAAAGAGTCTAGTACTAACCTCTCAGCACCCACCTTTGAGATATTTGTATGTATTGATGAGATCCCCTGTCAGTCTGCTCTAGACAGAGCAGGCCCAGCTCTGGCAGTCTCTCCTCATAAGAGAGATGCTCCAGACCCATCATCAGCTTTAGTCAGATGATTACTGACCTATAATTGCTTTTTTTTTTTTTTTAAACTATTCAGAGGATTGAAGATGTCAGATTTCTGCAGCAATAATACTCTTACACCATGGTGCCATTAGAATACTGCCTCAGGGAGATGCAAATGTAGAGCTAGCTTGTGTGAATTCCTCATGGTAGTGTATTTAGCTGGATTAGTTCCTTTCAACAAATCTCCTCAGGCTTAAGTTTTAAATTAAGATACTGAGCAGTCCCGCTGAAGTTGGGGAAATAGAGAATTTGGTATGGAAATTTATTGAATCAGGATTAGCCTATATATTCAGCCTCTTTAGAACATTTTCTCTTTGGCAAGTGAGTGGAAAACACCTATACCTGTTTTATCTTCTTTGGGTTTTCCCAGTGTGCCTGCACCCACAGCATGACTGCTCGGTCTGCCAAAATGTGAGAAAAAAATAGTAAAGGTGCTGCCGCGAGATGTGGTTCTGCCTCAGCGTGACTTTAGACATTTATTGGCTTTAGCAAAGTTCTGCTCAATACAAATGACAGTCTGAAAGAGACAGAGGTATTAATAATTTATTATAAATCGATTATGGATTGCAAGAAAAGCAAGCTCTCTAAAAGTGAAGGCAAGCCATGGTGTTTGTCTCAAGGATTTTATTACTCAAGCTGAGATAGCAACAAAGCACTTTGAGAGTTAATTATGGACCATATGACGGCAGCAACAGGTGAGATGTGGTAATCATGTCATCATCATAGATGCTTTAGAGACTTACATTTCCAAATAATTGTCTATATTTAAAAGATGAAGGGAGATACTGCAAAAGCTTGGAAGTGGTAAGAGAGAAAGCATGAAGAAAAACTCACGGAGTGAGCAGTTAGAAGTGACTCTTGAGTCAGTGAAATACCATACTGCTTGTCTGGCATGAGACGTTTCATTTTAGCATATAAAGGAATTCAGGTGTCAGAATGAGTTTACAAAATACAGATTAAACAACTGAACTTCATTCATGCTTTCTGTTGGTAGGGAGAAGACATGCTGATTTATAGGGACTATTAAAAATTACCATATTATTTTGATGGCTTATATATGGTACTAGCCCTTCATTGCTGAACCACAAATCTAAATTCCTAAGATAATTTCAAAGTCAGTTTCCTATGATGAAGGAAGTCTTCATCAGAGACTCGGGTAGTCCCGAGAGTAGGCTCGACTCGGGTAGTCCCGAGAGTAGCCGGACTCGGGTAGTCCCGGGAGTAGCCGGACTCGGGTAGTCCCGAGAGTAGCGAGACTCGGGTAGTCCCGGGAGTAGCGAGACTCGGGTAGTCCCGAGAGTAGGTTCGACTCGGGTAGTTCGGAGAGTAGCGAGACTCGTTTTATCTCGGGAGTAGGTTCGACTCGGGTTATCTCGGGAGTAGGTTCGACTCGGGTAGTCCTGCAAGCAGGGCTGCCTCGGCTAGCGGCGAGCAGAGTTATCTCGGCTAGCGGCTAGCAGGGTTGCGTCGTGTAGGGACGAGCAGGGGTGCCTCGGGTACTGGCCAGTGTAGTAACTGTGTATTGTCCCAAATCTCAAACAATATGTGAGTGGATGGTGTGAATAGCTTGACTATGTAGCAGCAAGGGTTTAAACATAGATTATGAGGCACATAATTTTATTCCTTAAGGGCAACTAATTTGACAGCGAGCACCTTGTGGGGGAAGATGGCTTTCTAGAGGAGCTGTGGGACTGGCCAGCTTTCATTTCAGGGAGCACGTGAATCCTGTTAGATGGTGCAAGTATTCATGTCTGATCTGTGGTGCTCTGAAAGCATTTCCAGGCATCCTGACTAACCAGTGTGCCTCCTGCTCTTACTCTTTTTTTAGGGTTCAGTGTTTTAGGAAAAATGTTCTACCTTGTTTATACCACTACTGCATCTGTTGCAAGATTTGTATCAGATGGCATAGGCTTGAAATCTCGCATAGCAGACATTTAAGTTTTAGAGGAATGGCACTTGTAAAAATGAGATCCAAAACTTCGTTGACCTTCTGTGAGCTATGATAAATGACCTGTATTAGAACAAAGAACCAGCAGTAATTGTGTGCTCAGTTTTAGCTACACAAGAAAAGATGCAATCATACAGGTACACAGGAGTCTCAAGAAGACTATTCGTAAAAGTTTTATGTTTCTTAAAATTTTCTTTTCCAGTTATTGATGATGTCTGCTTTGGAAGGTTGTAATTGTTTGTAACATAATTTCTGTTCAATAGCACTGCCTCAATTCTCTCACTGTCAGAGATTCCTAAAGCATTGTTGTGCTTAATATTACAGACACATAACTATGTGACAATCACTCTTTCAGAGAAAGGTTAGATTTATTTGGGCTGAACAACTGGAAAAAAATTTAGATACTGTATGATTTGCAAAAAATATTTCTGAATTCTCCTAGAGGCTTTAAAAAGAAAAAAATTCATCTGATAGCTGCACAATAAACTGAATTATTATAACACCAGGAATCAATCAGAAATAATTTCAAGATACAAGGAGACTGTATATATGCAAATATCATACAAGATATTTCATAACAACCCCTTAAAAAATGTAATTTGCAACTTGAAAGACTAAATAATCTGATTTTCTTAGAACTGTATTTCAAATGTTTCTTGATTTGGAGCAACTGATACCTCCTAATTTGAAGGACCTTTTCAAGTCTGGACTAATCCCTATTTTCCTTTTTAAAGCCAGAGGGAATTGGTAGGAGTTGTTGCTGTGAAGACATATTACCATCTCAAAAGCTGCTGTTAAGAAATTATTTAGAAATAATAAACTGGAGTTATCAATACTTGAACTAGCTTTAATTTAGCCATTGAAGTATTGGAAGTGGAAATATAGGAGTTTGATAGGTGTAATTGACTCTCAGCAGGTAAGCTGGCTAAAACTCTGTTCCTTCCTGCCATGGATGGCCTTTAATGTAAACTTCTCACACTTGACTAGCCAGTTTCAAATTAACTTGGCTATCTCTACAGTGTTGCACTATCTAAGTTCTCTTTGTGTGATAACTGCTGTGAGTTGCTGGCCTAAAGTGGTTTCTGAATCCTATTTTTTTCTTTCTCCTTCATTCCAAAATAATGGTAGTATGTGCTCATTCATAGAGCAAGACATATTTTTCTCTTAGGAGCATGGTATTTAATTTCTGTAGTCCAAGCCTGTCTTGTACAAAAGTTCAATTCCCAGAAATTAAAACCTTCCTTTCTTTCAGCTGACTGGAAGGGAGATTCAAATATTTCATCCTTGAGATCACCACCTCGAGCTTCAACATTGGAGATACAGCAGATGGATTTCTTACTGAGATGAAGCATAGTGCCAAGGTAGATAACTTGTTTTAGGACATGTCTTTTATGTCAAATGACCCCTAACATTATACTCAAGTAATAGTTAATTACTGCTATCAAGAGTGTTTACCATGCTGCAGTGTGTAGTGGTTTCTATTCCATATGCTTAGAAAACAGGTCCAAAGACAGTGAAAAATGTCCATATTTTTATTGCTGTGCCATCTGTGCTGAGTAATTTTCTCACTTCTGGTTTACGTTAGTGGCACCTGATGATAAAGAGGAGGGAAATAATAGCAGTTTATTCAAAGTTATTCTTGTAGTAGTTGAAATCTGTAGATTTGTCAGCTGATATGTATTTAAACATTTATCTCAAGGAAAGTTAACATTTTGAGCAATGGTTTGTATGGAAGGGCAGGCCACAGATGTGGCTGAGAAGTGAATGGACCAATCTGAGCTGTACTGTGCAGGTAATATGGTATCTATCATATTCCCTCGGAGCCTGTCCCTGGTGTTTTTAAGTTCTTCAAATGTCATTTTCCTTCTCTGTGGGAGTGAGGAAAAAACCTGTATGTATATTGTTTGTGTCTAGAACAGCTTAGTGGAAACCATAACCAAAGAACTGAGATTTTGGTGAGAAATTTCTACCGTCATTTATATGAGATGAGATTTAGACATCCACTTTTGGAGAAATGGCTTCCAAAGTATGACTCCAGAACTTGAAGAACTTCTTTTCCTTGCCTTCCTGTAAGAAGAATGCCATAAAATATTTGTAGCTTTCTTTGAATTCAGAAAAAAATACAGATACAGAATTACAGTTACTTATAAAGACCTGAAATATTGTTATATGGGTTTGGGAAGGGATGGTTAGATCTCAAACAGTTTTGATAGATACCATCATTACTTCTAGTTTCAGTAAGGTGGAAGTAAGGGGTTGTGTAAGCCTTAATTATACCTATTAATTTTCCCTTCTCTTTCATTTCTACTTAAATAAGTAACAGAAGTTAAGTACAGTTATAGAATTTTTTGTGGAAATTTGAAATGTTTGCCATAGTCTCTGCAATGGTTTTTTTCTATTGGTGTAGTAGCAGAGAAATATCTTTTTAAAAAAGAATGCTGTAAAAAGATCAGTGCTGTGTAACTGAGGGTGGGACAGAGCCCAGTGCAGGGAGAGAAGATTCTCCCATCAGAACTACCTGATGCTGTTTAACTACCTGGAGAATAGTCTTGCTTTTTTATGGGTCTTTTCCACTCAGAGTTTGGACTTTGGATTTCTAGGTTGTTAATGATAATGCTGATTATACAAAGAGGGTATGTAACAGGTAGAATCATAGGTTTCAAGGGGGGTTGATATTATTTTTTCCATAAATTCTAAATGGCTATGATGTTATGTTGCTGAAAAAGCTCAGTGTGTTTGGACCATAAATTACTGTCTGTTCACTGCTTTAAAGAGGAACTTGAACCACAGGCAGGGGGCAGAGTGCTGCCCAGCTGAAAAGGACCTGGGGGTGCCAGTCAGCAGTGGCTGAGCATGAGCCAGCTGTGCCCAGGCTCCTGGCCTGGATCAGCAATAGTGTCGCAGCAGGACCAGGGCAGGAATTGTCCCCCTGTGCTGGGTGCTGGTGAGGTCACAGCTCAGATCCTGTGTCCAGTTTTGGGCTCCTCACTGCAAGAAGAGCATTGAAGGGCTGGAGTGTGTCCAGAGAAGGGAACAGAGCTGGGGAAGGCTCTGGAGCACAAGTCTAGTGAGGAGCAGCTGAGGGACCTGGGGGTGTTTAGCCTGGAGAAAAGGAGGCTCAGGGAAGACCTTCTCTCTCTCTACAACTCCCTGACAGGAGGATGTAGCCAGGTGGGAGTCAGCCTCTTCTCCCAATTAATAAGCAATAAGAAAAGAAGAAATGGCCTCAAGTTGCACCAGGGAAGGTTTAGATCAGGTACGAGGAAACATTTCTTTACAGAAAGGGTTGTTAAGCACTGGAAAAGCCTGCCCAGGGAAGTGGTGGAGTCACCATCCCTGGAGGTATTTAAAAGATGTGTAGATGTGGCACTGAGGGACGTGGTTTAATGGTGGCCTTGATAGTGCTGGGTTAATGGTTGGACTCAAAATTCCTAAAGGTATTTTCTAACCTTAACAATACCATGATTCTATCTTGGGGAGAATTGACCAGACAGAAGTGTGTGAAGCCAGAACCTGTAATATCAGTTTTTATGCTGAAGTCAGGTACTTACTCCAGACACTTCAAGACCTGGTTTCAGTGCTGAAAGATAGACAGCTAATCTCTCACCTTTGCTAATAAAGAGCTTAATGTTCTAGACCAAAAAGACCGGAGTTCCTGCGGGAGTCTCTCTCTCTAGTCACTCTGTAGCAGGATCTAGCTGACTAGATACCATTTCTGAATCAGTAGTGAGGTACAACCTTCTTAAAAACCTTGAAATAACTCCACAATAATAATAATGAAAAAAAAACCCTAAATGCTTTTATAAAAAATGTCAAAAGTACTGCATTTGATACATGCTACACTAAGCTGTATCTTTAAACACAGAAATTACAAAAGTAAACACTATCTATCTCAATTTTTACACCATAGTTACAGAGAAACCTATCAACTGATGTTCTCTGCCCTCTCCCCCTTTCTAATTTTACAAACGCCTTCATTTTGGGAGAGGGAGGGGACAAAAGCAATAACGAGAAAAGAGAGAAGATGTATCTGCAGTGTCTGAGTGCTGGGAAATAAATATATCCCATTGATTTCTCCATATGCCATACTTCAGCAAGGTGACTGCCTTTCTCCCTGTGTGTTCATTAAAGAGTTGTTGTAGAAGCAGTGAAGGCCCAGCCTTGCCATCGCCCTTGGCTCACGGGGTTTACGCAGAGGGCAGCATTAGACGTGGCTGATCTCACCGTGTGTAGGACCACTGAGTGTCATTGACTGACTTTGCCTGTGAAAAACCTGAAGATATCAGTGTGTCCAGTTCCATTCTTCCTTGTTTGGGCTCTATCTGCAGTCTTCTGTCCCAACCTTGAATGTTGCCGTAGTGTTTCAGAAAGCTGCTTCATGTGAAAATGGCCTGGCCTCTCCTAATTACAATAGCTCCTTGTTCTGCTGCCAAGAAAATAGCATCATCAGCTACTTGGATTATACACAATATTACAGAATAAAGACAACAACAGAAATACACTGTTATTTTTCCTTCCTTATATCCTTCCTTGTGACAGGAATCCCTCCCCCTGCTAAGTTCATTGGTTAACAATAAACAAAGCTACTTTTAATAGCTGCCTCACTATGACCTCTGTCCTCTGTGGAGAGTAATACACTAGAACCATGACAGTATTTAAAAACTGGCTTACCATCATAGTTTTGATTTTTTAGTAAACTTCATTTGACTTATAACCTCTCCTAAACAGAGATCATACTCTTTTCTTGCATCTATGTACAATGGAGCATCTACAAACCAAATATTACAAAAAAGTTTAAATAATTTTTAAACTGTTTTATTAACATCAGCAGAGATAATTTTCACTGAAGAGTTACAGTGTCACTACAAAACTCCAGAAGTGACCAGAAGTTGTAGTTTAACTTGGGGATTCTGGCTTGTTTCTGCTTTTCATTCCTATTAATAGAAGGTATTGATTCTCAATGTTTTTTGAAATTATGTAAATGTATTTGGCTGAATATCAATTAGAAACCCTTTAAAAAAAAAAAAAAACTTTAAAAATGGTCTAAATTTCCCAAGGGAAATTCCTTGAGGAAAGGATAATGACTTCACTTTCCCTAGCTGTAGGTCACTAATTTTGGTCAACAAAATTAAGATTTCAGTTTCCAGGGACTCCCTCTGTACTCCACAAAGAGGAAGTGGATCTCTCAGGGAATTCCTGATCAGAAGTCTATCTCAGATATTCTGTGCCACCCCTCAGGGGAGGCTTGTGAAAGGGAAGGGAAGAAGGGAAGGGAGCGGAAGGGAAGGGAAGGGAAGGGAAGGGAAGGGAAGGGAAGGGAAGGGAAGGGAAGGGAAGGGAAGGGAAGGGAAGGGAAGGGAAGGGAAGGGAAGGGAAGGGAAGGGAAGGGAAGGGAAGGGAAGGGAAGGGAAGGGAAGGGAAGGGAAGGGAAGGGAAGGGAAGGGAAGGGAAGGGAAGGGAAGGGAAGGGAAGGGAAGGGAAGGGAAGTGAAAACTGTCTCAGACAGCCTCTGCAGTATGTGAGGGCTGGATGTGCCTTGGCGGTCCCAGTTTTTCAGTGCTGGAGGCTGGCTGGGGGCTCTCCTGACAGGCTGCTATGCACAGATGCAGAGAGAGGTGCCAGTTCCCACCTGCTATTGTGCCCTGTCTCCTCCAGAACTGCTCTAGCAAAGGTGGTGAGTTGGAACATCTCGCAAACCCAACACCTGAATTGTGGGCCACCAGTTGGGCCACCTTCTCCTTGGAGTATCAGTCCATCCTTTCTCTTCTCTTACAGTTTCTCTGTTACACCTGTCTTTTGTCTTTCAAACATATTGTACATGATACATCTGGCATTTTGGGGCAAGGTCTTCTTGCTCATGCTTACAGCAAGCAAATTACATGACGCAAAGTTCTGACTAATGCTTTGTTCCAATTGTGGCTGTCAGCTGTGAGTGATAACATTGACATTCAGAAAGCACTTCGTGTGTTTTTGCACATGAAGAGTGGTCTCAGGAACATGTCCCAGCACTGCATCCCCTCTGCCCTGCCACATGCTGTCCCCTCAGCTGTCCCAGGCTGGCCATGAGGCGCCTGGCCACTTGGATCTATGAGGATGAGCTGCTCAGCAGTTTGAAGTTGTGGGTGCATATTCACGCATAGCCAGGATTCAGATATTCAAAATGTCACAGTTTTGGATCTACCCAAAACTGGACTTCAGGGTAGTCACCAAGAGACTTTAAGATGCACTGACTGATTTAGACAATTCTCTAGGTGGGCACTGACCTCCTGCACCTTTGTGATGAAAGTCCTGCAATTTGATGGTGTTTTGCACTGCACTGCTCCATCTTCTTACTTTTTATTAAACTTTTACTCAAACAGAATGCTTTATATATCCGGATCTTAAAATTCATTGCCAGATTCTTTAGTATTGATCATTCTCATCTGATAAAATTGCTCAGCTCTTCTACAGCAATTGAGACATATTCCTTGAATCTGAAATCTTGGTGGATACCGAAGTCAGAAGGTCACTGTCTCTTCTGACTGTAAGGACTGTGCTGTTGTTTTTGCTGTCACCAGTGTTTATTTTTATTAATAGATACATTTTTTTTTCTTCTCATTTAGCCTGGTAGCCTAACATTTAAAGTAGCTGAGAATCTGATTTTACTTAAAGAACATTTCATTTATTGAAGGCTATTTGAAATTACTGCTTGAATAAACGTATTGCAAGTTAGCCAATAACCTCATCCTCTTTCTCTGCAATTCCAGTCCTGCATAACAAAGAGAGGGCCATATGTATCCAGGGGAAACTGAATCACTTAAGCAGAAAATAAAGTCTGTCAAAACACTACATAAATGCTGTACATGCATCTTTTTTAATTGAGTTGGGTAAAGTGAGAGATATCCAGTGTATTCTGAACGTCTAATCCCTGGACCAGGTTAAAATACGATCTGGCACTCCTCAAGCTAAAGTACAAATCAGGAGTCAAACAATTAGTCCTTTAAAGGAACAGCAAATATGTGTAAATTGGTGATGGTTTTAGAGCTCTTCGGTTCAAATCATCTCATGAACTTAGTTTATTAAGAAATGCTGCATCAGGAGCTTCACTGCCACCCTCCTCAGAGATGGAACCCAATGTGCTAAAGTACAGGCTGAGATGAAAAGGGTTTGAAGTTTACAGAGGTAGCAGGTGTGCCTGTATCCAAGAGTAGCTCGTATGGTACGTGTGGCTTAGCACATGAAAAAGACCTCCAATATTTGTCTTATAATGAGGGCTTTAAAAACCTCCTCTCATAAGGAAAAGATTTGAAAGGAGGGGAAGGAGCTTCTTCTTTAGTGATTCCTTTCAGTGGGTCACTGCTCTGCAGAGGCTCTCTAAGCTGCTATGGATTTTAACATTTTCTTGAGCACAGCTGGGCTTTTTTTTTTTTTTTCCCCTGGCATTTTTCATTCTGATATAAATAGCTACAAGAGCAATATTACCAAGAATATATTTAAAGAAATAACTGATGAAGCCATTAAAAAAAGTCTTGAACTACAGCTTTCCAGAATGACTGCTATCATTTTTATGCCTCTGTTCTGAGTGCTCATGAGTCTGTCTAGGAACTGTAAATTTAGGGAAAGAAATAGAAAGGTGTATGATGAGTACAGCAGATGGGATATTTCGTCTATCTATCAGAGATTCTTTTTCTTAATGCAGCATTATTTCTGTAAAAATTGAAATGCTTTGAAAAATATGCTAAGTTGATGTAAGTGTTCAAAGGAGAACTGATAAAGCACTAAAAAGTCCAGCAAAGAATATTTTGACCATTTTTACAAATTTTTAAAATGTGAATTGTGTTATTTAAAAAAATTAAAAAAATCTAAACTCTAGGAAATGTATTGCAACAACAGAAAAACAAAATATATTTGGTTTAAATGGGAAAAAAATGAAATTGGGAAAAAACCTTCTGTGAAACAGAAAATCCAGTTCCCGGCCAGGTCTGTTTTGTGACAATTTCCTAAATGTGCAAATACTTTTGATTCATAGAGTCATGAGTCACAATTCTGTAAATACTTTTGATTGATGGTTTTAAATAGAGAGAAAATTCTTAAATGTCAACTCACAAATGCAAGTGGATTGAGATCTCCTGAGCCACCTGCTTGTTTTAGTGAGGACGGCTTGATTATTGTGTGGAAGCCCTGTTCCACATGTTCCTTGGAATGGTGCATCGGTACTGAAGCTTAGTTGTGCCCTTCTCTGAAAACTGGGTGAAGAGCTTTCCCCAAGCTGTAAATATCAATGGTCTCAGACCAATTATGCTTTTGCAAAGCGTAAGACTTTCAATTACCTGAAGTGTAGGTTGCTGTTGTGTAGGAGGAAGGGAGAATGTTTGGAGTGGTGGTGTTTGTCTTCCTAAGTTCTATGTGATGGAGCCTGGTGTTCCTGGGGATGGCTGGACACCTGCCTATGGGCAGTGGTGAACAAATTCCTTGTTTTGCTTTGCTTGTACATGTGGCTTTTGCTTTCCCCATTAAACTGTCTTTATTTCAACCCACAAGAGTTCTCACTTTTACCCTTCTGATCCTCTCCCCCATCTCACTGAGGGGGAGTGAGCAAGTGGCTGTGCAGTGCTTAGGTGCTGGCTGGTGTTAAACTTCTATATATTTTAAATTGGGTATTACCTTTGAAGCCTAAAGAACATGTCAAATAAGCTGTTAGCACATCTCACGTGTCACCATGGAGTGCCACAAAATAGGTCTCACTGGGAGCTGGACAGGGTTGGCAGCAGGAAGCTGGGAAACTGTCATTATACAGACCACCTTCGTAAGTGGAAGAAGTGTTGGCGGAGGCAGGAGCTTTCAGCATGAAGGAAGCAGAGCCCATTCATTAGCTCTTCCTGCTATGTGGAAATTAAGTCATGCAATAAAAAGGACTAGTTGTACTGTGCAACTAGTTGCTGTGCAATGAGCATTGCACCATGCTTTGACTAGAACACCCACCAAATGTAACAACCATCTATTGGCCGGATTTGCTTTTTCGTCTGGGGATTGTGACCTATTTCCTGTTGAAACAGATCTTTCTCGTGTCACATCCATGCATTTCCCATCACTCTGTAAGCTGAAGAAGAAATATAGTCTGACAAATTAATTAGCTAGAATTCTCCTATGTAGGAGACCATGTAGGAGTGTGTAGACCTTAGAGGAGTATTTGTCACCAAATGAACATGTCTGTGCTAGTTCAAAATGCCCTTCAAGCTATGTCTGAATTATTTCTCTGTTCAAATGAGTTACTCCTTCTTGTGGGTGGAATCAAGAATCTTGTCCTTCATCTTAATTTGTATACAGCAGATTCATGGCAGAGTAACTTAGTCATATGAAGGAATGCAGATAACACCTCCCTTGTGCACCATGCAGATCTGTTGTAAGCCAAGGAGTTGTACAGCTAACAGACTAGTAAAACCAGGCCTGGGATGTCTACCAAAACAATCAGGTTGCAAACTCTGCATAGTCAAGTTTAAAATCTAATTTAGCTATTTGTATGGGTTCTTAGTCATACATGTAATGTGTACAAGTTCACATTAAAGTTAGAATTAATTACATCTTTCAACTCATCCATCTAAATGAACAATGCTTTGCTTAATGCAGCTTTGTTTTTATAAATATCCTCCCATTACGCAGCAACTGAATATTCCTGTTTTACCTTGGCTTTTGTGTGTGGGAGAGGCACTCTGGAAACTAAATATATCCAGTATTAATTAAACTATGTATCTCGGAAGGACAGCAGGATAATTCTTCTTTATAGTTTTATAATGAGATTTGTCTGTACATGAAGAAACTCAGCCATTCAACATTTTTAGTTCAATTTTAGATCTATTTTTACATCAGTGAGAGTGAGAAGCAATTGGCTCCTGTATTTTACAACCTGGTACTTAGGAAAAAAGAGTGGTTTTGAAATTGAGTTTTGAAAATACTCAGAAAATAGGAAGAAACAATGCAGAGAGAAAGGGAAAATGGAGAACAAAGCATGGAGAAAATAATAGACATTTTTGTCATCTAAAGAAATGGGAGAGAGAAATGCCTATGAAATATGAATCTGAACATGAAAGTCTTGCTGAATCCTAAGAATGACTTGCAGTATGTTAGATCATAATTTTCCTTCTATTATGTCTCTTGCCCCATTAATACCCTGCATATCCCATGTTTGATGTTCTTTGTGCTTACCTCCCTTCCTCATGCTCCATATGAGCCAGCAAACTTACCCTGGCTCCCCTTGAAGCCCACGAAGGCAGCATATCCCATGTTTTGTGCCACGAGCCATTTGCAGAAGGTTTCCATCAATGCCAAACACAAGGGCTGGTTTTTGCTCTCAGTTGTCCTCAGTAACCATGGAAAGGTATCACTTCTACCTTGGGTTCAAAAGAATGCCACCAAACCTGGAGTTGTTGTGAACTGAATGCTCTGGACTCAATGAAGTGGAATTTTCCCACTGAATTACTCTGCTTGGAAATGGGAGAAGTCCCCAGTTTACTTCACCTGCCACACAAGCACCCTGTTATTCACCACACTTCTGTTTATTCTTTGAACAAAGCAGTTTAGCCACTCTTTCAGCCCAGGGACAACGACAGGAACAGCCTTGCAAATTGTGGTGAAGTTGTTAGAGGCAGAACCCCTCCAGCTGTTTCGTCTGTCCTGTCCCTGCCACAGCTGGCCTGGAGGGGTGGAGCACCTGCACGCATCTCAGCACAAAGTCTTCTGTCTTGGCCCAAACCAGCTTTTGTCAGCACTTTAAAGAAAATTGCTGGACTTTGCATCTGAGTCATGTACGCTCAGCCCCAGCAGCTGCTTTTCTGCGGGGTGGCTTTCCCTGGCAAACCAGTGGTAGCAAATTGTGGAGGGCCTAGAAACAGAAGAAGGAAATAATTCATGAGTTTGCAAAGACTTCCAGACTTTTTTCCATGGTATTTCAGAAGTCAATTCTTAGCCCCATGTAACAGACAACAGACATCTATTACAAACATTCTCAACCAAATGAAAAAATATGTGGTAAGCAAGCACCAAAGATTACAAATATATATTTTGCAAAGCTGCCTGTAATTATGCAAAGTAAATTTTATGCAAAAAGCGGCGCCACCTAAATGGCAGCATAACATATGCACACGTTCAGAAAAGACAGTCTTTTCTAACAAACTATTGCCACAGTCATGCAATAGCTTGGGTCTTCAATTGCAAGTTAATCTATCCTAGTAAATTGAATTCTTTAATGGGGGGATTGGGGTTTTTTTGTTTTCCACTACTAAGAGTTTCTACTCTTCCAAGTTGAAACAGTAAAGTGTCATTATGGGGGAAAGTTGCCTCCATGTGTGGCAACACGACAGAAGTTTTGCTGCAGCTTTCCACTTGGCAAGGCAAGAAATCCAATGTCAGATGGGTCAGATGTTACCAAAGCAGGTCTATAGCTAAAGTCTGTTAATTTCTTACCTTAAACTCAGACACAAGCTGTAACTTTTGTATTACCAACAGCCCTGGTAGTTATGGTTTTCTCCAAATTACCCTATTTTCTGTGTTTTCTGGCAAGTAGAACTGGTCTTGTGGCATTGGGCTGCAGTGCTTTGCTGGAGACCCAGAGAAAGCAGGACTGTTCCAGCTGTGGCAGTTCACATGTGCTGCCTGCTCTTGTACCATGGTGCATTTTCTTCACGCAGCCTCCCCAGAGAGCTGGACTGAAGTTACATCACTCTGGTTCAGAGTGAAACTGCCTTGAAAAAGAGTAGGATACAAGTTTATATAGGTTGCAAACCCAGATGTCGACTCTCTAGTTAGTGCAATGAGCTGGCTTTGTGCTGCTTGTGTTTTGAAAGGTTCCAGAAAAGTCCATGGAAGGAGTTTCAGATGTGTTGGTGCAGGTGCAGTGATAGCTGTGTCAGAACCAGAAGGTGTTGCAACTTCCTAAGTAGTAATAATAGATGGGTTGATGCCATCTACTTCCCTAGTTTGTCTTTTCCTGTTTTGTCATAAGGATGTCTGTCTGGAAGGGCTAGAAAGCAGAAGACTGTTCAGTTTTGAAAGATTTGCAATTGTAAGCAGCTGAGAAGGAAATGAATACTAGCTCTTGACAGAGGCAGAATCCCCTCAGTCCTGATCCCTAGCAGTCACTCAGACTGCTCCCCTGCAGTCTGAGTGACAAGCTAGGGCCCAAGCTTCACTACACAGAAGGGGGAGTAGTAGTTTTGAAAGGTTAAGAGTCTCAGTTGGCCTTTATAAGTTCTGGTCATTGGTGAAAGTCTTAGAGATGTGACTGTCAGTAAAGACATAGCATTCATGAACATAAGTTTAGATCACTTTAAAAAGTATAGCAGGCTTGAAGAATAGATCAGAAGAAGCAACATTGATTCTGAGGGAATAGATGCCTTCATGTAGGGCTTTCTAGATGAGTCCTCAAATCCATGACCACTTGAGTCAAAATTGACTCTACAGTCCATAAAACCTGGTCTTAAAGTAAAGATCCCAGAGCCAAAGTTTTCTTTCTGCTGAATTCACCTAGTGAAGATCCAAGCTCATGTCATTGTGTGAATTATTATATACACCCTTTGAATCACAGAACCTTACACAAAGATATTCAATTTGTCTATTACATTGATCCACGTCTCCTCTATGGTGACCAGAGTGCACTAGAAAAAAGAAAAATTTAATTTTTTTAATCATATAGCTGAAAGAAAACAAACAACAACAACAAAAAACTCCCATACCATATAAGGTGTGTTTACCTGAACTTCTCACCTTACTACAGATGCGCAGTTGGTGGGACAGGGAGTCCTGAGTATCTTGTCCTATTTCTCTTGTTCTGTCACCATGTGTGTGTAATTTGTATTTCCAGTGCAGCACTGTGACTTTTTGACAGGCCATGAAGGTGTGTTTGCAAAGGTTGCCAGTGTGGTGGGACACTGTGTCCTGGCCACTTCCCAGGCTGCATTCTGCACAGCTTCCACACCAGTTACCTGCCTAACCTGGTGCAGAGAGCTGCTTGTCCTCATAGTGTGGGCTTTTCCCCACAGTCCCTCTTTGTGATTATGTCCTGTTAATGCTTTGCCATCCCTGAGCTCTGTTTAGCCTTGTCATCTCCCAGCCTTGGTTAACAAAAGTAGAGTGAATGAACAGTTCAGAACGAACAGCTTTGCCCACATTTCTACATGGACAACTAAACTAAGCGTATGAGACGTCACCTTCCTGTAATGCTGACCACCTACTGATAATAAGCCTTCTCTGTCTCTGCTTTTACACTCAGATGATCAGTCCCCATCCTTTTCATGTGATGAACTATTTTATTGTTGCAATTGTGTCCATTTTTATAACAAAAGCTTCCCTTCGATTTTTGCCTTTGGAGTTTTTCGTGTTTCATTGACCCTCTGGAATAGTATATTGAGCTTTTTTTAAATTGCAAAGTGTGCCCATGTGTAGTGTGCCTCAATGAAACATGCATGAACTGCTGTTCTGAGTGGCTCCCGCTGTCAATCCGTACGCAATGTTTCTGAGGCTGCTGCTGCTCCCAAGTTCCCCAAAAGCACTGCCTAATGTCACCACCTCAGTTCCTGTCTCGGTTTTAAGCCAGGGATTCTCCCTCTCCAAAGATAACCCTTGCTTTAGCTGTTCAGCACGGAGTCCTAGATAGTGTAGCACTCCTCCCCTCCTGCATGTTAAGTTCCATGCCAGCAAAGCTTACCCTGAGGATGGTTTCCTTTGGAAATGTGTACCAAATGTGCAATAGTGTAAGAAGCTAAATAGAGTTTTACCAGTGAATACTAAAGATCATCAATGAAAGCCCCAGTGAGAAGCAAGTGCCACTGGAGATCATTGCTCAAACTTTATGACTAATGCAATTTATGACCCTGTCTCATCTCCTCAGGCTCCTGTTTAGCTAATGTGTCATCCTTTCAATCTTATGTTTCACCCCAGCTGTCCGCGTTTTTACATTTAAAGGCTTTGCATGTGCTGTGCCTGATAGTGTAGTAGTAAAGGTCACTAAGCTGACTTTACTATTAGGTGGGTTTCATTTTTATATACCAAACGTGATGAGGAAGAGTCACAGTGAAATCTGTTGACAAGATCAGCTTTAAATGTTGAACATATTAAATGACTTTGCTTTCAGTTGGTCTCCTCAGCACAAGGGGGACTGGAAATCTCATTAGAATATATAAAGTGACAGATTTTGTGGTGCCAAGTGTACTCTTGGAGCCCAATATTGTCCCTCATGTGAACACACAAAGAGTAAGGTTGCATATTTATTGGAAGTTGTCCTACAGCTGTGTCTTGAGCAACCGCTGACAACAGCCACGACCACCCTCAATGCATTTCTTAGTGGGTTAATAGCAATAAAGGGGTCTTAAAGTGCCATTATATATTGATTAAAAACTTTCTTTTTCTTTCTTTCTGGTAGGTAGTCTCCCCAGAATTATTTATGAAAATGATAAACATTTTAATCACCTAAATGAACACTATGCTCAGGTAAAACAAGTCAAATATGTCAGGTGAAATGGTCTGCAACTGTCAGCATTCTTCTGTACCATTTAGGTGAAGTAGGCTTGCTGGTTAAAACCATGACAAGAAAACAAAACAAACAGTTTTTTGTTTTCTCTTATGCCTTCTGACTTACAAAACTGCTATTGTTGCAGTCAGTAAATGGGGTCAGACAGGACGGGTCACTGAAGTAACATGGAGAATACATTCTTTTCTGCTAAAAATATATTTTAGAAAGCATTTAGTGTCTACGTGCAGGTAAAAAATACAAGATGGTGTGAGCCTGACCATGCACACGTCACTAGTATTTTGTATCTACTTGATTTTTTACATATAGTACCTGACAGTCAGTAATAAGATACAAACCAAACTGACACTTAATCAAGAAAATTAGGAACATGTTGTCCCATAACTGGATATAAAAGAGAGAAAACCACTCAGGGAATGTAAAAATGTAAGCATGCAGTTCCTTTTGAGGAAATTTCTACACCTTGTACTCAGTATTTCATGTGATCCAGACTGAGAACTATTAAGTTAAAAAACCATATTTAAATAGGCTGAGGGCATGAAAACTTCAGGCTATAAAAATCCTACAAGATCCTATTAAAATCCTTTCTTGGGGGGAAAAAATAAAAGCTGTAATTAAATCCTGCTATGGAAGTTATAGTCATTTGTGAGGGACTGCCTGATCTTTCCTTAACTTTTTTACAGGATGAATACAATGAAACTTGTGCTAATGCCATGTTCTATAGAAAACTGCCTTTCTACAGCTGGGTCCACTGAAAATTCAGATTTCTAAGGAAAAAAATACCCCACAAAAAAAAGGCAAACTCCTATCTAAATTTTCAGACAAACAAATTGTCATCAGTAAAGCTTCCTTAGTGCTGAGGAAGCTTTTTCTGCATGTGTGCTTGAACCCTGCCAGGGCTGAATACCTAGGAACATTCCCTAAAAGGGAAGCAATGGTATTCCCCAGTTCATCTTCCCAGAGAGCACTTGATAGCTGAGCTCTGAGCGTGCTGATGAGGTGAATCAACACGGCATGCAGAGCCTTGGGTTCTTCATTTAAAAATACAGCCACTGAGGGAGGCAGTAATGATGTTTGTTCCTTATTTAAGCTCCTCGTATTTAGAGCACTGTCCCAGTAGATGGAGGATTTGAGTGCTGCTCCCTCCTACGCTGTCAGGGGTTTGGTGTCCACATTCCCCTCATTCCAGAGGAGTGGCCAGACAAGGAGGCTGCAGATCAGGCTGTGATAAGGACATGGGGTGGTTGGACCTGAGCAAGGATCATTCAGCTTTAGTTGTGAAACATGAATCCTTATGTAAAGCATCTTCCCACCCATTCAAAAGTATCTTCCCTGTCCATAGGAGGGGTCGAATATTAGGCACGTGCCTCCCTCAGCAATTTAGCAGATCATAGGTTGCTGGATGTTGTAGATCCCAGCTTGAAGCATCCAAGGCTATTCCATACCTAGGACAGCTTGGGTAATTAGCTGGGGTATTTGAATATCACCCTTAGAACTCAGTACCTGAAACCCATGTGAAATTATGCATTACAGTGGTCTGGAGCCTTTCATTTCTTTAACTTTGAGTAGCAGATTGTGGGTGACTAGAAAGACATAAAAAATGACAGAAGCAAAACATGGGAATTTTGTACTAGTCCCATCAGCTTTGACTCCTAGTTTTATGTGTGGATTACAGGATTCTGATGGAGAACAAACCTGTTTATCCACATAGACCATCAAATGTAAGCTCATTGGCTAAGAAAGCAATTGTCTATCATTATTTATTTAAGAAGAGTGCAGCATACATTTACATGACTGCATGTATGGGAATCTTGTCCAAGAGTTGTGATAGGCTGTGATCGTGGTCAACGAGCATTTGCTTCAACAAAAAGCAAGAAATGGCTGAGAAGTTGAATGGAAGACAAGAACAGGAAGTTTGCCACTTCAAAAAATATATGCAAAGTAAGAATAGAAAAAAGAATATGTAGAATTGGCTTAATTACTTTGTAATCCAAAATAAATTGTTTAGACCTTGAATATGAGTGTTACACACTTATGGTGCTAAAAGTTATAAATGTTTGAGCTGAAATAGTTTCAAAATAAACATTAGAAGTAATCATAAGGTAAAATCTAAACCAGGGGCAATGCTAATTATTATTTTGCTTAAAAGGAATTCAGTAGAACTCTGATTTGTTCTGAAACATGCTCATTTAAATGAGTTACCTTTTCAATGACAGAAAGAAGTATTTTGGGAACAGTTCTGTAACTTTTTACTCCTTGAAAAACACTGGGTAACGCCTATTGAAAGGACTAGTAGTCATTGCTGAGCTCTTGAATTGCTTTCAGCGACATACAAAAAATGTTACAGACTCTCAGGAAAGCTGTGTGAAATAATATGATCAATGTGCAAGGGTGGTCAAGAAAGTAAACAAAATGTGAAGATGGCTAGGATAAAAAGGACACTTTAACCAGGTTCTTGTAAAATCCACAATTTCTGTGGAATTCAGCTGCAGTTACATGAACTCAGGAGTCTCAATCTGAGAATTTTTATTTTGAATGTAGTACCTGACTTTTAGAATGCACATTAAGAAACATCTGCTGTCAAAAAGCAATTGGAAGATCAGGGGCCTTCAATTTAAGATCCATAAACAATGAAATATGAAGTTTTGTTTTGTACAGCAGCAAAACCTACATTCACATCATTTTAGTTTGACTTTCAGATCTTCAAAAGGCTTTCAGATGACGATAGTGCTCTTTCCTGAGTTACAACTTTGGTTAGTTTTTGTTTTGGTTCCCTTGGGTAATAACCACCAGGAGATTGCAGGTGCCAAAGCAATGCTTGAATGGTTACTAGTGACACAGAGAGTAATTGCCAAATGGTGATTTCAAAAGTGTCATGCTATAAAAGCTGCTTGAATGGCTGTGGTTTTGTCAGTTGGCTGAACTATTTACTCCAGAGCCAAAAGGCCTAAGTGAAAGTGCTCCAAGATGGGGTTTATAAATATGAATCTAGGGCAGTTCTTGTCCAGGGTTAACTACAGAATCTGTGTTTGTAGCGTTCGCTGTGCTTTTTAGAGCAGTGCTTTCTCATCCCCAATATAGCAGGTTACGCATTTGAGAAAACCAAGAAGTCCTGACTTGTACTTCCCCAGCTGTAACTTATGCAGCCACAGTCTAATTAAAGCCCCAAATAAATGTTACACTTAATTAAAGACAAACGCCAGTCTATTGAAAATGGAGGGAAATAATGAGCTATTTCTTGTTGTACATGATCTTTGTATACAATAAAACATGTGCTAAAGTGTTTTGTGGTTGGCTGATGTTTTGGCTGCTCTTTTTAAAAATGGGCAAACAAGGATCACCGTGCGCAAGCACAGGCTTTCCCTCCAACTGGCAGTGTGCAGATCACTTACTGATTTGAGAAAAAGGTGAAATGAAACTTGATGGGTACCACAGCTGAGCCTGTGTCACCCTGTCTCCTGGGCCAGCATAGCTGTTCCTGCAGCCAGTCAGTGAACCATTTTGGGGAACTGATCTAGCAGAAGAAAACAAGCAGTTTAGGGGGGTGGGGAGTCTGTGCTTGTATTTCAGGTGAATCACTTCTCCAGCACTGCTGGTGAGGAGGACGTGCAGACAGGGGGAGCCTTGCTCAGGGGACCAAGCAGCTGGAGGCAGAAGTTGTGCAACGTGTCACCAATCGTTTAACAACCAAGTCGTGTTTGGTAACAGCCAAACCCTGCAATATTGTTAAAAGGTGAAGAGCAGCTATGGGGAAACCAGACAAACCTCTGCGCACATATGCATATACATATATATAGATATATATATATAAATTAAGATACTAAAGGACAGTGAGGAATATTAGCATCAAGTCAAGAGCTCCTCCTAAACTGTGGCCCTGACAAAATCATTAGTGTTTTCTGATGAGATACAAATTCCAGTCTTGTGCTCAATGTACTTCATAGGGAGCTTGTGCTGCAAACGGAACAGGGAACTCTGCTCCCTCTGGTTCCCAACAGCACCATAAGCACGACAGAATCCTAATTTGCATGGCTGTGGTTCAGATTATGTATTTCAATGACAAATCCCTGTTTCAGGAGTGGATTGCTCAGTGGTTTTGGTGTTTTTTTTAATTTTAAAGTAAGTTAGGAAGCGGGAGACCTTAAAAGTGATAATTTTATTGGGGGAGGGGAATTTAATGGGAGGTGACATTTTGTCATCCTATCCTGATTTCAAGAGAATGAACTAAATGTACAATTTCTTTCCAGCACTTTCTTTTTGGACACATTTTATTTTTGGACACAGGAAAACTATTAAATGAAACAGTGAAAACACTTGAAAAAATATTACAAGACAAATGCATTTCATTAAAATGCTAATTTGTTTATATTTTTAAAATAATGTAAATAATGAATAGCTTTGATGAAAATTATCTGAACATAACACATGTCAGAAATACAGTGAAGAAGCTGTAAAAATGTCTAAGGAAAAACATTATTATATATTGGAAGAAGACAGAGGAATTGGACTAGCACTCCTGCACAACTGCTCCAGAAACTTTAAGAAAAGCCCCAAATTACTCCTGTTGTCTTTCTTACACATAGCCATCAGTCTGAGCAGAGAGAATTTCATCTCCTATCTCCAGAAAAGTAATTTGCAAGCCATTCCTGATCTCATTATATTATCTTCATACTTTTTGTCTTTTGCACAATAAATTCTTTGGGAACATCAATTTTAAAAATCACCTCGCATATTGCAGCATAAAAGGCAAAACCATTAAAACTGATACAATCTATGAGCAACAAACCTGAGAAGTGCAAATATTGATCACATTGCAACATCTCCTGCACAGAAGCTACAGTGAAATAAGGCAGTGGTTGCAGGTTGTCATGAGTTGTGCTTGTGTTTTACTTCAAGTCCAGGATCCTCCAGCGATGTTATTACCTGATAACCTCAGTTTTAAAAAGATCCATACTCTGCTGTGGGGAGAGGAGAGCATTGAATTACTGAGTCATAAAGTCTCTGCATGAAGGACAAGCAGTTGCCACAATTCATTTTGTTGCATTAGGCTCCCAGCTCATGTTTTTTAGGTACTTGGGGCTTTCAGAACCATGCTGCTCTCAGCTTTTTGTACAGACCAAGCTTTGCCTTGGAAATGTAACCAGGACACAAGGTAGCATGCACTGGGCAGGCATTCAAAACGTGGGGTGGGCTCCTCTGCTGCCCTTCCCCTGCTTCTGGTCAAATGCGTTTTGGCCACCCTTGTATCCCGGGAGCTTTCCAAGGCTGTCTTTCCCCTGCTTGTGCTGATGCCCAAAGCTGAGTCCTTTCTCTCCCTTTCCTTGACACAGTGTGACACAGGGACAATCTCTTCACTAATACTGTTCATCTGTGGTGCCAAAATTCACTGTGGGCTGCCAAGATCTGCTACCCTGCCCATACTTTAATGACATTCCCATTCAATTTGAACGCTGAACACCATCACCATCACCCAGCCAAACCTCAGGGAAGGGTAAGACTAGCAACTTTTAATTGCATCATTACTGTGCCCAGTTCTGGGCTCCTCGAGGAACTCCTGGAGAGGGCCCAGCAGAGGCCACAAAGGTGATAAGGGTCTGGAGCATCTCTATTATGAGGAGAGCTGGGCCTGGTTAGTCTGGAGAAGACAGAGAGGGATCTCATCAATGCATACAAATATCTCAAAGGCGGGTGCCAAGAGGATGGCGCCAGACTCTTTTCAGTAGGGCCCAGTGACAGTGCAAGGAGCAATGGCCATAAAATAAAACACAAGAAGTTCCACCTCAGCACGAGGAAGAACTTTTTTCGGTTGAGGGTGGCAGAGCACTGAACAGCTGCCCAGGGAGGGCACGGAGTCTCTGTCTCTGGAGACATTCCAAACCCACTTGGACACGTTCCTGTGTCACCTGCTCCAGGTGACCCTGCCTTGGCAAGGGTTTGGAGCCGGTGATCTCCAGAGGTCCCTTCCAGCCCGAACTATCCTGTGATTCTGTGATTCATTTGGTGTTACGGTTTGTTGTCGCTACGAGCAGCGACAGCGCTGGAACAGCTCAGAAATTCCCTGCCGATCCCGTGGAAAGCGGCTCCGGTCGGAGCTGCTCTCGGTTCCCCCGCAGCGGGGCAAACTTCGCCCTCCCCGGGGACGCGGCGGGGCCGCCCCTACAGCCGGCGAAGGACGCGCAGCCCTTCCCGGGGGAGGAGCGGGACGGCCGCGGGGGCTCGGCGGGGCCGGGCCGCTCCCGCCGGGAGCTCCCAAGATGGAGGCGGGCGGTGTGACAGGGCGGGGAAGGGGCCGGGCGGGGGCTGCGCCCGGGGCAGGTGCGCGGGGCGGCGCCGCCGGGAGCCGCAGCCGGGCCGAGGGCGGCGCTCGGCGCTCCGGGAGTGGCAGCGGGGCCGGAGCGGGGCCGCGCTGCCCCCCCCGCCGGGCGGTGACTCGGGCTCCCCCTCCCGCCCCGCCTCCCGCCCCGCTCGCCCAGCCCGGGCCCGGCCCAGCTGCCGCCGCACGGCGCCGCCGCCACCCGCCGAGCCCGGGGCGCCGCCGGGAGCCGTGCGGGGGCCATGACGGTGGAGCAGAACGTGCTGCAGCCCGGCGGCGCCGCCAAGGTGAGTCTCCGGCGGGGCCCGGCCTGGAGCGGCTCCGCGTCCCCGCCGCGCCCGGGCCTGGCCGCGCCCGCTCCGGCCCCCGCCGCTCCCCCCGTGCCCGTGCCGAGCTTCTCCCGGGCCTTCCCCGCGCCGCGGCCTCGCCCGGGCCCCGCCGCTCCGGCGGCCGCGGAGCTGCAGCGAGGGCCGCTACCGGCCCGGCCCCGGGTCATCCCGGCCCCGGGCTTGGCGCTGCCCTCGGGGGAGCCCCGGCTCGCTCCCCGGGGCCCCGGGCGGGCCTGTTGCGCTCGCAGGCTGCCGGGCAGAGCGGCGGGACCGGGGCTGGGCAGGAGGAGCTCGGGGTCCCTGCCGAGCCCCCCGTGGGGGAGATGCTGCACATGCCCGGCGTGACCCTGCAGCGCCGGCATCCGCGCCTGCCAAAGGTGAACGCTATTTCCAGCGAGTGACGCGCTCCTGCTGGAGTGAAAAAGTGCCGGGTTTAGGGACTCGTGTTAACGTACATCATGGAACGGGGTTAGGGGAATGACGGCGCTTACCGATATTTTACTGTGCGCCAGGACTCGACCGAGAATGTTTCTCTGTCAAAAGAAGCAAAACCCCATACGTTCTAAAGCTTTCCCTCGCATGAGCTGAACTGTCAAGAGATATGTCTAAAATTAAATTGCAGTGCTTTTAAAATAATGTATTTTAAAGGTAACTTGTAGGTTAGCGCAACTCTTCTTGTTATTGGTACGACTGTTGCCTCCTCACTGATTTTTATTAATTTTTTAATGGCATGTGCTGCCTTGATAAGAAGATAAAAGGTGTATGTGCTTTAGTATAGTCGGTGTGGAAGTTAAATGGCTGCAGCCGTAAGAGTGGACAGTGGGAATGTGCTGATTAAGGTATAATTGGTTAAAGTGGTACAACTCGCATTTAAGAAGCATTTTTGGAGGGAGGGCGTGTCTGGCCGAGGACTGCTCTCCTAGCTGCAAGTAGTTAGCAGTGATTTTGGCTGCTTCAGCCAGAAGGCAAGGGCTGAACGGTTTGATTTGGTTCCTCTGTCAGTGTGTTTTCATTTGGGGTGTGCTCACAGGTTAATGTAGCAGATTTGCTGCTGCATATGCCTGCTGTGTTTGAAAACTGATGTTGCTGCTGTGCTTCTGACAACTTCCGTGAGCAAGTTTATCTTTTACAAAACCTCTTGTCAGTGGTTTGCTTAATATATTGTAATTATCACATCAAATACTCTCTTACATCGTGCCTTGTGGACCCTGATCAGTGCTGCCTTTTTGTGTTTTCTGACAATAATTCTGAAGGAGAAATGTAAGTTTTCAGCTAAACTAGAAGAATCCTTAGTTTTCAGCTAAACTACTGCTTGTGGGTCAGTAGTTCAGGGTTACTTGAGCTTCAAATCGAGGGTAAGCCCAAAAGGTGGTTGAAGATTGATTGTGGTATCTACCAGGTAATCCATGCTGCAATAAAAAATAAAGCTATCAATAATTCTGAAGTTGTAATCAGCATCTGTGGGTGATGGTCACTTTTCTAAGTGTCTAGAGAAACTGAATAAAGTATCAAGGTTTTTTTCATGGCAGGTTTTTTTTTTTTAGATTTCTGTTGAATCATCAGATTATTTTATTATCTGAAATTGCTTGTTACCTGTTTTATCCTTAATTGCATGCATTTAGGGAATGAGGGAAAGGCACGTCTTGAGAGTACTTTTTAAAAATCTTTATTTGATTCCAAAGTGAGTATCTCATTGCTTAGGTGACTAATGACTAGCTAATTTGATGACAGACTTTAACATTGATCAGGTATTTGCATGTAAGAAGGAAAATGGTGAAGGTGCAGTGGGCTGATGCATGGATGAAAGGTGGAGAGGCTGCCATAGCACTAACTCATTGTCTTCCCTTTAAAGAGGAAAATCCCAATTTCCACAAATAAGAGAGTTATAGAGACCTCAAAGTTTGTTACAATTGTTTTCTGTTAGTATGAAGAAACCACATATAAGCAGAAATATATTGGGTTTACAAGAGATGCCTGAGTCATCAGCATACCTTATTGGGAACTGTGGTTCCCAACATTGTTCATCAGATGTTTTCTTACTGTCATACAGGAAGTGTGTGTCAAACTTCAGCAGCACTTGTAGATGTAGGTTTGTATTAATAAATGCTCTAACTACAAACAGCCCGTTTCCCGCTGAAGCTATCTTTAGTTAATTGTGTTGTTAAAGCAGCTTCATCGGGTCAAAAGCAGTTTTTCCTTTCATCTCTGCTGGTCATCTTGACCCTTAGTTAAAACTTGTAATTTATGTCCTGAAGCAAATAATTAATCTTATTATTCTTGTTGCTTATGGCCCTTGTGTGCTTCTCTGACATTGTTCAGTGTCTGAAGGATATAGGTATTGTTCACAGTAAGACCATAAAGTATGTGAAAAAAGGTAAAGAATGTGAGAAGTTAAAAAAAAAGCAGCTTCTCGTTTTGCCAGATCTGTATTTCTGTCCCGTACAATCCTTTTTTTTGTCAGTCATTTTGCTGCTGGGGAACTAAGGCACGTGTGTTACAGAATTTCCCGTACTCCAGGCAGCCCTACATGGCTGGTGCCTGCATACATCAATTTTCCTCCTGGAGGAAGATCTTCCCAGGCTGCCCCTCGTGCTGTGCAGACCCTTGCCTCGGCCAGTGTCCCTTCCACAGCCAGTTCAGGGGCTGGGGGAATGGTCATTTTTCTGGTAACTGGAAGTTATGATTGGGGAGGTCAAATGTGTTTCAGCATTGTCTCAGCTCTAATAATTACTGTGGTGGTCATCTCGGAAGAGCAGATAGAAGAAGCTGAATTTTAATGGATGGCACTTAACCGGCCTCAGCAATGTGTGTTATCAAGTTCTACTGCTTCTGGAGAGAGCCTGACATTTGGTTGATACACGGATTTAAAGGCTGTTTTATCTGTCCTTTGGTTTCCCACACCCACTGTTATTTCAGAGCTGTGATTCAGCAGTGCATTGGCAGTGTAATCTCAGGAATAGTAGAATAAAGTTAGGTGTGTCAGCTCAGCTCATTTTTCTTTTTCTAAAAGAAGCACAAACTTTTAAGGATATTTACCACTTGAAATAATGCCTGGCTTAAAGCAAGGTCTGATATTAAATTCTTCTTTTTTGCTCTTTGTTGGGGTAAAAAGGTGAAAATTATGCTAACTCGTGTATGCTTCTGCTCTGCTCATCCCATGATTTATATGTATTTATTATTTAAACATTTAGCTAATAATGTGGCACTGACTGCTTTACTTTCCTGCAAGCAATAGCCACTTCATGCAGAGGATGGTAGAGTCATCTGTCTCCACCAATTGACACAATGCAGTCCTGAATGGTAGGAAGTGATTGCAAAATATCTGCTGAGCACTTGGTGCACAAGGAAGGTATCTTGGGAGCTGTGTACTTTTTTTTCCCCTGTCTTAATAGGTGGCAACCTTCCAAGGATTTAAAATCCAAACCTTTAGACTCTCTGTATTTTCATAGTTGAGTTCAGGGTTGCCTGGTGGATCCAAGAGGCTGTGGGCTCCTTCTCTCATCACGAGGCCGGAGCTGCTCTTGCTTGTGACCAGCGTGCAGGTGTCACCCTGCAGCTGAAAAATGTCCCCTGGGTCATGAAATGAGGATGGGTTATGCATCTCCCCATGAATGGGGAGCTGCCAGTGTTTGGACTGTGTGATAGGCGAGCTCTGTGCATGGAGGGCTTGAATATGGGGCGTTCTAGCTGCCAGTGGTGTACCCAGAGCTTTAGAACCTCTTTGGCCAGGACAAGAGGAATAACAGCACTGGTTTATTGAAAGTGTTTGCACCAACTACTAAGTAATTTGCAAACATTACTTGAAGTACTGTGGAGTTACGCTTTTAAATATACACATCTTGTTCTGTATTTTAAAAAAAAAAAAAGTTTATATTACTCGTAGTTACACCTTTGACACAGATTCCTGTTGGTATTTCTGAAAGCTAGAGCAAGGTGCAAAGGCCAGTGATTCAAAGTAATTTTGAAAGCCCTTGTCAAACTGGTCTGCGGAATGCTTTCTGGTTTTGTGACTGTTCTGATGGATTTTGGTGGGAGTGGGTGGAGGTGTGTGTGGTTAGGTTTTTTTTTTTTCTTTTCTTTTTCCCTTTTTTTTTTTTTGTTTGGTATCTATGCAAGCCTGCTGAATCTATGAGGTTCGTGTTTACTGGTCTAATATGATATGAATCAGCACCTTTATGAAACCTTTAACAGCAGTTTAAAACTTTTCACTTTCAGAAAACCATTCACAGAAATTCAGTAATAGTTTTGATTGTGGTTGCAGGAGTTTAAGTGTAGTGCTATCATTAGAATTTGTCTGAAATAATGTCTTTAAATACGTTTGCTCCACACCTTGAAATAAAAATACTGCTTCAGAATATGAAAGTACAAAGTTTATAGACTTTCCTTGTAACCTTTTGTAATATTATTTTAAAATACCTTTAGTAAATCCTTAACATACATCCTGCATTCTCCACCTCCCCTGCCCCCCCCCCCCCCCCCGTACTTTTAGGATAACCCTGTATTCACAGCTTCAAAAGATGATAAAACCCATCAGCTTCTATGAAAAGGTCGAAAAAGCAAATTACCCATGTCTTAAAATAGAAAAGTATTTCACATTTTTAAAAGTGCTTCATAAAGATAAGTGGAAGGGTAATTGAACAGTTGCTTTTCTTACACTCTTGTGCCTGAGAGTATATGTTGTGGCTGTTCAGCTGGTGTTCATGGGCGTGGGTAACTGAAGTGGAATAAAAGGTAGAAAAAAAGATGGAATTTCTGTTTCTGGCTAAATTTTCTCTTTTTCTTTGCTGGAGAACCCAGCCAAGAGTTGACAGCCCAGTTTTTCACTCCACGAGAAGCTGGCTCCATAGCTCCAGCGATGTGAATGCTGAGGTTGAGGGAATGGGAGGGGATGTGAATGCTGAGGGATGTCCTGGGTGCTGGGGACCAAGCAGCCAGGCAGGTAAATTGATTTGGAGGATGCCTTTCCAGGCTGGGCCAAGGCCTTTACAGAGCCAACAGGGAAGTCTGTGACCCTCACCTGTGCCAGGAGTTGTCTGGGGAGCTGCATCAGTCACCCCCTTACAGTCATTGCTGGCAGTGCCAGTGATGGGGGCATTATTGAGGTGCCCGGAGGTGCCTAAAGATGCATTAAAATAATACTGCACTTCACTTTCTGTAGTGAAGATACTGATTTGCAGTTCCCAGCTGGTCATCTGGCAAAAGCTAAGAGTCAAATGTGACATTCCTGGTATTCCTTAGCATAAAAAGTAAACAAAAAGCTTAAGAGCTGTGTCTTCCCTTACATGTTCTCATGTAGGAATAAATTCCTTTAAAGGCCTGAATTTTTGGTTTTGTTTAGTTGGTTGTGTTTGGTTTTTTTTTTTGAATTCATTTTCTGTACTTATTAAGGAAGAGAGCTCTTAAAAATCTGAGGGGGATGCATGTGTGTGTGTCTGTGCATGTGTTGTTGGGACCTGACTGAGAGAGAAGAGTCTTTCTTCCTTTCTCTGAGTAGAAAAGTCACAGGTGTGGGAGCAGGTTTTCTAGGAAACGAAAGTATCCTGAGTGCTTTCACTTTCTAGTTCTCTTGTGATAACCACTGTGATTATTTTAAAGTGGGTGAAGGTTACATTGAGTCATAATGAAGGGCTGTGTGCCTGTGTTGGTTTTATTTTGTTTAGTTGTTTCTTGTTTGTTTGTTTGTGGCATTTTTTTAGCAGGCTTTGTTAAACTTCCCCATCAAACCTCAGTGACTAAGTTACTAGTGTGATCGTCTTTAGTCAGTAGATAGACAACTTAAATTGAGGGAATTCAGCTTCTCCTCAGGAGCCTGTTCACTTGTGCCTGGGGTAGCAGTGTAGCATCACGATTCAAATCACAAGTTAGAGTATTAGGTGAGTAATGTAGGAGAGGCTGTTGTGACAGTGTATTTCAAAAGGATTTTATGAATTGAGGGTAGAGTTCAGTCTTTTTTTTTCTTCACGTTATGAAATAGAGCTGGCTTCTGTTAGCTGATTATTACACTTTATCAGTTGGGGTGCTGTTAAAGAATTCAACATCTGCCAAGAGTGGACATAGTTAGGCTGGAGTGAGAGTGGGTTCAGTGTCAGTAGTTCTGTGAAATTAGTGTTGCTCGTGTGCGACTTCTGCCAGGGAGCTGCGTGTGTGTGATACATGGGGTGAAAGCTCCCTCCATTCCCGTTGGGACTGTGATATGGCCAATATTCTGGTTAATGGGTGGTCAGGCATAATTAATAGGGAAAACTATTAAATTAATAGGGAAAACTATACTAGGTTCACAGGTACTGTGAACCACAGTAGTTAGTTGCATGCAAAACTGCAAATTGAAAGTTTTCTATAAGCTCATCTTTTTTATTATTTAAAAAAGAGAATGCTGTGGCAAAGCAATCTGAATCTGTGGGGCTCAAGGTGAGGTGGTGAGATGTCTTCCTGCAGAGCATACCTTGCATGATAGTACAAACTCAGGCTTTGTGCCAAGTAAAGGTACAAACTCAGGCTTTGTGCCAAGCAAAAGGAAATACTTTTTCCTGTTTCCTCAGGTTGGCAAATGCCATCTCTTGCTGTTTTTTTGTGATCTCTTGTAACTCTTAATTTGGCAACACAGTGTGTTCTGAGCAGCACATGTCAGATTTTTCCACGTTAGCATGCATTAATACTGTTCTGAATATAGATGTTATCATAAGCTGTGTTGTGCCTGCACACCTCTGCCAAACTGGCAGGTAAAATTGGGAGCAGCTGTAGCGTGTACTGTGGTTGAGTACAATCACCATCTAAAATGTTGCTTTCTTCCAGCATTGCAATTTGCTCTCTCTCGTTGTATTGCAGAGTTTAGATTTCTTTATTGCTAGATTTGTGTAGGACTTCAAAACTTGCAGTTGACTAAGCTCTGCAGACCATCAGTGGAAAATTTTCATGGAACTTCTTTTTGAGCGATCCTGTCCATACCACCTTTGTGCTCTGTTACCACCCCATTTTTTAGAAGTGGATAAAGTGTTTCTTGGCCACAGAGGGTTATACCTCCCTGCCTCAGTATTTGAGGCGAGTATACCAGTCTGTGTTCTGAAGGGGCTGTGGGGGTGTGCTGCCTCCTGACACTCACAGGGCTCTATCTTCTGGTAGAGGGGTGGTTTTAGCATACTGAATTACACAGTAGTTTTCCTGGTGAATGTGGTGCAGAATTTGTGGGTTTGGGCTTTACCTCAAAAGAAATGTTAAGCAGCATTGACTCAAAATGTTGAGTTTGCTGTGAAGGAAGAACTGGATCCTAAGAGGGTGTAAAGGACAGATTGACACAAAATGTCATGAGCTGGACGCTGTAATGACTTCAGTCATTGGTGGCAGGCTTTCTGAGTTCTTGTCTGTTTAATTACAGAATGATTTTCCCATGTATTTAGTAACATCATTCATTCCAAGCATTTGAGAATCACAATGAAAATATTTAATCTATTCAGACCAGACTCTTGCAGTTTAAGAAGGCACTGGTTTTTTTTTTTTTTTTTTTTTTTTTCGGTTGGGTTTCATAGTTTTCATTGTTTTGTAAATGTCATAAGCTTTTCTTTGCCATAAAGGATCAAATTGAGGAGCATGTTGAAAGCTGTCAGCATGAGAGTTTCCCTGAAATCTGGTGTTACCTGGTGATGGGACTTTTAACAGGAACAGCACTGTTGTGAGCGGTAACACCACTGAGTGTCCACAGTTTGAAAGTACCTCTCCTTCTAAGGGTGTTGGAGAAGTGGAATCCAAAGGACAAGTGATGTGGAACAGCTTGAAGGCTGGAGTGCAACTAGGTTAACTTTGAAAACGTCGCCTGACAGATTTGTGTATGTAAAACACTTTTTTTGTAATGGCATCATAAATATTAGTATGCAGATTCTAACAGGTTTTTTCCTGAAATGCAAAGCTTTGACTCGATGCTTTTGTTTGTAGCTGGTTTCTGAATTATTTTAGCTGGTGGATTTTTGCTGAAAAAAATTACACTCTGCACAGCATTTCTTTTAAAATGTTTCTGTTATCAACTAATTGGCAACAGTCAAGCTTATCAAAGTTTCAGTGCCAAGAAAATTCAGATTGTGCCTAGAATATCCTTGAGTAAAGCTTTTTTAGCCATCAGGTGAAAGCATATTTTCAGCTTTACAGTAAGCAGAGGTAGACAGAACAATGTATTTAATAAAAGCTTGTCAGAGAGGCATTAGTGTTTTCAAGGCATAATCTGCAGCTCTTTAAATCTAATTGACCCTTGTACCTTACCATACACAGAATTTGTGGAAATGAATGCATGTGATATAATGGCATTATATCCCTCTGTGGCTTCTTTCTACCAATTGTCATCATTTCATTGGTGTTTTACCTTGAAATCCAGAGGGCTCCCTTTAGAAGAGGATGTTCACTTGACATTTGGGTCTGAGTCTGAGGTGTAAAACTTTTGGATTGTGAGTTATGTAGCTGTATTTCATTCTAGCTTGGACTTCTGTTGGATAGTAAATGTCATTTTACTTGAGGTCACACATGGTTTATGTGATAACTGTCCTTCGCGCAGCTATATGACTCCAAGGAAAATCAGATGCCTATGCTTGAAATTTCTATTCCTGTTCTCAAACCAAAAATGACACTTTCTGATTTTCAGTCAAATTTCAATTAAAACATGAAGCCATTTTGAGAAGTTGAATTTAGCTGTGTTTTTACTAGGAAAGCCAGAAAAAAAAAAAGGAGACTGTCACATGGAAGTTGAAAATAGTATTCATTTACATTCAGGTGTGTGCTTTGAGAGTGCTTTAAAGTAAGCATCTGGAAAAGGCTGGGTATGCATTGGCGTATGAAGCTCCTCATTCTTTTCAGAAGAGGAGATGGCAGGAACAGACTCTTACTCCACTTTCCTTTTGTTTTTTGTTTCATTTTTTTCTTTTGAAAGTTAGTTACTTTGGAGAAGAAATTTCTCCTGGGACCGCAGCTGTTGGAACAGTACTTTTCTTTTTTTCCCCCTAACACTTTCTGGTGCATAGGTATAAATGGCCTGGTTAGAGGACTGAATACTGTATTGTGTCCCAGAACTCTTAGGTTATGTCTGAAAAAGTGTTCCTATACTTTTCAGATTTTAACTTTTGCTTTGTTTTGATATAGAACCATGGTAAAATATATGAGAATGTTTCTAACCTTGTAAATACAATTTTTTTAAAGCTAAATAGCTTTATAGACAGCTTGCACAGTGGTTCCCCTTCTTCTGATTACCTGTTTTCCCATTTGTCAACTTTTCTTCAAATTTTGCTTGTATCTCTTATGTAATGTCCCGCCAGTTTGAGGACCATGTTTTTTTTGTTTAGAGACTTTCCCACAACTATGTAGTTTTCTTACATTAGAACCTTTTAATTATTTGGTGGTAGTAGTTGGTAAGTTTTTTAACTTAATTGGTAAATTTTTTCTTAATTCTGACATCTAAGCTTATAACTTTTCTTTTTAACGGGGTACTAGAATTAAGTCTTCTCTGTTTGTATTCCATTACTTGTTTGGAAATTAAAAAATAACCAACAGCTCACTGGCAACTTCTAAATGTTCTGTCTGGTCTTGCACGTGTTTAAGGGACTTGGTGCTGAAAGCCACAGAACGTCTCTGTGACAGCCCTGTCTGGACCACAGTTGTCCCCTTGTCTGAAGCTGCTTGGGTTGCCTTTTTGGGTACAGTCTGTTGCTCTACTGGGTAACCTCTGGATTTATTAATGGCAAAGACAGACAGATTTCCCCATCATCACCAGTTCCAGCTCTTGCTAGGTTGTTGTGTTGCCTTGAAGCTTTTACTGGGGCTGATTTAAAGATGACTGGTGTGTGCAGTGCACAGGCTCTGCTGAATTGTTAGAGGCCAGGGAAGGTATACTGAGGGCTTTGTGACCTAACTGAGTAGAAAAGAGTTGAAGATTTTGCTATCAGAGTTTATTATCTCTGTCATTTGACGGGGAATGTGTTGGCATAATGCTGCTGCTACGAGGGCAGCCCAGAATTTAAATTTTTTGTTTCAATTAATTTTCCAAAAATGTGAACTCGTTAGAGGAGTATTTCATACCCCTTTTATTCAAGTCAGCTTGCAACTTTTCAGGTAGGTATGTGGTGATGGCAGAAAGTCATTCTTGGTGATACTGTTATGACATCACTGAGACAGGGAAGACTGGCAGGGCTAAATGATAGCAAATGGTGCTTATGAACCAAAGTTGTTGTAAATTTCTTGAGACCATGTCTGAACATATTAGAATATAACACATTCAGCTTTCTCTGGGAGGTGAGGCAAGTGTGTGTTCTAATATAAGGTAATTCAAAGTCCATTAAAAAAAAAAAAAACAAACCCAAAACTTTAAACATCTTCTTTTTCTTTCTCCTTGAAAGAAAATGGTCTAGAGAATTTCAGTTGCCCTCTGTGGAGTGCAATGCTGAATTTATTATTTCTTTAATTGTAAGGTAGTGAAATTACAAGCTGATCCCCAGTGCAGATCTCACCACATCTTTGAATCCTCTAGTGTCTCTGTTGTGTTTGAGGTTCATGTCAATTCTAATATCACCTGTTTCTGTGGAAGTTATTATTACCCAATGCAAGTGGAAGCTGCTGGCTGCCCTTCACAGTCTGTGGTGTGGCAGTGGCCTTTCTGCAGGGACACAGCACGTGCTGGTGCCTTCCTGGTGCTTGACCCAGGAAAGGCCGTCTCACCCGAGAAGTCAAGCTGCTGGCAGAAGCTTGTCACCTTCCAGGCAACCTGTTAAACGCTGCCCCGGATTTTCCGTGGCTTAATGTCATGTGTGGGCTCGTTCTGCAGAGTTGTGCCTTGTCTGTCCCTGCCTACGCTCCCCTCCCCAGGCTAACAGCATGTGTCTCTTCACATGATTTCTTTTTAATGATTAGTGGGGGGCAGGATAAGCTATCAAATAATTTTCCTGCATGCTGTAAATAGTGGTGTGTCGCTTTTCTGATGTAATTTTGTCTTCTAATGCACCAGCAGTTGGGGAGGGGGTGACCAACTGAGGCTGTGGGGTGAGTTCAGCTCTGGCAGACCTCACTGCCATGGAGTGGAGGTGCTCCCCCTTTGTTCTTCTTCCCGAGTCCTCTGTGTTGTCTCCTCCAACTTCTTCTGGCCCAAGATGTGGGCAGGAGCAGGCAGTGTGATCAGGAATGACACAGTGGCTGGCCAAGGTGCCAGGAAGCCCAGGGGTGCTGCGGTGGCTTTTGGGGCTCCCTGAGGTCAGGCCAAACTGCTGGAGGTGGCCTTGGGCTGCCAGGGCTTTTGCATTTGTGAGACAGGAGGGCAGATGTGCCTGGGTATGTGCCCACTCTGTGGTCACAAGGCGTGTTTCTGTAGGAAACCATGTTACTAATTTCTTTTTTTTTAATTGGACTAAGCGGAAGAGCCTTTATTGAAAGGCTTTCTGTTAAGTTTGGTTGGTTTTTTTTTTTTCCTTCCTATTCAAAACAGACAGCTGAGCTCTTTCTCCAAATGTATCCCTTCTGCTGAATACAGTGTACTCTTTGTAATACAGACCTGTCTATAAAAAGTGCAATTTAAATTTTATTTAAAATTTCTCTGCTGCACTATACTGAATTTTGTGTGGAAAAATTGTGAAATCTTCCTGGTATCGCTTACCTAGGGCATGTAGCAGAGTTGTTTGGGGTGAAGTGGATGCTTTGATCTTTGTGCCATTAACAGCTGCAGTAAATGGAATCCTTCTGGATGCACACACCTAAAGCAGGGAGTGGGGAGCAGTGTATGTATGGCATTTTGGCCCATACAGGAGCAAGTCTGAGTGTGCATGCTTATTTGTGAGAAGTGTACACCAGGAGCACCACATCTCTGTCATTCTGAGAATTTTAATTCATCTCCTGGTGGTTTAAGTTTTCTGCAGTAGTGCCAAAGTAGGATGAGGACTGTGGGAGGATTTTCCCCCCATCAGTTTCTCTCACTGCATAAAAGGATTAAAATAATGGCAGAGAAACAACTTGTTCTTCTAAGGGTGCTACTCCACAACAGCTGAATCCAGTGGAAATCGGTGTAGCCTTTGTCTTATCCCCTCCCTTGTCCCACCCCGGCTCTCACTAAGTCAGCAGGAAATCAGTGAATGCAGAGTGACTCTCTGATGGTTTATTGAGAGCCTGGGCTGGCTTGCTGGAGGTTTGGGTGAGTGGCAGTGCTGGTTCCAAGGGAGGAGTGGCATCTGGCAACACCAGCCTGGGCTGGCCAGCACTGGCAGGAGCTACAGCCCGGGAAGAACAGCTGACTCCTCAGAAGCAGCTTGTGGTCTGACAACCCCTGTGAGTGTTATTGTTTGTAAGTATTGCAGAGCCTGGGATCCTGCTGATCTGAGGACATTTGGAATTTCCAGAGTTGGTTTGTTTGCTCCTAGAATAGTTGCTCTTGTTATCATAATGGCAGAGTGAGGAGGATGAATGGGGCTGGCTTGTTGTTTCCTTGGGAGCTCTTCTGTGTTGTAGGGATCAGGGTGAGGCTATCATGATGGCTCTTTGGAGAAAAACAGCCCCATAAATATGCTGAACATTTGAATGAGCTAGTGGGACTGCCTTTTCCACTTGAGAGATAGGCCTGTGAAGAGCATCAAATGTGAGCCAGAATAGTTTGTGTTGGTGTGATGAGTTAAACTGTGATTGGGATGCAAAGGAAAACATCTCGAAGTGTAAAAATGTTGATCTCGTAGCAGTGTTGTTTTAGACCAGAAAGACAAAATTGAACATTTTTAATAATGGCTACAGTAAAATTATACCCTAGGTAATAGTCTTTCCTTTGAGGAGAAAGCTTATGTTTTGATGGTGCTACCTTGTCAGACACTGTAAAATGTAATGTTTATGCTTCATGGTAAATATCTCTGAACAGAAGAAAAAAATTCAGAAGTCTTAGAACAGAAAGTAGCTGGGAGTGTTTGGAAAAATATCATAGAATTGTAGAATGATCTGGGTTGGAAGGGACCTCAAAGCTCATTTTGTTCCAACCCCCTGTCCTGGGCAGGGGCACCTTTCACTAGACCAGGCTGCTCAGGGCCCCATCCAGCCCGGCCTTGGACACTTCCAGGGATAAGGCATCCACAGCTTCTCTGGGCAACATGTGCCAGGGCCTCACCACCCTCACAGTGAAGAATTTCTTCCTAATATTAATCTAAACCTACTCTCAGTTTGAAGCTATTCTCCCTTATGCTGTCACTCCAGGCCCTTGTAAATGGTCTCTCTGCATATTTGCCCTAGGCTCCCTTCGGGTAGTGAGGGGCCACAATTAGGTCGCCTTGAAGTCTTCTCTTTTTCAGCCTGAATAACCCTTTTTCTCCCAGCCTTTCCTCCTGTGTGTGTGTGTATGTGCATGCTGCTTTAGCAGGGTGTTGGATTAGATGATCTCCAGAAGCCCCTTCCAACCCGTGCCATGTGGTCTGTACGTGTGTATTTACGTACACACAGTTTGCTGTGTAGCTGCCATCCTCCAGCCTCCTCCTTTCTCTCAGTATAACGCTGTCTCTGACTGAGCCCACTGCCTTTAGTCTGCCATGGCTTCTGCATGCCCCTGGCAGGTCTCTTGGTGTTGAGGTGGCACTGTGACCCGCTGGTGCCGTGGCATTGCCTAGCTGTTGTCCATGGGTGGGCTCGTGAAGGAATCCTCCTGAATTTTATATGTAGTTTATGGAAAATGTGTGCTGGTGCTTTGAAAGACCTCTCCTGGTACCGCCAGTAACTAATCAGCGAACAGACTTGAATGGGAGCAGAGATATTTTTGCTAATTATTATCACAGTTACTGGAGTATGGAAGAATCAAAAGCAATTTTTGTGAAGCAGATTTTCTCCTGGCGGTTCCAGTGAATACAACCTGAAGTTTAACTTGAGTCTAGTTAAGTGAAACTGAAGATCTCTTTGGTTTTGCTGTAGTTAATTAATTTTAGAGCTGCTGTTATTACTATTGGGAAGCTCACTGTTATGCTGAGCAGGGTATGAGAAATCATGGTCGTGGTTTAAAACACACACATCTCAAAATTCCCTGTAATTTAACATTTCTGACACCTTCTTGTTTTCAGTAAGTATTAAGGCTGCTATCCTTTCTTGATTATCATCCTGTCACTGAAGCTCATTTAGGAGTAGCTATCAGTAACAACTAGAAACATGGAACTAAGCAATTCTTCCCATGCATTTTCACTCAAGCAACAGTGTTCATAAATCAATTCACAGACTAATTTTAAAATTACCCCCTGTGAACTGAGCAGGTGGTTTTTCCTGCTTGTTGCAAGAGGATTCCCCATGCAGGTGATGATTTGGCTCATAACGTCTGGGTGGTTTTTTGTAAATAACTGTCAGAGGTGGGTTTTCCTTATATTTAGTGTAAAAGAATAGAAACCAAACTCCTCAAGCTTCTCCTTAAAATCTTATTTCAAAATGTTTAAATATTAGCTTGAATGAAGACAAATGTATATGCTGAGAGTGAATAAGATTCTTTTTTTGGCCACATACGAGGCTCAGAATTAGTGAGTGTTGATATGAATGCATGATCTCAGGTTGTGTAGGAACCTTAATATCAAACATTGAAATTCATTGAAAAGTCACTTATTAAAGCATTTCAGTTGAAGTAGTACAGCTTCGTTACTGTTTCTGGAAAGCATAGAAATATGGTGAGGGTATTCTGTGTGGTGTCTAGGATTAACATAGGTTACATAAAACTCTGATTAAGTAGAATCCTTCATTTAATTTTTGAGAGGAGAGTATATGCCCCTAAGTAGTGCACTCAAGCTTTTCCCCCTTAAAGTTTTATTTGGGCTAGGCTGTGGTTGGCTGAAAGTTCTTGCCATACAGTGTGTCCTTTTGCCTCCTTGAACTAAGTTTTTGCTCTCAGTCCAGTTGCACTTTGTACAAGCTGCTGCTGTAATTGTCAGATTTTGGCAGCCTGTGCAGAGCAGTCCCGGACTGAAAATCTGCTGTCTTTGTGCATGTCCTTTGCTCTCCACAGGTGATTTTTGTCTGAGCCAAAGCTGAGGTGCATTTTGCATTTGCCTGTGTATAAAAATATATCTTTACCTACTTTCTTAGAGGATACAATGTCATGTAAGAGGTTTCTCTTTTCATACTTGAACAAAAGAAAGCCCAGTTAGCAGATGCTAGGCAAGGGAACCTAATTCTAACCTTACAGCAAGTGCAGAGATTTAACTTGGTCTTTGCACTAACAAAATAGTGCTTTAAAAATACATTTATACATATAACCACTTTCTAATTTAGATACTTTTATGAATATGTTTATTCTGCACATACATGGAGAAAAATCTTGAGGACAGAGCTGGAAAGAGTAGAGACATGCAACAAAACCTTCTGGATCTGACTGCATGTTTTCCCTGTGTTTCAGCTGAATATTTTTTATGGAAGGAGTTAGTTTTTATTTGCCTATTTGGAACTTGACCAACAGCGTATTTAGAAAATGGTTAATGTATCTGTGTTGCTGGAAGCTATAATGTACAGCAGTGTCTGTGGGCCTTTTAACTATTCCTGGGAGATATGATTAATGTGGCAGAAAATGACATTCACAGTAGTAATTGAGGGTCTTTAGTATGCTTGTCCTTTGTACGCTAAACTATTTTTGTTTGTTTGTTTGTAGCAGAAACTTAAAGCCTGTTTATAGAGGATTACATTCCTCTAAGCTCTCAGTGTTCTTCTCATTACAGCAGCATCATAGGAGGAAACCAGCTTATTAGCTACTTGTCTGCAAGCAATGCCATTAGCAGGTCCTCTGCAGCTCAGGCGTCATTGGAATTGTCTTTAATATAAAATATTTGTGCAATGTCATTTGAGTTTTCCTCCCATAAATGGGTCTTATAAATCAGTTTGCACTAGAAAGTAAAGAAAGGGGGATTTGTGTGGAGGGACTGAGTCAAGATGCCATTCTCAGCATTTGCATTTTCCTCTTCCTTTCTTTGACTCTAATAAAAGTATTCATCTCTTAGGAATCAGAATCATGGCCTGGGTTGGAGGGCACCTTAAAGACCATGTGGTTCCACCCCCCCGATATCCAATCTAAACCTACTCTCTGTCACTTTGAAGCTGTTCTCCCTTGTCCTGTCACTCCAGGCCCTTGTAAATAATCTCTCCATTTTTCTTGTAGGCTCCCATCATGTGGTGGAGGGCTGCAAGTCACCCCTAAGCCATCTCTGTTCCAGGCTGAGCAGTCCCAATTCTCTCAGCCCTTTCCTATAGGAGAGCTGCTCCATATTTCTAATCAGCTTGGTGCCCCTAGTACATTTTCATTATGTACTGTAGAAATGTGGACTGTGCAGTGAGGCCATAGGTCCTGTTTTGTCCTGCTAATGGTTGGATCATCTCATTCATTCCTGAACATACAACTTTATGTGTGCTTGGAAAGGGAAAAGGGTGGTTTTATCTTCTGAATTTGTAAGTGCTTGTGTTGCAAATACAAATATTTGGATGTTGCCATGAATAAAGCCAAAGTTTACATGAGCTTCTTCAGAAGCTACAGCGAGGAGAAAATAAACAGATCAAAAGGTGCCTAATTTCCCCCCCAAATTTATCTTCACTGTAATTGAGTATTAGTCAGTTGATGAGATTTGCCCTGTCCTAAAGAAGCATTTGTGTAATTTAGCTTTTCGCTCTGATTGTAGGAAGTTATCAGAGTTTACAGTACTGTCGTGGAACTAATTTGGGCACAGTATCTCCCTAAGCAGATAGTAGTGTAGGTCCTTTTCTGCTTCGCTGGTGCTGGCACAGCTGCTGAATATGCTATTGTGTGAGGTTATAAACCAGATAATCTTAATTGGGCATTTCCTGAGAGCAAGGGAGAGATGGCTGAAAAAGGAGAGAATTGGAAATAAGGGCATGCATTCCTAATACACAAATTTGGCTTCCATCCAGGAAAATGGGAGAATTTCCTGTTAGTTAAAATCTTCCAAGAGCTGAAAGCCTGAAGATACATAGTGCATACCTCAGGGAGCCAGAGGAAGGGGAAAGGCTGGGAATAGCTTGTGCATGGAAGCCCCAGGGAACAGACTGCTGCTGTGTGATGTGGTGGGACTGAGCGGTGTGAGCAGCTGGGTCCCAGGGCAGCCATAGCATCAGTGAGCCATCTCCTTTGTGTGGCCAAGGGTTTGGGGTACCCTGCAGGAGCTGTGCCAGCAGAGTCTGGTGTCACAGGTCAGGTCATGGGGGCTTTTTAGAGTTGAATCAAATGCTATTCAGACTCCATGGAGAATGTGTGTGACGTGTCCACATATGTCCTAATACTGCAGATATTCTGGAGTTTTAACTCACTGAACTGGAGGATCTCTGCTAGAGAAAAGGTATAGAATCTGTCATGTAAATTTGGGGATAGGATGGCAAAAAGAAGTGAATACAGGCAAATTGGAAAGAATGGAGGTGGATTTCTTAGCATCAGTAGTTGGACCTGGTTCTATTGGAATGATCTGGTTTGGGTCTCCATTTGAAAAGAAAGGCTGCTTCTTAAGGTGAATTAAAGTACAGTGAGTTATAATTCAGAATTTGAAACTCTTCTGAGGCAGGGTTGGCAAAAATAGGGAATCAGGAAAGAGCTGCATTGAAAAAATATGGCAGCTTATTTATTTTGGACCTTGTAGTTGTGATCTGAATCTTCCCTCACTGACCTGATTTCATGAGCATACATTAGTGTAGGTACTTCAGACATTTGTAAATACTTGTCTGCTGCCTTCTTCATTTTTTGTCTTTGTTTTAGTATAGGGTGAGGTCTTTTGGGTATTTTTGGGTATAGCCTTTGAGTGAATTATGATTTATATTCTTTAAAATATCTATCTGTTTTTAGACATTTGCGGGTACATATGCTACAGTCACTTCAGCTCCAGTTAGCCCAAGCTTCATGAAATGTAAAGTTTTTAGGGTAAATGTAGTCAAAATGGGCATTAATAGGAGTAAGGAGGGTGGCTTGCCTCATATGTAGAAGCGTGTATGCAGTATTGTATTAAATATTTCTTATCATACATAGGAGACTTAACTGTTTAGCAGTTGCATTAGAAATTTATCTCCAAGCTTCAGTCATGGTAATAGTAAAATAAATTTTCCGTATGCCACAATAACCTGTGGTAAAGGAATATCATTAAAAACAAACAAAATTTACCCATTTTTACTTTTGCAGAGTAGTACAGATGCACTAAAGAAAGTCACATCGGGAATTAAGTAATACAAGCTCTCTGAATATGGTTGCAGTTGTTTCATAAGCATCTTAAGTGAAAAGAAAAGCAAAAAGCAAATTGAATCTCATCCCCTGACAGTGAATGAGGAAAATGTCCTAGTTGCCTGTTCTGTCAATTGTATTGAAAAGAAATAGAATTACCTGTGTTAATACAGTTTCATGGGTGATGACATACTGTCATTATAACAGTGAAGGAGAATAATGGCAAATTAAACATCCAGTTGCAAGGAAGGTGAGTACATAATAAAGATGATGCAGTTACCTCAGGTTTGAGAGGATGAGGGGAGGTGGTGAGTTTGTGGAAGAGAAGGCCACCAGTCGGGGTTTTTAGCTGCCTTGTGCAGTTTGACAATTGTTTCTGAGGATCTGTTAGTCTATTAGCAGGTATTAAGAGAACATGTTGATCAGGTGGAAATAATTTCAGTTATACTCCTTCTAGAAAGGGAGTGTATCCATTCTTAAATCATGCATTAGTTAAAGTCAATTAGAAGTTAATGGCAACTTGTCCACATTTAGCTGAAAAACCAGTAATGTCTAAATCAGGCAAATACCCCAAAGCTTCATTTAAGGTATTCAGGAAAACTGTTAATTTGCCTCTTAATTCCTGTCACTTCTAACTAGGGTGCTTATGAATTCTTCATGTTGTTCTTTTAATTGCCAGTTAGAAATTCTGGAGCTCGGTGCCTTAAAATCTTGGCCTTAAAAAAAAGTATACTTAGATATTTAAATCATCTCTCAGTGAGAAAGGAGCGTCTCTGGGCCTGGTTCTGATCTGCTAAATGTGTATGTCCTTGGGAAGGGGGCCTCGAACCACAGCTTTTACACTGGAATTCTGAAATGTGGATATAAACTACAGATGTCTAAGTTTATAAGTCACAGCTGTGCTCATAAATTAACAGCCAATATTTTGAACTGCTAAGAGATTGTTTGTTGGTAAACTGTCTCTTCTGTCTTTTCCCAGTCTCTGTGCACAATGAATATATTGCACTCAGCCTTTCCAAGTGTTGTATATATTGTGGAAGATACAGAAATCTGTTATAACTTGTTGTAATAATAATTTATAGTGAAACTGTTTTCTGTTTTGTTCACCATCATGCTGGTGGCAAATAAAAAAAGAAATCCACTTTACTGCCATGCCCTTGAATTGCTGTTGCCAATTTTAATGCTGTTGTAATTATTTTCCCCAAATACTCTATTTCATTTCTTTGATTCTTGCCAGACCTAGGGGCAGGAAAGCAACTTTATAGGGGAAACAAATCGTGGCTTTGTACAGTGCTAAGAAATGCACAGAGTAAACAAACGAGCGGGTGAGGGATGGGGATAGAGTGGGAGTTTGTTTTCCTGCATCACTTCACTTCTCTTGTGCCAACAGAAGGGTTTTTAAAAGGAAAAGAAAAAAGAAAGAGGCAAATTGGATTGTTAGCAGTGTCTCTTAGGATCATAAATGAAGGGAAGATTGTGTATGTAATTCATAAACATCCTGAACTATACGCCTTCTATTTCAACTTATTAGGGCATGAAGTAGTGCCTGCCAGGTTAATTTCACACTGGGGAATTCAGCATTCATGCAGCTCTTAATTTCCTCCTCTATACAAAGCAGTGATAAGGAGAGAGTAAGGGTATTTGAATATTTGATTCCAAATAATTCTCTTTAAAGATAAGTATTTTAGAAGTAGCCGCAAGACAATTATAACTGCTATTTTAAATTGAATTTGGATAGTAGCAGAAGAATGTTTATTTGTTCCTGATAGGAAATACGCTTTTTGTCTTGCAAACACAACCCTGTACTTTACAAAAATCCTCTTTCATAGATGAAATTACTGTTTTGAGTTCAGGATGTGGTGGGCAAAGAATAAAAAAGAAAAACCACTTGCAAATATCTTTCCTCTATTTCCCATCTGCCAAAGGAACAATTAAATTTGTTAGTATGGAACAGTGGTCAGTGCTCTGTGTTTTCATGGTTTTAATGGCTAAGATGCTTTTTATGGTTAACAGGACTTCAAGGGTTGTTCCAGCTTAGTGCTTGCTTTTTGCTTCTATGGTGTGATAGCTGAGCATGAGCAGAGTGAATCATCTGTTGGCTCTAAACAGGGGTGGGACCAGATTTTTATTTAAATAAAACAAAACCAAGCCTCAAAATTCTTAAGGAGTGAATATTTAAGAGACCCAGGACCTCTTGTGCTTTTCCTAATTTCAAATATTACTTTAAACTCAGTCATGGATGCTGACTGATGTGATTTGGGAGAGTTGGATTCAACTGCTCTAGGAAGGCAGTTTGGACAGATGGCTAAAGTTCTGTTTCAGTATTGAGAACCTCTGTTTTGTTTGGAGTTTTTTAATAGTATTTCTCTTAAAACACCTCAGTGATCAGTAAAGATGAATTTCCTGGTCTAGAGGTTGGATTGACTAGGAATTATATATGTTAAGGAAATAATGAGATTGAGAATAATTAGGAGCTAAAGAAGTTGGTTTTGGTGGGCGTTCTGTCAACGATTTCCGCTGCTGCCTTTGAAGACCAAGCTGTGGAGTTCTGTTTGTTTAGAAGGGCTAATTGTGGCTTTGTATAGGCCTCTTAAACCCATGTTGCATAAGCTTACCCATTTTTTTCTTTATAAAAATCCGAAACCAGGCAAACCCACCGAAATGCAAAATCATTACATTTGGGAATTAAAAGTGCCCAAATGGCAGAAACTAAGACAAACTGGTGTAATGAAGGCTCTACCCCTTTGTGGTGCATAAACCTCATATGGAGATACTTTTAATGTTTGTGGAGAAGTGTACTCTTGTAAGTAGTTGGTTTTGCTGTTATTTCGCTCTAATCTTATTTCAATGATCTGTTTTTTGTTTTAGCACCAGCAAACATTTTTAAATCAGCTGAGGGAGATCACTGGTATCAATGACATCCAGGTACTACAACAGGCACTGAAGGTAAGATAACTGTCTGACTTGTAGCTGAACGTACTTGAATGCATTTTAACTACCTGTGAAAGCCATAAATCCCACCCCTTCTTAATATTATCTTGTCTTCCTTCCTTCCTTTCCATTCCCAGCTTGAATTTATTTCAGGGAGGGGGGAAAGCTAATAATGATGGCTTGTTCACTTTACAAGGAGTCTTGTTCTCTTTTGGTACTGACATAAAAATTGCTCAAGTGTTCAAAAGTGAAAAGACAGGAATGTTATGACTTGCCTTTGACCTTTTTGTGAATTGCTCTGAGATACATTGGTGCTACTACAGCTGGTCAGCTCCTAAAGAATCAAGTAGTGTTTTTTTGTCAAGGTGTGGTTGTTTTCCATCATGCACAGTCCTTGCTCAGCTGTGTAGAGTGAAGAACTCTGCTTGAACTTGCCAACCTGTGCTAATTTGATATTGTTTCACTGTTTTTTCAACCATTGTAATTTCTTTCCCAGCACAGAAGAATTCTTTGATGCAAATAAAGAATGGCAGGTCTCTCTGTATTATTTCCATATACATACATACATACATACATACATACATACATATATATAAAATCAAAAAATGCTTGGTCTCCCTCAAGCAGAATTTTTTAACCATTATACATGGTAAATGAGGATTTGGTAATTTAAATCAAATATGTACATTTAAAAAAATAGTTGTTTCAGATTTAACATAAGTCGTGTGCACAGCAGCTTTGCCAAAGCCATGATTTCTGGCATTAAAAATGAAACTGTAGATTTTCAGAAGAATTCATCTGATTCCTCTTAAAGTCTGTGAATGTGCTGGTTATGTTTGTTGAGAGGTTGACCTACACTCAAGACCTTTATTTATTTATTTATTTAAAATCTGAAATAAGTGGAACTCCACCAAAAAAAAATTTATAAGATGTTTTATCTTTAATCTCATTTAAAAGGGTGAAATATGCAGAATATGTCAAGTTTGGAAACTCTTTTCTAGTCCATATTTTGCCTAAGAGTGCAATGGTTATTGATTTGAAGTTGCTTATCATGTCCTTTGGTTTTAGAAAAAGGGAGGGGACTCTCACTTCTTGTGTTTTTGGTTTTAAAGGACAGCAATGGTAATCTGGAGTTGGCTGTGGCTTTTCTCACCGCGAAGAATGCCAAGGTTCCCCAGCTAGAGGAGGCAACGTATTACCAAACAGCCCTTCCTGGGAATGACAGATACATCAGCGTGGGCAGCCAGGCAGACACCAGTAGGTATTTTTTCTTTTTATAAGTTTAGTTTAAAGGCATGGGAAATAAAACCTTGCCTGTGACATAACTGTTAATCTGCAGATAATTCTTTCTTATCGATTCTTAGATTATTCTGTATTCTTTCTTTTCCTATTTCAGTGGGGGGTTTTTTGTTGTGTGTTTTTGTTTTGTTTTAAATTTGAGCTATCTTTAAGCATTACCTTTACATGTATGTATGGTACTGATCAAAGGGTGAATAACTGGGTTTTCCATATTTTTTCCTTTTTTTTTTTCCCCCCATACTACAGGATTTGTTTTGGGGTCATGCAGTTAATAATTTAAGGCAAAAGTTGGGTGCTCCTTTGTCAAAACAAAATTGGAGAAGAGTCTGTCATTGTCTGTCTTTATATGCTAAAGCTTAATATGCTTAAGAGTAGCTTTTTTCTGACAGGAATGACTGTCCCAAAGGGAGAAGTGGGAGATTAAGTGTGAATTTTGTAATAAAAGAGATATTTTATATATGAAATTAGCATTAAATAGACCTGATTTTAAACAGTTTCATTTAGTTGATACAGGAGGTCCCACAACCTGCATTTCTCTAAGCCTTGCAGGTTCTAATCCTTTGCTTAAGTGTATAGTTATTTTTATGGGGAGAAAAAATTGTTAAATATGTTCTGCAAATAAGTATGGGGAATTACATGGAATGAAAGTCAAAGGAAGTTTTGTAGTGGGATTGATTTCTTCACACTACAGAGTTACTTTACACCATTCGCGATGCAGATGGAGAATACTTTAATTATATATACGTTCTTTGGCCATATATGTAGTATGTCTATGTAGATTTTATTCAGCGAGTAGAATTATTTAGTGTCACCTGCAGTAGGATTTTCCCCCTTTTTTTTTTTGTTCATGGTGGTTCCAATGTAAAGAAGTTTAGTTAGATCTCCTTATCAATTGTACAATTATCTTTTGTCTGTAGAACCTTGACATGAAATTTTTTCACTTCCTTTTTTCTTTTTTTTTTTTAATTAGAGATGAGTTTATTCCCAGCATCTCAGATCCGAAAAGTGCATTTAAATCCTTGGTATTAGTAGCAGCCCTGTATAAAATGTCCCTAGTACATCATAGGTAGTTGTATTACCCATGCACTAAGTTGTGGAGGGTGGCTTGGGGTTTTTTGTGTGGTTTTTTCTTTTCACTCCTTTGGAAAGAAAACACACACAACCTCCCCCATGTGTTTAATTTTCAATGTCAAAAAATTGCCGTTTAGGAAATGGAGACTATTTAGAGCAAACTCAGCACTGTGTCATAGTTTCTAGTACTGACAACCTGCTGTGGCAGTGGAATAGTAAGCTGGATTCTCTTGGAGTCTGGGTTTAATTAGATTTAATAGCAATCCCATTAATAGAAGTGTTACTTTTGCTGTCACTTACTGTGCTGCACAACCTTACTGAAGAAATGAGGTGACAAGGGATATGAACCAAACCTGCAAGAGCCTATATTACCCATGGCTGATGGTCAAACTGAGAAGAGTAGGTCTTAATTTGTACATTCCAAAGTGAATTTCAGGATTCTCTTCTCTTTTCTGGAGGGCTGAAGGCAGACCCAGATTCCTTTCAGTTATACAGCATGACAAGGCAGTAATCAAGAAGCACCATCTGCTTTGGGAAAAGTACATTTTTTGGTTTTTAACATCTTTAGTGTCTGGTCAGGTCCTCACTGGCAATAAAGATGAGAGCCCTTGGCCAGCTTTTGCTGTTTTAGTTAGACTGAAAACACATTTTGAGATAAAGGCATCTTAGTCAACTTTTCATCACATTGGAGGACTTACAAGGCAAGAACTGAACACCTACAGCAGAACAAAAGCCTAAACCAATGTGATCATGGAGCCCCCCGAGGCTCCCATAGGGATCTAGTGAAAGCTTCTGGGAGAAACCCACAGTTTTCTTGTAATATGCTTTCCTGGAATTATTTGGATTCTTGATTTAAAAAATGCAGTGTACATAAAAGGCCAAGTCTCAGGGCGCTGTGTTAGTAAACACTGTCGTGTAAGGGAGTGTGAAAGAGCAATGACTTGCCAGGAGAGAATGGAAGGGTGGGCACAGGATGGAAAACCTTCAGTAGTGGTGGCTTCAACCATCAGCGTTCCCTCCTCCAAAGAACACTTCTTAGCAGTTCTCAGTGGCTATGCTGAGTTGCTGACAGTATCTTGTCTCTCAAATTTGACTCTCTTTATTATCCCACATAGGTATAATTACATTAATGAATTATAACTCACCCTTACTGTTCCTTTCTGCATAACCACCTCTGTGCATTTGGAACTTAGGATTTTGTGAGTCACTGAGCTTTGCTGTCCTGCCGAGTTAAAGCATCCAAACTGGGAATGAGAGGCACAGATAAATACCAGAGCTGTCTTTTATGCCACAGAAAACCCCCAGCCACTTACAAAGGCTGTTGAATGTATTCCTTGCATAAAGATATATCAGATGTGTTCTGTGAGCTTGACTGACTACGTTTCTTTGACATGGTTGCTTAGTTAAGGGGTAAGATGAAAACGTTGATGTGTACTATAACAGCCAGTGATTAGCCTGAATTATGCACTGGCTCTTCCAAAAGTGGCAGTGGTCATAAGTGGTTTGAGAGTTGCATCCTGGATGGGAGGAGGTAAAAGGAAACCTGGTTTGTCTCATTACAAAATACATGATTTCAGCAGCTGCAAAAATATTAATGGATTTGCATAAAATCTACTCCATCTTTAAAACAAAGATTGACTTGCACAATCAGTGTTACTCATGATGCTTGCCTTTTTGTCTGTTCAAAATAGCATCTGCAAGCACGTGCAAGTATAGTATTTTCACATCAACAGTGATGAAAGCGTCATCTGATCCCTTTGCAGAGGTGGTTTTAATATTTTTACTTTTTTTCCTTCCTGCATTCTGTTAGCAGAAAGTGCTTAAGCATTAGGCTTGCAAGGTACAGATGCACACCTTTTAATCTAAGGAAATTTTAATGTTCCACTTGGTAGAGTAAATCCTAGTCATTGTACTTAAAGAAAAACAAAATAAGTTTAGTAGTACTTTCAAATATCTTCACTTTATGGATTTCTCTAGAAACCTTTTCATTCCCATTTGAAGTAATTTTGTGTATTTTCATCTGTGGCTGCAGAGCTGCCCTGTTGGATTACTAAGACTGTATATCCATTTTCTTCTTATTATTGGAGGAACTTGAAGAGCCCAGGGTTAAAGGAAGCAGCAGAATGAAGAGATGTATTTTGGAAGTTGTATTGTCTTCCGATGGAGCAGCTGTCAAGACAGATTCTTTGCTTCCCTTCTTTTGAGAACTCAGTTATTTTTCATTAAAACTGAATTATTAGTCTTGGCTATGGAGTGTGCAATTGCAAAAACAAAAGATTTCAAGCCTTCTATAAGGGCATAGTACAGTGTAACTATGAAATGCCACACACAGCAATTTAAGGTTTGTAGACTTCACAGCTTCTGGCTTTTTAAATCTTCCTGTTCTTAGTTTGAGTCTTTGCATATGTCATTTCAAAAGTCATTCAGTCAGCCTTTTCCAGTGAGGTAGACTTTAGACTTAACTGTATCGAAATCCTTCTGAAGTGCTGTTCATAAAACATTTCTTACTGTTCCATTCTAGAGACTCTGAAAAGTATATAGGGTAATTTGTTCTGGAGCTTCACTGTCCTTCCTTTTAGACTCCGAGTGTCTTGCCTAAATTCCTGGTGCTTCAGGTTAAGTCCTTTACTCCTTGTGTGTCCCATGTGGAAATTACAGTACACTTCATTCCTTTTATCTCCGATGAAGTGTTGCGTGCTGAAGACAGTGTATCATAAGACTTCTCTCAGATCTAAACTAAACAGCCTAAATTCTTTCCAAGTATTTGGAAGCATTTCATATACCCATTGTCTTTTTTTTCTTCTCATCTAGGCTTTCTTTAGTCTGCTTTTTTTCTGAGCTGTGGCACTCGAAACAATAATGAAGACATCAGCTTAGTTCTTAAGAAAAATAGGTGAATCTCTATAAATATCCATGTAGTACTCTGACAAAAGTGTAATGCTTCCTATTTTCTTCAGTTCTGTGATGATGTGAATTGCAGATTGAACACGAGTCAGCTGTAGCTCCTGGATCCTTCTTGGCACAAGTCCTAGTCAGTCCTCATTCTCTAGCTGTTCATTTATTGTTTCTGTGAGTAGAATTTGACAGTGGCTTCTTCTGTCACCTTACCTAACTCAGCCATCACTGTGTGTCTTCGTGACATTTCCTTCTCTTTCAGGGATTAATTGTGTCATCTCCATCCAGGTTCCTGGGAGTTCAGCCAGCTTGGTATGTCAAGGTGCCTGCTTCAAAATGTCAGGAGTCCTGTACCTTGAGGTCCTCTTTTCATCTGTTGAATGGCACTTGTTGCTTTGTGCAGTGATTACCTCCTCTCAGAGTTGTCAGTTTAAGGTGTTATCATTGTCGGATGTTGTAAATACAGCTGAGATGAGGAAGCTCTGGGATAGTGGTGGCTAATATTTACAAGCTCTTGCACCAGTACAGCAGTTTGACTTGGCTGAATAGCCTCAGTGGTGCTGGGTGCTCTCCCCCTATCCAGTTTTAACCAAAATTGGCATATACAGCCACCTAAATGCCTTTAAATCTTCATGCAGGGGCCTGAGACGACCGTGAATTTAACATCACAGAATAGGTGGCAGTATATAAGATCTTGCTTAGCTCTGCTTGTAATAAATAAACCAGATGTAGTGTCAATTTCTTTTTTTTCCTCTTTTTATTGTTGATGTGTTGAAATTGGAATCTTGCTGCTGGATTTTCATACTTGGCACCACTCTGTTGGACCCATCAAGGCTGCCCCTTCATTCTTCTCTCCCTATTCCAGTTATTGCATCACTGTGGATGTTTAGTGCCTGTCCCTGAGTTCAATTCCTCATGCTGAGTTTCCCAGCCTACTTAAGTTTGAAGTTCTTACTCTCTGCCTCCTCCTCATAGAAGTACCAAGTCAACAACCTGGTAATTATTTTAATGACCTAGGCAATAACCAAGGAAGAACCATTTGTTTAAATGATGATAGAAACTTCCTAAATAAACAGATTAAAAAGTTTTTAGAAAAAAAGGAAGATCTGTGGGGATAGATAGATATAGTGTATGCGTTTATTATATATGCGCTAGTATATTTGTCACAAATTTTAATATACAACTTAAAATTGCTTTGTAGAATTACAATGTCAAACTCTCTGAATCTTATGTATCAGGAGTACACATTATTATATAATAATGTTGTAAACCAAAAATACATTTCTTAGTAAAACAGATGATCAATTATGAATGTTAATTTTAGTTAAATAAACATGAATGCACTAAGCCAGACTCTGTTGATGAGCCGTTTCTTCACTCATAGAGAACTTTTTCATAAGCAAACTTCATTTACTAGTTGTGGCCTGGTTAAGAATGTTTGCATTTTCTAGGGCTATTTGTCATTACAGTAATAAGTACCTTTATGAGGATGAGCCAGTGAGAACTGAGGTGTTCTGTGGGCTAAATGAGAGGAGTATTACAAAATTTGCATATGTAAATTAAAGTCAGCTAACTATAAATTTGGACAAGTGGCATTCTTACACATTTATGAAATGCATACTTCAGCCTATCACAGAAAACTTGTGTGTCTGATAAATACATTGGGGAAAGTAATCTTTTTTTTCTTTCTTGAAACTTGCACTCAAAACAGAAATCTGTTGGTCAGATAGGAAACTTCAGTAGTTCAGTTTCAGTTTTCAGGAGTTCTACTACTAATAACATAAACATCCCCATGTAAGAATTTATGAAACATGAAGGTAGTTTAAAACAAAAGCAGAACAAACTTGCATGAATTTCATGTATTATATGTACACTTTCATAATGTATAACCCTCTGACAGGAATGCAAACTGTGCAGGCAAGGGGTTTTTTTAATATATATACATACATACATACATACATACATACACACACACATATATACAATATCTATTTTTGGATTGTAGAATGAGGAGTTTAGTCTCAGACTGTTACCCTTCTTTAATGACTTCTATTGAGATCTCTTCTTTATAATTTCATGATTTAGGATTCAAGTCATAGGTGAGTTTTTGCAGCTTAATGAGTTACTGTGTCAACTTAGATGCTGAAAAAGACCTTGAACCTGCTCCAAGTACAGCAAGCATGAGCTAAAATACATTAGCTCAAATCTCAAAACCATTTTGATTTTACATTTGCTATGAACTAAAAGCTTGCATGGGCTAGGTTACCATGGATTAGCTGATATTTAGAAATATGGTTTTTTGGCATAAATTATGCTAATTAAACCCTCTGTGACATGAATTGATTGCACCACTCACATATAGTGGTAATACCTGGCTGCAGGTATCGTCTTTTTTTCATTCAGAGCAGGAGAAATGTATGAAAAGAACATTTCTAAAGAGAACCCTGGAATGTCTGCTCCAAAACCCTTGCATGCCAAAACAAACTCTTCTGGCTCATATGCTCTTGGAAAGCAAACGGAAGTAAAAGATTTTGGGTTTTAATATGAAAATGTTGTAATCACTGGTAATATGAATGCTAATAAACTTCTAAACGCATAGGGTGGTGGTATAGATGAATAAAGATTAGGGAGCTAGGGAGGTGCAAAGAAGTTGAATATTTTAATGGAAGTGTGAGTTGGAGTTGATCCAGATAGATTTTTGTATGATGGGGGAGGTTTTGTTAAATACATAATTATACATAATTTTTAACTATGTTAAAAGTTCTTTTCTAGAAAATACTCCCCATATAGAAGAGCTACTTCTTAATCTAACTTCCTTTTTTGTCATATAAAAATTTCATCACTCTTACCTGACTAGAGACTAGCTCAAGGAACATTCCTCTCTGTAAGGAAGTGACCAGAGCAATCCCATATTTGTCCATCAGCATGTGTGGCTGCTGGGTTGTGACCATTATTCCTACTCTGAGAACGCAGCTTTGCTCCAGGGAAAGTGAGGTACTGTGTGTGGCTCCTCGTAAATGTGCAGAAAATACAACACAAGCACCACGGTTTAGAGCACAATAGGTACTGTGTGCGTGTGATGAGGGGATCCTCTCATCTTTGGTGACCTTTCTAGTCTCCTTCTGCTCTCACACTATAGGACAGAGCCAGGTTTGCATGTGACCAAGGCTGAAGGTGGTATTTTAGCCCAAATTATTTTGTTCTCAGCATGGCAGCTTATTTATCAAAACTTCTCTGGGGGAGACTTCTCCTGGTGGTGGCTGTAATTGCTTTAGTACTTCTGGAGGAGAATTTCAGGCATCTGAGTTGAAGTACCCTTCTGTTATGCTGGAAGATCTGAGTTGACTGTAGAAGACCAAAAATAAAATTAGGAAGTGCTGCTTTTATAGTAGTAGTGTTTTTCCATACTTCTGGATCATGGCAGACTGCCCATTGTACTCTGCAGGTAAGAGTGCTCCCTTAATGGCCCACTAAATAAAACAGAAATTGAACCATTATTGGAGGAAACAGCGCTGAGTTTAAAACTAGGTTTTGAAGATGCTGGGGTTAACAGCAAGGTTTCTTTACGACTTCTTTACTGTTTCAACTTTCTACAAGGACAGGTCATCCTGATTTCTGTTCATGCATGGCTATGGCAATGGTTTTTGTATACTAAGTTCAGTGTTTTGTTCCGATCCAATGAGAAAAAGAAAATCCCAGGGAAATAGGGGAAGCTACAGTCTCTACATCAAGCCAGCCCATGTAGGGGAAAAGTCAGAACGTAGACAGACAAGTTCTTTGCAGTAATTGGGTTGGCCTGTGGAAGGAGAAATGCAGACAATCCTCTTGTCTCTCTCTGTGGGCAGTTGCCAGTTTCAAATTTGTATCTCTTTCTCTCAGAGCCTTTCAGGTTCTTATGGACAAACCCTTGGCTGGAGACAAGTCCCTTTCATAACTCTTTGGGTAAACTTTGCCTTGGAAGGGGGAGACTCAAACCAGACCATGCTCTGTGTGTGTGTCTGTCTGATATTGCGCACAAAAGTCTCTTTTGCACTTTCCCTCTGATTCTGTCTGTCTGACTTGGAAAATGAGACTTTCGACCCTTGAAATGGTCATAACCAGTGACCTTGACTTTTCTGAAGGTCTTTTGCAGCTGATGGACATTCCTGTAGGCTCTAGCTGCTCTAAAAGCTTGGCTGTGCCTGATAGGGATATGATTCCTGTTGTGGTGTGTTGTGGGATCCCACCTGAATCAGGAGCAGGGATGTTGTTGTTGCCCTCAGGAAGTAAGGAAGTTTATGGGGGATGTCAGTGTTTGATCCTTTAGGTAATAAGAGCTGGTGAAGAAGGCAGAAGTAGGGCCGTTTTCAGTCAGTAGTCCATCCAGTATTCCCCTTGTATCCAAATATGGATCCTCATTTTGGCTCTAGGATTTGTTTCCTTCATGTTGAGATGCAATACTTTCAGTAGACAAGATGGTATTTAAATATGTTCAGAAAAGGAATGTACAGACAGGGTAGAAAATAATTAGGTTGAGTAAGGAACTCTCCCACTTGTTATGAAACTGAAAAAGTATTTGGCTCACCAGGGTACAGAAATACTTGTAGAATCTGGGGCTGTGTTGGGTAAACTCCGTTACATGTTCCTTCATGAGGAGGAAAAATCAACTATGCTCAATTAATGTATCCTTTTTAAGGAAAGTTCTCTTCATCATGTGTTCCCTGAAGCAACTGATCTCAGTAGCTGAAGTAATGCATTTAAGTGTACTGCTTTAAGAAGGCTTTCAGAAAACATGGATTCCTAAACTTGTTCCATAGCTTTGTGAAACTTAAGAACATTAGGAGCAAGGAGATTTACAGCCCATCATATCAAGAGCAAGCTGCTGAGGTTTTTATCTGGCTTGGAGGCAGAAGGGAGCTGTTAGCAGGGTTAGTGGTTGGAAGAGCATAGGGCACAGGAGGGATGGACTGGAATGGTGCTCAGCAATCCACGTGGGCTCTCTCCTCTACAGTAAGACTTACCTTTCATTCTGTTTCACTTTTAATTTTGAGAAAGATAGTTTTGCTTTTCAGATGTGATTGATCTCACTGGAGATGATAAAGATGATCTTCAGAGGGCAATTGCCTTGAGTTTGGAGGAATCAAACAGGGCATTCAGGGAGACTGGAATAACAGATGAGGAACAAGCCATTAGCAGGTAAACAACCAACTTATATAAAGCAGAAATTAGTTGGAGATTGGCCTGTATTGCTTTTTTAAACTTCTAACAAAGAATAACTTGTTTACTTTTACTTGTGCTACTGATATGCCTGGCTTCAGGATGTTGCTTTAATGTATTGTATGTTCTATACTGGAAAATAGTCTATTATGTGTCGACTAGGATTTAATAGTAATGTTTCATTTTAATGTATTTGTTTAAATATGGAGGAAGTGGGTGGAGATAGAGAATATGTGGTCATATTTAAATAGGACCTAAACCCAGAAGTTTCTCTTGTGTACCAGGTAAAAAGCAACAAAGCCAAAATATAATTAAGAAACTAATAAATACTTTGTCCTGTTTTTTGCAGTGTTCATTTTACAATAACATTTTCTTCCTTCTGTGCTAAGGCTGAGATTGAGGGAGTGGGTATTTATATTATGATTTGAGTATACTAAGAGCAGCTGCTCTATTTTAGCTGATGAAGTATGTTATTAAGTTATTTAACAAGTAAGATTTATAAGCTTTGAGTGAAGTTCTGGATTTAAAGTTTTATAAACTTAACTCTCTCAATTTAGATGTGATAAGAGTTAACTTTTGATCAGATTTTGTGGTAACTTTTTGTACAGTGTATGTTTTTTGGTAATGTTGAAATAATTATGAAATAGTTGGGACCTGAACTAGGCCTGGTTGCAGGGCTGTGTGGGAGGGATGTTTCTTTTTTTCCATCTGTAACTGGCCTTGGGAGAAATGTTGAGTTTTTCATTTGTGGCTGGCCTTGTTTTAAGGGAAACAGGCAATGATTTGATCCTTGATAGGAGGTAAAGTAATGCCTCATTGTAAAAGGCTAATTTTATAGAAAAATAATTTAGATGGGGGAGATTAACCACAATAATTCTTTTTCTCAGTTCACGGTGTTTGACGGACTAAATGACTTACTAGAAAATTCCATCTCTGAGAATACAGATATTTTATTGCTTTATTTGTATTATTTTATCAACAGTAATTTTCTTTTTCCTTTTGAAAAATAAATATGCTAATTGTGAGAATAAACATACACTTCCTCCCCCCTATCAGTGATAAAAGCTGTCTTATTATATGAATGTAAGATAACGTATCTTAGGAGTGAAAGGAAGGATGAGAGGGATTTATATTCTTATTAATAACTGGAAGAAGCTTTTAAGGGGTTATTTTTTTTCAAGACCTCGATATGTGCATGTGTACAAGAGAATGGTGGAAGTTCTGTCCAGCTTTTTCAGAAGGTCAACTCTTGTGTGTTCCTTTTTGAAGGGCAGAATTGTTGTAATTACAGAGTTGTGTTAGGCAGGCACTCAGAAAGATGGACCTATTTCTGGAGATGGAAAATTTTCTTCCTCTTTTTCCTTCCCCAAGCCTTGACTGCTTCTGCTGTGCTCAATTCTTGGGAACCTCAAAGATTTAGGACTTTTGCTGTACACTTTGGTTTTCACTTTAGAAACTAAAAACCCCTCGTTGGTCTTACCTGCTTAGCCCATAATTTATTATTATAAATACTTTTAACTTAAATTACGGTGTCTATTTTTCTGGCTGGAGAAAATATCAAAGTATGCCTTTTTTTTTTGTATGTACAAAGGCATGTAGACAATCTCTTTGGTTATTTGCAGAGAAAATGTTGGTCTTATGAAATAGCGACTTGCACCTAATGGCAGAATTGCACACAGTAAGACTTGCAATGCCACATGAAGAGCTTTTTGCAGGTCATATCCCCCTCGGTGCACTGCCCAACATTTTCTGTGCTTGCTGAAGTGTTCTTTGGACCATTTGTTCCACAAATTCATTTCACAAAGCCATACAAAAATAGTCAGTGAAGGATCCATAGTATTTCATGACACGAGGAAGGGAATGGGACTTTGCTTGTGAATGGAGGCAGAGAAGAGTGAGGATCTTGAAGATTTTGGCAGCATTGAGGTATTTGATCAACTCAGTAATGTATCAAGAAACACTCTGAGCTCATGGCAAATTATGTCAGTGTTGGACAAATAAGGATGTTCAGAATTCTTGATCCAAACTGTTCCATCAGTTTCCTGAAGGACACAACTTCAGACTGGTTTTATTTAAAAAAAGAAAAAAGAAAAAAAAAAAATCACTTTGTAGTTAACACCCCACAGAAGAATGTTGGCATTCCAAACGAAAGTGCAGGATCTGTGCAGAACTTCTCAAAACAAAAAGTAGAACAGTGTGATTATAAACAAGTCAAGCTTACAGCCATTTACTTTTGATTTTTTTAGATAAAACAAGAAGCAAAAATTGAATAGGAAGTCAATAAGGAAATGTAAACTGTCAAAATATTTAATTCTTAAAAATGTAGTCCATGTGTATATTTAAATAGTTTTTGGTGTGGAGGATATTTTTTTCCAAAGGTATTCATAGTGGTTTGGAACCTAATTTGCACAGATTTTGTTAGGGTTTCCAAGGGAGAATTAATGGAATTTCTTGACTTGTGTAATTAATGTTGTAATGCACGTAGAATTTGTCTTCCTGAATGTAATTGCTTTAGGCTACTTAATGAGGACAGATTTGATTACTGTGTAGGTGTTGAAAGGAGTGCATCTGAAATGTCCAAGTGTCCGAGCTGAACATCTTGTACATGGCACATTTAAAGTCTATTACTGTTTCCTCTTTAAATCTCCCAGGGAAATGTGCATGATCAGTGTATTTCCTATTGTGACAAAGTTTCTCCTGTTTATATTACTTTTCCTGGGTTGAAGGAGCCTGAAGCTGGTGAAATTGGGCTTCACTAGGGAAGCCAGTGGGATATTGCTGGAAGGAGAAATGAGCTGGTCTCTGTTGTGCCTGTGGCAGTGTCCATATAAAAATGAGTCCATGCTCTCAGGACATACATAAGGATGTGCACAGCCCCTGGGCATTTTTTTTAAAAATCATGGTCATTGAAACTGCTGGGGATTCTGCACTGTGGTTAAGCACTGTGTGTGTAGATCCAGGGTGAGATTGTGGAATGTTGGAGAGTCAGGGATTTATTCCTGGATGTCCAACTGTAAGGCAGTCACAGTACAAGTACCTTTCCATGCTCTTTTAGCTGAGTAACCTGGCAGAGTGGGCTTTTTTGCAGCATGTTGAGTGGGCTTCCTCAGAATGGTTTGACTGAACCTTTGTGCTCTGGACTCGCCTTGCCCGAGGGTTTTTGCTTTGTCGGGCGAGCCCTGTGCAGTTCTGCAAAGCTGCTTGGCTGTGCCCAGCTTGTTACAGAGAAATAAAATGCTGCTTTCAAGTCTCATGCCAAGCCTGGCACTAACTAACCCTTGCTGCAGCGTTTCCCTCCAAGCAAGATTCCAGCGCACAGAGGTGGGGGAGCTGTAGGTCCCGTGAGTCCGGGGGTTGCCAAACCCTGCACGTAGCTGATGGCTGTGTGCTGGAGATCGTGCTGTTGTCCCCAAGTGGGGCTTCAGCTCTGTCATCAGAATTGCTAAATCCTTGCAATAACTCTCTGGAAGGATGCTTGTTTTATAGAGCAATGTGAGATTCTTTATGCAGGTGATGTCTCAGATTGTGACTCTATGAATGTAACTCTATGAATGTAAGACAGTGAACATTTTAGTATGAGATATCCTCACTATGCTGGTAAATACATTTATTTATGTAGCTTTTGAGCTGATCATTAGGTTCCTATTTACTGTGCTCACTGTGTTTTATTTCACTTTTCATTTTTGATCTAACTGCATCACAGCTATCATTATGTCTGAAAATTAATTTGGCACATAGAATGTGCAGTTATTGCTTGTGCTCTCCGAGGACAGATAATGTTATAAGTAGAATTAAGGAAAAGATAGCATGAAGCCTTCAGAATCAAATACTTCATTAACGCAGGGAAACACATTTGAGGTGGAGCTAGAGATAAGTGAATCCCTTACCTGCTAAAGAAATACAAACTCAAATACAAGGAAGAACTTCTAGTAGATATTTAAGCTGATGAATGGTAATGCCCATGGGGTCAAGGAACTGTTTCAGTTTGAGAACATTTATTTTTCTAAACTTGAATCTTGAAGTATTCTTGAGCCTGGGGGAAAAGAAAAAGGGAAGTTTGATTGTTTACTTGAAACACAAGTGGTGTGAAGTAGGTGTTGTAGTCCTGTTACAACATCATTTAAATTTATTCCAGTCTGTCAGTCTTCCTGCCAGCTTTAAAGGTCCCTTCAGTTTGGTTTAAACAAGATTTTAATCAGTTCTACCTGCATGAGAAATTATTTGAACTATGTATGTTTTTTTAAATTGATTTTTAATGTCCCCATTGACGAACTTCTGCTCTCAAAGTACAGATACACAGGCCATCTAACACTTTTGAAGGATTATATCCATGAAAAGGGAAATCAACTTGACTGCTTCTTTACATTTTGGGGTTTTCTTAATAGAAAAGACTGTTAGAACAATCAGCTACTGAAGAGTCAGGTTCCATCCCTATGCAGTTTGAAGAGGTATCAGAACAGAAAGTCTTAGTGGATTATATGCCTGTCCTTTCAGTGCTGTTTACAAGGTGGTGTAAAAAGCTAAATTGGTTAATCCTTAGGAAATTACCAGTTCTGCGTTCTTCCTGAGGCAGATGGATACAAAAGTGGTATATGTAGCAAATGGTCTCTCAAATTTAGAATGCCTCTTTTTTATTGCATTTTTTTCAAAACAAGTATCGATGACAAATTATGTCCCCCAGAGCAGTTATCTGCAGTAAATTCATATGCTGCTTCATAGTTCTTGGTAAGATACCTTGTCTTTCTTTGACCAGAACATAGCTTGAAATAAAGATGCAGTTAGGAAACTGAGGGATTATGGGGAGGGGGGATTGTCAGTTTCTATGTTTTTTCTAAAATGTTTAAGCTTTGTCCTTTAGGAGCTCCCTTTATAGACCAAGCTAAACCTGTCTTTCTTTGGTGTTTAGTGAACCTAGAACTGAGAGGGGGCAACTCTTCATGCTGCTCAAGCTGCTTAGATGATCATGATGCAGTTTGTGAAATCCTGTGCTTGGTGTTGGAGAGCAGCTCAGCCTTTTGTCTGAGAGTTGGACTGGATGGCTGGGGGCAGTGGCTACTGTGTCAGTAGTGCACATGCCAGGCTCTCACCATATGAGTTAGAGCCACTGTTACATGACCTCAGTGCATCCATCTCCATCCTTCTGTTTAGACTAAACCTACCCCGATTTACTTTTAAGGTGTACTTTGTCACCAGGCTAAGCATATGTGCTGATACAGAAATAATGTGTTGAGGAAAGCTTGAGTTGGAGAGCTTCACACCCATCAGATCTTCCTGTCATGTGAAATATGGATATTCAGCATAAATCACATAGAAACAGTTTCCAGCAAAGAAAGTGGTCATTGAAGCATACATTGGGTGGCATTTGAAAAATTGCGGGGAGATGTCTTTCCATGGCTCATAAAGTAATTACTTGCCATGTAAAGTGATTAACACAGTTGCATAAGTTGCAAAAATGGAAACTAAGAAAACTGCTTTCATTTTTGAAACTTACCTAGCTAGCTTTGGCTTGCTGTCAGTAAACGAAAGATTGGTGACTTTGTGCTTTGCATAGCAATAAAAGCATTTGTAGATGAAAGCACTATGCTATTAGTGCTGCCTAAAATTTGTCCATCCTGTTTGAATCTGGTTCTTAAATAATTGATGGCTTGCAGACATGGCTCTTGTATCTAGAGCTCTCACAGGAGATTCATTCACTCACTCGTACCCTTTTCTAAAAGGTAATGGAATTACTGTAGCATAGCTGAAAGTAAAATAGTATCTTACCTTTAAAGACATGTGATTGCATATAATATATTGCATATATTGCTCAGCAATGATAAGTGAATGATGTCATGATGTCTGTATTACTACCTGATTGTATTTTATTACTTAGTGGTGGGGGTTTTTTGTTTCTTCTGGGGTTTTTGGTTTTTTCTCACATTTTTCCCTCCCTTCTGTTCCCGAAGAGTTCTAGAAGCCAGTATTGCAGAAAATAAAGCAAGTTTAAAGAGGACGCATCCAGAGGTATGGAGTGACTCTCCAAACCCTTATGATCGAAAGCGGCAAGACAACTGTCCAGTAGGATTAAAGAATGTTGGCAACACGTGCTGGTTTAGTGCTGTTATTCAGGTAAGCGCTCTTCAGTTAGCTGTGTGCACTCTTCATTGTATCTGTTGGGAGGTGAGTTGCCTCATTTTGAGTGAATAACTGAAAATAATCTGGTTTCCTGGGAAGTTTAGGCCACTGCATGAGATGTTTTTGAGCATTACTTATTTATTACATCTCTTAATGTGTCCCTCCTTAAGTCAGATTGAAGTGTAGAAAGTACTGATAGCATATCTAAGTGAGGCTTCAAAATGTTTCTTATGAAGAAGTTGTTGAAGACAAGAAGTTGACTCTCTGAAGATCCTGGGCATGTGGAGCTCATGCTGACATCAGTGACAATTGTAGATGCATAAAAACATGCGAAAATAGGATTACAGATGAAGAACCGACTTTTTCTATTAAAAGGGTGCAAATGATTGAAAGGAGGTGGCTGACAGTGGAGGTAGGTAGAGGAAATGGGACACCCTCAGTCATGAAGTGCTTACTAGAATGGCTACAAGGGGATACATGGCTGGGTAGGGTAAAAGGAATAACTGATAGAGAAGGAAACTTGAAAAGAATGAAGGGGAAGGTCTGATATGGATGCAGTTGCATCTGGTTTTGGTTGGTTTATGTAATACAATCAATGTGTGCTTGTTTTTTTAAAGACAGGGTGAGTAGGGAAATGAGTACAGATACTACAACTTGCCTAATGAAAGCTAATGTTCTAATATCAATAATGGATGTACTTAAACTTCATGAATCCATCTTCTAGGAGTTTTTTTTTACAAGTGATTGCTAAATCCATGTATGTTTCTGTAAATAATCTATAGATCTACTGAAAAGCATCCTAAATCACAGAAAACTGAGGATGAAACTGGAATACAATAGTGGGAAATTTATTTTTAGTCTACAAGAAACAAATTCAGAGTATTGTAACTTTCCATAGTCTGAGGTTTTGAGAGGAAGAAAATAAAATATTTAATACCCATTTTTAACAAATTACTGTCAGGCTGAAGCACTTCAGATAAACTAATACTGTTACTTTCATAGTGGCTGTTGAAAGATGGCTGTTGTACTTCAGGCTGAGTCCATTTAGATCAATGTTCTGCCCAGCAATTTCCACAAATGGATGCTTACAGAGGAGTACAAATAGTACACATGATGCTGCTCTGGTAAAACACTCCTGAGCCTCCCACTACTTTTATCTTGGAAGAGTTTTTTTCATCCTTTGCATTTTATTTAGTTGGTAAGCCGCAGGGGACCTCCCTTGTGTGTACTTTTGTGTGTCTGCCTTGAACCTTGCAAACTTCTTGCATCCATAGGGTCCTTTGTGCAGGAATTCCACAGTTGTGCTTCCACTATTGCATGAAGACCTGTCTTGGTTCTGTGTGGGTTTTTGAACCTGGCTCCCAGGTTCTGTGTCCAGTAGCCTTCATGTCTCCTGGTGGACCAAACAAAAATTGATTGCCATTACAGTTCTGTGGGCTGCTGTCCTACTCTCTCTCAGCACCTAGGTGGTCTCTTTTCTCCAGGCTGGATATTGACCTGCTGCCTGTGGAATCTGTTCTGTGCTCTGATCAACTTTGTTGCTGGTCTCCAGATCATTTCTAGCTCTACTAGCATTTTAGCTGGGGAATGAGGAAAGCTCTTAAGATGTGAGTGGGCTATGAATTTGGGGTGGTATGGTGGAGAGATACAGGCTCTTCAGGAAAAACAAGTGGGGATGGCAAGGAGAGGCGCTGCCTTCCTCCTGAAGGAGTAGCTCAAATGTGTGTGGTACTTGCGTGCCACAAGGTGACAGTTTAAGATGGGAGTCTGTGGATCAGGATCAGAGGAGAGGCTGGTAAAGCCACCATAATTAGTCTGCTACAGACTACCTTCCTTGAGATGAGGGTGTGCACACAGCATTCTTGAAAGGCAAGGAAATATCTGGATTACAGTCTGTGATTCCCATGGGAAACTTTAATAAACATCCTGACGCTGGCTGGGTTCAACACAGCAGGACACAAGCAAACCAAATTTCTGGAAGGTATCAGGGACAACTTCTTGATATGGGCACTGATGAGCCAACTTAGGGGTGATGCACTGATCTACTGTTTCCTAAAATGGGTGAACTGGAGATGGAGTAATGTGGGTACTCTTGACTGCAGCAACGATGAAATAGTGGAGTTAAAGATCCTGATGGAGCGAGAAAGGAATAACAGGACCCAGACCCACTGTTCAGGAGAGCAGACTTTGCCTTCTTCAGGAACTTGGCATCCCAAATTCCATAAGTGGCAGCTTGGAAGGGCAGAGATGCTTAGGAAGGCTGACGGCATTCCCTGATTGCCAGAATGATCCGTTCTGCTCTCAGGGAGCTCATAGCCAAGCTTCAGTGCAAGCAGGCCGTGTGCAGCATCTGGAAGGGCTACTGAGGATTGAAAATGTTGTCTGGGCATGGAGGGATGGTATAAGGAAAATGAAAGCTGACCTAGAGTTGGTGCCTCAAAGGTTGTCTAGGGTAACAAGAAAAGGTTTGGTGTTACACTACGCATAAAAGGCTGGGCGAGGAGAATGTGGTTCTGTTGCTGGATAGAGCAGGTGAGGTACTCAGTGCCTGGCTTTACCTCAGTCTTTACCAGTGAGATCTCCAAGGCCATTGTACATAGCTGAGGGAACTCTGAACAGGGGTTAAGGATTTGAGTCAGAGAGTACTTGTGGAAACTTGAACCATACAAGTCCACAGGACCCACTGAGCTGTGTCCAGCTGCTGATTAGAGACAGTGGGAAAAAGTCTTAGCAAGGCAACTCTTTCTCATTTTTGGAAAGTCATGGAGAATAAAAGAGGTTTGATTAACTGGAGCCAGGCTTTTTAGAGCAGTGCATATTGGGAGGATGAGAGGCAACAGGAGTCACTAAGGTAAGGAAGATGAAGCCTGGATATAAGAAGCATTTTTTCACAGGAAGACAGTCAGGCAGTGGGGGTTGCCCAGAGAGGTTGTGCAGGGTCTGTCAAACCTTGGGCCTGAAAGAAAGCCCTGAGTAGCCTGGTCTTATTTCACAGGTGACTTCCTGTGAGATCAAGTGGGAGGCTTGACATGAGACTTCCATCAGTATCTTCTGAACTGAATTACCCTGTTACTCTATACTAATGTTTGCTGTTTCGTTCAATCTTCCTTTCTTAATAGTTTTATTCTGCTTTTAACTGTGATTATACTTCATGTGTTGATCTGTTATGTGCATGGAACCATCTGCCATAAATTCAAAGTTTCGAATAATGCTAGTTAGTTTGGTGCCCGTCATTTTCTATAAATTCCAGAGTTGCTTTCCACCATGTACCTCACTGTACACATAGCAGTTTTGAATTTAGCTTTCTTGTTACACAGATACTCAGTCTCATATGATGTTTCTGTCAGTTCATCCTTGCCAACTCTTTTTACTGCACTGCATATCTCTTTACTGAGCAAACATGGTCAAAACTTGCTGTCCTTTTTAGATCACTTCTGAATTCTACTTACCAGTGCAGAGTTTGTGAATTTGCAGTAACCTCTCTTCAGGCTGGAGCAGATGGTTGTCTCTCACTCCTCTCTTAACCTTTGATTGCCAATTTGTTTGTGCCTGGACTTTCCGTCTCACCTCCTTGCTGCTTAGTTAAAAGTTTTTGTTGAATGACTTCTTCAGAAATGACCCTGAAATCCCAGTAGACTGCATAAATTGGATTACTGTTATCCATGTTTTGCTTGACTTGGAGGTTTTTGGTTTGTTTGTGGTGAGTCATTTTGTTCATTGGTTTGGTGTTCTTCTTTGTAATGGGAAGGATTTACTTACCTGCAGGTTGCGTGTAGGTAATGCTGAAGGTAATGAAATGGAAAGATTTATTTACTTTCTATATGACCCCCCTTCCCACTGAAGTTATGTTCCTAGGCCTCTTTGCTTTCAGCGTTTAGTAATCTAACAGGTATTTGAATTTTCTGTGTTCCTAGAGATCTTTTGATGTTTCCCTTGTTCATCTCTCTTCCTTTCCTTATTCCATCACGTGCATAACTCTTTTTGCAATATCAGAAACAGTGTCTTTCTGGTAACAGGAGCAAACATTTTATTTCCATAAAGATCTTTATGGAGCTAATGTGACTCGGTGTTTTACCTTCTCTGTTGTGGAATGAGATTCTACATTCCTAGTAGTCTCAAATCTAAAGATGACTGATTCTATGTGCACGTGCATTTCTGTAAAATACTTTTATATATAGAAAACTGCAAATCTTTACATAAATGTTCTCATGGAAACTTTCTAATTCATTAACCACAGAGATAAGAGCAGAGGCCAGAGAATGTAAAAACCTATGCTAGACCTATGATCTCATGTTATTTATACCCCATGTGCAACTTTATACCTTGAAAACAGATTCGAAAGAGACCTAGCTAGTTCTTATGGTCACCAGCCACACCATGTGAAAGTCTGTGGTGTCTGGAATTATAATGGCTTGATCCTAAAAGACAGTGAAACTTCTGGAGTTAGGTCTATGGAATGTAATTCAAGCAAACCATTGAAAGATTTATAACTTCAGTTGGTTGAAAATTTATGTTATTAATATTGTCTGTCAGCCAGGAAGATTTATGTTTCAAGCAACCATCCTAGGAAATTCAATGCATGTTAATTTAGAACATTAGCTAATACTGTATTTATTTATCCACAGAGTAGATTGACTACTTGGGTTGCATTGACTATGTAGAAGTATTTTCTTGCTTTCTTTGGGAGGCTTTTGTAACCTGACACATCACCTAGGTCAACAATATCTAAATGTTAACTACTGCCAATCACAATGATATATTGTGTAATATAATCTAAAACTAAATTGCAAAGAAAGAAAAATCTTCCTTCTATTTAAAGGGTACTTGTTAAGGAAAAAAAGATATTTTGACATTTTGATGCTTTCCTTTTGCAATGTGTGTTTTTTATAGGCACCAATTAACTGACTTAGTGAAATGCAGTCATAAATGGTTTGTTGTATTTGCATTAAGAGCATGAAATTCCTCAAGAGAAATTTGCAGTGAGTGACAGCAAACTCTTAACAAGATTCACACATTGCTGGAAATGCTGCCTTTAAGCTGTGTTTACTTGTGCCTTAGAGAAACGGGCACATGTGGAAGTCATCCTCTTCTGCAGGGAAAGAGGGGAGTCTCTCTTCAGAGAGCTCCAAGACTAAGTTTTGCTTTCAACAGTTATGTTCAGTGCCATTAGAATGAACAGTAATATTTTTCTCACAGTGTGACTTTTAAAAATCTGCCCTGCTGTTGAGGACTTCTGACTTGATAATAACTTAAATTTAAAACTGAATCCCCAAGAGAATATTTTGAAACAGAACTGTATTAAACCATGTTCATTTCTTCCTCACCTGCCAAGACATTAATCAAGTTCCTCAATGACTGTTCTACATCTTCTTGAACCTGTAACAAACCTAAATTTGGGACAGGAGTTCACCCATGCATGGTTTTGTTACTGTTTAGTTAGATTAACATTTATAAAAGGACCCATACATCTTGAGGCTTTAGAATATTTCTAGGTTGGTTGTGTGTTGTTTTTTTATTTATTAATTTTTTAAAACTCTCATTATTGTAACTACATATGTCTGCTCTTGAAATAGAACTTAAGATATCAAGTTCTTTAAAGAAACAAAACAGAAATACACCACTGCATGTTTTTACTTTTCTGCAGTAGATTTTAGTGGCTCCCTTGTGAAAAAGTAACGTCACAGTTTTTTTTGGCTACAAGAGTTTATAGCCACTTAGAAATAATACATTTATGGAGCCTATAGAGTAGCTCCTTTGTGCCATGCTGAGCAAAAGTTAAGAGTTTGCAGGACATGGGATGCAGAAGACAAAGAATTCACAGGATGTGGATGTGTTGTTGGAAAATCATGTCTTAGGCTTGCTGCCTGTGCACGTTCTCCCCCAGATGTTTTGCTGTAAGACATTGCACCACACTAACTTTAACTTCTGGAGTCCCGAGTAGGCTTCTGGTTGTCTTCGTTTGATAGACAGGTGTCTGCTAAGGAAGGTGGGAACCTTCCTTAGAGCAGAAAATGTGAACCCCCTTCCCTCCGAATTATTGTAACTTTGGAATCAAGGGCTCTCAGACAAAGGTATGGGAAAAGGAATAAGAGTTTTTTACTAGTATCTATAATGAGGTAAACAATCAGTAACAAAGAAACAGTAAACAAGGTAAAAAAACAGTAAACAAAACCAAACAAAACTTAGTGGCAAATGTCCCTGGGTTTGTCAGGCACTTTCCCGTTTGGTGCAGTCACGGTCACGGCCAGCAGGGGCGCTGTTGGGCTCCTAGACCAGCAGGGCAGGTGCGATGACTCCCGGGAAGCTGCAGATGGCGCTGTGGCGCGAGGTTGGATCTGTGCCACACGTGTAATGGCGGACGGGTTGGAGCTGGGTGGAGCCCAGATGGACAGGGACGCAGCAGAGAGCCCAGAGCCGGGAGATGGAGCAGCCGGGTCAGCCCACCGGGGCCAGCCAGCAGAGGAGGCGGCAGGAAACTCCGCAGTTGGGGCAGGCAGGGTACCGAGCAGCGGCAGGCAGGCTGCGGGGTGGTGGCAGGCAGGGGGGTCCCGCTCCGCGGCGGCGCGGCTGGTAGATGCCCTCCCGGAGGGGACGAGAGGATCGGAGTCCCGTGACCTTCCCCCCAAAGCAAGGACTCACCCAGCAGGCAGAGAGAACCTAGTGCAAGACCGGGCCTTTTCTGCAGTTGCAGCCAAAAAAGCAGAGCCGCCTTTTCCCCGTGCTCCCTCCTCCAAGAACTCCGGGCGAGTGAGTGTGCTGTTATCAAATCTCCAATCTCTAGTTCCCCCCGCCTGGCAGCCAAAGGCTTTGTCTCCTTTGTGAGCGTAGATGGCCCTTAAAGACCGGTCATTAGTTGCTTAGCAACAGAATGGGAAAAAATTCCTCTTGCCCCCTGCTCCCTCCCCCAACCTTCCACATTATCCACCCCGAATTTTTTTCCATTCCAACATATTACATTGAACTTAAACCTTTAAACTATATACATACAAGCATTACTCTGATTATATACATACGGGTATCGACACAGGCACAGTGTTATGGGCAGTTCAACCCCAACTGAGGTCCCCCTGAGGTATGCATCGTGTCTCTCCATCCTCTTGCATCACCCACCAGGTACACCCTGGTCCCTGAGCGAAGACTACCCCACGGGTGGGTCTGTCTTTGCTCAAGGCAGAGTTAATCCAAACAGTTTTTCCCAGCATGCCTCTCATTTGCACCACTGGAACCTTATCCCTGTCTGCTGTTTGCAAGGGTTCAGATTGGGCAGGGCCAGCCCTGTTGGTGGAGCCTCGGGTGTTAACTAGCCAGGTGGCCTTGGCTAGATGGTGTTCCCAATTTTTGAAAGTCCCTCCACCTAGAGCCTTTAAGGTGGTTTTGAGCAGGCCGTTGCATCGCTCTACTTTACCAGCAGCAGGTGCATGATAAGGAATGTGGTACACCCACTCGATGCCATGTTCCCTAGCCCAGGTGTTTACGAGGCTATTTTTGAAATGAGTCCCATTGTCCGACTCAATTCTCTCAGGGGTACCATGCCTCCAAAGGACTTGCCTTTCAAGGCCCAGGATGGTGTTGCGGGCAGTGGCATGAGGCACAGGGTAGGTCTCCAGCCACCCCGTGGTGGCTTCTACCATTGTGAGCACATAGCGCTTGCCGTGGCGGGTTTGAGGCAGTGTGATGTAATCGATCTGCCAGGCCTCACCATACTTGTATTTGGACCACCTTCCCCCATACCACAGGGGTTTCACCCGCTTGGCTTGCTTGATGGCAGCGCATGTCTCACAGTTATGGATCACCTGGGAGATACAGTCCATGGTTAGATCCACCCCTCGGTCTCGTGCCCACTTATAGGTGGCATCTCTGCCCTGATGGCCTGAGGCATCATGGGCCCATCGGGCTAGGAACAGCTCTCCTTTGTGCTGCCAATCTAAATCTACCTGTGACACCTTTATTTTTGCAGCCTGATCTACCTGTTCATTGTTTCGGTGTTCTTCATTAGCTCGGCTCTTGGGGACATGGGCATCCACATGACGAACTTTCACAGGTAGCTTCTCTACCCGAGTGGCAATGTCTCGCCATTCGTCAGCAGCCCAGATTGGTCTTCCTCTACGTTGCCAGTTGGCCTTTTTCCACCTTTCCAACCAACCCCACAGAGCATTGGCTACCATCCATGAATCGGTGTACAGGTATAGCTTTGGCCACTTCTCTCTTTCAGCAATGTCCAGGGCCAGCTGAACGGCTTTGAGTTCGGCGAGTTGGCTTGATCCACCTTCTCCTTCTGTAGCCTCTGCGACCTGCCGTGTGGGGCTCCATACAGCTGCTTTCCATTTTCTATTTGCCCCCACAATACGACAGGAACCATCAGTGAAGAGAGCGTAGCGTGTTTCATCTTGTGGCAGCTGGTTGTACGGTGGAGCTTCCTCTGCACGAGTCACCTGTTCTTGCTCCTCTTCATCGGTGAGACCAAAGTTTTCACCTTCAGGCCAATTTGTAATTACTTCCAAGATCCCAGGGCGATTCGGGTTTCCAATACGGGCGCGCTGTGTGATGAGGGCAATCCATTTACTCCACGTGGCATCAGTGGCGTGGTGGGTAGAGGGAACCTTTCCCTTGAACATCCACCCCAGCACCGGTAGTCGGGGTGCGAGGAGAAGTTGTGCTTCCGTGCCAATAACTTCTGAGGCGGCTTGGACACCTTCATAGGCTGCCAGAATTTCCTTCTCTGTGGGAGTGTAGTTGGCTTCAGACCCTCTGTAGCTTCGGCTCCAGAATCCCAGTGGACGACCTCGAGTCTCACCAGGCACCTTCTGCCAAAGGCTCCAGGACAGACCATTGCCCCCGGCTGCAGAGTAGAGCACGTTCTTCACTTCTGGTCCTGTCCTGACTGGGCCAAGGGCTACCGCATGGGCAATCTCCTGCTTGATCTGGGCGAATGCTTGTTGTTGTTCAGGGCCCCAGTGGAAATCATTCTTCTTGCGTGTCACCAGGTAGAGAGGGCTCACAATCTGGCTGTACTCAGGGATGTGCATCCTCCAGAAGCCTATGGCGCCTAGGAAAGCTTGTGTCTCCTTCTTGTTGGTTGGTGGGGACATCGCTGTGATTTTATTGATGACCTCGGTGGGGATCTGACGCCGTCCATCTTGCCACTTCACCCCCAGGAACTGGATCTCTTTGGCAGGCCCCTTGACTTTGCTCCTTTTGATGGCGAGACCAGCTTCCAGAAGAATCTGGATGATTTTCTCTCCTTTCTCAAACACTTCTTCTGCTGTGTTCCCCCACACAATGATGTCATCGATGTACTGCAGATGTTCCGGAGCCTCACCCTTTTCCAGTGCAGCCTGGATCAGTCCATGGCAGATGGTGGGACTGTGCTTCCACCCCTGGGGCAGTCGGTTCCAAGTATACTGCACGCCCCTCCAGGTGAAAGCAAACTGAGGCCTGCACTCTGCTGCCAGAGGAATGGAGAAAAATGCGTTTGCAATGTCAATAGTGGCGTACCACTTTGCTGCTTTGGACTCCAGTTCATACTGGAGCTCCAGCATGTCTGGCACGGCAGCGCTCAGCGGTGGAGTCACCTCGTTCAAGGCACGATAGTCCACAGTCAATCTCCAATCTCCATCAGATCTGCGCACAGGCCAGATGGGGCTGTTGAAGGGTGAGTGGGCCTTGCTGACCACCCCTTGGCTCTCCAGCTCACGGATCAGCTTGTGGATGGGAATCACAGCATCTCGATTTGTTCGATACTGCCGGCGGTGCACTGTCGAGGTGGCAATTGGTACCCGTTGTTCCTCCTCCTTTAAGAGTCCAACTGCAGAAGGGTTCTCTGATAGTCCAGGCAAGGTGTTTAATTGCCTAACGCCCTCTGCCTCAACAGCAGCTATTCCAAAAGCCCACCGGAGTCCTTTCGGGTCTTTGAAATAGCCATTCTGGAGGAAATCTATGCCCAGAATACACGGGGCCTTTGGACCAGTCACGATGGGATGTTTCTGCCACTCCTTCCCAGTCAGGCTCACCTCGGCTTCCACCAGCGTCAGCTCTTGTGATCCCCCTGTTACCCCAGCAATAGAAATGGGTTCTGCCCCAACATGTCCCGATGGCATTAGGGTACACTGTGCACCTGTATCGACCAATGCTTCATATTTTTGTGGCTCTGATGTACCAGGCCATCGAATCCACACAGTCCAAAAGACACGGTTTTCCCATGCCTCTACCTGGCTAGAGGCAGGGCCCCTCTAGCCCTGGTTATCATTCCCTCCCTGAGCATGCATTCCACCGTCAAGGGAATCTGACACAACATCTTCCCTTCTGCTGTACTCAGCAGGTCGGCTACGGGAAGCTGAGGCTACCTTCGCTCTGGAAGAACCTCCTCGGCTAGTGTTGCCCTCCTTAAGCTGACGCACCCGTTCTGCCAGGACAGAGGTGGGCTTCCCATCCCACCTTTTCATGTCTTCCCCATGGTCATGCAGGAAGAACCACAACTCAGCTCGTGGGGTGTACCCTCTCTCTCTAGCGGGAGGACGTCGGGCTCTGGTGTTGGGGCCTGTGACTCTCACTGGTGCTACACTGTTTTTCTTCATCTCCTCCATCTCCTCCCTCATCTCCTTCCTCTCCTCCCTCATCTCCTTCCTCATCTCCCTCATCTCCTCCTTCAACTCTTCAACCACAGCAGAGACCTGAGCCTGCATTGGGCCAGTGATCACACTTGCATAATGCCTGAGCTTGTCAGCTACAGAGCCCACTGTCTCACGGTTGTCATCAGGATTAATCATTGCAATGTAGGTGACATATTGGGTTGGTCCTAGACTTGCCAGGTTCCACAACATTTGCCCTGTGCACCTGACCTTGTCAGGATCATTTTCGTGCTGTCCGTCCCTCCCGAAAAGCACCTCCTGTACTGCCACTTCTCTCAGCCGTTGGATCGCTTCCTCAACGGTCTTCCAGGGTAATCTACGGTAGTTTTCCTGCATTCTGTCTTTGTGAACAAACCTTTCCCTTACACTCATTAAAAGCCTCTCCCAGAGAGAAATGGGTCCTGCCTCCCTCACGAACACCTTGTCAACACCCGCGTCCAGGGCCACGGATCCTAAATTCCTGGCCTCACCACCATCCACCTGCATGCCTGGGCCCATGCGGTCCCAAACCCGAAGCAACCAGGTTGAGAAAGCCTCGCCCTTCCGCCGCACAATGTCATTGTGCAGACTACGGATAGTGTCGTACGACAGGGACTCGGTGATGATTATAGGCTCAGGCTCCCCTACTGGTTGTGAGGGCCCTGGTTCCCCATCATCATTAACTGGGCGTACTGATTTGGTCTTATACTTCCTCCGCTGCACAGGGGCAACTGCTGCTGGCTGTGACTGCCCTTGCGATTCAGCTGGAACCTGGACGGTTGTAATGTCCGTGGGTTCCGCTGCTGCACCATCCACCTCTTCCCCTGTAGGGCAAGGAGAGGGCTTCTCACCAGCTGAGGAAGTGTATTCCCTCAACACCTGACGTATCTTTTCCTCCATTGCCTCCATCCAATTTGGTTGGTTCATTTCTGGGGCAGGCTGTTGGACAGGGTCAGGCCGTGGGGCAGGGTCAGGCTCAGGGACAGGGTCAGGTTTGGGCATACTCTCAGGCTCTGGGACAGCTTGGGTCTCTGTAGCAACATCCCTAGTCTCTGGGACTGCACCCCTAGTCTCTGTGGCAACATCCCTAGTTTCTGTAGTAACATCCCTAGTCTCTGGAGCCGCGTTCCTATTCCCTGGGGCAGCTGTTAGAGTGGTTACCCAGGGCAGTCTCCCCCTTTCTCGGAATATAAAGAAGACTAGACCTATCAGCAACGCCAACCACTGTACAATGTCATTAGCATTTAGAGAGTATATGAACCCTCTGAGCCCTGGTAGGGTAGGCCCAAAGAAAGGGGTGAAGGATTGAGAAAAAGTTCCCCCTGGTGTCATCTCCTCACAAAAGGTACCATTACCAAACAGACTCCAAAAACATGTACTCACGGTGTTAAAGCCCTGTAACCAAGTGCCCGCCGTCCAAAGGACGTGAAAAATCCATAAATTTCTCATCTTATTGACCCATTGAGAGAACTGGATAACAACCACCACGACCTTAGTCATAAGACCCATCTTTAGACAGGGAGCTGCAAATGGGAAAAATGTGGCCACGAGAATGTGCCAGCCAAACCAAGGTATCTTAGACCACATGGTGCCACTTAATGAGGTTTCTATGTTTGGCGCACTAAAAATGGGTCTCCCAGAAACTGTTATTCCTTTTGCACCTTTTTCTCTATGCCCTCGAGCCCCACGTTGGGCGCCAAAATCTGTCTTCGTTTGATAGACAGGTGTCTGCTAAGGAAGGTGGGAACCTTCCTTAGAGCAGAAAATGTGAACCCCCTTCCCTCCGAATTATTGTAACTTTGGAATCAAGGGCTCTCAGACAAAGGTATGGGAAAAGGAATAAGAGTTTTTTACTAGTATCTATAATGAGGTAAACAATCAGTAACAAAGAAACAGTAAACAAGGTAAAAAAACAGTAAACAAAACCAAACAAAACTTAGTGGCAAATGTCCCTGGGTTTGTCAGGCACTTTCCCGTTTGGTGCAGTCACGGTCACGGCCAGCAGGGGCGCTGTTGGGCTCCTAGACCAGCAGGGCAGGTGCGATGACTCCCGGGAAGCTGCAGATGGCGCTGTGGCGCGGTTGGATCTGTGCCACACGTGTAATGGCGGACGGGTTGGAGCTGGGTGGAGCCCAGATGGACAGGGACGCAGCAGAGAGCCCAGAGCCGGGAGATGGAGCAGCCGGGTCAGCCCACCGGGGCCAGCCAGCAGAGGAGGCGGCAGGAAACTCCGCAGTTGGGGCAGGCAGGGTACCGAGCAGCGGCAGGCAGGCTGCGGGGTGGTGGCAGGCAGGGGGGTCCCGCTCCGCGGCGGCGCGGCTGGTAGATGCCCTCCCGGAGGGGACGAGAGGATCGGAGTCCCGTGACCTTCCCCCCAAAGCAAGGACTCACCCAGCAGGCAGAGAGAACCTAGTGCAAGACCGGGCCTTTTCTGCAGTTGCAGCCAAAAAAGCAGAGCCGCCTTTTCCCCGTGCTCCCTCCTCCAAGAACTCCGGGCGAGTGAGTGTGCTGTTATCAAATCTCCAATCTCTAGTTCCCCCCGCCTGGCAGCCAAAGGCTTTGTCTCCTTTGTGAGCGTAGATGGCCCTTAAAGACCGGTCATTAGTTGCTTAGCAACAGAATGGGAAAAAATTCCTCTTGCCCCCTGCTCCCTCCCCCAACCTTCCACACTGGTCATGTGCAAGAAGTTATGTCCTGGCAGGACCTGCCCTGTGGCAAAGGTGCCATGGGAGATACCAAGGTTATTTAGTGAATGTCACTGACTCGGTGTGCCAAGGCAGATTTCTGTGGGAGGAGGAGAGTGTGTAAGGAAGCAGTGAAAACTGTTTCCCCTTCCTCCTGTTTCCCCTTCCTCCTGTTCACCCTTCCTCCTGTTTCACTTCCTCCTGTACCAAGTGCACTTTCCCTCATGACTTCCAGAGTACCAGATTGCAGCCCCTCTCTTTACCAAATGAGGTATCCTAACAGGACAGCTGGGGCTTAGCATCCCCACACTCTTTTCTTTCTAAGTCTGTCAGAGTCCGATTAGTTTCAAAAATGAGATTTTTTTTTTTTCTTCCCCAAAAGTGCATAGTTTGCTGAACAAAGTTAACAAGCATAAGTCTCCAAGGGTGCTCTTTAACTTTTATTTTCAGGGTCCCTAACACCACTTCTGGCATTTTACTCTGTTGCATTGTTTTTGGGAGCAGCCTTCTTCTTGTTATCCTGATGTCAATATACGTGGGGTTAGGATCTCCTTTGATCCTAGGCTTCTAGTTCTGGGAAGAAGTGAGCTGGCTTGAGGGGTGAGAATCAAGCGAGTATTTTCTTTCCAGTTGGTGGCTCAGCTGCTGTTCTTACCAATATTGTTCTTCCTTAAAGCAACCTACCACAAATATCTAATTTCTACAGTATTTTATGTTTCTTATTTTTCATGATGAATGGAGAGGACTGTGATGGATGATGTGGTAGTGCATTAATACCAAAAAGCCTAAGATTATACAATTAAATGTGCACATAGATGCATTGTGCATTAGTCCCTTGCTTCCCTGGGCATGCAGTGCAAGATTGTAGGCTGAGAAACATTCAGTGCTTAATCCCCATTTGAGTTAAAATGGTCATTGATGGAATATTTTCTTTCCCCTATTTTCACTGTGGAGCAGCCTGGGGCAGGGGTTGCTGGGGGATATAGGATATAAACTGTTCTGTAGAGTTTTATGGGCAGAGGAATAATGATGTTGGAAATCTAGTTTCTTACTTCCCATTCCTCTGTCACTTCGTCTGTTTACCTGTAAAGTGAACTTATAAATTCCAAATTCAGTTATCCTATGATATTTGCTAACAGGATATTCCTTCTCCTGCTTCTGTGCTTCTGTGGTCTCTGGTCCCTCAGGTTGCTTGTGTGATATTTCAGACTCTTACCTTATATTCAGTGAGATGTAATACTGCAAAATTTGTTCTGAAGGCATAGAAAGCTTTAATGGATCATGGCTTTCACTTCGACTCATAAATAGTTGCTCATTTAATTAAAGGATACAGGATGCATTGTTCAGGTGTATTACTTAAATTTATATCACTTACTTCATTTAGGCAAGAAGTTGAAAACTGTAACCATGTAAGGAAATGTTGGCTGTTATTTTATGTCCCAACAGACTTTTTTTTCTTGCTTTGACCATGTAATAGAGGAGTGGTTGAATGGCATTTTTTACTATGTGCCAAGACACAAGCATAAAGTGAATTCTTCTGGACACATATCATACTTAGCTGTCTTCTGAATTGCAGAAATGTTCTGAGTTTGTTGCTATAAACAAGTAAATGTTCTCTAAATGCAGGCTGGTAATGCCATGGTGAGCTGTTTGTTTAAAATGTTGACTTAACCCAAGCCTGCTAGAGGTCTTAGTTTGACTTTCTAGCTCAAACAATATGCAAGCTGTTTTCCATCTTCTTCCACGTTGCACCTCAGCCTTTTTGGAAATGTAAGACATGATGGCTTAAAACTGCGTTTTATACTGAGGTTTTTTAGCAGTTTAGAATGCTAATTGGTTGTCTGTTTATAAATAAAAATGTCCTTTTAGAGGTACATTCCAAAGCATTTGAGACCTGGGAATGAATCTCTGTGTGATTCTGAAATTGCTAAATGTTTTCTTGATCTCTACTACTGTACACATGGGGTGCTTGTACTGAAGTTCAGTCATCAGGCAGTGTCATGTCTGTCTGTAGGAGTTTTTGTTTCAGAGGGGAAGAGAAAGAAAACTCCTCTTCCTATACTTTCACAGTGAAGTTTGAACAGGAACCTGCTCATGTCCCAGCTTTGAAGCTGATTTCCTCATTTCCCTTCTGTCTTCCTTACATGAAGTTTTCTAAAGAATGTGAGAGAAGCTTTGGACTGTGCCAAATCCTCAGTGCATATAAAGAAGCACAAGACTATGTTTTGGGTGACTTCCTATTTTTCTTGATGCCTGTCATTGGTCTCTATTCTGGAATGAGGATTTACCACTTAACAGGAATAGGACACAAACAGGTGGAGTGAGAGACAACCTCAGAGTAAGTTACAGGAAGGAGCAGGGTTGACAGGAACATTGTGCCAAGCAGAGCAACTGGTGCAGTAGCAACAGGCAGCCACTTTATGAACTTGGTTGTGAGAAAGTAGGTTCAAGAATATGAACCAAAAAGGAAAAAAATAGATCAATAAATAGAAAAAGTGTGGAAAGTCTGAAAGAGGAGAGAGAAGTGATTCTCCCAGATGAGAATCATAGAATTGCCTGGGCTGGAGGAGATCTTAAAGATTTTCTGTTTCCAACCCTCTGCCATGGGCAGGGACACCTTCCACTGGACCAGGTTACTCAGAGCCCCATCCAGCCTGGCCTTGAGCACTTCCAGGGATGGGACCTGTGCCAGTGCCTCATCATCTTCACAGTAAAGAATTTCTTCCTAATATCTAATCTAAACCTAGTCTGTGAGTGTGAATCCATTCTCACTTGTCCTGTCACCCTAGGATTGTCTCTCTACATCTTTTCTGTAGGCTCCCTTCAGGTATTGGAAGGCCACAGTTAGGTCACCCTGAAGCTTTCTCTTCTCCAGGCTGAACAATCCTAATTCTTTAAAGATATAGGGATATAGAGTCCAAAAGGCTTGCAAGTTGGTGAGAATTGGACTCAGCTGTCAGTGGAGTTGTTCACGTTTTTGTAATATGGAGCTTTGGACACCAATATTCAATTGGAGGCATGCAGGAGTATTAAATCACTAATTTGTGCAATATTTAGGAGTACTTTTACTTTGAACCTCAGCTCTTCAAATATTGATAACTAGTAAATTTGAAATTCTTTATTCAGTTGGAGGAAACATGGCAATGCATGCAGGTCGGACCATATATTCCATAGTTCTGTGTTTTTCTTTGAGTTACGTTAGTAACTTGAATAAAATGTTAACTCTAATAACACCCAATCTACCCCACTAAAACTGGCTATATATACGCCATGAACCACCAAAATTGTTTATAAAGTGAAGTAAGAACGTAAGTGTAATTTGTCATGTTGTCAGACGCAAACTATTCCAAATAATATACTTTATGACATAGAGCTCTATTTTTGCTTTTTATTTTTAGAACAATAATAATGTATTCGCTATTTGAGATTGCTCTCTGCTTGTTATACAGAATGAAGGTAGATATGGTCTGCTTTGTGGCTTTAAAATCTGAGTAAATGTCAAATTGGAAATGCTTAAAAGGCCTCAGATGACTAATGAGGAAAATGGGTGTTGTGATGTGCTAATATAAATATATGTAAGTTTTCAACATACACAAGATCATGGTTTTGGTAAATGCCAGTACCTAAAGGAATTTGTTTAGGAGCGCTGTAGGAATGCATGTTTGGTTTTTTTTTTCCTTGCCAAGAATTGCTTTTCAAGCACTCCTCATAAGATATATTTGGGTTTTGGGTTTCTTCCTTCTGTTCTTTCTTCTCTCTGTCCTTCCAAGCTTAACCTTTGCAATTTCAATGAGAAGCTGTCTGTGTTCAGGGTATTATGAACTTTAAGTTTTCATGCCAACTTGTACAGAGGTGATCCATACTAAAACAGCGCAGTTCTTGTGGTCATTTTTTTGACTTTTTGTTTTGTCTTTTGGGTTTGTTCTCAGTGCTGGAAACAAATTCAAAATTGCTAGTCAAAGAGAACCAAGTGTTTTCATCAATCTATTAGTGAAACAGCTGGTTTTAGTGCCATGTGCTAACAGAACTTGCAAGAATCCATCACAGAGCCCATCTGAAGCTTTCTGCAGCAGCAGCTTGGTTGGGTCATCTTTTATCTAGACTCAGAAGTAGTATTTTCTTACTCTCTAAGTATTATTGTTGTCAGTAACTTTATTAAGTTAGGACTCTGCTGGTGGCTTTTAATGGCCTGTGTTGCATGCCAGGCATTTATAGATTTAATATGCTGACTAATTGATATGCTTGCAGCATTAATGCAGCATCACAGTTCTTGAATGTTAAGAAATAATCCTTTACTCAGTCAACCTAAATTCTGCCAGGGTCCTTATGTTTGATAACCCTAGACTTTAAGGGGGTGAGAAAGGGTAAGCAGAGTGTTTTAAGGGAAACCAAGGCAACTTACATTCAAAAATTGTGTTTGGACTCGATGTAAGTAAACATTACTCAGAAAAGTGAATGTTTTAGTATCTTACAGTATAGAAGCTACAACTCTACCTAGTTCTCTCTGGTATGACTGAAAATACATCATAACCACCTATAGCAGGGGAAAGCCACAATATGCTGCCATTCAGCACTGTTGATGTCAGTGCCTTAAACTGCCACTGGATTTCTGTTCTTGTGTATTCTCATTTACTTTTACTATCTCGTTCACCCCCTGAAATTGAGGGCTAATTAATTAATACAAGGCAGTACTCTAAAAATCTTCATGCTAATTTGAATTGGTATAACTTAGCTTAGCTTGGTCAAGTTTCCAGATAACAGCTTTTAAATGGTTTAAATACACTGGGAAAAAACCACAAGCCCACCTTGTAGAGAGTTTTTCCTTCATGTGTAAGTTGTGATGCTTCAGTAAGTTGTAAAGGTATTTGATCAAGGACAGTAGATGTGAAGTACCCACCTTTTAGATCCAGCCTGTTTGCTTGCACTGGGACTTCTGACACCTTTGTAGAGCTGAAGCCAAGTGGGTAAGAGGTGGGGTGCTGCTCCATGCAATGTGTTTGCAAAGCAAATGTACTTGGAGCTGTAGGCTTGGGCCAGTGAGTGGCACTCGGGCCAGGGACGGTCTCTGCTGCATCTCTCAGTGGCTGCAGAAGAGCAGATTCTGCCTCATGGGCCACTTACCCCAGGTGCAGGGAGCCTGGACAGAAGGTGGCTCAGCAAACTGGAAATTATTTTGCCTCACCCCGTTCTGGGCTCTGGGGTGGTTGGCATTGAGAGGTCTCTGCTGGGCTTGGGTGAGCTCATTTTTATGTCCTTACCTCAGATAGAGCTGCAGGTTCCTCACTGAGGTGCTTTGGGCCCAAGAAAAATTGCTTTCAGGCACTTGTTTACACTTACACTGGGAAATTATCTTTTTGTTAATACAGATAGAAGCTTCCTTAAGTTGATTTAGCTCAGTATAGGAGAGATACAACATGACACTGTCCTGTTGGCATTAGTGGTGTTGGCAGCAGATGAGCTATGAGGGTTCTGCTGCATCTCAAAACAACCATGCACAGTGTAACCTGTTCTGGAGAGAAGTTTAATAGCTAAACATCTTACATAAGAAATTTTGAATAGGACAAGGCTGAAGAAGAAAAGAGCAAATTGGACAATCCTCTTAATTACTCTCAGCAGATTGCACAAATAGGTTTGTTCAGGTCGGTCAGAAAGCATGGATTTATGCGTTCAGTTTAGAGTTCTGAATTAAAGAAACAGAATTTTTGTGAAAAAGCTGTGGATTGAATGCTGGGCAAAAATGCTAAACTTGACTACAGTTTTCTGTACATAATTCATGTATTTGTATTATGAAATTGGCCTGCTCAGCTGCTTGGCACTTTGATGGCACTTGGATTAGTTATGGAGAGAATTCAGCCTTTGGACATTATATTTCAGCAGCTGGTTTATTTTGTACATAAAACATTGCTATGTTTTGCTTGATGAAGAGCCCACCAGTGGAATGCTGTTACATCATGAGACATAACTTCAATTAGTATCAGCTTCTAGACTGACACTTGAATTAAATATTAACATTTTTGTGCTTTGAGTAAGTAAACAAAAGGACTCTGTTTTAATCTCCCTTCTCTGCAAGGATGGATAAAAGGGGAACATGTATTTTGAACAGCAAAACAGAAAAAAAGTTTGACTGCTCAGTTGTCTGCCTTGATGCAGCAAGGTCAGAAAGGTGGTTTTTTGGCTAAAGTTTTTGATACTTTTCAAATCTAAAAGTGTGACAATGGTAGTCTTCATTTTCTTGGGGATTCTGTGTACTGTGGGATATGGGAAAAGGTTAGACTCTGTACAGGCTCTTTCAGGAGAGTCAGGAACACGGCAATTTTTAACACCCTTTTTTTTCCTATCAATATATTCTAAATTACTGCAATAAATGCAGAGCTTCTTCACACTTTGCATTTTACTTACTTGGCACTTTGGGGTTGAAAACATATTAACCTGGTATGATCTGTGATTCCCGTCTTTGCATGGGTAGGACAAGTTCTGGGATCAAAGTCTATTGCTGGGATAGGCAAACTCTTCCTTTCCAAAACAAATAGCTAAGAGATGTGATGGGGTGGGAGGAGAGTTAGTTTTAGATTGTAAAACCCAGAAGGTACAAATAGGAAGGCAATTCTTTCCTGTGCTTCTCTGATGAGCATGTTAAAGGTGCTTCAGACCTTTCCTACTATCCTGTCTTCATCAAAATGCTCTTCTGTAATGAAGTGATTCTTAGTTACGATGCTTTGTTCTGTACAGAAAAGCAGTGATGCAGTGCTGTAAGTGCTGAGGCCTCCAGTTCTCAGCCAATGCTTTGAATTTTTATTTTTTGCAACCCAGTGTTGCCTTGTTCTTCTACTCTTTTGGCTCAAGGCTCTGTGTTACACTGTGGAGTTCTTTGTGGATGTGCCTGTAGACACCTGCTTTCATGTCATAGTGTCCATAAAATGGGAGTGTTATCTGTCCCTTACCTGCAGACATGCATAACCCAATTTCCTTACTCTAATGTACATCCCTCAGATCATGTAGGAATGGGAGCAAATGACAGAATACAAGAAGTTCAGCTAATTGCAAGTGGAATTAAGTTGCATATGCAGAGATGTGCTCTCTGTGCACTGAGGAGTAGATGACAGAGGGCCTACAAGATGAATTTTAGATGACTAAATAGTATTTCATGTCAATTTGAAAACTGACAACTGTAGAATTTTTAAAAAATCTTATTGTAAAATATAATTTGCCTATCATGTAAAATTACTGTTCCTTTTATGTGATTAAGTGCAGAGATTTTTTTTTATTATGCTGTTCTCTTTGCAAAAATAATTGTCTTCTGATGTAAATGTTTAGCAACAATCTGCCTTCTGAAAAAAAACTTAACATTTCATATGTTTAACACTTCACTTATTTAATACTTATTTGGAAGAGTTTTGTACTGTTTGTAGAAGTGCTTAAAGGTTTTCTTAATTTTTTCTTTTCAGTCATTATTTAACCTGCTGGAGTTTCGAAGACTAGTTTTGAATTTCAATCCTCCTGCAAATGCTCAAGATTTGCCCCGAAACCAAAAGGTAAAATGAGAAACTGACTTCCCCTCGTGGCTGATGAGGGCATTTCTCTCCAGTGTTTGAATTTTGCACTGTTCTCTAACTCAGATCAGAGTGGGATTTAGAGGTGCTGATTAACACTTCTCTGAGCTTCCCGTTGTGGATCTTAGATAAATGGCGTCAGCCTCCCAGCAGAGTGTGGGACTGGGTGCTGAGAGAGGGAGAGCTTTTCTCACATGAGTGTAGCTTTTCTGAGCATTTTATTCCAGTTCCTCCCCACTCATGATCTGAGATTGAGCTTTTGGTTATTAGCCTGTCTCTTGTGACCTTTTCAGGAGGTTATTATAAGCATAAATTTTCTCATGTTTATTGTGGTGCTCACGTAGGATTGGGGAGGGGAAGACCATGGCTCAGGTTTTTTGTGACTTCTGACTGGCAAGTGAGAATGGCCATGGAGTGAGGAACCAAACAATCCAGTTTTTCTTCCTTCATGGGCACCCTTTGAGGAGAGCTACACGGGGCTCCTTGGTTTCTATGCTGTGAAATGGAAAGGAAGAAATGGGAAAAGGAAGTGAATGTATAAAATGTGAAGATACTTGGTAGCCTGATTTTTAGCAAGGACTTACAGAGCAATGAATTTTTGCATATCCAGAAATTAGAATCATAAAATGGTTTATGTTGAAAGGAATCTTAAAGATGAACTAGTTCCAATCCCTGTGCCATGGACAGGGACACCTTCCAGGTTGCTCAGAGCTCCATCCAGCCTGGCCTTGAGCACTCCCAGGGATGGGGCATCCATAGCTTCTCTGGGCAACCTGTGCCAGTGCCTCACCACCCTCACAGTGAATTAGATTATTGCCTGTTGCCCCTTTCTTTCAGATTTAAAGAAGGAAGTGTGTTGTGTAGCCTGTTGGTAGTTGTTTGTCCCTTCAGGCTTGTCTGGAATGTTCACTAGCAAAAGTAAGAGCTGTAATTAGAGAATCAAAAGAAAACAGACAAAGGGAAGACAGTGTCCACTTTCTAAACCTCTGGGTATGTACCGTAAAAGGCAAGTTGAATGTTCAGTCAGGACTGGATAATTTCTCCCTTACCCTCCCTTCTTTCCCCACCACATTCAAAGAGCAAGAAGTCACTTTTATTTTTTCTGTAGGAATGCATATTTGCATTAGGTCATGAGATAGTGTGAAAATAAAACATGGGCAATGTTCCCAACACAAGGTGGGAATGGGGCAGTTATTAAAATGAGAAAGATAAGTCATGCTTTACCAAAGAGTTGTACTAAAACTTTAGATTGACTTTCTGAGCAATATTTAAGTTTTCATCATATAATTTGTTTTAGTAATATCCTCCAGTACTCAGAGATTTTATGTTCATTTTTCAGCATGTAAAGAGCAATTGGCATCTAAAAGGTGGTATGAAATAACTAATAACAAGCTGTTGTCTTCAAAAACATCTTGCCCAAGCATTGACACTTGCAGCCAAATGCCTTTAGCATTTGCCTAAGTGCTGTATTTTAGGAATTTCGATCATGACAGACAATATTATGTTTGTGTGAAATGGCACTAGAAGGCAAGTGCATGGATTTGTGCAGAAACCCTGCTTTCTGCAGGCCTGCTAGAAAGAATCTCTGGCAGTAGTTTGTGTCCTCTCCTTTGTTAACTTACATTCCAGAATAAAGTAACATTATTACTTGGTGTACTCATCGGCCTTATCTACAGCTGAAAAGGATTGGGGAGAATTTAGGATAAGGGATTACTTCACTAGTTGGAGTTTAGGCAGACAGAAGACATAAGCATGCATGCCCCCAAATTTGGTGCCTCTATTTTTTTTAAGTGAAGCAATTAGAGGCAAATTGATTTAAAGTTATAATATAAGTTACCAGTTGACAATAGAAAAAAAAGTAAAGCCCTGGAATTTACTTCTGACTGTTTACTTATTTTAAAACTATTTTGCCTTAGTTTTGGTTTTGTTTTTATTTTTATTCTAATATTAAGTACCATATGTGACTGACATTCTCCAGGATCAAATTTCCATGCTAATAAAAGACGTGTTTTAATAATCCCAGATTTTGAATACTTGGGTTTACATCCTGTTGTTCTTCTAGTTGGTGGGAATTAGAGTTTAATGCTGGGGTCATGACAATCTCTTGATTTAGAATTAAAGCATGTGGTTGTACTTCAGGGAATATTGCAGAGCAGGGTGTTTGTTCTTTCCCGTCAATATGTTGAATCCAAATGCTATGAATAATTTGGCATGTACACTTTTTAATCCAGAAGTCATTGGTATAAATTTTTACTTCAGAAAAACCCCAAACAAAGAACAGCCCCGCCCTATTTGTGTCAGCTAATTGGGCTTTGATTTTCTGGATTTGCGCATACATTTAAAATCTTCAATTTGATCTTACTCTTTTTAATTTGAAAATAATTTGTCTTCATTGGTTTCCTTCTGTAGAACAAATGCAGTTCTCTATAGTTACTGCAGCTTCTTTGCTGCCCCAGTTCTCTTACTGTTCATGTTGTCGCATGAACAGACCTTTTTGCTGGACACAGTGAGACCAGCTAAATATTTGGCCTCAGTGATATCTTCAGGAAACATTTTATTACCAGAGGAAAGGGGTTACTGTGCTGTAGGACAGCACATCCTTCCACCTTTTCTGATATTATTGTAATATTATCATTATCTCACTCTCCTGGCAAACTGATTGGCAATAATGAATGTTTGCTAAGTATTAAATATGTAGACTGCTTTAAAAGCATTTATAATAAGAAGTTTTTCCAACACACATGAAATTATTTATGCAGGCAGGATAGGTGATAAAATAGAGAGTGTCTTAGATTATGAAATTTCCATACAGTGTTTAGTTCAAAACTGATTTTAATTTTTTTTTGTGTTGGTGCATGTACAGGATGCTTTTGAGGTGAGAGCTGTATGCTGTGCTGTGATCACTTTAGCAGTTCTTCTTTTTCAATGCGCACGCCCTTTTGTGGAACTCAATACCTTATCTTGGGGACTGGCCCACCTTATTTTGAAGATTTTAGGGTTTGTTCTGGTCAAGGATCATGTCAAATGCATTAAATCGAGCTTTTTCAAAAAGCAGCAAGGATTTTCCTAGTTTTAGAGAACTTTGGTAGCCTTTGAAGATACTTGTTCTGAGTAATCTACTGACATTGGTAGGCAGTTGTTCACTCTAAGGCTACAAGTATGGCTAAAACTCAGCTAAAGTAGCAGCGTAAATTTGGTTAATGCAGTAATGTACTGTGTACATTGTAAAAATGCCTGTGTATTTCAGATTTGACAAAAAGAAGGTAAGCTCTAGACTATCCTGTGGTTAATAATTTGGGCATATGAATTATCACTGGTATTGAAGCATCTTGTTACAATATATCTAAAATCTGAAATTCCATTCATTTTAATCGTTTTATGAAAATAGCAAGAAAAATATTTTTGCCATTTGTTTCCTTCTTTTGTTGTTATATAGTGCTTAAGTATCTAAATGGGAAGCTGATTTTGTTCTTAAATTAGGATGATTTAATGCTGAGTTAGGGAGGCACTTGAAGTCTTGAGCCTTTTCTGTGAACGATGCTTATAACTGGCAGGTGTTTTGCAAGGTGGGCTAGAAGAGCAAGTTAAATTCAGAGATTTACGTAACTAGAAGTATTTTCTAGGTATTATGTGGAGCACACTGGATTCACTGCAGTTTTTAAAGCTGAAATAAACCAGGCTTTACGTACAGAAAGCTTTATGCCTACTGGATTGACACAGGAGTGACTAAACAAGTCTGCTGTTTGATGACCATGTGAAATAGTTTGTCATCAAGTAATTCCAGTTTGACCAGCAGCAGACATCTGTGCAGCCTTTGAATGATACTTTGCTCTAAATACAAGTAGATATTACTTGGGGTTTAATTTCACAAGTATTTGCCAACTATCTATTCAGGAGTGTGAGTGAAATCCAATCTCCACGGCATTGATAAACTGTGATTTAATCTACGGTATTTGTGTTTCAGTTTATTTGTTTTTCACTATACAAGCAGAAATTATTTCTTCTCTTCTGGAAACCAGAAAAAGAATGCCATAGTCACATGAACTGTACTTCAAAAATAGATAGAAGGGAGAGCAGGCTATTTGACTTCTGTCAAGAGAAATAATAAAGGTTAATGTAGACCTTAGAAATTTAGTCTTCACTAAAAAATAAGCTTGAAAAAGGTACTGAATAGTGTGTAGGCTCACAAGAAGTTCTTCTAGGGGTATAGAGGGATACTAATTTCAGTAAAACAATGCATATTGTTGCAGTGTATTACTTATGGCTTTGTAAGTCTTGAGAGAAACATTTGTGTCCTAAATGCAACTCTACTTCTCAATTCAGTTGTCAATTCAGGCCCATTTCAAGGCAAACAGCATCATCTAGATACGATTTCAGGGAGCTTTTCGTTTCTGAAATGTAATTTTCTTCCCAGAGAACTGCGTTGTTTTGTGAAACTGCCAGCTAAAAAGCATGCAGCACTACCTTGATAGTAGTACAAGTAGTCTTATATATTATTATGATGTTATGCACTCAGTTTATTGGGTTATGCTTTGTACAGTAGATTTCTGTTATCACTTTGTTAAATGTTTTTATTCTTCATATACAGGAACATAGGAATCTGCCTTTTATGCGTGAATTGAGGTATCTGTTTGCACTTCTAGTTGGTTCAAAGAGAAAATATGTTGATCCATCAAGAGCAGTTGAAATCCTTAAAGATGCTTTTAAATCAAATGATTCTCAACAGGTAATTTCTGTGTATTTTTTAACCAAGTTTATGCATGCTTTCCTATGGTCATATTGTAATAGGAGATACTTACAGTGGACAACAGAATTTCAAAATGTCCACAGAAAAGCAGCTTCCAATTATCACAGTCTTTGAACTCTTCCTATAATACTATGTGATTTCTAGTTATTTTTATTAAAAACATTTAAAAAAAAATTCCAGACAACAGGAATATTTTTTTCAATGCACTTCCTGTTATTTTAGAAATGAGCTAATAGTTCAACATTCTTGATTTAGGATTTAGTTTAGCTTCTAAGTCTGGGGTTTTTTGAAAGAGAAATACTCCTCTGATCTAACAGTACATCCAGAGCTGGTACAATCCTATTTTACTGCCTGTTTAGATAGTGGTTTGGAGGATCTAAATATTCATATTCAGGATTATTACCCAAATCATAATGCACATATTCTGCTTTTTTTTGAGAAACACTTTGTTTCTTCAGATGCTTTGTTTTCTCACGTGAGGATATGTGGCTGAGGTGTTTAATTACAACAGCACACTGAATTTTGAGCTTGATGAAAGTAATATTAGTCACCACTTGTTAGATACCAAAGGGTTTGAACAATGGGATTCATGAGATGCCTTTGGGGTAGCATGGTGTGAAAGCTGAGCCCAAGTGGCAAGAATCTCAGGACAGTGTCACTGCTGAGGAACACCAGAGCCACTCTTAAAAAAACAATCATGGCATAGTCTTAGACATAGTATGATTTTGGGACACTGGTGGAGGGGAAGGGAATTCTGCTAAACTGATCTTGTAAGGTGACACTTCATTGTGTTCTGTTACATATGTGAACTGATCATTTTATATTTTTTAACAGCAAGATGTCAGTGAATTTACACACAAATTGTTAGATTGGCTAGAAGATGCCTTCCAAATTAAAGCTGAAGAAGAGAGGTAAGATTTTTTTTTTCCTAGCTCTGCATGTTGAATATTTGGGTGACAGAAAAGCAAAACAGATTACCAAAAATCCACTTCTCTGGCTGAAAAAAATCTGATTCTGTACCTTGTTTTAGTTTAAGTGTGGATTTTTTTCCATACATATCAATACATTTGGTATTTCACATGTGTTGTCCTTTTTTCACTCTCTTATTTCATGTTAGAAATCTAGCTCAATGAAGTCCAAAGTATGGAAAGAGTAGAGATGTTTTGTACATAATCAATTAGGCTTTTTTAAATTCGAATGCAATTTTGCTTTTCAATCCTGTAGTTGAAATACTTCAAAACCTTGCTCCTCTTTCTCCTCTCAGAAGTAAATACTCATTGTTTAAGTGAGCATCTACAAACTGTCTTTTGAATACATAATATTTTCTAGGATGTTCTGAGAAATAATTTTTACAAGGGTTTTGTATAATTTACCCACTCATGAATTGAGTCTGCTTTAGATAGGTTTTCCTAGAATGAAGCACTCAATTTTCAGAATATATTTTTCCTTCCAAATGTCTGAATCACTGTTATTGTCATTAGGGGAAAGTACAAAAATAAATTAACAGTAAAATGGGTAACATTTCTAGAATGAATTCAGAATAGCCTGCTCAGAGTTTTATAAATGAAAGTTCATAGCTTTGTGTTGGATTTTATTTTTTGCACTAACACACTTCCTGTTTTTTAGGGATGGAGAAAAACCAAAGAACCCAATGGTGGAGTTGTTCTATGGACGATTTCTAGCAGTAGGTGTACTTGAAGGTATGCATCAGAATTTACTTGGACTTCTGGGGTCGTGTCTGTTCAGTGCTTGTCAAACACACAGGTGACCGATGCAGTTGTAGGATTTTAGCTACTTCTGCAGAAGCAGATGTGGAGAACACACATAGATACATTTGTCTGTGACAAATGGTTTGTCAGGTATGAGACTGAAGAGGAATGTCGTGAGCTGCAGGGATCCAGAAAGACTGCTGCACTAAGAGCATACACTCAGCTCCTGGAGGTTATGAAAACAGAAGTTGGGGTGAAATGCTGAGGGAAAATGCTTCGAAGAAATTACCAGGGCACTGTTACCGCTTACTAAACGGTGTACAGACAGCAAGATACTGTATTTCATTGTGCTCTCTCTGATTCATTTAATGCAATTTAAAATTTCAGTTATCGCATTTCCTTCTGCACAATTTCTCATACGGCAACCTCACCCGCCTAAAAGTACATTTTGTTGGAAAAGGTCAGTGGAACCCGGCTCAAGGGCAGTGTAGGAGAGAGTGCTAAGGAGGAAGAGACAGTACAACAAGCTTCCCTTTGTTTTATCTGTATGTAATTAGGACATCTGCAGAACTGTACTGTTCTCTATTTCCGAGAGCCTATGAAAGTATGTTTGGGTCATTTTAATGTTGGTGGTTCTGCCCCCCATCCAAATGAATGACTTTTGCATTTGAATGAAGCAGATACACTCTTTTAGTGGCTTCCAGGTTGTTCCATGACCTTGAATGTCTTTTTAAAGAGTTGTTGTCAGATTTCAGAACCATTCTGCAGATTTCTTGCTACTAGCTAGCATTCTTGCTCCTTTACATTTAGCTACTTTCATCCCTTACATTCTCATTTTAACAGAGGAGATGTGTAAATATCGAACAAATGAAAAGAAACTAGCAGGTGTTACTTACTTTAGGTTAAAACAAATAAGCTGTTACTGACTTTAGATTAAAATAAATTGAAATTCTAGGTTGAAATCACTTGTTCCCCATATTTCTCCTCATCTTTGCACTTACATTTTTATACACTGTTACCAAATTATAATCTTGTTATCAAGACAGAAATCATGAATGTCTCTTCTGTGGGTTTTTTTTGCAAAATATACTTATACAAAGGGCTCTTTCATACCAGAAATTCCACTGACTTTGCTGATACAATATATATTTGTATTATTAAGCTCCTATTTGCAGGAGGAGGACTCTGATTTATATATGTAAAACTTCCCATAAATTTGGTGTCAAGTCATTTTGAGTTTTGCTTATTACCAGCAGATACTAAAACAATATAAAAGATGGTCTAAAGAAGAAAACACAGGAATTTTCAATACTGTGTGAGCAATATTTTTGAATAAATTGTCTTTGTACATATAATGAAAGTGTTCAATAAGAAAATGTGGTATTGTTCAGTAGACAGGTGAACTGACCTAGGATTGATAGGGTTTTTTTCAAGGTAAATGTTTATTTTTAAAACAGTAACTGTTTAATTTTTCATGGGCAGGTAAAAAATTTGAAAACACGGAAATGTTTGGCCAGTATCCACTACAGGTTAATGGCTTTAAAGATCTGCATGAGTGCCTAGAAGCTGCAATGATTGAAGGGGAAATTGAATCTCTCCATTCAGAAAACTCTGCAAAGTCTGGTCAGGAGGTGAGTTAAGTGCTCCTGTGGAGCTCTCTTGGGATGTTGTTGTAGTGCCCTTTATTTTTCATTGGGTTTCATGTCTGGGTTTTATGGTTCGTGGCATCTGCTGTGTAGATTCTGCTTTCTGGAATAATTATATTGTTAATTTGAGGAGCCTGTATTTCTTTTGGGGGTGTCCAGAGTATCATCTTTTTGTATTTTTCATCCAGTAGGAAGTTGATGCTTATTAAAAGCTGGCACTGTGACGTGCTTGCAGCGGTGATTTGACACAGGCTGGTTCCCACCTGTTGCTGATATTTGATCTTCATGCCACGTCCAGCTATGATGGCACCTTTGCCTCCCTCCCCTCTCCCCTTTTTGCTGCCATTCCCCAGCATCCTCCTCTTGGTTCGTGACAGACAATACCTGCTCCACGGGCTCCCAGGGTTCCTCCCAGGAGAGTTCTTGCTGGAGCAGAAGGCTGCTGGATAGCAGAGCATGCTGGAAGCATGGGTGCAGGGATTCAGATGGAGCCCCCCTAAGCAGTGGGTACACAGGGTGGGGTGCTGGGACAGGGTAATGAATGAGGTTTCTCTGCAGAAGTCACAGCTTAGGGGAGGAGGCAGGTGGTGTTTATAGAACCAAGAGGGAGTGCTCTGAAACGTCCCCTCGTACTGCTGGCATTTCTTTATGTGCCCAGCATTTTTCTCTGGCAGAGCTCTGTCTGATAACCTGGGGGTCACTGATATGGAAATATGGGAATCCCTATTGCCTGTAAAGGCTGAGCTACTTTCTCTTTACACAGCTGTTCATGTTTCATCGCAGTTATTTTAAAGATGTGAAATCTTAGGAGTTTTTTGTCTGCTTAGGTAAAAAGTTCAGGTATAATTTCTTCCTTGATGTCAATCTTTTGCAGTAATGAAATTTTGCTTCCTTTAATCATATCAAAGCACACACAAGGTTTAATTGTGAAGCCTAGTGACGCACACTGAAATCATCCTCCAGTCTGAAGTTCTGGTGCCAATTTTGTGTTTTACAATAAATGTTTTATAGCATCCCTTTTGCAATGAGCATGTTTCCTGAAATATAATTTGAAGAAAACAAAATCTCATAAATTTCTTGGTAGAATCCCAAGTTTAGTTTCTTCATGCAAGGTTAAACCTTGTACATACTTACTTACTAGTAACCAAGAGCACAATTGTTCGTCTTATGAGCTAAAGGTTGTCTTGCAGTTAAAACCTGTGTGTATTCATGCATAAAATATCAGTTCTGTTATAAATGCTTGACTAGAAGTGTCAGACTTGAGTGCTGCGGGTTTTTTTGTTTTGGTTTTGAGGCTTTTTTAACTTGTAATGTTGGGAAACTGGGAGACAGCAGGATAGTGATGTACAGGTCTATACTGTTAAGCTTTTAGTTCTGTGAAATTGTCAACTTGGCTTCTTAGCATGTGGAAATAGAAGTGAAATATGACAGATTGACAATAGTGGAAAACCAAGAAAAGTAATGTATTCAGTCCTATTCTAGAAAAACATTGCTGTATTATTACCAGGGCCAAGTAAATTGGTTGTGTTTCCCTGAAATAATCCATAGCGATATTGCTTCTTTTAGTACTTAGGTATAAATACAATGCCTGAGAGATGTTACAGTGCATTGGAAGGTTTGGAAGTACTAAAGAACTCTGAATTTCTTGTAGCTTTAACATGGTCTGTCTCTCAACTGAACAAAGACTTCAAGTAACTTTCCTCTGAGCAAATAGACATCACAGCTTAAAGAGAATTACATTAATGTGGTGGTCACATGTGTTGAAAGATCCTCAATCTAACATTCTGTTTTTTTACTTATTCCCACCATTGCCTCTAATGGGGTAGTTAGCTTGTTCACTATTAGTATTATTATTATTTTTACTATTGTTATCATGATGCCTAAAAGCCTCAGTCACGGAGCAGGATGTCAGCAAGTGAGCTAAAGTAGGAACAGAAAAAGCAGACATTCCCTGTCCAGAGGAACTTAAATACTGCTTCAAGAGAATTTTAGCCATGAGCACAGGAAGAAAAGGCTGTTTGCCAGGTATTGTATGAAAAGACTATTCAAGACATTTGGCTGGATAGGAGAACTTGAAGTGAACCCACACAAATGCCACATCTGGGCTATGGCATTGATGACAAATATGTGGCAATGGTGTCTGCAGCAATCAGAGAAACTTCAGGTGGTGGTTAGACACCCAAAACTTATTAAATGGATGGATAGACTGTGGTGGTTATGTTTGAGAATGGAGAGGAAAAACATCTCCAGTGCTGGAACTGGAGCTGGATTTGCATTGTAATTGAGAAACAATGTATGTAAAAAAAAAAAAAAAAAGAGGACTATGGATAAACCTCTACTGAGTAGTCAAAGATAAATGGGATAAGATGATGATAGCAGTGATTAGAGACATGAGTAAAAATGTTAAGCTGTTAGTATGGAGGAAATGTCAAACACTCAGTGGTCTGCTTCAAAAGGGGTCATTGGAAACTTTAGAATGGCATCAGGTGAATGAGAGGATCAGGAAGCTGAGTCTGAGAGAACTATAGCAGGAAGAGCACTTGCTAACAGTGTAAAGAGCCCTTTCAGTATCATTGAGGTGTTACAAGAGAGCAGGGTAGTTGGCAAGGTAGGTAGGTTCAAACAGGAGCTGATTTGCATACAAGCAAGACAAATGTGAGTGGAAGAAGCCTTTCTGCCTTCTCTGCCTGAACACAGAGAGCAAAGCTCTGATGCAGCATGGGCAGCAAATGGGCCGTGTTTACAGTGAGGGGAGAAGATGGGAGCTTTGGAAAACTTATGCTGACCCACCCTCTAAAACCAATTTCTCTCACAATTGTGTTGGTCTGCAGGTATTGTACCTTTATTACTGAATTTCTGCTATTGGAAGGCATTAATTTTGGGGGTTTCTGTTTTTTATCCAGCACTGGTTCACGGAACTTCCTCCTGTCTTAACTTTTGAGCTATCAAGATTTGAGTTTAATCAGGCCTTGGGGAGACCAGAGAAGATACACAACAAATTAGAGTTCCCTCCAATTTTGTATCTAGACAGGTACAGTATAATATCAACAAAATCCTAGTGTGAATATAAAAAAAAATCTTGTGAATTTGTTAAAATTGATGATGGGTCTTATGCTCTCCTAAATCACAGTAAATTTATGTTCTATTTTTACAAGTTAGAATTTTCATGGGTTTCATCTGTTTCAGAAAATAAACATCAATAACAATTTAAGGCAGACTGCTGCTTTGTGTCAAAAACCTCCTTCTGTTCCATTTATTGCTAGGTACTTGTGTACACAGGCAAAATACTCTGAAAAATCACAACGTTTTATGGGTCCATTTGGGAAAGAGGGTGATAAGTTGTATATTTTGTGGTGTTCCAGGATACTCTTAAGACATGTAGTCAATTCTCAGTATCAGTGCATAGCATTTCTCTGTAGGGCAGAAATACCAGGATGACTTTCAGTTAGCTGCTGAATGTTATTTGTGAACCTAAATATGAAACGAGTATTGTTATGTGGTTGCTAGTTAAACCACTTAATTTAGAATCTCTCTAACAGTAGCTTTCTAATACATGTTTGTCATCCATGGTGTGAATGGAGCTTTTGACTCTGGGGAAAAAGCATCTTCTGAAAGTTGTGGAAGGGAAGGCTTATTTTCTTCTCAATTCTGTTTTAGTGCTGAGTGTGTGGTAGGTTCTAGAGGGTGTGAGTTTTTATTAATGCTGAGCATTATGGCTGATGGGGACGGACCTTGGTTTCAGTGTTGAGATACTGTAGGCTGACACTTCTTTCTAAATTTCATGTTTTACAGGTATATGCACAAAAACAGAGAAATAACAAGAATAAAACGAGATGAAATCAAGAGACTCAAAGAGTACCTCACAGTTTTACAACAGAGATTAGAACGGTACTATAGATAACTGTGTAAATGCAAATAGTATTATGGGCTACATAGAAAATCTCTTTGCAATTATTCATGTTGTGTATAGTTATTTACTTGAGATTTCCTTTCTATATTTCTTTTCTTTTGCCCTTTCTTTGGAAGATGCATATAAGTGTTGTAATTTTGATTCATGAAACATGCTAGGAAAGGCTTGCTTTAATTAGTCAACCAGAAAAGAATATAATTTTAATTTTTTTTCTCTTTTTTTTTTTCTTTTTTTGTATCTGTGAGTCATGGCATTAATACATTTTGTGGTTAACAGATATTTAAGCTATGGTTCTGGTCCTAAACGATTCCCCTTGGTAGATGTCCTGCAGTATGCCCTGGAGTTCGCCTCCAGCAAGCCGGTCTGCACGTCCCCCGTGGATGACCTGGGTGCCAGTGCCCCTGCCAGCGGCACACTGCCACCACAGATCCCCCCCAGGTGAGAGGGGCAGGGCAAAGCAGCCTCTGGGAGAGAGGGAACACACTCTGCTTTGTTCACCAGATCAATAAAACCAGGCGTCTCCTAAAGGGGGTAGTGGAAAGTTTCTGCTCTTTTCTTTCAGCATGGCAGGCTCAAATAAATAAACAAAAATGTTAATGACATGGATTTGTCTCATGCACTTACAAAAATGTCTTCACCAGGAGAACTAACATTTGTAAGCACAGTCCAATTCCATCTACAATTCTAAATAGACAGAATATCTGGTGAGATTATTGATTCCCATGTGTATTGTTTAAGAATCTGAATTGGGCAGTGTGTATGTGTCTGCATAGCTTCAAGGTTTCTGGTGTGAAATTTATCTGTTAGGTTTGCCTGGGAGCTAAGCTCCTTTTCTGCCATGCAGTTTACATATCTTATCAAATTTGTCAGGAACCTAATATTCTGACTTCTTAAATGCAGAGTAGCTAAAGTACCAGAGAGATAAATGTCCAATAATGTTGTTTTTCTCACTGTTTAAGCTGGCAACTCAGTATAGGGGATCTAGTGTATGTTCAGTCAGTTTGCAGATGATGCCCAGCAGGAAAGCACCTGGGGGTGCTGGTCAGCAGTGGCTGAGCATGAATCAGCTGTGCCCAGGTGGGCAGGAAGGCCAATGGCTCCTGGCCTGTGTCAGCAATAGTGTGGCAGCAGGACCAGGGCAGTGATTGTTCCCCCGTGCTGGGCACTGGTGAGGCCACACCTCAAATTCTGTGTTCGGTTTTCGTCTCCTCACTACAAGGACATTGAGGGGCTGGAGTGTGTCCAGAGAACAGCAACAGAGGTGGGGAAGGCTCAGGAGCACAAGTCTGGTGAGGAGCAGCTGAGGGAGCTGGGGGTGTTTAGCCTGGAGAAAAGGAGGCTCAGGGGAGACCTTACTGCTCTCTACAACTCCCTGACAGGAGGGTGTAGCCAGGGGGGAGTCAGCCTCTTCTCCCAGGTAACAAGTGGCAGGACACAAGGAAAGGGCCTCAAGTTGCACCAGAGGAGGTTTAGATCGGATGCTAAGAAGCCTTTCTTCACAGAAAGGCTTGTCAAACATTGGAACAGGCTGCCCTGGGCACTGGTGGAGTCATGCCTTGAGCTATTTAAAAGATGTGTAGATGTGGCACTGAGAGACATGGTTTAGTGGTGGCCTTGGCAGTGCTGGCTTAATGGTTGGACTCGATCATCTCAGTAGTTTTCTCCAACCTAAATAATTCCATGATAATAGAGTATAACTGAATAAGTGGATGCTAACAGTTTATCACACAGCTCTGTATATTGTATTTCAGCAGTAGGATTCTGTCTTCTGGGTCAGTCAAGATTGTTAAATTTGTTGTTCAGAGAAGTGAAGTACATGACTCCAGAAAGACTTTAAAAAGATTTCAAATGTCTTACTGATATAGTGCCAGCAGAAATGATGATTGATAAGAGAAGACAAACTTCTAAAAGTTACCATTGCTTGCATGAAACACAATATCGAAAGTAATAAACTTTATTCAAATTCCTATATAGGAAGTTTGTTCTGTAAAAATGTAAGTATTGTGGCTTTTTTGTCCATCTGTAGAAACACCACAGCATGTTATATGGAGTGACATTTTCTGCTCTTAATGTTCTCAGAACTTTCTGAACTCCTGAAGAATCCAGATTCCTCAGGCTATATAATGATGCTGTACCTAAAGTAAAAATTCAGTCGCTTGCAAGAGAGATCTTCAGTTTCCTGTTATACAGTGTAATTATATATAGGTGATCTTGTTGATGGGAAGAGAAAAATCTGTAACAAGTCTTCATTTTTATTACCCTGCCACTCTTTTAGAATTCTCCTAAGATGGCTGCTTTGCAGTTCTAGTTAGAGTGGTTTGGAACAAATTTAGATCAGTGTGCCATAAATATTTGCCATCCTTTCATTATTATTGTTCAACTCACATAAGTTGTAGGTAGGACATTAGAAAAAGTATGTCTGCTAGGCATAAGACACATGAAGAACTTAGTAAACTGTGAATTTGTGCTCATTGGATTTTATGGTCAGTGGGCCATAAGACAAACTGCTGTGATTTCTCTCTCTGCCATTTGGCAGTAAATGTTTCAAACCTCAATTACTTACGTGCATGACGTGATTTGAAATTGTTCAGTAGTGTTTCAAATAGAGCAAACTATGTTGTTGTGCTAATATGTAATACACCACAAAGCTTTCAGAACTTACATACTAATTCCATGTTGCTATTGTAGTTACCTTTTCTGGATTGCACTGTAGATAATTCTTACCTTTAAAATGCCCGTTTTCAGATGAAAAGCTTATTTTTATGGTGTAGCTTTTAGTTTGTATGTGTGATGATTGAATTTTTCTATTTCATGTTTTGAATGAATGCAGCACAATAGAGCAGCAAGGGCCTTCATCTTCAGATGTCCCAAGCACATCTCCTGTACAAAGATCAGTAATACATAAGCCATTCACACAGTCACGGATTCCCCCTGACCTGCCGATGCATCCGGCACCAAGGCACATCACGGAGGAGGAGCTGTCTGTCCTGGAGGGCTGCTTGCATCGCTGGAGGACCGAAGTAGAGAATGACACAAGAGGTGATGCCACAAACTGGGGAATGCATTTGCCCTAGGAGAGGATTTGTGCAAGTGGGGGAGGTTTTTCATCCAAGGTTTAGTGCTTGGCATGTAGATAGATGTGCCACATGTGAAACACACCCCTGTTTGGCTTTTTGTGAGATGAAATAAAGATGTAGCCATGTGCAGTTATACAGTCTTATGGAAGAGAGGGTCTTTCTTCTCTTTGTCTTTCAGATTTACAAGAAAGTATATCTAGAATACATCGGACAATTGAGTTGATGTACTCAGACAAAACAATGGTCCAAGTAAGTACAATTTTGACATGAGATGATTCAAATCCAGTTATTTTTGTCACTTTTTAAAAGTTCTTAGGTGCTTGAGAACAGAGCAAGTATACAACAATTTGAGAAATTTTGTTGGAAAGTCTTAATGGGCTTTGCAAGCCCTTTAGTTGTGCACAGTCAGATGAAAGAGTGTTACAGTATTTTACAGGTGGCATGCTTAAATTCAAGCAACTTTGATGAAAAGTCCAAATATGTTCTATCTCTGCTCCCCCTTTTTTTACCTGAATGCAGATTTGTACAACAAAATTTTCTTTCCCTGATTTGCCCATGTTGCTCAGTAACCTTATGGCTTTAAGGTGGTGAAGCATTAGACACACAAAAGTAATACTTACTTTGCTGCTTAGTGCCACTCTGTGTTGAAACTTCCATGCTAATACATGGAAATTCAAGGCTCCTGATTTTGATTTGTAGTTAATTCCAGTGAGTGGTTTTGTTGTCATTAGCTTGGTTTTTTGGTTTTTTGATTTTTTTTTTTTTTAAACTCTATCTAGATTTTATATCGGTCACAACCTTGATTATTAGTCTAAGCTGTCCTTTAGCAAATTCTCATTCTGTGTAATCTGAACACTGTTTTTAGAATGTTTTACTGTGGAGTTGTGGCTCCTCTGCTGTTTCTTATGTTCACATACTCATGTTCTCTTGCTCTGACAGGTTTTAAGGTTAAGGATTACTTCCTCTGTTACTTTTTGTTAGTAAAAAGAACTATTTTCTTTCCAAGTAAGGTCTGTTTAGCTTACAGTTTTCCTTGAGGTATGTTTTCATTTTGTACATGGCTTGTAATAGTTCCTGGCAGCTGAACTCTGATGTTAAGGATTTCAGGCAGATTTGCCTAGATGGCTTTCTTCAAGCTTGCTACTGGCAGGCACTTTTTTCCTTAATACTTGTGTTATAACAAGAAGGCCACAGGCTTCATGTCATCCAACAGTATAATTAATTAATTTGGTAATCTTGCATCCACGTAGTCTACCTGTGTTGGCTTAGGTGTTACAGGAGGAAGTACCTCTGGATAGCAAAGATACAAGTCAGCTGTCATTACAAAAGAAAAAGGAGATTATTTAGTGAAAGACTAAGTAGGTGCTGAAGCCATCTGAAATCACAGGCTGCCCTTCCCCAGCTCAGCTGCTTTGTCCCTGTGGCTGTTTTGGCACAATAGGAAGGAGGCAGGTACACACAGCTGTCTACTTTGCCCTGCCTATCTCTGTTTCTGGGTGATTTGATAGCTGGGTATTGCCCCATTCTGTGGGAGTGGTTTCACAGTAATGATGTTTCCCTCTCTGCACAATACAATTGCAGGATTGAAAGCTTTTCTCTTGCAAGTCGAGTTCTAGACACATAAGAATGAATAGACATGTTTTTAAGACAAATGTATAATATTTGCAGGATGCCTCCTAGTGTCTTTATGAACTATTTGAGAAGCTCTTTGTCTTCTTCTTTTGTCCTTTTTGATTCTAAGGAGACTACAATTGTCCATAAAACCTTTGTCAAATGATCATATGGAATACTTTCCCGAAATCTTTATTGTTTCATTCTCCTGAATGAATGTTTTATCAGCTGCTTATTTATTTCCTTCCTTCCGTGAACTTGCTGTTGCAAAAGAGACACAAATGTATTTTCTGTGGGAGTTCATCTTGGATTTAGCAGCTTTGACATACCTGTTCTGTAGCTACATGTGATGGGGTCATGAAGCTCCATTCTTGGGTCATGAGTAGTAAGTGTAAACTAAGAAGTTTAATGCCAACTGTTTGTGTTGCCTTGGACTATTAATTGCTGTTGATATAATGACTTATCACAAGGGATGCCTGTTGGCACTGAACTCACATCCCCTGGTCACAGACCTCTGTGGGGAACCCTCCTGAAAGCTCAGTGTGGGTGACTGACAGCTGCTTCTCAAGACTTGGAGGAGAGGGTGGGGACCCTCATGCTGACCCAGTTAGCATGGTTTTAAGTAAAACAATTTAAGGGGGATTTTTAGTGCCTGATTTTAGGGTAAGAAAATTTTATTTTGTCAAAGTCTAAAGCGACACTTTGTTTTTTAAATCAGGATCTGCATACATTTTTGTGTGCATACACAGGCTTGCAGTCATTTTAAGGAGGCTTTCACACTGGTTTAGTAAGAGATGTTAAAAACCCCAGAGCATTCAGATTTAAGGACTTGCCAGGATTTCTTCTGTGTATACTTCTTGTGTTTGGGAGATTTAGAGTGCAGTTAGGTCCCCAGAATGACAGGCTGTTTGATTCCAGCTGCTGTGCAGTCACTCAGCTTTACAGTTCAAGGGGAGTTGCAAAATCTGCAGCACTATCATATAGCCTGGAAGAGAATGATCAGGTTAAAAATAACTTCAAGGACTTTCTCAAGTCACAGTTATGTGGGAATTTATGATTGTTGTGGTACTCAAATGGTATTTGCGAAAAATACTGAGTACACCTTGTGTTAAATAGACTGTTTATCTTCAGTCCAGCTGTGACACCAGTACAAGCTGTTTTTTGGGTTTTTCATCCCAGCTGAGCTGTTGTCATTCAGGCACACAGTGCATAGCAGAGAAGCTCAGTTTTCCCTTCTATGTTGCACGTGCTGTTCCAGCAGGTTAAAATGAGTCAATCACAAAGATGCTTTCAAAAGACTTGGAACGAAGGAAGAACTCATTCAGTCTGCTTCTCTCTTTCTCTCTCTGTCAGATTCCCAACTACTTAGGTAGAAAATGAGCTTCTCATTCTTCTTACTTGTTGGTTTGCAGATGTAGCCTGGAATTCTTTTTACACTGATCCTAGAAACTGCTGTCTTCCTTTGCCTCAGGAGGAGGAGAGGACCTCTTCAGGTGTTCCATGCTTTACTTAGCAGTGCTTTTCCTGATACATTTAAAATAGTGGAAAACAGTTGTATTCCTATTCTACTGTAGGAATTTTACCTTAGGGTAACAGAAGTATTTGACTTACAGATATTCCTTTAAATAAATTCTCTTACTGTCACACAGCAAACACTGAGCTTATTACCTTGAATTTGCATGTGCCTTTCCAGGCATTTTGACAGGTTTGCCAGGTCAGAACTGAAGCAAATCATAGGCAGTCAAGGCTGACTTATTTGAGGGATTTTTGGGTAGATACCGTGTTGGTAGGAATATTAAGAAATTAAGAAAAGAGGCTGCCTGGCAGTAAAGACAGCGGAGTAGATATTTATGTTGTACACTCACTGATGTTTTTAAGCTCTCCTGTAACTAGTAGTGGTAAGTAACATAGTTCCAAGTCCTTATGTTTAGTGGATTGCTAGTTTTACTTACTTGTTTTTCCTCTGTGTTGTGTTTTGATCCTGATTAGCTTTATTTCAGTTACTTTTATTTAATGCAGCAATTATTGCTGGCACACAATAGGAACTAAGTGCTGTCAAGGAGAGTTTGACATTTGTTGTATTTTCTGTTTTGTTGTTTTAGGTTCCTTATAGGTTGCATGCTGTGCTAGTTCACGAGGGTCAAGCAAATGCAGGACACTACTGGGCATATATTTATGACCACCACCAGAACAGATGGATGAAATATAATGATATTTCTGTGACAAAATCAACTTGGGAAGAGTTGGAGCGGGACTCTTTCGGTGGTTACAGGAATGCCAGTGCTTACTGTTTAATGTATATCAATGATAAGGAGCAATACTTGATACAAGGTAATGTTACTGGCACAGATTCTACACGATATAGAATAGCTAAATAACATCGGTAAAGCAAACTTCTTTCAGATAGATTTTCAGACTTTTGAAATGTTTTTAATAATTATTTGAAATTTTATTCCTGTTCCTAACCGTTAGATTATTTTTGTGGGTGGAAAAATTTCTCTTCAACTTTTAGATCAATAAAGATAATTCCAGTGTTTCAGCATTATTAAGAGAGAAAAATAAATGAACATAAACATTTTAACCAAGTATTTGCAGGATTTTTGAGGGTTTATCTCAAGATTAGAGGAGAAATATGGAAATAGAGAAATGAGCCTTTTGACATTAAAATCCTCATGTAGCTGCTTTTTTTCCCCTAAGCTTCAGAGGTCTGATGCACTCTACTGGAGCATGAAAACTTGAAAGCTTATGCAGTAAATTTAAATGTGAATAACTTAGCCCTACCAACCACACATCAAACCTAACTAATACATGGATTGGGAAATTTTTTTCAGGTCATGTGGTAGTATGCAGCTATAATACTGTGTATAGAAGTGTTTGAATAGAGGACAAAGATCCCTTAGCATGAAGTTTTTGATAATGGCAGCAAGAGAGCTGTCTGTGAAAGTGTCCAGAGATTCAGGAATAGATCATGGAAAATACTCAGGTGTCTGTTTCTTTCATGGAGCAGAAAGCTGAAGTGCTCATTTGTTCAGTTTTTAAATGAGAGCAGATATTAACTTTGCCATTCCTAGATTGCCAGGTTGGTAATGGACTTGCAGCCATTGGGTGTTTGGGCCCTCTGGGCTGCCTGTGCCATTCCAATGAAGTCTGAGGCCTGCTCTCTGTGGGACAATTACAGCTGGTGGATCCCCTGGGCTCTGGTATACCCCTGCAGAGACCATTCTTGAAGCAAAAAAATGACTCCATTTAGCCAATGTTCTGATCAGCTGACTTTCTGAATTCCTGTAGGCCCGCTCTCCTTCCCCTTTTCTCTTGGGAAATTTAGTTGTGTCCAGCTCTTTGTGGCAGTAGTCAAGCAGTGATGGGGTTTTGGTGACTGTTCTCTGAATGCTCACAATCATAGAGTGCTCAAAAGATAGTAAAACCAGTTAAAACGAATACAGTTCTAGGTTTTTGGTGTTATAGTGTACATTTCTGGTAATTCAGTTGATGAAATCTGTTGTACATACTTTCTACTTTCCTTTGTCCTATTTTATTTCTGAAACATACATTTTGTGTTACCACAGAGGAGTTTAACAAAGAAACAGGGCAGATCCTTGTTGGAATGGACACGCTGCCTTCTGATCTAAGGGATTACGTCAAGGAAGACAATAAACGTTTTGAAAAAGAGCTTGAAGAGTGGGATGCAGAGCTTGCTCAGAAAGCACAGCAGGAGAAGTTGTTATCTCAGATACCCAGAGCACCAGCACCCTCACCTGCTCCAGGTTAGCTGCTTCTACCTGTTTGTAAAGGGAGTAGGACCAAAAATCACTGGGGTTTGTAAATATAATTTTACAGTTTAACAAAGGAAGAAAATGTTAATTTGTGTAATCTTGAATTACAGCCGAAGAAAATTGGCTGTAACAAAGAATTACTTGGCCAAAGTAACTGTGCTGAAGTTTAGCCTGTTGGGGTGTTCTTTTGCATTTTATTTTTTATTTAAAGAAAATAATTATTTATTGGTTCTTCTTCCTTTTCCCTCCCAGTTGTCCTGAGCTGCTGCTGCTTCTTTTTTTTTTTTTTTTCTTTTAATAGAAACTGAGGCTTTTAAAGATAGGTCTCACCAGTCTGTTTTAAGAATTTGTTAGTCTTTGTTAAATGATGTATATTTTCCTATTCAGGATAGGTGAGACCTACCTTCACATTTTAAATTAGAACAGCATTTAGATCTGAAGAGCAAAATAATAGATTTGGTGAGGTGCATTGAATAGATTTAACAATAGTAGGGCCCACTTAAGAAATTACTGTGTGAAAATGAGGGTGTTAAAACTGTGGAAAAGATTCTGACCAGCAACAGTGAGGCCAGTGCTTGTAGGAACCCAGCTATTAAGGACCACTGGCAATCTGATTATAAACCAGAGCTGCTTTGACACTTAAAAACCTGCCAGGTTTTCGGTTACATCCACCTTTTGCTCCATTGCAGTAGGCTGTGTATGTTAAGTGAAAGATGACAGGATGGATTTGCTGTCCAGATGTTCTCATTCCTGTATTTGAGTCCTAAAGATTGAGCATATATTTCTCATAACTATCTGTGACAGCAAAATGAGTGTAAGAAGTGCAGTGATTTAAAGACATTGCTTCTTTTGCAAATTCTGCAGAGAGTTACTTCATCTTCTATATGTTTTGAGTTCACAAACACCTTGAGACTCGTGCTATTTCTTTTGTTAGTAATGGAAGGTACAAAATGAATGTTTTATTTGTCTGCCAAAATTTGGTTTCATCATGTAAGGAATATAAGACTGTCTTTATAGTAATCGATTTATTGTTCTCAAGTGGAGGAGACTGAGATTTCCCTTAAGGCAGAAAAATATAATATGTTTATTATTTTACAAAGTAGAAATAAATCTGGCACTCAAGTGGCTGGAGCTCATTCCATATGTTGAGTCTGTGTCACACAGAAACTCCAGCTAGAATCTCATCTTTGTTCTCAGTCATCCCTGATGATTGACTGATTGATGAGCACACCTCACTCAAGAGCCTCCATGGGTCTATAGACAGGACAGGTCTATTGTTCCTTATATAAAATCAGGGATCCATTTATAGGGAATTGTTTAAAATGACAAGAGACACAGACTGGTGTAAAGTTGTATTTGTGAATTGTGTGACCTACCCTGCATTTTCTGTGTGGTTACCTTATCTGTGAGACAGTGAACCAAAGAAAACGAATCAATTTAAAATTCATGCTTATGTTAACACACAAAATTGTTATCTTCTTTCTGTCGCTAAGTTCAAGCAGGAGAACCAGAGTATTTAGAACAGCCATCAAGAACGGATATTTCAAAGCACTTAAAAGAAGATTCTGTACAAGCAATCAATAAAGCTTTAGCTGAGCAAGAAGATAGAGGTCCAGAAGCTATAATGGATACGGTGAGGATATTTTGAAGCTTGAAATACTTCTTTTGCTTTTATTTTGCAAGTGAAAGTGATTCAATAACTGATAAAAGGGTGTGAGTCTGGAAACTTTGAACTGAAAATTGCTTTTTCTTCAGGGACTGTCCAATACTTAAGTCTATCCAGCAAGTGTGTACAATGGTAATGGGGGTAGTGCAAAAAGAATACTGAGATAGGTGTTCTCTGTGGGATTAAAGTGCTTGTCAGGAGTATAGCATATTGCTCAAATTACAATCAGGTGTTTGTGCCCACCATCTTTTAAAAATGCTAGATGATCCCATGTATTTTTGAGGAATAAACATCGACAATCTGTGTAAAAGACTTGAAAAATATTGCTTTAGACATTCAGGTTTTTATCTGAGAAATATAAGAATCTAACTCATTCAATCTAATCTTTGGCAGACCTGTAGAAGTTAATGTACCTTTCAAAAATAAAGGGTTTTTCAACAGTATTCTGTTGCTTTAATGCATATTCACAACTCAATAATTTTTGTGATTTATAGGATGCCTATATTAACTTAAAATGTCTATAAGAATCAGTGTTGGGTGTTTCTGTTTTCACTATATACAAAATATACTAAGAGGAATGGGACATTAATTATTTCATGGGTTAATAATTAAACTAATATTTGACATTTTTTCTTTCAGCAAATATTTTACTGCTTCCCTATAAGTATATAGATAAATGACAAACGTGTTTGCCACAAGACCAAGTGCCATTAAAACAATACATGCATCTATCTTGGAGCTATATCCATAAATGTGCCGTATGGCTTCCTTAGGCATCTCTAGTAACCACTAGGGATATGAACAATTTAGATCTTTGCAAAATGCTTTCTAAAATCTGGTGTGAACCCTTATTAAACAGAAGCAGTCTGGCCTCAGATATCAAAATCTTTGAAAATGACACGACAGCTTGTTGACAACCTGTTGACCTGCTGTGCTTTCCACCCCTCCTGTGGTGCCCGGAAAGCAGGGAAGCACACTTCCTCTGCTAAACTGAAATCAGAGCTAACAGGGAGCCTCATCTAACCCTTGATGAAAAGATGCTCTGCCACTAAAGCCTCAGGCTGCTGCATATTGGCCTTTTGTGAGTTCTCAGAACAGCTTAGTGGGAGGCTGTTTAATACGTGTTACTCCAGCTGAAAAGGTGGCTGTGAAGATACAAAAACATGATAAAATGTCTTTCATAATGCTGTCCTCTTTCCAGGGTTTGTGGGCACCATCCCAGTGGGATGTGAAAGAATTTTAGACTTTTTTCCATGCATCAAGTGTTGTAGTTCAGGATAATGAACCTTTGCACAGTGGTCAGCTCCCTGTATCCCCAAATTTCATTTATGCAGAATTGGGCTTCCTTCTCAGTGTATCAGCTAAGATACAATGAGAAGAATAATTACTAATTAGTAATTATTCTACTTCCGTATGCATTCAGACGTGCAGGCATATATTCCATTCATTCACTTTTTGTTTGTCCATTTTTAAAAGAAGGAAAACAAACATCAGCACATGTAACAGGATTGTAGGTTATTCACCACATGTTCATTTTGTCCATTTTCTGCCCTTTTGTCCTTTTTTTCTGTCCTCTGATTGCACAGTCTTCCTTTATATTTATACAGTGTTGGGTGTAAATAGATACTGAATATGTTTTTGGAATCTTTGTTAAAAAGTGAGGCTATTGTTATAGTTTCAGAACAAGTAGCATTGCATTTTGTGATTGCTTGGATTAGAGTCAAGGTTTAAGTTCTGCAAATGTTGTGAACTGCCTATTATTCAGTGGTGGACCACAGGAGCCAAGATTTGTCTCCATTGTTGTTTAAAACTTTAACATAGCAAGAAATTTAGTGACTAGAATAATCTTCTCCTGATTTTCTGTTTAACTACTCTTCTAAAAAACAAACCAGTTGAATGTAATGGTCCTTTAAATATTCGTTAAAATATCCTGATTGTTAGAGGCTTTTTTTGTATTCTTTTTCTCCCAAAGCATCAGGAAATGTCAGCCTTTAGCTTGTTTCTATCCTTTAATGTGACTTCATCAGGTATTTCAGATATGAGGTATCTGACCTGGCCCTCTTCAAGGCCAGACTGGATGCGGCCCTGAGCAGCCTGATCTAGTGGGTGGCATCCTTAAAACTAGATGACTTTTGAGGTCCCTTCCTAAACTATTCTGCTATTTTATGATATGCTTAGTAATTTTTGGGTGAAATATTCAAAAAATGATAATTCAGAGATTCATCCTTTACCAAGCGCCTTAAATTTGTAATGGATGTTAGAGTTGTAATGCTGATATACTGACCTGTAAAGACACAATTAGTGACTAAAGAACAAGTGAAATAATTTTAGTAATTACGGCTTAATTTTAAAATGTACTGTTTAAAAATTATAAATGTCACTTATATTCTGTAATTAGATTCAGTGCCTGATTTTTTTTGGAATTTCAGCGGTGCACATCATCGTACTAGATCCGCCTATCAGTTTGCATCTCTCCATAATTTCCTGTATTTTCTGATGATTATTATGACTACTCTTTTTTTTCCCCGAACACATACTGATAATGGTTTTCTTCTGCAGAGCTCTGATAATGCCCCAGCTCAAGCAGCTCCTACCCAGCGAGTGGTAGAGGTGGCGATCCCTGATGTAGGGACTTTTGTCATTGAGTCAGAGGAGGGGGGTTATGACGATGAGGTACCTCTGATTGCAGTTGTGTGCACCGCTCCTTCTCGGTGCTTTCTTGTGCTGCCTGATGAGAATTTTTGGCATGTTTGCACACTGTGACACCTAACAGACTTCTGCAAAACTAAATGCTTAGCGATTTGTAATCTTAACAATGTCATGGTTTGTAATGAAACGTGAAAGGAAAGCACTACAAACTCTAATTGGGCACGCTTTGCATGGTACCGTTTACACTGGAGGTGTATTTGTCTCTTCAGCTGTGGAAGTTGAATGTTTGTGTTAGGCCAGGTAGCCTTTAAAATGCTGGTGAAAGACTGAAAACTGCTGCATTATTTAAAAAGTGACAGGACACTGAGGGGTGTTCTTTATGTTTGTGCTTTCTTGTCATTGCCGTAAAGCTAATGTTCAAGTCTGAGCTCTTATTTGCCAAGGTTAAGCTTTTCAGGCTTTGGGGATTAAATTAGCCATGGAAATAACCTGAAACTGATATGGGTGGTGGAGCTGACTCTTGGACATCTTAAAAAAAAAAAAAAATTCAGACTCAGGGTGGTACACGTACCTGGTACTACTTGAGGAATAATTGAGGCCCATTGTTATTCTGAGAGACATTATTTTTTGCTACCCTATTTCAGCAATAAAAACCAACACTGCAGGTCATCAAACTTCCCTGCCTTGTCACTGCTTATTCTGTGTTTATTTTAGTTGGGAATAAGGCTGGTGCAGCCCATATTCTCAGGGGTCTGAGCATGGGTTCTTGGGGAGCTTTAGCTTCCCTAGGCAAATAGGTATTTCAGGTCATTCTGCCCTGGAAGTGTCATCATTTATAACTGGGAGTATAGGGTGGGGAATAAAATGGTTTCATTGACATCATCACATTGAGTTTAGCTGCTCACAGATGTGTAGTCTTCACCTTTAAAGAAGTGCAGATTTAACCTCATATAATGACCTGCTTGTTTGTTTTTACTTTTGTCCCCATGCCATTGTCTTTCTAGAGGATAACTTTGTTGCCTATTTCCCTTTTTGTTTTGTAAGTGTATTCACTTTTTCTTAATGTTCTTATGTGTGGGAGACTTGCAGGGAATTTAAGATCCTTCCTCTTTTGTTGCTGTGCCAGCAATACCTTGGGCAGGGAGAGAGGGAGTGTTTATCTTTGCTCACAGATAAAAAAAGGAGAAAGGCTTTTCTGAGGAGCTTGGATGTATCAAATTGTGTGTAACTGATGTGAACAGCAGTGAGAGATGTCTTGTGTTTGGCTTGGTGTTCGTTAATTGTTTTGGGTTTGATGTTTAAGAAATTGTCTGCAGATGCTTCAGGGATTGATTGCATTTGCAACACTGAATCTCTTATTTTGACCTTGAAATATGCATAAAATACAGGTGGTATAGTTTACCGTGGGTTTAGTACAGCATATCTGAAGTGTGATTGGGTGATTTTTCTCCTTGAAACTTTTTTTTTTTTAAATCCTTTGGCCATGGGTAGCACTCATTCAGTGTGCAGTTTCTGCTCAGTACTAATGCTGAACTGTGCATGTTCCTTTCCTGGGAAATTTTGACCATGTAACTGTTTTGACACAGTTTTATTCCTTTTTTTTTATTTTTTAAGAGTCCTTTAATGTTGTTACAGTAAAACTATGTACACACATGCCATGATTTGATTTGAAGAATATGCTCACCAGATCTGTATTGAAATGTGCCATTTCAACGTATGCATGCATTAAGTTGCCTTTTTCATCTTGCATGAGACTAAAAGCATATTGAATTTAGTCATTAAAATATTAATCATTCAAAACTTTTACCTTAAATCCCTTGTGGCAGGTCATGCTGACCCCGAACATGCAAGGTATTATCATGGCTATAGGTAAAGCCAGGAATGTTTATGACAGGTGTGGGCCAGAAGCAGGGTTCTTTAAGGTACAACTAACATTTTCAACTTTTTCTCCTCTGACTTTTCCTGTTAGATGTATATGATACACCCTCTCCTCCTTCCTATATATAAGGTCTTGTCCAGCATTTATATATACTTGTCTATATCACTCTCTCATTTCGATATTTCTCCCTTGAAAAATAGATATTTGCTCTGTTGATATCAGTAGCTCATATACCTTTCTGCATTTTAGCTGTTTAATAATAGTAGTGAGTAACATAATGGTAGTATAAAACCTAGATGTGTAATCAGTAAAAATATGTGGGTTTTTTTCTCCTGTTAGTAATAAAAACCTTGCCTTACCGTGTTGTCCCACCGTCTAGCAATTTTTACCCAGGGACTTCAGGGTTTAGTCATTTGTTGTTTATTTCAAAGAGATATTCTTGGTTTGTACTCCTTAAGATTTTTAATAAATCTAAATTGCTTGCTTTTGTGTAAGTGCATGGGTGCCAATACTATTTATTTAAGCAGTTTTTTATTACTGGGAATTAGACATTAAGCTTTTTGCGGTGATTAGCCTTCAGTGTGGTACCAGATTTAAAAATGTGTTCATTTTCTTAAATACACAAACTTCTGAGGACTTTTAGCACATCATCTTTTGAATTTTCACGGTATTAGAAAGGGAATTGTTTTGACATGATGCAAAATATAAAATCCTCTCAAATGTGATTTGGAGAGGGGAAAGAAGTTTCTTGCTTGTCATTAAGTAGTGGTCTGTTTCCTCCTGAGTTGTTGTGGTGTAGCTCCACTAGAAGAAATTGTAAAAGCCACAAAACTCCCAAACAAACAACAAGCAAACAAACAAAAAAACCCTACCATCACCAACAAAAAGTTCTGCAACCCCTTGGTAAGGAAATTGAAACCTTATGGGGTGGTTTGTCTGTTTGTGGGGGTGTTTGAAGTGGACACTTAGGGAAGGGTTATAACCATAACATGTATTTGCAGGGTTGTCTCTGTTTACTGTGCCTGATCTCAGGGAAGGGAGAGACACCTGCCACAGCCTCTGATGAGTGAATTTGGGTTTGTTTGGGATTCAGTGCTGGCTGCTTTTTGTTTTCCCCCCAAATTTATTACTTAGTGAGACTATGTCAATTTTTTTAAAGTTGAAAAAAAAAAATCCTCATTTGATCACATCACTCCTTACCAGAAATTTTAGTTACACCTAGTTATGTTTTTTAATATGAAGGGTGTTTTGATAATCTTAAAACAGAGATGTACTTCAAAATAAAATTATATTTAATGCTTCAGAGTTATCAAAACAATGCTCCGTTGAAATGATTTTCAGTCTTTAATTTTGAACGCTTAAACATTTAGGCTTCATGGGGGCAGAATGACTTTGAGCAAGAAAATGTTTTGACCTAAAGCAGAAAACTTTCCTTACTCATTTTCTGCTGAACTGTGTTTGCAATAGCTTAGAAGTGAAACATGGTTGGTTTATTTTGGAGAAATACATTAGTATGAATGGCTGCAGATGAAGTGGTCCTTCTTGGGAACAGAATTTTTGTTTTGGGATGCATTAGATGAAATCTCAATTTTCCCATAGCTTACTGTAAAAGCTTCTATGATCTCTTTTAATACTGTTACTGTGTTCCTTCATGTGTTTTTTATGAAATTAGTGTTTTCAGAAAACCATGGGAGTTTTCTGTATCTTTGTTTTAATGTAACTCAGGTGAAACCCCTCTGGTGTGGGTTGTAGTTTCTGCCAAGGTTTCACTCCCCCTCGAGATCTCCAGTTTAAGACCTGACTAACATTCAGATATTTCTTGGTCAGTGATCTCTTCAAATCGTTGTTCTTTAACCTTTATACACAACTCCTTGCACAATGTTTGCCTTAAGATCTTTATATAATATTCTCAGTGAGAAAATGAAAGTGTATAATACTTTTTCCTGAATTCCTTGTAGAGAAGTAGTGTTCTTTTTTCATGTTGCTTAAGATTTCTCAATCTGTAGAATTTCACATTATTTTTAAAATTAATATAAAAATAGAGGGTTTCTGTTACATTTTTTCCTACTTCTAAGTAATTATGGGTAAAATTAAATGCCTAATAGCAGTTTATTTTTGCTTCTACAATAAACAGGGTTTAATTGTTAGCCATGTTGGCTTTCTAATAGTAGAACTATAGATGTAAAATAATAGAAACTCTATGGGTTTTGGAATTTATAATGTTCTCCTAAACATTCTTTTTAATGGTAATGCATATATGAGTATTTAAAGATACTGATGCAGAACATTGTCCTAAGTTTTATATTATATATGCTTTTATATTTAAGCCTGAATGATTATTATCCTGTGTGTTTAGTCCTGAAACAAAATGTGTTATTAGTAGAGGATGGCAGCCCAAATTTCTGATAGTTAAACATCAGGTATTCCAAAATAAAGACATTTGAAATACTGAACAGGGTTTTTTTCCCAGACTGCATGGGTGCTTTATTTTGTGTATACATTGTATTGAAACTTTGCTAATGTGTTAGCAAACCATCTGATAACCTCCCTGTTTTCAGAGGGAATTCATGGAACATGTGTTAACATTTTTTCACCATTTTTCTAATTCTTTTTCTTGTTTCTCTTATGCTGTATAGTTTCAGTGAATAAAATCTAATTAACATATCAAATGATGTTCATTAAAACCTAATGTGCTGGCAAAGCTGGAAAAGTAAATACTTCTGATGACCTCTAAAGTTTATCTAAAATATTCACTGAGGGCTGCATCCCGCTCTATAGGGCAGTACTGTTCATATTGAATTATTATTTTCTTTAGAAATCCTATCATTTGTTTTTCATTGAAAGACATATTTCATTCTCACTTAGTATTTTCCAAATCATACATGTTCATTAAACTTTCTGTAGAATATTTTTTTTATTCATGTCTTTGCATTTAACCGTGTATTAGAAGTATTTTTTTCACCTTAGGAGGCTTCAGAAAATTTCTTTAGGTGAAGTGTCTGAAATCTTATACTTGTTTTGGGCTTAAGAAACATCTGTAAGGATGAGATAAATCTCCTCTCGTGGAGACATAGCAGAGGATTGGAACTACTTTTGAAGGCAGGGCTCACCTGGGATTTTGTAAGGCTTGACTGGGGAGAGAAAGGACCAACTTGACAATTTATCTTTGGTTTTCTGCTTGTTTGCGCTTTTTAAAACATAGTTTAGACTTCTTAGAAGGGTGGTCTGTGGAACTGTTAAAAAATTTCATAGGCAAAATGCTATTAAAAATTATCTTGTGTTTGTGATGTTTGAGTTAAAAACCAGAAGGAATAATGTCTGTTTTTTAAAATTATGTAGGCAATTAAATTGGAATACACACGTCTGCTAAAATTAGCCCAGGAAGATCCACCACCTGAATGTGATTATCGTTTGCGTCATGCAATTGTTTACTTCATCCAAAACCAGGCACCAAAGAAGATAATTGAGAGAACATTACTGGAGCAGTTTGGAGATCACAATCTCAGCTTTGATGAGAGGTAATAAGATCTGCACATCTCATTTCCTGTGTTCATGAATGTTCTCTCATGTGTGGAAACGCCCCTTCATATTTGGCTGGTGTGTTTGGCTTTGTCTCTTAGTTAATAGCTTGCAAGTTTGCTTTGTAAAACTTATCTTTATAAAAACCTCTGTTAAAAGAGTAGTCAAGAAGTTGGGTTTCTACTCATAAAATAAGTAGAAATTCTCAGTGGTGTTCATGATTTTGCACATAGATTTCTGTACCTTCTTTCACTATGCATTTTCTCACTGCCCTGAAAACCAGCAGTAGACAGCAAAGCCTTTCCAGCTGGATGAGTGACTGACTTGAGAGCATGACAGTGTCTCTCTTCCACTCAAAATTCTTTCTACTTACTTACATAAATAGGTAAACAGAAAGTTAGAAAGCATTAGTCTGATTTCTGTGTAAGGAATAATCTTCTAAACTTCTGCAAAGTGTCAGGGAGTTTCAAACTATCTGAAATTTAAAATTTAAAGACAGACTGAGCAGTGTGGCAATTTAGTGAAATAAAAGAAGTAATCCTTTAAATAGCACAGGCCTCCATCACACATACTTCAAAAGTATGCCCTCTCCTGCTGATTATACCATGCATAATAAAATGTACATTTTCCACAGCATTTTCATACTGGTTTGCATAAGGCTGTAGCTCATACTGTTTGACGCTCCTGTCTTTGTAAGGATGTGAATTTCCAGTAATATTTCATTATTCTTTTGTTGTTTTTTTTGTGAGGTGCCGTAACATAATGAAGGTTGCTCAAGCCAAACTTGAAATGATAAAGCCAGATGAAGTAAACATGGAGGAATACGAGGTCAGTGTTTCTTATGCTTTAAATTAAGTTGTAATATGAAATAGTTATCAGTAAAGCTGGATTTTATCTTCACAAATTTCTTCTTGTCTCAGACTGAGAAGTTAAAACTGCCTATTTATTGAAAGACCCCTTATTTGTACAATGGCTGCTCTTGAGCTAAAGCTGTTTTTTTCCACATCTGTAATTCCAGTGTCTGAGCCATAAATAAGTGTCAGGTTGGAGTCTGTCCTTACTTTGTTAACGAGTCTTGACGTCACTAACAGTATTTTGTAATTTATCACCACAGGAGCCACATGGCTTTCTCTAGGCAGACACAGCTGGCAGGGAAGGAGGGAGAGAGCTTTGTGCCCGGCCTTGCTCATCTTGAGGGCTGGGTAGCAGGCACAGTCCCATTTGTGCTTTTCCTCCAGCTGTCTCTGCAGCCATTTCCATTTTCTTATGAGCAGCAGATTCTTTTCTTTGATGAGACCATGCATAGCCAGCTTATGCATTTAATTTTTTCCTCCTGTGTTGTTTAGAAAAACTTACAGGGAAAGTAAGAGTGAATCTTGGACATTAAGTAATCGTGACTAATAGTTGCCAAAATTATTCATGCCATATTTAAAGCTAAGCCTGTAGCTGGTTTTCCAGCATCAGTTTCAAGTCTGAGTAATACTGTTCATTAAGACCTCTTAACAGGGGATATTTATGTCCTGGACAGATTCCAGTGCACCACCTATAGCTCCTTGTTGTGCTGTTAGGTCCAAACAACCCGATCAGGAGGATTATGGGAGTAATCTTTCCCTCACAAATCGAATGGAAAAATATTTTAATTGCCACTTCTCATTGCCAGGTTTAGGACCTACAGTAGATGCTACTACATTACAGTGTGCCCTCCCTCATCAGTAATGGGGAAGGACCCTCAGAGTTGCATTTTGGTTGCATTTTTTTGCTGTGCAGGGCTCAGTGTTTTACTGTCTTCTGTATGATGCTGCACAGAGAGAACAAACAATTCTGGACTTAGCTCTAAGAGTGGGAAGTGGGGGGTATCTTCTGTTTCTCTGCAGAAGTGTGCCCCATTTTAGCTCCTGCAATAAGTATTGGGAGTTTCTCCATAGATTGTATCAGTCCAGTATAGTGAGTTGGCATTTTATGCACCGTTTCTCAAGCTCTTTCTGTTGAATCTGCAAGTCACTGTGTCTTGTGGTGTGCTGTCCCCTATTTTATCTTTAATGCACAATAGAAAGTCAGCAATTAACCCTCTGTAGAGAAAGTGCCTTTCTCACCTGGAGCATTTACCTGTAAAGTGAACCAGGAGTCACTTTGTATTAAATGGTGATGCAGTAAGATAAATGTTCTGCTCCATTTCCAGCACCTCATCTGAGTTGCATTGGGGTTTTTTTGGCACTTCCCATGTAAAGTGTTCAGGCCTTTTCTATGCCATTCTTCTATTGAAAATAAAGCTTATTATCTAGCATATAAAAAAGCTTTCCAGCACTTCCTGAGTCATGTAGGGAAGGAAAAACAAGATCTCGGATCATTTTACCTGTGGTTCTCCAAAGATGCTTTGTGTTTCTTTCAAATGGTAATAGGTTCTGTAAGAATGATGTCATCTAGAAATGTTTAAGACATTTAAGAATTTTGCTTTTATTGAGGGAGGGTGGATTCAGGTGGACTTCCCACCTACTGGGGTCCTCAGCACTTACTGTGACTATTGGACACTAAATTTAAGTGGAGTGGGGTGTGTTTAAAAAAATTAATTATATTTCATTTTTGTGGATGAAGTTCTATTTACCCTTTCTTACATGCAGAGATGGCATCAAGACTATAGACATTTCAGGGAAACAACCATGTTTCTCATGGTAGGATTGGAGTTTTTCCAAAAAAAGAGGTAAGTGGTAGTATAGAACTCAAATGTAGTAGAATGATGTGAAGGCAAAATGTAATATTGATAAGTAAAGCTATGTTTTAAATTAAGAAGTGTTTAATGTATTCTTAATTTCAGTTAAGCATTTATTCAGTCTATTAATGTCTTCAGTCTTGCATCTTCCTATTCTTAATTTCGATTTCCAATCTCTTATCAAGCCATGGGCTCTTTTCAGAGCACCCTCCACATGCACCTCTGTTCTTCTCTTCCACTCTTAAGTGCTGTGGGTATCCCTCAGCCATAAAAGTCCTCCTTCTCTGGCACCACCTGTGCACATACATTCATCTGCTTTCATCAGCAGATACAATTAGTCAAGTCCCTATCTTCCCTGCCTTTTGACTGGGTGTTCCCACTGAAGCAGTTTTACCTTCTGCATTAGCCTGAGCCAAAGCTCCACCTATGGTGGGCTCTAAAGGTCAGGAAAACAGAACATATTTGAGAAAAACTGTCATGCATAGCTGTCATAGTTGTAGCTGACTGGCTTTAACTCCATGGTGATTCATTCCCTTTTCTTTTTGAACCAAGTCAGAAATTCTGGCTGTATAAAATGGGTGACATTTATGTACTTGATTCAAAACAGCTCAAATTTATTCTGATCTACACGTGGAACAAGAATGGTGATTACAGTATAAATGTAGTCAATCACTGATTTTTCATGTATAAAACAATAGGGCAATTTATAGCAGGAATCAAATTTAATTCTTTGTCTCTTTTGTGTAGTAAATTGCTTCATGTTTCTCTTCCTTGTCTTGTATCCTCCCAAAAAAGATACAGAAAGAAAGGCCCCAAACAATACAGGAAAACTGATTGCAGAAGACACTGCCTTGCCTTTGTGACAAGATTTTTTTTATATTGGCTAACACAATGAGCCCACAGTCTTGGGTTGTCTTTGGGTTATCACCATGTAATAAACAGTACATTTATTAATAACCTAAACTGAATTTATGCTACACTGTTGGTCTTACACAGTTAATGTACAAAGGTTAGTCAGAAGATTGCCTGGCTTATTTGAAAAATAAACACTCTGGTGTTGCTTCATCCCTTAAGTAGACAAAAATGTCACAGGCATTGGTGTGGTTTATAGGAAGCCCTGTACTTCATGCACTCTCAGAGTTTGCAGGCAGGGGTGAAACATCTTCAATTTCTTGGCACTGGGACTTCAGAATGGCACCTTCAATTGTAAAATACCAATGTTTTCAATAAATTTCTTCTTGCCATAACATATTCTGATTATGCCATGAAGGAGAGGGGGAAGCACAAGCTTCTGCTCTGTGCTGAATGCAGTTCTCCATAATTTACAATAACTTGCAGAATCAGGGTGAGGTGTTTGTTACAAAACACCTTTGTCACATAGAAAACAAGCCTATGATCACCAATCTAATATGGTCAGAAATAAAAAGTCCAATTTCAGAAGTGCTTCAAGAAGTGTAGGACTAAAGTATAGTTAGTGGATCAGTGAGGATCTGGGTATCCAGTAAACCACTCCAAAGGCATCTTGTGCAAATACATACCTGCGTTTCAGCTTCAGGTTCCCAAAGGACTCAGATTTACTGAGGTTCCCACCTTGCACAATTGAGAAAGCAATGGTACCATCTGTATGCTGGAAATGAGACTAAACTACTAAACCCTTTCAGTTCCTTTAACACTGAAATAATAAAAATATAACTTTAAAAATACTTATGAAAGGATAGACTTTCATAATATAAATATGACTTTCATTAGTAGGACTGTTTGGAGGCTTTTTGTCCCCTGCAAACCCACCTCTCTGTTGACCAACTTTTCTTAGCTTCAGTAACACTAAGTGATAACCTAGCAGCACTCTATGTATTGATGGAGTCACAAGTCAGCCTTTATTCAAGCAGTTTCTGATTTCTTTAATTGTATTGTGTTGAAAAAACACAAAAATCAACATTAAAGAAGTAGTTTGGTCTATCTTTTTCATGCCTACTTTCAGTGGTCATTTGTGACGGGGGGTTACTAGGCCCACTTTTCACCGCAGGTGGAGAATTGAAGGGTCTTTCAGGCAGAACTCCTCTGACTGTATTGTGGAGTAGGGACCTGCTCTGGCTGAGATAAACCCAGCCAGATAATGAGCCTTGGCAGGAGTTTTGCCTGCAGCTCACTCTTGTGGCAGCAACTTAAAAGTGAACAAACTGTAGGTTTTACCAGTTGCGTTTTAGGTTTCTTGGAAGGCCAATAAAGATTTTCAGTTTTGACTGAAATGCATTTTTTAAAGCAGTGCTAAAATTTTGCCATTCTGTGCTTTCTGCATTAATCTTTTCCAAAGCCTCGAACCAGTGACCTCAAGAATTTTTGGAGCAGCTTCAGTGATCTTAGGCTTAGGCTGCACAGGCTTGAGTTTTATGTGCACTTCAGGTGTGAGAAGGCAGAAAGCCAGCCATGCCCTGGGCTGCAGCCACAGCCCCGTGGGCAGCAGGGCAGGGAGGGGATTGTGCCCCTCTGCCCCGCTCTGCTGAGACCCCACCTGCAGTGCTGCAGCAGCTCTGGGCTCCCAGCACAGCAAGGACAGGGACCTGCTGGAGCCAGGCCAGAGGAGGCACCGAGGGGATCAGAGGGGTGGAGCACCTGCCCTATTAAGACAGGATGAGAAAGTTGGGGCTGTTCAGCCTGAAGGAAGAGAAGGTTGTGTGGAAACCTGAAAGCAACCTTTGAGTATCTGAAAGGAGCCTACAAGAAGGATGGAGAGAGACTTTTTACAAGAGCATGGAGTGACAGGACAAGGGAGAATGGCTTCCTGCTGGCAGAGAGGAGGTTTGGATTAGTTATCAGGAAGAAATTCTTTACAGTGAAGGTGATGAGGCACGGGAACAGGATACGCAGAGAAGCTGTGTTCAAGGCCAGGTTGGGTGGTGCTCTGAGCAGCCTGCTCTAGTGGAAGGTGTCCCTGCCTGTGGCACAGGGCTTGGAACCACATGACCTTCAAGGTCCCTTCCAAATCAGGCCACCCTATGATTCTATGGATCTGTTTGCTAATTTACACTGTAGTCCCATTCCTCAGACCCAATATATATATAAGGACTCTGAGCTTGGATGTAAAGTCATGACAATCTAAAATAACTTACCTTGCTGTTAAATGGCACCACAGCTGATTCAGGAAAGGGTCACACACAAGTGGGGGAAGGAGCAAGAAGAGGATGACTGGAAATAAGGCCACTACCACCACTGAGTTTTTTAATTTGCATCAACAGAACTGTTGACACTGTAGCTTCAACCTGCATTTTCACAAATAAATGAACTAAGAATGGAAGGAAAAGGTCGTCCTCCTCTGCCTTTATAACCAGCAGTTTCGGTTCCTTGCAATCATCTTTTCCCCTTTCCTCCTACATTAAGTTTTCAACTGTCTAGTCAGTTTTATTGGTGACCAAAGGTATGAAGAGTTTTCATGAGTAGGAAGAAAGGACTTGAGGAGATAGTAAGACTCCTTTTTAAATGAAAGCATAGTTTTTTATTTTTAGGACAGAATGTTGGTGAACTGTGACTCTACTTCTATTACTTAAGCAATAAATATTTCAGATTGCAGGGACTGTGAGCAGATCTCATGGTGGAAAACAAAAGTTCCCAGTAAATTATGAAATTGTAATGTTGAGGTTCATCTTGTTCTTCTAACCAGGGGTATTAGAAGGTCAAGCTTTAAGGAGCCACTGTTATTTCAAGTAGCCTTTTTCCTTATTTTTATGTTGTCTCATTGGGAAGTATTACCTTAAGTTTTTTACTTTGGAAAGCTCTTGCCATGTATTTCTCAGGTGTGCTTTGTGTGTGCACATTATCTTTAGCCTTTTTCAGCAGCTTAGTAGTTTGGTTTTGGTAGTTTCAACTTGACCCATGAGCTCATATTCTCATCAGGAGTGAGTGCAGAATGTTCCTTTTGACCACTCCCTTAGAAAATGTCTCTTCCTAGATTTTTTTTTACTTGAATAAAAATGAGATATCAAGCTGCCTGTTTTTAGAGTAGCTGCTTGAACTGCTTTCAATGCTTGTCTGTCATAACTGGGTCTCTGTAAGTCAGAGAATTAACCATTTCAGGTGTTCGCAGCAGATAGTGTGCAACAGTGTGAGGGGAGATTGTTCATCTATGCATGAAGGGATCTCTGTCAATTATTAACGGAAAGGTTCTTGGGTCCTCTCTTACTCCTTCTCTGTCAATTAGCCTTGCATTTATCTTCTGCATTCAGATTAAAGACAGAAATACCAAAAATCTAACAGCACTTCTGCTTTTGAAATGCTGTGATGGCTTCTCCATCACATTAGATTTCAGTAACTTGGAAGAAGTTACAGTTAGTGAAGCTTAAAAATTCACAGTTTTTGTTTTAGAAATAAGGTGTCAGCTTTAAATCTTTATTGCTGAGGTGTAGAATGCTATCAAGACATTTATAGCAACAGAAGCTCAAACCCAGTGTGATGCACACAGGAAAAAATAAGTTTACATGGATCCACAAGGCCAATCTAAAGCTGGTTTTCAAGTGAGCAAAACGATACCCACTGGTTTCAGTGAGCTTTGGATCAGACTCCAAGTGCAATGATCTAACCTAGTAGTAAAATAATTTGTTCTAATGTGTGTAAAACACAAAAGTGTATGATTTAAAAAAACACTATGAAGAGATGGGTGGGGAGGGGTGGACTTGCCATCCAGCAAGTGGAGTTACCTGTCCTTTGAGGAGCACAGTAGTTACCTTGAAGCATGTGGTACGTGGATGTTGCATCTAATGCTTTTGTCTCTTTACCTCAGCTACATGGAAGCCTTGCTGTACCTTATCTATGCTTACCAGAATAACAAAGAACTCTTGTCCAAAGGCCCATACAGAGGGCACGACGAAGAGCTGATATCTCACTACAGACGAGAGTGTTTGCTAGTAAGTGAAGGGGGAAGTATATGTCTCAAAAAGTTGAGTTTGCTGTGTAGCTTTAATGAATAGTAGAAAAGTGTTGCCATCATGTACAACAAATCCAAAATCTCTCTCCATTAACAATTTAATACTTAGAGGTTTGTGTTAGGGAAAAAAAGCAAAAGTAAAAAAGAAAACATTATTGCCCTTCTCATCTTTTTTTAATAGCCAAAGATTTTGGTTATGCTTATAAATAGTGTGCTCACTGCCATCATGTCTGGGCTAGGGAGGAGCAATGGTTGACAGTGTTGGTGAGCAGACTCACCCTGTTGCCATACTTTGACGGGGAGACAAATATTGGGAAAGGCATCAGCAATGATAACGATGCCTTGCCTGACACAAGGGATTTTTTCTTTGTTATGTCACTTTTAACAATAGTGAAAAAATAAAAGCAGGTGATAGATTCTCAGTCTTAACAAAACAGCTGCAAAATTGGAGTTGGCAGGTATGAAATGAAGTGGCTTGAGGAACAGCACAAGTTCAAGTGGATTAGTAGAGCATATGCATCATTGCTGTAAATGTTAAAATACAGCTGGGGTTAATATAAATTGTCAGGAAATTCTGTAGGAAGACTGTAGTTTAAAACAAACTGATAAAACTGATGGGTGGTAGAATGTGAAATGCTGTGTACTTAAAGGCTTTCCTTTTTTGTGGTGGTTTCTGAAGAAACTGAACGAACATGCCGCAGCACTGTTTGAATCGGGAGATGATCAGGAAGTAAATAATGGCCTGATCATTATGAACGAGCTTATTGTCCCATGTTTGCCATTACTACTGGTGGATGAAATGGAAGAGAAAGATATTGTTGCTGTGGAAGATATGAGAAACCGATGGTGTTCCTATCTGGGACAAGAAATGGAACGTAAGTCATTTTATTTATTCCTTAAGGTAAAAGGCCCTTGTGAACCTTTTTTATAAGTATGATGTTTTGGATGTCTGGATTTGAACCTGTATCTTTTGTGCCTTGGTAATGTTTTTTGAGCTACCCCTGACTTTTGAATAATCCTGTACACATTTAAATAAAAAGTTTTTCCATATATTGCTCTGGAATATCAGGCCACAAAGAAAACACACTTTCTGAACGGAAAAACATTTGTGTTGTTAGGCCATCTAAATGGGCATCTATATCAACATCTTACTAGGAACTGGTATATTCTAGTTATTGCTGGTAGGTCTGAAGAATCTCACTTATTCCAAATGAAACTCCTCTTCTTCACCCACCAATAAAGAAAAAGTCAACATTGGGCAGAAAAAGGACAATTCCATGTGCGGACACAAATGCTTATGTTTGTTTTTCTGGTTTGATTTGCAGCCAACTTGCAAGAAAAGCTGACAGATTTCCTGCCAAAACTGCTAGATTGTTCTACAGAGATTAAAGGTTTCAATGACCCGCCAAAGTTACCCTCCTACTCCACACATGAACTGTGTGAAAGATACGCCCGAATCATGTTGTCACTCAGTCGAACTCCAGCCGATGGAAGATAAATTCTGCAGACCTTCCTAAGCACATTGTATAAACTTTTTTAGTTCTTAAACCTTGCCTTCCTGTCACAGGGTTTGCTTGTTGCTGCTATAGTTTTTAACTTTTTTATTTTAATAACTGCAAAAGAGAAATGACTGTACAAACTTTAGCCAGACTACAAACGATTAAAGCTGAGAATCGCATGGCGCTCAGTCGTTTCAACCAGAATTGATGCAACATGCAAGTCTGATCATTATGGCAAAACTGCTTTTTTGCCATTTATCTGTTACAGTATTACTTTGCTTTTATCTTAAGATCCTTTACTTTATCAACAGCTGTCTGGATCATTTTGTGACTGCAACTACTTTAAGTGTCCAGTGCTGTGTAAATACATGGTACTTGGTAGCTTGTAAATGAAAAGAAAGAATAAAGTTTTATTTATGGCTACTTCTGTGTTTGCAAGCAGATACATTGTATATTATTGTAAAATACGGGTATTTTTAGAAAAGATACAGTATATTGATGGGTTACTCAATTTTATAGACAAGGTTCTTCAGGATTTATGGCCAGTTTCCTTTCAGGTAGTCGGAGATTACTGTATGTGAATATATTGATAAAACTGTCACAGTATTATACACAATGGTGTTCTGTATATTCTTCACTGGTCTGTATGATACTGCACCTGAGCACTTTAGCGTGCGTGTGAATGGCCATGCCAAGTCTTTTCTAATAGTAGGGACTGGCTTCTGAAACAAAACAGTAATGGCACCTTCCTTCTATTCTTAGAAAAAAATAAAGTAAAAAGATTTAAAGTATTTTCAGTATAAATATATTACACCCTCTGAGAAAAACTTCTAAAAATTTATTTAAGTAGAGAAAATAAAGGTTTTAAAAAATGGAATTTATGAAGCTTAAGGACTAATCCATTTTAAATTGGTATTTTAGTCATGTAAGTGACCAGAAATAAAATCTTAACATTAATTCTTTACTTGAAATGGGTTGCTATTGTTGCAACAAAATATCTCAGAAATCTTTTATCTGTCCTAATTAAATTTCTGTTGGAAGTAAAAGAACATATCTATTTGGCTTATTTTGTAGAACTGAAATACTGTCTGGTTTTAATGAAGAAACGTAATTATTTTGTGGAAAAAGAGATTTAATGCGTCCTTAGGTAGTCCTGTTACCTGACACTATTTTGATTCCTTCTCTTTTTAGAGAACGTTTTGTGTTAGATCAGTAAAATATGTGAATATTTATTTGTATGTTTTTATTGGAGCGACACAACTTTTCCTTACAGGCTTCAAGTGATGTTTGAATATCTACTAATAAAAGGCCAGAGGGAAGGGGTGATGGAGTTCAGATCACTCAGAAATGCAGTGGGCAGAAATGTGGACATCTCATATGCAAGAAGCAGCAGAGTTCAACCTTAGCATAGATCAGCCTGAGAAGTTCACTGGAGAGACACTGGACCACAATGTACAGGGAATAACATGGCCTTCACTTCAACATCTGTTCAGGGCTGTTCTCCACTCCTCTCTTCAGTACTGTAGTGCTTCATGCTTTTTCAAACTACCCATTTATTTTATCAATTTTTTTTTTTAAAAAGCATATTGACCTTTTACAACTGAAATACTGCTCAGGAGCCTTTTCTTAGGGCTGGGACTGTTGATGTGTGAAATATCACTCTTCAAGGAAAAAGGTATGCTTACCATGAAATGGGAGAGGATACATTTTAAAAGCTTTGACATTTTGCACCTACCTATTCCACTTTGATTTGAAACGCAAGAACATGCCTACTTAGCACTGTATTTTTAAACAAGGTTTTGAACAGATCAGACTCCTCACTTTTTCAATAATATTTAACGGAATTAAATGTGAAAGAGTAACTTTTGAGTCTGAGTGTTTGTGGAAGCTTTTAAGGAAAGCTCCCCTCTTACCCTGAAGGAGCCAGTTACCCTCATCTGTTTAATATTTCACAACAAACACAGGGGCAGAGGCACTATTTCTAAGGTAAAAAGAGAAATTGTTTCATTTGCGAAGAATACGTAAATTAAAAGGAAGCAAGGAAGAATTTGTTCTTTGTTTTGTGGTTTTATATTTCCAGTTTCTGAAAGTATGAAAATAATCAATTGAAGTTCATAGTACTGAGGATAAATATGTATTCCTTTGCAAAGACAGATTTTTGAGTTGAATTGAGAAGGTAGTAGAGCAGAAATAAATATATATGTATTTTTCTGTTTTAATATACTTTAAATATCTGAGTTTAAACCTTCAGTGAAATCATTAATCATTAATTTTGTCTTAAAAGCCTTGCTTTTCTCGCTCCAGTAAGGTAGTTGACAGCTTGGATTCACAACGCCCAGCACAAAACCTCTACAAGTAACTGTGAGGTAGCAAAGCATGCAGTCTATTTAGCTACTTGCTAATCTGTGACTAAATTATATAAAGAGATTTGGTCTCTTCAGTTATGGGGATTATGAAGGTTTTTATCAGGGTTTTTTTCCAGTTAATAGAATACAGATGATTAAGGAAATTGAACCAAAATTCATCTACAAAATCACCTGCACCATCAAGTGAAAGGTGGGGTTTTTTTACAGATGTTGCTTCATAGTGAGAAAGACCCTGAAGTTACCCTTTTTTAGTTAATTGCCTTTTTATCCCTTCCAAATATGTCTTCACTTTAGCTGCCTGATCCTGTTGCTGTACTTGAAGTGGTATTTTGGTAGTATCAAGAATCCTGTTGTTTCTAGTTCAAGCTCCCCCGGCAGACCTGTTACTCTCAGCCTAGCAGAAGACCAAGAGCAGCAGCAGAACTGAGCTGAACAAATGAAGAGGATGGATGGAGTCAATTTGTACTTCTTAGATGTGGTGATAATCACATCAGACACAAAGACCTGACGTTCGCTGTTGAGTCAGCGTTGCTTTGTGGACAGTCTGTGCTTTACTGCAGGAAACAGGTTTGCTCTAGAAAACCTGAAGTACGAGCAGAGCCAAAAGCATGTGCTTTGTATTCAAGCATTATAATACCAAAACTTGATAATGTCTGTATTAAGTATCTTTCAGGTTATTTTAGGCTACTTCTGTGAAGACTGCAGCTCCAGAAAGGAACTGGACACCACCAGTAGCACACAGGAGACAGTTGGATACTGTCCAACAAATGTAAAGGTTCATAAAGGGAGACAATGGTTGCTGTTCATATTCATTTTGTCACGTTTCCTTCTCTCAAGCTCCAGTGAGTCCAAATGTCTGTGGGAGGCCTTATATAAGCACAAGGTAAAGAATTATGATGGAACAATGCACCACTCTAAGTCTGCAGTGAGTCACCTCATCTGTGCAGCATTTTTCAACATAAATGTGTGATTTAAAAAAAAAAATATTCTAGGTTTGAGTCTGGAAAAATGCAAGAAACATTTGTATCGGTCTTGGGAGTAAGGGGAAAATGATTGCATGTTTCCATTTCTTGTTTCTGGAGAGGACATTAATACCGATTAAAAAATGTTCTTCTCTAAAGAGGTCTTTTAGCAAAATGCAGTATGTAGAATTCCAAAGGGGAGTGATTCAAGTGAAACAATTATTTTTCATGTGACTGAGATCCAGTTTTTCTTTATGTACTGTGTTCTTGAAGATCTTTTCAAATCCTGGGCTTGGAAAAGCTGTTAACTGGAAGCACTCTTAACTTCTAAAGAGCATCTTTCTTTAAAGGCAAACTAACAGTGTCCATGTTCTCCTAATTGAGTTCCCATCAGTAGAACACTTCTGCTTGGTTCAGCACTTCTGTTTCAGTTCTGATCCATATGGGAGCAAAGCCCTCACACTTTTGAAGACGTGGTTGTTACTGTCATACACATGTGTGCTCCAGCTTTATTGTCATGCCCTTAAAATCCTGGACTTGGCGATGGAATTTTCTTCATCATGAATTTCAGATACTCGCTGTAAGTAGTAGGAGGAAGGGACTTGCATTTTTCAGAAATGGTTTATTGAGGTAACACTTTGAAAGAACAGCTTGACTTGCTTTCTGGTGGCTGGGATCAACCCAAACCCCCTTCTCACAGGCTGGGAAATGCGTATTGGGAAAAGGCTTGTTTTCAGCATGATGGTCACAGGATGGATTCATTATGAGTGTCACGGTGTGGTCATCCTTCATTGCTCCCTTCATATCTAAACTGAAGTACCTCTCAAATAAAGTTTGGGCTCCATGGTTCTTTCATTCACTCTCACTGTTTATTTCCCCTTCTCCTGTTGTTCCCCACTGAAGTTAACTTGAATATCCATATTCCAGCTTTTTCTTTGCAGTTGGTTAAGTCTTTGATTAGCTGAACTAACCACTGTGCCTTCACTACCAGGATATGGAACCAGGATTCCTCTGCTTCCATCTGATTAGTGTGGGCTTCAGTTTTTGTCTTGCTTTTCCTGGAATGCCTGTGCAGGATCTGTGGGTCAAATAATACCGTCCATACGCATACGGTCTGGCAGCTCAGCATCTGAGAGCCTGGAAGAGGGAAGTTATGGTTGATATTTAACCAAAATTCACTAAACTACAGAGATTTTTGTACCATGTCTTGGCACATTTAAAAAAAAAAAAAAAAAAAAAAAAAAAAAGGAAAAAAGAGGGAAATAATTTGTTGGAACCTGAGCTAACTGAGCATTCTCTGAACTGAGCACTTTAGAAGTGTGAGAGGTGTCTTGTGCACTGTATCTCAGCACTATCCAGGTCTATGAAATTTGTAGGGGGTTCTTCATGTTCAATAATCTTCAGTTTACCCTGATCCTTATATTTTGTCTTGAATTATTAAAACTGCAGTCAAACGTAACTTCTGGCAAAAAGCAGCTCTTCCTGCTGTGCTGATTTCAGTTGGTAACTCTGCAGTCCTTACCCTGTGTTCTGTGTCTGGGTGTTTCCTATCACTGTTCAGGCCCATGTGTGCTTTGTTATCTGTGTTAAAGTTTCCTGGAGCCATTTGTACTTTGTGGATATACAGGCAATAGGGGAAGGGCAGTCATTCCTGTGGATATTCTTCAAGAAACAAAAATCTGCATTTCGTCTGTGACCTTTAATTTGTAACAGTAAAACTTCCAGTTGAATGTGGACTAAAAGCTTGGGAAACCTGTGGGAGTTTGGGGAGGGGTTACTTTTTAAAATTATTGGTAATACAGGATCATGAGATGGAGCAAATTGCTATGTAAACATAGTAAACTTTTATGTGGATTAGGAAAACAACATTTGTTGAAATAAGTTTTAAGAAAAGATGCCAGTGTTACATAATGCAATTTAAAGAAAACTTCCTGTGTTCTTAGAGATGAGGTTGGAGTGTTTGGCTTTTGTGAGGAACTTTGAGACTGAAAAACTTGTAGTTTTTAACACCTTAAGGTAATACATTCTTGTAATCTGCTTATGAAGCTATTTTGTTTGGAAAGTAAAAAAAAAACAAAACCGAAAAACAACCCATCCCTTCAAAATCAAATAACCCCCCATTCCTCCAGGAAGAGAATATTGTTCTGCGAAGTCCAAGTTTGGATGAGTTTGGATGATAAAAAAAGATATTTCCTTTCTCCCTTGCTCAGTCTGTTTGAACAAGTACATTATGTTTTGAAATGCAAATAATTTCTCTTTGCATTTCTGAAGGAAAATTTGTCATCTCCAATACTTTTCAACATGAGATTAAGACCTGTCCTTGTATTTGGCACCGGCACTTGTTCCACCCTCAGCTGATGGTGATTTTTAGTTACATGGTTGTTTCAAGATGCTTGAACAGATGATTTGTCACTTCAGCTTCCTTCTGTAGGATGTAATCCTCAACATTCTTTGCATACAAAGGTTTACTTGAGGAATTTACTCCCCTTCCCACTTATCTTGGTCCAGTTTAAGGCTGCTATTCAAATGCTTTGCAGTGAGCAAGTAAAACAGCACTGATTCTGTTTGCCATTGTTCTACTCCACTGGAGACCGTGACATCTCTGTGCTACTTGGACTTTTTAAGAGATTTTATGGTGCTTTGTGCTTTGTGAATTTGTTTGAAATGGAAGGTGATGGAGTTAATTACTTGTTGGTTGCAGTTGATAGAGAAGAGCCATAATGTTGTTTTCTATTTAATAACAAAGTAAAATCAAATAATTTCTCCCTTGACACAGTCCCCCACAAGATTAGGAATGCTGTGTACCTTTTTTAAGAAAACAGAAGTTTCTAGGTAAGGTCTGGTAAGTGTTCAAACGGGTCACAATCCCTCTGGGAGGGCACTCGCATGAATAGTGTGTTTGTTCTCCTGCCTTTGTTCCTGGAGTAGGCACACAGCTAAAAATATTGATTTAAAACTATTTATGGTGGATTTTTATTTGCTCTGTAGTAATTTTGTATGTTTTCTTTAGATAGGCTTGTTTTGTAAATGCCTGATGTCAGTTCTTTATGTTAAGCAAGAAAGTAGGATGCGTTCTGATGGGAATTTTCTCTCAGTTCAGGGAAGTTGTGAAACTTTGCAGTAAGTATCCTCAGTTATGTCTATGCTATTACCTGGCTAACTCCCTGCAGTTCCCAACCAAGGCACTTTTGAAACTAGGTAGAGGGCTCAGGGCAGATTATAACTTTGTTGATTGCTTGGGATTTTTGCTGGGGTTTTTTTCCATTTTTATTTTCAAGGAAGAGATCAGTTGTGTGGCAAAGAGAGCTACAAGTGGTTTAAGATAGATAACAAATACTGGTAAGCTCTAAGAGGAGAGGCTAGTAATACAGCCAGGTTTAAACTAATCTGTCTTGAGTTATTTCTGCAATTAAGATTAAATAATTTGGTTGTAAGTGGTGTGTGAGTCGTTGCAAATGCTGTTCACAAAGCCATCTATAAAAGGGTGCTGTTCAAAGAATGCCTACAGGGAAGTGCTGCACGATGAATAAATGTTGAGGGCTTCTATATACTATAGTCTAACACCTCTTTCCAGAGGGAAAGTATTGTGGAATTTGATCCCTGCAGAGTTCAGAAGAGACATGACAGGTGTTGTCAACTACAGAGACACTCAGAGGTGTGAGTGGACAGAGATACTCCATCAGGATTTCTGCAGGTGGCTTCGTTCCCTCCTCCTGTGTTTGATTAACCACAGGCTCTATGCCCAGAGGAGACTCAGTGCTTCTCAATAATGTAGGGAAAGCTGGCTTAGTCCATGAGAAATGATGGACTAAATGGAATAAATAAGAAAGCTCTGTGCCCTGCAGACAAGAAGGGAAATGGTGTCCTGGGGTGCATTAGGAAGAGCACTACCAGCAGGTCAGGGAGTGATCTTGCCCCTCTGCTCAGCCCCGTGAGGCACATCTGGAGTGCTGTGTCCAGTTCTGGGCTCCTCAGCACCAGAGAGACACGGAGCTCCTGGAGCAGGTCCAGCAGAGGTTACAGAGATGATGAAGGGATGGAGCAAATTTACAAGGAAAGGCTGAGGGAGCTGGGCCTGTTCAGCCTCGCGAAGAGATGGCTGAGAGGGAACCTCATCCCTGTCTGTCAGTTACAACTAAAATACCTGAAGTTCAGTCTTGACCAAGCTCTTATCTACTGCATTACAATATTTTACAAGTTTCTATTTCTTATCTTATATGGCCCATCTCCTTAAACTAAGAATCTGGAAGTTATCACTGGAGTGCTCAGGGGCAGTGTATATACTTTTTAATCTCTTTTTTAACACGTTGAGCTTTTCCTCTGACGTGCATAGGAAATCATTTAAAATGAATGCATTAATTTGAACAGCTTTTCTTCTGTAAATATACAGAATATGTGTGCTATTGACAATGCTTTTATATTGCAGATTTTACAGAACCTGGAGGTTTGTCTGAGCTGGGGTTAGTTTACTTTCGTGTCTGTCATACATTTTATGTTTTCTGAAGAGCCTAATGCTGGCAGTGATCCCTTCAGAGCCTCTGATGCTGCACTGTCCCGGGGAATAGGGGCTGCTAAGGGCTGAAGGGTCTCTGCCCTGCTCCATGAAAAACAGGAAGCGCTCCATGAGAAACGTGAATGCTTCCCTCAGTGATGGACACAGCTGCCAGCTGGGAAGGCTGCGGGCACCTCCAGGGTAAAAGGATTCTGGAATACAGTGAATTCCTTCGGTCTGTGTATATTTACTAAGTACAGAAGTCTGGATTTGGGTGATGAGAACGGTGGGTTGCCCAGGGTTGTGCACTCCCATCGCTGGCAGTGTTTGGGGCCAGGCTCGATGGGGCTCTGAACACCCTGGTCCGGCGACAGGTGTCCCTGCCCGTGGCGGGGGTGGAACGGGTGGTGTTCCACGTGCAGTTCAGCCCAGGCAGGTGTCTCAGGTCACTTTCCAGCCCGGGCCGGTGTCTCAAGCAGGCCCCGTCCAGCCCGGGCCGGTGGCCCAGGTCCCTTTCCAGCCCGGGCCGGTGTCCCAGGTCCCTTTCCAGCCCGGGCCAGTGTCCCAGGTCCCTTTCCAGCCCCAGTCGGTGTCTCAGGTCGCTTTCCAGCCCCAGTCGGTGTCCCAGGTCCCTTTCCAGTCCCAGTCGGTGTCCCAGGTCCCTTTCCAGCCCCAGTCGGTGTCTCAAGCAGGCCCCGTCCAGCCCGGGCCGCTCCCGTCCCCGGCCCGCTGGGCCTCCCGCGGGGCCGCAGCGGCACCTGCCGGGCCGCGGCCGGCACTGCGGGCCGGGCTCCTGCGCTCCGCGAGGGGCAGAAGTGCTCCGGGTTGTTCCTGAGGGAGCACCGGAGCCCTGCGAGCCCCTACGGACACGGTGAGGGAGTGTAAATAAACTTAGACACTTGATGTTTCCAGCCGTGAGCGCTCTGCCGGGGCAGAAGGGCTCCGGAGAGGTCCCGTGGAAGCTGTTTTTTCTCTCACGCCACTTCAGGCCTGCAGCAAGGGAAAATAATTGTACACTTTTGGTGGTGTGTTCGCATGAATCAGAACAATTCCTTTCTTTCTTTGGTCTGGAAATGAGGTGTAGATTTTACCAGGGAAAGTCTGAAGTGATTAGGGACTATTTTAGGGCAGGCAGTGTCTTTCAGTAGTTTGTGCTAAGGGCTGCAGTTGCTGTGGCTATTCATACTAATCTGCTTTGTGAATTTAAAACAGCCTGGGTGGTGTTCTTAGCGACTGATCCTTTTCATCTGAAATTCACTTTGTCATTGGTACCAGTGCTATGGCTTTGGCAGGATGTACCAGCTCCCAGGAAGCATTCCTAGGAAAATCGGTGGGGCTTTGTGAGACTTGGGTGTGCCTGTGAACAAGAGAATTCAGGATAGTTTGTTAGCAGATGTTTAAAAATAATCAGATGCATTGTGAATTTAGGCTTTTTACCTCTAAGGTTGTGTATAAATTGGAGATTCAGGATAACCATACACTGGAAATTTTCAGGAGCTTTTTTTGTAGATTATTATATTTTGGTTTGGCTTAACTTTCTGTGAAAATACTAATTTTATTTATAGATTTACTTTTTATGTCTGCTAGTGATGTCTAGCAGGAAAGAGAAAGAACAGCTTATAAAATGATGAAATGAGGTTTCGGTTGGATGCCTAGAGCAGGTTAGCTACTGATTAGTGGGTTAGTAACTCACTGATGGGTTTCTTGCCTGTTTGGAAGTGTTTACATGTGAAGAAGCAACAGTAGATACAAGATGATCTGGGTTAGTTGAGGTCACAAAAGAAAAGTCCCACAAAGATACCTGAGTGAAGAAATAAAATTGCCATCTAAAGTTTTGGGCACCATGTTTTTTACTGTTACTGTTTCTAGCAAATCAGATCATTTTGACCTCATGTGCCCAAAAATGGCAAAAATAGCATGTGTGACAGTGCTTGTCAGGATTGAAGTATCAGCATCATGATATCATGACAACTGAACACAAGGTTTGTGGCTTGAGCTTTTCTGTTGGATTTGAACTTCTTCTGAAGTTCAAATGTGAACTTGCTCAGGTCATTCGGGTGCCTTCCTGAAAACTGAGGCATTCAGAGGCTCCAGCATTCTCTTTGCTGCCTGCAAAAGAACGAAGAACAGATTAATCTTTATTGTGCTCACCTAGTTTGAGATTCAGTAGGCAGACCAAAGATTGCTTTAGCTAATTAGGCCCTCTAATTGCATTTAAAAAGTTATTAACCTTTTAAATAGGCTCTCCAGAGTGGCATGTCAGCATGTTCTGAGCTAATGTGCAGCCAGCTATTGGTTCCACTTGCAGGGCTGACAAGCAGAGGGCAGGCAGGGTTGCGTTGCTCCTTGGGGAAGGGAGGGCAGGGAAAACTCTGTGTTCCTTCTCTGCAGTGGCAGGGGTGCAGGAGAGGAAGCTGGTGCAGGTTCTCAGCATGCCCAAGTAGCTGCTGCCTTACATTCTCCATCACTTCCTGCTCATGGAACCAGCTGGCATTTTACCAGGAAGCTGAAAGAAGAAATAAAAATCTCACAAAGAAAATGCTTTTTTTTTCCCTTCTTTCATGCTGTCTTGCCTTTATGTTTGCCCCTCCTGTGGCATATATTACATTTCTTCATGCCACAGACTGTAAGGGGTTCCCCCTGAGATGCACATTACAGAGTACCGAGAATGACTGGCCAAATGGGAAGAGCCAGCATGTGTGTGAAAAGCTACAAAATAGAATAACATATTCTCTGTGCATATTGGAAGGTATGATGAGTCTTTTACAATTTTTGGACCAGCTCTGTCAGTGACTTTTTAATTCTTGATGAATTTAAGAGGTTCTCAGTGTTTATCCTTCTGTGCCGCTCAGTCCCATGCTTGAAAGACCAAAACAGCACTACATGAACATGTCAGAGATAACTTGAGATGTTTAGATATTGTGACTCATGATCAGGTTTAAAGATGGATGGATTTGTGTCACTGCAGCATGTCTACAAGAGCTTTTCTGCAGTCCTCTGCTTTTCTCCTTTCCCAATATGTTTTAAGACTTGTGAAATTTTCTTTTCTTTCCCAATGTGCAGTGTATGAGGTCATATGGGCAAGAAAGAAGGTAGATGTGTGTTTACTCAAAGTTGCTCTATGAAATAGAAGCCAAAGTACAGCAGAAAATCTTTCTGATACTCAGTTTTTATATACCAAGTAGTTTAAACCCCCAACTCTTAAGACCCGTTGCATTTTTCTTTCTTGCCATCATAATTACTTTTCCATGGCTTGTAAGTTACTCTGTGAGAGCTGGAGACCTGAGGCCAGCACTGAGCCACTTGTGTTCATGCTAAAGAGCTGCCATTTGATGGATTTAATTAACACAGCAGCTGCTCTGTGCTTGCTGCTCTCCTTCCTGCTGTCTGGAGCAAAGCTGATTCTCTACCTACTCCTGAGAGCTCAGCCTGACTGTCCCAGCCATGTCACACCGTGCCTTGCTGGCAGCACGTCACAGGGCTGCCAGCCTGGTGACAATGGACTTCTGTCACTGCTCAAAGCTCAAGGGCTGACAGCAATCCCAGCTGCCAGCCTGCTGTCTAGCACAGAACAGAAGGAAATATGTCATGCTTCTGGTGCTGAGCTTTTTCCATGGTTCCACTTCCAAATGCTTTGCTGAGAAGCATCAGGAACTTTCTTCAGCTGCACATCATACTCACTGTGAAATACTCATAAAGATCTGCCAGAAGTCAAGGATGGAGTTAATGCATGCAGTAGTAACACTCAGTGATAACACTTGATTCTTTTATCATTGTTCTTTTTATGCAAATTTTCCAGGTTCCACTTTGAGTGAGAAACCTGTAGCTATGGAATTGCAGACTCAGATATGGAATTTTTCTTAATGGAGTACCTACAGTGGAAGAAGAAGTAAAATAAAATGAGCAATTTCTTAATATAAACTCAAAAAGCCCAGTATTTTGCCTGCCCTTGCATTATTTCCAGCTATATTGATCCCTTGTTGCAGAACCAAAATGTGCAGTAAATTGGGGTTTTTTTTGCCATTATAGTCTGTGTTCTTGCAGTTGCTAAATTCTTTCTAGAATATTTTGGGAGATTTCTGAACTGATTAGTTGTCCCATGTGTCAAAACTAACATAGTGCAGTGCTCTTCCCCCCTCACATATCAAGGCTTGTAAGTGTTCTGTGTGGTTCGTTCAGCAGAGTTTATGCTGTAATGGAAACGCTCGCTGGGAATATGTAGTTGTGACCTGTTCGGTCTGAAATGACGCACACTTGGAAAAAATCTTAATGTGATATGTTGTCATGAGGGGTTATAAAAGCATGAAACATAGATTCCTGCCCTATTCCTCCCTGAAAGATTGATTATACACTTCTTGGAAATGTGGTTTCAATTTTGGAGAGCCAAGTTGTGGTTTATGAGCAGGTACCCCAGAGTAAACACAGCCCTGCAGCAATTGGACCTGACACTCACTTGAGGCAGGGAGGGACACAAGACGTGGGGATGTGTAGTCTCATCATCACCTTCTGGTTTGTGTTAGAATATGTTCTTGAAACCCCAGCTGAGACGAAAGTTATGCTGTTACTGTACTAAAATCGGTGATGGTAAGAGTGAATAACGATCTTGAACATCTTTTAATTTTAAAAGACAGAGTGGAGAAAGATGTGTCCTCCCCAGTGAATGGAAAGGAAGCTGAGCAGAAATAAAAGAAGAATAAGCCTGGGCCATGTGTTTGAAGACTGTATTTCTATTTGGGGTGCTGAGTCTTCCTTCTAGAACCACAAGCTTCTAGAGAAGCTAGTTGAATGCTCCTTCTTTCCCACTCAGCAAAACAGAAAATATGTTTAAAAAAAAAAAGAAGGATTGATTATGTGCTATCAAGTCAGTCTTCATCTGCTCCTCCTGTAGATCAGAACAGTTGCTGTCTGTAATCTGGGATTGGCACAAATGTGTGTGTATGAATATACATATATGTATGCATGTGTTTGTGTGTTTGTTATGATTCTTCCTCCACAAAGGAGAAAGTGGAATATGCTGTACGTTCAGAAAAAGACAAAACCCTTCAGTGTCTGATTTTAACAAGTTCTGGATGGCTGTAGGCTGCCATTCAAGCAGATTTGTTTGCAAGAGTTTGGTAGTGCCACCTTGAAAGCTGATAATCAATATTTTAGTTCAAAGCTACTCAGACCTCTGCAAACACACAACCTTAAAACAGCCTTAAAGATTTTTTTTGTTTGTTTTGACTTCTAAAAAACTAATACTTTTAGAAATCACTTTCAAAAGTAATGAACCATATAAAAAGCATAGAAGAAATTGAAAAAATCTATAGAGATCATAGGTCAAAAGCAAGTGTCCAGGTTTTAGAATGCTATGTGGAGCCAACAGTCTCCAGAATGTTTGTTACCCAGGATACCTGATATGTTCACACCACAGGTCTTGAATAATATTGTTACTTTATAAGGGAAATGTTGCTTATTTAGTTGAAAGCAGAATAAGATTCATTTTAGGGTAACTGTAATGTCAAAGTCAATTAAAATTCATCTTTATTATGCTAATATTAAAACTATTGGAGTGAGTGCACCATAGGGAATTATTCACCTATTAGCCAGTTCTGTGCTAAATGGAACTTCAAAAAGCTATTTTGTGGGATAAATGCTAAAGATAAAAGTGGACTTAAGCTATCATTTTTGGCTTCTAATTTGTACCTTTTTTCCTCTCTGTTAAAGCTTTTGTCTTCCGAGTGAACTGTAAGATTCCAGAGGTCAGAAGTGTTTTGTGTGTGGCTTTTTGCATGGCTACCATGGATCAGTGTTTGCACAAACAGCAGCAGCAGCTTGGATACCAATGCAAAACAGCCTTGCTCAAATGACCATTTAGTGGCAGCTCATCCTAGGATCCAGCTTTTAGTCCTTATTTAGTTGCACTTCTCCTGAAGGAAGAAGAGGGGAAGAGATTTTCTGTCATCACTCATGTCAGAATGAGCTGCTTTGCAGTATCCTTAGTCCTGTTTCGGATTGCACAGAATATTGTGAGTTGGAAGAGACCCAAAATGATCAATCATTGAGTCCAACCATTATGTGTATGGCCCATGCAGGGATCAAAACCACAACCTTGGTGTTATTAACACTGTGCTCTGCCCAGCTGAGCTGCTCTCAGGGTCTCATAGTAAATCAAACCACTGTGCAAGCTCCTCTTGGGAGCAGGTGGAATAAAGAAATCCACAGCACACAAGTCCCTGGTCCTGTGATCCCTGAGAAGCTGAGATGAAACAGAATTGAATCGAGAGTTGCTGGCATGGCACTGATGGTGTTGCAGAAACCAGAGAGGCTCACAGGAGATGCTTTCACAGAGTGCAAAAAATCTTCAGCACTGGGCTGCACAATTGCTGGTGGCAGTAATACAATCATAGTAATAGTAATTGCAATTAATAGTAAGGCCCGTTGGACTCCTGTGGGACTGATGAGTAAGGAAGATGGGGCTTAGCAGTCTTTAGCCCTGATAGTTTTTGGTCCCAAGTGCTCTGGTGCTCCTTGTAAACTAATAGTAGTAATATTGTCAGAGGTTGTTGTTACCATTTTGCTTTACAAACCAGTGCTGAATGTATTTTAAATCCCTCCTTCAGTCCTCAGAGCTAAATGTCCAGCTTGGTTTGGAAGTGGAGGAAATGTGCAGTTTTTGAATCCTGGTTTTGGAAATCCTGTTATTTCTATAATCGTGGAAGGCAGAGAGCAACATCAGACACATGTAAAACATGACTTTATTTTCCTTTCTCTGGTGCAGTCCCAAATGCTTTTTCTAAAATCCTTTCAGCACTTTGAGGAAAAATTTTAAGTGCCAGAACAATTCAAGCACAAGCTAAAAAGTGTTTATAAAAGGAGTGCCAAAACTAAGAAAATGTATGACAGCAGTAATAAGAAACTATGGATATATTGCTGCTGTGTTTTCTCTAGCTGGTACTCTGATGACTGTTACTTGTTACTTATACAAGATTTTATTTATCATTGTAAGAAAAGATCATTAGAAGATAAATGCTATTACTTTGCTGTAAAAATGAATGAAGCACTCTGGTTTTTTACTCTCAGTCCTTCAAAGTAATTTTGGGTGCCCAAGTCATACCTCACCTTTTTTCTTTGGTTGGTTGGTTTTGGTTTTGTTTTTTTTGTTGGGGTTTTCTTTTGTTTCTTTGTTTGGGGGGGGGGGGTCATGTTTTGTTTTGGTTTTGTTGTTGTTGTTTTATTTTGGTTTTGTTTTGGTTTTTTGGGGGGGCAGGTTGTTCATTTGGTTTGTTTTGCGTTTTGTTATTTATAGATGTCTGTCTCCTAAGTATAAATTTTTACATGACCAGGTTGTTTTTGTTTGGCTTAGATATTTAAGTACTATAAAAAAGATGGAGAAAGATGGTGAAGAATGAGTACTAATGATTGCTACATCTGTCTCTATGTCTTTCACATTTTCTTTTTAATTTAAGGTGACCTTTCAAAAGAGACACTACTTCAGTAAACACTTTAAGTGTCATTGACATTGGGGAACAGAACTAAATTTCCTTAAAGCTTTGAAAATCCAAATACTTTCTAGGAGATGAATAAGTTTAAGCAATAGGATGTATGAAAACTTTCTGCTCTTCCTTCAAAAACAAGAACGTGATCTATAAATGCTTTCATAAATTTGTTCCTTGTATGTATATTTGCAAGTCTCGAAAATACATAAACAATGTGGGTGTGCAGTTTTATGGTGTTCATGTGAATGTACCCATCTTCTAGCAATAACAGAGTGCAGAGGAGCTGTGGCTCTAGTGTTTTAAATACAGATTTTAAAATTTTTAACTGTTCACTTGGGCATCTGAAAGTCAGACTTGAGATGCGCTTTTGAATATTGACTTTCCAGAGCCTCAGTCAACTGCTTAAAGAAATTGAGGAATTTTATCACATAGGCTTAAGAAACACCTTACCCTTAATATGTCTACAGTATTGTGTTTTACTACTAGTTCAAAAATCCTATTCCTTAAAAAAGGGTTTGGGGTTTTTGTTTTATGGTTTTTTTCCCCAGAGGACTAAGGAGACACTAGGAAAAATGGAGTAGTTTTAATAGAGAAAAACTTGCTCTTTGATGAATATTTTCTTGTTCATCTTCTATGAAGCAATTGTTTGTTAGCAGGGTAAACAGCCAGTTTTTGTTCTCATATGGTTCAGATAAAGTATTTTATGGGGTTTCTTGCTAATAGAAGATGGAACTGGGCATCCCTGGCTCCTACCTAACAAAACATTTGCCTGTTCAACAAATCAAAATCTCAAAATATACTTGCATGATTTCTGGGAAGTTAAAACTGCTTTGGAGCATTTGCAGTGAATCAGTGAACCTGATCATGGTATCAAAATAGCCCAACTTGGTTAAGTTTCTACTATAAGCGAACATTTAAGGTTTTTATTCATCATCTTGAGGCTTAAGATTGTGTAACATATAGCCACATATTGTTTAATTGTTGGCCCCCATCAAATGCTTCATAAGGTGTCACATGCTTTGGTTCTGTTTCCAGAGAAAGACTCTTCTTCCTAAATATGTTTCGTGGTGATGAGATTATCTGATCTAATTTCTTCAGCTTTCCCTTCCAATGAAGCCTTTGCTCTGTGAGGGAGTTTTCTCTTATTGAGGCAGAGATAAATGAGTCCTGTAAATCCAGGATGGCTTTAGCCCTGCTGTAGCCCTGGAAGGAAACACCTGCTGGCTCTGTAAGCCCCAAGGCTGCAGGGGGTTGGAAGCTGGGAGCAAACAGTAGAGCAAAAATCATGGTGTGCTTGCCTGTGTCAGTCCTAGGATAGCACTTGGGATAGAACATGGGGCTGGAAGAGCTTTTGACTCTGGCCAGTAGAGCCCTTTTAATGTTGTTGTTACCTGAGGGGTCTGAGCTCTCCTGCCTGCCTTATCCTGCAATGTGAGCTTTTGTGGCAGCTCCTCTGATGCCCCTTGGGATCCCCCCAGAAGGGCTGAGATGGGAAGCCTCCCTGCACCCTCTTTGGCTGTTCTCTGCCCATTCCTGCAAGAGCAGGTGCAACTGAGTTCAGTCTTCCATTTGCTGATCCTCCATCAACAAGTGGAAACCATTCCCAAGGTGCTTGGGTAGGGGAGGAAGAGAAAGCAGTTAAATCGAGAAACTTCTTTGCCATCTAGGCTTCACAGTCCCTCTCAGTAGAAAGTACTGTTTTGTTCTTCTGTCTAAACTAAGGCTGAAATTTAATTTGAATGTCTTCTGGTCATGCAATACCCTGGGAATGAATCTTACAAAACAGCCTGTATCAGGCCTGTACAAATTGTAGACTTGCTTAATCTGAATGAGCTTTAACTTCGTTATGTTAGTACAGAATAATTAGCAGAAAACTGAAATGCAATTTTGTCTAAAAGAATGGCAGTTCTGGGGCTTTACCTCACCTATAGCCTTGCAAAGCTTTTAGTGTCCTGTCAAGCAATCTGTCAGAGCAGGAATGTTGAGTGCATTCATTTTTTACTTCAGTTCTTTTCTTACAGGAGCTCAAGTGACTCCACTGAAACTCTGGCATTTATCACAGACAAAATTAGGTCAGAAGAGAGCACAGAGGTACTGAACTGAAAAGAGATAAATTCATCTTTAGAAGAAAAAAGAAAGTCTCAAACTGTAAACTTGGGTTTAATTTGTCTCCTCCACATAAGGTAAGACTTTTCCTAAGGGATTTTCCAGGCAAGCTAATGGTGTCTGATATAAATGTACTATTAAGTTTTGTAGGAAGAATGTTAATATTTGTTTGTTGAGCTATATAAATTAAAGTAACTGAAAAATAGTGTTTTTCCTAGAAGTAAACAAAAGCAGCCTAGGGAAGACTCAGTTCCAGTTTGGTCTTGTGGTTAGTGTCCAGTTGTGGAAGCTGCAGAGCATGTTTAGGTAGCAGCAAGAGTGGTGGGATTTGTTTGTCATTATTTGCAGGACTCCAGTACCTGTATTCCGGTCACTGGCAGTCTGGTGATAAAGCTGATAGATAAAATCTGATTGTATGTATGACTGACTGGTGGCGTGACATTATCTGATGTGAAGAATTGCAGCTTTCCAATTTGCATTTCAAGAAACAAATATTAGCATCTTTGCTACAGAACATGTTCCTTAATTGCATAAGCTGTTACAGTGTAGATAAGGTTTGAATTTTTTACTGGGCCTGATGGAATATATAAATACAGAAATATCACACTCCTAGGAAATAGCCTCTTGAGAAGAACATGCCTCTGGTTTTACCTAAATGTCTTTCAGAACACCTTGGTGATTTGCCACTTGCACTTCATCTCATGTACATCTGATATTACCTGCATATTTTTTTCTGTATGGATGCTTCTTGTGTAAAAGCTTTTGCAAACAATTAATTCTGTGTATTCACTACCTAAAGCAATAACACAATTACCTCTGATAATAAATTGTGTGAGAATGGGTGAACTCCAGATTTATCAGTTGCTTATGATACAAACCCCCAGTAATTACTGAAAACTTTCTTACAACCAACCTACAGCTCTCTGCAAGAGGAGAATCATGTGGTTCACACCGTACAGCACACTTCATCTAACATTTAATAGTCCTGGTGAATCAGTCTTTTGCAGCAGAGGGAAGAAGATTGGAAAGAGCAGGCAGGATACACAGGAGATGGTTTGTGACAATTTTTCTAGTGGCAATAATGTATTACATCATGTACTGTGTACCAGTTAAAATAAAAAATATTTAAATCCAGCATGGAGAAAGTAAAGAAAACACATGTGGTTCCAGATGTTCTGTAGTGTGTATGAAATCAAGGTTATGAAGAGAGTCCACAGTGCAAGTGAAAATAGAAGAAAATTTGACATTTGGACCTTAATACTGATTCATACTTACAGTACATACTTATAGTTGTGGTTAAATATAGTGGTTTTTAAAAAAACACCTGGACCAATTTTGAATGCAAAATAGATACTAGTTTAAAAAATTAAAAAAATAAATCTATCTGAATGAAGATCTTGTTTTCCCTTATCTCTTAGCAAAACTGTGTGGGAGTGTACTGCTTCTATGCAAATTGTATTTGACAAAAGTAGTAGGTGTCTGTTTAAGAGCATCTCTTATCACCAAGTAATTTCTAATAATAGCTTAACTTTTGATACTCCTGGTATTACTAATACTTTTCATAAATATTTTATAACAAATTGTCAAATCCTTACGTAAAAGTTTTTACTGTATTTGCAGCTGTGTCTTGGGGTGTCAGACAACAACTTTTTAAGCGAATTTATTTTAAGCATTATTATTCTCATTTAGCACATCCCGTAGTAAAGTCGGATTCTGAAAGGTAAGGAAAGCCTTTTTATAAAGTTGGTAAATCAAAGTTAGTCTGTCAAGAACCTACTCTTATTGCTAGTATATTTAATTAACCATCTTCTAAAGAATTACCACATCTGCATATGGGAAGAATAAATCAGTGAGGTAGAAAGCACAAGACCTTCTAAATGTCCTTGTAAATAACATGGAAAATCTGAAGATTTGCCTGGAAGCTGTTGTAAAAGAAAAATCTAGTTTAATATGCTGACCTGATTCTGTTCCTGTTGGTAACCTTGCTATAAGGTTTTAAGTCAAATGGAGCATATCTGAGAACCTAATAGAAAGCAGAATGGATAATGAAGTGTTTTAAATGAAATGCACAAAAATATTGATAGCTCTCAGTTTGGGATTGATATTTTATTTTTGTTGTTGGCGTCTTTGGCCTTTCAAGTATCGTAAATGATTTTAGAGCATAAGTATGTACATCAAAGTGTGTTTGTTTTCATATGCTGTCACTTAAATTTAAAAAGGAAAATCTGTGTTTGTGTGCATTGGCATTCATATGTATGAGTGTACACACACATTATATTTCATTGAGATGGAAGATAATGATTGTTTTCTTAAGGATAACAGATTGCATTTTAACACAAGCTTTAGGAACTTAATGATGTTTTTTATCTATTTCTACCCCAGATGGATACAGCTATTATTTTCTTCAGATTTAATGAAAAGAAATACATTAAACCACCTTTTCTTCATCTTAAGTATCAGCCTTGTTAGGTACCACAGCTTAAAAATAGGACTGAGAAAATTAAGCTGTGTGTCTCACTAAGCGATAGTACATTTTCAAAGAAGATGATAATGGGGAATTACAGTAGCTCAAACTACTTTCTCTGATACCAAATGCTAGAGCATTTCTCTTTGAAATGCTCCCAAAGCTGCAGTTGCTCAAGGGCTATAAGGGGCAATCATTTGAGACAAGGACAAGTCAAATGTCTCTTTTGAAGTGCAAAATTGTATTTTTTCAAGCAGTATTCTCAAAATGGAAGATAAAAGTTCAGTCTTTTGCAAGAGAGCTTCAGTGCAATGTGCACTTTGGAGAGAAGTCACTGTGGTTTAAGTGTGAGTGATAAGGACTTTTGCTGTACTAAATGAAAGAGCAGGACTTCAAAGTTCAGTGTTTGCCTTGCAACAATTGCCAGTTTCTGATGTCCAGACTCTGTAGTGAGGTTGATCTTTGCTCTCAAAATTATTCATTTTGTCTCAGGTTGAAATTGACTGGGAGAAGCCATGCCTCCCTAAGGCTGAATTCTGGCTTTCATTTCAGCAGACTGCTTCCGGTAGGAATTGTCAGGATGCCTGCACAGCTCTGCCTTTCACGAGTGGAGCTGATGGGAGATTTTCTAGTTAAAGAAACCTGATCTGATTCATAAGAAATCTTCCTGACCGCCCTTTGTGTGAGTGGAAGAGGAGACAAAGGTTGGGCTGTCAAGTAGCAAGTAACACCGCTGAGAAAGCTCCTACCAGGAAGCTGAAGTTCATGCTGAGGTTTTTGTCTTGCCTGCATGAGTGGAAGAGCTCCCCAGCCTCCAACTTTCCAGTCAGAGGCTCCTTGCACTGTTTATACAGAGTGGTATAGCTGCAGCAGAGCCAGAGGTACTTTCTCCAGAATAACTGGTGATCAAATTACTGCTTTGGGATCTTTGAGATCACAGCTCAAAACCCCTTTTTGAATCAATGTGAAGAATTCACTTTTGGAACAGCTTGAACCCAATGTTTGTCATGTAAAATCCTACTTTGTGCAAATCAGATGTGTGAGAAGGCCAGATGAGCCCTGAGAGCCAGGGTGTTCTGAAGTGAATCTGGGGCCGTTAATTGTGAACGAATAGAAAAATCTGAAATCCCTTCATTTCTGTCCTGATGGGACTTTTGTTGTTAACTGTTGACCTTCCACAGGATTTCTCTGTTAGTGTATAGGCCAGTCTGTAATAACACCACAGGAGTATTGCTGACAGGGTGAAACAGGCATGACCCTCTCGTACCTCCCTCCTAGCTCTTGCAGAATGCTTGCTAAATGCCAGGCATTGCTCCCATCACCTGTAAGGGATGAACTGGGGCTGTGAAGCAAGTTGGACTGTCTGTGAGATCCGAGCTTTGCCCTGAAAGGTGTGGAGGTAATGAGGGAACTGGAAAAGGAGGGAAGTGCAAAAGAAGGCAAAGAAGTACAGAGAATTTAAATATAAATCCACATACAGTGAATTAAAAATTCCTGTCTAAAATGAGGGTGGTCCCCACTAAATGATCTACAAATTGGCAGGCTGAATAGAGCATGACTGCGCGATAGAGGGCTTCTGTGAGCTGATTCTTATTTCAGTGAATGGGACCCACTGTCCTCCTGTAGAACAGTCTGTTGCGAGACATCCACGTGGCTTTAGTCTTGTTCTCTTGTCTTCTTCATTGCCTCCTCCTTGCTCTATTCCCTCACTGTCCACTCCAGGTCTGTCATCAAACCACTGCCACCTGTTCTGTGCCTCCTTGTCTGTCCTGCCTGTGCTACTTCTGTCAAGGGCCCCCAAGTTGATTAGAGGGATGCAGCACCTCACCTATGAAGAAAGGCTGAATGATTTGGGGTTTTTCAGCCTGGAAGGGCTCTGAGGTGATCTAATTTCAGCCTTCTGGTACCTGAAGGGGGCCTACAAAAAGGATGGAGACTATTTACAGGAGTATGTAGTGACAGCACAAGGGGGAATGGCTTCAAACTGACAGAGTAGATTTAGATCCGATGTTAGGAAATAATTCTTTGCTGTGTAGGTGATGAGGCACTGGAACAGGTTGTCCAGGGGACTTGTGGCTGCCCCATCTGTGGAAGTGTTCAAAGCCACGTTGGATGGGGCTCTGAGCCTGGGGTTCTGGTCTACTGAAAGGTGTCCCTGTCCCTGGCAGGTGAGTTGGAACAACTGAGCTTTAAAGTCCCTTCCAGTCCAAACTGTGAAATCAGACTAAACAAGATTTGCCCGTGCTGTGCCCAGATGAGCGTTCAGGCATGCTTCAGAAGGGGAGCCAGTGATTGCAAAAAAATTAAATGAAATTACTGCATTTTGAGTTGCAGAGAATTTATAGATCAATTGGGCTTGCCATCTTGCTAAGGCAGGCCTATTTGGAAAATCACCTCTAAATATTTTTAAATGTCAAAATATACACCTAGATGAAAACATATTCCTTGCACTCAGATGAGCATGTATTCCAGAGCATATTGGGAAAAAACCCCCTGGTGCAGTAAATGCAGCTCTCTGCATGAGAATGAGAATGTGGAAGAGAATGAGGGCAGCAGTGTTAACTGCACCTGCAGTGTGTGTGACAGCAGGACTGTAACCAGTCCAGGGTTATTGGGACCACAGAGCCCAGCGTTATGTCTCTGGCAGTTGCCAGCACTGGATGCTGAAGGAAGAAAGTGCAACGTATCAGTAAAGCTTCCCAGGAATATTTTCCTAACCTTCAACAATTTATAGTTCAGGAGCTTTATGAACTAAGGCTAGTGACTTTGCAGAGAAAAACTGAATTGCTGCACATTGAATATTTGTAATGAGCGGAGTGAACACTCATTTAGCAAATGTTACATGAGCACATAAAGAAACTCTGTTCAGTCTGTATGTACGAATGAGATGGGGAATTAATTTCCCCATTTCCTGCCTTATGAATGTTTTACTTAAGAACATTTATACTATTTTTAGTGAAGTTCTGAAAACAAGGGAGAAGTCCCATGGTAACGAGCTGTTTGATAGGGGAAATTGAAGAATGATATTTAAAAAAATGTTAAGTAATGTTCTGGATATTGTGAACAGTGTTTCCTATTCCTGTTGCAACTTTAATGTTTAAAGGTGAACAAATTCTTTTGAATCTTGGGGCCTAGTCATTCATTTATAGATGAATTGGTTTAGCATTACTAGGACATTTAATCCATCATGTAAGACAATAATACAGAAGTGAGGATGACCAATTATTTTGTTTATGTGATTTCATTGTAGGCACTGATATACATCTCTGGGGAATATTTTCAGGCAGCCTGAATAGCTGTTTCATGCTAAATTTCCTCATGTGCTGTCTCTAAGAATCTTCTGACAAGTAGATATCTATTTTTAGTTCATTACTGTTCAAGCTTTTATGTAAAAATATTCAACTCAGGACTATTTCTTTGTTGTTATTGCAGAGATGCAATAAAAAGTAATAAGCGAAGATTAAGTTTGGGATTTTTTTGAGAGCAGGATGTAGAAAATGCACGTAATTTAATTTCTAATGCAAATTTTTCCGTATATTGCAGTGCATGATAACTTTTGTGATCCAGTTTTAGACCATGGTCCTTAAAATTTAACCCTAAAAGATCATAGTAAGAATATTCTGGGAATAAGGTGCTTTGAGCTCTGAATAATCACTTGGAAAGTCTGTTCAGGAAATCTTTTTTAGAGATGCCTGGAGATCTTTCCAACTTAGCCTATCTAGAATCTGGATCTTATCTAGCAGGAAGGAGATTTGTTCCAGGCCTCACTTCAATAGTGTCTGTTTATATGTTAGTCTTTTGTCAAAAAGTAGAAGTAATATTGGAGTTGGAATGAGGAATCCTCTTATCTTTCCTTCGTACACAGGAATGGCAAAAGGCCAGGTCCTCCTGCTGGCAATCCTTAGAGATCCACCAGTTTTCATCTTGCTATTGTATACTAGTGCAGGATGGAAAACAGTGCCGGTGTGATGGGTGTTCGCTTGGATTGTAAGAGTGTATTGTACAATGTGTGTGTGTGTCTGGAATCCAGTTGTTTCAATGCCTAAGAAAATGGTCTAAAAATGATCCTCTTTCCACAAAAGAAAGATTCTCTCTGTTTCCACTTCTCTGAGTGGCACAGGTAGAGATTCAGGTGTCAGTGCAGGTTTATTCCTGAATCAGCCTTTTGAACTCGTGTGTGCCAAAATTCTAGTTCCTGATTTTTTGTCACTTTAGGTACCTAAATTGTCAGTAGATTTGGCCTTCAGTCTGCTGTGAGAACTCTTGTTCATGACAAAGTCCCTCTCCTCAGACTTTGGAGTAGTTCTATGAACTCGTGTAGATGTGACTGATTTCTGTTAAATTTGTGTGATTAATTTCCATATTACCAGAACCTCTTGTGGCTGGTTTATTTGTGCCTATTAAGCTTCTGTCAATGAAAAATTTTAGACTAATACAGGAAAACCATAACACTTAGAGACCTGTGAGGTGACGTGGATGGTCTGAGGCTGTAGCATTCGCATTGCCACGGTTGTTTGCCAATCTCCTATCTTCTCTAATTGGAGCATAACAAGCCTGGCCATTTATCATTAAGCATTGCAACATCAGTCTCTGGCCTTTTGCTGAACTCTGAAGAATTGTGACTTTTCTGTGAACTCTCAGCTTTTAGTTCCACTGACCCTATGGCCCATTTATAACTGCTGTGCCATTTATCACTCTTGGGCTTAGAAATATGGTTGGGGGTAAAGACTCAAGTGCAATCATTCACACCTATGGTCTCTTTGTATTTGGACTTCACAGTTTCTGTGTAGTGTAACTGATAGGGAGAGATTAGTTACAAAACTGTAATTCCATTGAAGGATTGTGATAATACCCTACCATAAACTGTATGTGATGCTCAAGAGGTTTGACATCATTGGGGTTCTGAGATTAAGTTACAGCATCTACTATTAGTCTCTGTCAGTATCTGTTTTAGAAGAGGGTTTTTGTGCAACCCCAGTGTAAAATATAGGACATTTTCTAAGTTAGGAGAGTTGCTCGTGCATTAATCGTCTCAGAGTCATGTTAATAGTTAAACTATTGCATGACATAAAGCAGATTTGGTACCAAAAGACAGAAATATTTATTTTTCCATGCTACAGAGGAATTCTGTATACTGACTACTAACATTTCATGGGATATCAGTTCTAATTGGAACTACTTTGGCATTTTAACTCTGAAAGAATAAAAAAAGCAAGTAACATGTAAAACTCAGAAAGAGTTACTGGTGAGCCTGAAGTATCATTCCTCAAAAAAAATCAGTGTATATTTTACAAGCAAAACAAACTGATTCCTCTTCATTCTCTTACATTCCCTTTCCCCTGTATAGCTTCTCCTATTTACACACACATACACATTTAACTGTTCTTGTGCCCCTAGGAAACTATGGCTTCCACTTCTTTAAGCTTTTCTTCACACCTTTCTTTTATCTGATTCTTCTTCATTTCTCCCTCTTTCTGCCTTTTCTTGTAAATTTTTCCATCACTTAGAAGCAGCTGAGTGTGTTGTGTTTTAATGTGATTTTGGCCAAAGAATGCTTGTTTTTAAAGTGATTTTCCCTTGTGTAGAAGAAATAAGGAATAACTTTAAAATTCCATCCAAGTGTGAAGTTGTGCCTATGGGTGAGATCTTTTCACAATTCATATGAGGTAAACTCAATAAGGGAAGAGTTTCACAGGTAGCTGAATAAGTACCTGAGCCTTTTTCCAAATGCCTGCCATCAGTAGAATTTTTTAGGATAAAGAAATATTAAGTTCTTATGAAGATTTCAATTTATGCCTGAAAAATAATGTACTATTTTGAGATATATGTCAAATTTTACAGTTAAACTGCACCAAGGCATCTGACGACTGTCCTTGCATTTTCAAATCCACATTTCTCTTTACTAGAGAACATGTCTCCCTCTCTGGTGCTACTTGGTTCAGTGTAAATTTTATGGAAATTTCCATGTTTATTAGAAGGAAAAAAGCAAGTAATAAGAGACAAGCTATCAAAAGGACCAATTAGCCAGAAACTCTCAAGCTGCAAGAAAAAAACCAAGAAAAATTTGTGGACATAATTTTTCAGCTTTGGATCCCCAGTGCATATAGATAGTTTCTTGAAATTCTGATTTAAATGTCTAATGTCCAGGATAAGACTGGAGAGATGAGGTGGTTTTTTCTTCAGGCTCAGCACTAAACTGTTACTGAGCTGTAAGCTGTTACATGCCAATATTCAAACTTTGCCTCCTCAGCCTTACATTAAGCTTTGCTATAATTACTATTTAGAATAAAGATGTGTTGTGGTATCCCAATGCAGCTGTTGGTTAGGGTGCAATGCCACTTATGTTTAATTAGCAGATAATTGGTCATTAGTAATTGTAAATTTTGTATGTACTGCAAGCCTTTGCTGTGTTGAAAGGGTTTCAATTTTCATCCATTCAGGATAAGGTACTTAAGGCACTTTGTCTCTGTATTCAAAGTTAGTACTCAAATGAAGCCTTGTAAATCTTTGTTCCCCTCGGAGGGGAAAATGTAAATGACACGAACCAGTCACCATGAGATGTTTTAGTGCTGGCCTGTTCAAGATGGTGTCATTTATACAGTGTTCATAAATCAGTTGGGGTTTAGTGTCGTTTAAAATACTCCATTTAGTTTTAAAACAAAACTGAAGAAGAGACATAGAAGAAAGGGAAAGTTATTCTGGTTTAAATGTAGACAAACTGGTCAATTGTTTGATTCTTGCATAATTTACTGTAAGCTGCTCTGGCACTTCCTTGCTCTCAAGTATTGCTCAGCAGTATTTAGTTCATATTTTTTAAAATTGCTATTTCACAAAGATTGAGACAAACATTTTGGTGGAAGCATCAATAGATTTGTTTTGGAGCTTATGTATTATGTGTAAAACTGGGTTAATGTTTCTCCTCTTTTCTAAACAAAAGGACACCGTGTCATCTTATTAAAAAAAAACAAAAGAAAATGTATATTCTTCTTCTAGAGTTTGAAAAGGGATCTTAATTCATTTTTGTGGATGATTGATGGAGGATTTGATTTTGTTACATAAAGGGTGGCTCTCCACAAGAGAGCTGATTTCATAACTCTGCCTCTGTAACAAAAAATTATTGTCTAAGAAGTAGGTGCATGTGTTTTAGAGCTACCTGGGTGAAGTGAGTTTTAGTTTTTCCTGAACAGTTCAGAGACCACTGAGTGGTCAGTGTATCATAGTGGTATAACATCACACTCTTCAGATAGCCTCCACACATGCTCCTCTGTTTGGGGTAGCACTAACTTTTTTATTCCTGAGACAGTACACCCCAGGGAACTTCCCTCCCAAGTGTGCAGAAGGAAAAATTGGGGCAATTAAGTTGCTTGTACTTTTGGTTGCTTTTTTTTCTCAGTGGGTTATGAAAAATTAAATAATTAAAATTGGACTATAAATAATGTACTGAGCTTGCTCTGCTGAGAGGTGCAATATTGTCCTTCTCAGTAGGAGGACAATTTAGACTGTAAATAAAATGAGTTCTCTCAGTTGTCCCAGGACTGAAGGGGTAAGTGGGAAAGGAGGGACCAGCACAAGCCGCACAGTGGTAAGACCCAGCTTTTGATTTACTAAACCTACCCTTACTTCTGCAGCTCCACACAATTTAAAGACTTATCTTGGCATGTACATGTGTATTGTATTGAATAAACTCCGTATCTGGTGATGTGGGGTTTTTTTCATATGGTTTATATGATCTGTAATAGATAGTCTTATCCCTTCCCCTCACCTTTGAAAAAAATTGTAGTGGCTGCTGACGCTGTTTTGTAATGTGCTTTTTTAACATCCTGTTCTTCAAATGTGAAGTTCAGGAAAAAATCTTTTATTTTAGTGACAGCAAAATGCCTGCAGCTTGGGTTCCTTGAAAAAGTGAAAATGCTTTGTGACATGAATGCAATTTACCCTTAACATTCTCTGTACAGCGCTCTCTGATCTGTTTGCTTCCCATGTACTTTCAACCCCACTGAAAATGCCTTAAGGTCCCACTTGAAAACACTCGTGAGACAAAGTGTGCTGAACTTCTGGAGTATGATCAGAATGGTCTGCAAAAAGTTCATGCAGCTGAGTGTTCAAAATGGCTTGGGAGAGATTGCTTTCTTCTAGAGCTGGCTTGCAATTTCAGATTCCATGATGGTTTCCCTGCTTGGATTTGTGTATACATATTGAGGATTCATTTCTGGCAGGTGTCTACTTCTGAATATTACAGAACATGCCAATTCAGACATGAAAATGTATTTTGAAAGGTGGTGTCTTGATTGATATTTCCTTGATTTAAGCTATTGTAGGAGAGAAAAAGGAAGAAGAATAATGATGAAGCAAAAATTATCCTACAGCTTTTATGTGGGAAGTTGTGAGGAGGTGACGCTAACATAAGAGGAAAAAAGGGAAAAAAAAACTAGTAATGGTGCACGTGAGTTTGGGTCTTTTTGTTGGTTTTTTTTGTTTGTTTTATTTTTTCATAGTTGCATAACTTGGTGCATGGTATGACTATGATTTTGCATATGATTTTATTTTTTCAAAATTATTTTAATGGAAAAATTAGAAAGGTTAGATAAATTTCCTTTAGTCAATTTCATTAGAAGCACCCTATCCTAATTACTTCTGAGGAGGAAACAGATGCTGTCAATACAGTAGCACATGTTTAAATATAATGCATCAGGAAAATATGGCTATTAGGTGTGTGATAGTATTATGTAGAAATAATAGGCAAGACTGTCCACTTGAAACAATTTGAACACTGTCAATTCTGTGCTGCCCACAGATTTCCTCTTAGGACCATTTTGTACTTACTTTGAATGCTCTTATAGCTTATCATAGGCTATGTCTGGGATCTACACCCAAGTTCATTTGTATTTAGAAAACCTTTTGTTCCCCTCTGCAAGGCAGTTCAATATACAGACAGTATGTTGTCTAATGCATATATTCTGTAACCACTTACAAATTATTCATCTTTTGGGCTGAGACTGAAACGTTCTGGTTTATTACATGCCTTACATGATTTCCTTCATACCTGGTAACTCTTAAGAAAAAGTAATAAACAGGAAAGAGTAGAGTGTTATTTTTATTGTAGTTGTGCTTGAAAACTCCACCCACAATTATGGTTCTGCTGTCTCACTTTCCATGTGTGTGGAAAGAGGCAAAACATGAGCTTCTTATAGTCTAATTACACAAGACTCTCTGAGATAAAAAAGTAGTATTGCTTGTTTTGCAGAGAGAGTAAAATGAAACTCAGAAAAAAAAAACCAACACAGGGAGGAAATTTTCATGGCCTGTACATAAGGAGTTTAGATGTTTAAAATTTTGCAGTTTCAGGTTCTGAACAGTCATACTTAAGTGTTCCCATGGCATTAGGCTCCCTATGCATATCTTCTCTGTATTTCAATCACCAACTAATTGCTGAACAATTTTGATGATACGGGCTGAGGATTCTGAGTTTTGGGTATTGGGAAAAATACTTGTGGATTTAACAAAGGTAACATAATAAATATTTGGCAGAGGTTGGAGAAACTTCACTGAATTTCAGTTCATGGTTCAAGGCATCTCTTCTCTGTGTCCCCTCAGTTTTCCATGTAGTTTAAATCTATGGCATGATCAGTGGATTGTTGGAAAATATTTATTCAGTTTGGGAGTCCTACTGGTAGAGGACCACTCTAGGACATAACCCTCATCTTATTTTAGCAGCTGGTACACGAGGAGTTGTGGCTTGGCTTCCAGCTTTGGATCTTATTGTTTTAATCTGAGAGAAACTTCTCACACTGAAATATGATATACTATTCTTTTTCAAAGTTGTTTGTCATTTTTATTTAAAATGTAAATAGTGCTATTTTGTTAAGCTGTTCTGGTCTAGAACCTTTATTTGTATCTTGCCCAAATCTTACTGTTACAAATAAAATAAAAAATTTAAATAACATCAGCCTTGGAAATAAAAGGCATAACTTTGAAATATTTGTTAGGCCTCAAAAGTCTTTGTATTAATCTATTTTCCATTAAATTTACATTTTCAACACAGTAGCAGAAATTTTACTGTGTTCTGTATAGATGCAGAAAAGCATTACTTCCTAATTCCTTTTCTTCCCTTGTATGTTCACTGTTATGTTCTTCGCTTCTGTAGAATTTTTATCCTGCAGACTGTGAGAATCTTTTCTTCAAAATACCCATGTGCAGCAAGTTGGCTGCATCATGTTTATAAATAGAGACTGTTGCAGCACAGTCTGTGAATCTCCTGAGCTTCTGTCTACTAATGTGACCCTTGGCCATCATTCTTCTTTCTCCTTATTGCTTTCTTCTTATCAAACACTTCCACTGCATTTGTAAATTTTCAGAAATGGATTTAAGATAAAGTTGAAAATAATTGTGAGGGTGAACAATTTTGAAGATTAGAATAGTTCTAAACCCAGTTATTTTCTAACTATAATTATTTTTTTCTAACTATAATTATTTTTTGTCATCATTGCATGTTTTTCTCATCTTAAATATTCATAGTCCCAAGTGAGTACAGATGGAATCCACTGTTGGTCAAGCATCTTTGAAATGACAAGTTAATTGCAGCTTCTTGTTGACGGACAACACATCTATCCATACATTGAAACATTTTGCCTATAACCAACTACAACTTGGAAGAGAACCCATAATTCAGATTGTCTTTAGAGAAGCCCTTTTGTTATTCTGTAGTGGAGAAACTGTTCAAGAAATAGTGCAAATGGTCTGAGACTTGAAAGGGTTTTTTTCGTTTCTTCTCTTCTTTGCTGCAAGCAGTAAAATTTTACCATGTGTATATTTTTGAGACTCTTCAACTTGCAAAGTCTGGAAAGGCACATGAACATTTTGCTGTGAGAGATGGTCCCTCGCTTTATGAGGCTACCAGAATGTCAGTCATGGGGGTGCTTGGATAGGTTTCAGATAATACAGTGTGGAAGGCACCACCAAAAACATGCTTGTTATTAAAAATATATGGATTTAGCACCTGCTTGTACTCAGTTGCAAATCTGGTGCCTGAGCATAACTTGCGTGGCCAGCTCATGCTGGCTATTTCTCCCAGATCTTCCAGATGCCCAGCCCCAGGTCTGTGCTTAGTGCATCACCATGCAGGTCTTTTAGGAAAGTCATGCTTGGTTCCAAGTCTCCTTGTATTTACATAGGGTGGAAAGTGGAAAGCCTCTCTTCCCTCCTGGCTCGGCGGGAATGCTGGCTGTGGGGCCATGGATGCACATCAGGAGTCTGCCCACGAGCCTTTGGTGCAGTACACAGAGCTGCTCCCAGGTGGATTCCCTCCTCTCCGCACTAATACCTGTCCACGTGCCCTCTGGAGTGACCTGTGGCTCCACGGAGAGCCACAGTGTGCCTGCTGCTTCCTTCAAAGGCTGATATTTGGCTTTGTTGTTGTTTCCCAGTGGGTTCCCACAGGAATCACTGCCTCTGGAGCATGAGGGATAGAGGCATGCAGAGCAAGCCATATCCTCAGGGGTGTGGGGCTCTGTGGGTTGCCAAAGGCATAATTTTCTGTAAGAAATAGCTTTTGTGAATGAAACTAACAGATATAAGAGAATTAAGTCTGAATAAGTTTTTTTGTTGCCTTTCATTTGAGGGTTGTTTGGTTTTCTCCTATTGCTAAGCCAGTTAGAGAAACAAGGGTCTCTCTGACTCTCCCTTAAAAAACATCTATGTTTTTATATAATCCATCTGAATTTGTGTTATTCTACTGTAAGAATCACTATATTTTTCTGTTTCACATCTTTTCTCATGCTTTCTTTTCAATGGGATCTGAAAACTTTCAGATTTAGATGGCAAAACCTGTAGTGTAGGAGCATATTAAATACAACACAAAAGGACTATATATATTATTCTGAGGCTATTATGAGGTAACCAAATACTATAATCCGTATTTATGTGATGGAGAAATGGAGCCACAGACTTGTTCAAAGCTGTAAAGAATTTGGTATGCTACAGATTTGGAACACAGAAGCTTTCTTGGCCCTGTGCCCCAACCACCAATAAATAAGGCTTCTTCTCATTAAAGCTCAAATATAACTTGAGCTTTTGATCTAGCACTGAGGGAGAATCCTGCCCTTGATTTGAAAATGCATTTCATAAGCTTGTGTTGTTCCATAACTGATTTGTGTCAAGCAGATTTATCACCTTATGTTATGTAAGAAGAAAGCTGTCATGTGAGATGCTCCATGAATTGTAAGGGTAGGAAGGAGATCCCCCCACTCCCAGTTCAGTGTTCAAAGTGCCAAATTTGTCTGTGGGAGAATATGCAGCACTTGGGTATGCACTGATATGAGCTCTTTCAAGCATGTGCCATTTAAATATTAGGTTACATCCAGTCGTTCCATTCTGTTAAAATATTCCTGATTTCAATGCTATTCTTGTCAAACGCCCCTATGAGAAAGGTTCTTGCTGTCTGCCAAAGCTTTGGTTTCTGCAGCCGGCCAAGCTCTAGTTTTTCTAACAGCCCAATGTGCTGTGCTATGTCAAGATTTTGTGTTGTTGCATGGTCCAGTTGCCTTCAGGTGGCTTTGACAGTATGCAGAGTGCACGCTTCCCCTGTGTGGTTGGGGACTGGTTTCAGCTGCTCAGTGTGTGCATTACTACAGGATCTTCCCTTTGCTGCTCTTCACATTCACAGAATTACAGAATCATTTAGGCTGGAAAAGATCTCCAGGATCATCGACTTCAACCTTTGACTGATCTCTACCTTGTCAACCAGAACATGGCACCAAGTGCTATGTCCAGTCATTTCTTGAACATTTTCATTGAAGGATGACTCCCCCACCTCTCTGGGCAGCCCATTCCAATGCTTAGCAATCCTTTCTATTGGAAGAAATTCCTCCTCTAGTCCAACCTCAGCCTTCCCTGGTGCAGCTTGAGGCCATGTCCTCTTCTCCTCTCGCTGGTTGCCTGGAAGAAGAGACTGACCCCATCTCTCTACACCTGCCTTTCAGGTAATTGTAGAGAGTGATAAGGTGTCCCCAAGACTTCTTTTCTCTAGGCTGAACAATCCCAGCTCCCTCAGCTGCTCCTCATAGGACTTACTTCTACACTGAGTATCTGTCTTCTCATGGTCCCTGGTGCTGCTGTGGTTCGCACCAGCTGAGACCTTACCTGGTGTGTACTGATTTTGCAAGAGCAGTCCCACCTGGGATGGTGAGCTCTGGCTTTCTATGTGTCTGATACAAGCAGAGTAGAAAATTCTAAATTTGACTCACCTATAGCAATTGTTTTAGCAAACACCAGAGTAACTCAAAATACTAGAAAAGTTTTATGGGCTGCTTGCAGGCTTATATTGCTTTTATGTACTGAGAAAAGTAGTGAGCCTAATTGTAAGCGTTCCAGGAGGTTTGATGTCAGTCCTAATGTTTTAGCAAATGATGTGGTTGCATTGAAATGCAGAACTACACATTTCAATTACAGTTTCCAGGCTCTAAGTTTTCTAACCTCTTCCAGGGTTTGTCATAAGGGAATTGTGCAGCATTTGTGATTTGTAGTACAAACCTGGAAGGGTTAATCATTCTTCTGTAAGTACCTGAGATTTTAGCAGATGATAATTTTCTTGCCTTTTTCTGAATGCTACTTTGATCTTCAGATTAATCTTCTAAACACTAAGGGCTTTAGGAGCTCATGATATGATGGAAATGTTTGTACTTACTCTGACTTATTTTTCATTAACTTGATGGACATTGAAAAATTAATAAGGATAAATGATGAGATTAAAAGTGAGTGCAGTAACTAAGCCCTATATATAGTGGTGGAAGATATAACCCAGCTAAAGAGGTGAGCTTATTTGAACATTGTAAAGTACTTTTTTTTACATCCTCTTCAGTTGCTGGTAATATTGCAGCTCTCTGCTACTATTACCTGTAGTGTCTCATAATTAATGTAGAAAAGATGCTGGGAAGTACTTGTTTGATCTCTAAATTATTAGTTCTGGGTTTGCTGATGTTCCATGTTTAATCCTGCATATGCTGAGCGTTTCCAGTAGAGGTCAGGATGACATTGTCAGATATTTTGTAAACGTGTTGACCTGAATACGAACCTTCCAAGACTTTCCTTATTCTCACAGGCAAAATGTTTGGGTGGGGTTTGTTTCTTTTACCTTTTTAATATGTAGATAAAGCATTGTATAAGTATTTTTTTTCCTCTGGACTTCATCAACAACTTTGTAAAGTTTGATTTCAAACGTGTCGAGTTTCTTCAGAAACTGAAAATTGGGAATGGAGGACAAACAGTGGGAAGGGGATGAGCCTGAAGAGCTAACGCTGCTATTGAGGTAAAGATCTGTTTCAGTGCAAGTATTAAGACTAGGGGGCCTGACAAATTGGTTTAGAATTGTTTTAATTTTTCATGCTATGTGTAAATTTTTACAGACATACTTCTATATACACACAAATATATATGCATATCACACATACCTACACAGACATATTTATATGTATCAGCATACATATATTTTTATCTAAGACTGTGCTACACACAGACAGCAACAACACTTAAGCAGCCTTTGCTTTGGCAACTCATCTCTGGTTTTTCATCGTAGCTACTGTCTCCTAGCTTTAGTAAAAAACAGATCTGGCTGGAAAAGTAGCCCTATGGAACAGAGGAAAAAAAGATATGTTTGGTTGTTTGTTTTTTTTTTTTTTCATCTATACCTATTAGTTGATTGGTTTTGCAGCATAGCCATGCAAATAAACATATCTACCCAATGCATTGAGCTACTAGCAGAATAAGGACTGCCTAAACTGTCTTGGTGACTGGGAAGAGCTAGGGAACAGAGTTTGTCTTTTAAAAAATTAAATCTTCCTCTAGACTCTGGAACACAGTTTTCTGCCTGGGGTAGATTTTGTGGCAGGTTCTATAGTGCAGAACCACAAAATCTATGTAGCCTTGTGTGCTGGTGCTCTCACCTAATACTGTTGATGTGCATGTGCACAGGCACATCACAGAGCAGTTCCACTTCACTCATTTTGCACAGTTCACTGCTGGTTGGCATTGCAATATATGTTTCTACTTTCAGATTTACTTTGCATTAAGATCTCAAATGTATCTACATGTGTGCCTCTACATACACTACATACAAGTAGTTACCTCTGCTGTTTTCAATGCCTTCTTGTGCTTACAAAGCTGTGGCATTCAGGCTCCATGTACTCACTGGCACACTGGTTAGTGGCACATCAGCAATTTACAGGTTTCACACACAAGCCCTTTTGTAAAATGTGTGTTCTTCTTCTCTGGATGTGTGTAGAGCTCAACTCTTGCAACAGAGCCTTCAGTGGGCACCCACTGCAGGTGCACTCATGTCACGACTGTTCAGAGACTGTTCAGCACCTGTGTTCCAAAAGAGCTGGAGCAGCCCATTGTTTGCTGCACCTTAGAAAAAATGGCTTTCTCCACTTCTGGTAGAAACCAACTACAAAATGCATGAAAAATCCAGGCCCCAAAATGCAACTTGGTTACCTAAATGGGACAAAATGATGTTCACCATCTCTGAGTATAGAAAGCCTTATGGAGGAAGAGAAATAGCTGAGAGTGAGGTGCAATGAGATGACTATGAAATAAAATCTGCTTTTCCTGATGTCTGTTCTAAATTATCTTGACATAAAAGGTTTTATTAGACCATGACGTACTTTCCAAGAGAAGTGGTGAAAGTTCATATTGCTTGGTGACATTAATAGTTAGACTGGAAAAATCACTTTGAATGCTTATAGGGAATGAACAAAAAAGTTCAGTCAGACATATGAGGTAGCTCAGTTGGTCTTTTTTGATCTGTTTGTTGTGACAAAATCAAATATCATGCTTTATCACTCCTGTTTTAGGAAATATTTTGTGTCCACAAAGATGTTTCATCTTTCTATTGGGTACAAGGATGTTTTGAAATCAAGCAGTTCTGGACCAAGATGGCAGCAGATGGAATGAAACAATGGTGTCTCATGTTATCTGCTCCATAATTTATCATAGTAGGCAAGCATAGTTTACAAATGACAAGGTCACCTTGCATTTCAGGTGGTTAGGTTTTCTTACCAAAAAGGGGGTGTCTTTCCTCCTAGTGATTCTTATAATTTAAGAAGTCTGCCTAACTGGATGTAGAAAACATACTTATTTTCACATGAATCCTGAGAGAAGGTCAGTGCCATACTGGGCATTGACTACAGTTATTGGGTGAAGAAGGGCAGTATTTCCCTTAAACTCAAGGATGTTCAGCACATTAAGACCAAACTATGTTTTCTGAGATGAAAACTGGGTGCTTGAAATTCAGATTTGTCTTGACTAATCAGCTGTTCAAAAAAAGTAATTCTGTAGCAGAACTACATGGCAGGCTTTATTTACTTATTTTGCTTAAGTGCATTTTTAAGAGAAGAGGTGTTATTGGTAGATACCACAGTGGCCGTTGAGCTACTTGGGCTTTATAAAGAGTTCTACCTGAGATATCTTTGGGGTGTTTAGCCTAGCCGAAATTTAGTTATTGTCTGTCTCTGCCTGGTGTTTACCCCCTTTATAGGAATAAAAAGCACTCTCAGGTACTGCCAATTTTTATTCTGTTGGGTTTAACCAAGCTGTCTTCCTGCAGAGGCTTCCCAGAAACCAGTCCCACAAGTCCCCTGCTTCCCCTAGTAGCTGTTTTCTGTCACCAGCCCACTTTAACTCATCTTCCCCATAACTGGTACGCTTTCAGATGGCCTTGCACAGTGGCACTTGTCCTGTCTTATCGCAGGCCCAGCTGGCTCTGAGCGAGGCAACGCTGATGGTTACAGTACTCTGTCAAAGGGGGTACCAATACTTGAGTCCTCCTTGCCTTTGTTTTCCTGACTAGCTGCCTTCTGCTATGCCAGAGTACATGGCCTTTTGTCTGACTATAAACCAATCATCCCATAGTCACCATTTGGAGGCCTCAATCTCTTGTAATACTCCAGGTAAAACGTTTTCCGTGGTAACTGGCATCATACACATCTTGGCAGCACCTACCAGAAAGAAAGGGAGGGAGGATCTCTGTTTCAACTTTGCCAGCTTCTAATCTCGCTGGCCAAGTTCTCCTCTCTTCTTGACTCTTGGGTAGGTTTGCTTTTTTGTGGTTGGTTGTGTGATTTTTTTGCTCATTTTATGCAGTAGGTAAAAAGCAACTCACTCTAGTTTGTTTGGAACGTGTAAAGAGAATAACGATGAAGCATGTATCTTCCTTCCTGGTCAAAGCACAGAGTTAACACTATTAACAAAGAGGATGTTAAAGAAATAAAGCACAAAAATATTTGTAAAAGTGCTACTTCATTATGGAAAAAAATACCCACTTATTTCTGCAATATGCAAAGTACCTGTTTTCCAGGGTAGTGTTTTGGGAGTGTTCTCTCCTGAGGAAACACCTACCATAATTATAGTTATTGTGGTTATTGCCAAGTAGTAACTCAGCACTGTTTGTCTTCCAATTCAAATTCAAAGATTTTACTTATACTTGATTTTTATTATGTATACATTGCAGTCTTACTTCACTTTTCCCAATTCCTATTGCAGAGAGGAAACAAAATTGACATTCTTATTATTTTTAGTTTGTTTTTGAAATATAAATTGAAAGTGACACAGAGCATCAAGAGAACAGACTCAGCTCTTTCTTATGCTGTTTTTTCTGCCCAGATCCCTTACCTGTAATTTTGAATATGACCTCTTGTATTTCAGATCCACAAAGTACTCACACTTTTTACCTCTGATGTTAAAATAGCATCCACTGAAGTATTTTTATCTAAAGAGAGGTTTTACTCTGTTTCTGATGTAATGTAGTCTTTCACACATGAAACAGAAACCAGTTATCTCTTATCCTGCTTTCAAATTTAGTTTAGTACATCAGATTTTTAATAACCAAAAGGTTATGCATAAGTGCCACCATTTTGATAAAAAGAATATAGTCTTTATCACTATTCTTAGGTCATGGTTTGGAGAACAAATATAAGGCTATGTGTACTAAATTTTGAATGTTAGAGTGCATTTTTGTGGGGAATCTTATGAGTATAGAAAAGATTATTATTATAATTATAATTGTTATTATTAAAAGACTGTGTTTATTGTTGTCCCATTCCATATACTTCTTATTTATATGCACCTGCCTCACAGTTAAATCTTCATTTATGTGTACATCTGCAGAGGCTCTGCTTGCTTTCATCCAACACGAAGCGTTAGATTATACCATATACATTAGATTAAACCATATACATTTTTAGCTAACTTTTCTTCTGAGCTTCCAAAAGAAGTACAGAATTAATGCAAAACCCAGAAGTGAAAAAAGATCACAATAGTAGAAGGACTTTGGGACACAAAAGCCTTTTTAAGTTTTGCAAGGCTTCTTTTTAATTTGCATTTGTTTTTCATTTTTTTGTATTAATTGGAAATGTATATGTGTATGACAATTTTCATTATACAGTATGGGACTGAATGTTGTCTGGAGTGGTTGATGTTCTTCCAGGAAAGCTCCGATTTAGTAAGTGAACCTCTTCAAAAGTCTCCCAATTGTGGGACTGATTACAATGGGAAGCAAGTGATCCACTTTACTGCTGCACTCAAGGAAAATAAATTTACCCCTGGCATTGACACCGTAAGTAAATCATGGTCTGTACATGTTGTATCTGTGTTCAAATGAACTAGCATTGAAAACCTGACTGTGTAAGAAGATGTAACAAACGCTCACTGGTATAATGATTGGTCTCTGTTCAGTACTAGAAGCACAGAACTAATGCCTAGAATACAGAGGCTGAATTGTTACTCCTAAGGACAAAAAAAAAGAAATATAACCATTACTTCAGGTCATCACTAAGGTCACTGACAGCACAGCATGGGGGATTCAAGTAGAGCAGCATGACTGCGACTCGCTCATGGCTGTGAAAGAGATCTTTAGTCCCTATTGCCACTATATGATTAAATTGGAAGAAGAGAGAATACATTCTTTTGTATTTATTTACTTTTTAAAAGAGAAAGGCAAGAGAAAATCTGAAAAATGAGATTTGAAAAGAATTCATTATAAATAAGCATTGCTGTTGGTCCTCCTGTTTACTGTTCCATGAAGATGTTGTCTGTTAAATGAGTAAAATCAGGGATGAGTGGGTTGGTGGGGAGACCCCTCTGCAATACGTGCATTGCTTGCTTTAATAATTAGATATGGTCCTGTTGTCACACTGGAGTCCAGCTTTTATCTTTCTTGGCAGACAGAGCAGAGCAACACTCTGGCACTTGACCTGCCCATAAAAACTTGAACAGGAAACAGCAATAAATAATCCACTCAAAAGGCCCTTGAGAAAAGAATTGCACTTGATTCCTTATAGGAATTGCATGTTAGTCCAGTGAGAAAATGGGCTCTTTCAAAACACAAGCTTTGTATTGTTAACATTTTTTTCTTCAGTTTATTTTTTACAATTAAATATCTTAATGGTAGCTTGGAAGATTTGTATATAGAAGACCTGATGAGGGCTTCAAAATAGTTTCCAGTTTTATTCCTTTTAAACACAGAAATATACAGCATATACACACACACATCCAAACAGTATTTCAAACAAAGAACAAACCAGCTAACATCTTCTTCCAGAGCTGGTCCTGGCTTCTTTCACATGGGGACGCTGATTCTTCTTGTTCTGCTTTCCGTGGCAACCTTCACCCTGCTGAAGTGACCTAAGAGTTTGACCCCAAATCCCTCACCTCAGTCAGAACATCCCTGCTAACTTGGGGCCTGGTCATTGAAACTGGCATGAGGTACAAAAACAGCTCCACTTTCTCTGGAAATTTCTTTCCTCAGTTTTTGAGGGGAGTGGAAGAGTATTTCATTTCCTGCTCTAGCCTGAAAGAAATGACCGATTCTGTTTGTATTTATTGCAACCTATTTATAGTCTTTGACAATGTGATCCGTTCCACAAACATTTGCTTTAATCTCTGGCTTTTCTCATGAAGTGAATTAGAGAACTAAGGGCATCATTTGTAGTGGGTTTAGTCACACAGTAATTTTTTTCATGTGTGTACAATAAGCTAATTTTTCACGTTCATTTCAGCACCCTGGATCAATCTATCCTACTTGCTAAGGAAAAGGAAAATATTTAAGATTTGCCAAGAATAATTTGAGACAAAAGGTCTTGGAAAGACTACTATCACCCTTATTACCTTTAGTAAATTGAAATTATTATTACTAAAACACAGAGTTGTTTTGTTGGGTTTTTCAATTATTATTTTCACTCATGGAGTCTTTGTTTCTAGCTCTGCTCACTTTTAACTAGACTTGGAAATGTTGGGGGAAAAAAGAAACAACCAAACTTTTTTTTTTTTTAAGTTTCATTTTCAATGAGATTAAACTATACTCATTTTTTCCACTCTTTAGAAGCCTAACTCCTAGATTTTTGGCTGTCTGCGTGGGTCAGTTTTATTGAAATTATTTTCTTGGCTTGCTGGAGATACATATATTTAAAGATCAGGACAATGATTGCTTAAAGCCAGAAATTCCATGAAATATTTTTTTCAATTTGACAGGAATGCTATTTTTTCAGAAAGAAACAGGGCAAGATGAAGAGTAGATTGAAAAAGTTCTAGATCTTCCAGTCTTATGTCTGGTCCGAGTTCAGAAGTTGCAAACCTAAATGATCATGGATCATGTCATAGAGAGATACAGAACCCAGAATCTCTGTTTGGTTGTACTTTTTTTCTTTTTTTTTTTCTCATTTGTTTCTGCACTTTAGCCTCCTAAAAAGCTCCCAGAGTAACTAATGCAGAAATGTACTTGGGACAATGTTAACAGTGTAGCAGTTTGAAGTAGTTGGATAAGTTGATTAATTTCTGCAATGTTATGATTTCTTATATTGCACACATGAAAGGTGACAATGAGGCCCACACTCAAATGGGCTTTGAGCCATCTGAGGTCTCTAGCTGGCAATGGGGTCCATCTTGGACTGTCCTTGCAGACCAGGTGAGAACAGATACTCGGTACCACAGGATTCTTGGGGTGTCCTGTGCAGGGCCAGGAGCTGGACCCAATGATCCTTGTGGGTCCCTTCCAACTCAGCATCTTCTGTGATTATGACTTGCATGAATTTGCCTATTTGTCATAGGGGCAAGAAAGTGGTGCTGGCCAAATATAAGATGGTTGATGGTCACCACTTGCACCTCAGTGAGCAGTGTTGTCCCAGCTGTGTGCCTGCTGAGATTTGCTGGTAGGGTTGTCTTAGTTCACTGAAATATTGCATTTATGTGCTTCACTGCTTGCTCCTTCCTCTTTTTCATAAGCAGACTATTATGAACAGCTTGAATGCCTTAAAATTCTGCTAATCTGTATTGTTTTCAACCAGACTTAAATGCATGACTGATTTGGTAGCAAGGACAAGTAAAACCATTGTATTCTGCCTAGCATATATTTGTTAACGTTTTAGTTGTCTATTTAATTTTTCAAAATTTCTATTAAATGTTTAAAAACATTTGTGTCTATGGCTTTTGCAAACATCCAGCCTTGATATATATCTAATTTATTTTTTTGAGAGGTCTACCCTTCTAGCAAGTATTTATTTGCCTACATGGAATTCATAGGTTAGTGGAGAACTCATTTATTTATTTACTAATTTTCTTGGTTATTGACTATGCAAAAGTTTCCACTAATGAGAATTCTTCCCCGTTGTGAATCACTAATACATTAAGTACACTTCAGATTCCTCCAGTAATGATACAATGAGAATTGCTTAGCTGATTTAAATGACACAGATGTAGTACTAATTATACATTTTAAATTGGCAACAAACACAATTAATTTACTGATTATCTAAAACAAAAGTAAACTTTTTTATTATAGTAATTTGCTATAATTTATCACACAGCCATTTTCTTTGTGTAATATTTATGCATTTGACAAACCTACAAAGAGATATGTAATTAGACCTGTTTCATCCATCACTGGCTGCCTTTTAACCGGAGGTTTTACGTGAACAGCTTACAAAGACACTATGAGATTAACCAAATCATAGTGGTGCCATCTTTTAAACCAACAAATGGAATTCTTTATGTTAGTAATTTATGTGGATTATCAAAATTGGATCATTTTATTTGACTTAGGTTTTTGAAGGTATTTTACAGAGCTGTTCTTTGGGTGGTGGCTTGTTTGGTTGTAATTTAGCATAACTGTCTGTATTTGCAAATTTTTTTTGTAAAAACCCTAAGCAAAATTCACTTATAGGCATTTTTGAAAAGCCTCAAACAATACTGCACAAAATAAAAATCTCCCCGTAGTAGCAACAACTCCCTCTGTAAATGCTTTGTGCTTGGGAAAGTTTGGAATTATTTGTCCATAGATTTGGGAAAACAGAGTGAGGCCAATGTTTTATTTTTATTTAAGCCTGGATTTTGGGCATTAAAAACCTGAAAGTATTAGAAATCTCCATGTCAAGCCCTGTTATCAAGTTATTTGTTTGGCTGTTAAATACTGTCCTTAGAGAGCTTCATCCTGGTGCTCATAATGCCGTTGAAACTTGCCAGATGTAGGGCGTCATTAAAGTAGTCTTTGAAGCCTATATTAGTATAGGATAGACAGGAATATCTTAGAAGATGTTGTAATTGTTGGCTCTGGTATAATTTTTTACACTGACTGTGGAACTGGGAATTAAAAACAACAAACCACAAACCAAGCCCCCACCTTTCAGATTTCCCCTTCCCCAATGCAGTAGAGGTAAAACTCCCTCTCAGATGCTTATTCTGTATTTTCATGTCACTGATCCTTGTAGAGGAAAGGTCTATGAATCATGTTTTTATGGACTGAAAGGTCTTGCAGTTCATCTAAAAGTGATGTGTGTTTTCAGGTAGTGATACTGTTGTGGCCACTGTAGGCTAGAGAAGCAAATTTTACCAGAACATGTGGCATCCTTTGATCTGTGCCTTCATCATACTTGAGTTCCTCGTTTTAGTTGAGAACTCTGTTTTCCATTGTGTTTTTCTAAGTCAAAAGTTTTGCCACTTGATTTTTCTAGGTGTGTGATGGGTGCAAGGGAGTATGAAATCCCCCATTTGAAATGGAATTTCAAGATGCAAAACCCTACTCATTGTGATTTTTTTTCACTCTGGAAATTAATTTCCAGGAAATAATGATATATCTAAGTGGCACATGGTATCTCCTAAAGAGATTACAGAATTTAGTTTCCTCGGACACTATCAATAGCAGTTCTAGTGATGACAAGTGCCAGCAGCAGCAGCAGCAGAGTTCTTGTCCGAGGTGAGCACAGGTTCATTTGAAGGAGATGCATACCCATTCCCTCTTCCAGTGTGTTTATTGGCCCCTTATCATTTATCTCATCTAGAATCAGAGCCACATGCCGAGAACCACTTTTCCATCTGTTTTCTTAAAGTATTCTTAAAAAACTCCACACACCTCCCCACTCCCCCAGCTTGTCTTATATTTTCAACAATGAATCACCTACTCAGGGAGAAAAAACATTTATTTCTGTTTTATACAGCAGATTTTTTTCTGCATTTATTTATTTATGCCTTATTAAACGTGAGTTTGGTGGTCAGCACTTCCAAAATGTGTTTTCTTCCTAATTTTAATTTATTTGGGGTTTTTTTGTCTTTTTTTCTTCAGAAGGGAAGATGGGTAATGGCAAGTATACAGGTACGGGCATGCAATCTGGCAACAATTAAGATTCCCTTTTAAAAGTAGAAAATAGCAGTTTCATTATGGAATATAAGTTCACTGTGCTGTACCTTTAAAAAGAAATATGCAGTTGTTCTTGAACTATTAAACTATATGTGTCACCAATTTATCCTTTTACCAAAAAGATCTCGTGTGTCACTTGGCAAAATGACAGCTTTTTTTCCCAGTCTATTGTATAATTGTGTTTTGTTAGCTGTTTTTGTTTTAAAAATACTCTGCTAAAGGGATCTCTGAAGATCAGGATTTTTGATGCAGTATTTTTCTTTGCTGTTCTTTGATGTTGACCTTCCCCCACTCCCCTCATGGCACAATATTTTGTTCTCAAAAAGTTACCAATTCTATGTCAGGAAAGAAAGCATTTATTTTTCACGTCAGAGTTTTTGCGAGCAGGCCGACTCCATTCTAGCAGATTCTTCACTGCAACTGTCCTGAAATATTTTTTCTAGAAAAAAAATAGGTTCATGAAAATTTTCTTTATTTGAAAATCTGCAGAGAGATTCCTGTGCTATCATTCTTCATGAGTTTGACTACACATGCTTGGAACACTGGCACTGGTATTTGTTATTTTTCCTTCTGACAATTTCCCCTTCTAGCAAAAGCAGCAACACAGGGTCTCTGTCTGTACATTTAGAATGAGAAACTTCTGTAATATTTAATTGAAATCCTTCTTATTGAAAAACAACGGAGTAAGTTCTTATCCTATCTGTTCGTGGTTATGGAGAGAAATTATTTGTTGCCTGCTTTGTAACAAATTCTAAATATTGTTCTTAAAAACTCTGGTTTTAAGCCCTTCCTCCTCTTTATCTTGTCTTCATTATACTGAACATATCCAGTTCCCTTAACCCATCTTCCTAGAGATGCTGCTTGTGAAACATCTTGTCAGTCTCAAGGCTTCCCTTGGGGTTCTCTGCAGCCTCTCTGCCTTTCTCACAGAGAAATGGCCCAACCCAATCATGTTTCAGCTGAGCCTCCTCATCGTCAGGAGAGCAGAAAACTTCCCATGTTTTTCCCATGACACTTGAAAAATAATTTTTCAGATTGACATTTACTAGTTTTGCACCAGCATTAAGTTTTTGGCTTCCGTTCAGTTTGAGCTGCTATAACATCAGCTCTGTTTCAACTGCTGCTTAGCCAGGTAGCAAACATTTCATATTATGTTTTCTTTTTTTTGAAGTGAAGTATTTGATTTTTACCTTCATTGAATTGAATCCTGTTGATATTATAGCTCTGATCCGATTTCTGAAATCAGTGTGAAATCTAATCCCGCTCTTGAGGTTGCCTGTGACCCCTCCCAGCTCACTGATAGCCATAAATGTCGTAACTTATTTTCTATCCAAGTTGTTAATGAAAATATTGAAAGCTTACCAGCTTTTTGCCAAGACCTTTCATGGTGGAACCCTCAGGTTTGGCAGTGAATCCTTCCTTTGGGAACTGCCCTTCAAATGGTGGTGAATGGCATAGCTGTTCTAATGGCTCAGAAATGGATGCATGTATATTCTATTTTATATTTCTTAAAAGAGGTGCACCTGAGCAGGTGAGGTGCGCCTCAGAATTTTGTGCTGGCAGTGCCTGAGCGTGCTGAGCTGGAGGAAGCTTCTGGAGAGGGAACAAGCACAGAACTGTCCCCAAGAGATGTGCCATAGCAAGCCAGTGCAGGAGAGGCCTATTCTCCAGCCGGGCTTCCCAGTGTGACAACTTCCTTTCATGGGTTGCAAAACTTCATACCTCGTCTCTCCTGGGTCCTTACAAAAGTGGCATCTATTGGCTGGAATTTATCAGCCCTGCCTATTGTTGTTGTATTTCTACACTAAGAGGAGCAATTGTGAGCTTTAGAAATTAGTTATGTTGTAGACATAGAAGATGCTGTTTGAGATTTTTTTCTGACTACACCAAATGTTGTCTTCTGTAGAGAGATTCTCCAAAGCTTAGATCAGGGCCCGAGCCTGGTGTGGGATATAAAGCCTTGAGGAGCTAGGGAGAAACCCTTGCACAAAGTTACTGTGGCCTGGAAACATCCTCTACTCCATCTCATCCAGGGAGGGAGCTGGGGAAGGAGTCAGCATTCTCCAGCCTTCTTGCTTAGTGGACGCAAGTGGATGACTGTCAGTCAGGACAACTGCCTGTTATTGAGTTAATGTTTAAACTATCTTCTAAGATATTGATGGTAAGTCAGAATGTGAAATTATATTCAAATTATATTCTGAAAACACTTGCAGCTGTCCTGGCGTCTTCAAGGTTACAATATTTGTCTCAAACCACTCAATCAAAAATGCTTGACCTGATGAGAGTTTGTGTGTTCTCTCAAATAAACTATAATTTATACAAGAATATATTCTCAGCACATTTGAAAACCAAATAATCAAAATTATCTAAGCATAGAAAATTTATAGTCTGGCTTAGATGTCGTCTTCTGGAATCCGGGTTTTCAACCTGACATATTTTATAGCTCAGCCGACTAACTGATAAAATGACATGGCCTTTTAGAACTGCCAGCTGTAGAACTTATTTTGGCTGGAGGAGTGGCCAGATGTATTCCTCACTGTTCTCAGTCTGAACTGGGTTAGTAGGGACTATAAATAGCTTAATAAATATTTTACTATGTCTACATTTTTGCACTGATGTATAAGATAGGAGGATAGATTGTTCAGGTTCCTTGTGAGTAACACCAAACAGGGTCAATAAAAAAAACTACCCTTTCTTTAAATAAACCCATTCTGTAATGTTTCTGTAATGTCTCCCTTCTGGGCTGGCCAATGCTTGGTAATAGCACCATCCCTCTCTTCTTCAACTGATGCTGGTGCTGAAAAAATGGCCACAAAAAATGGTGGTTCCGGTTGACTTTAGCCAAGAAAAGACTTTTATCATGGATGAATTTCTTATCTGTGTCTTATTAACTTGAGAAGATGAACTACAGAAGTACTGTAGTTCAAAAAGGGAGTATTTTGTATTTCTGGCTTTTTTATGTGCTGTTTGAGCAGGCACCTCTTTCCCAGATTTAAATGCTGGCTTTCAGCTGAATAGATATGTGCCTGTGTTCTCAATCCAAGTGCCTCCACCTGCCTTTACCCAAGCTTATTCCAAGGTGTGTCATTAACTTCACCTCTAAGGTTGTTCATTGGCAATTTATGGAACAGACGACAATACAGAAATCAGAAAATAATCTACTTTCATTTGAGTCCCAAGGCTGCAAGAAAGAAGAATTTACATTGGTTTGAGTCAGGGTGTCTTTTTCTCACAATGTTAAAAAAACCCTCAAAATGAAAATAGTCAAACAAACAAAAAAATCCCAACCAAAAACAGGAAAAAGAACTACCCACAAGAAGAGTCTTCCTGCTATTCTGGGTACTGAACTGGGAAATTTTTAGTGGTAATCTACTTCCTTTTCATTTTTTAATTCTTTCAAATAAAGGTAGCTTGCTTGTGCCTATTTGTTTTAGGGAAATATAAGAGGTATTTTAAGGCTTTTTTACTAGAAAAATCTGTGGCAATTAATGTCATAGAGTTCCTGAGCTAAGTTTTGACTATATCAAACCTGAGCACTGTTCCCTCCTTTCACAAATCAGGAAGCCTTTTGTGCTCATTTTGAAGTTTTACTGAAGTAAAGAGAATTTAAGCATGTTCTCAAAATGTGGTGTATGGGAAAGTGCTTTGCTCATTTATAAATGCAGCCCTTAATTTCCAGTGTGCAGCTGCCTGTCCTAGTTATTATTCAGAGCAAAGATGGGATCTGTGACAGGTACAGGCCACAAAATCTGATTTTGTTTCATCCAAGCAACTATTTGGCTGTGCCATATTTATAATCAGATGGATTAGTGTTCCTTGGCTTTGCTCTTGGATAGAAATCAAAGTTGTCTGTTTAAATAGACTCCTTGCCTGCTCTACAATTCTTGGAGAAGGCCAAAAACTCCACAAACAATTATCTTTGCTTTCCCTCCCTGCACACTGCACTGGCCTGAGTCACAGATGTAACACTGGGACAAAAATTATCCCCCTTTTTGTATTTGAATGCCTTTTTTTCTGTGTTAAAAGTACTGTGTCCTGCTCCAGTAAAAATGTTGAGGAGGGGGAGAAAGAGAGAAAGCTTTTTGGGTCATTTTCAGTGAAACTAATTTCATACCATCTATATATTGGTACCTCCCATAGTTTTTTATTTTTTGTAAAGTTTCAGTTGTTTAAGATAATTTAGTTTCAAACTAGGAACACTCAATATCCAGGGGCCTTTGATGGATGACTTAAACTGAGTAGTTAATGTATTTAATTTTTTAGTCTGTCTTTGTATGTTTTCTTTGGAGCACTGTGATTGGGATTTCAAAATAAGGAAAATGCAACTTCTAAAACTTCTTATGTAAAAAAATCTCCATGTAGTTTTCTTTTCTAAAGACAGCCTTTTGTCACTCAGACCTGATTTTCTTTATGCTAGTTATTCTACTTAATGTTATGCCACTAAGAGAGGCTGATGTCTTTGAACATTCCTGGATTAGTCCTATGAAACAAATTAATTGCAAGATTTTCACATAATTAAACATGAGTATTATCTGTTTTTGGATAATTATTCAACTGAAATATCATTCAACTTCAGCTGAACTTGTTTCAACCAAAAAATGTTGGTTAAAGCTGACTGTTTAAAAGCTTAGTTTTTCGGATTTTACTATTCTACTATACCTTAAAACAACCAAACAGTGAAAAGAAAAAAAACAAGCACAGGTCTGGTTCTTGGTGCCTCATGTTTTGGTACAGGACACCAAGACCAACAGCAGGTATTGGACTGGAGATCATATGGATATTTCTTCCATCAGGTTGCACTGGGAATAAGAATGAAGAAAATGCTGTGATAGTCTAGAAGGTTTATAGCTGAATATTTAGGTGCTAAAAATGTCTTAAAATTGCTTGGATCAGATATACGCTCATAGGACTGACAGGACTCTTGAAAATACCTCTGAATATTGCTTTGCTGATTGGAAGCAGTGCCTTTTCAACTGTTTATTTTACTACTTCTTGAGAGATTCATGCAGCTGGGGGCAGAGGAGGAGGTTAAGGGATTTTTGTAGATGTCTTGTCTCAAACTTATATTCTGTCAAACAATAATAGCTGGAACTTCTTTAGTGCTCCCTGTGACTAAAAAGATGCAAAGAGTTCTCTGAGCAAGTGAAACTTCATCAACATCAGAGCACAAACTATTCTAACCCTGTTAGTTGTCTCCAAACATATGGAAGTGTCTTGAGTGTTAGGACTAAAGCATCAGATCTAGGCTGGAAATTTTATTCCCTAAATCATGTGAGTAGGACATAACATATATTTTGCACACAAAGGATAAACATTGTATTTTGTATAGGTTGATCTGTGTGCTCTTTTCCTGAAGACAAATTCACCATCTCCCAAGATACAGATCTATGTCTGTCTTACAACTGTGGACTGTTAAGTAAAGGAATAGGAACCACCTTTTCCATGAATCAGATGGACAATGAGTAGAGTTTTTTACAAATACAAATGTTATTGGTATATGAGGTATTTAATAGACACACCGAGAGAAAAGTTTTCCGTCAGGTACAGCTACTTACTACAAGCCTCTTAAAAATGTGAAGAAGAGTGAGTAATTCATAGCTCTTATGACATGCAGCTTCTCAACGGTTGTACAGAACTGTCCCTTATCTTTTTTTACTTCTGAGCAGAGTTGTAACTCAATAGGTTCAGAAGAAAGGGAAGTTAGGAGGAAGTCACTCTATTTTCTATGATATGACAATTTTAAAATGAGACATAGAAGTGCAGTCAGCATTTTGAAATTGAAAAAAAGGAGTTGTCTTTGTTCTTCCTGAAGAAGTTTTCAGTCTCTGGTAGTGGATTGGCATGTGTTAATAAAGTATGAGCCAGTGTCAGATAGACTTTTAATTAACTGACAGTAACATACATATTTCCTATCTCTGGTATGAAGCAGCCAATTTAATCTTGCAGAATAAGATGGAAGAAATTATTATCAGTAGGGAGGATGCTCTTTTAGGAATCCACTGTTGGACAGCAGCCTTACGAAGGGGAAGTTACAGTACAGTTCTTAAAATCTTCTAGCACGAATGGTTTCTGGTTCCAAAAATAAAAATAAATAACTAATCTGAAATGTATTCAGTAGCCCTACATTGGAATCTCTGACTTGATACTAAATAATAACAACAGAGAAAGGAGAAACTCTTCACAGAAGGGCATCAGCATTTGAGGACTGCAACAGACTATTTTTTATAGTTCTTGTTCAGAAAGTGTTATAAGAAAGAAAGTAAGAAAATTAAAGTGGTGCATTAAAAAAGTAAGAAGGGAAAATATACAAAGAGTATGGCAGCAATGTACATTCAGCCAAGGTCCATACTATGTGTATGTGGTTTTCTGGTTGGTCTTTCCTGGTTGTTTGGGTTGTTTTGTTTTGTTTTTTGTGTTGATGCTGTTTAGGTTTTTGTTTGTTTGTTTGTTTTGTTTGTGGGTGTTTTGTTTTTCAAAAATATATAGGATTTATTGAAATTAAATTATCTATTTAGGAACTACTTTGGATATAAACTGGAACATTTTCAGAACATGGATTTGATTTTTTGGCTTATGAAAAAACCTCTAATGAGCCTTTTCCAACACAGAATGAGTGGTGGAGATAAAAAGGAGGGGGAACTGTGGTAAGATATGGGGGTCATGGATCCAAGTTTTGTGTTTAGTCCTAATAAACACAAGTCTGAGACCTAAAGAGTGATTTTTTTTTAGCATTTCAAGTCTTCAGAGCCTTCTAGGCCTCTTAAAAAGACAAACCAATTGGAAAATGATGATGCCACAAAGACAGCTATTATTTGGAGATGAGCTTAGGATTTTTTTTAATTTACTTTTTCAATTTATCTTTATTGCTTTAAAACAATAGCAGAGTCACAAAAAAGCAATTTTCTGAGGCATATGTAACTCTCCACCTGGAGAAAAACATAATTTATCCTTTAATTCTTTCTGCATTATTGCTCATAGATTGATTCTTTCTCTTTGTATGAAACTTTGCTGATGTTGTTAGTTTCTTTATAGTACACTTTACAGCAGTATTTGATATTACTTCTGTCAGGTAAATTTAGCCTGAACTCAGAATTGTGCTGCAGTCTTTAAACTGATCTAGTGGCAGTGGTATGGACATCAGTTCTGATGCACTTCACTGAAAGTAAGTCCTGTTTCTGCTGGTTGTAGTTTAACCTTCTCAATTTCTTTCAATTTTTAGGAATTTGGTTCTACCTTCCATTGCTGCTTGTTTATACATTTATTTAACTAACTTTTTATATTTCTGCAGTATCCAGTGGCCAAGGTCCTGTTGTGTGCAGGGTCCTAGACAAACACGGACTTGATTACTGAACTTTCTGGAGCTACAGTGTGTTGCCAGTCCATGAAAAGAATGGGGTCCACAAGTTTAAAACAAGTTGCACATTTCCTTTAAATTCAATCCCTTTCCCCATTCTCTGGAAGACTGAATTCCATGCAGCTTTCCTTTGCACTCGGAGTCTCTTCCCCCTTTTGTTTTCTTTTACATCCTCTTGCTGGGCCCCACTGCAGCCCGTGAGCTCCATCGGCACAGAGTGAAGGAGCTGTATTGCCTCCCCTTTCTTGCTGAGGCTTGTTCTCCTGGCTGCGTGCCTCTCTTCCTATCTAACAACCTTTTTCTCATTTCCAGCTCTGTCCAGAGGATTTGATTACCAGATGTGTGCACTTATTTTCACTCATCTAGCTGCATTTATGGATGTGTAGCGGTAATCTCAACAGGTTTTCAAGGAAAATGTTCTTCTGGGGTAGTGGCAGGGGACAGGGAAAAAGAAGGAAGGATTGTTCATTTGCTCTGTCTTGAGTGCACAACGTTACTTGGGACAAAATAATTTCTCTCTCTGTGGTCATCTTACTAAATAGTTGGATATGTTTTTTTATTAACCTTCTAATACCATGAGTGGCAGGTACAACCATTTGCAGACAATAGGATTCATGCAGCACTTTACTGGAACATTTATGGTACACTGTGATATGAATAGCATGGTGGATAAAGGCAATTATTATTGCAGCACAAGATAGATCTAGGTTAGGGTTTTTTTGCTTTCATTTCCATTTTAAGTGAAAGCAATTATGGCTCCCTATTAGACCATCCATGTCAGGAAAAGTCGAGTGTTACACCTTCTCATCAGGTTTCCTGGTTTGCTAGAGAGTTACAATGAAAACTCTCAGAAGTTAATGCAGCACTTGAAACTGTGACACTATTCAGGGTTCAAAAAATAATAAAGAATCATGTTCCAGTGGGTGTCATCAGTTATCAACAGCACAATAAAAATGTAGCAACAAGAATAGCGACACTATCCATGTACCTTGCACTTCACTTCAGCTGGTTTGAGTTACTTTCAGCTCTTATGTAAAGGATTTAATAGCTGAAAGCATTTTGCTGCTTGTGGTATTTGTTAGAAATGTAATCTGAAGTGCTGCAATGGAGGAACACCTGATCAAATTTTCAGTGACAAGAGACCGACTGTTTCAGTTTTGAAGTCAGCCTTGACTTTTCAGCATGAGAAAACAAAGATGAAGTAATCCCTTGTTGGGTGTTCACAAACAACAGGGTGCAGCTTTCCAAATGGCATCGGGGCAATGGGATGTGACACTTGAGAGGACATGGTTTGTGGCCGTGTGAGACAGAAGGTGTTTTGAAGCTGGGCTGTGTAAATTTCCACACCAAAAGGCTACACAGCATTTCTTTGGAGATGTGTGCATAAGACAACAGATGACATGTATGTCATACGTGTCATCTGACAATAATTAAGGGAACATGTTCCTTTTTTTTATGTCAAGGTTTTGCAAGATTTGACCGCAGTTCATTGCTTTACTTGCATTTGTCATGTGGAGTTGCTCTATTTTCCTGCACATAGCAAAAATATATCACGTAAGGGAGTTTTCCTGACTGGTTTTGGGTTTGAAGTATGACTTGGTGTCTGGTACTAAGTATTAAAAGGGAGATGTAACATTGCTTTTCTCCTTTACCCACCTTCCGCAGTAAAACATGAGGAGTTTCTGGTACATTGAGTCCAGTGTGTGGGAGGAAAAGAGAAAACCAAACAGCTGGAATGCTTTCTGAAAAAAAAAAAAAAAGAAAAAAAAGTTATTACTTCAAGTTCCAGAATTTGAGATTAAATTCCTTGCATTTTGAATATCATATATAGGAACAATCTGGGATCAATCATGTCTGAACATTATTTTTTATTCATGTGCTTCTGAAGCAAATCTTATCATTTACTGTCTCAGTGTGCATGCATAACACACACATGGGAAAACATGTACATTTTCCCGACAGCAATACCCACTGGAGGTTTTTCATTCCAACTCTAATCTTTCTCTTGCACATAAACAAGTATGTTTCTTGTTACTGTGTATAAATATTATAATTCCTGATATTTTTATTTGGAAATACATAGAATCTTGGTCCTGGAACTAAATATTCTGCATCATGGAAATTGCTAGTGAGATGAGATATATTTGTGGAAATGATTAGTTTTGGTTTATGGCAACCGAGAAAAAAAAAACCAAACCAAAAGAAACCAAACAAACTAAAAAAACCCCCCAAATACAAACAAACAAAACAACAACAACAGCAACAACAACAACAACAACATCAACAGATGCATAAATCCTGTACTCCTCAGTGGGTTTAGCATTTGTTATTTGTTGGAAAGTGTCTCTATATAAATGCTCACAAAACCTGCAGAAAAAAAGACACCTGAAAGCAACAGTGGTATCAGTGTCACTTATCTAACACTATTGTGATATAGCTTGTCAAAGGCCATGGGATGTATTGCTTGAATTAATGCAGGTTATCCTATGGAACAGTTGTATCAAGCAGGGTGAGAGATTCTCATTCCTGGAAAATCAAGTTTTGCCATCCCAGGTTTTATGGCCAGGATCAGACCTCTTCAGCTTCTGAAAAGCAGAGTTAAAATAGAAAAGATGGCAACAGAGGGTGAAGAGGATCAGAGCCCTTGAGAATTTTGTTTCCCTCCATTGCAAGGGGAAGAACACATTCAAATCTGTGTGCTGCTTTTATGGAAAGAATGTACTGTGTTGCTCATAAATATATTTTAACAGAATGTGTGTGGAAGACTTGTGTTGATTTGGGCAATAAGCTAAATCCTCTTTGAGCGTGGGACAATTCTCCGTATTGTTCTGCCAAACAGAACTAGACCCTGGTACCTGATAATCTCTTTCCTAGGTGATTATGCTGAGGAACGGGAAGATATTTAATGTCCATCTTTTCTAAGAGGGGACAAAAGGGAAGAAAGTGCTTCAGTGTTAGCAGATGGGGCAGCAAGCAGGCAGCACAATCAATTCTATGTCAATTCCTTGAAGTACTGAGACCCACATAAAGGGGTTCAGTTACTGCAGCAAACTATAGGCTCAGACATTGCACAGCAATACAGCACACATTCGTTTAATGCTCTGACTTTAATTTGGAATGATGTGTTTCATCTCCACAGTCCATTTGTACATCTCACGTGCATCTTGTTTGTTGGGTCTTTACTTAAGGGTTCTTTATGTGTTCATACTGTCTACGTAGATTTCATGTCTGAAAGTCTATTATTTTGCAGAGGCAGTACTCCAGATATATTAGTACTTAGGTGAAATGGTTATAAGATGTGGATGTGCATGTCATATAGGTATTGAAGATTACTAATATTTAACTATTTTTTTTTTACTAAATTGAAAACTAGTGCTTTAAATAGTGATAGAAATAGAATTCTTAGCATAAAACTCCCTGTTAGTTAAGGTGTTTATCAAAGTGCTAACTAAAATACTAATAAATAACATGAGGTTTTTTCCCCTGAATTTTCTGAATTTTTTGAGGTGCTTCATAATTCTTTCCTAAGAAATTGGAAAGATAACAATCTTATAATTGGTGGAAGATGAAGCTTAAGCCTGCCATGTTAAGTTCTCTGGTGTTTTTGCTTGCTTTAATGTTCTGGGCGGGCTGACACTAAAAATGCACATGGCACATATTTCTATGCCTGCCTTTTGCCAGGTGTACATGATGGCATGAAGTGACATGTGAATACACCTGAGAGCCCAGAAGGACAGGCAGCATTGCCATCATATCAGAACCTCTATCCTGCCACTGCTTCTCTTTAAACCTTTTATTAACCTGCCTGGCTGGAGACATAGTGGTAAAGACAAATTCAGAGCAGTTCTGTCCTCCTCCCAACACGGAGATGCATGTTTTCAAAGTGTTGTATAGCTAAATCCCTAAACATCCCCCACTGATACTAATGGGAATCCCACGGCGAAATCCCTGAATGTTTCTTGAGCATGTATTCATTAGGACTTCTTCTCCCACCCTCTCTCTTCCACTGCTGTTTCAAATAGAGGGCCAAGAGGTCTCTTGAAGCACAGCAAATGAACAAGGCAAGAGTTAATGCAGACATTGCCTTCTGAGTGACATATATGTGCAATTATGAAAGTCCTTGTAGAGTGTAACATCTTTTGTTTGATGTGGGAGCCTATAACTTAAAGAGCTATGGCAAAGAAAGTGAATTTCTTATGTGCCTTTTGTGTTACATTTGAGGATCATGGTGTACTAATTTTGTCAAGGATAGACTTGTCAAGGATTTTAGCATCACCTAGGTGTGTTAAATCAAGAAGCAGGCTGTCATGCAGACTGGGATATTGAACATTGTGGGGAAGGTTGCTGTTGTGCAGAGAGCACAGTTTGACTTGGGAGCAATCCAAATCCTTCCTCAATTATCAATACATTTCAAACAGCAGCTTGTACTGAATACACAGTTATTTATACTGGGAAACCTATAATTTATTAATCCTAGCTATTAAAGTAACACATAGGGTTCTTTGATTGATGTCTGGCTCTGATTCCTAAGAATAATGCAAAGGGAGAAGACCTATTATAATAGATATGAAAGTTTTCTCCTTGGTACAAAGGAACTGTTTAGGTGTCCTCACCTGGATATTCCCATGGCTATGTATGTGGCTTTGAGTTGATCAGCATTCTTTGTCCTTTTCCACTGAAAGTAGGCATTCTTTTACCTGTTGTTCCTTTCCTCAGCAGCACACTTGTCTGAAGGAGTCAGAAGTCTGTGGAGCCTGTCTGTGCTCAGACCTTTGGGCTGAGGGAGAGCAGCTGCTGACAGTGAAAGCTGGTTCTGCTGTTTCTATTTTCAAAGGGCTGCCCCTGCTCCTGTGTTGCAGATTCATAACTGGAGGTTGTAACCTCTTAGATCACTTCAGATACTAATTGCCAGAGAAGCCAGAGGCAGCAAGGTTTTGAGCAATTGTTGTCAGAGTTTTATTTTCTACATCTCCAGCTTTGTGGAGGTGAGGCAGCATCAAGAGTTTCTTGTATCTGTGTGCACATGAAATGTAACTACTGGACAGAAAACGGTCTTTATATGTGTTTTGTCTTGAAGGCTGGCTGAGGATACCTGTCTGTGGAAAATTAAGTCACTCTGTAGAGAAACCTGTGCTTGGCATGAAAAGCCATATGCACTGTAGCTACTTCACAGCAGCGCTTCTCACAGGCAAACTATGAACACTCTGTGCTCATTTAAACACAGTACCAGTTGAGGAAAAATGTGTCTCAATTGCTCACACTCTTCAGTCCAGAAAGCAGGAACAGGATACAGTGGACACAGGTATCCAGGGACTGGCAGGGGCTGCTGGGCAGCAGTTCCAACTCACCCAGCAACATACACAGCTGAGCCCCGTGGCCATGGTGTAGTGCCTTGGGGACAGCCTGGGTGAGGGAGGGCAGAACCTGCCTGTGCTGAGGGGAAACATGTGAGAAAGAGCCCTAAGAGCCCTGAGGGGAGAGTGGGAGGAGTGGGAGTAGTTACTTCAGGAGTCTGCTGCAGCCTCTGGAGACAAAGTGCTGGAGCAGCTATTTCCCTGCAGCCACTGGAGAGACCATTGTGGATCAGGTATCCACACTGCAGTCCCTGGAGGACGCCACACTGGAGCAGGTGGATGTTTCCTGAAAGGATTTCAGCCTGTGGATTGCTCACACAGGAGCAAGTTTATTCTGAGGGACTGCAGCCTGTGCAAAAGACCCTCAATGGAGCAGGCAAGAGTGTGAAGAGGAAGGAGTGGTAGAGAAGAGCTGCTATGGACTGACTTCAATCCCTATTCCTCATCCCTTCTGTGCACTGGGGGATGGCAATGAGTTAAATTTTTCCCAAGCCAAGTCTGTTTTGCCAGTGATAGAAACTGGTGAGTGACCTCACTGTCATTATTTTGACCTGTAAACTTTTGCATCTTATTTTCTCCCTCTTGACTTCTTCGAGGTTAGTTTTGTTAGAAAGGTGAACTGTGAGAATGGAAATCAGTGTTTTAAAACTTTAAATTTTAAACACTGGTAGGTATCCATGCCTGTTCCATGCATTGGGCAGCCACCACACAGGACTCATGGCTCCCCCATTCAAGGAAGGCCAGGGGACATTAAGTTGTTTAACACTGAACACAGACCACCAAATGCTGCTGTGGTTGCTGGCTTGTAAGGTGCAACGCATGTATTATTTACTAATGGATGGAGGTTTTCTGTGTTTTAGGGAAGGTGATGGAACTTCCTTGTGTAACAACATGTCAGAGGTACCTGTCAGCAGCTGTCCTTCATTGTCTTGCTGCTTTCATCAGTGGCCCCCAGTAGCCCAGACTGACATTGCCTCCCTGAGAGATTTCACACGTGGACTGAGAGGGCTGTCATCTTGCTCTTGACATCTTGTACTTAGTGTTTAGACATCTTGTGCGTAAAGGACTTCCTAACTTTGAATTTTCTTTCAAATGCAGTGTTTGTTTTCTGTATTTGAGGAGAGTGCACCTGAGGTTACAAAACTGTTGGCAAGTAAGTGGAGTTACAGCTGGGTAGCATAGACTTCCTTCTCGGCTGCTGTCTGTGTGATGTCCTAAAATATTACCCAAAATACACTCCCTTTAAAGTAGACTGGTGTTTAATCAAGTTCAGTGTAGATTAAGAAATTCCAAGTGTGTCCTAGGTGCATATTTTTGCATTTTGTTGCATACAACAAAAATCCTCCATGATGAAAATGGGTGTGTTCAGTTCTCTGCATAGCAGTGATAGCTCCTCATGAATAAGGAGACAAATACAATTGAAAATTATTGCCTTTGTCTCTGTGTCCTGCTGATTCAAACGTTCAACAATCTCATAGCATTTCTCAGCCTTCAGATAGAGCCACTTACTCTATCTTGAGATGAAACAACTTGTGGAGGTCGATCCATCATATAGTACGGGGTTGCTTCGGTACTTGTATCAAATGATAAGCCCCAGAGTGTTTGCTCTTGGAAATGAACATTTATTGAGGTTTACTTAATGCATGTGCAATAAAAAGAAGAAAAACTCTGTTAAAATCAGCAGTTTAGTTCAGCTCACTCAGTTACAGCTGCAGCTTACGGTGGGCTGTGAACATACAACATGTCAAATATTCACACAGTAACAACTCATGTAGCATCACCCAGACTATCCTGTTCCCAAATAAATGGAAAACAGTAAGTGAAATTAGGTTTATGGTGGGTGGGGTACTTCAAGGTAGAAGTGCTTACAGCACCATAGCTGTGGAGAAATAGACGCTTAATCATGTGTTTACATGCTTCTACAATCAGTTTAATTAAATTACTGTCAAAAGCATATCATTCAATTTTACCTCTTTAGGAGGACTAAGTACAGCCTGAGGAAAGGATGAATTCTGAATAAGAAGAAGATGCAACCGTGTAGGAAATTAGGGTTAACATAACCCTAAGATAAGTTTCTTCAAGAGATAAATGAAGATGAGTTTTTCACTGGAACGGAACATACTTTTAAGTGACAAAGACATTAGGCTGACATTTTTTATGTATTTTTAAAACACATTAATGAAAAAAATTCCTAAACGTGATTCCTCAGTTACACTTAAAAGGCTCAATCATTTTTACATCTATTAATTAAATAACAAATTAATAAAAATATTAAAAAATGGGGAAAATTCCCCAAATAATGTACTACACACTGCATGTACACAGGTTATGAATCTACCCCAAAATAACACACCTTTACCTGCTTTTATTAATCAAGTTTTTAAAAGTGTAGGCTCCGTATTTATTGTGTGTAGCCCAGAAAAATTTCCTGAAAAATCTCAATTAAAAAATGGTATAAAAAATACTATCTCTATTCCTATGTAGAGTTGTTTGACTGAATATTGCAGTGAAAGACACAATAGTGGAAATCCTTCAGCAAATTTTATTCTGCATGTGTCTATTGGTGCCACAATAGCAGAGTGGTTTACAGCTAAACTGGTTAGGCCCTGAACAATGAATTTCCAACTTTTTAGCCCTTCTCCTCATCCAGATATTAAATGATAACTAACTTTTCTTACTGAAACTTTTCTTACAGATCTGATATTTTGCATCAACCCGCTGCTAGTCTTGTATTGTCCCAAATTTAAGTACTAATCTTGAATGCTACATTTTTCACCTCTTAAGGCATTATTACTTTTCCACGGAAGGTTATAAACCCAAGCCTGGAAAGCTCTATTTCATCATCAGAGCATTTTGGATTGTTAGAGTTACTAAAATGAAAAAGATCAGGTCAATATTTGTATCAGGCCCCCTTATGAAAGCAAACGGTTTGACATCTGCATCGTATTAAGGCAGTCCAGTTAATGGGAGCTCCTGTAGTGTATAATTGAGCTGCAGGTTTCTGGCAGTTCTGCAAGTCAGACTACCTGCTTATTTAGGTTCTAAAATTTAAGTTCTGTGGTAATTTTCTGGAGTGAAGCTCATAGCAGGGCCAGAGTTTAAACATGGATGTCAGAGCCTGAGCGTTGTTTGAAAATTCGGACTGTAATTCAGAAGTGGGAAGATGTAGCAAGTAAATACACCAAATATCATCATAATTAACACTGTTGACATAGCATGATGTATTCTGGGAATTTATAAGAGCTTGAATAAAGGGCTGAGGCTGATAGCTCTACATGCAATGAAAATGCAGAGCACAAGGTGATCGTTTGTAAAGAAAACAGCAATTGAAATTATAGAAGGGGGTAGAAAACTGATGTGACACATGATGCTTTTCTGGAATAAGAAACCTTACTTTAAACATAGATGTATTTTTAAACTAATGTCAAATTTCATTTGATGGAATTTACAAATCAGATAATCTTTTTGCTGAAATTTCTTATACTGTTGTTGCACATTTTTGCTCTGCTGGAATGAATTAAAAAATTAAGTACAGTAGGGTTTATAAAATAAGACAAAAATCTGCCCATGTTTAGAGGTACGTGATTTCATTTTCTTCAATACAACACTTGAAATTCATCAGGTTCATTGCTACAAACAAGAAACATATTCATTTTTCTCTCTCAGTGAACACAGAACACAAAATTACAGATTTTCTTTAAGAAAACTGCCTCCTACTTGAAGTTTTCTGATGTTATCCTATAACAAAAGCTTCAAATTAGCACAAATGTACTTGACATTATGGAATGGGGTTCTTGAATACAGGCCATGCTAAGGTTTTTAAAAGGGTCATACCTTAAAAATTATATCACTGTTCTGCTCTCTAAAGGCTTCCCTTTTAGCAGTGAAGCTTATTTTTGTACTATATGATGTCATAGCCTAGACATTTATGCTAAAGGGGAAAATGAATAATTAGCTCACAGATTTACAGTTGTTGGAGTTTGAATTTTATGTAAAGACAAACACAAAGAAGGTGTTTGACAGCTTGTTGTTTTGACAGACAGTAATAGTGGTCTGGGAGGAGAAATATGCTTTAATTAATATTACAAGGTTTAAATATTTTTTAGTGCTTCTTTAGCCTTTTTTTTTTTTTAAATTTAAATCTACTTTGGAGAACCAAAAGCAGTTTCTTGAGCTTATTTTTAAATATAATTTCAATATTGCTAGTTGAATTCATAATAATATCTTATAAAATACCTACCAGCTTTTAAATACATTTTTTATAATGTAACATACAATATAATTTCTGTCATTACAAAAATGTTACTGCATGACTGCATCGAAGGGCTGTAATTCAAAGAAATGTATAGTATACAAATGTAGATAAAAAACCCTTCTTTTTTGTTCTTTTGAGGAGTTTTGCATAGAGTATTTTGTGAAAACTGATATACAACAAGGCCTGTCAAACATGGCCATTGCATTAAAATTTTCCTCGCAAAAATTATTTTTTTCCACCTTGTTATCTGTAGTATTATCTTTATTAAATGTAGGAAGATGTAGGGGAAAGCAGGCATCTGCAGGTATTGTTATCTGGCTATTATCAGGAAATTTGGGTTGTTTTGATTGACAGATACCAGAGAGATAAACAAACATTTAAGAAACTATTATATTAAATTCATAAAAGGGACAAGGTTACAGTATGCATAATGTGTTTATTTATATGAAATTGCTATACAAATCAAGGTGCACTATGTTTACAATACTGCCTGAATTATCTTTCCTCTAGTGATTTTTTTTTTTCTTTAAAAACAATAGAATCTGAAAGCCACTCAGAGGATGTATCTTATCAGATTTGGAAAACATTCAGTTCTAATAAGTTGGGTAAAAAACATCTCTGGTAACGAAAAACACCAGCTTTCCTGGGAAAGGAATAGTTCCCTAATTCAAAGTAGACATTAGAATAGGAAATCAAGATTTTTTAAATATCAGCTGGAATTTCTGTTTCTTTCTGATTCATCAGGATTTTTGTGCACTCCTGGATGAATATGTCCTAAGCATCCTTAAACTGATAACGGTCTCTAATGCAAAGGCAAAACTTGCAGAACATTGGGCACCAACTGGAAAATGATTTTATTTCAGCTAGCAGTGGATGATTACTAATAACACAGACTTACTTTGCCTTCGTGATCAGAATACTTACATGCTTTTGTAAGCCGTCTACCCAGAATTTATAAATAGGAAAGAAAATAACCCTCGAAAGCCAAACAACTTCTTCTCCTTGTCGCCATATGCTGCATCTTTTCCCTCTAGGTTTTGTATACTCTGTGTGCTGAAGAATGGTGTCTTTTCTTTTCATGTTGCTCTGTCGGCGGTCATAACAGCTATTCTCTTCATGAATATGTAAATCCCATGCATAAAATCAGAAAAATTAGCATGGCGATTCCCGCTATAGAATGTGCCCAATTATGTCTGCTAATACGTGGATAGTGATGATTTAATCTTTGGACTATATGAGCGGATTCAGGTACAGTTACAAGAGCTGCTGTAATTACAGAGTACCCAAACACACAAGCTGGGTGCGTGCACATGCTGGGGGATCATCGGGCTTTAATAGGAACTGGGCATCTGATGCCTGGCTGTGATGGAGTGCTTGCAGATTCATTTACAGGCGCTTTCTCTGATGGGTAGTGACAAGGGAGAAAAATGCCCTAGGTCTGCAATACCCTTCCCTTACTAACTGACACTCATTTGCATTTGAAGTTTTTTTTTTTTTTTCCTTTTTTTTAGTTCCTGCTGAATGCTTGCAATTAGAACAGAATGAATAAAAGTTTGGATAAATAAAGGGAGAAAAATGGTGACCGCATTTGCTAGGCGTCCTTAACTCACTTGGTTTATCAGGAATGGGTGTTGGAGGGGGGAGGAAGGACATGCAGAAGACAAAATCAAAAAGGCACCACCAGCAATAGATGCATTTTTGTATTTAAATAAGCAGGCGTGCTCATGCATATTTATATGACGTGCATGCCTATGCGCCGCTCTGAGCAGTGGCTCTGCGGCTCGGCTGCAGTAATTAGGCTGATGTAATTATAGCAAAACAAAGCAAGCTTAGGCTGATGGGGTTTTTTTTTTCCCATACAGTGGGAACATTTAAGACATATGCGTATTCCAGCGTACAAAAAATGAACCTGCACCGCTGTCGGAGGCTAGGAGGACAGTGTGGCCAGTGCACCTATTGTGTCACTGCTGTAGAAAGCAGCTTAGCGATTGGCCACTGTCTGCAGCACATAATACTGACTGGTTATAAAGGACTTGTCTAGAGGAAAGCCTGTAGGTACTCCATTGTCTGGCAAAGTTGATATGACTGCATTCTTTTTGCAGGGGGTCAGACAGCTGAACTGTAAAAGCTGCACAGATTTTTTTTTTTTTTTTTGTCTTCTTCCTCTGTCTCTCTGTCTCTGTCTCTTCCATACAGCATTTTTCTTTCATGCCCTGTCTCAGTTTGCATAGTTAAAGAGAATGCTAATTAAGATCCCTTGCCTTAACCTGAAAATAATTACTTGGATGTAAATAGAAAACTGGCGATAGTTTAAAATATTCTTGTGTAGCACCAAGATATCAGTTACAATTCTAGGGGAAAAAAGGAAGAATTTTTTTTTTGTAATCAAGGTAAACAAAGAAGAGTTGTTGCTTCTCTTCCTTCCTTTCTTTCATTATTTCCTTTTTTTTCCTGTTTTTCTTTTTTTTTTCTTTTAACCAATTATGCTGTGCTATTGCAAGTCAGATAATATTTTATTTCAGAAAGCGTGCTAGCTACATAATTTAAAAGTCCACAAATCAGTTGCAATTTAGTGCTTATTAATCCTTCTTAGGATGTAATTCGGTGAAAGAACTGCTTTAAAAAAATTCTTTTCTGTATTATAGACGGATCTAACAACGCAGTCTGGGCTCCGTGCCAAAGGCTGGTATTTCACAGCAGCGACCGCCTTACAGATGAGCTGTGGGAAGCAGGAGGGAGACTCTCTTAGGGTGCCACTACTATGGAGACACAGCTGGGCTGAACAAGATTTGCTTCAAACGACAACAAGAGAGACAGAAAGAGTCTGGTTCGACCGCTGCCCAAGCAGGCAGTAACCAGAAGAGCTAGCAGCCAATCCGGCCATGCTGCACTGTTCGAAACCAGCTCTACATCCCAGCCAATCAGTGACATCACTGGTGAGAAACTCATTTACATCATGCAGTAATGAACTTTGTTTAACGTAGCCTTTTTTCTTTTCTTTTTTTTTTTTTTTCCTCACAGAGATTAGGTCCTCCATTAATTATTCTGCCAGCATAATTTGAATCGCTATGCAAAACGATGGCTACAATTTCTTGATTTTTTTTTTTTAACTGTGTGCTGTCTCTGCAGGTAACCATGGGCATTGTTCCATTTTTTTTTCTGTTGGCCCCATAAAATCTTTAAAAGTGTCTTTAATTGTTAATATTGTGCATATACCTTTCTTTCATGTATGTTTGTCTCCTTGTAGTCCTTACCTAATGTGGTACTGCTTCCTCCAGTTATAGCCTGAGATTACCTTTAACTGTCTTGGAAGGTAAAAAAGGGTGTTGCTGCAGCATTGAGTTTGCATCTTTAGCTGCCATCATGGTCTAAATACTTATTCTAATGCTTCAGAAATCATTTCGCTGTGGCCGTTTTACATATCTGGCTTTCTCTAAAGGTTCTTACATGCATCTGTTACAACTGACTGAAGTTCAGTACTGTTATATTTCATTCTTCACCACTTTCAGTCAAGATGTCATTTTATTAATGAATAGAACTGAGATCATTTCTGAGCAAATTTCACCCCCTTCCTTCCACCTCGACACAATGCACCTGATTTGCATCCATTTGCCAGAATAACTGAATACAAGAGCCAGTATGAAAGGAAGTCAAGGGAGAGCTTGCATACTGCTTCAGGGTATGTTGCAGCAAAGCGAAATATAGAATTTTTGCTTAGAATGTGATTAATCTACAGAGAAAAGATTAGATCTTAGATTGAAAAACTCTTATCTAGTCAGCTTTTCATATTAGGAAATAGGTTTGGTGTGGCAGTTTTGGGTGGGTTTTTTTGGGTCTGTTTTCTTTTTTTTTAAATAATAAATGTGCGCATTTTCTCTAGATGTGTTCAATTATAAATGGAAAACATTTGGGCAAGCCAACATTGTGTTGAACATTTGGATTCAGTTCTTTGTGGGTAAAGTAATTTGTTGTGCGAACAATTTAAAACCAGCCCAGGATACTGTGGAATGCAGAGATTTCAGACTGCATAATCTAATGAGGCAAGGTTTTGCTCTTCAGTATTCTAATAGCTGAAACAGAATCAGATATGAGACAAATTCAATATTGTGTTATTAAATTAAAGCTGTATCTGTTGCTAGTGGGCTTCAAGAGGTCAAGTCTTCGGTAAAGCAAAATTTTATTTAAAGAAGTAGTATGAAATAGAATTTTTGTTACAACATGATAACTTTCCCTCTCCTCACACACAATAATCCACAATTTGTTTACGGTGCTTCAGTTATATATTGATCCTTCCAGTCACTTTGAAAATACAGAGGATTTAAACACTAAACCATAGCTCTTTCAATGCATGATGCATTCCATCATCCCATCATCAGTATTCTGTGTGCGGCTGTCCTGATTCAGCCACTGGCTCCCCTGCTGCAGATCCTGTAATTTGAATCATGCGTAATAATATATTATCCTACTGGGGGCCTTCTTTTAGTAGCAGAGTGGTTTTATACCTTCTGCTCTAAGAGAACTGTTGGCTCCTTGCCATCTCCTAGCCATTATTCATGGAGGCAATCAAGATAGTCTTAAGGAATAACATCTGCACAACTGCATGTGCCAGAAATATGAAGCCTCCCCTCACGTTGTAAATTCGGTTTTCTTGGGAGCAGGAATATTTGAGAATACTGAAGCAGAAAAGCTGGACATTTACAGGAATTCATCAAAAGCATGTTGAATGTGCCATGTGCTGAAATCCAGGCTGTGAGGACATTTGGAGTGGCTAACAGAGCCAGAGGAGAAGAAAATAGAAGCTGGTGGCTATTCTGTGATTTTTGATAATATTTTATCCAACTCATTTTACTGACTTAGCTGATGATTAGTGCTGTATTAAAAATGTGACTTTTGCCTTGCTGACAAGGTAATTTTCTGACTGGGATGTTGATGGGGTGGTGTCAGCTGGGACTGGAGCTGCATTTCCCAGGTTGAGAATCTAACCTGATTTGATGCATTCAACAGGATGCAGTGTCAGTTAGTAGTGAATGGAAAACAGATACCAAAAGGGATCCAGACTGTAGAAAACATGAACACTTCATAACAAAGTAGAAAATCTCAGAAATGAAGAATCTGAAAACATTAATTGTGTTCATACAACATGAATTGTGTCTGCTGGTAAAAGCTCTGTAGGGCATCCAAAGGTGAGTGAAAGCAGCTGCTGAGGGCAGAGAAAGAAGAACCCCAGAACTGTGCAACTCTTTCAATTATAGTATATGCCCTGCTGCCACATGTAGCAGATATACCAGCACCATGGCCTACTATTTCCTTTTGTTTACATAAATGTCACCCCTAAAACACAAACAAAATACCCCAAGATCTTATTTTTACAAATATTCTTTTTGTGTAAATATATAGAGGAGTGGAATTTTCTGTCCTGTGCAAATTTGACCATTCCTGTTAACAATAACAAATTTGTAATTTCTGATTTAGGGAAGAGAGAGGGGAGGTACTGGGGAGAGAAAGAAGCAAAATATGATTTAGCATGTTTATCTCATCCTGAAACTTTCTTCTTTTTCATTGAAGAACAGTAACACAGCTGTAGTAACTAATTCTACACAAGCTGTGTTTATTTCAGGACTGCTGAGGTGTATATAGCAGGAGAGGGTCCTCTTGTTGTCATCAGCTCTTGTTCTACCTTCTGGAAGACAGAAATAAAGTCTGTAACCTGGCCGAAAATCAAAAGTGCTAATATTTAGGAACTGAACATCTTCTGAGACTATAGGAATGGTAGTTAAATAGGACTCACCTAGTGGCTTACTTTTAAAGAATCTTCTTAGAGGGAAGACACTCACCACCTGAATAATCTGTCATATTTAAAATACTGTACAAAAATAATAGAATTTTTTAAATAAACAAAGGAAGTCCAGTAATGTGGCTCAGAAATAAGATGAAATTGCAAATAAGGCAAACAGGTTGGTGACTGCAGCTTACTTCCTCACTCATTCCATCTAGAAGAGAGGAAGAGAGCTTCATAGACCACTGGTGCTCCATTGAAGAACATTCTCCATATAGTCATTAGGTTTTCAATAATAGGGATCAGTAGGAGAAACAATCCAAAAGGTCATAATCATTTGATGGATCACAGGAAAACAAATCACCTTAAGACAGCTGAATTCTGACATGAGGAAACAGACTAAGCCAAGAATGGTATTTGCCATAGTTCACCCTATTTAAAAGAAGGGTTATGTCATTCTGAAGGATGAGCCAGCAAATAACAGCCCCTAGAAATGACAACATATTTCTTTTCTACTCTTGTGAACAAATACATTGTACTCAATTCTGTTCTTCTGTGATAGCATTTCTGCTTTCTCATAAAAGTCCTAACAAAAAGTCCATTCCAGAGATTTCTTCTTTCAAAAGACTATTATTTCAATAGCTGTTGTTTCTATGTAGGACATCTACATGAAGAAGGTATGGACACTTAAATTTGTTTTCTGCCATTGTTTAGTGTATAAACAACCTAGTTTTTACAGTTCAAGCTATACCATTTATAATGAAAACAATGAGACTAGACAGCAGAGGTGACACTAATAGTGAATTATTGCATGTAAATTTTTATGTAATATCAATTTTTTTTTTATACTTTATGAGAAGGTTCCTCTTTTCTCAAATAGTCAATATTTAAACAAACCATTTCATTAAATCAGTTCTTAGAATTGAGGGTGACAGTACTAGGGAAACACACTGTCATGATTTAACTCCAGCCAGCATCCAAACACTACACAGATGCTTGCTTCCCCAACCAGTGGGATGGGGGAGAAAATCATAAAAGTGGGAAAACTTGTGGCTGAGATAAAGGCAGTTGCAGGTTAAGAAAAACACAACCAAAACAAAACAAAGCAAGGAATTCATTCACTGCTTCCCATGGGCAGGCAGGTGTTCAGCATTCCTGGGAAAGCAGGGCTCCATCACGCGTAATGGTGACTTGGAAAGACAAACTTCATCACTGTGAACATCCTTCCCTCCCTCCTTCTTCCCCCAGCTTTACAGGCTGGGCATGACTCCATATGGTCTGGGATATCCTTTTGGTCAGTTGGGATCAGCTCCCAACTCCTCGTGCACCCCCCAGCCCACTCACTGGTGGGGTCATGTGAGAGACAGAAAAGGCCCTGACTCTCTGATCACTGCTCAGTGATAACAAATACATCCTTGTGTTATCAACACTGTTTCCATCATAAATCCAAAACACAGCCCCACACCAGCCACAATGAAGGAAATTACCCCAGCCAAACCCAGCACATGCTCTAAGGATTCAGTGACACTTTTATGCTTTAAAAGGGCTGCACATCCTCTCTTTCTGCACCATGCAACATTGAATTGGCTTCAATACTCCATATAAATCAGAACTAGAATACCCTGTATATATTTATCTAAATGCAAAGGATATTGAGCTATCTGGCTTTGATAGCAGCAAAAGGGTAGAAATGGTAGAAAACTGTAGCACAATATCTGCCTTGTTGAGTTTGGTCTAAAAGTCTGGAAGTACATACATATATATTTCACTTGGGCATATAAATGTTCTTTGAGTAGAGATTTTTTATTACCCTGATTTTGTTTTAGCCATTACTGAGATACACACTCGTTTAAGACTGTGTAGGAAAGAGCTTATTTATGGGGTACTTTAATACTGAATCAAAATACGATCTTGGGTAAACAAGGTCAGTTACTATTTTACTGTGACACTTCAGCTTTCCTCACTTTAAATTAGGTTGTGGGAAATGGAGTGTGATGGCTCTTCTCTGTATGAGAAAAAGCCTGGAAGGGACCCAAAACTGTTTTCTAGAAGCAAGTAGAGAAAGACTGGTGAATATAGATATAGGAGTCATCAGTTGTTCAAGGACAGTCCTACAATATTTTAAGGGCTGATAGCAGAAGAGGGGCTCTTTCTTGGCCTAAATGCTGCCCTGAAATGTCTTTATTTTCCTGGTGGCTAATGGGAGGGGAGCTGAGCAGTGCCTGCTGCACTACGTCACCCTGAAGGCCATCAGACAGGGGCTTGGATGTGCAAGGCAGCAAGCTGCTGACTTCTGGGGTTGTGTTTTTATTTCTTCATGCAGTTGTTTTCATTTTTCATGTTAGATGTCAGTGCTGTATTGCGCTTAGTGGAAATTTTGGAATCTAGACACGTTTTATTAATGCACCTATAGTTTTTCATTTTATTCCTGCATTTAAATGAAAGGAGAAAACATCTTCCTATAAGAAAATCCTTAACATAATAAATTAAAGGCAATCATTTTCACCAAGGGAATTTGAGCTCTGTGTTACTATCCAGCAATTATAAAATTAAGCACTAAGACTTTGTTATGAAAATTATCACTTAATGTTTTTGCAAACTGTCTTTAGAAAGATTAAAAAAGTCACACTGAGTGAAGTGAAAATTGTAGAGGAGTACCATGATTTGTAACAGCTTATGATTGTGACCTCATTTGAGTTCATGGAGCAATGAAAGCTGTCTCTGAAGGGCAAATGTAGAGAAATATCTTTGCCAAATTCATAGGTTAGAAGGGTGGATTGAGGAGGGTTGGGTTTCTTTTAGCATGAATAAACAAGTCCAAAAGGCCCAATGACAAGGACATTTTAAAAACCGCCTCAGATTGGCAAGATAACTATTAAAAAATACTGTGAAAATCTCAGGCAATGTAGAAGGATAGAAAGGAGTAGAAGCAGAGCAAAACAGCATAGAAAGAAGGGTACAGTTCTGGTTAACTATCAGCTGTAGCATGAACCAAGTTACCTTGGTGGTGAAAGCAGACTTGCTTCCATGACTGGGTGTGAGCTAACTTACCTCTGCAGCCAGCTAATTAAATGAGATAGAATCCTCATGTAGTTGAGATAAATTCAGTTTCACCAGATAGCTCTGCATTGTGCAGTGTGTATCCAAAACGGCTAAAGAGAGGGTCACAAAAGACAAAATTGTCTTGAAAGTTAAAAACTAACCCTCATTTTTACCATTCCAATCTAACATCAAAGTGATTGGAATGAGGAGGAATTTTCTTCAGAAAGGTCCCATTTTATAAATATTTTATATGACATATACAGACTTCCCATACTGTCTGGCTGTGTCCTGGTTCTGGCAGAGTATATATTTTGTGGAGAATTTTACATGGAAAAAGAAAACTGGAGGACATTAACTTTGAGGGCAGAAAGCTGGAACTGAATCACCAGGGAACTTAACTGTGCTGCAAGAGGCCATGAGTGCAATGTCATTGTTTTGAAGTCTATTGCTAAACACATCAAAAGCTGTTTTTACGCTAGTTGAATTCTTGTTGTTGAATGTTTTCGTAGATGGAAATAAGTTTAATAAGTATGAATGGACATAGAAAAATGCCCTGATCACAACCTGCTCAGTATCTCACAAGTGTAATCAAGTCTTCTTGCTCATAGCAAAGATAAATTGATACTTTTGCTTCTACATCTGTTCTTCTCTTGGTAATTTGGAGGACTCTGAGAGGAGCAAGGAGCTTTTGGCTGAGATAGCAATGTGAAAATGACTGACTTCTAATACAGTGGTGTAGAAAGGAAGCCAGGCTTGCCTGCTCCTCTTATTAGCTGCTTGATACTTGGGATTAAACTTTGTCCAGCCACTAACAAATCTGAGGGATTATTTTTTTATATACATCATAAAGGAGATACAGATTATGAAGGCGTCAGGCTTGGAAGAGAGGCCAAGTGGCAATAAAAAACATATTTAAAACATTTTGGGCTTTCCAAGGAAGTTGGAGTGGTGTTTGGTTCTACTAGTGTCGGTATGAGGACAGACCTATAAGACCTGTCCTGAAAAACACACTGTAGCTGATTTGTGACCACTTTAGTGCATCTGATCTAGTGTGCAGAATTTGTGATGTTTTGCACCTGGTAAAGTGGGTTGGGAATTGATAGTTGTGCAGTGAAAATTACTGTTTCTGTGTAATCTAAGCTAGCTTTGGGTAATGTTTGTTACCAAGAATTTTCAAGTACAACACAGGTAAGGAATGGAAAAATTATATTCCACCCCAGGTCAAGTCTCCTCAATAAGAATAAAAAATCACCTAATAAAAACTTTGCTTTTGATCTGGACTGACAAAAGTGCATGTAGCATGTTCTGTTTTAGTATGTCAGAAGAGTAGTTGGGTTTATTTTCTCCTTTATGATCCATGCTCAAAACAAGGAACAGGAGATATATTAATACATACACACAAAAAGTGGTAAAAGGAAAATTTCACTTTGGGACACTCCTGACTCCAAAAATTACCAATGTTCCAAAAAAATTACATTTCTTCAAAGAGTCAAATTTGTGGATGTGTTTAACAGTTTGTGAAGAATTGTTAAACACATTGGTATTACCTCTAACTCAGGAAATCCCTGACATGTGAATTGCTGCAGGCTGGGAAGTTATAGCAGGAAAGTATCTCTGTATTTATGTGTCCTTGCTTTTTCTCTTAGGCATAATTTAAATTTTCTTCAGCGCCATCTTCAGGAATCATTTGACTTTAGCTGTAACAAATAAAATGCAGTTGAGCACACGGTATATGCACAAAACTGAAAACAACGAGCCACTAAATGGTTCTTTTTAGGAATTACATTTTGATAAAGGATAAATTAATTTTGATGGTGCATAAAATAAAGCATGTGGAAACACTGAAGTCAATTAAAACAAGATATTTTCATTTCTTGAATGTTCAGAGGTGATTACAATTTACTGGCAAGGTTGAAATATTTCTGAATTTTTAAATCCTTCTGGAATGTCCCATTCAACACCAAATTTTGAATTTGCCATACTTTGACTGTCTTGGTAATGAAAGAAAATCTGAAATGGTGAAACACCTTGCTATGTAAAAATTTCTTATGTTGCTAATTTTCATCAGGCTGCTATATTAGAGTGTAAGGCTGTACCTCCCTTTTCTGTTAACTGAAGGATGCTGACCTGTCCTAAAGGCTGTGCCTCAAATACCTATGAAACAACCATTGTGTGTGTGAAATAGCTTCTTCTTAGATTCCCATTAATTTCTCCCAGGAAATTTATATTCTATGGCTGTTTCCTGTAGATTACTTCAATTAGTCTGAGACTTTTAGTGAGAGGCAGTTATAATGCTTTGGGTCTTTAAGTTATTAACATATCATTCATGGTAATGCATGCAAAATCTTGAAAATGATGTAGATTTACTGTCCAAGCAGAATGGGATAAGTACATGTAAATGTACATATTTTTAGTAAAAGCGCTCATTGTTAAACCAGCTGCTTTAATTGGTCTACAAAACTGAAATTATTTCCCTTTGTTCCTTGTCCTGCAAAATGTGGGCATAGAATTAAGACTATGATAATGATGATTGCCATGCTGAAAAAAAATATTTACATTGTAAACAACACCCAAGCACTAGTTAAAGCTGAAAACAAGAATATAAGGAATGTCAATCTGTTGGTGTTTTGTAACAAAATATATTTCCACTTAAGTCATTGAAAAACAACAAAATGCTAAGTGTAGTTTCCACAGTTTTTAGAAAGTTACAATGATCAGAGAGATGTGGAAGATTCTTTGGTTTAATGCTTCTGTGGAGATGTTTCTAAATAGTCAACATTGTGTCATTGTAAAAAATTATAATTGCATTTGCAAATTGTTTTGTGAGTTCTTTTTGAAGATACTCTGTGGTTCTGCTTTCAATCCAAATTTGGAAGCCAACATCAACATGCATGTTGATGTGAATGCAAAGCATTATGTTGGTAGAGTTCCATAATTTGAGGATGCATATTCTTTTTCTGGCATGTATTTGAAACTACATTTGTGTCTTTTCTAAAAAACTTGACTTATTTGACTACATGAAGTCCTGCCCCACAGAATGTTTTCCTGTGCCACTGATACATATCTGATAGTCTGGGATTTTATTGCCTTATCAGTAATTTTCCCTGTAGGGTACAATGATAATCATTTGTCCCTTATTGGCCTGTGTAGAAGTTGTGAGATATTTGAGGCAAAACTTGCCTTTCTATGCTATGTGTTTGTTCAGAGCCCAGTGCAGGGGGCCAGGGGAGCATCTAGGGGTTCACACTGTGCAAGTCACCCCTACAGTGGTGTCAAGGGAAATGGACACAGTAGGTGGAGAAATGTAGGGTATTTCCAAAACTCTGCCAGTTTTCTTTGGTTCTTCTAGCAGCCAGTCTTTCAGAAACATGGCTACAACAGGGTGGGGAGACAGCCTGAAATGTCAGCATAGAGAAGGGTGGATCAGTTAATTATTCTCTGATCCCTGTCCCTTGTCTGACATCAGAGGTCTCCAGCTGCACGTGAGCAGATATTGCAAGCAGTGGGTAAGTGAGACATCATGTCACTGGCAACTCTGTGTGTGGCCTAAATGACAATATTTCTTTCCTTCCTCAATTTACCTACTCAGCCTCCTTTTAGCATTTTTTCTTTTACACCAGTGTCTGTGGAATACAGAAATGTATGTCCTCATCAAAATATGTCTCTAAGAGAGACCTGAGTACAAATTTTATGCACCTCACAACCAATTATCTCATACCTTTAATAGGCTCACCTAACTGGTAGATACATTATTCCTTTTCTCTCTTTTTTTTTTTTTTCACAGTTCCCATTACCTGTAGTGCTTGTTATTAGTGCCACTTATTAAAATTTTTCAAAGACTTCTTAATGACTTTCAGCTCCTCATACATTCCTACCAATGCAGTTATTACTTGAATCTTGATATTCATTGTAATAATCAGAGCAATGTTTTGACATCATTGCAGACCTAAAGGAATCAGGAGCTTGTGTTGTTGCACAACAATTATTTAGACAAAAACTCCAAATGACAAAAAAAAAAAAAAGGAAAAAAATAAAAAAGAAAAGTAAAAGTAAGCAAAAGCAGTGCAGTGTGCATCAGAACAGAATGTTAAGGATTGGAATAGACTTTAAAGCTCATCAAGTTCCAAGCCCCTACCAAACCAGGTTGCTCAGAGCCCCATCCAACCTGACCTTGAACACTTCCACAGCTTCTTCCACAGGGCAACCTGTTCAAATGCCTCACCACCCTCACAGGAAAGAATTTCTTCCTAACATTTAGCCAAAATTCCACCTTTTTCAGTTCACACCCATTAGCCCTTGTTCTATCACTGCAATTCCTAATGAAGTCCCTCTCTACCTTCCCTGTAGGCCCCTTCAGATACCCCAAGGTTGCCATCACATCTCCACACATTCTTACTGTTTATGTTATGGCAAACTCTGTCAGTTTCAGTACATACATCCCACTTTATTTCTTTAAAAAACGGGCATTATCCCATTGTTCAACATCAGCATTGTATAAGAACATCTGGATTCTTCTGTACAATCATGTTAATAACTTGTCCCTGTCAGTCGTGTTATTTTGCTCCAATCAAAAGCTTTTTTAAATAAATTCAATTACACATTTCCTAAGTACAAGGATGTAAATCAAGGATGTTTGACTCACAGTGCTGAAGGATATAGAATCACTTGTAATCAGTATCTCTCTGTTCATCTGGACTCTTTTATTTTCTGACCTGTGATAATAAGGTGCACTCTGAAAAAGTGGTACAAATATATAGAGAGTATTACTTTGAAGAGTTCAACCAGCCATAAACAAACACATCCTTTACCACATTTAGGAAAGTAGAGTAACAGGAGGGAATAGAAAGTACAAAACTGCTTTTTAAGGAATTATCAATTGAGATAATCCATTTATCAGCTCTTTTCCAACCTTTATGTACACCTAGTGAGCTAGAAAATATTCTCTCTTTTTTTTGTAATCAGCATATTAAGAACTTTGATAATAGCAAGTTTATTTCCCACTGTACTTAAAACAATTCAATCCATTGGTTCTGTCCTCCCTATTGGTGGATCATTTCAGCAAGTCTCTCAGCATGCATTTTCACTTTGATCATGCCCTTTCCATCCAGTTTCAGGGAATTAGATGGATTCTCAAGGGAGCTAAAGTAACTCTTCAGATTGGTTTTGTTGAGGTAATTCACTCATTGGTGAAAAAATGGAACACCAACCAGGAAATACAGGAGCATGCTCGGATTCCTTTTTCACTGGGATAATCCTTGAAAATAAAGCCTTGTATGATGTAAATTCATGCAGAATCACAGAATTAAGTGCATCTAGTAAGCAACAGGCAGCAAGTCTGCTCAGGAAAAAGTGTATTTACTGCAGGCAAAGGTCCTGTGAATTGCTTACTTAATATAAAACAGTTTAAATGGCCTCCAAGGAAATATTTGAAAGAAAGAGGAGTGTATGTCACAAGTCAGTTTGAAAAGGTTTGGTGGGGATTTTTTTTCCATCTCTTTGACCTGATTTTCTGAAGCATCAGCAACCTTCTCCAGTATGGAAATCTCAGTAAAATGTTTTCTCCAATACCTGTGTTAACTTCTGTTGAGCTGTTTCTACATGTCAAACTTGTAAGAGTTCACTGTTCTTGTTTCCTGGACAGAAAGGTGCCTCCAGCTTCTATAGTTTACCCTCCTTTGTTAGCTGCAATATTCCTTGCTGCATAGATAACCTTAATGTTTATTTTTTGCTACTTAACCCTGATACGCAGCTTAAGCTATTGTTTATCCTGTGTATTTTTGGACAGATGCTAGAAATCCTGATAAAATCCCACATCTAGATTCTTTGAAAAATAATGAATGAACGTGCAATTCTAGCCGTGTGCTTTCCCATTGTATGTAGATAAAACACTTAAAAGGACCTAAAATATTTCAATTAGCTGCACATAATGCACTTGCATGATAAAGAATAAGCTTTGTGTTCACATTTATTGAAAGAATTAACATGTATTTGGTATTCACTAATATCCATTCCAGCTCTTGTTTCTCTGAATAATGAGTCAGTTGCATCCTTTCTGTCTAAATCTGGGGCTTTGGGATCTTGGAAAATGAAACATTCTTTAAAGGAATTATCACAGAATCACAGAATGGTTTGGGTTGGAAGGCACCTTAAAGATTATCTCATTCCAACCCCCCTGCGTTGGGCAGGGACCCCTTCTTCTGAACCAGGTTGCTTCAAGCCCAATCCAACCTGGCCTTGAGCACTTCCAGGGATTGCCTCACTCCGGTTTTAAACTCTCTTGTTGTCAATCTCTGCTTCACAGTGATGTTTGGAAAAGCTGTTCCATTCATGTGGTAGCCTCAAAGGTATTCAGTGAGTGTTTATTACAGCAACACTTAACAGACATCTGTTAGGAGGAAGAAACCAGTGCATTTTGCTAAATTAGCTATTGGATTTGCCTGGCCCAATCAGACAGGAGGCTTCGATATCACTTGTGAGAATGCTGGGAAGTGCTATTTAGAAAAATAAGCTCATTTTCTCAGCTGTTACGTGGCTGTACATAATCTTTATAGCAGCAACTAAATGCATTAATGACTTTCACAGACGAGTTTAGTTCTCTGGTTTTATTACAAAGACAATGCAATTTGGTAGCTGTTCCCTGGTGAGTTGCTCTGTTCAGAGATGAGTTTTGGAGATAACACCAGGTATTGCTATCTTCTATCAGAGGAAGATTGCTATTTTTGCTTGTGCCTCTTGTTTGTCTTGTGTGTTGTCTTTATTTATTTTGTGTTTTTATTGAATTTACTCTTATGGAGAGTTGGTGAAAAAGAGCCAGCCTTTAACAGTGCGAGAACTATGTCTCCATGTAGATTTTTATGGTTATTTATAGAAATACATTGTGTCTAGCTTTTACATTAAAATTAAGGTATATTGAGAAACAATACACGAAATAATATTTTTGTGTGCATGTGTTTATAATATTCATGTTCTTTAATAATATGTAAGAAAAGTACAAGTGAAGCAGCATCCGCTTTTGAAGTCAGCAAATTTGCTAAAAGGAGTAATTCTGCTGGGCAATGTAGGATCAATGTGTGTTGTTAGGGGAATCACAGTCAATAGTTCTGTGATTTGTTGGTTTGCTTTTTTATTTAGTGAAAATAGACTAGGAAAACAGTTTAAACTTGACTTGTGCCAAGAGACCAGGTACAAATGGAAAGTCAGTGAACACTTGCATTGGTTTTGTACAAAGACCTAATCAGACTCATGTTTGGCATGCATGCTCTCTATGAATATTATGTGATACTAAGAACTTCTCAGTTCTAATTTCCTGATTTGCTCAGTAGTACAATGCACTGCCTTGAACACTTTTCTGTGAAATAGTGCTTGAAACCTTTCACACAAACATTTTTCTGACCTATATTGGCCTAGAAAAGAAAGAATCCTAGAAATTTCCAGGAACATTTGAAAAGTCCTCCAACCTGAGGGAAAACATTGTATTGATAGAGAAGTTACTGAAAAACCTAAACCCCCCAAACTATGATGACCTGCAAGAATCAGTTTAAAAAAATGTTAGGAGAAAATAAGGGAAAAAAGCCAGGACAATGCCTGTGTGTGACTTGATCAACTTTTTCAGTCCAAAAAGAAAGAAACAATCAAAAATTCTATTCAAAAAGCTCTCCAACTTTTAATGAGATATTTTGGCCCAAATTAAAATATTTGGGCCTTTTAATAGTTATCAGATAACAAGGTAAAGTGAATCTTTATTACAGATACGTTTTAATTAATTAATTGATTTGTTTCTTCTTTTAGCTATTTTTTCAATCAGAAATTGAGTGTATTTTGTCCAGTTCTGTTCTATGGAGACTAAAATAAGAAGGGAATGCTAGCACCTATTGGAAATCTTTGGATAAGATAATATAGGAGATTTATCACCACGTAATATCTTTATGGTCAGTAATTCAGTGATGAAAGGGATACATTCCTCCAGAAAGAGTGGGAAGTATTTATCTTACAGCACTGTGCAGCATTTCAGATGAAGCACAAATAATTATGATGGATAAATGAACACAGACGGGGAAAAGTGGCTGAGCTTATGTAAGCCTTTGTGTAGTCTTAGACAGTGTGTGTGTGGCTGCATATTTAATGTTTTTGGGAAGTGCTTGTTAAGTTTTAATGCTCTTAGGAAGATGGACCAAGGGATACCAGAACTCCTGTGCATGAGGCAGTTTCAGTTGTGAAGAGCAAACCATTGTAGCAAAACAGTTGGACTCCAAGGCCTCTTCCATGAACAGGTCTGTCACAGGTAGACTTGTGAATTAAAATTTAAAAAAAAGGGATTGCTGCATGTGGAAGTAGTGTCATTTTTATAAAAGAACTTTGACTTCTGGTTTCCTTGTTCTTCCCATTCTACTGGGAAAACCCAATGTTCACACTTATATTGAATCAGTTTTGGAAGGTTCAACATAACTATAAAGCAGCTTCTGACTAGTGAAAACAAGTTGTGGTTCTCATATGGTTCACGCAATGAGTGAAGGTCATTGAGGTAAAAAGGCAAATTCAACTTCCTGCAGCAAAGCTTTTTTGATCTGATGGCTGTTCAGGATGTGAGCACAGCTTTCCCTTGAAGTGCATGTTGAAGCAAGAGATGTCTTCTAGCCAAGAGTATCCACAGAACCTTCACCAATATGCTTTTACTTTGTGACTTGGTTTTGTGGCTTGTTTGTGTTTGAAATTTTCTGTGGCTGTAATATTTCTATATTGTACAGCAAAAAAAGGTAAAGGAATGGGGAAAGTGAAATGAAGAAAGGTGACTTGATAGGAAAATGATTACTGAGTAACATAGAAAAAGGGTTTGGGAAGAGATAAAAAGGCAAATTTCCACCAGAAATAAGAGCTACTAGCAAAGAAATAGTGTCAGAGTTAGAAGTAGTATAATTATCAATTTACATTGTTTTGGAAGTTGTTTCCATAGATTTTATCAGAAACTCTCCTGATGCGCTCTGATTCTGCTGTTTTCACTACAGTCTCTGGCTCTAATTAAAGCAAGGAGATTTGATTTTGGAATCTGATTTTTACCTTGGAGCTGTTCTTCTGGACTCTGTTAATGGTTTGTCAAAACCTTCTTTAGTATGCTGAACTTTGCAAGAAATCTTGTGGGAAGCTGTTCCTTGTTATGGGATTTTGGCATCTGTTCTTCATACTCAGGAGCAAAAAGTGCTGAGACCATGAAAGGAAGCTGGCAGTCAGGTTAGGTAGATGTGAAGGAGACACATTTTTCTCATATAGAGAATATCCCTCTTTTCCCCTGTGTGCGACATGCAGACATTGCTGGCAGGAAAATGGATGTTTCAGCAAAGCACCCAAGGGCTCTCTGTCTCTCAGGGCACAAAATTACCTTCTTATGTTCTACAGGTGGTTCCTCCATCAATGTCAGGGAATATAATTTAGTGAGCAAACCTGGTTACTTTGAGCTGTCTCTGCTCTACTACTACAGTGACTCGAAAATACTCATATTTCACAAAATGTTAGAGTAAAAGTAATTGCCATTCTTAAAGGATAATTTGGGGAGGAGGTTGTTTTGCTGTAGAGGGTCATGCCTTGGAAAAGACTTCTGTTTCTCCTTTTGCTTTTTGCTCTTGTTAAGAAGAGAGCAAGAGGCAGGCAGATGAAGTGGTGGCTTCAGACCAAAAATGCTCTTAGTTTATCCTTTTTCTCTCAAGATAAGTGACTGCATAAGTACTATTTATTTTCCAAAGTAGAAATCTGAGAATGAATTTCCTTTTTTTTTTCTTTTGTGAATCCAGCCACTAAAGACTGTGGCTTTCTTGGCTGGATCCAAAGTTGGATTTAATTGCTATTATGGTTTTTAATTACTGATTTCACTTTAATTTGTTGAAGTCACAGCTTTTTGTATTTATTGAAGAAAGGCTGCATGAAGAGATCATAGCAGACATAAGAGATTAAACCCCTAGTCTCAATTCAGTGAAACAATGCACATATTGTCACTACAACTGTTTCTTTTCTCCACTTTGATTTGCTGTACCTAATTAATTATAATGTGCAGGCAATAAAAATCCTCAGCTTTTATTATTAAGCTTTGTAAATTCGGGCCTTACTCTACCACTTCATCTCACTTTGGGCAGTGTCTTTACACAAGTAATTGTACTGTTGCAGTGATTGGGATTACTTACATGGCAAGAAAAGACTCAGGCAAGGAAGATGTTTTGATTCCAGACCTGAATAATGGGATGAGATGCTGCAAAAATGTTTAAGTAGGTGGGTAGTGTGGCAGATTTTACAGATATGTCATGCAGAAGTTAAGGCAGTCATTTTTTGAAACACAAAAGGTAAGTGCCTTTAGCTTGGAAGGACAATGTGATACCCATTCCTGAATGCCTCCAGCATTGGTCTCTCTCTGTTCTGAAGTGGGAATCCAGCTGATGATCATCAAAATCAAATAATCTGACTTTCTTTTCCCGTTCATAGCATGTAGAATACATTATGGAAAATCTGTTATGACAGTTGTATTCATCCGTTAGATTTTGGGAAAACGGAGCATTCTCATTCTTCTGTCCTTTCTCATGTGTGCCCGTAGGCAGACATGTCATTTCACTGACTCCACCTGCCTCGTGCTTCCCTTAGCCATTCAAGTTTAACTGGCTGCAGGAAAACTTTCGCTGCTAATGGTGGCTGTTGAGAAGTGTGATGGACTGATAATTGGAGAGTCATGTGGGTAATGTTCCCCTTTAAATCTAAGGCAGGTTTGCTGAAAGTTTAGCCATCTTCTGCCAAGCTGTGTAAGGCTTTGATTTAGGCTATCAGAGGTGGCTGAGTGTTTTCAGTTTGCTTTGGTTTCTTTGAAAGCCTTTGGCAGAATTCTTGGTTTCTTGGATTTTTCACAGCACCATCTTGCTAAAAACACCATAGTAGCTCTTGAATTATGTGCTGAGATTATCATCCTTTCTAGCTCTAAATTTAATTTGCAAAGTGATTAAAATGATAAAAATACAGACCTTTATTGTTAAGACTTGGTAGTAATGTAGAAATCTCTCCCAGAGCTGTGGCATTTGTAGTTCAGTCTCTGGGGTTAATATTGCTGGTTTTGCCAGCTGTCCTTATGGGAAAAGAAATCCAACTTTGCATGCAAGTCTGGTGATAGAATGACTTAAACACGTGCTGGAAAGGGCTGTAACTTGTATGCCTGAAGTATTCCTCTTGAGGTTCAGACTGCCCTATAGCTATCCTTGCTGTTATATATCCTACTCCTCTTAGGATTCCCATTTTTTTCTGGAGGTACAAAATCAAGATAATTCATAGTCTTTCTGTTTATGCATAATCATAAAGTTTTGCAAATGAAATGCCACAAAGTGTGATAGGTCCTCAGAAAAGCACTGCATTTATGAAAAACAGTTTCAACATGACTTCTTTAATTATATATGCAAGTAACATGCATTGGAAGAACTGGCATCAAGTTCTTGACTGCATTTGAAGTGGCTCCTTTTATAGTCTCTTAAAGAATAGGTAAGTAAAATGGGTTTAAAATTGCATTAGGGCTTACAGTTCCTAGCAGTCCCTTTCTTTAAAGAAATGGGCATATTGTATGTTTTTTCTTGCAAACCATAAGTAGAGTATAGCAACTGTGCTGTTAACACTTCCAAAACTGCTATTATATTTTAAAAAAGTAAACAAAAGAATGACCACATGCAATTTATTTTTTACAAGGCGACTGTGTGTGGTCCACCAAGAAAAAGTAATATGCAAAATAAAAATCTTCTAATAGTTAAGTTGGGTCTTGTAGAGGTGCTGGCACATATTAATATTTCTGCTTAAAAGGTTGTTAGTAAGAGAAATTAAGCGCTGTTAGTTTGACTTTTGTTGGTGTTACTGAAGGGTTTGTATGTAGGAATGTGTGCATTTGTCACATGGTTCCATAACAACTCCCTTTTGAATACTCGAACCATTTCAACAAACTGAATCTTTACATTCTAAACTGTTCCTTAATTGCAATGACTGGGCCTCTTCCTTCCCTGGCAAACTCTCAGGTCAGGAACCATGGGCTTTTTACCTTTTACAGGCTCTGGAGCCTCTAGCTGCTTGTTGCTCTAGAACCAAGGTACCTGCTCTTCACAATAATTCTTGGTTTTCTGGGCTTACAGGACAGTCTTAGTTTGAACTATCACATGTGGCTGAACCAAAAACTAGCAGGCATTCACTCTTTGTTCCCAACAAAAGTCACTTTTATTTCAAACAGTGTAAGAGATAAGGTAGTGTATTTCCACACCTCATTCCCTCACACCTCTCAGTGACAAAGCCGGAATTGGCACCAAGAAGTCTTCATTTCTCTTTATCAGTGTCTTCTAGAATGTGATTTCTCCAGTCATATTTCTCTGTCTCTCCTTTAAAGAAAAAGGAAACCACCACCTCGCTTTATAAATTCTAATCATTTTTTTCTTAGATGACCATCTGACAGGTCTTATCAGATTATTAAAAAATACCTAATTATCTAATATATTGCTAACTACCATTCTCACGCAACAAAAACTGGGAAGAGACATTACTGCTCCTCCTATCCCAAAGGATGTTCAATAAGTGATTCAAAGAAACTTTTGCCCCAAGAATCCTCATGAAGATTTACTGTTCCCTATCTGCCACCCCTGTCTCATTTATCCCATGGATGGACATTTTCTCCTGGTTTGATGCAATGTTCACAAAGACAATACAGAAGAAAAATGTGTTTCATTCTAAATGGAGTTCTCAGGTGCAGGCACACAGAACCGATGTGGTCAGAGAAGTTAAGCTGTTCTTAAGGAAACCTGGATGAATATGCAGGAATGCTTCAATGGCGTGTGTGGATGAAAAGGAAGCTCCTGAACAAACTCAAACATAAAAGGGAAGCCTGCAGAGGGTGGAAGCAAGGACAGGTAGCCTGGGAGAAATACAGAGAAATTGTCTGAGCCACCAGGGGTCAGGTTAGGAAAGCTAAAGCCCTGATAGAATTAAATCTGGTCAGGGACATCAAGGGCATCAAGAAAAGCTTGTAAACTCTCACAGACTGCTGTAGTTATGGTTCCAAAGGTTTAAGCTGGGACAAGCTCCATTAGTGTTTGGATTTGTTTCTTTACCACTGCATTAGCAACTCTTCTTAACACTGGTGTCTTACCACAGTGATGCTTCACTGGTGTAAACTGGTGTGCCCAGACTGGGACCACTCACCCAGACACACAGCAGGGGTGGGAGATTCTCTCCTGAAAGTGCTGTTCAGAGTGAGCAGACTGTGGAGCAGGGGCCACATCTGCTGAATGAACAACAGCCTCTTCTCCTCTTAGGTCAGGGGCTAGGAAAGATGTGCAGTCTTGTAGCCTCACATTTTTTCTTGCTCTATAATAATATTTTACCAACCTTAGTTCTTATGACATTGCAGGTACTATTCAAATTATCTGCATAAAATATACCAACCAAGCTGTACTTTGAAATAACAAATTACATGGATCAAATTAAAGGATTTAGTACAGAATAGGGCTGGCTGCCAATGAATGTCCTCTGGCTTCTACATCGTATTTTGAGACATATAAATTGTAATGTTTTTTGTGGCAGTCCAGCCTTCCCACACGTACTTCTCAACAGGTCACTTTCCTGATTAACCTTCATTTGCTCAAGAGGAAGACTCCAGCACTGGCCACCACTCAAACAGAATATTTCATATCCTGATAGTAGAAAACATAACTACTAAATCTCTTCCATAGTGATCATCAATCTGTGTCCTGGATTACAGTTGACTTAAAACAATTACGCTTTTTATATACTACTTCTATTGAGACAAGGACTCAAAGAAGAATAATGCCCAATAAAGTCAGAAACCTCCCATATAAATTGGCCCTAGAGATTATTTTTGGTTTTATTAAAAGGTTGCAGGGTTTCAAGGCATGATTGTTGTCACAGTGCCAGCTAGAAAGGTGAAGACTATCTTGGTTTGTTCTACACAGTGAAATTTGTGTGATAATGTATGTGCAGTTGTTTGAGTAAACTTCCATACATATTGGGATTTAGTATTTCTTATAATTTAATTTTTCCATAATTTTGTCATCTCTGTGTTCTTTACTAAAGAGTAGCTTTCCCAATGGACCCAGAGCTGAGGATGCTTGTGGTTTCCGTACTGACTGTGCACTGTGACAGCACTACTGTTCTCCCCCTTCTACCTTTGTATTTATGCACTTGTTTTTGGCAGATCTTGAGCTTCGACAGCATTTGCTCCACCACTTTTCATTTGGATCTGCCTGCCACTTTGTTTTTATTTCAATTCTGGTTTTATTTCAATTCTGGTTTCTACTTCACTCAGCAGCTATGCATGTGTCCTTCCCAAATTAATGGATTGGAAAGGGCTTTCCATCAACGATTTATTTTCCAATTGCAACCATCCTGAAATGTGGAGGGATGAAATTGCATTTTCACATAGTCTAGAAAGTTGCTAAAGAGAGTGAAAAACTTTGCTCAGCATTCTCTTTTAAGCATATTTCTCTGTGATTGCTTCAGTCTTCCCCTGTTCACTGTGATAAGTTACTTAACTCCATGTTGCTTCTTAAGCATTCTGCCACTTGTAATTTCTAGTTCTAAATGTTACAAATACAAACTTAATGCTCTTGGAAATAGCTGCTTTTGCTTGTGTGTACACATGACGCAGTGAGTAAGAAGTTATTTGTATTCTTAACTTCACAAGTAAAATTTCTACCTAATCTAAAGAATCTATGCTTAAATACCAATACTTCAACATTCAGTAAAAATAGCAACAGCTACCAGTTGTGTCTTTGATAGTCCATGTGTCTTCCTTTTTGTTTCCCTTCCTATATATCATCTATTTAGCATCCCCCACACAGTTGATCAAAGCCAGCCTTTTATTTCTTGTTTCTGTGCCCACAAGTGAGCTTGCAGTGTGTCAGTCAATTTACTTCAAGCTAAAGTAGTCAGAAGCAGGAAATTAAAGCAAGTAATTCTGTTTGGTTTTAGAATAAAAAGTCAAATTGTGTTTATGCACAAAGCAAGCAAGATCACTTCTAAATAAACAGAATATTTCCTTTCAGATATTTCCAAACAGGAATGATCCTGCAAGTGTAGAATAGAAGGTATCAGCTTACTCAGGACTTCTAAAGACATGGTGCCCCTCAGTCCTGCTGGACTGGCTGGGTCCTGGTTTCAGATGTCTGTGAGCCATAGCTAAGCTGAACAGCTTTGGCCCTCCACTAACGTTTTGTTTAAACTCCTGAAAGTACATAACAAATTCCTGATATCTGCTGGCAGGGAGGTAATTTTCAACTTTCCTACTTTGTGTCCATATTAATAAAAGAATTAGGATCGAGTTGTTATTTTTAGCTCAAGCGTGCAATTGTCTGTGCTGTTTAATTGTTTGTGTGCTCCCTGACACAGTTTTGGCTTGTGGCTCAATCTGTCTTAAGCAATAGCACAGGCCAAGTAATAGGATATGGCAGTATGGATATGCATCCTATTTTTAGGGAACAGAATTAACTGTACAGTTGCGAGTCCCGCTATTCTGTCCTCTCAGGTGTTCCCATTCAGACAATGCAGTGCTTCCTTTGGTCTTTCAGTGCCCCTCTCACAGAGGTAACAGGCTAGGCTCTCAGGGGAAAGGCTCCACTTGAGTTGTCTTCCAGCCTTCTTGATCTGCAGCACACAGCCTCAAACCCAAGACAGGTGGCTTGCACAGGAGCCTTCCAGGGAATTGTTGGGAATCACCTTGTGCTTTATCAGAAGTTTGCTTAAATTCATGGTGTTTTGCTGTCTTTTTTGTTTGCTTTGTTGTTTGGTTTGCTGGGTGTTTTTTTTCATTTAAGCTAGCTTGCTTTCACAATTTGTTTTTTGAAGGAATTTCTGTTTCTTTTTGCGATTCCAAACAGCAACATTACTCATCTCATGGCACTCCTGCTGAGAGTGAGATGTTGAAGTATTCTCTTCAGGTTATTGATTTTTGAATAGAGAGTGCCAGCAAGCAAAGCAACTTCACAGAAGTGATCATTTTCATGTTGTAGATCTAAGACCACCAACTACCTTACCTAATCGTGGGAAAGTCTGTCTGCTGCTAGAAAATACTTTCTGCCACTTTCTAGACAACATCAAAAGAGTGAGAAAAGGCGATAGAACAAATTAGGCCTTGCTCTACTTGTGGAGATAAACCTATCCCCTGTACTAAACCCAGAACTGAATCCCAGCTTATTTAGGCTCACCCAATAGTATTGCTGTAGCACTGCATATGGCATTGTAACTGAACTGAATGGTTGTTTTCTGAAAGGAAAGAAGACCTGAGTCAGTCTGTTTTCCAAAAAAAGTATATGAATTTTGCAGCCAAGTATCTTTGCAAAGTAGTGGGCAAAAAGGAAAACATCCACCCCTCTTCTATGTTAATCTTCCTGAGAGGAAAGGATAAGAAATATCAGCATATACTAAAAATAATTTAAAAAGAAGAAAAGAGCAAAGAAAAGAGCAAAGAAAAACCCTCAAATCAATAAAACATTTCAAACATCAAGGTTTAAAGTTAGTCACAAATTAAACAAATCATTGACTTTCAGATATGCTGACCACCCACAACTCCTAAAAGTTTTTAATCAGTAGTTTGACTCAGAAATGAAATAATTTCCACTTGATTTTCAAGTTTAAGCAGTACAGTTTTAAATGTGGTTTGTGAAAATTAAAGCAAGTTCCCAGATTTTTATGTTTCCATAATGTGACAAGATTCTGTATCCAGATCTTGATTGTGTGCAATAATCTGTTTAAAAGTCACCTGTAAAATACCTTACACAAGACAATGATACCATTAAAGCAATATTTAAAGTTCCATAAATTTAATGAATAAAGGCTGAATATCATGACCATGTAAGACTTTGTGAGCGGTAAACAAAGTCCTTTGCTTTGGAACTATAACATAGATATCTAAGTAAAGCTATTCTTCATGTGTAAAGAAAATGTGCTTCTCATTTTCTAAATGTGGATGCCAACCTGCCAAGGTTTAACCATATGGAATTTTATTCTCAAGATGCATATGAAAGTATAAAATTAGAACCTCTGATGTGCCATTTAGAGTATAATAGCAAAACTATGCCCAGGAAACCTCATGTTTATAGGTAACAACTGAAAGGAATTTGGGGCTTTTGGGGTCCAAACCAAGTTGTCACAGGAAATAAGGTGGCAAATTTGTTATAAATGGATCTACATTGATTTTAATTATGTTAGAATGTGACCTATTGCATACTTCGCTTGCTTCTCGTTACAGAAGTTGTCTTCTAACTCATGTGGCTGTACTGACAGTGCTTTTAGCAAACTCTTGAGCATTGCACTGAAACAGACAGTGCTCAAATTCAGGTTCCCCACTTGGGAGGGCATGCTCAGCAGCAGATATTGGAGCTTTGTTTCCAAATGGCACCTATTATCATGCAGCGTTGGTGAATTTTTCTGGTATGCACAGTCCAAGCACAAACTGTGATGACTTGTGCATAGCAGCAGAGTCTGTGAGTTCAGCTGATATGTCCACATTAGATTTACCTCTAAGCTTTCATTATACTTCTGGTTTTTTTTCTGAAGTAACTTTTTATCAGCTGTTAACTTCCTCTGACTTGGACAGCTTTCAACTATATTTTCTTTACATTTTTTCTGTCGTATTCTACATAAATCCTTGCATTGAACATAAAGAGTAATCTACAGATACTGCATTGGGATATTCTTCTAGTATCTTCTAGAAGAAAAGTCTCAGTGAACAAGTAATGACCATGCTGGGAAGGGAAGCTATTTAGATTAGATTATCAAAGATCCAGTAAAAGAAAACAAATCAAAACCCTCACAAATTTTTAAGGCTGACACGTGATTTCTGCTACCTTTTATTTCCTGCTGCAGTTGCACTCCACATCCTTTTGTATGAGTCATTTCAGACATGAGACAATTTCTTGATATATAGACCTGTTTCTCCATAACCATATCACTTCACTTTTTTACCAGCAAGGGAACATTTTGCTCTTCATTTTACTTAAGTGATTCTCTTATTTTCAAAGAATGTTTTCCTTTTTTATTTAAAGTTCTATAAAAGTTCTTCTCTAAAACAAATTAGATCTCCTATAACTTTAAAGTCATCCACTTTCTTCACTTTGAAATTCAGAGTAAAACCAATATTTTCAGCTCTCTTTATATGTGGTATGACATGCCAACACTAGCTCTGAGAAAATTTTAAAGGTAAACTATATAACAAGTCAGAGGTAGCTCTAAACCCTCTTAAACATTGACTTCCATTCACAGCAACCTTGTGCACTTTTGGAGTTTGTCAATCTCCAGAGGAAGAAATAGATCCCACACATTGCTGTCATTTGGTTTTCCAGATCAGATTCTACTTGAACTTCCTCGCTTTATTTGAACGTAGAGTTTCTTTCCTTGTCAATTCAATTTCTTTAGTAGTCTTATTTTGGCTCATCCTTCTCTGGTTACATTTTAAGTGTCTTGTGTGGGTAACACTTCCTCAGAGTCTTCTCCAGACTGTGGGTTTTGCAATTCAGATTTAGCAAATGGATGTCTAGTTTACTCCCCTTCTTTTATTTTTTTTTACCTTTCTTTCCTCTTCTCTTTTAGGGGCCAGAGAATAGTTAATGTGCTGCAGAAGATTCTACCTTCACTATCTCACTCTTAAAACAGTTTTTCTCTTTGACACTTCCTTAAGACTTTTCTGTACATCTTTATGTCTGTGGATAGTTGTGTAGAATTCATTCCACTTTGGAAGGAGAGGGAGTAACAGTAAAATTACCTAAAAATTCATTAGATATTTTTAATTGTAAATAAATAAAAAGACACACATGTGTTTACTTCACTTGAATTAACATTTTGCCTAAAAACCTAAGTTGTATTATAGTACAAATGCATGAATTAAACTAATGGAATTGTAAAAGGGCATTGCTCTAATTACAGATTTGTACATGTTTCATCCAATAAGTCTGAAAGTTAGTCAAAACCCAGAAACTGAAAAAAACTTGTTCTGTCAATTTAGAGAAGAATATAATAGGTATTTTCCACAAGATCATTGCAGCTGATGATAATTTTATCATACATATATAATATAGTTCAGCTTGAAAGGGACCTCCTGAGGTTAGTCCAACTATCTGTTAAAAGCAGTATTAAATCCTACCTTTTCCTTAAATTTCAACAAAAGTTCAAGACAATAATAGAATCTTTCTATGAAAATAATTTCTAAAAGATTCCAAAAGATTGCAGGCAATATTCTGCCACAGTTCAAGGTTAGAATGAAGAGTTTCAAATATGACTTGTCTCTTTAGTAATGAAGGGATTCAAAACAATTGCACAGGTTTGTGGGACTTCTGAACACAATCCATTATCAGAGTGGAAGCTGCCATTTATCTCTTGGCAATGGGTGCCACTAAATAAGGTCCACTCTTCAGATGTAATTTTATTTTATGTACTTTATATGCCATCGGGGAGGGAAGGATATTGTTGAAATAGGAAAGGTGGAACAACCAGTGTTGGGGTTCTGTCTTTACCTAGACTGAGCAATGCTGTTTTCTTCACTATGCTCATACTGACTCAAGAAGAATTATGGGTAAGCCAAGGCTTTTACACAGATATCTGGGCATGCCTGTGTAGTGACATGTCTTCACAGATTGCTTCAAACATTAAGAATAAAAGAATTTGAAGAACCACTGGAACAGGTTGCCCAGAGAGGTCTTAGATGCCCCATTTCAGGAAAAAATCAAGGTCAGGTTGGATGAGGCTCTGAGTAACCTGGTTTAGTTGAAGATGTCCCTGCTCATTGCAGGTTGAACTAAATGACCTTTAAAGGTCCTTTCCAACCCAAATAATTCTACAATTCTATTTGGTTTCAATGCAATGTAGAACTTAGGTTTTCATGTGTTTAAGTGCTCTAGCTGTCCCAGGAGAAAATACAGTTTGTAACTGCTTGGGACAAACTAGGTCTCAGAGACATTCCCCCGTGTGACACTCTTGTAGGGTTTAGGACTGGTTTCATGAAACCTGCAAGAGGAGACTCATGTCTGAACCCATCAGTCCTAATAAGAAATGATTGGCATGTTTTTGACTGGACATGGAGTTACTTATGCCATTATGCACTTATTAGTAGGTATAGGGTGTCTCATCTCCTCCTTTACTATAGTTATCAAAATTATACAACTGTCTCTGAATAAATCCTTTTCCACTGCTAATAACCTCTCATATCCTTGATTTTAGTGTAATCCACAAAAAGTTTTTTATCTTGCTTCAGTATTCACCCACTAGTTCAATTCAAAAGGAAGATCAGCTTGAAATACCTCTTGAAGATTTAACTCTTCAGGTTTCACTAAGTTCTTTTTACTCTTAGTTTTTAATTTTTTATTTATTTATAGGGCATCGAGGGCAAATGGAAAACAATGAGATTTTTAAGATACTCTCTAGATGGAATTTAGAGCAACATCCATATTCATGTATACCCAATGCAGTTCAAGGCCAGCAGTTCTTATTCAGTTAAGCCCATTATGACTTCTGGATTTGATTCCTGAACTTTTGCCTGAACTGTCTTTTTAGGCAAAAGATCTTTGATTTCTCAGGTAAAGCCAGTAGGCAAAAGGTAATAGAACACATTCATCAAATTCATCCAGTGGTACCAGTAGTTGTGAGATTTTGAAATAGCTTTTCTTTTCAGTACATGGCTTATTTTTAATTAAATTGGCAAGACTTCAATTATCTTAAGTAACTAAATACATTATGTATTCATTTAGAGACCCTATATTGAGGCTTAGTGAGAGTTGCACTCATTTTGACAAATTTTAGGCAGAAAATTTCTCAGGGGAGTCCTGCTTTCTGTCATTCAAAAAGCTTTTATAATCATTAGTCCAAAATGGTGATGCAGGCCGAAGTTTGAATCCCTGGCATATTGCTATAATGCTGCATTAGCTTAATCCTTCATTTTCTTGTCAATTAAGGACTTATCTTTATTCACAGATTCACTTATCTGTTATTCTTAGAGTATTTTAATGCTAGTAGTTAAAATCCCTTTGTTTATGGCAATAAGGCACCATTCAGTTTGTGAACTTTATAAAACCAACCTCTGCCAATTTTGCTGTTTGAGAATTGCTGTAAAGAAGTGTTCCCACAGTAATTACTTATTCCAGAGATGTTCACTAAAGAATGAAGTAAGGGGAAAGTGTATAAAACAATTGTGCACCAACTGAGGCAAGTTTTACCCAGCACCTTCCCAGCAACTACAGGGCATAAAAAAAGAAAAAAAAATCCTTGCAAAACAGTACACAAAAATCTGTTGTCTTTAATGCAGTTGCGTATAGTGACTTTACAAATATTGGCAATTACTTAAGGTATTCACATTTAAATTAGATCTGGCCAAAAGGTTGGGAAAAAGTGAGGGAGGAGGAGCAGGGGGGGTTGGCAACAGCTTTTCAACGTGGGGCTCAGCTGCCCATCATTACTCACTATCAATGGTTTGGGTCATGGCTAATGTCACTCATTTTAATACGCACTTGGTGACATTGAAGTAGGAATGGTGAGTCTGAGATAAAGAAATATGTGATAAACAAAAATTTTCACAAAAACTTTCCAGTTGGGTATTTCTTAAGGCACATGAGCAGTTCTTTTTTTTAACTTTGTTACATTTTAAAATGTGTTTTAATTTTAAGAGTGGGGTAGGAAGAAAGAGAGTGTGCTATTAATATTCAGGGGAAATTGTGGAAAAGTGCCATAGTTTGTACTTGGAGCATTTCATTTCAGCAGCACTGGTATAACGCGCTTAGAACAGCAAACTGTTGTTGAAAGCTTTGTGAAAACTTTAATGAGGCCAGGACTTTACCCATGGCAACTGCCCCAGTCACTTGAAGCATCACTTCTGAGAAACAACTAGCAAATCTGGAAGCTTCTATTTTTGTCCTACCTCAGCACATCTGATAAACAAAAAGCATAAAACAATATTTTACTTCAAAAATTGAGTAAATTCTGTCTTGTAGACTCTTGGTGTAAATGCATCATCTTAAAGTAGCATAGAAAAGAAAGGAAAAAACTCAAGTCTGTTAAGTTCTATTCATATCTGATTTTCAGTATTAATAAAGTAAGAGGTAGACATGTTCTGCTTTTCAGACTACAAGTGCCATATTTCTTCATGGGCAATAAGGAGCTTGTCCTACAAACTCTGGAGTGATTCAGTCCTCTTGCTTTTATCTAAGTGTAGAAGAAAATTAAAAAAAAAAAAAATGGAAAAGTGTATCCGTTCTAGTGACTTTGTTCACCTGAAGAAGTTGATGAAAATTTCTCCTGATAAGCTGCAACACTATTAGGGTGCCTCTTATCTTTTCATTCATTACTACTGCTTCAGGAAGAGAGCTAGAATAATCCACTAAGCAAAACAAAACTTCTTTGTAATTAGTCAAATATTATCCTGAAGCCTTGCAAGAAAGTATTTAAATATCCATTTTCAGCAGTAATTTTCCTCAGGGAAAAGCTTTGCATACTAGTTTAAAAGACCAAGCCTAATAGATGTCTTCTACTTCTCAAAGTATTTCATAACTGAGTAGTAACTGGACTTTAACCTAGAAAATTGGGTTCTCTCATTATTGGTTTTTGCCAAGGATGAACCATTATTCTGTCATTCACTTTTTTGCCTACAGCTTAATGGCAGAGGATGACCTGGTGCTACATTTTCTGCAAGATGGGAACTGTCAGCAGAAAGATCACAATTTAAAACTGATTCCTTCTGTCTGACTATCTGGTATGCTGCTTGAGACTAAATTAGTGTCTTTTTTGAGAATGTCTGGTTTTGAGAGCTGTTATATACCTGTCATACCAGACAGACAGACATTCTGTCTTTGTTGTGAACCACAGTGATCTCTAACCAACAGAGATTACTGAGAAAATGTATGGCTGCTCGTTCCAAGTGACCTGTATACTAAACCCTGAGCCCTGTGCTCATCTTCCTGGTGAACTCTGACTCCAACTCTGCATTCCTTCCGTGTTATTTAAAAATGACATTTGCCTGCCAGAAGCACAGCATGAGCAATAGCTGTAAAATGTTGCTTAAGGATGGACATGCTACTGAGAGAGTTTCACAATTGGGTTAACTTTTCTGTTGCAAGGGAAATATTTTGCATAGCATGTGCTGGAAAACAGGCACTGTCTGTTAGTATTGTCCTTGCCTTTTAATAATTTTAATTTTAACTGCTTTTTTAAAACTTGGGTTCATGTGAACTGTCCTTCTATTTTAATTAGTGAATGTCTCAATATGTATATTGCTTCACAGGTTTTAATCCCTGGCTTGTTTTGGAAGGTATTAACATACACTTGTTTCACATTACATAACACCAGTACTGAGCAAAAGCAGGTGATCTTGTGCATATGCAGCTATCCCATTTTGCAGTGTTTTCTATGCCATTCCTTCTGTGCAATAGTATGTTAAATGCTATTCTAGTAATGGAAGTGTAGATTGTAAACTGTAATCTCCTCAGCCACGTCATGCTTCAGATTCCATTAAATGATCCCCATCTTATCTTTTAAATGATCAGCACAGCAAATACTTAACTCTAAACTTCTGGATAATTCAGTTGTCATAAGCAATCATTTATAAACTGATTTTTCTCCAGTCTGTGGAGCAGTGAATTCAGCTGGGTCCTGCTATTAAGCTTTATGCAGTAATCCAAATGATAGGACAGGAGACAACCTGAGCAGAACTTGATAAGTTAATGCACTTGATAAGTGCACCTTTCCTCGCTGTATTGAAGGTGGTTTTTATTCCTTTATTGAATGATGAGTGGTCAGCAGAAACAAGTTGGCTGTTAATGAAATTTGCTTTTGACAAGGTAAGTGGTGCATGTCCTAAGAATTCGTATTGATTGTCAGTTGGATCAGCCAGGAATTTGCATCACACAAATGAGCAATAGTTGAAGCCAGGTGTTGATGCTAGAGAGTGGGAAGAAGCTCACTAATGGCTTTGTGCAGTGCAGTCACAGAGTAGCTGTGAGCAAGGGCAACCATCAGGCCTCGGAACCTGGCTAAGGAGAAGATCTGCAGCTTGGAATTCTTTCCTTACAGAACCTTTTTTAGCAAGTTGCAGAATCTAGCCATGAATTGAAACCCACCTGCCTGAAACTGTAAGGTGCACATTGTCTTATAGTATCTGTTCCCTCTGATGTTATGGGCAAATCTGGCACTGGAAATAGATAACTTTTTTCTTTCTCTGCTGTGGATCTCAAAATCCAAAATCTGTTGAGTGGGTGAACCAGTTTTGAGAGTCTAAGCAAGAGCATTGATATATCCAATTTGTTTCTCATAACTCCTAACTGATAATTAGCTTCCAAAAGATCAAATAGACTGAAGTGAACCACTAAAAAAAGGCACCTAGAGATGTTAAAACTCATAATAAAAATTAATTTTGGAGAGATGGTCTCAGTGACTTTCAGCGGAAAAGTGTAGAACCTAAATTTGAGAGGATGTTATCGATGCTTTGGAAAGCCCTTTAAACACATAAACACTTTAAACACTTTAAAAACTTCCAACTCATAAACATGCTTTTCTATGCCTTAAATACGCTTCTGCTGGCAACTCTGCATCTTATGAATTGCAAGCAGCTACAAGGATTATATCCCTGATGAGAGCATATAAAGGATGTTATTCACTTTCTTTTATATGAGCAAAACACATATATTAGAGCCACAGATATCCATGGCTAGATCATGTTACTGCATGCAAATATGAGAAATGCAATGGATTCTCCTGTCTGGCTGCCTTTTTCAGACCTCAGTGTACCTTACAAATAGAACTGTATTAGTTCAGATACAGGTAGTGTCTTTGTCCAATGCTTTACAGTGCATAACTTGCAATTAACATCATGAAATGCAGACACATTTATAATGAAAGCAGCATGTTTGGCACTTGCTCTGAGATGAAATAATTGTATAAGGGACCTCCTGAAATATTAATTTTGCACTTTTAATTTATTATGATTTGTATTTCTTCCACTTTTATATAAAAAAATATATTTCTCAATGAGGTAATGTTGTTCCCTTTTTTGTCAGTAGTTTCTTGAAAAAAGTTGCTCTAACTTCACTTTCTGTTCCCTTGCAATACATACAAAGTTTAGCGTATCTGGGTTTATTTTAAGTGGTTTTAGAGGCATATCGCTCTCCTGTCATAAAGGATGTGAGATTTTCCAGATATTATTTGCATAGTTCAGCCTGAACAATGCTAGAGCTTGAAGTTTTCCCTGCTCAAACTTTTTTTTTGGGTATACTCTTGATGTGGATTTTGTTACCCATACTTAAACATATTAGATATATGCAGGATGATATCTAGCCAATTAGTAAGATTATTCTTCTGAATAGAAAATGAAATGGTAGCAAGACTGTGCAGATTTCCCAAAGTAGCAAAACTGCATTGTGAAAAGTATGGATATTTTAACGCATTATATTCGAAAACATTTTTGTAGGTTTTTGAGGAATGTTTCCTCTTCCCAAATATTTTAGCATATTTTTTGCAAAAGTATTTTGCTAGTTGTTTGCTTGTTTTTTTTTTTTAAGAATACTTTAATCAAGTTTTTTGTTTTGGGTCCAAATCTAATTGGGTATGTTGTATGTAAGAAAAGAGCCTAGACCAAACAGAGTGAACCAAAGGCCTGTAAGTCCTGTCCTATTTCTGATCTGGTGAATTATACAAAAAGTAGTATGTGACATTCTTTTGTGAAAGGCTTGTGATTGAACATCCCCCTGTGGTGGTGACAGGAGAACCTATGAATATGGTGTCTCTAAATGGGTAATTTAAGATGATATTAGCCTTGTGAAGGCAGGGTCGTAGAATATCAGCTAAAGCTAAGGCAATTTGGTGGTGGAGAAGGTATTAATTAACAAAGACCAAGGTGTACAGCTTCCATTACATTCAGTGAAGATTCTGAATGTTTGTTTAACAAACTTTCCAAACCCAGTACTGAGTCTGTGGCACACCACTACACTCCAGAAAAATCAGTAAACCGCTTTACCAAGTCAATGGAATACTCACACATTTGGGAAAGTTTTTTCTGGTGTGAAGAACAAAAGCAGATGGGACATGAGATGGCAACCATATAAACTTCAGTATAATGTCTATTCACAAGGAGAATTAGTTTGCTTTTAGTGCTCATGGGACTAACTGTTTTCTGAGTGCTTTTCAATACAGATATTATTTTGTCGTTGTTACAGAATATGGGGTAAAATTTCCTTTGTCAAAGCAGGTAGAACATGGCTAATATTTGCTAGGCAGCAATAAGTGTCAGCCTGTCTGATCTACAGAGTCAGTAGGAACTCAAATGCCTATTCTCCACCATGAACATTGCATTTTATACTGTAAAATTTGTGCTTAAAGTTTTCTTGACTTCACCGGACCAGCATCAAGTCAAGTCTGTTACAAAACAAAGTTTTATTAACCATTCTTTTATTAAAAGGATGAGTTTGTCCAGTCTTTGTCAAGCTTTGAGAAAGTAGAATTGTATCTTTACTGACAAAGAAAAAGAAAGAAAGAAAGGACACTAAAAAAAAAACCAACAACAACAAAAAAAACAACAACAACAAAAAAAAACCCAACCAACCCAGAAGATAGTTTAAAATATCTGTATTTTTACACTTGGATGATAACATTTTGAAGGTATTGGATCCCTGTCTGTGAAAAGGTATCAGTTTGCTTTCAGCAGACTATTATGATCACAACATATTTGTGTGAATAAAAAGCAATAGTAACAATATTTCAGTGGTTATTGACTTTGTTTGGCTTAATACTGTGTTGCAGTGATGGCTAAGATGTCCTTTGTATGTAATGGAATGATGAGCTAGTCTTTCTGTGGGCAGGCATGAGTTACTGCTTTATGGTTTTGGTGCATTTTTTTCTTCAGCTGCTGGTTTTGGTAATGATGCTCCTGCTGTTCTGTAACTTTCTGGTAGCCTTTACAAACCTCAGCCATGGAGGTTTAAACTCCAGTGTAGTAAAGGTTGTAAAAATTTCAGCTAGAAACCCTTTTTAAGTTTATATGATTCCTTAATCTCTGTGGAGCTTGCAAGAACTCTAATGAATGGTGCTTAGCTCTGCTCTGGTTAGCTGGCAAAGTTGCAGCAATATGGACTCAAATATTGAGCAGTTTTAAATTCTTGAAAGGGAATCCCAGCCTGTCTGTGGCCACCTGTGAACTTTTCATGGGGGTGTTTATTTTGGCAGTGCCATGTCATGCCTGACACGGTGACACTGAGTGCAGCAGCTCCGAGTTTTTATCTTTACCCTGGAGCCTCTCCCTGCAAGGCAAAGAAAGGCTCACTGTGGTGTCTGTCCAGCAGGCTCAGGAAAGACCAAGCTTCTGAACACTCATTCTTAAGTGGAAAGGAAGTCAACACTTGCTGCTGACGCTGGGCTCTGCAACTTAAACTAATTTATGGCCAACCAACTCTGCCTTTCTGTCATATGCTCATGCAACTTTTGCTTTAAAGGTTCTGGAATGTAATTGTACCCACGACCCCCTCCAATCATGTTAAAGAATACAGTTTTTGGTCTCTTTTTTTGTTGAACTTGCTCGATTGAAAAATGGCCTGAATTTGAAATATAAGAGTTTAGAACTTTAGTCTGAAAGTTTGAGCACTCTTCCTGTACTGTTTTCTTCTTCCTTTTCTGCCTCCTCTCTTTTCTCATCTGGCTTCAAAGACTGCAGACTTGTCAAAGCTAACAATGGGTATTTGTGTTTTGAGAATTAATAATACATTCTTCAGAGTTATAAAATTATTGTGAACTAAAATTGAAAGCCAACTTCATGTAAAAATGTGGTTTATTATGTATTTTTTTTCTCTTAATTTTAAGTTATTCTCTTTGTTCTATTTATACTGGAGAAATAATAGGTCATGGTACCAGTTTTAATAATTCGTTAAGAATCAACCAGTAAATGTATTTTTCAGCACACAAGTGTCAATAAGATGAAGCAGTGGTTACAAAGAGCTGTTCAGTTCTTCATTTCATTGTTATGTGTATAGGATTATCATAGTACTGTTTATAAATTGTGCTCTTTTCACTTCTCCATTCTAAAAGTCTTAGAAGTTCATTGCAGGATAAAATATAAAGATAATAAGAAAATGTAAAACCTACCAGGTGAAAATCACGGAGTAATTCAGAAAGGGATAAATAGAAGCTCTTTTCTTGGATTACTCTTGGTTGCCAAAAATGCATCACTGAATTTTGTAGGAGTCGGCATGTTAGGAAGGATGCTGTGCACATTTAGTGGTTGAGGCAGTAGCAATAAAGTATGAAACATTTGTGACAGGTAAAGTAACTTGTAGGCTACAGATGTAAGCTTACATGGAGAAGACAAATAAAATAAAACCTTACAGAGCTTAAGAAGGGAAAACATGAAGAATTGGCCTGGTAAATAGTGATGTTTCCTCACCGTTTCCATATTTGCTCATTCTTTATGGATCAAGCAGTTGACTATCCTAAGCCAGAGGTCATATCAGTGTCTTTGTGTTAATAGGCTGTGATTTCCCTTCTTGCCTATATTTGTAACCTTTTCTTTTCGCAACATTTACACTTAATGAAGTGTTCTGTGTTCTATGGCAATGAGTTCCAGGATCTAGATATGAGCTGTGTGGAAAGGTACTTCTCTCGTAGGTTTTAAATCTGCTGCCCGATAATTGTACTTGAGGCTCCCTAAGGGGAAGGAGGGAATAATCATTACCACATTCTCTATCCTGCTAGTAATTTTGTAGCTTTATAATTACACCATAGGTCATCCTCTTTGCTTTTCCTTGTAGACTTCTGGTACATCTTTTTTTTGGCAAAGTTACCAGAATTGTGCCTGGACTTTATCATGCCTTTTGTTCCTTATTACTTTTCTATTAAGTCTGTAATATTCTATTTGTCTTTTTGCCTCCCCCTGAGCATATGTTTGTATTCTTACAGGGATATAGACAATAACTGTCTTAAGTTGTAATAGCCAATTAAGATTGTATGTGTGTGTATATATAATTAGGTACACAGGGTATGTATACACTTACACATAGACACATACATACACATATGTATATATGCATAAAAATGTATATGTGCTATACCATGACCTGATTTGAAGTCTGATTGAAATTTGAGAGTAAATGTTTGGTCTCCTGCCACATTGTGTCTTTACCAGAAGTGTCTCTTGGTTTCCACTGCAACATAAAATTGCACTTTTCACTGCAATTTCTGCTGAAACATAAAAGAAGTTTCATAAGACTACATCAGCAATGCATGTGATCTGTGTCATGTTTTTAAAAATTAATCATCAGGGTTCCTTGATAGGAGTTCCTTGATATCAAGTGCATCAGGATTCCTTGATAGGAATTTTTTGTTTGCTCCATCTAGAGCAATGTGACAGACAGCTGCTCTCAACACACTGCCCTTGGTGTGTATCTTGCAGGTCTAGTGAACGTCAGGAATAATTAAATTTCTTTATCTACTGCTCTTTGGTGATGGGTACATTAGGGTACTTGGGCAGCAGTGTCTGAGATTGCTGGAGTGCCACTCATGGTGACCAGGTCATGGCTAATCCACAGACACATGGTGGCTTAGTCATCGCTGCTGGCACGGTGCTCTCCTGTCTCTAAGTGCATCCAGGCAGAAATGGGAGAAAACTGAGTCACACTTGCCTTTCATGGGAAGACAAGCAAATACAGTCTGCTTTCAAACATGGCAAAGCTTCCCTAAAATTATCCTCTGCAGAAACCTGAGGTAAATCAGAAAATTTTATTTCAAAATATTACCCATCAGGACAGGACTAATTTTAAGCTTTGCCTGGAAGTCAAACATAGTCACTTTTATACTGGCTGCACTTGACCATATTGCTGTCATACCTGTCAAAATATGCTACCTTTTTTTCCTAATCCAGGCATGGTTGGAATGTGTTAGACTATTAAGAGCAGTCCAGGTGAATGTGCTCTGCTTTGATGTTTTTGGAGGGCAAATGGTGCCTGAGAGAAGGCAGCCGGCCAAAGGAAAAGAGAAAAGAGCGCAGTTGTGAGGTTGGAAGTCTCCCAAGAGCCATCTTCCCCACCAAACCCAGTGTGTCCCAGCCACATTCCACATCCTGCAGCTCCTAAGGTCACCATTTCTGATCCCAGGTGCAATCATCATGGGCTGTAAAATATTAGGCACTTGTGCTTTGCCTTCCAATTCCCTGACCTTGCTGTGTGATTTATGCCCTAACAAACTAATTTATGTTTTCAGCCAGTGTGTACCCACCATAGACTTTTTACTTGCCTCAATCCCAGCTTATAATAATAGTATAGAGAGCCAAACTTCAGTCCACATCTGTGCCAAAATCTCTATAGTTTCCAAGCAGTTAAACTGGGAAATTCTTACTAGGCAATTATTTATATATTTTTTATTTATTTATTTATTTATTTATTTATTTGTTTGGGTTTTTTTAATTGTTTATTTATTTGGTTGGTTGGTTTATTTGTTTATTTTTAGCCACAATGAGATTGTTTTATGGTCTAGGGAAATGGCAAGCTCATGTGATTGCTCCTTTTTTCTTTTGCATTTATCCCCTTTTTTGCACCATAGGCTGATTGGAATGTACTGTGGCTGTTGTTTAAGTGAAGTGGCTACAAGTTTAATGCAAATGTAACACACTTCAGAGTTGTGTACACAGTCCTTTCAAGCTGGTTGGATTTGTGGGATGTTTTGGTTTGTTGTCATTCGGAGTTTTTTCTGGGTGTTTGGGGAGTGTTGTGGGGTTTGGGTTTTTTATCGTATGTTTGGGGATGGTGGGGGGGAGGTGTTCTGTTCCTTTTGTTGTTTTCTTACATGCCAAAGCACAGCTGATGATGAGGGTGTTCCAGAGCAGAGAGGGGAAGGGATCTTTGTGCTACTCAGGACTTAGGAAAGAACTGTCTCCCATTCAGTCTGACATGGAAGCATAAATGAGACCGGAAAAACATCCTGCATCTTCTGAGTCCCCATTTGGCTTCTGCCCGTTTCCTTTGGTTGCTGATTTCCCTGCGTCTTCCAGAAGATTCTTGCTCCTGGGGGACGCAGGGGCTTCCCGAGGCGCTGGCCGCTAGAGGATGCTCCTGGTCCGGCGTTGGAGAGCGGCGTGCCCGGGCCGGGCATCTCCTCCTTCCCGGCACACATCCAGCCCGGCTCCCCGGAGGGGACATCGCCTATGGGGCCTTGCCCGCACAGCCTGGGATTACAAACCCCAGCTCTGTGCTGCGGGGAGCCGGGATAGTTCCACTGTCCAAACGGGAAAGAAAATCCATCCAGTTCACAGGCAAAACTGCAAAATGCTAATGGCAATCAGAGAACCACATTGAAGGAATTTGAGTATTTTTCTTCTGGTGAAATCCTTGGGCTTATTTAGGTGACACTATTAACGACAAGTTTGCAGTGTGCCCCACAATATCAGAGTCCTGCTGTGGATGGCCTCACCCTGGATGTGATTCAGATGTTCAGCCAGCTTTCACTTTTTCTCCGCTCTTTTTAAGTGATCCAAATCTCAGTGTTTAAATGAGGCTTGAGGCTTATTCTTCAATAAATATAATGGAAAAGACACCCTTATTTTTTTTAAAGTGACTATTTAGAATGTGTAGGTTTTCAAGAAAGGCATGAAATTTATTCCATGTTTTAAATGAAACACAAGTAGCCTCCCCCCCAAAAAACAATCCTAACCAACCAAACAAAAATCACACCAAATCAACATTGCCCTAAGTAAAAAGCAAAGCATGAAGTTAAAAAAGTTATATATGGAAATGTCCCTGTAGTCCTCTATTGTCCTTCCAAAATTCTGTTGTAGCATAAACAAGTTCTCTGGCACATAAAGCACAGGATTTCATATGGTGGCAGCGTGAAAAAAAATAACATAGAGTATTTTTATGGTAGCAAAGTGGGGTACTCAAAAAAAATGGCAGATTTGAGGTCATTTAAGATGGCTCATTTGTTCAGGTGCACTAGAGCACAGTCTTTGACTCTGTAATTATCTACTGCCTCTTTCTCTCTCCCCATGTCCTCTCCCGTTGTGAGATTTCTTCCTTACCCAGACGCCAAGTTAGACCTGCCCAGGGATACCTAGGCTTGTGCAGGGCAAGAGCCTGTTCATTTCTTGCAGTTGGCTACTGTGTAGTAGATAAATCAAAGACTACAGGAAAGGAAAAGCATAGGTGAGAAGCTAGATAAGACTGAAAAATGGTACTGTAGTCTTGTCCCTGCCACTGATGTTTAGCAAAGTCAGTAAATTTTTCATATCATGCTTGTATTCCCCAGCTTTGTGTGCTGTCTGTGAGATCCTACACTGATTAATCAGAATCTTGAACGCCTGCATCTACTCCTGAAGTCACTGGAGAGTTGTTTTGAGTCTACAGAATAATGAGTAGTGCTATCTACTCTTGCAGCTCATGTGGCAGATGTCTCAGATTTGGTGTACCTGTGTCTCTCTGACTGCAATCTCCCTGCACATCTTTTGTCATCTGTAGAAGACAGATGCTGACTTTTTCCAGGCTGCAGTAAAAATAATATGGCTGAATCACTTGTATCCTCTGACGGTGAGCACCAAACAACTGCCTGGACAAAGCAAGCAAATTTGTCTTCAGAGCAGGTTTTATATATAGGAAATATATAGGAAGTATATAGGAGTATATAGGAAATAAAGGGCACTACAAAGGATTGCAATATGAAAAAGGAGTGAACTGCTCTTAAAATGTGCATTGTCCATCTTGTGCTTTAAATAAAGCAACATTAGTGCTGTGTATTAAAAACTATCATAAACTATTTATTAATCAAGCCCAGATAAGCATTTAGGCTGAGTTTAAATTGCACATTAATTCTGCAATTTCCAAACACATGTGTGCTGAATTCTGTGTCTGGACTGATATTACTTAACCATGTGTGTATAGTCAAAAAAAAAGAAAACAACCCAAGTACTCTCACTAACAGCAGGCTAGTGTTTTCTAGGAAGCAAGGTTGTGCAGCTTCAGGTAAGATTCTCAAATATGGTTTAATTACAATTTTTTCTCTTCTATTTAGTTCCTTGATTGTAAAAAAGTGAAATCCATTTCCTGCTACAGGGATGAAGGAACTTGGCTGTTTTTAGAGCAAAACTCATGTAGGAATGGGTCTATTTTCTCAGGCTGAGGAACCTGTCACTGTTCTTAACATGATATTCCTAATGAAGAAGAATAGATTTCCTGTGTTCCCATCCCTTATTTCTGCATTTCACTGCCTGTAAACAAAACAATTGCTAATTTTAAAAGGTGTTCCCGAGCTTGCATTACAGCTGCTTGTCTTTTGCTATAAAATAAACTGGCGTATACTTGCAATCTAAATAAAGATAAATAAAAATGTTAGGAGGCCAAATAATCAAGAAGCTGAATTTATCTTCTCAAGTGATTTAGGAACCATACTCTAATTCACTGCTCAAATTGTGTTTACAAAGGTGTTTAGCTCCTAATTCACTCCCACTTGTCAGGAAACCTTCCCCAGAGGTGTAAAAGAGTGGTGGTGGCTGTGGAACTTATTAAACTATTGTTATTATTTAAAGTAATTTTTCAACAAATTGTAGATTCATTCCTTGAACTTCAACTTAGAATTAGAAAAAATGCTGGAGGCTTTTGAAATCTCACATCGCAGAGGAGAAAATAAGGAGGTTGTAGAGTAGAATAGATTTCTTAAATCAGGTTAGAAAATTTCCATCAGTACCTAACACTTTGAAAGCTACTAAGGTCGAAGTTACTTTTATTACTTTTGTGTCTTTCTGCAGTGATAGCATTTTGTTACACTATTGAGTGAGTTACAGTGTGTTTCCCTGGTCTTTTATGTTTGGTTTGATTTCAGTGTCTTGGCTTGAGGTTGAATATATCTTTAATAATGTCTTTTTTTAACATGTCCATTTTTTATGAGAAAAAGTATTTGAACAACCTTTACTCTAATGAAGTGAAACTTTTGAGAAAAGATATGTAGAACTGAAATTGGTCCTCTTCATGGTCTTGGAGCTGTGAAACATAGTGAGGCAGGAGGGAAGCATGGGATCAAACACAAAGTCAGCGCCGCCTTGTGCTTCCCAGGGTAAGGTGTGAGTGCTGGTGTTCTACAAATGTTTGGAGAGCCCAGTCAAAGTGATTTCAAGAAGATTTCACCTCTAGCAGAGGTGAGTGACTGCTGTGGGGTGGAGACCTGGCTGGGACACCACAGTGTCAGCTCATTCTGGTGCTGTCTGCTGATAGGCAGTGGTGACAGTGGGAGCCCTGTTTCCCCATTTTTTTCTTGGTTAATTCCAGGGAAAATTCGCTGGTCAGAATGGTCCTGTTGGTAATTTATGATGTCACGTGCAACCAGATATGCACTTTGGCCGTTTTTCATGCGTTTTGCTAACGATGGGTCACACAGTTTCACTGAAAGGTTTTAAAGATTAAAGTCATCAGAAGAGGCAGCCCTGGTGACTGATATTCTCTGACCCCATGACCTGCCAAAGGCCACAGTGCCACACTAAATAAAGCTGTCTCAAACTTATCACTTCTGTTGGGCTCTAACACAGATTTTAAAAAGATGATCAGGTTTGACTTAAAGACTTTTAGGATTTATCTGGCATGTCCTTAAAGCGGCAGCTTTAATTAAAATTTATACTTTGTGTTAAAAATGTCATTCCTCTAATAGGAATCTGTCCAGTTTGCTCTTACCACAAATTATTTTCTATAAGTAGTCTTCTCCCACCTACATACCAGAAGGTACTTGTTGACTGGATTAAATTTATTTTTTAAATATATACCCCTCTGTATTATACATAGAATATGATCTGGTAGCAAGACATCCCTCTTTTTTTATGATGTTGTGAAGTCATCCTTGTGAGGTACAAATATCCAAGAAAATTGGTGGGTTTCTCCCATCTGTGCAAGTAAAGACCAGTCCTGTAGGTTGCAATTCAACATGACAATTTATGTGCCTTCTTTCTGTATAAAAGGCATTGTAACAGCTCTCCTCAGCTCAGTCCTCGAGAAACAAGAATAATAGAATCCTTTTGATTTTCATTCTTTGTTGCCTGATACCTTTGCAAAGATGGATATCAAAATGCTGGGATGGCATCATGAGTCACCAGCAAAGCAGGTACATCAGGTGCTACAAAGAGCAGACTCAGCTCCACTTGTAAAGCCCAGGAATCCCAGCAATCATGTCATGACAGGATGGACAGGATTGCAGCAAAGGGAATGTTCAATTTTCATGTGTCCCTTTGAGTTATGTTAAACCTGCCCCCAATACAAGCAGGGAGCACCTCCTAGTTTTGCATGGCTGTGGGCTTTGAGTGTCAAAAGCAAGGGGAACACAAAAGTCCCCAACTGCTTTCTCATGCCCTTCTGCATATGGCCCACACTCAGAAAGCTTTTTTTTTTTTTAATTATGTTTTTATTTACTAACTTAGCCAACTTAACTCTTAGATATTTGTCTTTACTGTGCAGCTGTTCTCCAGTAGGAGCCCATTATATTGTAACTCTTCATACAACATACAATATATATTTAGCCCAGAAGATTGCACTTCTTGTCACTCTAGCTTTTTAATTTACTGTGTTTCTTGCTGCTGGCACCTTTGAAACTCAGTGGAGCCCTGCAGGGGTGTCTCAATCTCCTGTTTCCTATCTCCTTTGAGCTATTGCATTACAATCATCTGTCAAAGATGAGCGGGACTCAAGGAAATGGAGCACCTCAAGTAGCTGACACTGCTGAGCAGATATCCTTCTATTTTTGCTGAGTGTTTACATACCTCTAAAGTACAGATGTGGCTGAGCTGAATTAAATGCACAGAAAATTTGTAATACCTTCTTCATCTTAGAATAACAGCAATTCTGATTGCATATGAAAATGATACAATTTTAAAAACTTCTATGGCCTATACATACAATTCCTTTACAATTACTTCCATGGGTGCAGTCATGACATTGTCTTATGCCAGGTAAAACTGTGTGTGCACTGTGGTTGTACTCATTTAATGTGGTTAAAAACACTACTGCACCTCTTGCAAATTAGGTAAGGAAACAGTCTGAGCCGGAGGAGTCCGTACATACTGTTTGCATCCCATTTCCATTCCGTAACACCATCAGGAATGAGAATGTAGGGAAAAGAAACCATCAGAGGATGCTGCTCCCAGTGGTAGTGACTGGCACTGGAATCAATTCTGTAGGATATATGGTAAGTATTTGGCAGAAGTTTAGCTACTAAAAGTGATGAGTGCAGCTTAAAGGAAAGCATACCAGAGAATACACTTTATGGTACTAACAGCAGTGAAAGTTTAGCTACTGAAGATGTGCTATGGCCTACATGGCTTCGTACTTTTCAAGAAAGACTCCTTTCTCTCATCATTTTGGAGAGGTGGGTTTATTACATTAGATTGAAGGTGGCTTTATAACTATGTATTTTTTTCTTACTCTAAAACAAACCACAGATTTCCTGCTCATGTATTAAAAATTTTGAAGTAGCCAAATCTTTGTCGACTCCCTGGTTCTAAACCCAGTATTTTATTGGAATCCCCAGTTAAGTCAATTTCTTCCATGATTCATTTCACTTGGCAACAGAAATGTAAGCTCTGGCCTCTGGCCCTAATGAAATCCTTTAAATGCAGTCTACATAGCAAGAGGTTAAGGGGGCAAGGCACAGTTTAATTTCCCAATAACACTTTACGGCAGCCTTTGTAAATGTACTTGCTTCTGGAGTTTTCTAACACCCCTCCCTCTGAAACTGTAGTCAATTTGCAGCCGAGAAGTTGCTGTATTCAAATTGCTTACACAAGAGAGGTTGGAGGGCAGTGTGACACAGGACCTTCCTGCTAAATTGCTAATCCAAACTGGGCCTTAGTCAATCTCGGACAGAGTTGTCAACATCCAGTGACCTATAGGAAATGAGTTGGGAGCTTCAGTCCAGCTCCCAGAGAGGTGTGCACATCACAGGAGCAATCGGCTGGCACTAATTGGCACCCTGTGTAGCAGCCTCAGCACAGAGCCAAAGGTCTGCAGGGGAACTGAGACTGAAGTGCTCTCTCAACCTGAAAGATGTTCCCTCTGGAGTGGAGTTTAGGGCACGTTTGTAATGTCATATGTGGAATTTTACTGTGCCTCTTGCAGTGCTAGACCAGAGCTGTGGCTTGGGAACAGCACTTCCCTGGGTTTTCCTAGGGCATTTCAAATGACACAGGGCTTTTGAAACCCTGAGATCACTTCAGCTTTCCTTCAGGTACAAACATGAAGAGAACATTTACTAAGTGTTAACCTGATAGTCTGAGGTGTCAGGTGACAACCAGTCCAGCTGAGGGATTTCACTGGAAAAGGGTAAGAGAGGGAGCGTGTCTTCCCTCAAGACAGAACTTTCTCATGTTCATGCCCAACATGCATAAGTACTCTTTCTCCGCCAATTTTTTTCACCTGTTGGCCTCAGAAAGGTTATAAATTATTACTGCTTAAATATTAAAAATATAATGTTTCATGAGTAGGATGGTGAAGTTCTGTTCATTATAAAAGCATAGTAGCACATGGTCTTCCTACACTTGGAATTGTTCCCAGACCATAATAATTTCAGAAAGTTTATTATAGGTATTACCTTCCCCATAGCCTTACATTTAAGAAGTTTATTTCTTGTTTTGTTACTCTGTTTACATAGTTTCTGTCATTCAGGCAAGGTGGAAATAATGTCATGAACTTGAAGCTATCAGCCCATTCAGGGTCAGTGAAGAAGCACAAAATTAAGAAATGAGTGATGTACCTACCTAGCATTTTAAGCCAGAGAGTAAGAGGTGATAAAATACATTGTCTGAATTGGAAGTTGAGCAAATTTTCTCTTGAACATCCAAATGAATAAGGAGCAGCAATGACAAATATTTGCTTGACTGTAGATGTCTGCTAAGAAGAAAAAACAGGTTTGTGTGATGGAGGTTAATTTGTTTCACAAAATATTTGGTGTCTTTGGAGAGCAGTTTTTGTCCATCTATGTATTGTCTGTACTCAGAGATGACAGAAAGGCCTGCAGAGAGCATGTATACTTCCAGAAATCAGAGTATACATTTTTCCTTCATAGCTTTGCATGACTGGAGTCACCAATGGCCTGCTGCAATTTTTCTGCTGCTCTATCAGACAACAAAAGAAATCAGGATTACAGCCATAACCGAAATGATGGAGTTCTGAGAGTAACATCCTTTTCCAGTCACACAGCAGCCCCCTTTCACTACCTCCATGCTCTCTCACTGCATGATGTGGTGCACATTGCTCTGACAGACAAAAACTGGAACAGCACAGAAAGTACTTGCATCCCTGAGTTTGGGATCGTTGGCTGCTACAAAAGATCAGAGAGTTCAGGGATAGATTCCACTCTCAATATTGCTAGAATACAATGCAAAAAATCACCCTGAAAAATGCTGTATTCTTGTGTTTTAGTGGTCTGCACTGAAACAGAGTGGTGCTCTAAGTGTAGAAAGCGTTACCATTTGCAAATTCCCACCTGTTGTTTCTGTTTCCGGAAATAGTATCCCTGGCTGCAGTCTGGACGTTGCCCCGGGTGGTGTCTGACTCTTAACCCAAATCAAATAGTAATTGTTCAGACACTGTCTGGCTCTCATGCAGTGGACAGGGAAGGCACAGCAGCCCTGCAGTTACCTCTTTGGAAGCCCAGGCAAGGATTTCCCTCAGGGAATCTTCAGCCTGTTGTGCTCACAGGCCCTTGGTGTAAGGTTTCGGGTTGCAGTCCCCCTTGCCCTCCCTGCTGCAGTAGGGTCCAGCGCAGTGATGAGCAGACTGCAGGCTGTGAAAGACTGCGACATAGGAATGAAACTGCGAAAAAGACAAGATTAGGCTTTCCTTTTTGCTTTTGCTGCCTGTACATTGTTAATGTAAACCTAGGAGAGGCCAGACTACAACACTGGAGCTGTAAATGGTTTTCCAGCAACTGAGATGGTGTTGCCCCTTTCGGTTTTAATGCCACTGAAGGGATGCAGTTATTGCAGGGTAGCTCAGATCCCTGGCTGCCAAAACAGAAACCTCAGCAGGCTCCTCTGAGGCTGCCAGCAGAACTGCTGCAGGTCCCAGCTCTACACTTCCCTCCAGTCCTTCTCCAGCAGCATTCCTTCAAGTTCTGATTGTACCCTGCTCACAAGTTGCCCCTGGACTCCCCCATCTCATCCGTTCCTCGAGGCATGGGATTCAGCTGCTTGCAGAATGAGGAACTCTCTTCCCAAGGCATTAAACCAAAAGTGTTCAACACTGACAATTCCTCAAGAACTGCTGGCTCAATCCCAGTAACCCTGTCCACCTTGTGATACTGCAAGAGGTGACACTCTCTGTGCCTACAAAATCTGAGAGGTTCTAGTTAAGATGCAAAGAAAAGGCTGAAAGTGTGGTAGAGAGCTTGCAGGAGTTGTACATAGCAACAAGCACTCCAGGCAGTATGGACTGCCCTGCTTGACTCCACCAAAGCATATCGCTGCCTTCCAAGGGCAGGATGTGGTATGGGGCTTGTGCCTAAGACCCCTGTTTATTTGATGCTGACTTGAACCTATTAATTTGGCCTTTTAGTTTGAATTTGCACTGTTGTCATCTTTGGACTCAATGGAAATAGTGGCATTTATAGTGTGGAGATGAGCAACAACCATTGTCTTCCATGGGAGGGGCAGAGAAGTAACTGCTCTGTAAAAAAAATTAAGTAGTTCAGTGTTATGAGAACGAATTATGTTTTTTCATTCAATGGAGAATAGTTACAGTTTAAACTGCTAATTTGGTTAAGCAATTATATGCACATTTTTGACAAATATTTTTTGATACTAAAAACAGTTACAGGGAGAACTCAGGTGATGATGTACTGTCTGGAAGAGGGAACCAGCTAACGAGAGGGATCTTCAATACCTGTGACTATGAATTTTTACTGCTTCTGTAACACTTTGCAGTCTTATTTTTGAATGCTAGATAGTTTAATTGTTCTAGTTCCCTTTCCTGGGTGACTAAGCAATATAGCTTTGAACTTTCAGATTTTTGTATGGACCCCATACCATCTCTCAAAACTCATGTTAATCCTAGGGAGGACTAAAAGAATCTACTAACATATGCACACTGCCAAAATAAATGATGTCTGGATTCCTGAGCTAATCTTTGCCTTTGATCATGCGTATCAGAAAATTTATTTGGTAAAGTAATGATGAAAAGGTTTCTGACCATTCTGAAGTATCAGCTGCAAATAACCTTGACTTTTTGATTTGCAGAATAAATTAGGAAATGTGGAGGTTTTCCCTCCCTTTTGAATCCTTAGTAGTCTCCATAGAAAGATTTATAATAAAGCAATGCAGAGAGTAGCAGTACCCATTATTTCCTGGCATTATTGCTTTATATGTGAAATTGTGTGACATGTTGTGTCAGTGAGTGGATATCTGACTGTGTTGTTAGCTCTGAAAGTAATGGCAGAAGGAGATGGCAACTTTTTTCTTATGGTTTTTCCTCATTGGCTATGTTTCTTTTTTATTTTTTCCTTTTTCTACCTAAAAGTTCACAACTCACAGTATTTCTGTGCTCACAGAAAATAACATGAAAGTATAGTAATGACATATGGTCATGTCTGTCTTGCAGTGCATCTCCAGCATGGAACTTGGACTATTTTTTCTACATTCTACACAAAAGAATCGTCAAATAGCACTGTTTAGTGCTTTGGTTATTGCTGATTTTGCTTTGATGGTTCCCCCACTTGCTTTTTTGTTGCATTGAAACCTTCCTGTTTTTTGTATTGTCCATTTACTTTATATTTTCATATGTATTCATGATTATGTATTTTAAGTGATTTATGGTGGATTTTTCAACACCGTAGAACATGCCCTTCCATTTTTAACACATATGGATATTTTGGTGTAATTTTGCAGAAATCACTGAAACTTGATCTTTGAATCTCAGATCACTTCTGAGGAGGCTGGGGTTTGTTAATTTTATTTTTGGGTCATTGCAAGTTTGGGGTTTTTATGTAAAACACAGCCTATTTTTTTGCAAAACACGTTCTTGTTTACACTGAATAGCACTTTCTTGGTTCAGGACTTTCTGATGTATACAGCCAAACATGAGAACAGAACTGAAAGGCTTTTACTGGTTATTCCATTAAAATTATGTGATAATGATATCCATATTATATACTCCAGATGAAGATTTTCAGATCAGAAACTGGGGTAGGGAAAGATTAAGTTGTTTCATTGAAGATTAAGGAGACCTGGGGTGGAGCTCTGCTCATATCTTGAGCACATTTCTTCGTACAAGTGTAGATCATCGTGGGCTCACCTACTAGGGTAGGAAACACAGGTTTCCCCTGTAGGTTATAGGGGGAAAAGTCCAAGTTTTATCATCCTGGGGAGAAGTTACTGTAACCACTGTGATGGCTGTATTATTCCTTTTGTTAGGCTGTTCTGTCTCTGCCCTGTTGTGATCAATGGCATCCAGGAATGTGGTAAAGGCTTGAACTAAACGCAGCAAACAGTCCCATCCCTTTCTCCAGAGCACCTGCAGGCAGAATGAGCAGATGGGGAAGGTCCTTGCCTGCCCACACAGCATCCACCCATTACCTGCACCGTGCCTTTTTGCTGCAGGGGGTGTGGAGGCAGTTCCCAGGAGGTCAGAGTGCTGCCAGGTGGAGGCAGGGTCACCTCAGGAAGGCAGGAGGTGGGAGCAGTTTGCACAGGTGCCACAAGAAAAGGCACAGGTGAAGAAGCAAAGGCAAGGACTTCCAGCTGGGGGTTGTCACCTGGCTTTGTCCTTGAGGGGAGGAGGACAAGGGCACCCCTGCTGCACATCTGTAGCCAGCAATGGCTTCAGTCATTTCTGCAGTTGTTGCAATTTGTGATGACATCTCCAAGCTGGAAAACTGATTTCCTTGTCACTGAGTGTGGATCACCTTCAGATTGCAAATCTGAGTTGATGTCCCAAACTGCTTCCCATTGCTAAGCTCTATGGAGAAGGTGTGCTCTTGCATGCACTGGAACACAGCAGTAATGAAAACCTTTAAAAAATCAGTAGCAATTAAAGTAATTTTAAACATGATCAGCAATCTATTAATAAAGAACGGTTTCTTATTATTCTGTACAAGTGTGCTTGATAGATATCAGGTGGATAAAATATATCTGCTTGTGGTGTTTTTGTCCCTTTTTTAGTTTTTTCGTTTAGCTCATGATTTTATTTAATGGAAGAGACACTACTCACATATTGGCTTGACAATTTACAAGCATTTGTTTGTGCTGAATTAAGCACATTTTTAAACTTTGTATGTTGCTGCTGACAGTTTGGGGATTGATTTTTATCCCTAGAGAGATGCCTTTTTGTCTTTAAGGCAAATTGAAGTTGACTGCTGGAGCATTCCCTGGTAAGAGAGAGAATCTACTTTAGGGATATTTTTCTACTGAGAATTCATTTTTAGCTCAGAAGCTTCAGCAAGGTCATGTTTTTCATGACACTTAAAAAAAAAAAAAAAGAAAAAGAGAAAAAAAATCACAGACAAAGAAGTAGCATTAACTTCAGAGAAAATAAATTGGAGCAAGTATTACCAAGCTTTTTTCTATTATAGCTCTCTGTCAGGGAGGTGTGCCTAGATATGCTGTAGGTAAAAATTTCAGAGATTTCGTCTGAAAACACACGTTAAATGCTGGTATGGGCAGTGGCAGAAAAAAGTTTTACTCATCTGTGTGTTTTCATGTATGTTATGAGATTAAATTTTAAAACTTCTGTAACATTTTTTATGACATTCAGATTTTTTCAAGAACAGACCCATTGCTTGTCCACATTGGCGACGTGGGATGGAGTTTGCAGACGTGAAAGGATTTATGTAGTGATATGTGTGTGAGGATGCAGGATCTCCACCAGGCAGGTGCTTTAGGAAACTTTAATTCATGTCAAGTAGAGATAAATGCTTCTTTTTAAACATGGACATGCTGGGCTAGAGTTACATCCTAAGCTTTGTCCAACTTATATTCATCCCCCCCCCCCCCAATCAGCCAGGCTCAGATTTTGTATACAAACATTATATTGTTGCTATATTGACAGGGATGCTTGGAATTAATTTATGTGTCTTTCCCTGCAAGGTGTTTTTTGGCACTAGATTTGGTTTATAGGTCTATTTTTTACAAATATAAATACAGCTAAAATAAATAGTGCCAATGTGTATATCTGGTCTGGTTTGGTGGTCCAAATGAATAGCACCTCATACCTGAACAGCAAAGTTAAATCTAATCATCCTGGCCAGTGGGAAAGTCTAGTGAGGGCTTTTGTGGTGTTACCTGGCAGGTTACCGGAGAGGTGATGGACAGACCCCATTAAAATCTCATTTAATGCTTGTCTCTGGAATGACTGCACTCTCTTTAATCTCTGTCTTTGTATTCACTCATACTTCTAAGACCCAAGTGACTTAAAAAATAAATAAATAACCTTAGTCCTTCAATAAGGTACCGAATGACAAATTCACACCCCTTTGTTTTCATTTCTAGGAAATCAAACCAGCTGAAACAAGCTTTTTACCACAGTACCTAAACAAGTTGTAAGAACCAAGTTGTTCAGGAAAATTTTATTCTGCTGGTTATAAAATCTTCTTAAAGGAGCTGCACACCTGTTTAATCTTCCTTTAAACCTTCTTTGGGATGTTCTCATTGGATTTTCCACACATTTAAATCCTAAATATTTGAGTTATCTCAGTATGTTTCTGCAATCCTGGCTATCAATTACCAGAATTTTCATTTGCCTCTTTATTTTTTTCCCCTTTTCAGACTCCTCCTGCAATATTTGTGACATTCTGTCTTAGTAGTGACCAGACTAAGATGTTTTGCAAAATCCAAGAAACAAAACTTACTATATCGTTTGCGCTATAAAGAAAAATGTGAAAAGCTGTACCTTCAAACTTGAACAAGTGCCTTGCATCTGCAGCAGAAAGCACTTGGCTGGTGTTTAGGATGGGGTAGGTGAGGGGTGAAAGGAAGCAGGGACTGACGATTTTGGTTGCAGCTGGTGAGCAACATCCCAGAGCTACCCCCCTACAGCAAGGAACTCGCATTTTCTGCCGTGTTCTCACTTCCAGCATGTTATTAATCAACTTCTAAAGTTTTTGCTCGTATTCACCTTGGAATTTGGATCTTTTTTGAAATTTAGTTATCTTTAAATTAGAACATAGCATTTATTAATAGCAGGAAATGCCAAATAATCATATTGTCCTACTTTCTCCTGCTACTTTTTATCGGAGCTAGATGCTGATTTTTGTGAACTATACCTTTTCCACCCTAATCAATCTTGTTTCTCTTTTGTCCTTTTGCCTGAAGACTTCTGGTGTTTAGAATTAACTTTGTTCTCAGTCCTTTTCCATTTTGTGTACCATTATGCAACTAATTAGAGGTAATTGTTTCCTTGTTCCTACAGCATCAGCCAAGCAAGCAGATCTCAGCTACATCTGAGGGATATGGGGAACCTCCACCCTAGAGAAAGTGCAGCAAAGACTTTGGTAATTTAGTATTTCTCTCTGATATGTTCATTGTTCTGTACCTCTAACAAACATGCCTTAGATGTTTTTCACCTGCTTCACTAAGCTGTGGAAATCATGAAAACTTGGGTATTCTGAGTCAAGGCATAGCAGCATGAATGTTATAATGCTGTTACAAAGGTTGTTGATCAGGAATCTTTTTTAAATCCAAGCTCAAATATTTATTAGCTTTGTGTCAGGTTCTCTCTTGGGTTTTATTTGTAATTAAGAATAAATGCATAATTTTACTGATTTTACTGCAACTTTTTTGAATTTCAGAATTCCAGGAATGAATTCTTATCTATTATCTGTGACTCAAGAAAGATATTTAAGTGCATCTAATCATGGCAAAATGCAGATTGTCATTAATTAAGTTTATAACTGTGTAGCAGGAATGAGAACAATTTACGGGAGCTGGGTAGGAGAAGAACTTTAAGTAGCAGTGCATGGCGAATGAGATGCACAGCTTCCATTATCGCCAGGAGCTGCATGGCTAATCCAGCAGCCTCAGCACTGGGGAAAATGTACCCTGGGATGTCAGGTGTTAAGGGGAAGAATGGGCCTCTCACGTTCTTTGCACTTACAAGCCGGCTGTAACCTTTTGACTCTCTCTCTCTTTCTCGAGTTTTGTTTCCTGAAAGGAAAAGGGGGTGGGGAAACGCAGGGGAAGAAGGCTTAAAGAGTGGAAGATCTGTTTCAAAGTACTGTAGTGTATTTGCAAACTTTTTTTTTTTTTAAATGGAATGAGTTTTGTTTTATTTCTTAAAGAAGCAGTTGCTTTTAATGTAAAGTGTTTACAGCGTGACTTAAGATATGAATGTCTGCTGAGTACCACTATCAACACTATAAACTTTACATGTGATTCTGCCAGAAGTGTTTTGCACATAGTTTGTTTATCTTTTTAACTCAAATTGATTTAATCTCATTTAAGAGCATAACAGAAGAGGAGAGCTAGTTCTGTGAATTAATGTTGCTTTTTCTATTGACCAGTGCAGAAAAACAAGCCCTGAATAACAAGAAATCCCTTTTATTCTCAAAGGATCCCTTAGTGTAGCATGATCATATATTGATCACATTGAACTTGGGTATATTCCAGGTCGGAAGCTGTGCATATGCAAAGAAAAACTTTGTAAAATTCTTGCACATTTTATCTCCTTGCTAGCTCTGATTTAGTAAGTGTGAAGATACTTTGGTGCAAGGAGCTGAACATTTACTTAGTCTGAAAGAACATGTGACAAATAAGGGGGGAAAAAAGGTGGCTAGTTAAGGTAGATCTCTCCAAATTTCATTACTTTTGAGGAAAAATAGCAGAATGTGGAAAAATATATGAAAGCTTTTATTATACTTCCCTGAAATAATCTGTTCTGGGCTGATCCTTATTAGAATGTAAAAGTGAAAACGCTAAAGGTGGTGGTTACTTCCATTAATTAAAAGGAATCTTGCTCATGGCACAGCACCCTGAGAATGCTAAAGGAGTTTTATATATTCCTGGTTGCCATCTTTGGTTTGAGGATCTTGTTCCACTTCAAACTTTGTGTCTTTCTTTGTCAGAGATAATTTTGAAGTGGCTCACATTGCCTTTGCATGGCTGAAATGTGGCAGCAATGGAGTGGAGCCAATGGAGGGGTAATTTTACAGCCAGCAATCAGGAAAAGGAAGAGTCCTTAGCCAGGGGACTCAACAGTGCCAGGAGGAGCCATTATTCTATTATTATTTCTAGTGTGGAAGCATTGTTTTAAGGTACATTTAAAACATCCTTTACATTTCTTTGTTATTCGTGTTGTAAATTTTCCATATCAACTTTTCCAAAAGAAAGGTGTGAATGTATATCTAAGTGGGCTGCTTGGGTTGTATCTTGCTTTAGAAATTGTAGGTTAAAGGGAAACCTGAACTCAATGGTAATTCCTCTGATTTAGCCTGGAAGTTCAGAGACTGGCCAAGGATGGAGTGCTCCTCTTCTTAACACCTGAGGGGAGCAGCACTCTAGACAGCCTGTCTCCTCACAGGCACTGTCCTCCCATTTTTTTCTACTATTTTTTTCTCCAAACTTTTGTGTTTTAAGGGCCCAACCTTGTGAGCTTTCCAGGAACCTTGCATTTAGAGAGCTAAACGGGGGAGAATGAACCCTGTTTTTATCTGCTGGAGATTGCATGTATGTTGAAGGCTGTAATGGATTTGAATGAGGTTTCAGAAGATTTGATGTAGATAGTTTTCTTGTTTTCCATTACTGAGAAGTTCAGTGTCAGTAAATATCATATTTTCAATACTGCTTTAGTTCCACTATGCAGAGCATGTGGTGAGAACCAGTATTGAAGGGATTTGTGTACTGAAGATTATTATCAGCATCATCATCTGTTTTTTTATTGATAGACTTTGAGGAGGTGGAGGCCTTACAGCTGCAGGGCAAGCACTATTTGACATAAATGCAGAAGTTCAAGCAATGTTTCCGGAATCATTTGCACCATTTGAGACACGAATGGGAACAGAACCCAACTATCCTAAATTCCAGTCCAGCGTCTTAATCCTGAACCCATTTTTTTTGTTCAAAATTAAAGTTTCCATGATTATTATTTCTCCTGCCAGGGCTTTCCAAGGATTTAAATGTGACCTAATTTATTAAACACTGTCTTATGTGCAAGACAGAAGTAAAATCCCTACCCCAGGGCACTTACTCAGTGGCCCTGATCCTGCAATCTGATCTCTTGAATGAATGTCTGAACTAACACGAGCCCTTCTGCCTGTTCTGAGAGTTTGGCTGGGATTTTAATAGGGAAGGGACCTAGAGATAGACTGCAGGTTGTCTACAGCACCCTCAATCAACTTCACTGCATTACCACCACTTTCCCACATGGTTACGTGTTTCCCTGAGTCCTCTGTGAGCTTTTGTGTAGCTGTTGCTCAGTTGCCTTCAGTAGATGGTGAAGTTTGGGCTGAACTGTTTTTTCTTCAGTGTGTAAGCCTTGATCTGTGGCGCTACTTAAAGATGCTTTGCGATGCACCTTGAGATTAAAGTGCATTGCCCCTGCAGTGCATTGATCTCGCCTGGCCCAGAAAGGGGTTGTCATAGATCTGCTTTTCAAATCAGGACTCCCTCATGGGTTTTTCCAAGGCATCATCTCCATGTCATTGGGTTGGCAGGATATGAAGCTGAGGGTCTTTTTGAAGTTTCCCTTCGCACCAAGGGGTGTATACTTGTTGTGTGGGAATTGTGGCAAGTTACTCCCTCTCCTCCCTGTGTGTTCAGTGCAGGATAACTTGCAGTGTTCAAATATTTTGGAACTTTTCTAAAAGTAAATAGTTTGATTTATGTTGAAGTATTAAAATGAAGAATGGGATCGGAATGCTGAAAACTAGTTTCTTGCAGGGGACTGAAATACAGGGGCTGCAGTTCATTAATTAATTAAATAGTCCTATAAACATCTATGCCTTTGCAGCTACAGACAATAGTGTTATTTTAAGAAACATGATCATGTGCTTCGTCAAATATCACTCAGGCCAGTATTATTTAGTTTTTACATAATCATAAAACAAATACCGCCTTAAAGCCTGCTTGTGCATCTCACATTTCATTCTTTTTCCTTTTTTTTTTTTTTGAAGTATAAAAAAAATTTAGTTTCCTGCATCAAATGATTTGTTATTGGAAAAGCAAAGCAACATTTCTTTATGCAAAACTCTTCTTCCTTCAAAACCGTGGTACGTGGAAAGAATTTTCCAGCTTTCGGAGTTTATTTGATTTTGAACACTTTTGGTTATGTAAGTTTTAATAAGTAGCTTTGGTGTACCCCTAAAGGCACACCCCACACACTTATGTTGTGTGACCTAGGGTCACAAGTAATGGCTGCAAGCTAATTGATTGAGAAAGGCTTGTCTGACTGGGCCCCTTTGAGTCCTCCCTTTACATTCCTAAATTTCTGTAAAGGAGGCACTGGCAGCTTCGCCTGGTGAGAGGAGGGGTTGGGGGAAAGGGAGGAAGTTTCTCAGTTTCTGATTATGCGCAGAGTTTCCTTGTACTGAGCTTATGTTCTCCACCCACTACTTAGTAAGAACTCCTTAACAACTTAAAGCTTTATCCCTGTGAGTACCAGAAAAGTGATCTGAGTATTTATTGAGCAAGGAGAACAAACTGCTTGCTCCAGGCAGGGAGAAAGCTTATGGAAATGATATTAGACCTTCAGCAAAGTGCACAGCTGCATCATACAGAAGCTGAGACTCAAACTGACAGGCAAATAAGCCAGATCACGGAAGGGGCCTCTGTGTGGCAGCTCTGAGCTACCAAGTGTTGGACAACTAGGCAAAAAGTGCAATGGAACAGGGCAGAAAATAACACACTAACTTCAGGCAACTGTTGCTTATTCATGGTGAGTCCAGATTTGAAATGTTGTTTGAAATGTAGCTGTTTTTGTTGTTTCTAAAAACCCTTCCGTTTTACCACAGCGATCCTTCTGCAGAGCTCATTGTGTTCCAGATTATTTGTCCGGATGTGCACTTCAGTTCTGAACGATACAGAAATGCTCAGGGATAGCCCTTTCCTTGCTGCTTGCTCTCTCTTGTGCTTTTCTTCCTCCAGGAGACAGGTCCTGTTTCTAAAAGCACACTGCATGGCTTCTGATTTGGAAAGAAATAGTTTTGCAGCCGGCACTTGGTGTGCAGCTGCATGGAGGTGAATAAGTGAACATAATTTCTGTGCAGTTTTCTGCAGTTTGAGCTTTGTGGCACCTCTCCATTGCTCCTTATTTCGCTGCCTTATCTTGAGAATGTATGGCACGGTCACTATGAAAAGAGCTTTGTGTTTGAATTCCTGGTGAGTCGAAGGGTCAGGGCCTATGAGTTATCTGCCTGCCAGCAAGACTCATTGCTGTGTCCCTTTATTTTTCAAGCTGAAATAGAAAAAACATGTGTCCTCATCCCTTTTTTATAAACGTATTTTGAATTCAGGTTTTACATGCTGTTTGTGTGTGCTTTGTTCTTTTGACAAACTCGGGGTTTGGGAGGAAGCCAGTTTTATTCTATCCATATTTATTTTATTTATTCAAGCTTTCCTGCAGCTTTTCTGAATTCCTTTGTTGTGATGCACATAATTTTTCCTTAAAACAATATTCTGAGATTCTGATTTCTGCTGAGAGAAAAAGGATTTATACTCTGATATATATTTCCAAAAATACCAGAGAGGTATCTAAATTTTAGGTAAGTTGCACAATTATACAGAAGATAAGGCTTTTATAACATTTGACTCGCTTAAGGAGAGAAACACAATACTTGTGGATAAGTTCTTGAACAGATTGTATTAGATACACTACTCATCTAGTGTAATGGTAACAAATATGATCTCAGGTATAATGTTATTTTGGTTACTGATTTTGAAAAGGCTGCTTCATTAGCACAACAACAGAATTAAACATTGCATGTTGACAGTAATGTTAGAAATATGCTTGTGAAAACTGCTGAGTGGATGAAATTTAGAGTAATAAATCATCAAGGCATGTCAGAGTTACTCTGTATGTGAGGTTTTAAGATGTCTGTAATTTAGAGAAGTGAGTCTGTTTTTCCTCCAGCAGGTGTGTTTCTGTACAAAATTGTTTTCATCATATAGTTCATTAAATAAATAGTTTCTTAAAAAGAAAAGTCTAACTCAAAAGATGCAAGAAAAATCTTAAAATTATGTCGCAATTATGTGGAGCTAAATGGAAAATGCTCATTTGATAGAATAATTCTAATATGTAAGACATTGGTCAGATGAACTCTGCACACAGGGTATGTTACTACTTGTTTCTTTACCTGTCTTTCTGGTTTTATGCTCATCCAACAATTAGCAGAATACTTCTTTAGAAAAATAAGATGATGTTTCAGATCTGAGTTGATCTGACATTACAGTTCCTTTCAGGTGCAGAAGTTCATGTTGTTCACCTCTTGTGTCCCTTCATATTTGCCAGTTTGACATCTTGAGTTTATCCATCAATTTTGAAAATGGTTTTGAATGGAAGGGGTGGGGGAATTGTGCCAGAGAAATGCTAAGAAATGCAGATTTGAATGCAATGCTGCAATGATAGATGATCTAAGTGGACCTCATATTTTTTGTTTTCTTATTGTGAATTGAATTTCTGTATATTTTGACTTAGGCTAAGCATTACTTTCCACAAGAAAATCTTTGACTGTGTTCTTACTTCAGTTAAGGGTGTTCTTTTCTTTTAAGAGTTTCAGGGCTTGCTTGGAGGGAAAGCAACATGTCCTCTTCAGTCACATAAATATACGAATTCCTTCTTGGCTGTGGTGTGAGGGAGGAATACCTGCTGAAGTGCTCTTCACACCTTTAAAAACTGAAAGTAAAAGAACTTTTGAGGAGGTGGTCCCCTCCCAGCTTTGGAGGCCTGGGCAGCTGGGGATTCACCCACCTCCTGGTGGTCACGAGGCACTTGGGGAGCAGGGAATGGTGGGCGCTCGCACGCGGCCACCTCCTCCATAGGCACACGAGCAGGGAATCAATCCTTTCTGTGCTCTAGGGCTTCCACTGGCGAAATAATGCACCACTGGTGTTGTGACACCACACTAGAGGATTATGAAACATTTCTTCATGCTCTGATGATCAGCCTGATGAAGGGGAAAAGGTTTAATGAGGAGGAGAGGAATTTACTGAGGATTTTATGCCCATATCTATTATTAAAAGGAGGATATCTGCTCACAGTAGTTGTGTTCTGTGATTCAAGGAAACCCAGCAATAATGATGATTAAATGTGGTGTTCTCACTGACTGTCTGAGGACTAGCACAACTTAATGTGACTGGCAGGAAACTTAAACATCAAGAGTGTATTTCTAAATACTACTATTCTCTCTTACAGAAAGTCAAAGAATCACGAACTCAGACTAAAATAATTATGCCATCTATTTTAGTTCTCTCTGACACCAGTTAGAGATGAAAATAAAAGTAGTTTTGAAAAGGTTAAAGTGTTTGAAAGTTTTGTATTTAACATCTTTAATATTTTTCAAGGAGTAGTTAGATTTGGTTTGTGAATTGCACAGAAAGTGATTTTGGAGATTCACTTTTAGGTTTGTTCTGTTGCTCTGTATGGAAGAAGGAAAACCTTTATTTACTAGATCTGTTCCTTTAATTGACATCTGTATATTAACAGAAACAGGTTGGCATGACACCTATGGATATTTTTAGTCACATGAGAGATTGTGGAAATTCAAGACTAACAGTTGATTTTTCTTTCAAAAAGAGGAACTAGTTTGTGCTGTCATGACAAGGTGATGTCTATAACAATAAATGGAGGAAAATTGACAGGTATAACAGAATTATAGCATTCATGGAGTCAGTGAATGATAGTGTTGTTAAGATGAATTTAAAAGAAAAAAAAACCCTCTATGCTATATTCTAGTAATTTTGAAAGAATTTTTAAAAAGAATTTTAAAAAACAAAGATAAAAATTTCTTTAATCTTCTCAGCTACAACTCATGATCACATGGCATATGATCTTTGGAATAGCCAAATTAACTTTCAGTACACCAACAACTTATTCAAACCATCAGCAAAAGAGTGTCCCTGAAGGTGATGATGAAGGTGAAAGAAGACGAGATAAAAGGAGAAACATTTGGTCCATTAAGTGATTTAAGAGATTCTAATATGTGGGTAAAAGCAGATGATCACAGAGAAGAAGCAGAAGTGAGGATAGGAACAGTAATAAGAGAGGCAGAACTTAAAAAGCAAACCAGAGGAGATCTAAAACTAGAAGGAGCATGGCATGAGAGAAGAAACTCACCCTATCTAAAATGATCTGTCAGTCCCTGAGATGACCCTTGGGAATTGTGCTGTCTTTCTCTGGATTTGTTCAGAAGCATTTCCACTGCTGGCAGTCAGTTTTATACCTGAAGTTATAAATTCACTCGAGAAAGTAGGCTGTTCCTTCCAAAATTATGATCACAGCATTTCAGAGAGGAGGATGTGAGATGGAGCCTCTCTTTTCCGCCTAACATCCTTCGCTATTTCTTTATCATCTTCTATACTTCTCTCTTTCTAGCAGTGAAGGTAGAGGTGAGGATGGATCGTTAGATCTGTTGTGACTGTTTTTTGAGCAAAGGGTTAAGTTCCTTTTTTCAACTCCAACAAGATTCCTGTAACTTTTTAAAAGTTCTTGTCCTTTGGAAGGACTTTGGCAATTCTGATTCTTGGGTCTAGGGGAGAAGGGTGAGAAATATCAATGGACTTTCCTCTGCCTCTCCTCTGACCAAGCCATCCACTTTGAATTCTTTTCATCACCCATGGCTTTATTCAGGATTCTGTCAAATATCCTACTGACTTTGGTAGGGATCAGGGGAGTCCAGTGGGAGAGTTCAAAACTGTGTTCACCGTGATTTTCAGTGTATGAATGTGGCACCATAATGGTTTAAGATTCCTCGTTGTTCTACTGGAAATGACACCAGAGTCCACAACCATGGTTGTACATATAGTGCTATCTCCAGTTTCTGAAATACCTGCCTCTCTGTTATAGAAATGTTTGGTGATTCAGGCAATAACTAGATGAGCTTTCCAATTCTGACATTACCTTTAGAACCCAAAGATTGTATTAGTGTTAATTATGTAATCTCAGTTTATTTAGCAATATGATAGGGGTAGGTAACAAATACAGCTTCAAGTACTGAAAAAGTACCTCTTCTCCCTCTTTTAAGCCATTTTGTGTGATAGTATTCTATGTGTATTATCAGCTCTCCACATCTCCTCTTAGTCCAAAAAATGTTCCATGGACCACAAATTTCCTGTGAAAGACCTGCAGGACCTGCAACTGGTTCAGTTTTGAACAGTGCACATTTAATAGTATTAAATGATAAATTAAAGAAAAGATAGTGTTGAAATAAAATAGTGTTAAAGAATGTTAAAAAGATAAATTAAAGAGAAATCTCTATCTTGAAGTACATCTCCCATTATTGTTGGGAATTTTCATTATTTCAAAAAAGCAGCACCAGCTGAAGACATCCTCCTAAAAATATTCCTTTGTGGCAGAGCTGATCAAAGGTATCCCAGTGCTCTCTCACTGCTTCTTCTCCCACTTCTCTGCTAACCAAACCTGTGCAGGTTTTTATGGCTAGGATGGTGGAAGTGCCTTCAAAGTGCCTTTCCTAAGGCAACCTGATTTTGCAGTGCCTCCAGACTGAGGATCCATATCCTCTGAAAATGCTGCCTCTGGTTTTGGTCTGTGTTTTATAAGTTGCTCATAACTGTAGCCTGTTTGTCACTGAACATCTGTTATTTCAGCCTGTGTATAATAAATTCCTGAAATAAAAATCTGTGCCCTTAGTAGGGGAGAGTAAGTTATAACATATAAACAATGAAAATGGAGGAGAAAGCGATTGGCACGGAACTTTATTCAAAAAAGATACAAAATGGTTTTTTGTGACAGAATCTCCCTATGTTGGAAATGCCTTGCAATTGTGTGGAAATCAGAGTGCATTCTCTATGAGCCCCATAAAGCTTTTCTCAAGCTCTGGCTGAAAATTCACAAGGAAGGATTTTTTCCAGAAGTACCCAGTGTAGGTCCAGCTATTCTTCCACTGACGTCAATGAGAATTACATCAGTATCAGGCAAAAACTGTAAAAATTGATAGTTCATGCTGAAGAGAAAGTAGTATTCTTCAAATTCTTTCCTTTGTGTTTTTTTTTTCCTCTTCATTTATAATCTACTGCCACTGTCTGGAATAAAACCAAGAAATTTGGCCAGATGTGGTAACTTAATAATGTTTTAAGTTATATCAAACCATTTGCTTTCAATCACTTTGCTCTTCTTTAAACTGTATTTTTTGGCCTGAAATTTTCCATTGTGTAGTCCCAAACCACAGGTGATTCTTTTGTTTGCTTGCTTTCCTTTTTTTTTTCTTGTTAAAGGAAGTATGTTAAAATTATTTTAAGTCACAGAAGTAGGAATGCATTATATTTTTCCTTTTAGAAATGAAGTAAACAAAACCAACTCAGAAGTCTTTGAAAAACAGCCTTTGGAACAATGTGATCAGCAGGTGGTTTGTGGACTATTTTTAAAGGGCTTGACATAAAAAGCAATCTAAATTGTTATATACTGGAGATGGTAAATTGTAGCTACTTATTACATGTCTTTTGACAATAAATATGAAGGTAGACACTGATATTTTTTTATTTGCTACGAGGATCGTAAGACAAGTTGGGCATTGCATACGGATAGCACTGAGTGCCCTGCCCTTAGAGACCACGATGAAAGGACTTGGCATGAGCATGTATCCAAAGCTGACTTAGCTGGATGTGGGGAAGTAAAAACACAGGAAGCAAGATTGCCACCTTGGAGCATCTCACATGGACAAGGAATGAATGCTCTCTCCATCTTCTTTTTCATGAAGCCTTCCTAGACTTGTTTCAGCAGCACCAGGCGGTGTTAGCTCAAAATGTACTGATGTGTTGGGTTTTTTTTCTCCCCTCTTTATCTCCTGCATCAATACATAATTGCAACAACTCAACAACTTCAGCATCTCCCCTGACTTTACCACTAAGTGATTGACAACGGGGTACAAATTGAAAGAGGGGAAATTTAGGTTAGATTAAAACATGACCTTTTTTACTGTGTGGGTGGTGAGACACTGGAAGAGGTTGGCCAGGGAGGCTATGGATGTCCCAACCCTGGAAGTGTTCAAGGCTGGGCTGGATAAGGCCTTGAGCTACCTGGTCTGGTGGGAGGTGACCCTGAGCATGGCAGGAGGTTGGGACTAGAGGATCCTTCATGTCCCTTCATGATTCTGTGATTCTGTGACTGCTTGGTAGATGTAACTCAGCTAATTGGCCTTGTCTACTCTCTGGCAGGACAGGCAGTGGCCACCTCCCCATTCTTAACTCAAAGTTAGCACTGCTTTAAGTTTCTTTCTTTTTTTCAGCCACTTATATTCAAAAACCTGTTGAATTTTTGTTTTGTTTTGTTTTCTTTTTTAAAAACAAGCCATATACTGATGGATTATGGGATATATACACTTTTTTTTTTTGCATACTAGCAGGTCATAGCAAATACAGCTTTTGTATTGCTTTTTTGAATAGAAATATAGAAAATTCTATAGAAAATCTCGGAAGCAATATTTATTTATGATTAATATTTATGTATTAGGGAACAGCATGTTTGTAACACACAGAATCTTGACTTTATTCCATCTATTCCACCTTTTATTTCATATCATTGCGAATTCAGTCTTGATGGATTTCCTTTGGTGGCATGCTTTATTGCCTGAATTGAATCCACCACTCCTTTGCTTAACATTTGGCCAAAACTGCTCCCTTCCAAAGCATGCTTTTTAGAAAAAGACCCAAAAAAGATGATGAGCAAAAGCAATACATGACATTGGGGATGGACTCTGAAAGGGAAAATATTACAGCAGGTTTTTTTTGACCTGGCCAAAACTAAAACACCAGAAACTTTGGATGAAAATTTGACTCTTTTCCACATTGAGCTACATATGTATAGTTGCACCTCCAACTGATTGTCAGGAAGAGGAATTTGTTCTTAAGACAGTCTAATTATGAACGGATGGAAAGAACTTCCAACTTCAGACATTGGCATGCTTGAACACCTTAATTTCAGTTTAAATATTTGAAAAAGTAACCACTTTATGGGGATTTAGTTACAGACACATAGTAAACAGTGGCATTGCCTTCATCTCTGTCATTCTGATTTATTCAGAGTGTAGCCCAGCCTTAAGAAGTTCTAAAAGTTTCAAGCTACCTCTGGATATAGAAATCTCAAGGTATCATCTAACTTCTTTGTACCTTTCGGCAAATCACTTAAACATGTAATTTCTTACTGCTAAAATATTTTTACTATTTCTATTTCTTTTATAAATTAATGTGTTCCTTTTTAGCTACAAGTACATTAACTTCATAGTATCCACCTAGAAGGGTTTTTTGTTTGTTTTTAACTTTGCAGGTGTATTTACCTGTGCTCTGTGAGTAGTTATTTACATCTGGTTGGATGCATTTGTACAAAATCATTGGAATATCTAAAGCCAGGAAGTGAGAGTCCTGTAATTTAAAGTGCTAATTAAGGTGCACATCACACTTAAAAGTAAGATGCTGTATTCCTGCTGTATTGGAAGCAGAATCATTCACGTCAGTTCTTAAAACAGATTTAAGAGCCTAATCTTAGAATCTTTTAAAAAAACCCCGAACAACCCAGGCTGGATTTCACAGAGCTGTCACATCATCAACAGTATTATTCTTAAATATTTGCTGTTACTCATTTTCTAAGTGAGACTTCTACTAAGGTTTCTATGTTTTCCTTTGTTCTTTCCTTCCTTCATGTGTTTTGAACCCTTTAGTGTCTCTCAGTTAAATTTGAAAGGCGAAATTCTCAATGAATATCATGTTTTATGAAAATCTGTGAGTGTATGGAGGAAAAAACCCCGATCAGTGCCAATTTTGAGGAAGAGGCAGGCAGAACATAGCTGTTATACATTCTGTTTGGCAGTGGCTCAGTGGCCAAACAAAATGTGTGCAGTCCCAGACTCATCACAGAACAGTTTCTCCTGCCAGGTGATAGTGTAATAAGCAATGTGGAGAGATATGGCCATTTGCAGTGAGAAGAAAGAATGTGGAGTTACGGAGCAAAGAGCAGAAATCTGTAGGAAAACAGGTTTCATCCAATCTGGTGCTTACAGGACACCTTGGGTTTGCTATTGCAAAAGAATAAAGGACCAAATGCCAGAAGATCTCAAAAGGATGTAAATTGCTTGCTATACACAAACAAGAACATCTTGTTTGCTTTTTCCCTCTATTTACTGAGCATTTTATATTTCATGGAAAAATCACATACTATTTCGGTCATCACAAACTGCACTGAGCACATGAGATTCCTACAAATCTTTCATATGGGATGGCCAACTGCAGTTAAATTCTGTATAAATAGTAAAATAGAATATGAAATATGGTAATAAATGTTAAATTGGAGGAAGCCTACTTTTTCCAACTGTGAATTTAGCCAGAACTTGGTTCTTTACTTGGCTCTGTTGAAATCAGCATAGATGTGTTTAGATGAGGATAAAAACTTGATTTTAAAGCAGTTCAGTATGTTCCATTTGTTTACATTTAAAATGCCTGCATATTCCATCTTACCTTGGGCAAATTGCCTGCTTCTGTAAACTTGGGATTAGTCTTTTCTAAAGATGAAAACGTTAATACTGAAAACATAAATGCTTGCCTATTATTGTTACTTACATAAGATTTTTAAAGGGCATTTTAATTCTCAGCCAAACAAGGCTCATCAATGGAAATTAATTACTACTGCCTTTTATGGTGTTATTGATTATACAGATATGGTCTTCTAAAATGCTGAAGCTTGTGTAAGATAGTTTTCCCTTTCCTAATGTCATTCAAGATAAGGGAAAACACCAACTCATTTTCATTACTATGCTTTTGTTTTACAAGCTGAATGAGTGCCAGATGATGATCATGGGCAATCATTGATTTCTTTATTAGAGAAAAATAAGAACATTTCACATTTGATGATCAGTTGTCTTTTATGGACTGTTTTGAAAATGTACTACTAAATATTCTCCTGGGCATTTTTCTAGAAATGGGAATGTTACCAGTAGTGACAGGAAATCTTAATGATTCGGGTCACTACGGGCAGAAGTCCATTCAGCAACAACTTCTGGATGGAATTCACAGCTGAATTTAAAAAGTTTTTAGCAATTAGGATGTACTCTGTACTTAGAAATGCTGGATAACGGATGGATTTAGCCACCAAGACCGATCTCCAGTATCTGCCATGGATACAAGTTCAGTGTCCAGCACACAAGTCTTTTCTCCTCCTCGGGGCTTTTAGAGTTTGAAGGACTCCCTTGGAGCATCTTCCATTCCTGCACCTGGCAAAGAAGAGCATAAAGGCCATGGTGGCATATGAAGGTCTTTCTGTTGCTCCTTCTTGGGTATTTCTGAACACCTTTTTGGTGGTTAAACCCTGACGATTCTCTGAAGGAAAACATTCTGAGTTCATGCAATAGCCGATTACTGCTTTCAAGCAAGTTGTTTTCCCTTTCAGGGCTCTCCCACTCCATGTCCATTCAGTAAACAGGGGCCAGACCAGTAGTGTGCTTTTCCTTTTAGCAGCATGTTGTGATGTTAGAACTTCCTGCAAAATCATGTGTTTCATATGTTTTTTATGTTTTAATCACGTTTTTTAAAGTGCTTCCAGATGTAAGCACATATTTGGTTACAGCTTACTCCACGTGCTTATGCACCCATAAACTGGAAAGGCCTGCACCCAGCAGCCTTGAAATCCATGTGTGACTTTGTGTGTGACTTCCAAAAGCTCTGGTTTGGGATGTTGGAAGTCAGGGGGTTCAGGCTGCAGGTTTTCTCAGAGGTGTTCAGCAACAGTTAGTGCAATACTTAGAGTAGCTTAGTAATGTGAAAAGTCCCATTGCAAAAGAAAATGCTTTTCTTTCTCCTTCTCTTTCCTTCTGCTTGAACCAGACATCTACTAATGCTTCAGTTGGCTCTTACCAAAGATAGCTGAAGCACCCAGTCAATCAGAGAGGCTGGTTATGTGCTTAGGGCTCCCATATATCTGTGCAAGGTACACTGATGCACGCAGGGTGAGACTAACATGTTCTGGGTGTAAGAAATCCTCATGCGAGTGCACTGTGTGTACCAATGCAGCAGGTAATATTACTTTATTGAATTTCCTTTTTCCCTCTTCATGTTGGTTCATGGCATCCCTTATCCAGAGGCCCTTGCTGTTTTCCCACCAGGCAGTCCTTCTGGGCGCAAGGAAAGTCCCTAAGGGAATCAGGCCACAGGAACAGGTGAGGTGAGTTTCCCACATAATGCAGTAAGTGACAGAAAGTGCATGTGAGGTAGGTGAAACACATGTTGGCATTGTAGAAGACTTGGTTCTACTTCTGCTTCACATACTTTTCCTTTCCAAGCAGGAATCATTAGCACAATAAAACACCAGTAGTTCCCTTTTTGCTAATTCCAGCTTTGTGGCAGCTCAAGAAGACCTGTATGGAAAGGTGAAAAACATGAAGCAGCTCTATGTAGCACTCCTTGAGTGCAGGTGGTGAGAGAGAGATGAAACTGCTTATTTTATCACGTAGAACCCTGCTTGAAAATCTCCTGGGGTGTGGGAGAAGAGGCCTTTGAGTATCCTGAAAAAGAGGAAAGCCATGAGTTAGGTACCTAATAGGTTTTCTGGAAGAAATGGAGGCTTTGAGACAGATAAAAGTTCTCCGAACTTCATATGATGAAAAAATCAAGGACTTGGAAGATTTTCACAAAGATAAAGTTGGAGTATTTTGTAAAGACTCAGTGAGTGAAGGCTGAGAAAAAGAATCTTAACTATATATATATATATATTTATAGTCAACAATAAATTGGGATAATCAGAAACAGATTGATGCAAAAATCTCCTCAGGTCAGGCCATGCAGGGGCATTTGTTGGTAGTTTGAGGGAAATCTTAAAAAAACCACAAGGTTTTTGTGAGAGATGCACAGAAATGCTCATAATTTATCTGAATAACTTAAATGTAGCGAGGTGCACTCAGTCTTGGCTTCTTGCTGCTCAAGATTAAAAAAAGAAGAATTTATTTGGTTCACTTGGGATGTCTCAAATGTTGATAAACTGGAGAGAACTGTGCCAGTACTTCTGTCATATGGTGACAGAGAAAAACATGCACAACAGAAACGTACTGTGCCATGAATCAAGTAACACAGTTTCTATTCAGATCACAGCCCTGCGGGTAGATTATATAGAGAGTAATTTTAGCCCTCTTAGAAGTGTGTTGCTAGAATTACTCTATAAAGAGCAGAAATAACAGAAGCCTGGTAATTAAACATGCTGAATTAAAAAAAAATTGGAGCGAAAATATTTATTGCAATAAGACTGAAACACTTTAAATCTTTTCAGCTAGAGTCTCACATTAGCCTTTGTGCATCAGTGGCATTTAAATTAAAACCAGTGCGTTTCCATAAATAGAAAAGTTGGTTTTGATGAAGGCAGAATTTGTGATTAAAACAGCCTCCATTTAAAATCCCTGATTGCATCTATAAAGCAACTCCTTTGAACAGTATCCTGCTGTCATACTGTTGATGACAATAAAGCTAAATATAAGTACAGAGATCTGCAAATATGTGCTTCCAGTTATATATTTATATATGTAACTGAAGCAATTGGGAAACTTGACTTATTTAATTCAAATGCAGATGTGATCTTCTGATCCTTTTCCCCCAAATCTGGTCTTGTAATAAGGAATGAACCATTGTTTTCTTGAAACGTCAACCTTTTTAAAGGTGAATTGTGGTAAAATAATGAAGACAAACGTAAACGGAAAGTCTGAATCCATCACTGATGTTGCCTACTTGTATAGTGTGTATTCAGACTGTTAAGTCCTTCTGTAAGTACTTTCAGTCAGTTGCACTTGATGGCAAGATCTATAAAAGATGTTTTTTCCAGATTTTTTTCATTATTCTTCTTTCTCTGTGTTGTACCTACAACCATATCTTATTATGTATCCATATAGAGCATGAATTTTTGCCCAGTGTAGATGTCTTTGACAGAAACACCTAGACATTCCCTCCCCCCTCCCCCTCCATATATGTATAAAAAAAGCAAGAGATTATCTCAAAATGATCATCTGATTTCTCTGGTCCTTGCTAGCTGAAGGTAGCTGAACACATGCTAAATTGAGCAGAAATCAGAGAGCAGAAAATGGCAATTGGCAATTTAATCAATACCTAGACCACAGTATAAATATCTGTTGATGTTTGTAGTGTCTGGGGTAATGGGGAAAGGTTTAGTGCTGCTTTTGCTTTGCAATGTTTCAGCAATGCTTGTAGCCATAAACCTGCCCTAAAACACCAATTAAAGAGGGTTTATATGTGCTTTGTGTTACTGGAGTGATGCAACAGATCAACACACGTCAATGAAAGTAGCCTGTTGTTTTCCCATTTTTGAAATAACAAACCTGAATAATATAAAGTAATCTGAGTGCTTTGTATCTAAAAGCGACATGTCCCACATGTTGGACGGTCCTTTCCCTCCCTTTAAATTGAGAAGTTATTTGAGTTAACTAATTGGTTATAGACTGTTTGGCCCACAGCATCCATTCGAATAATCTAGCAGCTGGAGCATGTAGATGCTGAGGCTCAGGATGAGAAGTGGAGAACAGCTGGGAAAGGCCTCGGGTGGCAAGGAAAGGAGGCAGCAGCTGGAGAGTATAAACAGGGCCCTGACACAGAAGTTTTAGATGAGGAGAAAATCTGCAGCTGGGTTTGTGAATCTTTGTCTTGGTGGTAACTGCTCCTACACAGAATTTTTACCCAAGAACTCTTTTTTGGTCACTATTAAACCTTCTCATCCACCCCTTTTCAATCTGTATATATGAGTCTCAACTGTGCAGTGTATGCCACGTTTAGTATGCTGTAATTCACTATGCATGGTATTCTTTACTATTCAATTACTTTAAAATGTAAGAAGGAAAAAGGTATCTTTAATATTCAATTCACCAATATGGAAACCACATTGTATTATAAGGAACCAGTATTCCCATGAACAATACTTTTCAGCTGTGACTTCACATTAGGCTTTTAAGACTGTTTTACAAAGTCTATTGAATTGCATAAACTTAAGTGTATGATATCATGTATGAATATTTTTATGGGTAGTAGGTGCTTGTAGATTAAAAAGAAAAAGCAGAAACAGAAAAGCGGTTAACATTGGTATGTAATCTAAATGCATTCCTGTTTGAAGTATGATTTTCAGAATGCAAAGTCCAATCTTGATTTAAAAGGGTAAAGGACAGGGGACGTGTCATCATCCTTGGGAAGGTGTTCCCGTGGTGAAGTACCACGGTAGTACCATCGGTACCCTGTGTACCTGTATCATATATATGTATACATACACACATATACATATATTTGTATATAATCTGAACTTGACTGCTGTAACTTGTTTGTAGTGTTGTCTTTTACCTGTAAGAACCTCCTGTCAAAAGTGATTTAGACAGTGATCCATTCAGATATAATTTGTGAGGATAAATGGAACTGTGTTAGAGTTTCTTTTAGTCCTCTACTCACAAGGCTTTTTAGTGAGTTTCTTCAATTGTGCACTCCAGACATTGATACAGCCATCCAACACCAGATGCCTGAGTGCCAAGTATACAGTTAATCCAAGTTCTTCAGTCCTTTTCAGGCTTCTTCCATGGAGGCCTCTGGGGATGCATTTTTCCCCTCAGCCCTGACAGTGCATTGGGAGCTCATGTTTGGTTGAGTCGTGTCCACTCTTAGTGCCAAGCCTTTTTAAGAAATGTTGCCCTCAGCATAAACTCTCTCGCTCTGCCAAGAGAACCCTACTCTCTTGTTTAATTTATAGATATATAAATTGGTTATCAGAGTGAAGGGACATGCCCAGAGGCTCACAGGGACAGTCTTGGAGGAGCAATCAGACTCCTAAATATCATACTATGTCCTTGCCAATGGACTGTTAATTTACTTCTTTCTTCTCCTTTACTTTGTGTGACTGAATATTTGCCTTTTTCTCCTGCATGTGCTGAGGCTGTACGTGATCTTTCTTTTAGATTTGGTCTAGTTTCATCTGGTGAACAGAGTATACTTTAGAGATTGCATTGTGATAATGGTGTTTCTCTAATCATGTTTATTATTATTTCTGTAAAATGTTATCTATGGGGTTAATTGTTTCCTGTAGTTGTGTGATGAATAAAATATTCATCTCAAGTAGATTATGAAATGCCTTCCATCTTGTTTAACTTAAGATTAAATTTCTTTCAATGCTGCCGAGCCCTGTTCAGGGTGGTACTCCTTCTCTGCTATCTCTGGAGAGCTGATATCATGCTGGTTTGGAATATTCATTAGCAGCCCAACCCTTTTTCCAGGGATAACTCTGGTTATGCCCATTTCAAAAGCTTCTGCTTTTAAAAAGTGCATCAAGAAATTATTTATTTCAAGAAAAAGGGGCTTGAACCTGAAATCTACTTCCTGGGCTGAATACAGAGGAGGAAGAGAGAGCCACTGTCTTCTTGAAATGGACCAACATTACCAGCATAATACTCTTGCAACAAGGGCAGAAACTATTGTTTTCCTTGCCAGATGTAAGAAAACTCTTCCCTGGTAGAAGGAAAAGACTTTTTTAGGATTACTCTGTGTTTAAAAGCTTCTATTTGAAAGGAGCAAGTGTTTTATTGTGGGGAAAAAAAAGAAAAACAAACCAAAATAACCTGATCCCTCAAGATATCAAATTGTATGTTAAAAAGAAACAAATCTGAAGAAGAACTGAACTAACTTGATGTCCGTAGGTATTCTTAGGAATTTTTTGAACTGTTGTTCACCTGTCTTGAAATGAAGCAGGCCTCTTCTATTATTTTTACTTATAATTTTCTCTTGAATTCCTTGACTAAAGCAGTTTTCTGGTGTGAGTTAGAGGGGTTGCAGCCATGCTGGGCCCTAACAAGGGGCCAGGCAGTAATTGTGGCCAGCAGGGAGTTGTGCCAGCATGGCAGGCAGCAGGGTGGCAACTGACGTTGGCAGTGACTCCCTGTTCCTGGCCACCTGACATCCATGATGAACTCTAAAGCCTCCTGCTGCTGGAGGGGCAGAATTGTTGCACGTGGTTATGCACTGTCCAGCAGCAGCAGCAGGGTTGAAGCTCCACCAGGGCTCCTGGCTGGTGCCATGGAGGAGTTGTGGGCACGGAGAGCGAGGGCAAGCTGCTGTGTTGAGGGGAGGCAGGCAAGTCTCCAGGTATGGGAGGGTAATGGCCCACCACAGAGTCATAAAATATGCTGAGTTGAAAGGGATCCATCAGGATCATTGAGTCCAGCTCCTAGCCCTGCACAGAACACTCCAAGAATCCCACCATTTGTCCAAGAGTGTGGTCCAAACGCATGTTGAACTCTGTCAGGCTTGGTGCTGTGACCACTGCCCTGGGGAGCCTCTTCCAATGCCCAGCCACCTCTGGGTGAAGAACTTTTTCCTGATATCCCGCCTAAACCTCCCCTGACATGGCTTCCTCGAGTCCTGTCACTGGTCACACGACTGAAGAGATCAGTGCCTGTCCCTCTGCTTCTCCTCATGAGGATGGTGAAGACTGCCATGCCATACCCTGGAGCAGTGTGACATGGGTACTCACCACCCGGAGTTTGGATTGTTCCCTCTGGCTCCTTCTGGTGATGACTGATGGGGACAGTGGAGAGGTGGCAGTGCTGTCTTGGAGCTCAGGCACATTCCGTGCTGGCTCTGGAGGAGCCCGCTGGGGCCAGGCTCAGCCCAGGCTGCCACACCCCTGTGCTGTGTCCCCTCGGGGGGTTCCAGGGTTCGTGGGTGGTGAGGCATCCTCAGCCCTGTCACAGGCACCAGGCCTGCAGCGCTGTGGGACAGCCTGTAAATGCCTTCAGCAGCCTCAGTGGTAGCCAAATGTGCTGGCTTTGCTTGGCCACAATGCAGGGAGCAGGAGTGGCACAGTCTCCCCCTTCCCCCTGCACTGCAGGGGCCAAACCTCCATATCCCCCTGCTCTGACCTGGGCCCTTCTCAGAAGTGGAACACAATGATCTGCACAAGGTATTTTAGAAGGAGCAAGACCAGCAGACAGACTCTTCCTCTTGTAAAATATCTCAGTTACTGGGCTGGAGGGTGTGAGATGATTTCTTGTATCAGTTCTTGAGCTGAAAAGCAGACGGTATCTGTGTGCTATGGTGTTAAGTGCAGCAGAAGCACTTGGAGGATTAAAATGATGACTCATTGGAGCAAAGCAGGACAGGGAGATGAACAATTGAAAGAGATGGTTAGTTAATACAAAGCTGTTGGCTTTTTGAGGCATGCAAAAATGTATTTTACACTACTGAGAAGCAGTAAGTTTTCCAAGTTGTAAATCTGCTCTCTGGACTATATGCTAAACTAAATAAAATAAAACCTCAGTTTCTAGGGTTTTTTTTAATACTTTAGCTTTATGTTTTGTTTTTCATCTACCAGGTAATGAGTCCTTATGAAATTAGAAAAGCAATCCTTGTCTGGCTTGGGTAAATAGAAAGATTGGTTTGTCCTTAAGTGATTGATTACTTTTAAATTACTGTGAAAGCTCCTTTAAAATAGGTCAATGTAAGTGACAAAGTAAGCAAAGCTACTCCTTTTCCCCTCTTTGTTGGAAGTATCTTTAAAATTTTCAGCATACACACATGATGTGGAACTTAAGATAACACACCTCTAACACACTTCCTAAATGATACACAGTTGTTGTGAATGCGATAGAGATAATACATGTAATGAAATTTGATGAGTTTTCCAGTTTTTCCTTTAGATACAGTATTTGAGGTGTTGTAACTTCTGTGAAGCTCAGAGGCTGAAGTGTTTTCTGCATCAGTAAGTGAGGTTTTGTTGCTGTTGGGTTATTTGATTTAGATTTTTTGTTTATTTTGGTTTGGCTTTAGGGAGGAAATTGGATGGTAATTTTAGCATCTCTGATTCGGACAAGGGAGAAAAATACAATATTTTAACAGTTACTTTGCGTTTTGAGGTTTTTTAAACCTACTTATTGAAAATTTCTGCAGCTGAAAGAGGGAAGAGATGAACCAATTTTGACAGGGAATTCTGTAACAGTTCGTGATGGGACTGCGCTTTCCTTTAGTACATTATAAACTACTAAGTATGGGCAGTACAGTTTAATGTTAAACATTCAAGCTGCTCAGCTGAAAAGTCTGCTAAGCATAGTCACAGACTGAGTCAGGTTCATGTTGGAAAGGCAGAATTTGATATAACACTAGGAATTAGGTAACTGGGAGGAGGCAGATAATGTAAAACATACCAGGGCTCAGGTAAGGGTTTTGTTTTTTCAAACTCAGCATTGCTTGTCCTTATAGTTTATCATAGAATATTAAGTGGTCCTGTTACAAAGTCCTAACTCTGCAGAACAGCCTATCTAGTGAACTAATTTATGACACCAACGTTTAATAGAAGAGTCAAGCATACATATTGAGTCAAGAGTCAAGCATATTCATACAACCTAAAGTTTCTTCATAATTTGACTATGTACTGTTTGCAGTTTGTAGCTGGGATTTGCTGTCATGGAATAATTTACACCACTTTGAAGTAACTTATGTAGTAATCTGTCCTCACATTTAAGGATAACAGAAAGTTACTGTTTTAAGACTAAGGAAAAGTACTTTATAGAACAGGTCTGTTTTCTGAGCCTGTGTGTGTTTGACTTGTCGTAACACCAACAAAGTATAGGAGATAGGCACACCCACACACATGCCATGAAAGCAGATTTTACTTTGCTGGTGTACCATAAAAGTTTGATAACTTTGGAGAACTGAGTGAAAAGTCTAATGTAATAAAAATATACATGAACTGCTAATAATCAGAAATGTGAGGGGAGCTAAACCTACTGAGACACAGATATAAATCAATACAGTCGACTAATATCACTGTAGAATCAGAACCCTTGTTCCTTTGCCATGTCCTTCTTTTCTTCTAAATCAGTCCTAGAGCAACTACTTCCCTGGTCTCCCACCAGGTCTCTCTCTTGTTCCTGAGCAACCTGTTTTGTGTGCAGCACACGTACATTTCTTCAGAACTGCCTTTGGTCTTTGATGTCTCTTCTCCAGGGCAACACCTGCTGATCTCTGAGTCACCTGTTGTCTTTCCAGAGGAGAAGGACCACAACAGAGGGAATTTGTGCAGCTTGTGACTGCACATGTGTGGAAGTGCTTATAAAGGGTATGGGTTGTGTCAACTCAACCCAAAAGTCAGAGGAGATTTTATAAGGACATAAAAAAATTAAGTGGCTGCAGCTCCAGGCCTCCCAGAGGCAGCTGAGGACTGACATCCTCAGCCTTACATCTTGCCAAAGAGCTATTGGCTGCACGATGAGGATTAAGGAGAATGGATAAATATTTGGGAAGTGCAGGAGTGGAATGAGTCTCCTTTGCTGTGTAACTTGTTTAAAGGATGCAGTTTTGCAGCCAAGACTCTGTGTAGGTCAGCTGGCTGTCCCGTGGGGAGTCCAAAGCACCTTCATGCAGTGAAGTCATTCCTGCCTGGCTGAAATCCTGTTTGTTCCAGATGTTTGGCATACAGATATCTTTACAAATGACTTATGTATAGTTAAAGCTGTAATGCTGGCTATCAGGAAAGAAACTCTTTCAAAATGGTGTTTGTAAAAAGCTAGGAAACCACTAAATATTAATTTCAAAAATCTCACTTCTGTTGAGTTTGGCTTACACAGCTGATGGTCCCAGGATTTTTGATCATATTTTTGTGGCTGAGGTTTCAGTGGACTATGCCAGAAGCAGGATGGTTGCCCACACTGAGAAGTACCACTGGATCCTACTGATGGTTCAGGCCAAATCACCCTTGAGTAAGCAGTAATAAATGTCCATTTGTTTAAGCATCTTACATTTGCTTCATGTGTCTGAAACTAAGCTAAAGATTTGGCACTATGCTTGCACTAGATCTTTATGGGAACAGCTGCACTATGCTGAAAGCTTATCAAGAGCCTAAAATTTTAAATGTAGCTCTTCAGGATAAATCACAGTTAAAACTGGATGCATCAGTTTGCTTGTTTACATTAGCAAACATTAGAGTGCAGTAGAAGCAAATCTGAAAGGCAAACCATTTTGTGCTGAGGACCTGATGTCCACATGTGGGGACACTTTTGAGGTTTTTACTTTCGATTAGGTTCAGTCTAGTTCTATGTACTGAATGTTCATTTATGATCAGAGAGTATATTTTTTAAAAGCTACCAGCCCCACCCTTTTTTATTTTGCTCTTTTAAAAAAATGTATTTAATATGTGAAGTTTTCTCTGTCTGCAGGTGCATTTGATGTTCTGATACAGGTTGGGGTTACGTGCCTGACATATACTAGGTTAGCACAACGAAATGCAAATTAAACTTATGTTGATTCAAGAGGGTTTCAAAATGAAATCATACTTTACAAATATCACACATTTTGGTGAGGTTTCACTACATATTTTACTGAAATTAATGTTTTAGGGCCATGGAGATTGCAAGCTGAAACAGGTTGCAGGCCATCTGCTCAATATGTTTTCTGTGATGGCAGCCAGTTCCAGGTGCTTCAGAGTTTGGAAGTCCCTATATTAGATGGCTGTGGAATAAAATAGCCCCAGGGCAATGTCTTTGAGATCCATAACAGGTTCTCTGTTTGTTCTATTACCTTAAGCAAAATATTTTGAAAACATCTTAAATGTTGAGAACAAATATAGTTTACTTCATGCAAATCAAGACATTGGCAATTGGAGGGACCCCTGTGTGTCCGAGCTTTAGGTACAGATGACTTACAAACTTCACCACAGTTATCTTTAAATGGCTTAGAGTATGCTCTACAGAGATGTTATAAGTTTCCTGAAACTGACTGTATTTTTTTTAATGAAACAAGTTTCTCTTCAGCTATATATTTTTTTTTTCATTTTGCAAGCAGAGGTATCCCTCAGTAAGTTATTCAAGCTATTGAACTGCAGTATCTATACTTTACCTCCCCAAACAGTTTATCATTTGTAGATATTAATAAAATAATGATTTGTGCTCTATTCCTGAATAGATTTTTTGTAGCTTTTTGCAGTCCTTTTTGCAGTCCAGTAGATATCTTGAATCTCTTGGATTATGATTTCCAAAGTTACCACTAGGGCATTTGAAACTAATATTTGAATAAGTGGGGGAAAAAACCCAGCTCACATATGTCCAGTGAGATGGGCTTTCAAATAATTGCAATGTTATTTTTTTCTTTTCTTTTTTTTTTAAATGTATATAATATTTCACAGTACACTGAGACTTTCTGTATTTAAACATTATTTGTATATCCTCTTTTGCCACTGGCAGCATTTCTTTCTATTGTTCACTTCAGCATGCATTTATGAACAAGTATATTTCATTAGACTTCTCTTTGACATTTGTGTCTTTTTGTTTTTTTTTTGGTTGGGTTTGTTTTTTGTTTTTTGTTTTTTTTTTTTTTTTTTTTTTTTTTACTGGAAATACAGTAACTTGTCACTAAAACCCCTGCAGAAGACCTGATTTTGCTCCATCTGTTCCTCCCAGACTGAGAGGGAAGAGCAGGATGGCTGGCAGGGATCACTTATAAAACCCAAGTTGGCACTCGGAAAACACAGTGCCCAAGACAGCAGTGAAACTTTCCAATTGGAGCACAGGGGTGGCATTTTTTTTTTCTTCTCCTCCTCTGCTTCATGCAAGTATTGGACAGCATTCACTGGACAGCTGGCTTAGCTGTTGATGGGGAAGAGATGTGGAAAACTAAAGCAGCTGGTTTTTAGGATCCTTTTTTTTTTTTTCTGTGAAAACAGGGATGAACGCAAAGAGGCAAAGAGCTTATATTTTGGTGTTATTATGGTGTATAAACCAGAATGAATGAAGCTGGAAGTTGTGTGTATGGCAGACTGCCTACATCTCTGTCCATCTTCCTGTTCCAATTCTCCAAGCTCAGCATGAGAACATCCTGACAAAATCCAGTTCTACCCAAACTTTACAATTTTATATTCTGTTTTAGCCTGGTTGACATCTGGACTTTCAGTAAAGTACTCTGCAGGTCTTCTATCTGGGCCTTTTTCCCCTCTTTTCCTGTACTTCTTGTCATCCTTCTCCCAGTAAGTACCCTCACACTCTCCCAAAACTGTTTTAAACTTTTGCTTGCTCAGAAATATCACTCCAGAGGTTCTTATTTTGATAATATTAACAAAGCTGTCTTTGAAGAAAGGCAAAGCCTGTAATAAGGAGTAATGCCAGGAGTTGTGCTTGTTCCAATACTGAAAGCAATGTGAAAATGAAATTACTTTTCACTTTACTTTGGGACAGGATGGAAGAATAAGTCATTAGAGTGTGATTACTTAAGTAAAATGTGCAGGAGGTAATACCACTTCATTCAGTTGAATAAATAAACCAAAAAGCTCCACCTTCTTATCAAGTGACTCTTTGGAGAACTGACGCTTGGAAATTCAAACCAGTGGATTTTTATTCATGTATCTCTTACTAAGTGTGTATATTTTGAATTCTCTAAAGCAATAATATAAAGGTGAGAAATTAATAGCTTGGTTTGGAACTTTTGCTGTGGGTTTCTTACAGTGGATCTTGATCTTTTTTGCTTATGTCGAGGAATGGTAGGGAGGCAGATGTTGGTAGAGAGAGACCTGAGCAGTGACAAGAAGACCCTTCCTGACCCTTCCATAAACTTTTAGCCATTTTCTCCTTGAGAGCAGATAGTTGATTCATGCCCACATCATGTACTGTCTGGTGCTGAGCTGATGACCCTTACTGCCTCAACACACTCCCTCTTGAGGAGACCACACTTCTTAAGGGCAGTGTTGAATTGGAAACAACTTTATGGACTTGCCTTTGTTATGCGAATTAACTACTGAATTACAGGTCTTTCTACTGTGTTTATAGACTTGGCTGTTTCTTACACAAACCACTTTAATTAGCTGTGTCAGTTCCGGTGCTTGCAGAAAGATTTACATGGTTGATCTTTGCTGATATTTCCTCTCTGCAGTCTCCATTATAAGTAGTGTTAGCACTCCACAAGTATGTAAGTGGAGATCATGCTGTGATAATTTCTTAAGGATTCTTGAATTGGGGTGTGTGTGTGTTGGTGTATGTGCATTCCTGGCCATTATAATTAATTGCTATCGATAAGTGTTATAGCTATATAAGAAGTAATACTATTATAGAAATTATGTTATTTTTTATTAATTCTCCTTCAATTCATTTGACTTCAGTTGTTGGTTGTGCATACCTTGCTATTTAGTAGGAATAATATCTGGTGAACATCACAAGTAAAATGCTGATTTAAGAAAGACAGAGAATATTTTGAAATATTAACTGTTACAGTTATTGCTTTAATAATATAGTATTAAGAGTCCAAATTACTGTTTAAAATCTCTTATAGATTACTTGAAATATACCCCCAGTTTAAAAATCAAAACAAACATGAACACTGGGTTTATACAACAATTTCCATCAGAACTATGAATATTTTTCATACTTTTGCTTTTTCTCCCTCTTTAGCCTTTTGAATGCCCCTAGTGACAGCCTTCCTGCTGAGTATGTCCCGAAACACAGGGTAGCTTTTGAAGGTGTATGAGGGAAAATGATCCTATTGTAGCTTTTTTTGGAGTCTGATTTCTCTGTATTCTGCAAGACTCATTAGCTTAGACTATGGTGTGGATAAAAAAGAGATGTTCTGATATGTTATTATAAGATTGTAGGCCAATGTATTAATCTTGTAAATAAAGAAATTTTATAATCAGAATCTGCAGTGGAGACAACCTTAATCATTATTTCAAGTGATAATGGAAGTATTGTTCTCCTCAGTATAAAGTGGTAAGTTAGGGAATTTTTCAGTATTAAACCAGATGAAACCTTCAACAACATTCACTTAATTTTTTTTTTTTTGCACTGAGGAGATAGGTCAGTAAAAAGCAACAGTCAAAACTGCTCTTAACTTTGGTGTAGCACACCTCACCCACTTTAATATGTAAGTTTACAAAAAAAATGTGAGGAGTGTGTTAATTGGCCAAGTAGATATGAGTTTAATGTTCAAATTAGTTGTGCACTAGTAGCCTTAGAACTATATGTTCTAGAAGTGACTAAATGCAAAGGAGTATTATCAATGCCTTCTCAAAAAGGGGGACATTGAAGCAACTTGGGAATGCCTCATTCCTATACAGCATTGTCAGGGTGAGTTCAGCCCAAGCACTTGAAGGTAACTGTGAACACAACATTTGGCATGTGACGTGATGATTTAATGCTGCCAGGTTACCCTTTATTGGTGCAATAGTGTTGAAAATTCAGAAGGTGTCAATTCCAGCCTTGTTTAAATAGCCTCCCACTGATGTGTTCAGCTAGATCTCAGACAAGAAATCACACAAAATTAACAGATCTCCAGTCAAACTTAGTAAAACACATGCCTTTCTAACTGCCTTTTATTGCCTTCCTTTTCTAGGTCTTTAGGGATTTTGCACTGCATATCTGGAAAAACAAATCCCCGTTTAAACACTAAGTCTACAGCTTGAATGGTAAGGGGCAGCTGCATTAATTACTGTGTGGTTATTACTCAATTAGTGTGAAGCTGATGACTTGGATAGGGAAAATGCAGTCCCAGTTTCTTTGCTTGGAATTTTTGTGCTTTAAGTCAATTATACCCCAAAGAACATTTTTTTTAAAAGTCACATAAAGTAAAGCATGGTTTTTAGACACTTCTATGCCATGAGCTTGATGCTAAAGGAGGCACAGAGACTTATCAGCCTTCATTGAACTTAATGCTATTCTTGGACCTTGTACATGGACTTTCTGTCTTATATATTTCTACTTTTTTAGATATTTAATGTTTTAAAATATTCTGTACACACTTCTTTAGGACTTTTGTTTTGTCCTGTCCAGGTTTGCAATGACTTTGCCTTCAGGCTGGCAAGTGTTGTCTCTGAATGGCAGCTGGCCTTTTGTCCCAAAATGTTATTTTCAATCTATTTCTGGAAGACTGTGAATTTTTAAAGTTAAAATTATCTATGTTCTTTGCTCCATTGTTCCCCTTTCCACCAGAAGGATTCAGAAATTTAGAGGAAACCCATCTTTCCGCTGATATTCAGGCAGCCTGCTCCAGAAAGTATATTCTGCCCTTCTGTAATACAGCAGGGCAGAAGGGAAGGTGCCTTTTGTATTACCACCAAAATTGCTCAAATTTGCGCTGGTACCAAGCGTTCAGAATAGTGAGCAAGTGAAAACTGAAGCAGAGAGCTCTAGGCCTCTGCAGCTGAAGAGTTTGTATTCTTTCCATGTTGAAAAAACAACTTAGGCCTGAGCAGAATATTTGCTGCTTCAATCAGGACCTGCTTGAGGCAATTTTGGATTTTGGCATAGAAGTCCCAAACCAAAAGCAGGTTGACTGTATGTTTCCTGGGCTGTCTGTGACTATGCTTCTGGGTTTGGCTCGAGTGCAAACTAGACACAGAAGGAGGTTAATTGGGTTGGTATGATTTGAGAGATAATTATACATGGAAAGCGGCTCCGGAACTGGAGTTCTGTTTAAGAAGTTGACAAGAGTACATCAAATTAAGGTTGCCCTTAGAAAGAGAAATTTGTATTTATTACAGTTACTCTGAACCAAAAATGGGATTTTCTTTCTTCAGAATTAATTGCAATTATTTACGGCATGCAATCAATTGTAGTTATTTATAGCACTCACTGAATGTATGTTTTTGTTTTGGTGTGGTGACAATTATAACATTAGTATAAAATGGCAGAGCTTCAATACACTAAAGATTGAACAACTGGCAAGCAGTAACATCCATGAAGAGTACAGATTGTTCCTCATTTTTTCAGATCCATTTCAAATTTACTGAAGGAAAAATAGTCCATGGATTTCCAAGGGGGTCTGCTGCAGTACTTCATAGAAGTGCTCTAGACTTTTAATTTCACATTTCAGTAGGTCTCGCAGGGCCTCAGTTGGTCTCTTTTAGGTTTCAGTGGGTTTCTGAATACTTCAGAGACACTTCAGAGACACTGGCATTTTTCATATTCCCCTTTTTGGCCTGAGCATAACATGGTGAACTCTGACACTGGCTCTCTGATCTCTCTGGTATACCAACCAGCCAGTCAGGGAAAAACTGAGGAAACAACGTTCAGAACCTTCAGCTATTTCTTGAACTTATGTCTGAGTGAAAGGATGAGCAAAAGATAGAAGAGAAAGGACAACAGAGATAAGGAATGGCAAAATTGGTTGCCTAAGTGATTACAATTGGTTTATTCACATCACTTACTGCATAAATTAGCAGTACAAGTAAGGGTCCATTTAGAAGCTTAGAGTGAAAAGGATTAAAAGAGAAAATTTTGAGGAAGTGTCCTAAAAATATTATTAAACATCCACAGAGAGTAGATGCCTTCAATTGATTTTTAAGAATAAAATATCTGGCCTTCTCCTTTGGGTGCTTGTATATGAAGCTTCTGGCTACCCAATTTATCTTGAATCTTGTTTCAGGACAAGCTGGCCCTTTCAAAGAGGCTTCTTAGATATTAAAGATAGTCTGAAACATGCAATTTCCTACAGAAGTAGCCTGGGAATACAAGCCCAGTATAAAGCAAACAAGAAAAGCTGGAAATTAATCTTTTGGAGGAAAAGCCCAATAGGAAAGAATGAAGATGCCCATCTTAACTCCCTAGTAAAAGATGTGCAGGATGATGCCTGCAAGCGATTGCTAGGCAGAGGAAAGCACATGGATGACATTTGGAATTTATTTCTCTCAAACAAAAAATGTAACCTAAAACTCATGCCCTGAAGAAAATTAACTCCTATAGCTCATAGGAACTCTCTAAACACTAGCCAGTGAATTAAACCACTGATTTAGAGGTTTCTCGGGTAGCTAAAAAATATATGAAGTCTTCAGGGCAGCAAAATCTTTTCTAATAAATTTGTATGTCATCAAGCACAGTGCCAAGAAGTGCTGTTTCCATTTATGCCAGTCAGAGTGTACTATGCAAACTCCTTTGGATGTCTGTAGTTTAATTTCCTTTTAGGGTCATTTCTACCAAAAATGTTTTATTATATAGCTGGCTTATTTTTTAGTTTTTTAATGTGAGTTTGGCCTTTAAATTTGTTGGAGAAAACCAAAGTAACAGTTTGTATAGCATCTAGGATGCAGTGTAAAGGGGCACAACACTTCTGTCTAGCTGGCATCTAGAGCACTAAGAATCAGTAATCAGCTAAAAATCCCTTTTGTGTGGGGGAATGTTCAATGCCAGTTTTTTATCTAGGGAAAGGACCTGTAACAGGCAAGTGGTTTTTAAGAGGATTCAAGGAGTGGTGAAGTTCAAAGGAAAATAGGGAAGCATGTGAATCTATTTCAGACCTTTTTGCTCCAATTTTTTCCCCTGTGAACAAATAGCATATCACTCTGAGGGGTTTGTCCTCATCACTGACTGCTCTGTTATCAGTCCCAGTGGGAGAAAACCTGGACCTGAGTGGAATCAGTTGAGGTATTTATGGGGGCAGTAATCCCAGGTCTGCTCTGAGGGGAGGAGGTCCCAGCATGAACATGCCAGAAGTAGATGTTGGTTTGAGATCTAAATCCTGTGGATTCAGGGCATATCTGTATGGTGGAATTGGTTAAAGTGCAAAGGAAGCACCACTGCCAGTTCCTTGTCTGTACATTCCCATGCGAGAGGGAGAACTCTTTATATCGATAGGAAGAGAGGACAAAGTCTTAAGCTGTGGCAGTGCAGGTTTAGGTTGGATATTAAGAAGATTTTCTGCACAGAAAGGGTGATTAGACACTGGAATGGACTTCCCAGAGAGGTGGTGGAGTCACTGTCCCTGGAGGTATTTGAGGGTATTTAAATTGGATGTGGCACTGAGGGACATGGTCTAATTGACATGGTGGTGCTCGCTCACAGGTTGGGCTCGATGATCTGAGAGGTCTTTTCCAACCTAATTGTTTGTGTGATTCTGTGACTGTGCCGAGGCTGAAGTGGGGAAGGCTTTGCTTGCATTGGCATTGTACTTATGGACAGAACCTTGGCCAGGCAGCAGCTGAGCTGGTTTCAAACTCTGCCAAGCACATCCCCTTGCCCTCGGGGCTTTGCCTTCAGTGAGGGTGTCCAGCACGGGGTTGTACTTGTGGGGGTTGCTGTAATTACTCAACAAATGTTAGAAGGATATTGCAACAACCAGCTTCATCTTCTGCCCCTCCCCAGGCCACCGCCCGACACATGTTTGCTAAATATTTTCAGGATTTTTTTCTGGCATTAATAACTTTTTTTTGTTTGTTTGTTTAGTTTGCTTTGCTTTGTTTTGTTGGTGTAAGTTCACTTAATAATACTGATGTATCTTGTAGTACATCCAAGAACCTTCACCAGGAGTTAGATAACACTTGGTTATGTGTGTCTGTGAGGAAAAAAACCCACTGTGTTGACAGAGTAACAGTGAAAGGTCTAAATGACATGTGACTTCAGAAGTGAAAAGCTAGCTGTCATATTTGTGCAGTTTATTATGTACTTAATAAAACAAATGTAAAGAAAGTGTCAGTTATGGAAATCTTCCAAAATGATCTTTGATAACTAAGGTAACTTCTTGCTGATAGTTTTGCAGAATAACCAGTTTGAAAGAGGAGAAGTTTGTTGTCTTTTGTGACATTCATTCTTTTATTCTTTTAACTTTCACCAAGACCAAAACAGTTACAAGCTCCTGTACTCCACATACTTATGCTTGGACAGTTGCCTAAGAAATACATACTTAGTCTCTCTGCAGTCATTGTGATCACAGCATCACTGTAAAAACGAGACTGGAAGGGACCTCCGGAAACAGATCTAATTAGATCTGGTTGCTCAGAGCTGTGTAGAGGTGTGTCTTGAATTCCTCCCCTGAATTCCTTGTGAGGAGATTCCACAGCCTGTCTGGACACCCTGTGTCAGTGTTTGACCACTCCCATGGTAAAACAACAAACAAATAAATAAAAGTTGTTATATATAATCAGAATTTCCCATGTCCTGGCTTTTGATTGTTGTAGTTCCACTGTGAGCCTAGGGATTCACAGTGGAAGGGTAAGCTTCCTGTAAGAAAGGTCTGGCTCTGTCTTCTCTGTATCCTCCGGTTGGGCAGTTGTAGACAGCAATATGTTCTCCCCTGAGCCTTCTGTCCTGTGGGCTGAAGAGGCCCAGCTCCCTCAACCTCTCTTTTTTTTTTTTTTTTTTCCTTTTTTTAATGGATGATGCACATCTGTCTTCACTTTATAGCTTTCTCTTGTGGATCCACTTATCTAATTTCAAATTCGTTTTGATTTCTTTTTCCTCCAGCCTGGATAATTTAACAGAAATATTTCTGGTAGCTGACAACAGTGAACATGTAGCTGTTGTGTTTTACCATGAAGCTTGTGACAGTGCCTCACATACAGAATCAGAGATGGGCTGAGGTAGGAAGGTGAACAACTCCAGCTCTCATATCTGCTCATATGACTTTTCAGATTTTTCAGTCCCTAATCATCCTTGTGGTCCTTTGCTGGGCTCACTCCAGAATGTCCCATACAGGATGCCTGTCTTGTACTGGGAAGCCCAGCTTGGGACCCTCTACTCCTGATGTGTCTCCCCAGGGCTTTCCCTCCCCAGGGAAGGATCCCCTCTCTCAACCTGCTAGCAGTGCCTGTCCTATTGAGCCCAGCATGCCAGCATGTTGCAAGGGCACATTGCTGGCCCATGATCAGTTTGGTGTCCATCAGGCCACAAGGTCCTTTCCTGCAGAGCTCCCTTCGAGCTGCTCAGCCCTCCATGTGCAGTGCTGCCTGGTGGTGTTCCTCCCCAGGTTCTGGACTTTGTATTTTCCATTGTTGAACTTCATGAGGTTCCTGTTGGCCCATTTCTCTGCTTCCCTCTGAATGGCACAACTGTTTGGCATATCAGCCTCTTCTGCCAGTTGAGCATCATCAGCAAACTCTGTGTGTGTGTGTTCTGTCTCATCACCTCTGTCACTGAGTAAAAAAATGTAAAAAATATTATCCCCGAGGGTAGACCACTGGGGACTGTCCTCCAGATGAACTTGTGCTGATCACAGCCCTTGGAGCTTGGCAGTTCAGCCAGTTTTCAGTCCACCTCACTGTCCACTCACCTAGTCCATATTTCATTCCTTTGTCTATGGGGATATTATGAGAGGCCATGTAAAATCAAGATGAATTTTCACAGCCCATTTCATCATAGGAGGCTCTTGGGTTGGTCCAGTATGATTTTGTCTTTTCCTATGCTTCTTACACCTATCATTGCCTTGCCTGCAACACATCTGGAGTGTTTTTCTGGTGTATTTGTCCCAGTGCCTTCCCAGAGCCTGAGGTGAGGTTGAGCAGCCCCGGATCCTTCTTCTGACCTTCTTGAATGATGGGGCTGATATTTATTCTTTTCCAGTCCTCTGGAACCTGTTCAAGTCACAACTACCTTTCAGATTTTACTGAGAGTGGCCTAGGAGGGACGTCAGCCCACTCCCTCAGCAGTCATGGGTATTTCCCATCAGGTCTCAGGGATTTCTTTTTGTCTACTTTAGTTCCTCTAAATGTTCCCTAACCTGATCCCCCTTCACTGGGTGTAATACTTCCCTGTTCCAGATTTCCCCGGGCTTGGGGACCTGGAATTCCTACCTGAACAAGTAAAGACAGAGAAGAAGAAGGCATTGAACACCTTGGTATTTTCCATGTTCCCTGTCACCATTTCTCCTTCTCCATTTCCATTTCAGGCCCACATTTTCTTTTGCTGCAGATGTATCTGTAGGAGCCCTTCTTGCTGTCCTCCACATTTCTCACCAGACTCAATTCCAGGTGGGTTTTGGCTTTCCCAGTCCTGTCCCTGAACACTCAGACAGCTTCTCTATGTATACCTTCAGTCAGAAAATAGAAACTCAGACTGTTGGAAATATATGATGACGATGACTTATGTTAAAATTGAGCACACCAAACCCTTCCATAACATAAATCTGCAACACAACAAATATGATGGTAATGACTGTGATATAGACACAAAACATTTTTTGCAGGAAAAGCTTTAGCTGGATATTTTTTTCATGTTCCATACCATTTTTTCATATTTTAATGTATGGAACATGATTGAATTGCCAGTGGGTGATAGGCAGCAGGTTTTGTTTGTTCTGTATTTGCCTTTGTTTTCTTCTTTTCCCTACTGAGTTGATAAAGACAAGGTTCACTTATGATCCATAGCTCCTTAAGTAAAGTTTCCAGCTCTCTCTGATTATTAACAGTTAATGTTTTTAGTCATGTGTTATTTAAACAATGGCCAGATATTGGAGTAGGTACTAAGCACACTTCAGTATTTCTTAAACACATTTGAACCACTTACGAATAGTCCTACCATGTTTTGTTTGATAAATAAAAATGTCTTCCTTTTGGCCCCAGACTTGTAGGCAAAAAAATAACCCAGATTGCCTTTGGAAAAGGCTTTATCTCACTTTTTTAGAGTACAAGCATGTGGTAAGAAGCATATTCCTGGCATACTGAAGTAGTCTCAAGTTTACAGCTATCTTTATCTGTCCTGCCTATATAAACAAAAGCTGATACACAGGTAGGTCTCTTGTTGGTCCTTCTGTAAGTGGCAGAAGCTTTTAATTTTTATCTTAGTTTAGTTTGTGTCCACTATTCTGCGTGGTTGTTTGATATTGTCAGCGCAATGCTGACGTTGAAGTTGGGTAATTCCTGCTTACTCATTATCCTCTTGAATGCTCTTAAGTGGATGTGGTTTCACTGTATTTATGAAGAGGATCAATTAAGATAATCTTGGATTAATCCCATTACACTCTTTGGTCTTGTTTATGGCTTTCTTCTTTATCAAATTCACACAAACTGTGAAAAGATGTTATTCTGTTTGTGGTACTGTCATTATAATTTATTATAGAATTCCTCCTCTAAAAAAATGTAAATGTATCCCTCATTGCATTCCACTGTTCATAGATACACAAAACAGGCATACCAAAGATTTTGATTATTTACTTTTAAAATATTGTATTTTAGGCTCTGATCTTACACCTTGAAACAATCCTGTCAAATTAGTGGTTCTGTTAAGAAAATTAACTTTAATTTCACACTGGAGTTTTAGGATGTTCAAGAGGTCAAAAAAATGGTGCTTTCAGCTGACAGCTTCTAGAGAGCTTATGAAATGAGTCTGTGCAAAACAGGAAACATAAGGTGCATTTACCTATCTCAGTTCAAAACTATTAGCACATCATTTATGGGATCATAAAAAATACTTCTTGTTGAATGAGTGCTTTGATGAGAAAACCTGCTAAGAGCATAGAAGTGTATGGTATGCACTGTATTATCAAGTTGATCTGTAATCATAATTTTTTGATGTGTCAATATGTAGGGGAGTAATCTGTCTCATTTAAAAAAAATAAAGTGAGTCTGATTCATTTTCACTGGGTCAATTTCTGTTGCTAATCCAGAGCCTTTGTCAGCTTGAAGGCTTTCTTGTGTGTTGTGTTTTTACACTTTTGCTTAAAAGGCAGGTAAGATGATACTGTTAGCACTTTTTGCTCTTGTCTTTTTTCACTTGGAACAATAATGTGATAGACTTAAAGTAGCTGCTTTTAGCAAATTCTATTTTTCGCATGTGTATTCATGGGGAGACAGATGGCCAGAGAAGGATAGAATGATTTATTTGCATTTACAATTTTTTTTTCTTCTGTTTATGGTGTTGTCTTTAGTGTCATACAAATTCATTCATGAAATAAAAACTTTGATAGTCTTGGAGAAAAAAAATTGTGATCTCTGAACGTGGTATAAATAGAAATGTAGTTTATCGTGCTAAGTTTTGAAGGGAAAAAAAAAGCCACTTTGCACTCTGAATAGTAAACCAAGGAAAATCTCTCAGGACTATGTCCTGTCCACAGTATGAGTTAATCTCCTGTGGTTTATATTTGGATTGCAGGAATGATTCTTTCTTGCAACTTTGTAAACATTTCCTAGTGAAGTATCATTGCTCTATTTCTTCTTACTGATATGGTTTTATCACGTGTCTTTAAATTTTGCATTCTAATTCTCCCTTTCATACAGACTGAAGTAGTAAGTCTCTGGTTAAGAGTGGGTGTGTTGTCCTGAGGCATGCAGGGAGGTAACTGCTGAGTGCCTTGGGCTTGCAGTGAAACCTCATCTACTAATATTGTTCTGAGCACCTGGCACACAAGAATATTCCAGGTTTGGGTCCTGCAGGCAGTCAACATGATAAAGAGGATTCATTCCAGTAAGTGAACATACACATAAAGACTAAGATCTTTGGTAGTTGTGTACTGCTGGTGTGTGCATAAACACTTTATAATGACTTTATCTCCTAGATTTTCTTTTCAGTGTTTCAAACTAGTACTGCATTGGGAAAACTATTTGTGTATTCCAACTCCAGTACACAAACCAGGTGAAGTCCTCAGAGAACTAACATTGCAGAGTCCACTGAGCCCGGCATGGCTTTTTTGTTTGTTTTAGACAGAATATTTGAAATCATGATTAAAGCTGCTCTTTTTCTTCACTTGGGTAAGAAGGTTTTGACGTTTAAGTGAGCCTTGAATTGTGACAAAGAGGCAAACCCCAAATTGTTCTTTTCTCTTTAAAGGATTTTTTTTTAAAAAAAGAGGCAAAAAAAAAAAAAAAAAAAAAAAAAAAAAAAAAAAAAAAAAGCCCAACAAGCAACCCAATGTTTCTCCCCGCTCCGGAGCAAAGTGCAGCATCTCGTCCCCGGCCCGGTCTGTGCTCCGCGGTGCCGAGAGTGGACGCAGGAGGTGCAGCCCTGCGCTCCCGGGCAGGGCGGTGCTGCCGCGGGCGCTGCCAGGCGCGGTGGGACACAGCGGAGCACAGCGGCAGGCTCTGCTCTCTGCCCTTCCCGGCTCTTCCCGGCCTTTCCCGGCCTTTCCCGGCCTTTCCCGGCCTTTGCTAGCCTTTCCCGGCCCTTCCCTCCCCGCGTTCCCCGGCGGGTCCCGGCCGGACTCGGGGCAGCGCTCCCCGGCCCCTCCGCCCAGCCAGCGGGGGTCGGGTTTTCTCCCCTTTCGCTCGTCCTTTTCCTCAGCGCACGGGCGGCTTGAAAATCGGAAATGATCTTAATTAAATGTTTTCTGTACAGAAACAAGCGGGCCCTTTTTGTGCGCGAGGCGAAGGCAGCAGACCTTATCACAAAAGACAAAAGCAAATATTTATCAGGGAACAAAAGATGTCCACGGTTGCTTGCAGCGGGGGAGATTTTTCTCTCTCTCCCGGTGAAGATGTTTAACAGCGTAAGATGTTTATCGGGGCTCCTTGTTGAAATTCTTTGTTTCCCTGCAAGAACTACAAATGAAACTGTTTTTCTTTCTGTGAAGCACATAATGAAGCCCATGAGTTAAACTGCAGAGAATGCAAACACCTGCTTGTCCCTCTGTTGACTTTGCGTTTCAAGAAGGCCTTTTCTGTTCCACATGATAATGGTTTGGGAGCTTGGTTTTGTTTGGTTTTTTATTTATCCGGTGTGGAGGGAAATGGTCATCTTGCCTATCTTCACTTTATGTCACTTCTGATGCAGCGATTGTCTCCATTAAAGGAATACCATATTGTTAAAAGTATTCCTTCTCCTTCAGAATCTTATATGTCATCGAGTGAATAAGCTATTACATTTTACTGCTTTCCCTGTCAGGTTTAATTTTTGCATGTTCTTTTTCTTTTTTTTTTTAATGCTGTAGTTGATGAGCTACACGGCTGACAACTTTACATTTTCAGCCATGAATGAAAGGGAGGTAACATTAGAATCCATGTAACCCCTTCCAGCATTTTTGCCTGTTCCCCTTAACTGTTTCATACATGGAAACACAGTATTTCAGATGTACTTGAATGCTGATTATCCAGTGATTTCACACACGTGTATCCCTAATGCAATATGATTTTTAGTTGGTATTTGAAACATGCAAGCACTTTTATGAGTATTTATCCCCAACAGCTGGATTATCAGTTACATACAAAATCTTGCATAAAAGTTTAAGATTTTATAATATAAATCCCCACTTTCTCCAACTTGTGAAGAGATTACTTGTGATTAAATTTATTCACGTGGTGAGTGTTCAGTCTCATAATAAGCATTGTAAGTTGATGCTATTGCCAGTTTTCTGCTACTGAACAACATAATTCCTAGTAGTGCCTGCAATCAGTATTTGGGGTTTGTTATAGTTCACGGTATTTGTGGAATACTTTAAAATACTTTCCCACAGCAATTTACAATGACATAGGCTTTTAACACAATGCTCTAGAGTAAAAGTACTGCATCAAAACAGAGGTGTTATAGCCAGACAGGGCTTGTCTGCTGTTTTAATGTATTTCAGAAATACTGGGGGTGGGGGGGTTTCTGGTTCTTCACATGACTATACTTGTAGGTAGTTCTATTTGTCTGGGAAATTATATTCAAAGTGGTGGGACTTCTGGGAGCTAGCACTTGTGGAATCAACACCTTTCTATTTCATATACATCATTACATTTTAAATTAATAATGTAAAATAAAGCTTCGTATTGGGAGACAGATTGGAGTATTGGCTTTGTTTCTTTTTTCATGACCATAATATTTTTCTCAAAATACTTCCCTGAAACTTCACAGAACTGCCTGTTTTAGAAGAACAATTCCTGGGTGTGTTTGTAAATTAGTTACCTTTTCATGGATCTGAAAGGTATCAATTTTAATGAAATAAAATAATTTTAGTTCCAATTTAACAAAATAGTTCTTAGGTAAAGATGCTCTGTGATTCTTTATTTTCACGTGTTTATTTCAATTCTGATTACAGAGCTTGCATTCTATTTTTCTTTTGTTACTGAGTCCAGATAGTTTGATACTCTTTTCTTAAAGTTGTATAAAGAACCAGTAAATTATATGGTCTCAGGACTTTCTTAAAACAGGTAGAAATGTTCTTTTTTACTTTTTTTCTCAGTTCAGAGTTGTTTTTTTTTACTGTACCAGAGATAGAGCATGTTGTATGACAATTTGCAAAATTCTTCTCTTATACTAAGGCTTTTTATATTTCTGATAATGCTAGAGTGTGTGTCTGGAAACTAAAAAATAAATATAATAGATTATACAGTATTATGATTTTTTTCCATTTCATCAAATGAAATTATTATCTGTGCTAACTTGGATTGAACTACTATCATTTTCACAGGCTCTTTGACACAAGTACTTCAGTAGGGAGGGATTTATTCTTCAGAAACACAGAGTATATTCTGAAGGCATATTCTGTAAAATATTAAATGCCATATACTTCTGGACTGCTTTTGCCTTCAAGATAAGTTTTCTTCTTAAAAAAAAAAGGAAACTAGGCCTGCTTCAACTTTCTTTTCTAACAGGGTATGCATTATTTGAGGATTTTAATGTTTTGAGTTTTATAAATACTGTAGTGAATTATTTCTGCAGATGCAGGAAAATAGAAATAAGGGGTGGAGGGAAGCATATATGCCCAAGATCACAGAAAAAGCTCATCTTTTAAGATAACTTACCTTCTTGCTTACTTCTATCTCATAGCATACCCATAATATTTCTTTTATCTATATATAAAATAATTCACAATGGTTAACATGATCAACAATTCAGAAATAATGAAAACCATACTGCTGGGGAACATTAGGAAGTCATTTGTACAATGGTACTGCATTGTTGCTGGTGATAGCAATGCTGACCATTCTATAGGGTGGTTGGTGGTGAAAAACCAAATCTAAAATTTATTTTCCAATGCAACTGAAATATTTAGAGATGAAAGGGAAGGATATTAAAATACAAGTATTTTTGGTACAGTTTTGTACAGATGGGACTGTAATTGGTGACATGGGAATAGTATATATACTGAAATATTTGAAATGCTAATTCATTTTTTGCATCAGTTTTCCAACTGCCAGCTGTAATTATGGATCTCATTTAACAGATGCTAACACAGGGAGTACCTTCACTCCTGGAGTAGTTCCACTGAGACATGGAAGTGAAGTTAAGGCTCAGGTGCTTCAGCATTGTTGTAGATACAGTTCTAGGAATTCATTGGATGCTGCTATTAGACTGTCTGGTGCCTAGGTTATAAACCATTTGCATTTTGAGTATTTTTAGTTATACATAAACTAAGTTATGCACTGAAATTCTTTATCAAGATTAATGGAAGCCTTTAGATTTAAATTTATGACTGTTTACAGTCCTTAAAATTTCATTATTTGTTGACAGAGGTGAATGAATCTGAAGTGTTTTTAGCTCCACAGAGCTCTCATAAAATTTGAGCGATGAATGTGAAATGTTTTATGAAACGATTTCAATTAGTGTTATATTATTTTCCAGTGGGATGTATTATATACAAAGAAGTGTTCTAATAGCAGTAATAGTGTCTCCAAATTTCCTCAAGTCTTCTCTTTGAATTTTTAAGAACATCTGAATAAAGCATCTGTTTAAAAGAAGTTCTATACAAGCAAGGGTTCAGTTGGCAGAATGAACTGAAATAAAAACTTAAGGCTTTCATCAGTGTCTTCCCTCTGTGAAAATTATACAAACACATTAAAAAGAAAACCTGGTTTAGTCTATTTATTGTTAAAATATAAAATCAACTAAATACATAGAATAGATTTTGTTTTTGTTGTTTAAATATATGTACCATTTGTAGTTCCATTTTTATTTATTGGAAAAACTGTATTTCAGTTCAATGGGAAACTCTATAGTTTTCAATCCAGTTTGGAAATTTAATGTTGAGCTTTTAGGTCAAATGAAGTGTCTTTGTAATTGTAAAATTAAAAATTATTAAAATCTTGAATTACTTCAGTCCCACAGGACTTTTCAATAACGATTTAGTAGGAATGGATCCAAAAATGTTCTGTATAATATTAATGGAAATTACTTTAAATTTTTTGTTATGTAACAGGCAATATGTTCCTTTTCTAACACTTTGTGGCTGTTGAACAATTCTTTAAGAATTTATAATAGCAATAGGATTTTGTAAATTCTGTGACAGGGTAATATTTTTTCCTTCACTGTAAGGACAGCAAATCCTTACAGGAGAAAGAAGTAAAACCCTGAAGGAATGCACTACACAGTAGAACAAATTCTTCTCAGTTCCTGAAAAGGAACTGAGCTTATTATCTTGTGGTGTTGTGGTGGTGGTGGTTGTTGGTTTTGTTATTATTATTACTATTATTGTTATTATTTTCCCAAGTGATTTTAAGATACTTTAGAGGTTAATGAGAAAACAGAAATCACATTTTGAGGCAACTTCTGAATGCGTCAGAATAAATGAAAGAGCGGCCTCGTTCTGTGCTTCCTTTTGAAACTTAAACTTGGACAAAAGTGTTTTTGCATTTGTTCAGGTGCCTTTTTTCTTCTTGCTTTGAAAGGACTGTAATTGAGTAGGAATTTGTTTTGATAAGAACTAATAGAAATGTAACTATGAAAGGGCGAGTAGAGATTACAAAAGATTGTGTTGTTTCAGATTGTCTAAATTATTCAATCTTTTTTTTTTTATGTTTTTGCTCTCCTTATGCCAATGCAAAAAATGACGGTGTGACTAATGCAGTACTTAGAAGGTTAAGGTGAATTTTTCAGGCTGAATGCAAAAGCAATAAAAAGTATAACAGGAAACTTCATATTGCTTCACATTAATGTTCAGGGCCAGACCATAAATGTGTGAATGATAACACAGTGTGAAATAATTTGCTGTCTGGGCTTACGTGGTTTTTTTGAAAGACACAGCATACTATCCTTTTGAGCATTAATAGGCATTAGGTAAAAAATAAAAAAAATATTAAAAAAAATTATTTGCTTTGTCAACCAATGCATTTGCTTGTTTTTTCATACATTTTCCAAGGCTGCTTCCTGTGCAAATTCAGGGATGGAGATGAACAGAGGTGGCTAATTATTCACATGGTTTTATGAAAGATAACCCTCTCTATTTTTCAGCTCTTTGTCCCTGACATCTCTTACTATTGCAAGTTCTTATTTTGATACCTTGTTGTTAGCGCCAGACAAATACAGGAGAGATCTCCATCTTGCTCCTGTTCTTGGCTTTATACAGTCATGTTTGTTTTCCTGGTGAGTGGAAGGTGGCAGCAGTTTAATGAAGTCAGTGTATGATGGGCTCTGGGAGGTTTTGGCCTTTCACTTATTCCTTGAAAAGATGGACCAATCCCAAACCTGCAGCATCTGGGTACAAAAGGCACGAGAATACTCATCTCTTGGGTGAGATTTCAAATCAGTGGTGATCTATTCAGGCCAGAAGGGAAGAGACTCTCTGTGTGGAGCTTTGGGGTGACCTTAAAACTCCAGGGGAGAGAGAGGATGGTTTTGGTAAATAGGCAGGAAGCCAGGGCAGGAGAAATTCCAAGGTGTTTGCCTGGCTGTGTGTTTTTAATGATGGGAATGAGACAACAAAAGAAGAAGGAAGGATTCAGGCATTTGTTTTCTCTGGAGTCTGAGTAGTACCAGAAAGGTGTTCCTGTTTTGTATGCAACATCAGGAACAGAATAAATGTATTTGGCTTAAGGATGTCACTAGTAACTCTACTGTAGTGAAAGATGTTTGTTAAAAAACTGCATGTTGTGGATAAAATTAGTTTTAAATTGATTTGTCTTCAAATTGGTTTAGCCATTCAGATTCAATTTTATCTAAGACATTGAGGGGTTTCTAGACAACTCTTTCCTGAATAACACTATGGAGCTTTTTGGCATTATACCCAAATTAACAGCATGCTGCGTCATTAAAAAATAAAAGAGCTACATTTTTTTTCTTGGCGTAGATTTCTGCAAAGCAATAAAAGACTCCCTATGTTGATTACAAATATTGTAATATGTTTACTTCGCTCTATAAACTTGGAGCATTTCATGTTTTGATATATTGTATTTGGCCTCTTAAGACCTTTTCCATTTTTCTGCTTGTATCTTTTTTGATGAGGGTTTCAGGTCTCGTGCAAGAGAGATTTTTGAAGGACCAAACCAGTGTGCCCTGCAGGAGAAGCAAAGGCAATGAAGGCATTTGCAGGCAGGGTACACTTATGTTAGGAATCTTGCCTTTGGTTAATACCTACTGTTTTAGTGATAGAAAGTTGCAGTTTTCCAGTCCCCTTTTTTCTCCGTATTTTAAGAAAGGAATAAAATTGACCAGGCATGCAAATAAGTAGTGCTGTTCTTTATTTTTACAGTGAAATACTAAAATTTATTTGCTGTTAGAGATTTGCTCATTATTAGACCAAACCCATGTTTTTCTTTTTCAGTTTATAAGGCTTATACAGAGAAATCTCCAAGCTTCATACATTCTAGGTGTTCCCATCTCTCAAAATTATTAATTGAAGAACCACACACAACTTTCCAGTGAGGTCTGTTCACACCAAATCTCCTCCTGCACAATCCCATATAAGCATGAAACTTTCCCAACCAGAAACTTCATGTCTTAGGAACTGTAAAAATGGTTTACAGCTGGCTAAAAGCTTTTCAGAAGTGTTGGTAAAAATGCCTTTTGATGGCTCAGTAATAAAGGAAAAGTCAAGGATGGACTATCCCTGCCTTGGGCAGGAAGGGGGCTGGCCCTGGACTTGTTTTATGGGACAATGCAAGGAGTGCATTTCTCAAGAATTAGACTTTAGTCACTCAATATTGATTGTAGGTCATGTCCTAACCATTAGAGGTGGCTGAAAGCCAAGAATTTATTTTCACAAAATATTTTCGTGCTGTTAAATTTTGCTTTTGTATTTCATTGTAACAGGAGCAAGGTTTTCATGCCTTTTGGTGTAGCACATGGATGAAGGGTGTACGTTATGGGAATAGGAGAAGCCATCCTGGAATAGCTGATGGACTGGGATCCCATCCTGTTCATGCCTCTTACTGTGCATGACTAGGGCAGGGATGCAGATCTGAATCACCAATTTTGTTTTCTGTTCTGAAAATGAAGAAGTTCTACCTTATAAAATACATTCTTATGAAATGTTCATATTTTTACTTGTTTAATTTTTTTATTGGTTCATTGTCGGTAGCATTCAGTGGATCACTTTTATGCCATATCCTACTGCTATACAGGATTATTTTCCAGATATCTCTCATGTTGAATAACACACAATGTCAGACAGAATTGACATTTATGAAAAATAGAAATATGAGTGCTAATGTTCTTACTGTGAAATTCTGGAGGCTGTTAGTAAGAAAGTTTAATCAACCATTATATAATCAATAGTTACTAGTTCACAAAAGGTTTATAAAAATTTTAATTTCTTTGGCTCCAGGATGTTGGAAGATATAATTTTCAACAGTCTTAAGGAGTTAGAAGTCTCACTCCCATAGAATTTAAAAGTAATTTGAACACTTTATTACCTCAGGCTTCCTTGAAAATCCCAGCATGCATGGGTTGGATCTGTTGTTCTTTTACCACTGAAAGCAGTGAATTGTGGATTCTAAATTTCTAGTTCTTCAGAAATACATGGGTCTGGATAACAAGAAATGAAACATTCTCAGGTAAACTTTGAATTCTTAGAAAACTTTGTAGAGGAACCTTTAAGTAAGTCGTAATGAGTAAGTTTTGTTTCATTTTTCTTCTTGCTTGTCTTTAGGATCCATCTAATTCTGTGAAAAAGACCATGTGTTAAGGATTTAATAACCTTTTTCTTTTTGTTAGTTGCACAATTTAGATAAGAGAACTCTTTTTACTGGGAAAGGTTTGTGATGTGAAGACTCTACCGAAAAACATTTTTTTTCTATTCATAGTGCCAACAGAAAAAGTACTTGCCATCTCTGTCCCTCTTGAGATATCTAAAATTATCTTTGGACTGGTATCTTGAATTACTCTGGAAAATATTCAGGTTAACTTAATAGTCACAATTTTATTTTATCTCATTATATTCAGTTAATCAGTCCAAATTTTCTGGGAAAATATCTTCAGTGAATAAAAGTTTTTGAGTATATTTGTTACTTTCACTTTTACTATCATATGACCAATAATTCAGTCACCTTTCTCAAGTCGTTGACTCTTAGGGCTTCTGGGTTATCCATAGTCTTTCTCAACTTCAGAAGCCGTTCATATAGATCCATGCGAAACATGTTTGCAGGAAAAAATAATATATTATTCTGCTTTGGGTTTTGGAGCATGTGAACCAGTTTTGTTTCAGATGAGACAAATGTGGGAGATACTCCCCAGCCAGGCATTCAAACCACAGAGGCAAACTAGAGTTGAAATGCTCTCAGCATGGGCAGCAGCTCCTCAGTACCAAGATGTGCCATAGCAGTTAGAGCATTTCCTTGGAAAGGGCTTGTGCATATGGACCGTTTCATGGACATAAAAGGAATGGCTTAACTATCATACTGTCTGAACTGGTCAAATAATCTATTTCTCTGTTTAAAATAAGAAAAAAAAAAGAGTTGTAGGAATGAGCCAACAGCATTACCCTTTCTTCTCCATGGTTAGTATGACTTTTAAAGTAAAAATGGTAAGGTGGAAGGAAACACTGCTGAAATCTGAGCCCTCTACATCATCTCCTGGATAAAGGTGCCCTCCTACAGTTCTGAGCGAAATGTATGAGAGGTAGGATTAAATCATGTCCTAGTATTCCCTATTGCCTGACTGGAGACAGTGATCTGATAAACATGCCGTGGACTTTTGTACTGTCTCTTCCCTCTCGCCCTTCCTTCCCATCTCCCTCTCTTCCTTCCTCCCTCTGTCCCATCCAACCTTTACTTCTGTTAGAGTATTACTGAAGGACAGAAGGGAGGAGTCCTCACCCTTTTCCCTAAGCTGATCCAAGCTCTTCCATCCCTGGCCGTGGGAGCTTACAGCTACATCCCAGCTTGGATGGGATGCTTGGGCTCCTGGGAATCCGACTGGCAGCTGTGAGGCAGCTCAGCCTGCTATGCCATCCTGAGATCTCAGGATGTTTGTGCTGGGTTGCTCCTACGGAATGAGTGGGAGGTGAGTTGAGGGTCAAGCTCCAGGTTTAGAAATGCACAGTCCTAACCAGAAAACAACCTTGGTCCCTGTAGAGTGTAAAGGCTCCTGGGTAATGGTAAAATAGGAACAGCCCATCATTACCAAGCAGTAGGATGAGGTCTGGAGGGAGGACAGTTTTCTCCCATCAGGAGATGGGATGCGTTTAATGTATGGATAGGAAACAACTGTGCCAGGCTGTGAATCTGCTGTGGTAAACCAGAAGTTCCATCACCATTCTATCATGTAGAAACTTAAAAAATTCCTAAGTGTTCTTCCATTTGATCTGCTCCGCAGTTCAAACTAAAATATGCTGCAGAAAACTGTCCATCTTGTCAGAAGTTGGCATTTTTATAAGCAAAAAGCAGTAATAGAAGAATGATTTGTCTCTCAAGAAACATTTCCTTTAGATGATTAGATAACAGTATAATAATAGAGATCTTTCAAAGTATTTATGCAAAGACGCTTGTTATTAAGCCCCAAATATAGTCTAAATTCAAAAGGCGAGATGAAGGTGCTTTAACTTCCTCTGTTTGTGCTGTGGTTTGTGTATCACAAGACAACAGCTGTCGATCAGAGGACAGACATGCTCCTGGCAAGTGATGGGTGTTTGTGAGCAGGAACTTCCTGGGAGATATTGACCTGGTCACGGGCAGCTGCTCGGAAATTTGTTAAGTAATCTATCTAATATGTCCAAGGAGTAGCACATCCGAATCAATCCATCCAAATGCCTCAGGAATATCAATAAAGAGATAATAAATCTGATAATTCTCTGTGATCTGCTCTGGTGTGAAGCTACTGGGGAAGCCTTGTACAATATGAAGATTAATTCTAGTACACATTTGTTAGGGTGACAAATGCTCCGTGCTAGAAGTGTGGCTGGTGAAAAATTAATTTCAAATTAATTTCAAACTTTATTTTCTGCAATAATATGCTGTCGTAAAACTGAATGGCAACAAATGGCAATTGCTGAGGATGTTTCCGAAAGGGAAATAGATCCCAGGTCTACAGAATGAGTTTTCCAGATTTTTTTCTTTTGTTAATCTCCCACTTAATTTCTGTTCAGCAAAAAACCATTTCTTTCTTTGCTATTGTTCTGAATTTTAAACCATAGTAATGATAACAATAAGCCATTAAGTGTAACATAGTAAACACAAAGGCTAAAGAGGTAATAAATATATTTATATAGTTAATATCCTCTCCCAATTAGATACATTGAAGTCCTTTGTGAGAAGGGAAAAAAAGGTCCAATCAGGCACAGTTCTGAAAGTCAATTTTTTTTGTTTCCTTCAACTGTGGTAGGTATAAAATCAAATATATAATCTAGAAATTATGCCATATATAATTTGTTTACTATTTTTTCCATTTGTCACACCATCTCAAACACCTTTAGGAAAGAATCCCGCTCTTCTGTTTCTGACTTAATGATGTGAGAGAAGTGACCTTTCTCAGGGCAAACTGGCACACATAGGAATTTCTTTTTTAATGTTTGAAAAACTCAGAATTCTATTTGTGAGCTTCATTCTAAAAATTACCAAATATTTGGGACTACCAGCATATTTTCAAATTACCTCCAGATTCTTTGAAGATCAAGCCATCTATATCTTGGTCAGTGAAAGAAATTGATATTTATTTTAAAAATAAAGAGCAGAAAGGAGGAGTTGAAGTTTCAATTTACAAAAATATAAATGAGCAGCTATTAATTCACACAAAATGCTATTTTCACAATCTGAGTCTGCTAAATTTCAGCATTTAGATTGTAAACTTCTTAAAACTTTATGGATTATTTTTTTCTACAATCCTTAATTTTTGCTGGAAAAAAATCTGACTGTGCCTTAAAATCAAACAGAATACTCTTTGTCCTCTTTGCTCATACCATCATCCTATCATAGTATCTTCCTTTTGTAAACCTAGATAAGAAAAACTTTATGTTGAAAGCAAAGGAGATGATGAAATCCAAGCATCCCACTACCCTCTGTCAGTGAAATCTTGTTCCTCAGAAACTCAAGCTCTGCTGATGCCACTTCGTAGGCTCTTTTGCACTGGCTCTTGGAAAAGAGCAAGAGCCCTTTAACACCTGTGCAACCAGTGGTGGCTGTTCAGAACTTCACCTGATGTGTTTTTCAGAATAGCCAGTTTTTCCCATTTTATACAAAATTTTTTGGACAGACCTGTGATCTTCCTTTCTTTTCTGCACACTTTGGAAAAATCCCAGCCTCTGTCTTTCAGGTGCTGGTCTGGGGAGTGGTTCAGAAGATGCAGCCCAGAGAACATGGTGTTGAGGGGTCCCCTTTCCAAGAGAACAACTAATACAGGATGGGGTTGCAAGGCGGTTTGAAGGCAGGTTGTGGTTGGGAGCAGAACCTTACTGCCTCTTTCCATTAGCAAATGGTTCAATCCATGAAATTCTCAAGCAGAGCTTGAAGATTTTGTTTAACTTCTATCTTAGTGTGAGGGCAGCAGGCCACGGCTATTTCATGGCAGTTTATCCCTTTCAACCTGGGCCATTCTATGATTCTATGATAATTCAACACTTGAGATTTATGAAAGTGATGTATATTATATTGGGATCATTTGCTTTGCATTTGTGCATACCTAAAATATGAATTGCTTTCAACTGAAAAAAAATTGTCTTGTAGAAATAATTATGTAATCTCAGATACATAAATTATAAGGAAAAATATTTCTATTCTGCCAGTAGGCACTTGGTTCACAAACTTCTTCAAATAGATTATTGAAAAATATTTATTTTCTGTCTTCAGTCATGGGAAGAACTTCAAACTCAGAAAGACAGTTTGTGCAAGATATTTTCTCTTGTTTTAAAATTATATAATTCAGCTGTGGTCTGCATACCTTTAATTAAAACAGAGTGCTAGTGGGGTTATGCTACTCCAGCAAAGAGGGTAAGAGGGACATGAAGTAATTTGTACTTAATACAACAAAATATTACATTAGTCTCTTTAAGCTTGATTGTCACTCTATTGAAGTTATGCATGTTTACAAACTATCTTGAATTCAGCTGAATATCTTGTGAAAAGGGAATGCCTGAAGATAATGTTTATACATTTTGTATATTATTTTAAACTGGGTTTGTATTTCTTGTTGTCTCAGCTTGCACTAAAATTATCAGATCCTCCCTCTCCAGTTTCCCTTTCTGTGCATGTCCATATTGATTGTATACAAGTCAGTGTGGATTTAGGACCAGAAGTCAGTTTCCACTATGGTTAATGCGTTATCTGGAAAATTAATGAAATTCCAGTTACATGACCATTGATTTGACCAATATAGATCTCTTTAATTCACTTTTTTCTAATCCTACAGTGCTTATCTTCACACTTCTACAATTAGGCAGTGGAGTCACCATTCCTGGAGGTCTTCAAGATGCAGCTGGACGTGGCACTCAGGGCCATGGTCTAGTTGACAATGTGGTGATTAGTTTTTCAGTATAAATGGTTCTGTGGAATATTTTGAAATTGTTACCATGGTATTCAACATTCTGTTGTATACTGGATACTTGGCAAATACAAGAAAGCTTATAAATGTTTACTTCTCTTTACTGTTGACTTCTAAACTGTTATAAACTCTACTTCTAAATGGTGAAAATCAATTTTTCAAGAAAGGAACTTTATTATATTTATAGATAAAAGCCATAAAAACATGGCTTGAACTCTAGAAGTCCAGTTTGCCAGCTTGAAGGGGGGGGGAGGTTTTTTTGTTTGTTTGTTCATTTGTTTTTGTTGTTGTTTTTCTAGTTCTTTTTTCAACCTTGTGAAACATCAGACTTAACAAGGATGATCTGAATTAAGATAATCTCAGAACTATACAGTGCAGCATTTTTACGGAGTCTTTGTTTCTGAAAGAGCTGTGATTTGGTTTTATTTTACAGGACTGGAAAGTAACATTTTCCATAGATGTCAGCTTCTGCCTGCTGTGATGCTCCACTCTGAGTGATGCCACATGCAGTGCTGAGTAGTACTGGCAAAGGGGAGAGGCTTCTTGGAATAAGGTAGGTTTCATTCTTTTCCACAAGGCCTGATGAAGTTCTTCATAGTTACTTTTCTGTTTAATATAAGTGATGCCAAACAGGTTTTCCAAGTCTTTCACTTCACCTTGACTTGTCATTGGTTTTTGGTGGCTTCCTCTGTGTTGGTATTTACCCAACAGAGTTATTAATGGGTCCAGGTGTTGTAGTGAGCTACAATGTTCCATGAGCTTTCATTCATCTCATGGTTTTGTTCCAAAGCACTCTTGGGATTTTGTGATTGTTAACCTGTGACTGCAGGTCTAATCTGTAGTTCCTGTGCGTATGTCATCAGAAAGAGCATGTCTTAGTTAGCATTCCATAGCCAAGGTTGTTTCCTAACAGAATGGCTGAATGAGAGTGATTTGAGAAAGGTTTGCATACGATTTACGTTATTATTATTATTAATAATAATAATAATAATAATAATGGACATAATCTCTGGTCAAAGTGCAGTGCAATGAATAGATACTGCCTAATGGCCTTGGTTCTCCTTTAGTATTTTCTCACTGGAGCTTAAAGACATATTGAGGTGGAAGTTTGTTACTTAAACATGGGACTGGTAAATATGACACAAAACCTGCAATAGACCCACAACCATCTGGAATGGCAGCTGAGCCCTTGGCAGGACACTGTAGGGCATGCAAAATGCACGAGTTGCCTATGCTTAGCAGTCCTGTCCTATATGTTAGATTTCTCTTTCAGGAAACTGTAAAAACTGGTTCAGTTTGGATTGTGATAGATTGTAATCGCAGATTCAGAGGTGATGTTGGAATTCAGGGGTGCCTGGAGACCTGCAAGGAAAGGAGGGTTGGAATGAAGCAAGGCAACAACTAGGAGGGTGTCAGACAGTAAGGGGGGCTTAATTAATCTTATTTTCCATTGATTCTTTTTCCTACTTATACTCTTCATGGGCTAGCAACTCACCACCTTCAAGTGAGTGACAAATTTTCTGCGCTGTTCTGCCATGCCTTATTTCACAAAAAGAAATGTATTAATTACTGTATGCTGCACTGCATCCCCTCATTGTGTACCAAGTGTAAGGGAAAATATTACGGTTGGTATCTGACATGTGGAACTAATTTGCCTCCGCTGGAGTTCAGGGAGAGGTCTTGGCTATTACAGTAGATGAAAACATTAGGAATTATAGGCACCTCACCTCATGATGCTTCATTTGTAGTTTACATTTGTGATGATATACTATGGATAAAATATGGGGACCATATCCTGGCCCCATTGAAATCAGTAGGAGTTTTTCTCTTAATTTCAACTAGGCCATGACCCTGGGAATCTCTGCTGGCTCCTGGTGAAAGATGTGTTCTATTCATGCCCCTAACTAGACCTCCTCTAAGGACTTAGTTTTTAATATTGCTCCTAAATCTGCTTCTTAGGTAATAATTCTCTCTTATTGAAGTTTATTTGTACTTGATTTGGAGGATCCTATGCTCAAAGGAAAACATGTTTCTATACCTATATTTTTCTATCCTTAAATATGACAATATTGTTAGGGGTAATTATAGACTGACTCTCAGGAAATAGTATGTGATGAAAAGAGAAAGGACTTCAGAAAAATTTACCAAAGGATAGGGTGGCAATCCTATAGGTAAGATACTATTATACAAGAACTGCGAGAAACAAGGCTTAACTCTGAAAGACTAGATAAGTTAATAGCTCTTTAATATCATCACTTTCTATGACTGTAAATTCTTTCCTTGAGGATATTGTGGATTTTCCCCTTACAAACAGTTTGGATTTGATAAGTTTATCTTTGTCCATGGGTGAAAAGATGTACTTTAGTATTATTCTTGCTTTAGTAGGACACTTTCACGCTCCCACTGTCAGAGCATGTACTGCCCACAGGTCATTCATAATTGACAAACCCTCTGACTAAAGGGCATAAGAATTCTTATTTTCTACATAATATTTATTTTCTATCAGCTGGTCAGTGGAGCTCTTTGCTCTAGTGTATTCCACTTATTGTGTAGAGCAGATGTAAGAGTATATTAAAATTGTTGTGTGACATATGAAGCTAAATTTTGATTGTCAAAAATATAAATGCTACACCTAAGCGATTTCTGATTTCTGAAAATATTTTGAGATATTTTCTTAATGCAAGTATTAATTGCTTCTGAAAAAGGGAGAGATATGAAATGCTGCGTGTGCTCTCATCTGATAGCCTATTTATCTCTTTCAGCATCTCAGGTTCATCAGCTCCTATTGGAAGTTTCATTCTATTGGTGAACCTTGTTTTAGGAATTTTACAATGTTTTCCATTAGAAATCTCTCCCAGTTCAGGCTGGGTTTTAGTAAATACACAGTTTATGCAGTGTATGTGTCCATATGCATCTGTATGCTTCAGTGTCTCTGTTGGAGGTTTGAAGCTGAGTGGCAGAGATCTTAAAAATCTTCCCTTCTGCATGTTTGGGCCCAAGTGCCCCTATGAATGTTCTGTTATGCTTTGTCACACAAACTTATGCCAGGAAGGAAGACCATTAAGGTATCAAGCCATTTATTGCCTAGTCTCATGGTGCTAATTTACCATTTTATGCTCCCTGCATTTCGCATCATACCTTTAAAACTGTGTAAAATTCATCTTTTCCATCCTGAATTCCCTTGCCTTTACTCCCATAGATAAGTGTCCTGGCTCTGGCACTGCCTCATGCCTAAGGTGGTTAACATTGCAGAGGGGGTGGGGTAAGGTATTTTCACCAGGGAAGAAATGTGATGTCTGTCTGCCATGGGTGTTGCTGCATTTAGTTCCCTGTGCTCTTCCTGGTGTCATTGTCACCTTCTCTGCTGAACTGTGAGAGGTGTTTAGGGCAGCCGTGTTGAGTACATGTATATTATACACGGAATAAACCAAAATATTCAATCTTGCTAGTTCCCGTTACTTTTGGATCAACTGACTGAACCACTATTAATCCTTTGCTTTGTGAATTAATTTGCCAAAGCAAACCACTTTTTCACCTGAAAGAATACCAAGAAAACAAGACCCTCGTGTGCTTCTCATTACAGTTGTCCCAGATGTTCAAGTATTTGAAGTATCCTGTAGGTATAGACTTAAACTAATTCATAAAGAATGTAATACAAATAAATCCAGTTTTTATACAAGATTTCATAGTGATAAGAATGTTTGATGGAGGGAAAATAATTCTGTGCAATTTGTAACTTGGAGAACACAATACATTTGACTCCTTTTTCTGTATAATACAAAGAGTTCATCTGTTGCACAATGTTCATTTTTAATTAAACATTTTATCGTCGCACAGCCTTTTATTGACATTCCTCATAATAGAGCTGATAAGATCTTGACCTACTCTTCAATACAGCAATGTATAACTCAATATTCTGGCACACGCTGTTCCCTTCAGAATTAAACACATGATTTTCTGATTTAATTTTAAAATCTTGTGTACTTTTAGTCCCATTTATTTACTTTAACTTCCTTGATTTATGCCCTTTTTGACTTATGCATTTTGGATGCAACTATTTCTTGGCCTATCACTCCTGTTTGTTCGAGCTTTTAGCTAGTTGGACCACTTTATTGAATTTTGTTCTTTCTTTCATTTCTTTTTTAAAATTTGCAATAAGAGGTGATTTATCACCTAATCTTGTTTCCTACTGTACCTTTGAGTCCAATTTTGATCAGGTGTGCTAACTTCCCTCGTTAGTACCTTAATCACAGGTTTATAGAATCTCTGCTACCACAGAAATTCCTTAAGATATTTCATGAGGAGAGATTCCTGAAGTTGTCCCCAAAGATGAATAACGAAGCTGATCCCTGTCAGTAACCTTCAAGAGCCCTGTGATACAAATCTTCCCTGGATCATGTGTTCAGCCATACTGATAAGCATCCCTGTAGCTTGGCAGGATTTTGTCACCTTCCGTGGACCTGCCCCAGGGAAGTGGGAATCAGTCCCTTCAGATGGTAGTGGCTGCTGTGGCGCTGCTGACACAGGAGAGATCTGGAGACAAGCTAGCCATAAAGCAGCATCCACAGGGAATAAGCCTAAATTACCTTTCCAGGGTTTGCTGTCTCCTATGTTAGGTTTTAGTATTCCTCTAGATGTGAATTCTGTAATTCATCTCTAGATGTGTTAGAATTCTCTAACATTTTGCTGCAGCAAATCACTCTGAGTTGAGCACCCACCATACACATCTAAATGTTTGAAGACCATCAGGTGTTGCCAGACCCAATTTCTCAGTCATCTCCTCACCTCTTGATATATCAGCTGTTTCAGATGATAATTCCTCAACTACCTACTCTTTCATACTTTATAAAGCCAGCTTTGCTGTTCATCCTTCTCCTCATGCCCCACGCCTGCTACTGTTTGCTGTAAATATATATTGATTTGAGCTGATAATTTTGAGATAATTTAATGAACCCATTTGGAATTACTTCATGTAATAAATCGCAAAAGATTCAGAACTGCCTTGCACTTAGGTAGAGCTTAAAAGATGGGAGAATACTCAACTATTGAGGATGTTTTCTTTACACTGTTGCAGAGTTTTTGACCTTGCTTGGTCAGCATAGCAGAAGTTAAAAATCACATAGGACCTCTGACAGTAGGAATTTATAATGTGCCAGATGTGTATATCATTCAATGCTAAACTTTCCAAGCTCTTTGGTCTTCAAGAAGCTTCAGATCTTCATGGATAAGTAGGTATGTAATAAATTTAAATAAGTACTTATTGGATGTCTGAACTAAACCTAGCTTTCTGATTTAGCTCTCTTTCTTTTTTTTTTTAAATGTTCTTTCTCCAAACCTGCAAGAAAATGTATTGCCATGCCATGTTAGTGGAAACATAGAGGAGTGTGTGACTTGAAAGTGACGGCACCTTGGGCTTTATTAATTGTTCTAAAGGAGACCTGCTCATGAAAAAGGAGCAAATCTAACACCATATGTAGCGAGTTCATGGCCTCCTACACCTGGCTGAATTGGAGAATTGTGAAAACGCAATCAAGGTGTGCCTGGGGTACCTAGGACACTGTCAGCACAGGTGCCTCTGTCTTGGTCACCTCTGCAATCCATGCTGGATGGATTAAGGCAAATGAGGGAAATGCCAGCAGAGGCTAGGACATTGTTTGCTGAGCAAACACAACTGATACGTTACAGGTGCAGGGCCTCACCAGCCTCAACAGAGGAAGGGGAATGACAGCAGAGAGAATGAAAAAGCAATGAAACTGTTTGTTGTGTCTATCCCTGAAGCTCTCTTGTTTAAACCAGACCTAAATCATAGCAGAGGAAACTTCCAGTTACATTAGAGATGCTGGACATCACCACTGAAATAAAGATACGGAATCTTGGTCAGATGGTGGAGTAGAGAGACTCAGTTTATGCATATCCTGCATAAATTCTGCATCTATCCATTAGATGCAGTGGTGAGGCTGCTCATGGACTTGTTTGCTCTCCCTTGCTCTTCCACCCTGGGCAGTCCTGCAGCTGACATGGAGAACAAGGAGGAATGACATTGGTGTTTTTCTTTCTCACTTTGTTATTGGGTTTTCTTGGTTTATGCCTCTGCAACTTCAGGCTGGCTCACAGTGCTTGAGCTCACAGAAGAAAATGTGGAAGCTAGGGTGGTGATTGGCTGCTCCACAGATGGATTGGTATTGGTTTTTCCCAGCTTTTCACCACAGCAGACCTCTAGGTATATTCTATAATAAATAAAAAAGATCCTGGGTTTAAAACATACTTAAAACATGTTAGAAAAAAAATCTTGTATTTGCTGGTGAACATTTGTGTATGTGTTCCCTTGTTTGTAGGGGACTAATAGGAAGATCATTTCCCCCCATCTCTACACAAAAATTAAAGTGAAATACTTATAGGAAAATAAATCCCCCTAACGTCTACTTTTAATGTCATCAGTGTAAATTTTGAAAAGTATTTTCAAATGTTCATGTTTTCATGAACACCATTTTAAAAGCAAAAGTTAGAATGTGTTTTTACCGACAGAACTCAAAGAAATGTAAATGTTATTTCTCCAATAAGAAATATTTTATAGAGTTTTAAAGAAAAAAAATAAAAAAGAAAACAACAAACAAACAAAATCTTGCCTAGCTGTGGTTTTGTTATTCAAAGGTACACCCACACCAGAGGGAAGGTGAAAGTGGGATTTAACTAAGTGTGTAATCTCATTTCAAGAGTTGTGTTCAAACTTATGTCAATTAGTATTTTGAATCCACATCCTTGGTCTCACTGTTTACATTCCCTGTGCAGTGTAGAGCCTGGCACAGGTAGAAAAACCATGGAAGGACATGTCCACAATGGGCCACACCAGCCAAGATCAGGATTGACCTCCATAGGTGGCTCTGTCTTTGCTGCTGCCAAATTATCAGCTTTCTAAAACTCATGAAAATTCACACCTACTTCATGTAAAGTCTAATTTGCTTCTGTATACACTCAAGAGAGGAAAGAAAGTGTGTTTTAAGAAGAGAGGAGTTAGATAGCATTGTTGTTTCTGTGTATATTTGTTTAGTGTTTTAGATTTTGTTGAAAGACAAAGTCTGTTGACTGTGTGCTTTGGTTACATTCTGTTCCTTGAGAATAGATGTGTTTTGTTTATCAGCTTAGTAGCTGACAAAATAGCAGTCAATGTTAATTTTAGAGAACATTATTGGAATATTACAAGTACATAATTTAAAATGAGTGGCTAAACCTTATTTTGTTGATGTTATATTGGGGTATATCCAAGGTAAATCTCACTATTTTATAGAAAACAGTTTAATGATTCTTGAAGTATCAGTTAATTGCTTAGATACTAATATCAAACTCCTGTAAAAATAAATCTATTAACTCTAATCATTTAATTCTAGTACATCATTAATATAGACATTTAGAGTATTCTCTTGCATTTAAAAAAAAAAAAGGAACCAACCCACCTCAGTGTTTGGACCTTTTTAAGTGCACAGATGGTCATGTAGGGAATGCATACTGTACCTAGAGCATGTATATGTAAGGTAATGTAGGAAATAGGAAGATATGAGAGAAAACTGGCTGTTTAGTTAAGGCATTTATCCAGAACTTGGAAGGTGTGAGTTAATTTGCTGAATTCCATTGCGAAAAATTTAACATTTTTCATGATTCCCCATGCAAGATAGATACTTTAATCTCCTGGGAAAAAAAAAAGTGAGAACTTTAACAGATTGTTTTGTGGAGCCTGCATGTTAGTCCACCTGCCTTTGTTTTTGTAGGATAAGGTTAATTTTCTGCCATTTTTTTTCTTCACCTTTCCTCTTAGCTTAATTTTATGGCAAAAGCTTATCAGAACTATTACATTTGTTATTTCAAATGGGATAAAGACAACAGATTTTAGCCCTGAATTGTATATATATGATGCATAATTTTTATGCAACTTCCTGCTAGGATGTTCTCCTCCTCCCTGTACCCACATGCACACTGAATGTCAGTTTTGGTCTGGATTTAACGAAAGGAAATTCTTCTGTTCTTCAGTTGCTCTCAGTTGTTGTATTTAGTGGTCTGATGTGGCAGCTTTCTCTGTATCCATAAAATATGAGTGAGCATCAATAATCTATCCAAGAGAAAGGAGTTTTAAGGAAGTATTTGAATGAGGAGAGGGTGACCAAAAAAAAAAAAAAAAAAAAAAAGAAGGGAAGTTCTCTTAGCTCTCACAGGTGAAAAAGCAAGAGGTCATTTTGGGCACGAAGACGTGTAAACATCCTGTCAGAAGCGTAGACGATGTCTTGAAATTGTGAATTCCACGTGGCATTTGGTGTGTTTTGTGAGCATGCATATATGGGCATAAGGAAGCTCATCCTTTGCTCCCTCTCCAGGGATTCATAGCGTGAAGTCATAGCCACGTTCACCAGCCATGAGATTGTGTGGGGATAAAACAACCTGCAACAAGTATTTGCTAGGAAGTCCCATTTGAACAAAGCATTTTAACTGACTCCTTAGGCAGTTGCAAGCATTTGTGGAGAATTAACAAACAGAAAAGGCCTTTTTTTGTCCCCAGCCAGGAAAAGAGCGCAGTTTTGTGCTTTAAGTGACCAGTCACGCATCATGAATAACGAATAGTGATTGTTCCTATCGGTCAGTTAAAAATTGTGTCACAGGGTCAAATATGTTTGCATACACTGCTCAAGGACTTGTGGCTAACGAAGTAATTAATAACACCCATGACCTATTTGCAGACACCTGGTGAACAGATTTAAGGGCTCAATCCATTGGCTATGTGTCCCAAGGAGCAATTCCACCAGCCCTAGCTAAAAATGTGTAAAATTTAGACTAGAACAAAACCAGTTTCATCATGTAATAGCATTATCCATCCTTAACACCTGCTGTGATATGTCTTTTATTGATAGCAATATTACAGATGATGGATTCTGGTTTTGTGAGCCCACTATGTACAAACCAGGAAACCCACAGTCCTCCAGAACCTTGAAATACCTGTATTATTTTTAAATCAGCTTTTGAGCATGAGATACTGTCACAGTAAGGATATTCTTTCATTAATGATATGCAGTAACGATTCAGACAAACACTGTTCAGAGACAAGCAAAAATCTAGTCTGCTTTTCCAGGACTTTGTACTTACTGCAAGGATCAAATTATTTGTGGTCACCAGGCAGAAAAGGAAGCCTTGGTGAGTGAAATGAGGAGCAGAATTGGCCCCAGAGACACTGCTTCAGCCTTAAAACTTTCCTCATTCCAGTGATTACTGCAAGCAGAAATATCTTCCCAAATGAGTGAGAGAAGAAGGAGGGAGTGGAGGCCAGGGCTGGGAGCATGCAAAATTCAGAACCACAAGATTTTAAATTCCATTGTATATTTAGTACAGTTGTTGTTTTTCTGGGGCTGATGTGCTGCTCTAAAGAGCAAATGAAAACTGCATCAATCTGTGTCATTGCATTGCACACAGATTTTACTTTAATACTTTATTATACTTTGTACCTTCAAAAGAAAAAAAACTCCACAGTTTGAAGGAAGGAGTAAAGAGAGTGTTCTGGTTAGAAAACAGCATGTAAACTTTGTGACTTCTAGTTTGTAAAATCTTTAGTGTCTCTTTTGCTTTTTGTTCTGTAATTGATTACTAGCACCCCCTTTAACCCACCTTAAAGGGCAAGCAGGAAATTCATGTTTTCGTTCATCAGCCCATCCCTCTGAAAAGCGTTCAATATTAAACCAGTTTGCAAGAAGCAAAGGCAGAAGAAACAAGAGGCCCAGTTAGACCCCGTGGCAAGGTTAGGAGATGCATGTCTGGTGCCTGCAGCAAATATCGGCTCTTGTTCCTGTACAATTTTTGCATGGGGCGACCAAGTTAATTGGGGTATGGCTCTGTTCTTTCCTTTATGCGTGACCTTTTATTATCTCTGTGGCCCTGTAGTTCATGTAGTGTCATAAAGCTGTGGGAAAGTCTTGCAGCTGGTGTTATCAGCTGTTGGAAATTAATTTAAAAATTGAAATATTTGTGTTTCCTTTTGCCAGAAGGTGTTTGGGAGTCTTTAAACTGCTACGAAGGTGCTATTATTGTGGTTGTGATTTTGCTGAGCATTGCTTGTGCATCTTTATCTCTTCTTTCTCTCCCTTTCCCCACTGCTTTTTGGTGCAAGCTGTAGGCTGGCAATCAGGTGTTGTGCTGGGGGAGGGAGGTTACTTTAGGAGGGGGGTTACATGGCATAATTCCCACGAATGTAGGAGGAGGATGAAAAAGATAAAGAAATTTTGTTTTTCTGAGCTAGAGGATTCTCTGCATGACTTCCCCACTGATGGGATCATGTGCTTTCAGGCTGAGATTTTATTAACAATTCAAATGGAAATTGAGGGCACAGGAGGAGCAGATTCTCACATAAACTTGATCTGTCCATGAATGCAGTTCTCTGTTTGCCCTGACCCTGCATGGCTTAAGACACTGCCTGTGAGGCCTGAGTGCCAGACACAAAGACCGAAATGAAAAGCAAGCACATTCCAGTAGTCTGCACAAAGGCAATGGAGCAGTTTCTAGCCGTCTCCCCAGGGAGAGATCTTATCTCCTTGCAGCTAAAACCCTTTGGAGTGTTTATTTGTACTCTAGCACCCGAGGTTTATGAATTGATATGGATGCTGATTAAACTGTAAGTTTCCTCGGTAGGTCTTTTTGGGAGACACGGAGGTGTTCCTCGTGTATTTTCTTTCCCAAATACCTATCGCTATTTATCGAAAGGTTTCTTTGCTTTCCTGAAGAGCGGACGCACGGAACTGCTGAGGGAAAAGGGAGAAAGTACATTTGTTAATAAAAGTCACCCCCAGCCTTAGGGGAGTTTTGCAGAACTTTGGCTTGAGGACACATCACCTGTTTTTGGCTTTTCGAGCAGCGCGGAGGGTCAGTGGCACGGGTGTTTGTGCGTGGCAGCGCTCGGGAGGCTGCCCCTGAATAGCTGTAGCGATGAAATGTTGTGTGCAGCTGGGTGACCTTGTGCCACCAAGGCAGAGGCAGGACGTGAGGCCAGGCTGCTGTGGCCACATCTGCACGGCCATCGCTTTCCACCAATGGCAGGCGGTGTGTGATGCTGCCTGCCGGGAATTCTGCTGGGCTGGAGAGCCGGGGGGGATGAGGGGGCTTTGCTGGGGGGTTTGTCATTTCTTTTTGAGGCTGGAGGTGGAAAAGGTTAGGAGCATATCCCGGTGCAAGAATATAATTCATGCACCCTGCCACCGCTCGATGTTAATATTGTGTCAGTAAATTGTTAATAGTGTCAGTAAATACTGGAGTTTCCTTAATCAAGCTATTAAACACTGATATTTCTGGCTCTCCTAAACAGGCTTCCTTTTATGAAAGCTCCCTAAAACAGTAGGAAAACTGTAAATAAACAAATGTTTTGACTGTGTTGATTCCAAAGAGTCACAATACCAATTGCCCTAGTTTTCCTTATTTTCAGCCAAAAACCAAAAACAAACCACCCCCCCCCCCCAAGAAAAAAAAAAAGGGAAAATAACCCCAAAGGAACAGCCAGCAACTTTTAGGTGGGAATTCATAACCACATGTTTTTCCATCTTTCTTACAGTGTTTAAAAGTTTCAAACATTTTGATACTCCTGAAGCTATTTAAATTAGTGGGGAGAAATTAACAAAGGATATTGATTCAAATAGTTTTGGTCCCTTAATTTTATGGGTTTATATTATCCAAAATTAATGGTTGTACTTAGGCAAATTGTCAGTAATTGGTGACAAAATTGCTTTATTGCTTTTCTTTCATTTGATGCTAATTAATGGCCCTACATTATTAAGTTCAAGCCTCTTCTGTATTTCTCCTTCTTCATAAATATTCTTAGTGGTGATACATTGGGCTAAACCTTTTTCTTCAGTGTATGCAATAATTGCCTTACAGAAATGTGATAACAAACAGATTTCTGGCATGATTTTTCCTGAAAGAATATAAATGTTGTTTGTTCAAGAGCTTGAAGTAATTTTGATATGAAGGAAATTTTGATATGAAGGAAACATTAACACATTAACATAATGTGTTAATTGATTCATGTGGTAAAACAATAGTTTTTCATATTGAAGTACTTCTTAGTAACTTTCCCAGAAGTCAGTTTACAAAATCTAGTTAAAACCCCCTTACCTCTCTCTCCTGCTATTTTAGAGTGTGCTTGACAAAAAAAGTTCTATTTCAGTGGTCTGGAATAACACCACAGAATTTGTCATCATATTTTCCACCTGTTAATGTAACTGGTATTTGGTACAGAGCAGTGTTTATTCATGTTTTTCCAAACTAAATTATCTTAATGATACATAAATACTTTAAAGCCTAGAATAGATGCAGTAAGTAAAAGCCACTGGTATTTTTTTTTGCACAAGAACTATGGAAAAACCAGATTGTGTGTGTGTGTTGTTTGTTTTCTAAGAATTAAAAAAAAAAAAGTCACAAAATTTGATACTTTTAGCAGCATATACCAAAGCAGAATAGTGAAACTAAATATCAAAATGACTATTAAAAGGAGTTCTAGTGTATTGTAAGAATAAATTAGTAAAAATTATTAAAAGCCAAAAGGTTTTCAAAACATAGGAGGAAATATTCTCTAAGCTTTTATAGTTTCATAAGATACTTATTTCTCTGTTGTCTAATCCTGTAGTACTTAACTGAGAGAATGGTATCTTTCACTGGTAGAGAATTGTGCCAATGATAAAATATTCTCTCTGTGATTGTTGGCCAAGTTCTGCTTATCTTTAATCTTAGGTACACTCAGAAAGTTTTCAAAATTGTGAATTACTGATCCTTGAAGTGGGTTTTTTCATGTTCTGAGTTAGGCTTAAATTTTTTTCTATTAATATATTAATAAATATTTATTAATATTTGTTAATATTTCAGTCATGGTGGTATTATTTAAATAAGTCTTTAAATCACTGAACTTTATAAACAAATTGTTACCTCTTTTTGACATGATTTTTTAAAATGTGTTCTCCCTTAAAAAAGCTTTGAGAAAAAGGAGAGAGAAAAATTTGCATTTAGTTTTGCTTGAATGTGAAGAAGATGGTATTGCTGGACTTCAAACTTCTGTGTTTATATGCTCTGAGTTTGAGCTCTGGAGGGAAGTAGATACTCCCTTGCAGTGCCTACACAGAGCCTTTATGTCCTAAACTTAGGTATTTTGAGTTTCATCATAGGTAATAAGTTAACCTCAGGTAAACAGTATGACTTCTCCTCCAAGGAAAAGGAGAATAACTAGAATCACTCGAATTAGGCAGAACAGTGGCAGCCTGTGGTATGAAAATGTGAATTTACCCTTGCCAGAGAATCTGCCCACACCATTCACTTGTCAGTGCTTGAAGTAATGTGGTCTTTCTCAGGCTGCCATTTGAGCAGCCATTTATGCTGCTTTGCTGAGCTAACCACACTGAAAGCCAATTAGAAGGAAGGAAGGGATAGTTCTTTGAGGAAGGGGATAGTCTTCATGACCAAGATGACCTTTGAATGATAGCTGAACTCATTTATGTAGGTCATTAGAAAGCAAAACAGCACCTCTGTAAATTGGTGTTGATGAGGGATTAAATTGGAAGACATATGTTTGTTTATGTGTTGTGATGAAATACAGACTCAGTTGGTAATACATTTTATTGTAAGCCACTGAGAAATTTACCACATGGATGGAACTGATTGAGGAGAAGGCTCTGTCTTCATATGGAAACCTGTGAAATGTGCAAATGTTCTTGGAAATCCCAAATCTTCTAAATGTTACTTTAAAATGAAGTAAAATGAAGTTAACTAGAATTTCCTTAGAATTGCCTTTCATTTCTTTTGGCATCCTTGGGAGCTGTCTTGCGTGATTCACATTGCACTTGTCATAAATGGTGTCCAGTTTGTACTTGGTGTGTTTCTTCACCTTTTGTCTATGGTTCTTGTCCACTGGTGCGAGCAAGGGAAGAGGAAGGAAAGAAGCCTATTGCCCTCAGCCCCCAGTTTGCACTGCCCCTTTGGTACATGGAAAATTCCATGTTTCCCCTGGCTTCATAGAGTGGGCACCAGGGTAAAATATGTGCTCTCAGATCTGTTTGCTCGTCACAGCCATGCAAGTGTTCCAGAGGAGCAAGCACAGCATCCCACTTCAGGGACCCAAACTGAGTACCTAAGCTGGGCTTTTTCCAAGATAGCCTGGGCGTCCTTCTTTTGGCTTTCCCTTTTAGAATAACCATTTTTTTCTCACTGACTGTGTAGGCATCCTGAAGCTGTGATGTTGTTACTTCCATGAAACTGTGGCATTAGGACTTCCCAGCTTACCCCTCTTCAGTGAACCTTGGCAGCTTTTCTGGCAAATTTTGTGATGTTGATGTCTAGTGTTAAATATTGACCATATCCTAATAAGGCATTATCTGCTCGATGTGTAAGATATTTCATCTCTGATTTCTGTGATTGGAAGTTTTCAATGACACTTTATTTATTTTTGGCTTTTCAGCAGTAATTTTTAAGGAAAATGTATTAATCTTAACAAATCCTTGTTGATGTAGGTAAGTGTAACCTGAGGGAACTGGCATAAAATTTAAAGAAAAAAAAAAATTCTATTGATAATTGAGGTTTAGATACTGTTCCAAAAGATGAGAAGCATATACAGACATTTTTTCAGTATACTTGCAATAATACCACCTATTTAGGGATCATTAATGCAATTTTGTTGTAAATTAGGTATATTCTTGAAAATTAGATCCTTTTGGGTCTACTGTGTAAATATACTTTCTAAAAATAAAAAAAAATTAACTGAAACTAAAGCTGTTACATGCTTAAATTTGATAAGAAGGGGTGACTTGAGGAATCTTTCTGCTTTGAAAAGTCATGACTGTCTCAGTCTCCTACCTCCAGCCAAGTCATATTTGACTATTGGTACATGAAAAAAAGATAGGGGGAAAAAAAAAAGACTAAGCATGGACGTAATAATGAAGAAACAATGCAATGTAGTCAACCAGGCATGAAGAATTATGTATTGAAGCTAAGAGGCCAAGTGTCTCATCAGCTGGATTTTAATAATGCCTGGCAGAAATGCTTGTACTTGTACAGCAATTGTTTTAATATCTAATTGAGTTTCCATCTGAAATACGACAATCTGTCTTGAAACATGAAGAGAACATTTTCTGTGATGCAATGTCTGAGCATTTCTTTATGTACTAAACTGAGACGAGAAAATTGGTGATCCTTCTGTTTTCAGATTCCAGGAGCTTTCTAATTATGCATAACTAAAGCTGTATCCTGTGCAGTTTTACTATTGTTAACTCTTTCCTCTTCCTGTCTTTATAAGTCATCTTGTTTACTGTATTCACTTGATGCAGCTTGTTCCTTTTTTTTTTTGTTGTTGTTGTAGGGTTTTTTTAATGCTGTTAGCTGCTTCATTTGCTAGTGAGCAGAATAGCTAGTTCTGCTTGGGGAGTTTAGCTACAAAAGCAATGTAGACTTTAAATATAAATGTGACTCCAAAGCTGACATATGAATTATGCTCCTGATAATCTAGCATTACCCTTACAAGGTCAGGAGTAAAAGATCATCATAATTGAAGGTTAGGGAGAAAAGAGGAGTTGGAAAAAAAGCTTAAATTTTTACTTAGCATGCATACTGAAATGGATGCAATACTCACAGTGTAGCCTGGTTTTGAAATGGGCTTTTTTCATTTTATTTCTCATGATCGATTGGTATGTGAAGCTGGAGCTTTTCAGGAAAAGTCTGGGATTATGAGTGCGTCAGCCTCAGCTTTTAGCACAGCAACGAGGTTATCAATAATGCATTGGAGATCTCAGAATCCTTGAACATAGGGAAATCACAGCTGGTGTGGGTTTATTGTTGAAATTGCAGATTTGCGCCAAGAGGTCACGACAACTGCATGTCAGACGGTCACACACACGCACACAGACATGTCTTGAGGGAATGAGGGGAATAATATCTGAAGAATTGCCAGTGCCCATGTTATTTAGAAACTCTTCATATGTTTCTATAGTTCAGCTTTAAAAGCAGCATATTTAATGCTGCTTGCAGTGGCCTTTTGACGTTTTGGCCTTTCCCAGTATTGCAAGTTTTATTGTTTTCCTGACAAGTTTATTCATATACTAACAGCTTGCTTGGCAGCAACGTTCAGACTCAATACTTAGGCTTTCTGGTCACGGTGATGGCTGGCAGTAATAGAGAGGGAGAATAAGTGAGTGTGGAAATGCAAAGCTGTCTCTTGTTACATTTTATCGATCTCATTCTGGTGTCATTCAATTAAGACAGAAATGTGATGGATAGTGTCTGCATAGATCCCTACTTTGCTTTCCAGCCACTCTATATAAAGCTTTTTGGGGGGAGGGAGGAGGAAAGGGAGTGTGAGGGAAGGAGGGGGTAGCAAATCAAAGATACAGTGTGATTTGAATTACAGATCAAACTTATCTTTTAAAAAAATCATTATTCTAAAGCTATGCTGAAAAGCAATATTAGCAGAGCAAGCATTCTCTGTTGTCTTGCTAATAAGTATCTGTAAATGTCCAGCACATTGTTCATTGCAGCTGAAGCAATGTTGGGTTTTCTTTTTTGTCACAGATCTTGTCTGTGGTTTATGAATAAACACTTGATTCTTCTGAATTTAATACACAGATAGAAATGAAAGGACTTACTTGCCTAAGAGAGTTGCCTGCATGCTGTAGGGCAGTAATTCCAGATAAACATCTGAAGATAAGAGTTGTTCATTTCAGCCCATTGTTTACTTTAAATATGGTGAAAAAAAATCATTGAGAAGCTCTGTCAGTGTAGTACAAAAACAGAGATTAGCTCCATGGGCTTAAGCAGACCTACATCAATTCACAACCGAGCCTCTTGCCCAGTCTTCACACAGTGGTAACTTCAGAACTAATAAATTACTTTCAATCTAATCCACAGTTTTCTGCCTAAAACGTGAATGAGACAATGCTAGAGTGCACGGATGATTTCCAGACATGTTTTTTGTCATCAGACTTGGGGCAGGCTCCTTAAATGTTCTTTAGCATGCACAGGCTCCTTAGTTCCCTGAGAGGAAAGCCTTGATAAATCTCATCTCCTGGTTTTCCTTCCCATCCTGTCTGTTTGGAGGTAGAAGGGCTGTGTGTCCAGTTCTCCTCTGTTCCCAGGGAACTTACAGAGGAAGGGTTTGCAACTCAAAAACCTATGTCCAGGGCAGGTTTGGGATTCTCTGCTGAAATGAGGTTACCTGAGCAAAAGCCATTTAACCAGAACCAAAGTATGTCGTAGATGTATATTGGCCATTCCAACTATCACAAACAAACAAACAAAAAAGACAAACCAAGCAAAGCAAAAGAGCAAAGCAAGCTGTTTTGTTGAGATTCTGGGAAACCTGGATTTCTAAGGTCTGCAGCTCTGCCCCATGCAGAATGTGGGGTTGGTAATCCTGGCTTTCCAGCCATTGTGGCTGCTGACATTGCTACACCATTCATGGCCTGGCTGTCTCTCCCAAAGTCCCTTTCCTTGCCCTGGGGAGCAAAGGATCCCTAGGAGCCACATTTTAACTAAGAGCCTTGGGGCTTTGATATTCAGGGCTGTATTTTCCTTGCAACTGCCATTGTTGAATCCACAACTACAACTGTGGAAAGCATTAATTACTAAGAAATAATTACGTTTTAAGGTTTCGATGTTTTAAGGTATTTAACATATAAGCAACATTTTACATGTGACAAGGCTAAGATTTTAGAAACGAAAGCACGCTTTTGTTGCTCATTCAGATAAGTATTCTGAGTGCTTGTTTATGATCGATCACTGTGTGCCTCAGGTTAACAGTAGTTACCTGGTGCTCTGTAGAGTTAACAGAGTTATGGGCCTCAGTGCTGGATTTGTGGGTTTTAAGGTCAAACATAACTGGGGTTTGAGTTTTCAGAGCTACAGAATTTCAGATGAGAAGTTAGGGCTGAGATGAGCCAAGGTTTCTTAGAATAATTTGATCTTGTGCTATTAACTAGATGCTGCTGCTAAATCGATCAGCAACATTTATACTGCCATGAGTATAAAGTGTCTTCCCTTTGTGCTGGAGTTCTACCAGGGATCTATAACTTGTCTTCTGATGAGTCCTGGAAAGCAACCATGTGAGCAAAGTTCGACCTCCCAGATGAGGGTGCAAGAAGGGCCTCAGGCTTTTCCAGTAATTTCTGTTTTTTTACCTAAAAACAAAGATAGGTACACTCAGGACTCTGAATAATTGTTGGACCTGCTCTTTGATGGCTGATCTAAAGTGGGGGATGCTGCTTAGGTGAATGATGGATGTTCATTCCCACTGTAGTTCTTGAAGTCTGGGGGATATTGAGTATATACACCTTGAATACTTGCTTCATTGCCATTATCTTTGGAAATTACTTTTCATAAAAGACAGAGTGGTAAAATGTTGTTTTGTTTCTATTCCCTCCTCAAAGTGACCTTGTTTTTATTATTAGAGTTAAATCATGGTATAGTGTGTTGCAGCAAAGACGTTGTTTGTGCAGCATCCCCTCTTGCTTGAGGAGACTTCCAGTGCTGGCCCATTGATAAATCATGCCTTTTGCATTTGCCACTCAGGTATGAAATCAAAAATATTAATATACATTTAAGGCAAACAGTGTTACTCAGATTTTATGGGCAAACTCGCAGCCAGTGCTGTTGGTATAACTTCTTAACATAAAGTGGATAAAGTGATTTCCTCATTTAACATCCTGACTCAGCACAAGTTTCTGTTTCTTTCTCACTCCAAGCAGAGGGTTTGCTTTGCTCCTTCCTGGCTTTATGGGCTCACATAATGTAACATGTAGAATAGTTTTGTATTTTTAATTAGTGTTCATTTCACTGCAGGAAGGAAAACGTTTGTGGTGTAAAAAAAAAGAAGAAAATATATTTGAAAAAATGTGACTTTAGGGGGAGGAGACTAAGGGGCCTTGCAGTGGCAATCTAAAAAAATTGTGACTAATGTAAAATTTGACCATGATTTTTAAAATTTAACCATCTGGATTTTTTTCAATGGTTTATTGAAGTAATCAGGCTCTAACAGCCATACATAAAATAATGTTAGCAAAAAGAAAGACAGCCAGTCTCTAAAATTTCTCTCTCATAAAATTCTGTTTTCCCGGACCTGAGGAAAGTTCATTGAAGTGTACTTTTGGATAAATTCAGCTCACTGGCAGCTGTCTCAGGAGCTGAAACTGAACAGGTATTAAGTTTATAAAACTTGAGTTAGATGGTTTTGTGTCAGTGTCACACTTTTTGTAGATGTCTGCATTTCATCGTTCCAGAATTAGTACCACAAGAACTACTTGTTTTATATGGTATTTTAATCTCAGAAGGGAACAGCTCTAACAACATGTAACACATTTGCTGTTTTAAGACATACACTTGAATTCCAGTTTTGTTTCTGGATGTTAGAAATTCACAGAAGATTGAGGAAAGGAGGGAGGGAGGTTTCCTAAGCATAAGCACGCAAGTGGTTATGGCCTATTGTACTTTTTTAGAATTGAAATATTTCAATAGCTTGAAAATGAGCCAGACAGCTTGTGTATTATGAACAGGAGGGGGAAAAAAAAGGATAAAAATAAATAAAGAGCAGCTGCAGTTCTGTTAGCATTGCAACAGTTAAAAGAGGCCTGAAAAATTATAGCTGACATTATGTATACAAACCTAGGAGAGAAGAGCCCTAAAGTATATCAAACCTTGTCATATTCTGTTCTGAAGACTTCGGGTTCAGTGTTTAATATATTAGCAACAATTTTTTTCTTTCTCAAGTGCTTATAAAGAATTAGGATTAAACATATAAGACACAAGACAGAGCTTTAAACAGCTTGCTTGAAAACAGAAAAAAGTAACTCAGTATCTGAGTCAGACATGTTTTTGACTCCTATCAGCTGTAGCAAGAATTTACAAGTAATTGTCTACAACATGAGGGTAGAAAATATTTGTGTTTAAGAAAAATTACTTTTTGTTTTGGAATTATTTTTGGGTTTCTCAAATTCCTGGGTTTTACCCTTTGTTGATATTTAACTTCTGGTGAGGCGGACAATCACATTTTTCCCATGTGGAATGCACTTTTATCACTTTAGTGTGTGGAGAGTATCTAAGTATTGTTACATTATTGTAATTAGAACACTTTAAGTGAGAAAAAGAGGGAAGTGTTCAGAGCATGCTTGAATTTGAGACTTGTGGCTCCAGAGCATGGCAAACATTCGTTCAATCTCTGTGGGAAGGTTGAATTTTTTTTTTTTTTAATTGCACTTTATCTGGTAAACTAAAGATAGTAGAATAGCCTTGTTTGGCCTTGTCCTTTGTTTTTTCAGTATTAAGTAGTCTTGTCCATTAATCAGAGACTGCACAGTCTTTCACAGACAGTGTTCCAACTGAAGAGGAATCAATGATGTTTATATTTCTATTCCACCTGAAGTTCAGTATTTAACACATATAATAATTCTGATTCTCAGAAAATGTCAGATGGTAGACATAAAAAGAGCCATATGCTAGAAAAGAGTAAACTGAGTTTCATCTAGAAAAACATCAATAAATAAAAGTGGAATGCATTATGAATTAAGTTTTAATAATGATTAGATATGGTAATGGTTATTATTAAGATTTTGGAAGTAATTTCAGGAATACAGTCATCTTAACTTGCTATAAGAAAAACAAACAAATAGCTCCCCTTCATCAGTTTTTGGGTTGGAGCAATTGGCAAAACTCTTCCTATTGCTTTTGTATGTGCAATTTTAAAAATCGGTTTTCATACTTTGGGTAATCGGAAATAGAGAGAAACAGTGGGGCAAGTCATGTTAGCAATCATTGAATCATCATAGAATCAGAATGGTTTGGTTGGAAGGAAACTTAAAGGCCATCTCATTCCAACCCTCCTGCCATGGGCAGGGACACCTTCTACTAGACCAGGCTGCTCAGAGCCCCATCCAACCTGGTCTTGAACAATTCCAGGGATAGGGCAGCCACAGCTTCTCTGGGAAACTTGTGCCATTGCCTCACTTCACTCACAGGAAGGAATTGCTTCCTAATATCTAATCTAAATCTATTTACTTCTAACTTAAAACTATTCTCCTTCTTCTATTACTATGTGCCCTTCTAAAAAGTTTCTCTCTCCAGCTTTTTTGTAGGCTCCCTTCAGGTACTGTAAGGGGCTCTAATGTCTTCCCAGAGCCTTCTTTTCTTTGGGCTAAAAATCCCAATTCCCTCAGCCTTTCCTCCCAGCAGAGCTGCTCCATCCCTCTGATCCCCTCGGTGCCTCCTCTGGCCTGGCTCCAGCAGGTCCCTGTCCTTGCTGTGCTGGGAGCCCAGAGCTGCTGCAGCACTGCAGGTGGGGTCTCAGCAGAGCGGGGCAGAGGGGCAGAATCCCCTCCCTGCCCTGCTGCCCACGGGGCTTTGGCTGCAGCCCAGCACACGGGGGGCTCTGGGCTCCCAGCGCACACGGCCGGGTCACACTGAGCTTATGTGGGCATTAGTAGTGATTATGGAAAGGATATCTGTGATCAAGGTACCCTTTCTGTATCTTTGTATTCTAGTAGGGCCAGGAGTTGGACTTGATGATCCTGATGGATCCCTTCCAACTCAGCCTATTCTGTGCTTCTATGATTTTACCACAAACATGATACTGAGGTGCTATTTTGTTTAAAGGTAGTGTCTATTTTGGAAACTACACTAAAGATCTCCCTTTTAAAAGGGAGGATGGACTTTCTTTGGGTTCTCTTTTTTTTGGCAGCTGTCTTCTAGCACTCGGGATTCCAAAATCTGAATCATATCTTTCCAGATAAACAGTTGACACTGTTTAAAATCAAAACAAATAATTTATATTTGCAGATAAATAAAGTCTATTTCCTACTCCAATGGGTGAGAATTTTCCTGTGAGGGTCCATCTTCTTGTTTGAAAGGAAGAACTGTGAAGGATACATGCCAAAATATGCATCACTACGTGTATTTCTGCTTATGTAATATGGAAACTCTTGAAGCTCTTTGTAGTTTGGGGTCTCTTCTCCCAGGCAAGGACAAGAGAGCACAGCATCAAGCTGCACCAGTGGAAGTTCAGGTCAGACATGAGGAAGAATATTTTCATGGAAAGAGTTGTTAAACATGGGAATGGACTGCCCAGGGTGGTGGAGTCACCATCTCTGGAGGTGTTCAAGAAATAACTGGCTGTTGCACTTAGTTCCATGGTCTGGTTGACAAGGTTGGCGATCGGTCAAAGGTTGGACTTGATGATCTTGGAGGTCTTTTCCAACTTGAATGATTCTGTGATTCAGTGCAGCTTAGGATGGTTTCTAATCATCAGCATCCTGTACACTTCCCAGAAAGAAAGAATTTTGGAATTTTAGTTTTGTAAGGTAGTCCTTAAAGCATTGCTTTTAAATGGGATTAGTGGCCAGCTGACTGGTGATTGTATATATTGAAATCACTTGTAGAGGGACCACAAATAAAAAATAAAATTAAAAATAGAACACAGTAAAAATTTAAACCTTTCCCCAACCTTGTTTATTCTTGAAGGAGACAAAGAGATGAGGGCTTATTTGTCCTGTTGGAGAAAGGTCAAATATTTCTTTAATTTTCTCCCAAAGAAGAGAATTTGTCATTGACTTTTTCTGAATTCAGATCAGTCTTTACAGAACATTACATGATGTTCTTGCATGAGCCCTGCTTGGTTCTTGGTACTTAATCTTTCTTGAGCTGCTACATTCTCTAACGCTGTGTAATGTCAGTCCCTTAGGAACATGGGCTAACTTTGTGAGTAGAAGAACGATACTACAAAGCTCTGAAGAGGTGTCCAAAATCATCAGGAAGTTTTGCCTATGCCTTGTATGATTGCTCGATTCACAGAAAAGCAGATACTTAAGAATAAAAGCTTGGGCAATCTTAATGGCTGTTGCTCAAGAGGACAGCATTTCATTTTCCCAACAGCACTGCTGTCTCCTAAATAATTTCATTAATTCCATGCCATAAGGCACACAGGAGATGCAATGGTGCAGCCAGACTACAGTCTCTTGTATATTTACCATTTCAGAGTGTATATACATATCTATAAATATATATATATATACACATAAACCTGAACCTCACCCGGTCCTCCTGAAAGGAAAGAGTATTGTCTGTGCAGGAATTTGCGGATAAATGCTGGAAGAGAAATACAGCTGTTTCCTAGCTGCTGTCAAGAATGAGACGTTTAGTTAAAAGCTCTGAGGAGAAGAGGAGAGATGGGTTTTTTTCCCTATTTAATTTAATTTTCTGCTGCTGTGGCTTGGGTTCTGTCACTGGTGTGAAGTTTCTGCAGTTGTAAGGTATTTGGGCACGTTCTTTTTTATTGGTTTGCTTTCCTCAAATTCAGACTGTTTTGAAGATTTTATTTCCAGAATAGTGTCATCTTCCAACAATGAAATAAATTATGCTTGCTAGTTTTATAGTTGTAGAGGAAAAAAAAAAAAATCAGTGACCTTTTACTTTTTCTGCTTTCCTTTTTGGCTATGCTACAAGCAAAATCCAAAGAATCCAAGATCATCTTCCGAGAATTAAAAAGAAAAAGAGATTCTGTTTTTAATATTCATCTCAATTGAAACACTTTCCTTGAAATTGCTGAGAGTAGAGATTTAAGTTGCTTTTAATACTTCAAGATGCTGTCAAACTGCTAAGATAGGTAGGCAAATATATTATCGTAGACTCCTAGGCGCCTTTAGTTTGGAAAAGAACTTTAAGATCATTGAGTCTAACCAACACTGCCAAGGCCACCACCAAACAATGTCCTTCAGTGCAACATCTACACATCTAAATACATCCAGGGATGGTGACTCCACCACTTCCTTGGGCAGCCTATTTTGATACTTTGTAACCCTTTTTATGAAGAAATTTGTCCTTTTATCCAATCTAAACATTCCCAGGTGCAATTAGAGGCCATTTTCTTGTATCTTGTTGCTTGTTACCTGGGAGAAGAGTCCAAGTCCCACCTGGCTACACCCTCCTTTCAGGGAGTTGTAGAGAGTGATAAGGTCTCCTCCAAGCCTCCTTTTCTTCAGGTTGACGGCCCATCCCTAATTCTTCAGCTGCTCCTTACCAGACTTGTGCTCCAGAGCCTTCCCCAGCTCTGTTCCCTTCTCTGGACACACTCCAGCCCTTCAATGCTCTTCTTGCAGTGAGGGACCCAAAAGAGAGCACAGGATTCCAGGAGTGGCCTCACCAGTGCTGATCCAGGCCAGGTGCCATTGGCTTCTTGTCCACCTGGGCACGGCTGGCTAATGTTCAGCTGCTGTTGACCACCACCCCCAGCTCTTTACTGCCAAGAATTATTCCAGCCACTTTGCTCCAGTCCTGTTGAACCCCATGCAGTTGTCCTCAACCTGGCTGGATGCAGCCTTTCCAGATCCTTCTGCGGGGCCTTCCTGCCCTCCAGCAGATGAACATTTCTGCCCAACTTGGTGTCCTCTGCGAACTGAGTGAGGGTGCACTCAATCCCCTCATCTAGATCATCAATAAAGATATATCAACAGCCTTTCTTTCATCTACTGTTGATCAAGCAGGACCTGCCTTTCATAAACCCATATTGGCTGGGCCTGATCCCCTGGCTGTCCTGCCCCTGCCACATCATGGCCCTCACTACTGAAAACCTCACCTTTTAGTCCTGTACTGGATTCATTTTATCTGTCTCTAAATATTTCTAAGGAAACGCGGAAAACAAACCAAAGTACTAAGGACTGTGCCTTTTCAAAGAAATGAAAACATGGAAGCAAATTTTGTGCTTTGTTCTTTGTGCTTCCTTGACTTACATGTTGTTCAGGCTATGTACATTAGGTGTCTTTCAAATATCTTGGAGTGGTGGACAGATGGATGGGTGGATAGATTGGTGGGCCTTTGGATACAAGTACGTGTTTAAAGGATCATAGTTAACATTTCTGGTGATTATCATAATACTATTTCACATTAGTGTGTCATCTATACCTGATTCTATTTAATGCAGAGACAAAAAATTAATATGCCCAACTCAAAAAAATGTAGTCCCAAGTTTATTTCTGTATGTATATAAGAATATATTTTTTCCCTCAAATTAAAGAAATACTTGAAATCTGTTTGACAGTAAAATTTATATTGGTCAACTACAGGGATGACAGAGGTTCTGTTGAGCATTTCCAGATAAAGGAGAGATTGGGTCAATTTATTTCCATTTTTACAGATACCAAGATTCAGTCTTCGTAGGCCTTACATCCTCTTTACTTTCTTTATATAGTTTAGATAGTTATATCTAATTGATGGTTGACCTTCTTTCTTGACAAACTAGAAAAATCTTTAACTAGTTATATTTAAATGTGAAATGATGGGATGAATAATCTCTTGCTTACAGAATGGGTGGTCTGTAGCTATCAGACTTGAAAACTGTTTATTCCTCTTCTTGGGAAAAGGGGGGGAGGTTGAGTTCTATATTGCAATGAAATAAAATTTGTGGATATTCCCAGAAGTTTGATAGTGGCATGCAAATACAGATGCAGATATCATCAGGTGCTCTAAATGACATGGATATCAGAGCTCTGGTCCCCTGGTCTGGTGAAGGCAAATTTAAATCTGAGATTCATGAATGTTGATCCATTTTTCTTCTTTTGTTGATTATTTCTCTTTTTTGATTAATTTTATGTATGAAATCTTGACTCACAGTGTAAGTCCAAAAGTTATGAATGAAAAAATGTGTGGGTAGGAGTTTCCTAGATTATCACACTATAATATCATTTAATATTTGTGGTCCAGGAATGTAATACCTTATCACTGAGTTTAATCACATGAGCATTAGTAATTCATTTCCTAAAAAAATAATTCCCTCCTTGCATGGAATTTTGAAATGGCTGTATATAATCAAAAAGCTGTAACGTATCTTTGGGAAATCAAATCATCCTGGAAAGTAAATACTAAATGAGAGACTATGGCATGAATAATAACTATATAATTCTGTCTTTAAATGTCTAAGGAAATAACATGTGACTACATGAGCTCAGGACAGCAGTTTAAAGGCCCAGGGTTCTAAGAAGTGCCTTTATCTTTGTGGATCTCTGCCTGAATTCAGTTGGCTGAATGAATGTAGAAACATGCAATCAGATGCTGCACTGCAGCTGCTCTGTTTAGGGGACTCAAGAGCACAATTTTTCTGACTTTAGGTGGGCAGTAAATTATTTTCTATAATTTCATCTCCTGGTGTTTCTGTAAGTAGTCAAGGAGAAATTTGTAGTTATTTGATCAATTTTTACCTGCTTAGGTAAGCCATTGATCACTGACCTGTGCTACATGACTTTTTGTCACATACAAAAGTAAAGTGGACTTTAACATCCTTGTGGTGGTGATGAAGGGGATTTCTTCTACTGTAGTAGATTTATGACTGCTATAAACTCTTTTCTTCTTTTTTTCCTGAGGTTCCAGTTCCACTTGCATCCTGTTTTTTTTCTGGAGTATCTTAATAAACTTAATGATTTTAAGGGATGATGACATAAAATTATTTCTTAGAACAGGATTTTTGATTGTTTCCGTCATTTTGGGCCATCAAAATAAAGCAGGAAATTATAAAGTTACTATTATTTACTTTGTTCAAGGATTGATCTGTATCAGTCTTGCTGCCTGTTGATATGTGCTTTGTTGTCTTACCACAACAAGCCTTCCTAAAAAATGGACCATGTTCTGCAACAAATGAGTTACTTGGTGTGCATAAAGAGAAAGGGCTATAATGATTTCAACATGGTTTTTAACCTGGAAGGATAACTAATGGACGTAGAATAGAATGGAATTTTCTTTCACATTTATTTTTAAAATACTTCAGAGTGAGTGCATTAGTATAATGAGCTAGTTACTGGTAATGGAATGAGAATAAACAAGGCCATTTTTATGGTATGGCAAATTAGACATCAATTATGTGGCCAAGCAGCACTGAAGGATGTAGCAGACTGGGAATTAAGCTGTAGTGTTAATTGATTATGAAATCATTTGATAGCCTTTGGTTTTATTGAAATGATTCTTAGAGTGCATCATAAACTTAAAATCCATTATAGGAGAGGCATCACATTCTGTACTGAGGGTAATATCAATAGTGGGCCAACTTTTGACAACAGTGGAAAACTTTGATTTTTGCAGCAATTTTGTATAAAGTGATTAGGGGATTGTGCATCTTTCTGGCAGTAATTACGAGTACCATTTGGATCTACCTCCTTTAGTTTTACGACAAGAATATCTTTGTTTCAGCTGTTGGTATATCTAGTTAAATGACGTGTGCTCTTCATCTTTTATGTATATATTAATTTACTTCCTTAAATTAGAGATAAGTGCACCAAATACTTCTACTTGAAGAGTCAAGATGATACAGCATCAGCTGATTAATACTGTCTAGCCTCTGTGCAAGGTGACAGCTCCCAGTTTCTTTTGAATTTGGAGAGCACTGCACTTTTTGGTCTATTTTTATACCCCCTCCCAAGGTTTTTGCCCTTGGACCCTGTGGGAGAGCACCAGCTGGCAAGGTGGGCCACTTGCAACCTACTGTGCCTTTGGGTGTTTTAATACCTGTTCTCAGGCCAGGTTTGGTGCCTGCTTTTCCAGGCTGCCCACTCCTTTTTTTTTTTTTCTTCGTATTGTGTTTTGGTAAGTCTTGCTCTGTCTTCTCCAGTTCAGCCTCCTAAAGCAGCTGCACCTTTTTCATTTCAAAGTTAGAGTGATGGCCATAAATTCATAACACTTAAGTTCCATGTGGTTTATAACCTAACAGCTTCCTCTGTTGCCGTTCCTGATGCAGGAGTCCCTGCCTCTTGCTCATGGCAGGTCTGGCCAGTTTGACAGCCATACCCATTTTGGCTGCCTCACCTCTGCCTTGCACACTTCTCTTTTTGCTGCTTTCCACTTTCTTCTTCTAAGGGCAGGAGACCTAGGGCTGTGGAGAAGTCAGTAGGTAAAGATAAAAAGAAGATGAAATGGGGAAACAGAGTAGTCTGAAGTGCAAAAAGCATCAAGGGGCAGACTATAAATCTGAAGCACAGGCTGGGGAAGACAGAGGGGAGTTACGTGGCCATTCAGGATAGCTGCACAGTTGTGCTCTGTGCAGTCAGAGTTTTGCTCTCTCAGGTGACCTTTGACATTCAGTTTTACTTCTTTCTGAGAGAAAATGTTGTCCTAAACACCAGGGATAATGTCCATTTTGCTGGGATGTAACAAGAGGTTTCATGTTCTGCTCAGGCAGCTGCTGGAAATTGGCAAAAGGGATCTCATTTTATTGACTAACTTGAAGAAAAGAAAGAAAGAAACCCTAGCAAAAAGCCCACCACCAGAAACTTTTGTCCCCCATAATTCCACTGAATAAGGTTACCTTTTCATATGAACTTGCACTGATGAATAAGTCTTCTGGGTATGGGATAAGGTGGAAGGCAATTGAACCAGTCTGACATTATTTGGTCACTAGTGCATATAAATATTCTTCTAGTGCCACTTATACATAGGTACCATACATATCTTTAATGGTATTTAATTGAGATTAAAAAAGCTGTTGGAGTGGATGCTGTGAATGCATATTAGGAATATTACTTAAAACTGTAAGCCTTGATATGATAAACCATAACAAGTCTGAAGGACTCATAATGGCTTATCATGTCAATAAAATGCACTTAAAAATCCCCAAGTGATTAGAAGGAGCCATTTCAGTCTATTATATCAATTGTTATATGCTGAGAGCATGAGAGATTTATTTTTCTTTTCCATCCTCTGTTTAAAAAAAAGAAAGGAGGAAATTAAATCATAATAAGCTATGTTCAAATAGAATCAAGGTACTAAAATAAACCCACAAAAGGCGATTTACAAATTAAGGAAGGCAGTAAAAAGTTCTTTCCAAGCAGAGAATACTCTCATGTTACACTTGGTCTCTCATTTTTAAGCACCTCAGGATGGCTGATGGGTATAGTGTGTGCTTGCACCAATGATGTTCCTGTTGAACCGGCAAGAAGTGTAAATTAAATGTGTTGTCACAAGAAATCAGAATAATTTTGGCACTTACACCAGTGATGAACTCCAGCACTTGCACACAGGGAAAATTGAATTGACTTTACTACCCCATGTGGTAGTAAATGCTTGGCAAGGTCTGTAGCAGAAGAGGGTGGTGATATTTTCCTAACGTCATACTTTTCCTGACTGATTTTTCCAGGCGTCTTCTTCAAGGGGTGGACAAAGGTTAAAGACGTAGCCCCTGAGCTCTTGAGGGTGGCAGGGGCCCTGGTGTTTGTTGTTACCACTCTGGCAGCTTCATTCAGGGGCAATGGCTCTGAAGCAGCTGCTTGGGGGTACATTTACATCCTGGAGAAGGTCTGTCAGACTGTTTTCCCCACGTGTTACTCTGCCTGTTGTCCATTTGGTTTTGTCACCTGGACTGGCCTCTGAGGCTCATGCAGATCCAGCAGGAGGGGCTGCCCTAACGAATGACCTCTGGTGAGAGGGACGAGTTGATTTTGGGGATGGTTACTGTGCTGGTCCAGTGTGCATTTTAGCCAGGGGAAAGCCTTGTGGTTTGTTTGCACAGCTGAGTCAGGAAAGTTTGGAGTTGTTTTCTGCTAATAACAAATAAAGATCCTTTATATTGCTTATTTGCAGGCTCTGCACTGGATTACATAGCCAGTCTGTAGCATTTCAAACAGATCTGAGCTGGTTCTCTGGGGCCAGCTTTGCAGATGGGTCTGGGACAGTCTTGAAATAGCCCCTGGGGGCAGATTGCCGGTGAAATTGGTGTCATGGCTCCCCAGGCTGGCACAGTAGTCAGAGGGAGAGGCGAGGGCTGCTGAGTGGCTCGGTGTCCTGCTCTCAGCTGACAAGCTTAACCTTTGTGGCACACACGTTTCAGCTGTTTAATGTCTGAATAGATGGAGAGCATTCTGGGAAAGTGAATTTTTCTCTCCCGACAGTATCCGCGCTATCTCACTTGCAGATATTACATCTTACATTTAATGCAATCCTTCCAAACTGCCCAGCTTCTTATTCTTCAAGCCTGGGTCGTGCCTCTTCCCGCCCATATGGAATTAACCTGTTCAGTCCTGTACCCCACCCACACGCTCAGGGGGCCCGTGGGACAGGGGTGTGTAGGGCAGCAAATTTTGGGGGATCCTTCAGCACTGCTGCTGGCAGATAGGCAGGAGAGAGAAAATAAACAGGTTCAGGAGGTGGGGAAAAATGAGCTGGTGGAAGCCAAGGGAGGGAAGCAGTGGCAAGTAAACACAGCTGAACAAGAGGAAAAAGATGTTTATGTATGCTTGTTTAAGTTTTGCAGTGGGGATAACTGCAAGTCTGTCAGGACAATTTCTCCCCTCACAGTGCTGTGAACCCTTCACCTATTTACATTTACATATGTGAGTAAGAAATTTGACAATATGCAATTTTCTTTATGACCGAAATGCAACCAGTGAGGTTTGGCAGAGATAAATGTAAATGGTTCACGAGAGCCCCGGTTGGAGACTCAGCTGAAATAACAAGGCAGAGTAGGCACATTCCCACCCATACGTGCACACGTATGTACGTACGTGTGTGCAGCGCTGGCTTTTACCCAAGAGGGGAGGCTGCTAATTGAATGACCACTCGGCAGGGACAGCGATTTAAGAGCAACTTAAAAACATACATTGGATTAAAAAAGGAGATGGCACCCTAAGAAACACTCAGAGATTACATATCTCAAATTATCAAAGCTGTGGAAATCTTGGGCACGGAAACACAGCCTCTGTGTTGTTAGCAGACATCGGGCTGCACATTCTGGAGCAATATTCCAAGATTCATTTTTCATTTTCTCAGATATCTTGTTGGGGAGGGAGACATGTAGTTGAACAAAGTGATCAATAAAAGAACAAATAAGGAACAAATGCTAAGAATATTCAAGATAAGGTTTTATTGTGCAGAAATCTCAGAACAGAACATTTTTCAATCTGTTCTGTTATTTTTACAATATTTGTTTGACAGGCTTATGTTTCAGGCAGCCAGAAAGATAAAATAATGTTTTAAAACCCCAACAAATACTAAGATACAGGAGAAAATAAGTTGAGAAAGTAGGCTTGGAACAAAAGGAAACCAGCAAAATAAATCTGAATAAATAAAATAAATGAAAAATACCATAAATAAAATTACTGTTTGGAGTTTTACAATTTTAAAATCTGATAGCATGTCTAGATTTTAATATGTTGAACTAGAAATATTAAAGTAATTACAAACATTTAAAACCTTTATAAAAATGGCTAAATTGTGTCTGTCCAAATGATCATAGCAAATTCTTTGGGAATGCTGAGAAAGACATTTATAATATTTTACAGTTTTTACGTACCTTGCCTTTGTGTCCCCTAGGAACTTTAAAAGAGCATTATGAGGGGGAGAAAAATGAGAGGAGCATGTTTACAAGTATTTGTAAGGTGATAAAAAATAGTTGTTTAAGACAGAGTGTGTAAATACATTGTCTACATTCATCACATGTCTGCATGTGGGATGTCATACGGTTTATGTAGCATGTAGTCCTGTCTTATTGCAGTTGTAGAATATTCGTGGCTCAGTGTGACCTAGGGAGTCTTCTCCATAAAACCGTTCTTTAATAGTTAATTTGTGTTATTTACTGAAGGGCAATACTTACACAACGGCGTAGTATCAGTAAATTAGTGTTTGCTTTGTTTTGGTTTATGCTTTGGGCTCAAAACAGGGGAAGCCAGGATAAGTTTGTTTGTGAAAGCTTAGTGAATACTAATGAGAAGAAAAATCATCCCAGTCAAACTAAATAAATTCTGTGGATAGTATGAAGGATTTTCAGCGATCCATATTGTCCTTGGACTTGGCTGTTGCATTGTACTTTAAATGGAATTGATTGTGTGGTTGTAATGAAAGTAACAGATTGATTTCTATACAGAGTTACACAGAGTAAATAGAAAAATGTTCTTGTCTTGACCTGCATTCATAAACTAAAAATCAGTGGCTTTTGACCTAATCCTTAATAAAAAATGTAAATGTAATATAGGAAATCGGAAGGTTTCTTTAATTCTTAGAAAAATCTACTGTTTGTTGGGTTTTGCTTGTGTGCTTTCTTGGATTTTAATTCAATTGGTTTAGGAATTCTAGTAACTGTAGTCTATTTTCTCCTTCCGGAACTTGTACTTTTTGCTGTTCACATATTTTTTGAAAATATATTTGACTGTTCCCTTTCTTATGATTCCTTTTGCCTTAACTACATGACATTTTTCTTTATATAGGTAGAATATTTATGACTGCTAGTACCTTCGCTGCTGAACAGTGTTAGAATAGCATTTTTGTGTGTGACCCATACATTTTTGGTTTGCTACTACATGTATTGTCATAGATTATTTTTAAAAGAGAGTGCTTTCTGAACTAATATGCAGATTAACAGCTTTACGTTGTAATAAAAGGAGGAAAGCTGTTGATGGAAATAAGGTGCAACATTCTTTCTATCTGAAAAAACCTAACAAATGTTTATATTATTGCAAAGATTATCTCACTAAAAGGGCATAGAGATATTTATGAGCAACATCTACTACTCTTTTTTTTTTTCCTTTTTGCGTGTGTGAGATTGCGGTTCAGGCCCCAGTAAAATGCACAACCCAGCTGGTAAATTCTCTCATTGAGCTGTAAACCAGGGCTACAATAAGCAAGATCCCAGTTACTGCATTCATCAGTTTCTCAGTGAATTTTGTGACTTTATTTTTGGTGCTTAGAGTTTAATTTCTCGCTGAAGTAGAGCAGCGCATTGTGGCGCCACACAAACAAGAAGAGCAAAACAATAGAAACCCCAACGCACCGATGGCCACCGCTACTCCATTGTAGCTTCCAAAGGCACTCTATTCTTCCCAGCCCACTTGATATCCTGCAGGTTGTGGCAGTACAATTCACAGGAAAAGCTTAGACATTGAGCTTGCACGCTTCTTGACTCCATTTTAAAGCCTTTGTTCACACCGGGGTGGCATTTTTTCACACCACATGTGGCAGCTTTGACTCCTATCCAGCTTGTCGTATAGAATCAAAGTCTGTGATTTCTTACATTCCCAGTGTTGTCTCCTGAGTTGCTGTATTCTTTGTATCTCCCAAAATATTGCAAATCTTAATTTCAGTCATAGGTTTTTAAAGCTTGATAGGCTATGGGATGAGACAACTGTACCTGCATACTTAGATTTGGTTAAAATCAAAGCTATTTGCAGGGGAGGGGAAGAGCCTTTTCCCTCCCTCTTTTTTAAAAAAAAACTTCAACATTGGAAATTAAAAACTATGTGGTGAATTTGATATATATTCATTCAACCTTATGTATGTTTTGCAGAAAATAATTAAAATAATGTGTAATATTATATATTTTTGAATTTGTAAATTATATGAGTGCTCGCAGTTTGGTCCAGTATTAAAATATCTTATTATTCATCTTAAGAGATTCTTTTGTTGCACACAGGCGTCAGCTGTTGTGCTTTCTTTTCCTACTTTTCCAAAGCCAACCTTCATCTGCAATTTTGCTGAAAGTTTTATGTGCCATGTCGATAACAAATTCTACTTCAAACTAATTTTGAAGAGAATAAAACAAGTCTACCGATATGAATGCCCCTAAAATATACATTTTTAAAAGTTTATTAATAGAACATATATTGCTTAAATTAATCTCATTCAGTGTAGCTAAAATGCCACTTGACTCCTGAAACAAATGCTAAAGTATATATTTCTTGGTAAGAAACTTCACGATGGATTGCAAGTGCAAAGTGACAGGGCAACAATAACATTTGGACAAAAATTGTCACAGGAATTAATGTAACTTGTACTTCACACTTTTTGATATATTTTATAAATGATCAGTGAAAATTAAATGGTCCTATGATTTGAAAGAACATTCTCAGCTCCATGTATATTTACAAATCTGTACATTCATTGTTGCTGGTTCACTCAGCTGAAGATAATAGAATAATTTCTCCTTGGCACATATGCTAGCCTGTACATTGACATGACACCCTAATAAATATTTTGACTCAAGAGCTGTTGTTTGTTGCTGTTTGTCAGGTGGTTAGAATGGTCTTTTGGCTGCCGCTCCCCTCGCGAACTAAAATATTAAAATGTATGCTTTCAATCTAGCAGCTTTCTTATTGCATTTTATACATTTTCTGACTGCTCATTCTTTCTTTAAAATATAGTACTGTGGTGTGCTTAATGCATACTGCTTATTCACCAAAATCCACATAATTGCTTATGGTGTTTATGAAATACTTACACTGCTTTTATGTTTGCTTTTAAGAATGACATGAAATTGTATTATGTAAGAGAATAGTTCAGTAACAGCCTTTAGAAAGACAAAACGGCAGTGTTCTTTTCTGGGTTAGAAAATATAATTAATAATAATTTCGTGTGCTTGCTTTCATGCCATTTTCTTGCTGTTTGTTTATGGAACATTTGATGTTAAGTTGTTGAATCGTCTTAGCTGGTCTGACATGTAGCAGCACTGAATAACAGAAAGTCTGTTCCAATTATACTTTATTTTATATTTCAGTCCAAAATCTCAAATATATAAACTAACCCCTACTGATAATTAATTTTCAATTAGAAGCACAGTTTTATTAGCTTTGCTTCTGAGCAGCTATTGTTTAATTAAAACATCCAAACTATATGAAAATAAACATTTAACTCATGGTTGTTTGAGGGTTTTTAGTCTGTGATTTTTCAAAAAAGATGAACGCTTAAAGAACACATTTAGAATCCATATCTAAAAATAGTTTTATTTTGCACACTAAGTTATACAAAATTTATAGAAATGTTCTTTGAGAAGATCAATGAATAATTTAATAAAATTACATTAAAATGAATTTTTAAAAGTTGCCTATTACTTAAAAAAAGTAATTAATCTAAATTAACATTTCTATAGGCAAAATGAGACATTGTTTATTTCTTTTTTGCGAAGCAGTTTCTGCAGTTTAACTAGCTAACAAGTCCAGGCATTCTGGATGCAATTTTAGATCATACAAAAAGAGTTGTTTTATGAAAAATAAAGCTATTAAAAGATGAAACCTTTCAGAGTGCAATACAGTAATTTTTGCTAAGCACTTATTTTCCAAAGTACGCTATAAGGAAACAAACATATAAAATACTCATGCAAGCTTGCCCATTTACTATTTAAATATTAAAACAGTGACTCAGAAAAGCAATGTACACACATTTAGCAGAAAGTTATTTTACTATAACAGTTATCTACATCTAAACTTGACATCACACAGCATATTTAGAAGACTCAAGTATGAATTTCTCGGAAGCAAGACAAGTTCAGTAAGTGTATCAAAATTAGTTTACCTACTTTCACAGCGCATAATTACTGAAGAAAAGGCATGATCTTATTTCATTTAAGTGTCATGAAGCAGAAATATAGAATAAGCATTTGTCAGTATCCATTCCAGAAAATCCCAACTTTTATTTCTTGGCATTTCTTACTTTTTCCCCATGTTTCTTCAGACCCTCTTCGTGTTAATATGTCTTCTATTTCCAGAAAAGAGAAGGGGTGGGGGGGAAACCCCAACAACAAAACCCCACAAACAATCAGCAAAAGCAAAGGTTTATATTGTCTTTCAGCTTGTGGCCTGTCCTCGTATTATTAAATCAGATCATACATACTCCCCTAAAATTCAGCTTGGAGTAATCCTCTGCTACTTAAGGCTGGATGAAAAGAGTACTCATTGTGAATTATGTTTCATCTGTCACAATAACCTTCTTTATTCTTTAGTGCACCTCCCCTTTGCCTGCGGCAATTAGAGAAAATAGGTATGCCTTGAAGTATGAGATAGTGGTATCTCAAAAATATATATACTGATGTCATATACAGACAGCGCTGGGTAAGCAGCACCCTGAAGATTATATAAGCCCTTTTTGATGCAATCCAAATTTTTTTAGAACAGAGTAGAGGCTGGCATATTATACAACGAGTAGGTGCTGATGGCTTTCACTTAGATTATTGCTTTTTTGACAAGCAGTGGTCAGAGATTTTGCCATTCCATTAAAAGAAGAGTAAAAACTTGCTTACCGACTGATACAATTTTCCACGTTAGCTACAATTCTGTTTGGTTTTTTTTTAACTCGAAGGTGTTAGAGAATCTTTTTCTTCACTCCTCCCCGAAATTCCTGGAGTTCTGTTGAACTCTTTGACTGAACATTTCAGCTACATTTTCTCAGTGGATTAGCATGATTTTCATAATTTCTTGCAGTGGTGTGGACATTTAACTGTTTCATCTTTAAAATAAAATACATATTTTAAAAAAAAAAAAGTTGACCAGTGAATATCAAAAATGTTTTTGCACTAGAACAGAAGAGCAAAGCCCCATGTTATCTGATGTTAGTTTTCCAAATTATTTGTCTTTCTGTATCAAGGGAAAAAAAGAAGATAAACTCTTTAGGGTTCTAGTCACCACTGTCAGGTTACTTTATCTATTAGAATATCTGTCTTTTCTTTAAGACTGTCTACTTTATTGTATTTAACAAACAAACAAAAAGCAATTTTTTCTTATTTTTTACTTTTTGAATTTATCTTGGAGGCTTTCCAAGTTCATATTTGTTTTTCTCTCGTGTTATTTTTAAAGCCTTATGGCAGCAAACCTCCAGTCGGTATCTAGTTTTGAAACCCCTCACGATTCTGGGCTGTTCATACCGATTCCAAATCAGCCTCCCTTGCACTTTAAGAGGGCTGATGTTCAATTGGGAATGACTAAAAGAGAAAGCACCTTAAAAAAAAAAAAAAATTAAGTGCTAAATGAAGCAGGTTAAAACAAAGAGATTCTTCTGTGAGGCTGGTCTAACATTAGGACACTGTTATTAAAGTTCCTAAGAAATTACTATACTACAAAATCCAATAATACTTGTGAATAAAGGAAGAGAGTTTTGGCCCACTGCACAGGTTTGGGCACAAAAGTGCTTGCTAAGCTATCTATTTCACACATGCAACGACAGAAGGTTCGATATTCATTCGATCGATGACTGAAAAGGCACAATGGCAAAATCGGACGGACTTCTTTTCAAATACAGATCTCCGATGTCCCCCTACAGTCTGCAGTCGCACGGCTGGTGGTGTGGCACAGACGGAGCAAGGGTTACATCAAGGCTGTTCTCTGGACCGTGCAAACAGTCTAGACCAATGACCTGCAGCATCGTGCCCTTTGAAGAAGAGGCAAGTTCAGTCACGACGAAGAAAAATCAAGGCGTACCCCTTTTAACAATAGGGAGCAGCTCGTGGCTGCAAAGAGGTAAGCAGGGGTAAGCAAAAAAAGGCATCTGCTTCCATGGTTACAGGCCAAGCATGGGAACCTTGCTTTTGAAGAGGGACGGTTCTCAGGCTCCCTCACAGGCTATGTCATGCATTATAAGCAAAGGCAGGTTGAGCTGAAATCCGCAGAGTTATTTCAGAGTAAAATGATACGCGAGCACATGGCTGTTAGCAAAAAAAAGTCACATGACTGTTTAGAAGCAGCCTTGCACTGTTTCTGAATCGAGCCTTTCGTTCGGGGCAGTTTCTTCTTCTTTTCTTTTTTTATTGTCTGTTTTGTTGTTTTTTTTTGCTCCTCTTTTGCAGCAAACCAAGAAAACTGGGAGAAGGTTTATACAAAACAAACATTTGTTTGATACACAAGATTCTGGCTATTCTCCTTCTCTAAACTGAAAAAAGGTCAAGGGTCAATGTTTTTTCGTGACAGGGCCACAAATCCTTTTGTTAGTGTAGCTTTAGTAAATGCCATTTAAAATAAGATTTTGCTTTTCTTTCCAAGTGCATATTATTATAAGTTTGGCAAAGTATGAAAGTAATGAATTTCTGTCTCTCTGCAATAACTTTGTTGTTCCAATACTTTGGCAGTTATTTTTCTTCATTTTTTGGCTCTACAAAGCTAATTTTTGAGATTTGCACTTCTAGACAAGACAACTGAAAATGCACACAAAATAAACACATAATAGTTCTGCCTTCTTCAGGGGGAAAAAAAAAGAGATCTACCTGCAGGCATAGGTAGTAAAAATGTGATCAGTGACTATAAGCCCGTGGTGTAACCATTAACCTTTGAGAATCCTTATGTTTGTACTTTGTTCCTTTTTGCTTTGTTATTCCTTTAGCTGCGACATGTTACATTTCCTCCTGAAAAATTAAAATGTGCAGTATATTTGCCTTGGCATGGGTGTGCCTGTTTTTTTAATTGTGTTTATTACATCTGTTCTGTGACATTTTAACTGCTTGTTGTAGTTTGTAAATTTTGATGGCTTATTATTTTATTAGAATTTTACAGTGAAAGAGTTTGCTATAGTAGCTTCTGTTACATACTTACTATATGATGGTCTATATTATTACAAGCTACAGCATTTGTCTTCTTATTAACAGCATAAGATTAATTTTATTCCAACTATTCTTATTAAAATGGGGGGGGGGTGGTGGCAGTGGGAGGCAAATGTCTGGTGAACTGTGGAACAGACTTTAAAGTTCCAGGAGCATTAATAATTACTCACATCATTTCCATCAGTATTTTTTCCTGCTCCTTAATAACTGCAGGGACCTGTGGTACTTGATAGAATTTGTATTGCTATCCTATAAATGTAATTAATATTTATGAGTGTATCAAGGGCAGTATTTTCTCAGGGTGTATTCTGAACTTTTGTTGATCTTTAGGACGGTTTAACGTCAGACTGAGGACTGTGTATTTGAAATGAAAGGATATATACGTGAACTAACTGTAAGTTGCCCTCAAATAACAACAGGCTTTTCTGAAAAAGATGTCTTTGGCCTACCCTATACATTTATGGGCCAAAATTATCCGAGAAAAAAATCCCAAAAATTGCATAGGTAAATATAAACATGCATAGGAAAATATAAATATGCAATATAAGCAATTAAATGTTAATAACGAAAGTAGGAAGCCCGTTATCTTAAAAATGGTCATGATCTGGATTATTTGGATTCATTCTGGAAAATTTATATCCTGCATATTCAGTTTTCAACTGGACTTTGACATGATTGCAAGCTGTGCCTTTTCTCTAGAGTGTCCATTGACTAGTCCCATTAGCTTAAGAGAAGAATCTGTTTGCTGATCTTTTGTGTAGGCTGTTAGATGTAATAAGACATTTTGATGTTCCTCCTGAACTATGGATGCATGTTAATGATGAAAACATTTTCATATACCCACTGCAGTTTACAAATTCATGTACTGTGTGGAAATGTTGTGCCTTCAGCTTTATTTAGGGTATGTGAAATTCTCTTGATTTTTATAACTTGCCATAATAAATTAAAAAATAAAATAATCCATCTTATATGTATGTCATAAACAGTGCAAACGGCAGTACTGTTGTATTTGGTATTCAAACACTGCTTGAAATTATTTTCATGCTAATAAAACTTTCAGTTTTAATAATTTTTTTAAAGCAGAATTTTGGTTTTTTTGAGTGAAAGGCTTTCCTCTTGTCCATTTTAATGTAATTGATAAGAAAATAATTTCTGGATTCACAGCAGTCTGCAGAGTGTACCAAGGGGAGGATCTGATCTTAATTATATTCATGATCATTTCTTGAAATAATTAGTCTTCTATAAGGAGCTGAGGAGAGAGCATTGCAATGAAAGATGTGTAAGACTTGGTGTTGAAGGGAAAAGTTGCATCCCATGAGCAATGAAAACAAGACTGTGAAACCATTAAGTTTTATTTCTGTTGGTGTTGTTTTAGGGTGGTTTTTACCATGTGTTGATGTGTTGCCTCGAAGTACACATGGTCCTGTCCCTCTTGTGCTGTTGACACTGAGGTTCTGAGAAAACACTGGGCTGTAGCTTGAGCCATGTGCCAACTTTGCACCTGGTCCATTCAAGCTAAAGTTCAGGCTGCCAGTTTGAGGCCTTTTACTCCATTTCAGCCAGTGGTGACTAAGAGCCAGAGGGATTTCCCTTTGCTTCTCCCTTTTGGGCCATTCATTTAAATGAAGGAGTAAATCATATAAACATCTTATTCCCCTTCTTAAATATCTTAAAGGGCCTCAAGAACCATCACTGTTTTCTAACCTGTACTGAGAGACAGAAGCCAATTCTGCTTCTCTGAACCAAGGTGGTGCATCACTACTTCTGAAAACAGGGAGAAGGAGGGGTTTGTTTTGGTTTTTTTTTATACTGAAGATGTCTTCTGGTTGCTGCATAGTTCTGTGGTTTGCGTAGAAAGGATTGTCAGGCACAATTTCTTTCATAATCAATGCAATTCATGGCTCTGTTCTCTTCAGAATGAATGTCTTTTTTTTTTTTTTTTCACAAGAGATGTAGACAAAAGATTTAACACAGTTTGCTCTAGGCAAGGTTTGCTGTGTCATCAGTTTATTTTAGGGGAGTTTTAGACTGAATTGCTCACTTGAATAAAAAAAATAGTGTCAGCTCTATCATAGTATGTCAAACCAGGACAAAGAGACCATGATCCTCTTGCTCAGTGGAGATGAGTGTTCGGCAGTTTGGGATCATCTTTAAACAATTTGCACTCTGGCTTTAAGAAATTTGATGCTGGTTTTTTATGATATGCAACAATGTTGTAAATCATCATTTCAAGGACAGTAGTTTATCATGCTGCACGTCCTAATAATCTACTGGATAAAGTAAAGGCAGTCAAAACCAGGTGAAACCCCAGGTTTTAGTCTGGTGATACAAAATGCATTACAGTTGACTAAAATTTAATGAAAAGGCACCTTTTTAACCCGAGGTTTCTAGAAATGCTGTCAGGTTAACCCCACCAAAAATCCTTTGATTTTCTTCTCCAGATAATCCTTTTCTACATTACCTTAATGACACAGAATATTCAAACCTGACTGTGGACTTGCTAAGAGCAAGCACTTGGAGAAGCCCATGGAGCAAAGAATCATCAAAGCTTAAAACTGTGTTGTTCAAATTTTGGTAGCATGTGAAAGCCTCCAGACTTTCCTCCTCAAAACCAAGAGCCCTGATAGATCAGTCAAGTCAGCAAGTTATTTGCTTTTTGTACTGTACATGGATTTGCTTTGTTATGAACTTGGGAATGACTAACTGCATCAGCTTTGATTTAAGATACAAAACAAATTAAGTCTCTCTGGCTCTTGAGTATTTTTCTTGGTCTATAATCCCCACCACAAAAAGCCTTAGAAAGTCTGATTAAGTTGTTGCCCCTTATTCAAGTCTCCTTCCAAATGCATTGAATATAAATAACAGATGCAAGATGAACTCTCAAATGACCAGAAAGTCACATTTTCTCACTCAGTGTCATAGTTCTGTGATGTTTTGAAATGGAAGTTAGTCTGATTCCAGGAGCATCTTAAGTGTATGAGGTTCTTTTCAGGGCTGCCATTTTCTAAGCCTCTGTTATTGATAAGTGGAAGTCCCTTTAATGCTCATAACAAAGGAAGCTTTAGCATTACTGAAATAATGTTCATCTGAAATAACCTGATATTTCTGGTAGCTTTTTAACAGGGACATGCAGAACAGCAATAACAGCTTTGTTCTTGTGTAGACCCAGGCTAAGTTAAGATCGCAATCACTGCGATATGATCTCAGGGCAAAAATATGTGTTGCAAAGAGGTGGTCATGCCAAACAGGCATAGATTCATAGAATCCTTTCAGTTGGAGGGGACTTGAAAGATCACAGAATTGCAGAATATTCTGAGTTGGAAGAGACCCACAAGGACCACCAAGTCCACCTCTAAGGTGAATAGGCCATACAGGGATCAAACTCACGGCCTTGGCATTATGAGCCATGCTCTGACTATCTGAGCTCATCTCAGGGTCAAGATCATCTCGTTCCAGCCCCCTTGCCATGAGCACGGACACCTTCCACTAGACCAGGTTGCTCAGAGCACAGTCCAGCCTGGCCCTGGACATTGTCAGGGATGAGGCATCCACAACTTTTCTGGGCCACCTGTGCCAGTGTCTCACCACCCTCACAGTGAAGATTTTCTTTCTAATATCTAACTAAAATGCATTCTCTTTCGGCTTAAAGTCATTCCCTCCTCTCCTGTCATGACAAGACCTTGTAAAAATTCGCTTCCAGCTTTCCAAACCTCTTCAAGTATTGAAGGGCCCCAGTAAGGTTTCCTTGAAGCTTCCTCTCCTCCTGGCCTGACAATTGCAACTCACTCAGCTTCTCTTCCTAGGAGAATTTCTCCAGCCCTCTGATCATCTTCGTGGCCTCCTCAGGGCTCACTCCAACAAACTCATGTCTGTGTTGTTGTGAGAGCCCCAGAGCGGGACACAATACTCCAGGTGGGGTCTCATGGGAGTGGAGTACAGGGCAAGGGTCACCTGCTGGCCATGCTGCTTTTGATGCAGCCCAGAATATGATTTGCTTTCTAGTCTGGAAGAAAATGCATTTTCCCATAAAGTAGAAAACAACAGAAAACAAGTAGAACATGGTTGCTTTTGCCTTTCTAATATTTTCAGAAGACCATCACAATGAATCTTCTTATTCAAACATGTCTTTTACTCACCATTTGCCTTTTCCTTTTTTCAATTTTTTTTTTCTTATTTGACTTTTCCCTTACTAAAGAGTTAGTCATGAAAGAGAGAGTTTTCAGGATTAATATTTTCTATTTTATATACAGATATACCTTTGATAGAATTATTACATCCTGTTTCAGAGTAAGGGGTGGAAATTTGCCTTGTATTTGTATCTGTTGAAGAGCTCTGGAAGTTATACATTACTGGCAAGAATTATTTGTTAAGAAATGTTGTAATACTTGTATGCTTGTGAGTAGGGTACTTTTCAAAGTGGAACAAGCATCCAAAATTTGTGCTGAGCAGTATGTGATAGAATACATAGCAGACTCCAGAAAGAGTCCACTCAATTCAGAAAAACTTTGAAAAGGTCAGCATATATACTTAATAATGCCATTGTCAAGGACATATTTCTGAGAGCTCTGGCCTAACAAAATAGAATTTTCATAGAGAATGAAAAATCTGATGATTTTTGGTTTATGAGGGACATGATGGTTGATAGTCTGACATTAAAAAAGTATCTGAAATTACATTCTGGAAAAAAATCTTTCATATTTCTGTGAAATGGCATCCTTTTGAACCTGCTGTGACTGGATTTTGGGTCTGAACGGTCATCCATTTCCCTTGTACTCCCTTGGCATCCATAATTTTTGGATATGTGATGCTAGAGGGGACACCCCTACCTGTATCCTTCAGTATCTGTTTATGGACATCCTGTCCATGAATTTGTCCTTGAGCCTGAATTATCTGGAATTGAATCCTTTTGGTATTGTGGTTCAAGGAGTGAAGTTGTTTGGTGTTTTCCCATCTGAGAGCTATTCTGGCTTTTGGTTTCTGAGAACCAAGTAGGATAACAACTGTTTATAATAACTTCTGCTTTGGTAAATAACTCCACTTTGAATTGTTTGTGCTCGTTTTCAGCAATCTTCCAAATGTCCTGTAATTTGATTTATAGTGGTTTTCATGAAAACTTTCTTCATTTATCCCCTCTAATAAGGAATTTTGTCCTAACGCTTGAATCACATATAAAATAGTTCAAAGGCTTGTATGTACGAAGGATTGGTGAGATGGAAAGAAAAGTTTCATGACTTTTTATTGGCCAGATCAAACTCCTGAGATATTCAGTCCAACCTGTTACTTGCTGCAAAACCTGTTTATCTGTAAAACCACTCTATTTGTACTAGCACTTCCTTGACAAAGCAAAGAAAAAGTGGTATAGGGGTCACACTTTTTTCTGTTTTATAGCTTATATGTGGAGGATTTCACGTAAATTCTTAAGATTCAGCAGTAGTTAATTTTGAAATATTAATCCATTGTGAGATCATATAGTACAGTAACTGCCTTGATTTGTCTCTGGAGGTGAGGGAAAGTATCAAATTCTTTCTGATTTGAATCTGTTCTTTATGCAGAAAAATGTTGTAATCATTCCATTGGAGAAGATGATGATATAAATATACATTTGTGCTTATTGGGTTTTTTGTTTTTTAAAAAAAAAAATATCTTTTACTATTCAAATACTTCAAGCTTTTTGCTTAGCAGATCTAGTTAATGAGGTTTGATAGAGATGGCAAAAAGCATCCTGCCTACTTCCCCAAGTCTACATCTTTTTATTTATGATTGATCAAAATTCAGCATTTTTAAAATACGTGTTCCTCTATCTCATGTGATAGTCTAGAATATCAATTTTCAAACTGTAATTCTGTCAAATCATTACACAAACACTTGATTTCTGAGGGGAAGTTTTGCTCTCTCTAGCTACTGTGGGTTTTAAAGGCATACTAGAAGAGCCATTTCAATATGCCATTCAAAATACCATCAATGAATAATCCAGAGAAAGCTTCACAACTGAGAGACTGTGGGGAATAGAAACAGGATGAAGTCTGAAAACTTGGTTATGTACATGGTTATGATTGCTTCTGCTATTATCTGCTATCTCAAGATTTTTAAAAGGAAATGAAGGAGCTGATTATATTAATAAACCACAAAATAAGCTCTTCAGTTGATTCAGTCTAGCTCTCTCCAACTGAGGTATTTGTTTAGGCATGGTCAGTGAAGAGTATTTCTAGGGCACAACAGATTTCATCCAGTCAGAACCTCTAAAAATAGATCAGATGAATCATGCTGTGAAGCGTCTCTCTGATTCTAAAGGACCTGGAGTGACTAGCTCAGAGATGCTGCTTAAAACTAGGTAAGAGGAATTTCATCCAAAATAACTGCAACCCCAGTGATCTGATGCACCCATGAGCAAGGTTTACGCAATTTAAAATAGTATCAAGTTAGACTGTTCAGGCAATGAAGTAAAATTATGAATGCTTCCATGTGAGGCACTGCAGCAACCTCCCCAGGAATGCTGCCAGGCATTCAGAGTGCCCAGGTGTAGGAAGCATGAACATAGATGTAGCAAACAGAGGAAGAAATGGGGCTAAAACAAATAGTGGGAAGGGAAAGGTTATTGTGAGGATAGTGGAAGCTTTATTTCTCTCCAGTAAAATAAAGGCCAAGAGAAAAGGTACACTGTGGGGAGAGGACAATTGCGAGTGAAGGAGAGCAATCATTTACTCTGAAGAACAATGCTGTGACAGAAATAATTGGCAGAAAACCAGACTGGAAGTTAGAAGATTTCTAGCCATCCAAGCAGTGGTGTTCTGGAGGAGATTCCCAATAGGGTGGTCAGGTTTTGTTTTTGCACAGACGTCTAACTGTTTGCAAGGTGGAAAATGATACATTTATGAAAGGGAATGTGAAACAGGGTTGCCTCTGATAGCAGGAGCTTGGGCTGGATGTGCCACCACTTTGATCCTAGAAGGGGATGTGTATGCATGACTGCACTTATTGAAGTGAGAGTAATTATGCTGTAGATATGCCTATACTATCAATGTGAATATGTTGTGGTGCTTCTTTAAACTTGTAATTAATACTAATTGAGCTCTCAGAAACTGAAGTGTTCCTTGTTTAAAAATCCTGTGCTTTCTCTGAGTGTAACAGTTTGCAAACTTATCCCACTTCTTGAAAAACTCCATATTAATGAAAGGAATGCACTAAATATTAGCTGTTGATAACAAACAGCTCAGAGGATTTCTTACTGTGTAAGCTAAATATCTTTTGCCAGCATTGTGCTTCTGACATGTGTTTTCCCTTGGTATTGTATTTATTGTATTAGACATGTGATTGTAGATTAATACTTTCCCGATATATACTGCTAAACACAACTTTTTGTTTGCTTTGAAGATGTTAGTATGAATGAGAAAAAATATAGGTTTCGTGCGAAAATATGTTTTCTAACAATCCACAAAGAGAAAAAAGGTGCTAAAATTCAGTCTAAGAAATGGAGTTGTTGGCACTTTATGAAAGTAATAAAATCATTAATTTATTTGCATGCATAGCTCAGCACACAACTAAATGTGCATCCAGCCTGAGATGTGCTGAAAGGTTGTGGGGCCTGTAAGACAGAAGATGCTGTATCACCTTATTTTGTTGTTTCAGCTACTGGTATATGGCAAGTCCCTTAAATTTGCTAACCTGTTGAAGTTTGTAAGAAAAAAAAGCTTCCTCTTTTTTGTCTTTATATTGTGTAATTATGGGACATAACATTATGTGTTTCTTTGAAACAGGTTTCCTTTTGAAATGACAGGTGAAACTGAGGTAGTTTATTGCATGAGTCCTGTATCCCTGTTCTGATGTGCAGTGTCTCTTCCAGGTGCCCAGCTGCCATTCCCTCTCACAGCAGGACTGTGTTTGCTGCCCCACAACTGCAGGTAAGCCCTGAGAGCGCTCCCCAAAGTTTGTGTCCCTGTCACCATGACCAGCCCCTGGCACACGGAGCTGTGAGCAGTACAGCTGCTCTCCATCCCATGGTGGCTTTCCCAGGACAGTGAGGGGATGCTCCCTCTGCGTTTCCAATGGCTCCCAAGGAGCTCAGCCATGACGCTTCTCCTCACAGCATAGGGCTGGGTTTCAAATCAGAATGGGCCATTGGACCATGTAGTTTAAACTCTCAAGTTTTTACATTCTGTGCTGTTTCTCCCTTGCATTTTGTCTTTGAAGCAGGAAATTATCTTTATTTAATCCACTATTTATCTTCATTGCAAGAGTTATTATTTTATGAAAAAAAGATCAAAATTTGTGCCTTTTACCTTTTAAATTTGACCAGCTTCAGCTTTGAGCCATTGTTCCATTGTTTTCTGCTATTTGTTTTCTTATAATGACTGCTACATATTTGTTCAAGTCAGCTAAAATAGATCTGAGATCTCTTAAGGCCTTCACTGTAACATGTATTCTTCAGTATTCAGTATTTGTGTCTCTTCCTTCACCTCTATTTTTCCCATATCCTCTTCAAACTACACAGAATTCTCTAAATGTAACTGTAGGATTATTACTGATCCTGCAGTTGGAGGAGAAAGCAGTTGTCTGTCACTTCTACTTCACCGGCCCTTGGAACATCACAGGGCTGTGCTGAACTTTTTACACTGGACTTTATGTTGACTGGTGAATGCCTGTGTTTACTCTCTATTTACTCTGTCCCCTCCAACAGTGACTTACTCAGTTTCTCCTTCCAAGCCAAGGATGGATTTTGAGTTCATGGTTGTTCACAAAGGTTTGCATTCTCTACTTGAAATCATTTCGGTTAGATTCATACTGAAAATTACTAGATACCTTTACTGTTCCTCTTCCTTCAGGAAGAGGAAATGACATAAGAATGACTTATTTTTATGGTGGATTCTGCTCATACTACCAGCTGATGCAAATATGTAATCTCAGAAGGATATCAAGCCATAATGAAAAGTTTATGGACAGGTCTTTTGAATTAAAATGTATCTTGAGAACATCTTCAGTTCAAATGTCACTGGTTTTGGATACTGCTCATCCAGTACACATCCATGTAAATGGGATTTGCTTTTTCATATTAAAATGAAATGTTCAGGAATATTACCCATGAGTGTGAAAGACAAGTATGAATAGCTACTTAATGTTTAATTAGTATAATGTAGTCAAATTCTTTTGCTTTATTTTTATGGTCTTTTATTTCCATTACCATACTTATTTATTTTGTATATCTAGAGAAAATTTAGCTCTATTTTCTGCTGAAAAAAAAAATACATGGAAAGAAAAAGAAAGAGATCTGAATCCTGGCTTGTAGGATGGTGGAAGCCAGCTGTCCAAACAGACTGCATATTTGGTCATAAATTTATTGGAAGAAGAGTGTGTTTTATTAATAAGAATGTGCACTTTTGATATTATCTTTGCAGTCAGAACAGAGATGAATATAAATCCATTTAATCACACTGAATAGTAATATTAGTAGAATGGAAGTTCTCTTTTTATAATTCAGGTTATTTTCTTCTGGAAAATTTCTATTAAAAAATAAGAAGTTAAAGAAATAAAAAGGGAACAATGATTCCTTGGTTGGAATCTAATCATGAGCTGCTCCTAGAGCTGGATATCCTACAGAGCAGTCCCAATTCACCAGATTACATTATTTTTATGGTGCCTGGACTATGTTGACAAAAACTTACCTGCTTTTACCAGCAGAAGAAACTGTCAGCTCACACATTAAAGGCAATTTAGCCTGTGTGTAACATAATATGTGCTGGCTGCAATATTTTTGCTGTAGATATTACCCTGGGCTTTTATAAGTCAAGAAATCTGCGCACGGAATACTTTTGTCAAACAATTATGCAAAAGGTATTTACCATTTCCCCTCTTTCTTCAGACTCCTTTAGTCTTTTTAATCACTAAAATATATTGTAAAAGTTTGTTTATTATGCAGTTGAAAGTTACCCAGTTATTTCTGCTGGGCAGTTGTTCTTGGAAAAAGAAAATTATTGGAAATAATACCCAAACTTCTCCAATTTGACGAAATTACAGCATACTGAAAAAAAAAAATACAGAATGATATGTGTTTAAAAAACAAAAACAAAATCAAACAAAAACCAACCAACCAAACAACAACAAAAAAAACCCCTTGCAGGATATACTGATCAAAGTTGAGCTTAGCTATTAGTAAAACATTGTGTTCATTAAATAGAAGGAAACTGGAATAACTCTACATATTTAAAGGACCAGCATTCCCTCCTAAGGAAAACCCCAAATATAAAGTATGCTATTGTTTGCTGTGCATGTGGTGACCAGTCCGGGTTATATTAAGTTGAAGTTACTGCCATCTGGTGGGGAAAATAGTGTTATATTCCAACAGTTGGAAACAATTCTGTCAGGATTACATCCTCTGCACCTGTGTGGATATTCTCTGTGTGTGTGGGTGTGTATACACACACACCTATGCAGACATAGATATAGATATATCTATATATAATATTAGCATTTGTTTGCTGATTTTAAAAGAAATTTCAAATGTTCAGTGATACAGAATGGCCTGCTGAATCAGAGACTGATCAAGGGTAGAGAAATGTAGGAAAGACAATAAGGAAAACTTCATAGGTAGAAAAGATAGATATGCAATATGTGTGCTGTGGTCCTGCCAGTGTGCCCACACTTCTGGACTAGATTAACACTGATAAACACATACGAGCCTTGTTCTCAGAATATTTCTTTCATAAAACCTCTTCAGAGGTTTTATGCTTTGTGCAGTGTTTCATGTAGCACTTCCTATCATTATTTCATAGAATAATAGAATGGCCTGGATTAGAAGGGGACATAAAGATCGTTTAGTTCCAACTCCCCTGCCATGGGCAGGGACACCTTTCAGAGCTCCATCCAACCTGGCCTTGGACACTTCCAGGGATGAGGCATCCACAGCTTCTCTGGGCAACCTGTGCCAGTGCCTCTCCACCCTCACAGGAAAGAATTGCTTCCTAATCTCTGATCTAAACCTCCCTCTGTCAGTTTTAAGACATTCTCCCTTGTCCTGTCACTACATGGTCTTATCTCTCTCCATCTTTCCTGCAGACTCCCTTCAGGTACAGGAAGCCTGCAACCAGATGACCCCAAAGTCTTTTCTTTTCCAGGCTGAACAACTCCAATTGCCTCAGCCTTTCCTCACAGGAGAGGTGCTCCATCCCTCCAATCAACTTGGTGGCCTCCTCTGGACTCTGTGTTGGAGATGACCACTAATTATTGGTGCAAAAAACATCTGAGCTAATTCTGCCTCCATTCTTTGCTTAGGCTTTCTCTTTGGTGCAGTGAGTTTGGTCCTCCTTGAGTCTTGACATATACCTATGCTAAACCTGCCTGATTCTTGAAGGATCACCCCAACAGGAATGGAATTGTGCAAGTAGGACATTAGGGGAATCTGGGGGGCCATTTTACACACATTAAATTAATTAGGTTTTCTCAAGGAGCTAAAACTCTTACATAGGATGTAAGAGTCAGTGAAGTGAATGATAAGTGAAGTGGTAATAGAAGTGAGATTCAGTTGTGGGAGACAGTGTCATATGTCTATCTGTATTAATAAGTTGCTCAGTAACCTGATGGGAATAATAAGTGGTGTCCAGAATTTGTTCTTATTTCAACATTATGGTGTCTGAAGACTCCAAACAAGATTATATCTGGTTTATGTACAAATATTCAATAGGTTCTGTCCTTTTTGTATGCTGTGTTTTCTTCTGGTGGAGAACAGTACAAGTGGCCCCTTGCCCTTAACATGCAGAATAAATTGCCATTTTCTCTATTAGGTTTGTATCAAAAGTGTACTTTTAATTGGAATCTTTGAAGAGTGAAGGAAAAGTTAGGGCAATCCAAGAGTCCCATGGGGTGCATGGTGGCGCAGTCAAACCCGTGGGGCAGAGTAACATTAGATTCCTCTTTAAAGGGATAACTAAATGTTGCCACCCTATACTTCTCATCTCTCATAATTCGTGCTTATTTTGTTAAAGATTATTTTTCACATGGTTAGTCTTTGCTGCCTATTGTCATTTTTTGTTTCCTTTTTGTCTTTTTCCTTTTTCTGAGATCTCTAGGAGCCAGAATCCTGCCCAGATAATATCTGTCAGAAGGAAAACCATTGACCTTGTAATCCTGTCATTCTGCTTTTAAGACTACATTGTACATGCAGGTGTCTGATTTCTTCATAGGTTTTAGAGGAAGTACTTTTTCATGACTTTGCAATGTAATTGCCTAATAGTTTTTTAAGGAGACAGATACTTTCCACATAGCAAGGCTCTCACTGGAAAAGTTTAACAGTAAGTGTGCTGGGTAGTTACATGAACACATATTAAGAAAGTGGTTCAAACTCAAGCCCACTGTTTGAATCATCCAGCGCAAAGAACTCTCTGACTCAGTCTAGTTTGTGCAAGACAGAAAAGTGAGCACCTTTCAGAAGGGAGATGGTCCCTGGTTCTCTCTTCCAGCTTTCAACTCAACATGAAGTTTACTTCGAGCTGTGTGAAAGGAGCACCTAAGTTGATTAGCTGTTGATTACAAAACTGGCTGCTTTTTATTTTCAATGCTGCTGGTAAAATGACCAGCAGTGAAACATTCTTTGAAATCCTGGTGATGCAAGCTTTCTGGAATATCTTGTTCTTTTCTTTCTTTCTTTTTTTTTTTTTCATTTTGCCCTCTCTTTCCCATTTTCCCCCTTGCCCCGGATAGCTTCACATATTTATTTATAATCACCAGGGATTACTAAGCAATTTGATAGCTAGATGGTAATTGCTCTCTGTGCTTAGGATAGCTGAACTGTACGAGAAGGTTTTGTAGGAAAAGGTGAAGTAATGTGAGACAAAGCTAGGAGGATGTATCTTCTGAACCTAAAACGACCATCTTTTACTGTGTCTGTTGGGGTGGGGTAGAGTTTAAGGTTATATGATATGAGTCATAAAGTCAGACTGTGGAATGCATTGAAGTATCTCAAATTTCACTTCTTTAAATCAAAAATGATTATAGACATTACTTAATGAGAAGTTGATACAGAAATTAGTCCAGCTCTATGAGTTCATTAGGGAGGAAATCAGAACAGAACCCCACAGTGATCATGGCTACCTTTGAAAATCTATAAGGAAGTGGATACATTTTTCCAGGGACACTGTGATAGATGTGATATTTGTATTTGATAATTGCATCTCCATTCTTAGAAGTGTTCAGGACGTGTCTGGACAAGCTGCTGAGAAACCTGCTCTCAAACCTGCTTCAGATGGCTCTTAGATCTTCATAAATGACAAAGATAAAGGCATTGAGTGCACCCTCAGCAAGTTTTGCAGATGACACCAAGCTGAGGTGACACACCGGAAGGATGGGATGCCATCCAGAGGGACCTGGACAAGCTCCAGAAGTGGCCCATGGGAGTCTCCTGAGGTTTAAGAGACCCAAGTCCAAGGTGCTACACCTGGGTCAGTGCAAAATCCAGGCTGGGGTTGAACAGATCCAGAGCAGCCCTGGGAGAAGGACTTGGGGGTGCTGTGGGGGAGAGGCTGGACATGGCCCAGCCGTGTGCGCTGGGAGCCCAGAGCCCCCCGTGTGCTGGGTGCAGCCAAAGCCCCGTGGGCAGCAGGGCAGGGAGGGGATTCTGCCCCTCTGCCCCGCTCTGCTGAGACCCCACCTGCAGTGCTGCAGCAGCTCTGGGCTCCCAGCACAGCAAGGACAGGGACCTGCTGGAGCCAGGCCAGAGGAGGCACCAAGGGGATCAGAGGGATGGAGCAGCTCTGCTGGGAGGAAAGGCTGAGAGAGTTGGGATTGTTCAGCCTGGAGAAGGCTTTGGGGTGACCTGATTGTGGCCTTGCAGCACCTGAATGTAAAGGAAAGCAGGAGATTATTTCCAAGGGCCTGGAGTGACAGGACAGGGCAGGGAAATGTCTTAAAACTGGAAGAGAATAGGTTTGGATGAAGAAATTCTTTGCTGTGAGTGAAGTGAGGCCCTGGCACAGGTTGCCCAGAGATGTGGGTGCCCCATCCCTGGAATTGTTCAAGGCTGTGTTGGATGGGGCTCTGAGCAACCCGGGGTAGTGGAAGGTGTCCCTGCCCATGACAGGGGTTCCAGAATGAGATGATCTTTCAAGTCCCTTCCAATCCAGGCCATTCTATGACATGACTTCGATATCCCTTCCAAGCTCATTTACTCTGTGATTCCATGATATGAAAGTTAGCCTTTTAAAGACAAGATTTTCCCAAGAATTAAGATTTCATTAGGAGGTTATACTTCTTACCTTGAAGGTGATGAGCAGCTGAATCTGTTTGTAAAAAATTAACTTTGAGGTAAAAAATTACTGTAGTGAACACAGTTTATGACACTGGGTCTTTTTAGATCCCTAATACGGCGTGCTTCTTCAGCCTTTCTAAGGTCTGTTTGGGGTGGTGGGAACCACTTCCTGTGGTAATGCAAGTGTAAGGCACAATTCTTTTACATAGCTTTGTCTCTGAGACAAACACAGAAGTATGTATATGCATTTACTAAAATAATAAGAGAGAAGAAACGTTATAAAAAATACAATATTTGATATTTGGTTTCCCCCTTAGGGAAAGAAGAAATGAACCAACTGTGACAGACTAGTTCTAGTTCTTAATACACTACTGAGGGTACCTTGATAACCTGGTGCTAAAGGTAGTAAAAAGACTATACCTCTAATAGAACATTAAATATTTTTAATGGTGTTTTATTTGTTTTTTAAAGAAGATAAATTTAAATGCCTTAGAACTTTCAGACTACCAGGGCTTTATTTTAAAATTCTGTGTGTTAGCAATCTGAAGATCAGTAAAATGAAAACAATAGTTTCTCAAATCCTTGTATCGTCATCTCTGGTTTAGAGGGAACACCCTCTCTCTGGGGTAGAAAAGTAATTAAGTGTAGGACACTAAGCAATTTTGGCTGCTCTCGAACAACTATCTCAAGTAAAACAAACTTTTCTATATTTCATGCTGTTCTTATTCCTGTAGTACTCAGGGTAGTTCACATCTTAAGTTGTTCAGGTTAATCAAATCCAAGAAACACTTTAAACTGGCATCTTGTTTTCTACAGATGGGGTTAGGTTAAGTTCTTGGGAAAATTAGTTTCAATAATGTGTCACCATGACAATATTCCTTTTCCTAGTATGTTGTCCTTCCATTTAGAGAGAGGCGCACAACCGATCTGACTTCAATTTTGCCTAATTTTTAGCGTTGCATCTTAATCTAGAATGGTCTTTATGCTTCAAATCAGTATTTCATTTATGTACTCCTTTAAAATTGCTGAACAGAAGATACAGGATGGATATCTTTTATGTAGTTTAAGTTTTTATTTTTCATGTCTTTCACTCAGAATCACAGAATATTTTTAACTGGAAGGGATCCACAAGGATCATCCAGTCTGACTCTTGAGTGGCCCACACAGTTCCTTATTTCCAGAGTACTTAAGGGAGGTACTTGTGGTATCCAATGCAACACCTGAGAACTCTCACAACTCAAGCAAAAGAAAACAGGGGGAATGTGTTTTGAATGTACAGAAATAGGTACTCTGATAAACATCAGTCTGTAAGAGGTTTGATTTAGGTGCCCAAAAAAAAGTAACTATGATAATTTCCTGCCAGTTAAACTGAAATAATGGTGTTTTCCCATGCAGTGGTCACATGTGTGAATGCGTTGTGTTCTTCTATCTAAAGTGAAGAAGCTTTGTGGAGCGCTTGGGTAGAACAGTATTTACCAAAGAAACAACTTTAAGAAACTGATAATTGTGTTTGAAGATTCAAGTAATGTGAAAAGTATCTTCAGGAAAGGAGTAATAAGACCAAAAAGATGTGCTGAAAAGGTATTTAGATTTTCTGAATGTCTTTTCAGATTGTAAATTATGTATTGTCCTGGAAAGACTTTTTTGCAGTTAGAATCTAAACCAAGACTTACCATTCAGGATTTCTTTTTATTTTGTTTTTTGTGTTTTTTATAAAATATGTTTTCATAGTAAAATATGTGTATGTATTATATATTAAATATATATTAATGGATCAGCATATCAAATAGCAAAACCTCATGTTTTGAAGCTACTGTGAGGTTACAAAGTTTGGCACCAGAAAATAGATTATAAATAGGCACATCTGAAAATTAATATGTATTATAATTTAATTTTTTTAATATATTGAATGCTTCAATGCATAATTTTTTGTCTTATGGGTATTATATTGGCTCTCAGACTTGGATATATCTTCTAATTTTTCTCAGTGCATAAATACTGTTCCAAGACCCTTTATAATCTGTGGTTTTCATCAGCTTTGTTACAGGCTTCATTTTGAAAATCTTCTTAGAAGTGATGGTTGAATATGATTATCAAATGAAAATTTGGAAGAAAACAAGTTTGTTTGTTGGGTTTTTTTTAGAGCTTTCGTGTCTTCTAGGAAGGTTATGTTCCTTACTGAAAAGTTTAGTATTTTGATTTCTAACTAGTCTTTAAAATTTTGTGTTTTAATTCAGCTCAGCATAGTTGTAGAGCAATGGGTGTCAGTAGAATAATTTTTAAGGGATGATTTCAAAGTCAATATGTTTATGCATATATAGGTTCTAACATCAGCACACTATTAGATCTCTACAAAGATATGCCTCATCATTTTTTATTGGTTTTTGCTTTATTCACTGGTATATACAGAGATATCATTGTCTTATTCCAGTGTGATTTTTCTAATTATTATTGACCTGACATTCCAGCTTTGCAAAACCAAAATGAAGACTGACTCGTGAAGTAGGTCATGGAGAAAAATGAGGAACCATTAAGAGAGTAGGACATTCGGTGAAAAATTGACAGATTTTATAACCAAAGTTAGGTTGTTTTCCTCCTTCGTTTTGTTCACAAGAAGGTCATAGTGCAGAAAGTATGGGGCAGTTTGATTGTTTGTCTGATTTTGCTGAAGTGCTCGTTTCATGAAAGACTACTGGATTTAGAACTCTGAAAACACTCAGACCTAAATGTAATCCAAATAATAATTAAATGGAGGTGGAAGAGGATGCACAGCTGGCCATGGGCTATTGTTGTAAGCAGTCTGAACATCCAGTTGGCAGAACTGTTCTCTCAATTTTTGTATTTATCATAAATAAAAATGTTAAAAAACCATGACCTTTGCTGAGAGAATCTCTGGTGGGAGACTGAGAAATTGAGAGCAGGCCAAACCATAGGTAAAGGCGCTTTTTTAATTGTAGCTGCCTAGCACAATGGGAAGCATGTGAAGTAAGAGAGAAAAAAATAAGATGGGTTTGAGCATAAAGGTTTGTCCAAACCAGAGAAGGATGGTATGACATAATTGACACATAATATTTTGGAACATTGAGATGGGAAAGGCCATACCTACAATTGATGACATAGAGTATCCTACGTGAAAAAGCAGAAGGAAATTCATTAGTCCTATCAGTGAAGGCCAGCTGTTAAAGGTTTTAGAAAAATTGAAAAGGATTTTATGGAAGGGACTTCTGTGAAACCAAGTTTTAAATTTTTGTTTTAGTGATGCACAGCTTGCGTTCATGGCCAGATGTTCATAGAGAGATAACGGAAAAGTAGTGTGTTTAATTTGGATAGAGGAACTCTCCTTCTAAAAGATTAAATAGAATGGGGGATGAGTGTGTGAGTTGCAAGCTGGCTGTCTCCATGTATACTTTACAGACTTGAAGTGTTGCATATGTTTGGTTTTTCACTTATGTGAGTGACATCTAGTTCATTTTTTGATTGATCTTCTTGGAAACCAGGTGGAGTTTGAGAGACGTCTAATAAAAATGAATTCATCAGTACTTGCTCTATAAGAAATATTTACACAGATTAAAAAGGTCCCCTTTTTAATGCTAGGAAGACCAGACAAGGGTTTTACAGAGGAGGGCTGTTTCCTTAAAGAGTAGATGCTTTTACAAAATTCTGAACAATGGTTAATGAGAAAACATGTGAAGTAGCTTGGTTTTAAACCTTGTGGAATTCACTTTACAATCATCTTCATTCTGAGCTGCTGGGGAATGGCACAGACAGTGAGATGTGGGTCAGGACTGGGTGGCAGTTTGAAGGAAGAATAGAGCAGGTATGTAGTCATCTGATTTACCAGCAATTTTGCATTTTCATGTAGATAGCCAGTGCTGGCCAGAATGCGAAAAACGCCTGGTGCTGACATATATTCATCTTTTCAAATGGAGTACAGAAGATTGCTGGGTTTGGTTTTTGTTGTTCTTTTTCCAGAAGATGTTAGTATAAATGTTAGAGAAGAGTTGCTTGTCTATTTTCAGCAAAGCTAATTTTCCAGATCTGAGCTCTGTTGGCTTCAGTTATTGGAAGTGAATACCAGATAACCACAAAAAGCACAAGAATTCAGTGTTTTATAAGAAATCAGTTCGAATTCATTTAACTGCATTTGGTTTCATTTAACTATATTTGAAAACTTTGAAGCAGAGACTAATAGAGCAATACCAAACTCTGAGTCCTGTTGATCTATATTAAACATATATAAACTATATATAAACAAGTGGGTTCACTTTTTTTTCCCCCTTTTCTTCTTCCCCTCTCTCCCCTCCACCCAATATGGCAAAATATCCAGTCCTGGCGAGACTGAGAAGACTACTTTGTTTCTTGTTATTGCTTGGCTATCCAAATTCACTCTTAGCATCCAAGCAAGTTATTCCACTGTGGCAAAGCAAAAACAGTCTCAGCTGCTTCATTGATGTTTTTGTGTTCCTTACATTTAAGCAGATTTTCAGTATAGTCCATAGAAATAACTGGATTTAATTTCTGTATCCTCGTGTGACTGTTCAGAAGGTAATTGAAGGTAGCTAAGGCCATGAACTGCTTTTACAGCCTCCATTTCATTTACAGAGGTTTATTGGAAGCAGTGGGCAGCACCAACATTCAGTAATTTTTAGGGGTTTGCTCTCTAAAGGCAGTAGTGTAAAGAGACAGTACAAACAGTGAAAGGTCAATATAAGATGTCAATTGTACATAAAACATTTTTTAGTTTGTTTTGTCACGGTGCTGTGATATACTTTTGAGCAGGGTCACTTGCATACTAGAAACCAGTCTTGGCGTTAGTTTTTGCAGGACTGAGCCAGCTGCAATCACCTCCAGTAAGAAAGAGGAAAGGACTCTTGGCTGTTCTGCATGTGGGCATTGAGGACATAAATGCAGAGACTGACTGACTGAGTGGCAGATGTATTCTGGATCACTGCATTTTATGAATATTGTATTGTTCCACTTTTAGTTGTCATCTGTTCCCTATCCTTTGTCTCCTCAGTGTTTTCATAGATGACAAACATTGTCCGGAGGGACTTTGGAAACATATCTCATCTTTGAACTTTGTGTTGAGTACAAGATGGTCATCTGGAGCTGAGTGCGTTAAGCTTTGAGGATACAATGTTTAAAAAGCATAGGTAGGAACAGTGCTGAAGAGGCAGAACTAAAATAGAAAATAGGATACTTCACTCAAGCGTAGTCAAAACTTGAAGCAGCAATAATGACAATCATAAGGGAAACTGCTGTTTAAAATGAGCAACATCAGCCTGGATAAGCACATGAAACTGAGCAGAGAGGTTTTTTTCCTAGGGGAAAAAGGTAGAATGGCTGAAATTATTTTTCTGAGGGAAACAAGTGAAAGAGACCGTTGACTACTGATACAAATGTTTTTAAAACCTTCTCAGCGCGCCCTGGCAATTTAATGTGTGCTTTCTCTTCCAGACTTTCAGTGGAGGCTGGGGGTTGCCTATTTTGCATTATTTCAGCTATTTATGGCTTTTCCCCACCTCTGTTTATATTAGCTTATAGGACAGGATTATTAGACCTGTTTTATTGACCTACTGAGGGAGGGAGGAAGGAAGAAAGGAAGACACCAAAGTTGAGATCTTAAAAGCACCCAACCGTAAGGAAAGTTTTCGTTATCTTACCTTGCTGGTTTGTGTATCTGTGGCCCAGGGGTCAGCTCACAGCTGATAAAGTCTTCTGGGCTGGAATGAGGGGTTCAATCTACATCTGCCATCTCAAGGCTGGTGCCATAACCAGAAAGACCTCTCTTTTATTCTTTTTTTTTGTGTTGATCACATAGTCTTCCTATTAAATTAGTTTCAAAGTGTTGTGGCTGGTGTGCCATAGTAGGAGCCATTTAATTTGGTATTTGTTTTCCAGATGCATTTCACTAGCATATAAGTAGTAGAAATTTTTGCTGAAAGAATTAATTCAAGATTATGTCCAGACATGAATGGAGAAAAAGTTCCAAATGGAGAGAATCACTTTTCCAAAACAGATTCTGATTTTTTCATCTTCTTTGTAGTTTCTACCTCAAATTAATATTTATTTTCTTACAAGACAGTGTAATATTATTCATGATGAAACAGGTAGAACTACCTGACCTCTTATTAAAAATTGTATAATGTAGGCAGGGGTTTTTTTGGGGTTGGGGGAATATAGAGCAACTTTGCCACAATTTTATTTTCTGTACAAAGTGCATTGTTAAACTGTGAATACCTGAACACCTGAATCCACTTTAAATTCAGATGGACCTCTTTGCAATAACAGTGCCTTAATATTTTAAGTTTCCTGGGGCAATTTTTCCTGAATTGTGATCATTGTGGAAAATAATGATTGTTATAAAATTTGTTATATTTGAAACACTAGCATGTTGTATGAAATGGTTGTTAAAACATCTTCTGTAGTATAGATGAATTGTAAGGATGAGTGGCAAAACACACCTAATATCTATTTAATGGCACTTCCTAAGAAGAGATACAAGCACCTGAAAAGGAATGGTAGAATTCTGGCTTCCATTGTTCATAAAGTTTGTTTCCTAGAGCAAGAGAGCGAAATTACTACAGTTGTACCAGTGCTGTACTACATTCCAATTACTCTGTCTTTAATGAGGAGAAAAGGAAGGAATGAGGCAGTGTGATGAGACTTGCTGTTGCAGCAGGCACTATTAACTTCTGAGACCTTTATCTAACAGTTTTAACTTCATTCTCCAGCCCTAAACCTTCATAGCCATCTCTGGTCTGCGGTGTTTCAAGCAGGTCTCTGAACTGCAGGGCTTCATCCAAACATTATAGTGCAGAGCCAAAACCAGGTGCAGTTAAATCAAATGCATGCTTTTAATTCAAATGTACGTTTCTGAAACCATCCAGCACAGACTGGTATGTGTACATCCTTTAGCATGGAGCATCTCCAATAGAATAACACGTTATATAATGTCTGTATGCCTGCACTGCACAGAAGATGAATTTTGCTTTCAGATGTGTTCATTTGGCTTGTGTAATGTAAGAAAATATCTTCTCAAGACAAATATGCCAGTGCTTGCCTTTTGAAAAATACTCATGGAAGGCCTGAAAGGGTACAGAGAACATTTTCCCAGCACAAACAAAATTCTTGTTATGTAATTTCTTTGGCTTCAGAAACCAAGCAAGCTGTTTGGTTCTATACTGGGATTTTGAACCTGCCAACTGTGACAGATTCACATAATCATGTAACTGTTGTTTGGTGGTGTTACAGCGAACCTCTCTGCTTAGTTTGCTTTAACCTTGTCCTTCAGGTGAGATTCAAACAATGCCTTCTCTTCAAAGGTGTATCTGTCAGCAAGTAATGTGAAAGTCAGATCATCTGTGCTCCTATAGAACAAATTGCATATGGTTTTTGTTACAAGTGAAAAGTGGGAAAGATTTTGAGATTATGAATAAAAAGAACAAAAGGAGGAGAGAATTTCAGACTCTTTTGTGTAGAGATTTGTGAGCTTTTGTTTTGTCAGTATAGCTTACAAAAATATTACTAAAGGCTACATAAAAATTTATAGTTATTTGTAAGGGAATTCAGATAGTTTTATGGCAATTAGTCTAAATGTTTTTTGTTCTGAATCATGCAGGTGCCATCCTTTCATAACAAGGGCTTCGTTAAAATACTTACTTGTGCTGTTGGGTGGGTGAAAGGGAAACTTTTTGTTTTACAAAATTTCCTTTTTTACTTTTATCTTTAAAAGGTGCTGTAAACAGCGGTTTTAATATACAATCATTATTCTAGGCACACCACTATAGATTTCAAATAAATGTCTCCGTATTAAATGTCTTTTGCAACACCCTGAAATATTACTTACTTTCAGCTTTTTAAAAATGAATAAGCATGCTAATCATAAATCTAAACAGTATTGTTTTAACTGTTCTCATTTTGTAATTAGCATATTATTCTCAATAATTTTATTTCTTCTAGATTATATTATTTAACTTTTGGTCAGTATTCTCATCAGCTCTGTTCAATATCTCAGGAGACCAAGTCCTTAGACCTACTTTACAATAAACACAGGGAAAAGTCCTTATCAGCCAAAAGTTGTTTTTTGGTTGGTTTGTTGCCTTTTTCCAGTTTTAAACTGACCAGACTCTTCCCACATGGGTGTGCCTCTAAATCCCTTCCAAATTAAACACAGAGATATAAAACAAGTATACAAACAATAGCAATAGAAATGCATCTTATTCATCCCTTCTTGCTTTTCTTCATGAGGATCCTTAAGTGTGGCCTTTAAATATTCTAGGAGAGAGAAATGCATTAGATCCACATCCTGCTTTCTCATGTGACCTGTATTGATTAGAGTTTTATTTGTAATCATTTCACAGTAGAACACTGGTTCCTAATCTTCCGTGAAGCTGTCATCTTTGGAGGGAGCTTGATTAGAAACATATTTTAACGCATCAATTTCTTTCCTTAATTCTGGGGGAAAAAATATAAATTGTGATTTAGCCTGATTTTAGAACTACATATGTGGTTATGTAGCTTTTCCCCATGCTCCAAACTGATTCTTTAAACCTGTTCCTCACCCATCCAGGACTGTGTTGCCTATCTTATAATTGTATTATTAAACAAAAATAATTTTCTCATAGTAATGATAGGAATGAAAATAAGACCTATTCCAAACCCTATAGAGCTGAACACATCCTACAGCTTTTTATGTACAAGTATCATCCATGAAATTGTTAATTAACTTCAGGAGTATTAGTTTAATCTAGCTGTGAATTCTCATTGCAGCTAACATCAAAGGCATGAAATTAGTTGTAGTATTTCTACTATATATACATGTGTGTATTTGTCTGTAGGCATAAATACATGGCAACTGAAGGTTTCCAAGGCTTGGATTACTGTTTTGGGGGCTTTTTCCTCCTCAAATGTGATATGATCAGATCCTGTAATATTGAAGAACAGCAAAACCCAGAAGCCTTAGAAAATGTTGATAAACAAGTAACAGAACAGGCAAGATTTACTTCCTTACCATGACCACAATGATTTCCCAGGCTGGTATATAAGTGGAGTTTTGGAAGACTCTTGGACAGTTGCCACTAGTTAAGAATAAAATCATTCAAGATGTGGAATAATCACAAATATTATGCTAAACTTTTCAAATTATCTAGCCATAGTATGCTGGAAGGAGAAGGTGACTGTGCATTATAATATTGCAAATTTTTAACAGAAAGCGCCTGGAGCTGACAAACCAGATTGGTGGTTTTTAATGAAAGCGAATACAGTTAATCTGTGTATACTTTCATTGACAAGGTTCTGCACTTAGGAGTACAGCACAGATGGTATAAGCAATGAATACTTATGTCTGACTGTAATTGATCCTATCAACAATGACATACCTTTAACTGGGTTGTATCACTTTACGTCACATATGGTTAATTAAGTAAGAAGGGCCCAAATACACTAAGGAGATTTTTATGTTTATACTTAGGAAAACAGTCTAGACAGGTGTTAATGTAAATGAAGTTAGTACTTGTCAAAGGTGAAATTCTCCATATGTAGCCCTGCTTCAGTCTCCAAATAAATATAATTTGGCTATGTCTACATTAGCAAGTAGTGAGGAGCAATAGGACCTGATCTGCAGAGACAAACAGTTGGTGCTGAGGATCCGGCTTTCCCCACTGTAGGGATCAGTGGGAGAAGGGAGGTTGCTTCGGTCTGGCTCTCTTCTGGTCCCACTGACTGAGTGCCTGGGCTGGAGATCAGAGCTGGGTGCAGTCTTGGAGGAGCTCATTTGGTTTTGGTTCATTCCCTGTATTTTGTACCTAATGTGTGTATTGGGCAGCTACGTTTTTTTATCTGTAAAACAAAGCTTGCCTTAATTTCCAATATCTTTCAACCTCAGTAAGAAGAACTTTGCTTCCTGAAGTAACCCCTCCTAGTGTGCTTCCTGATTCAGCATCACAGACATGAACTGTCTTTCATTATGTGTAGATGCCTGCACCAGGATGGTGTAATACAACATCATTGAAGTAGTAAAGTTTGTGTGAATTATTTTTTTGCATGTGCATATATTTGGATTGGTCCTTGGCTGGGTAGTCTGTCTCTTGTAGAAATATTGTTGAAAAATTACATGTCCTAAATTCTTTCCTTTTATGGACTTTATTTTCCACTGCCAAGCACACCTTCCCTTTGCTTTGTCCAATATGGAAAATTATATGACAAAAAAGAACTCGATGTGTTCCAGTTTTGGTCCTGGAGGTTGCCATAGGTACAAATTCTTTATAGCAGCCCTAATCTCTGTATTCATCCTATTTGTTCTCTCCATTTGAAATGTCCTGCAATAGATTTGCCTGCAAGTCACTGAATGTGTGGTTCAATTTACACATCAGAATCCACTGACCACAACTGGGTGTCCCAGAAGAAAATCTCAACCATTTTCTGAGATGCACTTGCAGTAGATGCTCTTGGCGTTTACATGACTGCTGAACTACATAACCTTCTTGGCTGATTGTTCATCCAAAGCAAGTATTCCTACAAATATTCTTTATTTAAAAAAAAAAAAAAAAGAAGAAGAAGGACAAGAAAATTTAATCAAACCTTTGCAGGTCTTGCATGTCCTGTTGTAGAAGGAACAATGTTTCATGCCACCCAGTCCTTCTTTTTAATATCAAAATAGGTTTTTGGTTTTTTCTGCTAAACATACTTTTGCTTTTCTCTAGTAAGTTTCCCTTCCTTTCAGAGCAAAATCCTGTTTCTGACTCTCTTTATTCTTAGCCCAATTATATGCACTGAAAAAATCTCTTCTTCATCTCATGTGATTTTTATCAGCTTTTCCCTGCTTGAAAACTTTGCAGCTGCTTGAAAACCTTAATTTGTCACTCCTGAAACACATACTTTGTGGATGTCATGCCTAAACTTTCCCATCCATCCCAGGTGTCTGTGTAATTTCCACATTTTGATTAGCACCATCAGTTTTGGAAACAGAAACATTGATGTCATTCTTAAGCTGACATTAACTTAGCTGTGATAATCATTAGCCTATTGCCAACATTTGACTGATCCAATGTTTCTTTGAGCATTGTCAAAGTTATAAATCAATATGAAAAAGTTGTGCTAAAAATTTTTACTAACACCTTGAATTTAGAAGTCTGCTTATTTATAAGGTGAAAACATGCATACTTGCCTTGGTTAGGATTGAATTCAGTTTTTAAATATATAATATCAAAACATTATGAGTTAGGACACACAAAACTATTGTGGAACATGGGATCTTGTGTATACTAGAGAATATCAAACTGAATATAATGAAGTAACTGAATAAAAAGCTCCAAGCTCCTTCCACCCTTTAAGAAATGGAGATTAAGTAATTATGATACTTAGTCCTGTCATAGAAAGGTGTTTTTTTTCCCTAAAAGAATATAATTTAATATGTTGAAAAGTAGTTGGTTGTGTATTTCTCTTTAACTTAAAGACTAGCCTAAACATCACAGAACATTGACGCAGAATTTAGAAATAAAAGAAGTAAGCCCTAAAAAGGGAATAGGCTCCTAAAGGCACATTTTCATTCCTGCTTATTTTAGACTGTTTTAGATTTAGCTCTTTTATTTCCATTTGTGTTTTTATGCTTGAAATTAAAGCAAAAGCTCTATTTTTCTTCTTTGTAAAAATAGCTGGCATTTTGTCAAAGCTTGTTGTAGTGTTGCTTGTGCATAGTAAAAGAATAGCAAGCCTAGCAACCTAAAAAAATGGACTGAAGTAAATTAATTCCAGGTTTAATGGGATATTTTGATATACAAAGCCTGGAAAAGAAAAGGTTTTGGGGTGACTTAACTGTGTCCTTCCAGTACCTGAATGGAGCCCACAAGAAAGATGGAGAGAGACTATTTACAGAGTGACAGGACAAGGGGGAATGGCTTCAAACTGAGAGAGTTCTACAATATTGTTATTTTTTCAGATATTTTTCAGACAGCTTCTAATCATTTCTTAATTGGACTGCTTGCATACTATAAAGTATGCACTAAAGTATCTTGATAAATCAGTTTAAATTGAAAGGTTTGGGAAGCCTCTTTAGTAGTGCCTGATCTCTAAGCATTTCAAAACATCAACAACAAGTCCTATATCATAGAAAACACTTTTTTATGTTGTGTTACTGAGGAGTCGATCTTTCTGTGCCTTGGTCCCATCAAAGCAGTATCTCCACTGTTAGTTTCCAATTAACTTTAGGAATAATATCAGCCAGAACCCTCAGTACAGTGTAACACTATTTCTGAAGGAATTCATGTATGTTCATAAGAGACTGGGGTGGGAGGGGAAAATTATTCTGGAGTAATTTTTCTTCCATGGGAAGTATTTTTTATTCTCTTAAAGATGACCACGTAATTGACAAATCCTTGTGAGTTATGATCTTTGATACAAAAAGCAGGTTTGTAGATAGAGCAACAGATGTGGGAGAAGTTTCATACTTATATTAGAGGATTATTCTGTAAAATATTTTGTTGTGCATGAGTGGCAAAATCACTCTCCATGTGTATGTTATCAGATGACACAAAGAAACTGTGAGAAAGCAAATTTGAAACCAAACATTATCAGCCATGCTGCAAGATTTTCTTTGCAGTACTTATGAATACGAAAAGAGTGCAATTCAATGCAAAAGGACAGTTAGGAAAAAGAGCAGCAGCTTCTGAGTTGAAAGATAAGTCTGTGGAGGTCATTAACAAGTAGAAGAAAAACAACAAGCATATTTGTCTATTAAGCATTTATTATGATTTATTTGGTGCAATATGATACTTGTGTTCCTAAGGCTCAAGTTAGAAAGAACGGAAATCTGCGAATTGCATCTGTTTAAAAAAAAAAAAAAAAAAAAAAAAAAAAAAGAGGTAGTATCAAGTAGTCTGGCTAATCTTAAATACTATTCCATGTATCTGTTAAAGACGTTGTTGAGCTGAAATTTACAAAATCATGAATTTCTCATGATTTCTCATTTTGTCCATTCTGTTCCAGTGAAAATAGAAATATTTTCTATTATTCACTAGAGTGTGTGTGTTGATAAGTAAATAACCTATAGCAAAATAGGGAAGAATTTTATATATTCTCATGAAGTTGCATGTGCCATTTGCTTTTATCTATGTTTGTATAAAAACATCTTCCACCTAATTGTTAAGGGATTCGCACTGTTTGAAGTGAGAAGATTCTTTAAATAACCAATAAGGAAAAGAAATAAGTAAATAGAAACAATGTTAAGAAGAAATATCTATAGGGCATTTAACATTTGTAGTTATTGCTTGTCAGTTCTATCCAGAAAAGAAGCTGACTGCATGTGGAAATCTAAACCATTTGGTTAAATATAAAATACTGACTGCCCAGCAGGCCAAGAGAAGAGCAATAGAAAGCTTCAAAGGTAAAATAAGATTTGCAAACATCTTATCTGTATTCCACCAAAAAATACTGTAAGCTCATTTTAATGTCAATGTAGATGAAAAAATAAAACAAATCCCTAAATCTCCAAAATTTCAAAACATCTAAAATGCCGAATAATAGTAACTGGTTAAAACAGAGTTTCTCAGAACTTGAACATGAAATTTGATAAGTCTACCTTCTATCCTCTGTTGGATTCCCTTCCATTGACAAGAATGTTACTCTTGTGCAGCAAGAACCTACAACCTGTTCTTTGGAATACTTTTAAGCTGAGCGATAGCAGAGCCTCCACCAAAATGCACACTCTCATTGCAAACATGGAACTGCCATTTACTGCAATGTTGGGCAATTATTTGTGCTAATAATTCTGAAGTGACCAGTTTTAAAGCTTTGCCATTCTCAAGGAATAAGGCTAAATTTAATGAGTAAACTGAGGAGCCAAACAAAAGAAACCTTTTTGTTTCTCATTTTCACCACTGAAATTTGAAATTACTTGGTTTTGTTGGTCTTGATTATATTCTGTGACTTAGTGATCACAATCAGCTCTGGAGCCTGCTTGACTATAGTCTACAGAATGGTCTTCCAGGTTCTCAATTTCCAGGATAATTTCTGTGTGTCTGCCACCCTGCAGAAAGAGTGCATCTTCTGATGAGTAATAGACTCGCACCCCATGTTTATAAGATTTAGTCAGGAATACATCAGTCCTGGCAATGCCCCTTTTATATATTTTCTAAATGGTGAAATTACGAAGTTTGGTCGATAGCATGAAAAAGGAGTTCTATAAAAATGAATACTGAGGTATTAATAAATGAGCAAACTCCTCCCCTGCCTTTCTAGTTTGAGAAGGAGCAGGTTTGTGGACTCCTTCATAAAGAAAAGTAGTTCATAAATCATATACAGTTGACTAAATCACTAAAGTTACAGCCTCAGGACTTTCCTTTATGTATGAAGAGAAGTAATTTCAGCTATTATGTCCGTAATTCAGTCATATGTGACTCATATTCTTTAAGTTTACCTGAAATATCATTTTTCAGGTCCTTATTCATCCTTCTTTTTAATAGGAAAATGAAGACTAATATAATGCCATACTCAGTACAGGAAGGAACACAGTAATGCTACATTTGGAAATCGAATTTAGAGTTGCCACTTTTTGTCCTGTTATCTCCCTTCCTCTCTATTCACCCTCCCAGTCCCAGTTATAGTAAACTGTTTATTGTTAGGTATAAAATAAAACTGCATTTATAGATTAAATATAAATTTAAGTGAAATAAAACATCAATAAAAATTTAGAAAATCACACTTAAATACATTGAGGTTCACATAAAACATAAAAAATATGTTTTCAAGATACTGTTGGAAGAACGGTCCCAGAACTGTTTTGTGTTATCATGTTATCATTGTATGTTGAATCCTGTTTGATAACACTATCAGAGAACTAATTTCATAAATTTTTTTAGGTTAATTCTTTTCATGCAGAGTGGTTTTGTTGGAGGAAGAGCAGGAAATACTCTTTAATTTCTTTTTTTGAAGTTTTCTAGAGATTCCTAGGACATTTATCTAATTTTAAAACTGAAGTACAACTGAACTATTGAGACTATTCCATATGAATGTTGTAATTCACAAAAGTAATGAGAACTGTAACATTAGTTTTAGATCTAAAACATTGCTTCTGTTTGTTATTCTTCATTTGATGGACTTCCAGTTTCTATTGTAACCCATATTTGCAGAGGTTTAAGAACTGGATTAAAAAAGGCTTACAAAGCTCTAGTACTTGGAATGAAGTTAATCAAATTTTAAAAAATTTTGTGGGTATTAATTCTGTGTTAGCTCACGATGTTATTTTGTGTTTCTATAACTAAAAATATATTTACGAACAGTGTTGGATTTTTTTTTGTTAGTTTTACCACTTGAAGGATTTCTTCTTCTTTCACTCAGTATGTTGAATAATCATTAACAGTGATAGAAATTCCAGTTATGAATCAAGAGAATGACGGTATTTAGCCTTAAGTAGTTGCCTAACTCTTAAAAGACTGGAGTAAGAGAGTTGTCTTTTCTTCACTAGGTATATGTTTAGTACTGCAAACAAATGTTTTCCAGCAAATCAAGAGTAGAATATGTTCCTCACAGAGCTGTCTAACATGTTGCATTATTGCAATATATTATTGACCAATGGTATCAATATGCAGTCATTATATCTTGGGGATGATCCGTTTTTCAAACCAGTGTAAAAATGCCTGAAGTTGGGTGTGATCACATTTGGACATCCTGGGAGGCAAAGGCAGATCCTAGCCAGTTGTTCACTTTCCTCACAGGGATCTAGACCTTCCTGTTTCCAGCTGAAACAGTCCAGGTCTGCTCACCAGGCTGAAGTGCAAACAGATGAGTAAGTCAGGAGAGGAAGAGAAACCTTTGAACTTGACCTCTATCCTTCCATGAGATGGTTTCTCTCTTCTATCAAGCTTCTTTGGCTGTGTCTGTTGGCCAAAGAATGTGGATTATCTTGATGGCAGGAAATGAAAAGCACTCTCAGTTATATGCTACAGAATTTATACTGTGCTGATAACACAAGTGTCATATATTTTTATTAAATTTTATTTATTAAATTTTTTTAATGCCCATGAACTCTTTCTTAGTAAATCCTCATGGAATATTTTCAGTTTGTTTCTTCCCAAACAAATTAACCCTGTGTTATGCTAGAATGAATATCATACTAGAATGAATATCAAATCCATAACAGGTATTAAAATTGTTTCATATATAGATTTTAAAGGAATTTTCTTTGCAGCAGCATTTCTGAAGTTCAAAATTCATTATTATTATTATGGGCTTACTTATCGATTTAGTTGCTAACCTTAAAAATATCATTAAAAAGTGTTCTGTTGGGAGGGTAATACTCTGCAGTAATCAAGGTATTGTTTGGGTTGGCTTCTTGATGCTATTGAAGGATTTTCTTTACAGTTTAAACTTCAGAGGCAAATCTTTTTATACATGACACTGCCATCAAGTGGCTACTGCGTAGAACCTCTGTGTTACCCAACCCTAATTTAAATATTTTTCTTCTTTTAATTAACAGCTTGGTTTGAAAGAAGGAAACACCCTATACTTGCTAACTGAAAGGAAAAAGAAAATAAGTTTACTGCTCTCTGGACCAGAGTTGTAGAGGTAGATGCTCAAAGATGCTTTGAAAGAATGGGATTTCAGAGGCATCAAATTTTGTTGATACTGATTTTTACATCACCTTCAACAGACATTAGGAATCCCGCTGGTCACCTTGTGAACTATTCTGAGTGTGCTTTTGCATTTTCAGGCACCTTAATATGCAGTTAAATCTTCTCTTTTAAGGTCTCATTTTAATCCGTTCCATCAAAACTCCAAAATACAGATGTAGTTTATAGAGTTGTGCAAGGACTTTAAGGTGCTGGATCTAAAAGGCCAGAGTTAACATGGATCCTAAACTTCTAGAAATTTTCCCTTGAATCAAAAATGAGTGAATAAAAAGTGAATATCTTTATAACTGTACAACAATAGACAATAGGACAATTGTCCTAAAATACACAAAACCTTTAGATATTCAGGTTTTGGGGAGGTAAAGGCAGCAACCCAGCCCCAAATGACCATTTGCAGTTCATCAGAACCCAAATGTTGGCATTCACCAACCACTCCCAGTTCACTTCCAGCGGTATGGGGCTGTTAACCAATTTTAGGCGAGTAATGATAAACATCCCTATTCTCCTGAAGATCATTTGCCTTCTTTCACCCTCTAGAAATAATAATAGAAAATCATGTGCACATTTGCATTTGTATTTACTGTGTTTGAATTAAAGCTGCAAACAGCTCTGATTCACTAATAACTGATGAAAGTGTCTCATTATTGAGCTACAAAACCTCCAACAAATTAATGGAAATTGCAAATCACCTTGAAAATTGCAGGCTCTTTAGTCCTATGTTGAGTGCTGTGAAAACCACATAAATAGCTTTGTTGCTTAACTCTTGAGAAAATAGTTTTCTTATTACATTTTTTAAAAACCATGGCTTAGTAATTAAGGAATGGCTAAACAACATATTTTTTTGTTGTGCTTTGTTTTATGTAGATGAACATTTAACAGTATATTATTGTTAAATATTACTATATTTGGTTCCTTCCCTTCCATATAATATTTAGGACCATGGAATCTCTGCTTCTCATGCTAAGCAAATATTTTGGCCAATTTTCTCTCATGCCACAAACTAAAAGACAGGATTTTGCATGTTCTAATTTTTTTCTGTAAATAATGAATTTTTAAATATATACACTCATGATGCTTTCCTACAAAACTAAAGCTTAATTAGAAGAAAGTATTTCATGCAAAGAAAAAAAGTCATGCCATGTATTTCTTTGTTCACTCTTTGATTTTTATTCTTTCCGCCTAACTCTGAATCTAAAACCTAAATCAAGTATAAATTCTAATCTAAATAAAGTATATGTCCCTTGTTGGGAGAAAATATTGTATGGGAGGTGGTCTCTAGCTGTTATAAAATTTTGTAGCCTCATAGTCATGGAAATACACTTCAACAGAGTATCAGTTACATTTCTCTAAAAGATAGAATGATTTCTTCAAAATTCTAGATTCTCTTATATTCCCCCCACCTTCAATTCCACATTATATCAGAATCCCTGAAATAAACCTATTTTGTTAAAAGGAACATATTTCAGTTTAACACATATTCAAAATAAAACATCAGCAGTTTGTAATTTTGTCCACTTTTGCCAATATGTGAGTCATCATTAAGCTTGTGATGAGTAATTTGTCTTTTTTTTTTTGCAAACAATAGAGATTTTTAAAAATTTTATAAGGCACAGCAGACAATCTTTTTGTATATAAAGCTTCATATAACATTTGCACCAATGTAGTGTAACTATGGAGGTACAGTGTGCCACTTAAAGATTTTTTTTTTCTATATTTGAAGTAACTTGACTTACTGGAATACTAACAACATTGTGTGCTGAAGGACCCTCTAGTTATTGCTAAGAGAAATTCCAAAATTTAACAAAATCTTTGAACCTCCAGGGACACAACTGCTGCTTTTAGTTGGCAGGTGCCTTTTACTAGGAAAGTTTTTCCGTGACTTTCCAAATTGGTTCATTCGTAGGGCTGAATGACCTGTGAGATGTCCCTCATTAGCTCTGTCCAACAATGGAACTTGAAGCAGCAGAGAATTGAAGTTCCTGCTTTTCCTGCCTCATTGTTGGAGCCTTGATGAGTGAGGGGGGAAAAAAAGGCCCTTTTCATTTTTTCTTTGTCTTTCTATTCCTTCTGAACCACCACCTTCTGTTTTTCCCTTTTGTACTTTCTTGGTGTTATTAGTAATGTATCCACAATTCTTGCTCATAATTTTCATTCTACTCCACCACCCCATTTTTGGTCCTTTTGCCTTTGGGCACTATCCTTACGTTTTGATAGCAGCCTGCTAGACTTTTGCACCAAATGATGAAAGATGAAGTATTACTCCATTTTAGCTTCTACATGTCCAATCTGAGGACTCAATTACTACCTCCCAAAAGCTGTGAAAATGTTAATATTCTTTTGTTTGAAGCCCAAAAAAGAGTTTTGCTTTGTTCTATGTCCTCTCTTCTGACTGTGTTCTCTCCACAGCTTAGTCAGATGAGCAATGGATGCTTGAAGCTTTTAAATCACCCTTTAACTGAAGAAAATTAGTTAGCTTGCTATCCAGGTCTTTGCATGCACTTGTCACAGTTTTGAAGTAGTTTTTGTTAAATATGCTGAGCATATGTAGAAACCACATGCACCTGGAGGTACCATCATTTCCAGCATCAATTTGAGTGCAAGTGAATTCAAACTGAGCAGCCTGCTGTCTTTCTTCTCTGTGTTTTCAGTTTTCTTTTTAATTTTTTTTTTTTTTAGGAGAACATATTTCAGAAAGATTTGGCATGTATAGAAGTTTGTGAAACCCATTCCTCAAATATTGCCTCCTCAAACATTGTGATGTCATAGGGACTGTTACATGCTGAGATTCTACATTACAAATGTACACAGAGTAATAAACAAAAACTCTGCATTCGATTGTTCATGATTGCTCAGGAGGCTCTAGTAATAAGCATGTGTTCCCCATCAGGACTTGCATACAGCTTTCTAATACTGATGGAAACTATATGTATGGAGCAGATGGGACAGACCATGCTCACAACATGAAAAAGGCTTTGAAAGACCTTCTTCATAAGTGAATTCCAGTTTTCTGGGTTTCACGTTGGAATGGTAATTTAGCTTCATATAGAGTAAATGTAAACCAACTTGTGATGATGTGACTAACTGCAAATTACTTTTCGTCACTGCTACTTTTTCAGCTGGGATGCTGAAGTTGCCTTAGATTAAACTTAAAACTTCTCCAGTGACAGTAAAGTGCTGTCTAAAATACCTAATAAAATGCAGATGGGAGTGGAGTAAAAGCTGGGTTTATACATAAGGAGGCATTGTATCAGGAAGGATACTCTCTACACAGAGGTTAATATTTGTAAAAATAACTGAAAGTTATTGAATACGAAGTACCTAATTTAATCTATGCAAATCATTGTATTTCATGGAATTTTCACTTGACAGTTAGTGGCAGACATGAAAATTTAGAACGCCAAAACAGTATGACAAAACTTATTAAGTACATTTTCTAACATAGCATTTTATTGCTGTTGTTTTGATGAATGATCAATTGTGTTGCTTTCCTCTACTTTGTGTCTTTGTAAAATCTACTCTGCTGTATACCCCAGACCTAACAAAAACCTTGTAATGTCATGATTTTTTTTAACCTGCTCAAGAGGCTGATGCTGGGCGTCTTTTCTCTTGGGCCTTCATAGATGTGCAATAATAGCAGGTAATAGCCAAGCTTCATTATCTGCTGCTTATTTGTTTAGGTAGTTGGCAAAGACTAAAGGATTCTAGAGATATACCATTTGTCTTGTGCTGGATTTGGAAGGAGAAAACTCTAGACAGCCAGTTTTGCATGAAGGGTACAATAATAGTATTGTGTATGTTATTTCAGTTGCACGTTATGTTTTGTCTACAGGCAATTTATAGGTGGATTTAAAATATTCAAATAAGGGCTTTATTTCCAAGCCCTCTGATGTAATATTTTGGAAACCCAGCTATGTTGGTGTAGGATACACATGAAGACCAGCTATTTTGATGTGGGATATCTGAAGAATTTCTCTTGTATTGCCAGGTTTAATTTTGGTTGTGTCTAAGTGTGCAGCAGTGGAAATGCCTGCTGAGCAGGATTTTGAAATCATCAATGCATGCAAATCCCAGGTGCATTTTTTCCTCCCCAGAGGCTGAAACAGAACCCAAGACACAGGTTTTTTTCAATCTCCTGGTGTAGGCCCTTCTGCTTGATATTAATAATCAGTGCCATCATGATTCCTAAACGAGGTGATTTCTTCTGTAAGTTGTTAAAAGGCTGATAAACAGGCCCTCCCCCAGACAAGAGCAATGCATCCATCTGTGCTGTGCCAGCTGTACTTAAACAGGTGAGACTGGAAAACCAGGAAGTGGTAACTTCTCTCCATTTTGGTTGTGTAGGGTCCTTGTTCTCTAAGAGAAATTTTTGTCTGAAAAGTTTATATTAAAAAGTGAAAATATTTAAAGAGTCAACACAGCATTGACTTAAAGGCATAGGCATTGGCAGAGTGATTGGTTATTTAAGCTTTGCACTGAAGCAGGTAGTTTAAAACTCTAGACATTAGTGCTTAGGACTATCTTTGTGAAGCATACAGTGAAAGACTAAATCTGATGCTCTGTCTCTCCAATTTACACAAAAACAGCACTTCAGCCAACCACAAATTTATTCTGGATATTCAATTGAACCTTGTTCAATATTTATTTCTACTCTAGATGAACATTACAGGCAATGAAAAATAGAGAAAAATTACAGACTCAGATATTGAGTTCAGTTTACATTAATTGATAATCAAATGCTTTCTTTGAGTGCTGCAAAGGTGGATCTTAAGCCATTTAGTGAGGATTAATATTGTTCATATTGATACATTATTATATAATTAGAAATTACTAGGAATATTTTCTGTCACAATTTTAGAGAGATTAAGATGTAGACAACCAAAGGCTTGACTTTGCATGTCCTTTCACATGCCTTTTGAGCTTTGTGCATTTTCATCAGGTGAAACCTGGAGCAGAGGAGGTTAAGTTATATCCCCAGGGGTACCCACTGATCCAGGAGTGGGGTCAGAAATAAGCACCAATAATTCAGATCTCTAGTCACCTTGAGCTGCTGTATCACATTCCCCCTAGAACTGCTTGCCTCTCAGTACTGTGCAATGCTGTAAATAGTAGGGTTTGGAGGGGTTCATTACCAAAAATCTTCATTATTTTATTTTTCTTTCTTTTTTTTGTTTTTTTCTCTCTGTATCTTGTTTAATCTCTTGATAGAGAAAGTAATAGAAAGTAAGTCCATTCAAGATATTTACCCACAGAGGAAAAAGTGGGAAATGTCTCCCTTTTTCAGAAGTCATAACTACAAAAGAAATTATGGTGGTGGGAGAAAAGAGCTAAGCTTGTGTGTGAGCTCAGGGATCTTATGTGCCAATGCTGAACTTGACTGACAAAATAGTGGGATGATGTTTGAGACAAGAACTGCCTTTTTGTCTGGCAACACAATAGGATCTTCTTCCTTGATGGATTCTCAGCACTACTCAGTATAATAACATGATAATTGGTCCCAAAGAAGGAATGAGTAAGATTGGATGGTGGTCTTTGGGGGCCCAGTTGTGTTATATCTAATCTAATTATGTTTGATACTGACTTTTTAATACATATGGTAGCTATTTCCTTGGCTTGGAACTAAGGCTTATATGCAAGCTTGATATTTGCTTGGTTTCTGTTCTAAAAGCACACAATTTTTTTTCTTAGGAGAAACCCCAGCTATATCTGTCTCATGTCATGCCGTATTCTAATTCAAAACTAAAACTGACTTGTTCCAGAAGATGTCTTGAAGCATAAATATGTTGTGGCTTGTGGAAATGTGGGAGGTGTGATGGAAAGAGCAAATGCCTATAGATTGTACTTCAAAAAACCACTGCAACTTGCTACAGAAAAGACGTAGTAAGTTATTGCTGCCTTGGAGCAACAACCCGCAGCAGGCATTCACCCTTTTGCATGGGACAATATAAACATTTTAGTGGATTTATGAGCATAAAGGAGCATCTGGAGATGATGAGATTGTGTAAGACTAATTTTAGAGTCTGAATTAAACTAACTCCATAGCTACAAAAGTCACTGCCATGTTTTCTGCTCTGGTTTAAAAGATGTCTATGGACCACGGCAAGCCCAGATTTCCTAACCAAATGAAACAGAAAAGTCTTGTGCACTGCTGTTGGTGGTGGTGCAGTGGGCATTGGCTGACTGAGAGGATTATGAAAATCCTTCATGAAGGATAGTTATGCAATCAAATTTCTGAGGCAAATTTCTTCTCAGCTGTTAGCATCTGGGTTCCATTTTGGCATGAATAGGTGACTGTCTCTTGGATTTATTTATGTTTCTCACTTTTTAATGGAAAGTATAGCGCATATTCCTGGTTTCTAGGGGCAGCTGTTGTTGGCTTTTCTCCTTTTTCTGCTTGCATTTCACCATTGTCTTCCAGTTTCAAATAAGCATATTATAAATGAAACATGTTAATAAAATTAGTGCTGTGTCATGTGCTAATGCAGTAGATAGGGAAATAAAGTTGTTTGAAGTCAGTTTTTGTTTTGGAAATTTGACTTGCTCCTCTGAAGTATCTGAAATACTGAAATGTAAGTTCTGTTTTGTGTTTAATTTCTTCTTTTTCCTCTTTCCCCAGTGATTCGTACTAGTGAAAGGCTTCCAGCCTAGCAGTGATGGTTATTGAAAGTTCAAATAATAGAAGTCTCAGTATGTGAACAAATGCACAGCCTTTTGGGAGCTCAGTCTCCAGCGCCATTGACTTATGGTGTTATGTCATAGTTTTGGCCATCATCTCTTCCAGAAGTGGCTGATGCACAAATGGAAGTTGGAAGTTTCTGATCTCCTCACCATGATTAATAAGTAGATCACAACCTGCACAATGCTCTTCGTGCATCATTTTCTGGGGGCCCCTGGCAATATACTTACAGCCTGGGGATGGAAAGGATAAAATCCTGACTTCTTTTAAATCAGTTAGAATTTTATAATTAACTTGAAGAGAGGAGTCATTTGGTCATAAAGTACTGGGCTAAAACAGTGCTTCTAAACATAGAAGCAATGGGGGTTGAAAACAAGTCACTCTAATTGAGTAGTTGAAATTAAGAAGCAAAACAAACAAACAAACAAAAAAGCCTTTGGATGGTATGTTCAACTTGCTTTCTACCTGCTCCCCAGTAAAACAAAGGTAACTCATGCCCAGTGAAGCCTGTTTGCCTGTGAATCCATTTTTTGAGGTTAACTGAACTTTGATATTTAAAACAGTGTGTGAGTCTGATGGAAGTTTTCTCCATGAAGTAATGAAGCAGTTAGGTCTTTTTCTTCTACAGGTTTTTCCATATTTGCTCATGGGAATGCCAACAAAATTTCGCTCCTCTATTCATTTTAATCTATATTTTTAATGGAATGGAGATCTCCATACTACTAAGTTTCTAAAAAATACACCTGAAACCTCAGATCATAAATTTGATTAATATTGGCCAACAATTTGAAGAGGTTTTAGTTGGCATAGATGCCACAGTGTAATCACATACACACTCAGCTCCCTAACCTCAAAATCAAGGGAAAAAAAGAGAATGTGTTATTTCTAACAGAGAACATTTTTAAGAGAAACCAGAGAATTTATACAACAGGAATTGCAAATATGCTTAGCTGTACTAACGCTTCATTTATTAGATAATAAGAATGCTGAACAATTTTCTAGAAGGAAAGAGATCTGTATTTGTCTGCAAAGCTCTGCTAGTTTCTGGTTTCAGTGCTTTCCTACGTTTCTTAATGCATTACCCAAAGCTGAAAAAAGTTTGAAAGTGAAAGAAATGCCAGATGCCACCTTCCTCTCCTGCAGCCACCCTGGAACAATTCTGACAATAGGACCCATCCTTGTGAACTGAAACAGGAATCAATTTTCAATGGACTCTTCAAGAAGGAGAAGGCTGCTCTAGCTTTCTGCAAGTTATGCTATGTTTGAATGAAAAGTGGTTTTCTTCCACACTTGTGTATAGTCTTGTCTTGTTTATGACAGTGTTAAAAGTGTCTATCCACCACAGTTTATCTGCATCCTGATCTTGTCCTGTCTTGGATAGGTTCCTTGCTGGCTTCACTGAGAACATCCTTCCCTTCCTGTCATTTTCAAATATTGTCTGCTGATTTGGCCATATTCCCTTCTCTTCTACCTCAAGGAGCTGGCAAAGCTTCACTCCAGCCTGTATTTTGTTTTTTACGTTGTACTTCTTTTCCAACCATGCTAAGTTCAATGTTGTCTTTCTAGAGCTATTGCTGTGGTTTTACCTTTCTAATGCAGGACAACGTGTGAGTTCACAGGACAAACACCCTCCATGCTGGGGAGTCACGTTTTCTTTAGTGGTCCTGCAAATTCATCTTGTAATAGATGTTTGTGTGTAGAGAGAAATGAGAGGGACTGCAAAAACTGTTGTGTTTGCCTTGCTTATCTGATTTCAGACTTCTCAGGTGTAGGTAACTGCATTTCTTGTAGTAATTGCACATTCCTTCATGGTGTTTCAGACATAATGCAGGTCTGCTCTTCCATTTCAATTCTCATGTTAGATAGGAACATTGACATTTGTTGTGCTAGCCATTAGTCATTCCGTTTGTGACCCATATTCATTTTATGGTGGGTTATTTAAGATCTTTTCCAGGACCTTTTCTTAAACTGTTAATGTACATGAAGACCAGTGAGAGGGGAGGGTAGTTAGTGCGATTTTAGCTTGTGCGGAATGACTTCCACTGGTTTTTTAGTAGGAGGCTGTTGCACAGCTCATGGAAATCTGTTGGTGCCAAGAGCCTGTGACAGGGCAACAGGCCCAGATTTTACAGAATAGATTTCTTGGTGGTTTGGTTTTTTCCCCCCATTTCTGTTTAGTAAATTTTTTTCTACATTATCTCTGTTGAGTGTACATATTGAACTGGAGATATCTAGCTGTACTTACTGAAGGTATTCACATGTCAGGAGCCACACACTTTTATATTAACTATAAAGGGTTGGGTTCATTCTCTGTGCCTTTTGCTTTTAGGTGGGTGTATTCTTCCGGTTTCTTTTTTTTATTGATTGAGGAAGTTATCATGACATGCAGTGTTTGAGACTAGCCACCAACCTTTTGTGGCAGGGTGAGAGGAAACAAGTTTTGGCCTAAGTACTGTGTCTGAGTTTTGGTGTAAATGCTGCAAACACATAGGTGCCGTGTCGGACTGTGCCACATGCCCAGTGCTTCTGAAGCCTCCATTGGAGTTTAAATGTGTATGTGCTTTGTTTCTGTTGCTGCAACTCTTCTTTGACTTTTTTTGAATTAGAAAAACGTGCCAACCTCCATGCCATGCGCCTGTTACTACTAATGCCTATGGTTTTTTTAGTCTCATATGCTTTCATATGTAAATTGGCTATCGAATTCCACCCTCAGTTTTAACCTGTAATAACTTCATTGGTAACAGTGCAATTTGCACCGCTGTAATTTAGATCAGAATCTGGATACGTATGTAAATGTGTGCACGTATGCACACACCTAATGCCTGCTTCTTAACAAACACATATATATATACATATACACACACTTTCTTTTTACAATTGAAAATGAGAGGGAGAATCTGTTGATTAATTATATACTTATCAATTTTAGAGCAATTAGCAAGAGGAAAATAAATCATTTGAAGTAGTAGGTGGATTTTGGAGTCATGCATGCACACACGCACACCTTTACAATGTATTCTGATTCTTGTCACTTCCAAGCAGGAAGTTTTCTTCTTCCCCTGACTTGCAATTCTGAATTTTTTGTGAGCCTCAAATCTCATTTTTAGTTGACTTTGGGGAAAATGGAGGTAGAGACATAATAATAAAAAAAAAATTTAAAAGGGAAGAAAGAAGCCCCCAAAACAGCTACCCCAGCCCCCTCTTCTATACCACCAGCACAAACATGGAACATATTTTAACAGAAGTGCCCCAGCTCTATCATATGTGCTGTGCAGAGTCATCATGGCCATGGTGCATAGCTGAGAGCCGGAAAGCAAACAGCTGCTGTAGCCTGATTTGAGTTAAAATAGTGTCAGTGTTTAGTCTGGCGCAGTGCTTCAGGAGAGATTGGCAGCTGGGTCAAACAAAGTCATTCCATTGGCTCCCTTCCCAGTAAGCTTCTGCTAGTATTTAGGTACTAGTGCAGCCTAGGCCCCTTTTCTCAGGGATAGCCTAACATCTGACCGCACCCTCTTTGCTTTTTAAAAAATGCCTTTTCACTCTTTAAGATAAATCCTCTATTATACAATCTGCCACTAATTGTGTGTTAAGACTGTTTTTCTCTCGAAAGCTGACGCATCCTGCTCTCAACGTGGTGTAGAAAGCGGGCTGTTACAGTGCTGGATTAATAAAAGGGGCCTTTATGGTTTGTGAAAGAATATCTCTGTGCTTAGGCAGGAAACTTTTTGATCCACAGAAAAGCCAGACGACATCTAGGTAAGGCCGTGTATCAAATCTGCTTTTATGGGAGAGTGGGGCAGCCAGCGCTGTTAATTGCGATTGCTTCAAGTTTGCATGCCCGTTTTGATAAGCTTTTTAGAAAGTTTAGGAAATAGCTGCTCCTGCGTCTCAAGCCCTTTCTCTCCTCCCTCCTCCTCACTCCTCCTATGCCTTTACTGCTTGCAAAAGCTTGTAATGATCTGCTTAGTTTTTGCTGGAGTACGCGCGGACGCCTCGCTTCTTTTTGGAGAGGGGTTTCTTGCAGAGGCGCAGAGCAAAAAAATTCTGCTGTCGGACCCAAATGCTGTTAGAAGTGGAGTGGCAGGGGAGAATTTACAGGGAAAGCTTTCCACTGTTACAGACTGCCTGTGCAATCATTTAAAAGTAGTTGAAAACTGCTTTGAACTAACAAGGGTTTAATTACGGAAAAGTTTAACGTGGCGATGGAAGGAATATTAAGTAAGTTGTCTTTGTCTCATACTTTTTAATTTTAGTTGTTGCTTTAGCCTGTTGGGTCACATTTTTTGTCAGCGCTGAAGGCTGCCATGAATTGGTAATGAGGGCCCCTTTTGCACATGATTTTGGCACTTGGCCAAAATCAACTTCCCAAGGCAAGCTTTCTCTAAAAGAACCTGAAGCATTTTTTTGTGATTAGGAATCATGTCTGAAAGCTGCCACAACCAGTTGTGTAGGCATGTCAAAATGACTTTATACAGTATATCTGAAGCATTCGGGGGGGAGGGTCTGTTTTTTCCTCGTGTACCAAATTGTTGCTATTATCATTCTAAATTTCCGCAGCTTACGCACCTCCAAAAACCTGGCTACAGAGAGCTAAGGCGTAATGAGGATCGTTGGTATCTTTGTATTTTTCAACATGCCAAAGCAGCACTAATTGTCACATTTAAGCAAGATACAGTATTAGGGGTTGCTTAAAACACTTGTGGACGTAAAGCAGATGAATCTTTAAACTTTTAATCTCAGTAAATTATGCTCAGTGAACAGTAAGTAATGATATTTTCGAGAAGTTTCTTTGTTTGAATTGTATGAGTGGAGCTTTTTGATATATCTATTTAAAAAAATACGTGCCTGGATCCAGTGGGGGGAAATCTGCGAGGAAAATATTGGATGTGCCTTTGGATTTATCCCATTTCCTTGAAATCTGGGTATGGGTCTGATCTACAAGACAGGGAACAGGAGCTGGGTAGTCCTTTGTTGTTAAAAAGGGGGAAAGGGAGTTAGTCTAAACATTAATAAGGAGCTGCAAAAGTTCACGTTTCAAGTGTGCTCGGAGTTCTGAAATTTGTGGAGATCATCAGTGCAATAAATGGGTGATTATTCCTCGCTGATATTATATGAACAAGTTTGGCACTGTAAGTGAATGCATTATTATTGTACACTTGAACATTCTGTGAATTTAATCTGTATTTAACAAAGCAACCCAGCAACTGGAAATTAGGGACCTCCTATTACATGCTGTGTATGCTCTACCCCAGTGTTGTTTCCACATGTGTTCCATGTAAAGACAAAACGCGTTAGGCAGCAATTTTGTCAGGTATTTTTATTTTACATTTCTGCACTTGTGGCTGTAGCCGAGGAGTTGCTCGTGCCTTCCTATGTGTGTTGTTTATTTATAAGCAACACCATCTTTCGGCAGCAATATCGACATGGAACAGCCTTTTCGCACCTTCCCCTGCCCCCTGCCCCCAGCCTTGATCCCTTTTGCTGCTGTTAAAATGGGCTTTACAGGTATTGTCTTTCTTCTGTTAAACCGTACATTTTCTGTAAGGTGTTGGGGGTGTGTGGGGGTGTGTGTGTGTGTGTTTCCTTTATTACATAATGCAAGGCACAGCTACACTGGGAAAAACTCGAGCTTTACAGACTCCTCAGAATCGGTACTTTCATGTAACTTGGCTGGGAGAGTTTGTTCATTGTTACATTGCAGCAGGCTGAGTTACAGCACTCAAAAGTATCCTACAAGTTTAGCTATAACACGTTGTATTTGCAATGAAAATAAGCAGACAAGATGGACATGTTGCAATAGAAGAGAGGGAGAACATTGGTAAAAGAAAACTCATATAACTTAATTGCATTTTTTCTGAGGCTTTTGTAAAGTTTTACAACAGGGGAAAAATACGTCACTGTTGAATCCTATTTTAATGTAAAGCATTGCCAGAAAATGATCATACTGGGCGCAAATGTAAATGTGATAGTAGAGTTTTTGCAAATCATCATGGAATTTACTTGCCGGTGCGTGGAAGCAATTTCTTCTGAGTTACTGAATTAGGTACTGTTAATTTAAAATATGCACATACCCACCTTGTTACTGCAAAACTAACTTTAAAATGTTTTACTGTGATATTCCTAGTTTTGCCTAGAATGTTTTACTGTGAAATAAGGAACACATGCTAGTGTACTATTTCTAGAGGTTTTCTTTTCTATTTTGGCTGGTGAAGCGTTGTGTTATAAATCACAGCAAGTTATGCTCCAAAAACTTTTGAACAGTTTTTAAATCCTGAATAAAATGTTTTTCTGATAGCATATCTGAAATGTAAAATCTAATATATGAAGTAACAAAGTTTTTTTTTAAAACTTAAAACATTATAAATTTGGCTTTTGATTGCAGACACCAAATTAACATTTTTCTTCATCAAGAAACCTATTGTCTGTATGAACATACGAAAAAGTCATGTTTTCATCAGATAAATCAGCATTATGTATTCATAACTTTAAAGTGCATAGATACTGCATTCTGTTTTTAAATCTCAAACCAATAGATTAATGTTTCTTCTTTATAAATAGGTCGATAAATAACTGGTTAGTTACTTTTCCTGAGATTACAAAAGATGAAGAATACAAAATATTCTCCATTGTGCCATTTTTAACAGCCCTCAGGAATAATGTGTCTCTCATCTTCCTGCTTGAAGGGCTTTATGTTTTCTATTTGTTTGCAAACATATCATGAAAGAGTGCAATTATAAAGCTTGAATTTGATGTAATTTTGTATCTTAGATTTTGCTCCATAGAACTATTGAACTCTCAGTTACCCAATTCAGTGCAGCAAATCAATTTATTTTCCATTCAAAAAACAAATTCTTGCCTTTTAGTTGGCTTTTTTATTGATCATTAGACATTAATATTTCATATTTTAGTAGTGCAGTGTAAGTGGTACATATTGTTATGCTTTTGAATAAATGTTATAAATGTATTTATAAAATACTTTCACTTACATGAAAGTAAAAGAACCCTAAACATCGTGGAACACTTTCAGTTAATCAAGAAAACATTGGTCTTGTAAAAATAGCTTTATTCCTCACTAGATTCTGCTGCGCGTTTTAAAACCTTAGAAATGAAGCAGGACTGTTTTGTTTTGTCTTATGGGTTTGTTGGTTTTTGGGGTTTTTTTAGCAAGGATTTCATTCATATAAACTAAGCACTTTGTTCTATATGTTCTAAATTCCAGCAATGAGATAAATAAATTGCTGGATTGGATGGAACATAATTATTGAATTTTGGCAGAACTTCAGTGAACTCTGCCATGAAAGATTAATGTGCACAGTGCGCTCTTAGATTCTAAAGTAACAGAGTAAGATAAGGGGAGTGCAAAACAGACTCCAACCTTTGTGGTTTAGAGAAAATAGAAAACCATGGGCAAATGTTAACTTTTGGTGTAAACTGCTAATGATAATGTTTTGTCATCTGGGTGATAAAAACTACAGGAGGAGACAAGAAAATCCAATTTAACACAAATTCTCTCCACTTCTTTCTTGCTCTGCCTCCCATTTTTCAGTATTAGAATAGCCATGGTTGCTCTATGTTCTCAGGAAAAGGAGAGCAGAGCAGGCAGGGTACTTGCAGTATCCAGTAATGTAATGTCCTGATGGAATCCCTCCACATCCGCATGTGTCGTATGTGGGTTTTCACTACAGTCACGATTTTGGTTTGTGATTATGGTGCACTGATTTCAGAATACAAGTGAAATTGTACTGGCTGGATGAAGGCTACATGTAGTCGTAGTAGTGGTTGTTATTATTCCCTCTCTCTTCTTTCTCTACCAAACCTTGATTGTTTAAAACATTTGCTTCAATCGACAAATTGTGGTTATAATCGCAAAATCTTATTCTTCTTGGCTTTTAAATAATAACTGCACCCAAATAATGTTTTTAATTGAGAACAAAGATGCATTGTCCTGCCAGTCAGGCTCCCTTGGCAGGACCAATAGGATTGCAAAGACTCTTTAGTATTTTCAGTCAGTTTGCTATAGGGGAGAATAGGCATGACATCCACCCTGCTCTGGGAAAGCGCCGCCACTTTGCCGACTGCTCCCTGCTCCTGGGAGCAGCCCCTCTGCCTGCTCGGCCTCTCCAACACCCTGTATCTAAGCCCACACATTTTTCCTTCCTCAGATATGTGCACCAGCCCCTGGCCCTGGAGCTGGTTTCCAGTAGGGCTCAGGAACAGCGGTATGATGGGCAGGCTCTGGCATGGCTGCAGGCATAGGGGCTGCCTGACTGGCTGGGCATGGGGGTACGGCTCAGTGCACCCAAAATGCCTGGAATCAGGGGGAGTGAGGCTGGAAGGATGCACCCATGATGGGATTTTTCTTCTGTTTTATCCTTGCTTCCAGACTGTTAACCTGCTGCTAAGGCTGAGTGTGCTCGGCTCAGTGTTTTAAAATGGCAGGTATCCAGAATCTTGGATAGATTTCGTGACTTCAAAGACATTTCTTCTCTCCTTCCCAGTCACATCCTTAAGCTCATGATGACAGCGTTATGAGTGGGATAGTGATAGAGGTATAAGGGCAAGAGACTGATCCAGTGCCCATTTCAGTCAGCAGAGAGAATCCCCCTGACTACGTGTCTTTGGAACCTGCACCCTGTGACCTGGCTGCTCTTCCCCCTTAGTTCCTGATGGCACTAGCATGACTGGCGTTGCCATCTACTCAGGCAGCTTCCTTGTCTTCATTGGCACTCCTCAAAGAGGAAGGTTTACTGAGTAAAAGGCTTGAATGTGCCTTCCTTGTGTTGTAAAGAAGCAGAGTCCAAGTGCTTATTTTGCCCATTTACAGTCCTTTCCCTTGTCCTTCTCCCCTCCTAGAAATGACTCCTGTTCCTGAACTTGCTTTATGTATTCCTATCACCATTTCAAGTGGAGTTCAGTATGTGCAGCTACCTGCCTTCTAGTGTATCCCCATTAAAATGCTGCATTTGTGTATGTCTAGGATGAAATGAATTTACATTCTAGGCCTATTGTTTTGATAATCAGCCATAATTTTCTTTCAGTAAGGTTGATTCCATGGTACCTTCATCTGCAAACAAAAAAAGGATATTTTTCTCTTTTTTATAGTACCGCAGAGTGCTTTGGTATTTGTTTGCCCTATAAATGTGTTTAGTTGGAAAACCTTTAGCAAGTTACATGCAGACTGTGTCTGTATTTTAAAGTAGACAATGATCCTTTTTGCTTTTATGTAATTCACAGATATGAACATTGTTTTTAGCAATGTAAAAATGTTACCACAGATAACTAAAGAATAGTAGTAGGAACAGTGTACCTTCTTTGCATGGGTAATAAATGTATTTGCGTGTGAAATCAAGTTATGATTTTATAGCAGTGAGGTTATGGCCTGTTGAAATCCTCAATCTTAGAATATTATTGATATTTTTGTAGAAGTTGTGTATATGACCCAGCGAACACCCCCTATACCATTTTAACGCCTAATAGTTGGGTGAATGTCGAAATGCCTACCAGGTGTCATACGTGAGGCTCTGAGATGACCAAACACAAAGGTGCACGAAAGCACAGCCTGCTGCTGGCTCTGCTGACCCGCAGAGCCGTGCTGGCCGCAGGAGCCGCGCTCCCAGGGGTGCTGAGCGGGGGCACGGGCCCTGCTGCTCGGAGCAGCTGCGCGGAGCAGGGAGCAAGCGAGGGCAGGAGCGAAGCCAAGGCGCTTGTGAGCGCTCAGAGCATTTGTTCTGCCCAGCAGAGAGGGAGCACAGCGGCTGGTTTGGGATCTGAGTTCTGCTCTGAGCCTTTCTCAGTGTCTTTTAGCTGCGGTCCCAGAGCCCTTGGCAGAGTGCGGAGAAGTTATTTGGGCAGGGCGCTGGGAGAGAGGGCTCGGTGAGGGATTGGCTGGGGCTTCATGAGTTACAGTGAAATTTAAGGCCTGAATTATGAGCAGAAAATATGAGACAGGTGAATGTGGGTTCTTAGATGTATAACTATGTGGAAGACTTTCTTTCAATCATCATAATGGACTATTAAGGAGATGAAATCATACTGAATTATACTGTTTGGGTGCTTTTAAAGTTACCTGCACATTGTGCAGGTCAGCAGAGCAAATTAGCCTAAAACATAGGCTGTAAAATGACGTACTTTGTGCTTTACAAATTTGCACTTCCTGGTGTCCATTTCTGAGGTGGCTGTCCCTGGGTATGCCACATCTCCCAATGGCTTAGTGTTTCAAATGTTTGACCTTTCCCTTCCACTGGGACATACAAAATCTTGCATGTCAACATTACAATCTTCCAAAATATAGAAAGAGTGTTGTGAAGAAGAAGAGTTTTGCAGATGTCTGAAACTTTTTTTTTAAAAAGAAATGAAGAGCAGTGATGCAAAAAAAGCTGTTACACTTGGGTGGGGCAATGGGGACTAGGGGAGGAAGGTTGGAGTTTAGAAAACCCAACCTTGCTGTGTAACTCCCAATGTTTGCAACCTATGAAAATATTGATGACAGAATTGAAATTGTGTTATGCTGGCAGATCACAGCTGAAATTGCTTTTTGTGGTCTCGGAGCACGACTGAAGCAGCAGAGTGCTTGACTAAAATACTGCTGTATTTATAGTAGGAAGGAAAAAATACCAGAAAGAAATTCCAAATACTTACAAGGTATCTCATTTGGGGACATACATTAGTTTGGTAAATTCCAATTCCCAGACTGGTAATAATGATTGTTAATGTATACCTTTTATGACTTTCAGAGCAAGACAAGCCAACTTGAGGAGCAAGCATATTGTGATACCCTCAGTGGTAAGTACCCTAACTGCAATCAAGTTTATTACATTTTTGTAGAGTAGAGGCCTTTTCAAGACCACACTTGATGCAGCTTAGTCACACAACAGCTTCAAATGGCGTTCTGGAATAATAGGGCAGTAATGTGATACAGTCTATAATGAAAATCAGTGTAAAGCACAGGTGGTTGCAAGCATTTGTGTGGTCAGATATAAAACCTTCGCTATGGGTACAAGCTACTGCTTTCCCACTTGAGGAAAAGTATAATTAAAAGTGGTTTCCAGATGTGCTGGCACACATCTGCCGTTTTTAAAGGGGAATTTTGCAAATACAAACCGAACTGTATTGCATTTGTCATTATAAAGCTGTTGATGGTTTTTCAGGTAATAAAAAGTTTGGAGGCATCAACACCCCCACTGTAAAATTGAGGTGTCTTTAGACAACAGGCAGTAGAATTTTGTGTTCACATTGGGTTCTTAGGATTTTCTGTAAGTAGTTCATAACTGAGCTGTGGCAAATATGCAAGATGTATCTGGACAAAAATTAACACTTATTTCATGAAAACATGAGGGGTGATTCCTTGCTAATGATTTCATTTTTTACCAGGTTGATGTAGCAAATTTGTGTGGCTTTGTTTGTTTGTTTTCAGTGCAGTGAAATAAATGATATTGTAAAACATTAGGATTCAGTTCCTTTAAACAAATTTTCAGATGTGTAAAAAATCAGGAAACCAGAAAAATATGATATATGAAAATAGACCTTTAATTTGGCTTCATACAGAAAGTGGAAAAAACTCTGCTTATAGGCTTCCATGATGCATCCTTAGTTGAACTATCTGGAAGAAAACAAATAAGAAGAAAATTAGAAAAGATGGCAGGCTTTAAAATATTGCTGAGAGAAGATTACAGATCTTTTCTTTTAGCTAAGTAAACAACCTGTTTGTCCTTACATCCCATTGATTTTGTTAAAGCTCGTATTTCCCCTGGAAATGTTGCTGTTAAAATAAAATCCCTGTTTCATAAGCAAGTTTTTGCAGTTCCAGAAGGTTTAGTTATTGCTGCTGCTTGGGACAAGCACAAAGGAAGAATGTTGTGCCTGCCATGTTCTTACTGACTCTTCTTATAGCACTGCACCAGCTACTCATTACCATGACTTCAAGTTGGTTTTGAAAAAAAGTGAAGGATGTGATCTACTAGTCTGAGGGCCTTGGACTATTGGCCAGGCTGCTAAATTATAAGAGAGATATTTTAGGATGCCCTGTGTAATATTGCCTGATATTTGCATGTATTTTCTTTACTTATTTCCACAGATGTGACTTGCAGCCTCCCTTTTCAAGTGAGAGTCTAATCCTTAGCATTTTATCTTAGGGAAATACTGACACTGAGTAAATCGATTGGATTTCTGTGCATTTCCTCTTAGTTGAACTCTTTCACATAGAAGTTGCGTTTCCCATTTAAATCTTTCTTCCTTGACTAAGCAGAGTCTAAACCCTAAATATTGGAATAATTTGCAGAAGATTTAGTCAGAAAAATGGCCACTGAGATCAAATAATTTTTAATATAAAACTTAACAGGTAGTCTGTACTTAAGTTTTTGCATTAGTTTTCTGTCTGACACCATTTAAGTTCTTACAAAGGCATTGATGGATTCAGTGAGGGATGCAAAAATCAACCTCGGTAGCAAATTGCCTTGTGTGTTTGATTTTTCTGGAATAACATAATAACTTGCTGTGGTCCTGGTTTTAGCGTGCTCTGGTTTTAGCAATTTCATGCCTCTGAGACAAAGGGTCCAGATCAGCTTATTGCATCTGGTCTGTGAATGGGAACATCTTGAGGATACAATGAAATGGATGACAATCAATAAGAAGGATATGAATGTCATAATGAAAATGCTGATTTCATCAATACTGGCTGCTAGTACCTCTGACCTTTTTAAATGTATATACATTGTGATGGCTATGGTATATTATAAATGTTCTTTTGTGGCATAATGTCTTCAAATTTATGCTTCCAGTGACTGCTTTACAAGGATGTATTTACTAACACATGCATATACATTTAATATTAAACCACATTTAAATAACTATTTGCCCAGGAGGTAGGATTTTGGCACTGAACTGTTATAAGTTTGGGTATTTTTCTGGAAAAATGCCATTTGACATCAAACTTAGAAAGGTCTAAAAGAATTCAGATGTGAAAATGTGCAAAATGAATGCTACCTGGCACTTAAATCACACTCTGCTGCAATTAAGACTTGTTAATAGTCACTCCTCTAAACTGGCTGCTCACATCAGAGACCAGCCCTGGCCAGACCCACTACCTTGCTCACAGTTTTGTACATAACCATTTTGTATAAAGGTTCAGTTTCCACAGAAGGTCAGGTGGGTTAGACAAAAGAAGTAACTTACTGAAAAAAAATAGATTATTTAAGTACTGGGGAGATTGCATCCTTGGCTGAAGATTTTGAGTGCTTTTTGATAATTCACATTTATATTACTTGAAAAGTAAAATGCTTCCCTGAATTGGGGAGTTGGCGAAAAGCGTTTTGGGGTTTTGCATCAAGAGGCATGGAAAAGGCACTTTATTGGATGGCAGGGATCTTGCCCTGACCGATAGATGCAGGAGACAGCCCATCAAAGATGCATCACCCCTCGAGGGCAGCAAACCTGCCCAGTGCAGCTCAAACAGATGAGTCACTGCTCCTCTGGGGTGTAAACCTCTGCCAGACATGCAGCACAATTCTGTAAGAGGCCAGTGAGTTGATGACTGCGAGTGGAGAAACTGTTACATATATATGATACCATTGCTCCTTTGTATTGCCAATTTTGCAAGGATTTCCTCTTCTGAACATCTATATCCTGTTTTTTGGGTAGTATTCCAGATTCAGCAAGTGCAGTATTCCCTATTTCACCCAGAAAAAGAATTGAGAGTCCCTGCTTGATGCTGCATTTTATCTCTATTTAGAACATATTTTTTTTTGTCTTGGGCTTTGAACTGTTGATTTTAATACTTTCTTGTAAATCAGGAGCACTACCAGCACTTTTTATGTCTCCCAGATACCCATTCTTCACCGCAAAGACTTCTGGCTGTGGCTTCACAATCAGTTGCTATAAGGATATGTTACAAGTCGTTGACTAAGACCTTGAGAAGACTAAGCTACAGGGAAAAAAAGGGAATACTCTTTAATATTAAGATTGTTTTTTAAAATGTGTATCCCCAGGATGAAAAAAAATCAGGGAGGAGAAAGAAAGATACATTCAAAATATTGCTAAAAATATTCTTCAAATATTATAATGAAATTACTTTATAGAACTTGAAGACAGATCAAAAGTAATTATCATGGGTGTCAAGGCTTTTTTGACGTTTCAGAAGTTTCTGCTCTCTGAAATTGAAAAAAGATAAACTATAATTTATCTTATAAATAAAGGTCAAGGGGAAGGTGAATCAGATCAAGTTATATATTTGCTATCAGCATATATTGAAATATTTCACTTTGGCTTATATTTCTACATCTATATTAGTCTTTGGGTGGAAGAAAACCAAAAAGATAATTTTGAACTTTAAACCAGAACTTTTTAATCTTCAAAATATCTATATAGAATATTTGAGCAATTTCAAATCACACACTGCTTTTTTTAATGACAAGCGAATTGACATATTTCCTTGCAAATAACTTTATTTTTAAAGAAACAGCCTTTTTTGGATGCAAAATAGTCTAAAATATTTCCTGCTTACTCTATCATGTGACAAACATATATTTTGCTCTTCTTCAGTTGTTGTGCTTGTGACTTTGTACAATGTGAAACACTAATTATCATTTTAAGCTGTGAGTTTTCATGTTTATTCTTAGAGAGAATGAAGTACACGATAGCAGAAATATATGGAAAATCTAGTTTCAAAGGCTTTGGCTGTAGAGAAGCCTCATATATTCATGGAAATAAGACCACTTATTCACTTATAGCCACCAGAAATTGTGTGCTTAGTGATTTGCTTGAGGTCAGCATGTGTTACACCATTACAAATATATTACATGAGACCTGCACACAGATAGTTACACTGCAAATAATCTTGAATACAGCCATGCTGTAATTGCTGCCCTGAGCTTTCACCTCATTTGGGCTTTCCCCCAGTGCCTGGGAAACCTGTGAAGTGCATGTCTGTGGCCAGAGCAGCATGAACAGCAGCAAGACAGAGCCCTTGGGATACCAGAGGTCTTGTCCAAGGAGGCTCCATGTCCTACTGTCGAGCTGGGTGACTCTGATCATTGCCTTCTCTCAACATCTGCCCTCCATTTCACTGGGCTGAAATCCCGTGGTGTTCTGCTGCTTCCTAATATCATCCTGTTGAAATGTTTTAGTGTTGTTTAAGAAAGGCTTAAAGACACAGCTCTTAATAGGGTTGTCATTCAAAGTGATTATACCCTTGCTTTTTGCAGTTCTTGTGAAGGAATATCTGCTTTCAGCCCGAAATGTGAGCACTGTGCTTTCTATTCTTGTCCAGGGTCATCAGTTGTGGCAGTAGCACTGAAGACAAATATATCCCCTTCTCTCCTGTCTTGCATAACCATTTCTATTGTTTGCAAATCAAGTGCTTCAGAGTTGAGGTTGTTTCTGATCAGTGCTGGTTCAACTACTAGAGGTACAGAGGAGCAAATATGTTCTGAATATTAGTTTCACTTTTCTGTGATGCAAGTAGGAGAGGTTTTTATTTTGAGCTATCCAGTCTCTTGTTAGAACTGCCTTCCAAGTTCAGATGATTAAAGGGATATTGTATGTCTCTGAGAATAGAGCTTTAGCTGTTCAGGGGAGAACATGAGTTTCTCTTTCTGTCAGTAGCTCAGTTAAAATGCACGTCTGGGCAGTGTGTGCAGTTGCTGTTGACAGACACTCCCTGTTAGCTGGGACTGTGCTGGTAGCCTGGAGCGTGATATCCCCTTTTGGGCACTGGGAAGCAAGCAGGAGGCAGAGTACAGTGACAATAATCAGAGCTCCTGAAGGTCTGATTTACAAGGAATGTTAGAATCAAGTGGAGTCATTAGCAAAATGTGTTAGGAAGGACAAGAATGACTGGTGGTGCCTTGTGCACATATAGAGGATCCCTTGTGTTCGCTTCAGCCTGTCTTCCCATTCCCTCCACCATTTTCCACATTCTCCTATTACCTCACCCTGCCCACCCCAACACACACAGTTTTCTAACATTTCAGGGGCAATTTATGCGCAGTACATCTTGTTGTTAAGCTTGTAAGGAGTTGGTCAGGAAAATTTAACTTTTACGTCTCATGTTCAGCAAGAGCTACTTTAGTGGATGACATTGTTAAAAGAAGTCTTTTCTGCCTTTATCATGGCTCCTACTTCCAGCTGTATTTCCTGGTGTAGTGCCTGAATACTTCCACTGCTTTCTGAAATAACAAGGAACAACCTTCCTGGAGCTCTTGGTCCAGGAGCAAATTCTCTCTGCTCTATTTTTGAGTCTGTCCATTGTTCCCAAGGGCATCTGAAATGTGCCACTGAAAATTCAATGTGAAAGTCTTGCTTCAGAAAAGCTTAAATAATGGGAAGTTCTTATCTAACAAATTCTGGATAGATGAGAAAAAAAACCAAACAAACTAAAGACTCCCAAATAACCCAAACCCTAACCAATTATAAATATTTCAGCTTCAGCATGGCAGTTTCCCAAAAGGCTAACAAAGTGCCCATGGGAAGATCCTGTACTTATAGAATAGTTGAAGATAAATTAGGATTTGAACATTGCGGTAATTTTGTTTGGATTTTACTTTAGCCTTTTCTTACCACTAAGTGAAACAGACATGTACAATGGTAAGAATGTGTGTCTAATGCTAAACAAATCCCTTTGTACATAAACCATGAGTACATGGAGTCTGTGTTTTGCCAATGGATTCAGTAACATACTATAATTAAGCTTTGAGAACACACAAATGACAAATCCTTGATAAAAATGGTGAGCTGCAAAGTCTTACTGTGTAAGCTAGAGCAGCACTAGGATACTGTATCTTCCTTTAAAATATGACGGATATTGGACACTGAGAAACTAATCAAACGCCATCAAAACTTTATAGGTAATTTCTTGTCAAAAGTGTTCAAAGTAATGTTCAGATTTTCTCTTTTGATGTGAACTGGAGAGTTTGCAGGGCAGAATATGTCCCATAATGTGATAAAAAACACCTGTTTCTCCTGAGCAGCCAAGTGTCTTCTTCACTAAGTGCTGACTGTTTGCCTCAGTGCTCTACAAAGCAAATTTACAGACCCTGTCTGCCCGGAAGTTCTCAAACTGGAAAGCAAACACCGAATGGAGACAAAATACACCAGGGCATCCAAACAAAGTCTGGTAGAGCAAGTAGAAAACATCAACAAAAATAGAGTGAGGGAGTGAGGGAGCAGAGGGGTGTGCTGGAGATATTTGCTTTCTTGAAGAAAACGAAGAAAATTCCAATTTGCAGTGTTTTTAATACAAGTGAGAAAGAAAAGGAAGAAAAAGGAAACCCAGCTCTGCGAAACACACGAAAGAAAGTGCTAAAGTAAAACAATATAATTCATGATGGAGTGAAGACCATGTGCTCTTAAAATATTGCAAGGATGTGGGCAAGATAAGGATTCTAGAGAGCAAATTTTGGTAGAAGCAGGTTTTGTATTACCTACAGATCACCAGGAACTGTGAGATTACTGAGTAGAGGTTGTGCACTAAAATCTCTGTGTGCACTGAAAACTGGAGTTTTCAAAGGCAAATGGAACTCTTTGCAGTTAAAGACCTATCTTGATAACATTGAAACATGACCAACTGATCACCCGATCCTGGTTCATAGCTGGTGGTAAATTTGGTAAAATTCATCTTGTTGCAACTGTACAGTAGTAACACACTACGTCAGGGAGAATCTTGGAAAAGAGGTTTTCTAGTCAGTACCTGCTTATTTTTAAGCAGTGTAATCCACCTGAGTGGTGTGGGCTTTGAAAATTAATTTTTCTTTGTATCTTCTCAGGTAGAAAATTTTCTGTTTCTGTGGGTTTCAGACAAAAGAAAAAATAAAAAAGAAAAAGGGAAAAAAAGGAAATTATTTCCATTAATTAACTGTTTGATTACTTATTAGCTATAGTCCTCCCAAGTTTTTCCAGCTTTTCACTGCTGAGTTCAGCACAGGTGGGTTTTTTCAGGTGTTAGGCAGCACATTTGATGTTGTCTGCACCCTGATTTTTTTCTGTTGTGTTTGGTCTGCCAAGGTGCTGGAAATGTCTATTTGGACACCTTAAAGATGACAAACGAGGTCAAAATTATGATACAGCCAGTGCAGGAATGAGGCAGTATCTGGTCTTTCTGCTGCCCTTCCATGCTGGGCTTACACTCAAAGTATTATTCATCTTCTGAGCACAAAAAACATGTTTGGTTTTTTTGGTGGTTTTTTTTTTTTTTTTTTTTTGTGGCGAACTGTTATTTTTATATTGCTTTTAAAAATCAAGAAAATTTTGAGAAGAATTGTTATTGCCAAAAAAATCTCACAGAAGGTCAGTATCCGAGGAATCAGAATTTAGAAATCTGAGCTTACAGTGGGAATTGAAGGAAACTCAAGGGTGTCTCTACAATAGATGTCAGGCTTGTCATGAGACTGTAGAAATTGAGGACCCGAGAAGGGAACAAATAGGGGTCTGTTGTGACCAAAGTTATGGAAAAGGGAGGAGGAAGGGACATCACGTGGAGGTGGATAATCCTGGATAAGATTTCAAAGTTTTCAGAGCACACCCAAATCACATCTCTGTGGTCCCTGACATTTTGCCTGTTACAAACCAGTGCAACATTCCACCCTAGAAGTGTGTGTTGAAAAATGTGTTTTAAACTGGAATATGTTGTTAGAGTGTGTTCCTGAGTAATGAGCCAGTCAGGGGTGAGGAATCTATGACACAGCCAGGGAAGTGATTATGGTGGCATGGGAGACTGATGATGTACAGCTCTCAGACCAGAATAACTGGCGGATGAAATCAGAAATGCAATTGCTGCTTTGCTCTGTCTCTGAGGTGGCATTTCTGCAAAACAATGTAAACCAAGATTTTTGGTGCTAAGAACCTGAAATGTGCTTCCCCCCCTCCCCCGAATCTCAAGTTAAATGTCAATATTGCTTTTAGAGATACAAATTTTTTAAATGTCCTGGAGTGAATCGTGTGTCATCTCACAGAACATCTTCCAGCCAGACCAAAGTCACTTTCCACACAGTATGGGTAATGAGGCACAAGTGAGAGCAGGAAAACAGCTTTCAATGTGAAGTATAGGAAATACTTGAAAAAATATTTACAAAACAGAAGGGGAGGCATCAGGCCCATTATCCTAGAATTACAGTACTAGTTCAGCAATCTTCTGTTTATTTTCTAGTCATACACATTCATTTCTGTTTTTCTTCTTGCTAGCTATACATACCAAAGTCTCAGTTAAAACAAGAAAACAAACTGATTTTTTTTTTTTCTGTTGGCCATGTAACAACTGTTCTCAGCAGTTTAATATTGTATCACAATAGTGAGCAAAACATCCTATATAATATTGTGTGCACCATACCCTGGTGGAAAATATACCAGAAAAATATTTGAAAGGATTTATTTCCATTGAGCTACTTGAGAAAAAGTTACGGAGGAATAGTGGTCTTGTTGTACAGATGATTTTCATTTATTTGGGTCTAGTGATGATCAAGCACATCAGGCTTTACCTGTGAGAGCAAAAAAGTGGTATCAAAGTGATTTTCACCACCTTATTAGCGACAGACAAGCAAAAGAGTTTGGCCTGAAATTAAAAATTTGGTTTTGAAATAAAAGATTTCTATGTATAATTCCCATGGGCTTTTAATGAGGGTTTTTTTTTTCTGTTTTCCTCCATCACTTACTGGTTTGGCTGCTGCTCTTACTTTCTCTTTGGAGCTCTTCCTCCAAAAGGACAGTACATTTAAAATTCCGCAATATAGACCTGTCACACTAGAAATCTGTAGTGGCATCACACATGGGTTATTTCTATTGGCCACATCTTCATTTTGAAATCCACTTGTGAAGTTGTTTTTCTGGATTTTGAAACTCTCCAGTGCTCCCTGTAATACCACTTTGGGGCATCTCATTTTTGTCCTGCGTCCATCTTGGTCTGTTCTGCTCAATCCCTTCCTGTTGCTCATTCCCAGTAGTATTCCTGCCTCTTTTTACTTGCTGGAAGCACTTTGCATCACGCATTCACTGGGCACGTCTCTCTTTGCTCACCTTTGTTGCTTTTGCAAAACTTTTGCTGATAGTGGTTATGAGGTATAGCTTTGGCTTTTTTAAAATAAAGAATTGGCATCCTGTCATAAGGCTTTTATGTTCAATTAACATAAACTTATTTCAAGTTTATGTTTGTACAGGTCATTAAATGAGATCCTTGTGTGTTTTTCTTACAGTGCTTCAGCTCAGCTGGATCTGCCTTTACTCATGCAGCACAGTATTTTCTAGGAGTTTGAATTCATTCCTTACTCTTATAATTCAGTTGTAGCTTTTGAAAATTTTTTTATGGTTTCTAGGATAAAAACTTTACTTACTGTGCCCTCAGTGGAGGCAAAGAAGTAGAAATTAACAATCATTCATTCAAAATCTTTTATCTTGTGATATGGTTCTTGGGTAGCCACTCTTGGAGAGTTTAGGGAATATTTCCATAATCTGATTTTAAAAGACAGTTCAAAAAACAAGGCAGTTGGAATTTCCCTTTGGAAGATTCCCTCTCTGTCCATTGACGGGCATGGAAATGTGCCTTCTTAAATGAGTAACTTAGGTACTAGGAGCTGAGCTACAGGAAAATCATTGCCCTTTGTTTTGAGCTCTTGTGACATGTGTTATTAAGTTTGAGGAAAATTAGAGGAGGATTTTCATAACTGGCCTGAAGTGAATTTCAAAATTCCCACCTCACTCTCTTCTCCAAGAGTTGATGTAGTGCATAGTCTTCTTATGCTTTGAAATCTGCATTGCTTTTTATTTAGGGACAGTCTGCACGACTCCAAACAATGACCTTCTGTATTTTAATCTTGGAAGAGCAAGTTCTGTGTCCCAGAGAACATATTGTCCCATGATATATGTTGAAAGTTTGTACATTGCAAGATTCTCATTTATGTATCTCGACATACCTTTTAGGCAGTTTTATTCCTGGAGACCAACTCCTACATCATTTCTGAATCTTAGAAAATGTCAATATTCCATCTGAAGGACGAAGGGTTGTGCCTTCACACATACAGTGCTTGTCATATGAAGGATACAAACACTTCCATTTTTGTGCCTTTCAGAAAATAACCCAAGCATATAAAATAAGAGTTGAAAGGGAGATTTGTACTCAAGGGATTGTCCTTTACTCTTCCCACTTAAAGTTCATTCCTGCTTTTTTTCTGCTTGTTATGAATACACAAATGGCATCCTGCAAAACCTTCTGTAATGCATGTTTTCTGAATGCCAGTCAGATAACATATGATGAGCTCTACTTCATATCAGAGGTAGGACTGGAGGTGAAAACCAGACATGGTCGGAATTGCCCTTGTGGAGATGAAGAATGGCGTTTCAGAGCAAGCTGGCCTCATCAGATACTGGGAGCACATTTACAGTGTCTTTAGGCAGCATCTCACTCTAGAAACAGTGATTTTCTCTTCCTTGGACAGAAGCTGCTGTATTGTTTGTAAAGAATTTCTAGTATTTCATTACTATGATATAAAAAAATAAATAATTTTTCTTTAGGTCTGCTGGTAGAAGGTGAAGTCAGACAAAACTTTAACAGGTGCAGGTCTGGGTAAATAATGCATTATAAACTGCAATTGCTAAATCATCAAGCAAACCATATAAAAATTTGGGAGTGGCAGGTAAATTATATTCTTGGAAAATTATTGAGCCACTGAGGTATGTGTTTGTCTATATACACATATATAGCTTCAGGAGTGTTTCTTTGATTTTTTTCTCATAAAAATCAGTGGTTTTGAGATAGTTTAAAATAATGGATATCCTGAACTTAGTACATGGCCTCTTGGAAGTCAAATCAGCACACAGTTTTGGAGTTGAGTTTTTACATTATAATGTCATCCAGTGTGTGTTGACTTTCAAGTTGTGGGGAACTTATACTCCATGGTACAGGTAGGGCAGTGGACAGAGTTGTAGCTGTACTAAGTTTTCATAAATCTTATAGTAATTATTAAAGCTGATCTGCCTTTTCATGGCTAAACATGGTTCTGGGATTTCAGTATGTTGTGAAGCATTGGCTTCATAAGCATTCGTGTGTTTCTAATTCAGCAGTTTTAATTACAGGAAATTTAATGATAATGAATAGTAACAAAAAATAATATATAAAGGAAAAAAGACAAAAGAGAACTTAGTTTCCATCCCAAAAAAAGAAGCATTTTGGTAATAGACTGATGCCTTTACATTGGAAAATTCATTTGTTGTACTTAGAGCATATATGCTGTCAGCAGTAGTCCTTTATTTTGTTTTTGCTTTCCTTTTTATTTCTTCTTTGGTTCCCTTTTTATGACTACAAATATCTATTTAATGATTGAGAAAACATGATGGTAAGGTGTGATCCTAAACAGGGAGGCAGCTGGTGCCTTAAGAGTTTGGTAATAGGGTATCAGATTTTGTCGCTGCTATAAAATCAATAATAAACTTAGGCAAGATTTTGGCCCCACTGAACAAGAGTTTTGCCATTGATTTCATTAGAGACAAAATTTCATTGCTGGGCTGTGATAAGTAACAGCCTAGTCAGAGTCTGTGGCAAGCAGAGGAAAGCTGCCTCTTTGGCTTGCCTTGGCTGAAATGTTTGTAGCCCCTGTGTCTGTACCATAGCGGAATCCAACCTCTGCCACTTGTGCCTTTCCCAGCAGATTATCTGATGATGGAACAGGCAGAAAGGTATGTAGAATTCTATTGGGTTGGTTTCCATTTGTTTTCCAGAAGTGGTGGAAAAGCAGTTCGGAGGAGTTGCTGATGCTGTGTCCTTTCTGCTTTAACTTTTAGTAAAGAAGACTTCAGTATCCTAGTTTTGTAGGATATCAAAGAATGAAATAACTAAGAAAGAAATCTTCAGCAATTGGCACCAAATTAAGTATAAGGATGATTAAGTGTAAGATCCTAAGCCTGGAAGGTTAGGCAGTTAAAATACCAAATGATCCAACAAATAAAAGACAAATTCATACTATTGTTGGGAAACTGTGGAGGTCATTAGTTCATGGTGATTCATTTGCCCAAGAGCAGCAGCGGCCTACATTAGACAGATTTCATTCAAAATTATCTTTGATATAGGGCATAATCAATTAACTGTGGTGATCCTCATGTCAAATGTTATAGCTAATGAATTAGCTTTACCTAACCCTGTTGGTAGATTTATTTATGGGCTGCGTATCCTGGCAACATGCATAGATTTAGGACATTAATAAAAATGAACAGCTTAGGGATGGAGCAGCTTGTCTGGTAGCCCCTTTTTTGCAAATGGAATTGATCAAGTTTCAAAAATATAAAATTTCAAAAGACTGCAAATTCCAAGTAGTGTCTGACAGTCACATTTTTAACTTTCCACACCTTTATTAAAAACATCTACTGAATTAATTTTGAAATTGACTGGAACTGCCTTTTAACTTCAGTGTAATTATACTTCCAATTTAAGAGATGTTTCCTCATCACCCTTCTTATAGAAAGTTCAGTAGCGATAAATATGTTAAAAACTTTAAATACAGTAAAATTTTGAAACCTTTTTTGTAGTCCACAGTGTTGTTTGAAGAGCAAACGAAAACCTAAAGGGCTTGCTTTTCACACCTGAAATGCCTTAGGTTTTAAAGAAACCTCAGTGCTTTCCTTTGAAACGTACCAAAAAAATCTGCTATTTTTAAACCCTGAGGATCTAAACTGAATCTCACCCAATCATTTCTGGTTTCTCTGTGCATACTTATGAGCAAAAATCAGGAGACTAAGATAATAAGAATTTCTGCCATCTTTCTTTTTAAGTTACAACATCTTGATTTGTTTCCTTATTTGGTTGTTCTTGGTGTCATGCCCTCAACTGCATGCTAAAAATTAACTAGAAAGATGGGAAGACATGTTTGCAAGCTAATGAACTTTAGCCATTTTAGTTCCTAATCTTTAAATACAGCACATTATGTGCATGATATGTGTACAAAGCTAATGTGATACAGCACAGAAGATAGGGCCACGCTCTCCTCAGTGGTATTCAGTGAAAAGTTGATAAGCAATTCTATTTAAAGGCGACTTGAAAAAATCACAGCTTTTTACCTGGGGCTGGGCAGCACTGAAGCAGAATGCTCAGAGAGACTGTGGAGTCTCCACCTTTGGGGAAATCCAAGGAAATCCAATGGACACAGCCCTGGGCAACCTGCTCTGACTGACCCTGCTCTGATCCGAGTTGGCCCAGGCGATCTCCAGAGATGCCTTCCTGCCTCAGTTTTCTCCGTGAATCTGTAATATGGTCTTGTCTAATGTAATCCCTTTTAAAGATAGTCTTACAGAAACACAAGTCAACCAGGTTTTGAAATTGTTTTATTTGCACTTACATGATATAAAATATATAGATAATATGTATTTAGGGTAGTATTCAAAGCCAACCTTAAGACAGAAGTTGGTACCTCTGTTACTAAGTTAAAAATCAAAGTATATTTTTATTGTCATGATAAACAAGAGGATTCTGAAGAGTAAAACCATAGAAGCTGAAAAAGCAGAAAAGTCACAATATTAATACTGTGTTTAAAACCATGTCCTGGAGGCAGACATTAACCAGCTGAAAAGCATGTAAATTAGGATCTTTTAAAATGCTGAGTTGCACAAATCATTCTTAAAATTGCTGTATGTTGACTTTCCACTTCTTTTTTATTTTTTCCTTCTATCAAAAGTGTGTATGCCCCTTGAAGTTTCCCTAGTCTTGTAGGAGCTATGTTCTGTCCCTGATCCTGGAAACTTCAGTGTGCCTTTATGTGGAGAGCTAAAGATTTCAGCGGGGTGCAAGTGCAATCTGATGATGTTGTGAACAGATTTATTTCTTGTACTGGGAGGGCATTCAGAGCCTGGGCCCAGAGCACCTCACTGTGTTAGGTGCCCTCGGCACAGAGCAGGAGACTTTCCTGCCCAAGGAGTTTCTCCTCAAGCACACAGTCCGGGTGAGCTCCCCAACAGCTTCCATGTGTGACGCTGGTATCCTCCACCTTCCCCCAGATTTCCAAGGGGCACTTTGGGGTATATGTTTCCTTGGATTAATTATAATCTTTTAGGGAAATTGTTCTTGAAGGTAAAAGGGACACAGAAGAGAGGAAAATAAATTAAGGAATGGAGTTATGACACATTTGGAGCATTGGAATGGGCAGGTGGAGAAGTGTGTCTGATGTCTAACATTTGGATAGTGTATTTGCATGCCAAAAACTGTTTTAAAAAAGATTAATTCTTATATACTTGCAGTAGTTGATAATGCAAAAATTCATCACTTCTTTGTTTGTTTGTTTGTTTGTTTGTTTCTTTCTTTCTTTCTTTCTTTCTTTCTATCTTTCTTTCTTTTTCTTTTAATACTTCATTGGCATTATATGCCAATAGCTATGTGAGACATGGGTTCTAAAATGGTGCCCTTTTGCTACGTCATTATCTAATGTCCTCTTCAGTAAACAAAGAAAAAATCCCAGATTTATAAATATTTCTTTTACCTTTTAATTAGCATTGCATTTTTAGTTTGTTTACCTATTTTCTTTTTTTTTTTCTTTTTCTTTTTTTTCTTTTTTTTTTTTTGAGTGGTAGTTTAAAACAATAAACCAAAGCTTTGAATAGCATGCATGGACATGTTTTAATATATTCATGAGTGATCAAAATACAGTACAGAAATCACATATGCTGCTCTGCTGCAACTTTCAAGGTTCAATCCATCATTCGGGAACCCAGGGGGCTGAGATTTGACATCCTGCCTAGAAACCATACTTCAGATTGGCTGGAACTGTGCCATCTTACGTTCAGGTTAAAAGAGCAGCTGTAATTTGTCTGGGTAGCACTTTAACTATGCACAGCAAATCGTAAAACCCATTTTCAGTAATAAACTGGAAGATAAAATAGGTCCATTTGCTTCATTTCCTGATCTGTACAAGATTTTTATCATTTTGATACAATACCACTTGGAGTTTGATCTTGTAATGATGTAGATTTCTGTAACAATCTTTCTCAGATTAGCAGTTTTATTTAGCCTATATACACTATGTAGAAGACTTCTCTTTTGGCATTTAGTGGAAGCCTTTTTCTATTGTTCTTTGGAACTGAAAATATGAGAATAATTTCATAGTAGGAGTTAAGTTTATATGTGATTGCCACAATAAATAAACCCCGATTGTAGTCTTTTTCAACTGTAAATACCAGATGTGAAAATACTCTATCCTGTTCTCTTTTTCCCCTTTTTTGTCTTAGTATGACTTGCTTGCAAGGGAGTAGCAAATGCAAGTACTCCCAGCAGTAGCACAATGAGATGTTTTACATATATATATATACATCTAATTTTTATTTATGGCTTTGGTTTGTAATGATTTTATATTTCAACATTTAGCATTTGCAAGTGTGACTTTTTCTGAGCAGCAATAGGGGGAGGGAAAGGAAGGAAGGTAATTTAGGAACCCAAGAGAACTTATCCTAGGATAGACTTTCCTCAAGAGATTTGCCAACGAGCCCAGTTGAGGGGAGCCTGACTAGATTCGGCCCCACTCACCTGTATATTGAGGCTGTGGGTTTTGTTTCAGTTCCTTTGGGATGTTGCACAGTTTGGGATCCAGTTCTTGGTTTTGATCCAAGTCTGCAGAAGCTTTGTGTGCCCACAGACCGTAAGAAACAGCTTTAAATACCATTTTACTTCAGTAGACAAGTAATGGCTTGACCATTAAATAGATTAGCCAGTCCCCTCTGAATCCTTGGTGCATTTATTTCACCAGCCTTCCTAAAAGTTCCAGATTGATGGGTTTTCTTTTTCACAGAGCCATATCTCTAGCTGCATTTCTACTTGGATATCTCTCTTTTTGGGTATGTTTTCGAGTCTTAAAATTTGCTGAAACAAAAGGAAAACGCCATGTCACTCTTCCTAACCCCCATGCCCCACCTCTGAGCTGAGGAGTCCCACTCACAGACACGTCTCTGGGTGCCACCCATGCATCACCACTGTGGCACCAGGGAAGCTCTTTCCCTTACCCTTCCCTCAGTACCAGGGGGCTTTTTGCCACTCTTGGCAAGACACTTGTCTCTGTTACTCCATTTTTGTAGCTCAGCCTACCCTACTGAAAATACATTCTTTCGAGATGTTTGTTTCCTTCAGCCCTTTAAAAATGCCTCTGGATTAAGAATTTATGCAACTACAGGGTGCTTGTATTAGGCATGTAATTTGCTGGGGCAGCCAAGCCAGGAAAAATGAAATGTGTGTCTGTATATTCCATCTTTCCCCTACCACAGTGAAGCGAGAGCAGGCTGCAGGATAGCATTGTGTGTCTTGGTGGCCACACAAGCACTCGGTATTCACTGGAGACTTGGAGGTACGACAGCTGCATATAAATATGCATAGTTGGAGAGATTCGTGCTTGCGCCTCGTTCTAGGGCTGATTGGCTGTGGCGCTGCCACCGCAAATCAATGAGCGTTTCCCTCGTCTATCAGCTGCTCCCTTGCTTGGAAGCAGACAAAATGGTTAAAACACCAACAGCCCACAGAGGGCTCCTGAGTGAGGGAGACTTGTTTGCTACAGCACTCAAAACATTTCCCTGAATCTACAGTAGCTCTCAGTAGATGAATTTAGCACTCAGCAGATTAATTTAGCTCCCAGTGTGCTGGATTTAGAAAGAAAAACTAATATAGATGAATACATTCTGTTCAGCCAGCATATTTTGTTTTGCAACAATACACATGTCTTATTTGAACTGCAATCTGGTTGGAAAGCATTTTGCGAATGGTGCATTGGTCATAAAAATGAGTCATGCTTGCTCATTTTTTAAAAAGCTCTCATCTACTGCAGATTGAGGAAAAAGGTATTGAGCAATTCACTCGAGAAAGTATTGGAATTTCAGCCATCTCTGGTGAGCTCTGTGCAGATTTTAAGGTAGACTTTCATATTGTGTTGCAAAAAAAGTAGCAACTGCTTTTCCCTTTGTTACCTGCATATCTCAGTCTGTGATGTGCACCACCCTGCTCATTGTGGCCTGGCTCATCTGCCTTGTGGGCAGGGTTTCTTTGGAAGGATTTGCAGGCTGGAAGCTGAAGGTATGTCTAATGGCTGTTGGGAAGAGCTCTTGAGTAGGATAAAATCAAGATAAAAAAATCCATTGTTTCATGACTTCATTATAACCTTTTGCTTTTTTCCTTAACCTGGAACATGTCACAAGGAAAGTGGGACTAGGTTGCTTATGCATGATAACAGGGTGACTAACTTGCTGATGATAACAGTAATGTTTATTATTTCAGGAGCTGGGAAACTGAATAAAAAGATAGAGATATAAATTAAAGATCTCAAAAAACCAAGAGCTGATGAGATCATTTGAACAATTTTATTTGAATATAAAATGGTCAAGGAAATGAAAAGAAAAATGCTGTGATATGACAAGCTGGCTTTCTAAAATAGTATCCTCAGTAAATGAGTATCTTATAAGACTAGCTCCCAACACATCTTCCAGAGCTTTTCTTGACAAAGTATTTCCACAACCAGCAGCCGAATGATGGTTATAAAACATTCTTTCAGTCTCTCAACACTTTTAAAAGGAAAAAAACCCACATTAAAGGATGGGTTGAAGAGTAAATAGCTCCTTTCAATTGAGTTGGTGCCATACAGTGCAGATCTAATTTACTCTGGAGGTTCTCTGCTGCTACAGTGATGACTGCTTTATAGTAGTGATTCCCAATCCTATTTAATCAAAGAACTACTGAACTTTTTGGAGAACACAAACCAAAGATCTTCCTCTTAATGATACTGCAGCAGTTCTCATTTAATAATAGATAAAAATGAAGCAAAACTTTGGAAGCTCTTATGAGGTTTGTTTTCCCCATTTGTTTGTGTACTGGCTTGCACGTGCAGAGATATGCATACGTTTTCTCAGTTTTTAAATTCTACAATGTTTTTGGAGTTTATCTTGTAATATCTTAGAGGCTAGCAGCAGCTTTTAGTCAGTATGTCAAGGAGTGCTGCAAAGAAGACCACAGAAGGCTGGAGGCCTGGTTCCTGTGTTTGCCAGGAGCCTTGCCCACCAAACCACAGAGCATTCTGCGCACAGTTGCTCTCTTTCTTCTAGATGGTAAAAGCTGCTTTTAGTAAGAGACTGCAAAGTGGAAATCTCTCAGGCATCATGTGGGATTTTACCAGTTCTCCTGTGTGGAGGATGAGGTGAAGTGGTGCATTGGACGGTGTGCAGGTAGGCAGTGCTGACTCGCCATGCCCTCTGGCTCCTCTCTTCAGGAGCAGTGGGAATGTGTTAGGAGTAAATCCTCCTACTGGAAGAGGACAGCGAGCAGCCAGTATCCCACATGGACCTCACTGGGAGCTGCAGGAAGGGGCCAGAGGGGCATTGGCACCACACTGCCCTGGTAACCCCTGTCCCTGGTTTGCTCCTGCAGCCCCCAACCCCAGTGGATCAGGGATGCAGAAGACAATTCCTCGTTGCAGCAACCTTTGGGTCACACTGGAAATAAGGAGAGGTCTCTGCTGACTGAGGTCCAGATTTTTCTTGGTGCTAGTTTTGAGTGACCCAATCTTTTCTTTTCCTTAGCTACATTAAAATGGTTTTGTAGGCATCATGAAAAGCTAATGGTAAGTCACAAAGATGCAACTGAACTTCTACAGGGACTTTGTGAGTGCTGCAAGGCTGAGTACCCCATAACATTAACCTCTAGAAATATATTGAGGTTAGATTTGTAGTAGTTAGCTTTGCTTTCAGTAAGTAGTCTGAGATTTTTGTCTCGGCCCAACTTCAGTGTCTTCTCCTCTGCCGTGAGACAACACCAGAGCATCCTGCTGCCGCAAATCCTTACCTTCCACAACCCACTTAATTCATCTTCTTTCAGGGTTTTTTTGTGCTCTTGGCAACAACTACAGAGGAAATCAAAGGCTTTATTTCCAGACTAGCTTCAAACATGGAGGCCAGTTTCTGAAAATCCCATTCCAAAAGCTTCAGTTTTTATTGTTTTCTATGCTTCCCTGCCAAGATCAACTCTCTGCTGTGGCAAAATACTGCCATCTGTAAGATGTATCAAACTAGATATATTTTACTGTGTTGGTACTTGAGAATGCCATATGCTCATTCATGGCCTGGTTGTGGTTTAAGTTTGGCATGCAGATTACATGCCAGATTTCAGGGCATGCAGGACCTTGTTTTAAATGGTTGGCTAGTTGGTTGGCTGGTTGGTTGGTTGGTTGGTTGGTTGGTTGGTTGTGGGTTTTTTTCCCTTTTGATTCACTGTGGCCCAGTTTAAAAGTTCCAGCTTAGGATACATCCATAAGTTTTGGTAATTTCATCTAGGTCTATTATACATAAATGGACATTGTGGCTCTGATGTGTACATGGAAACAAGGGATAGCATTTATTGGTAGAACTGGCTTGTATACGTTGTAAAAGTATAACACATCCCCAGCATTGCAGCACTAGTGCTTCTATAGATTCTCATAAAGAATATTTGCTGCTATAGTATTTATAGAAGTTAATTGGTCTCAAAACATTTTCTTGATCATTATCAGTAATATGTATACTTTTATACAAAAACAGTTTCATGACCATATTAAATGAGTTAATAGCATAATTAGTTATTTCTTCCCTGGAGCACAACTGACCGTTTCTTCCTATTCCTGTAATATAATTTTAAGCTTCAATTTTCAACATTCTTGATATTGCTTAGTAGGTTATAAATGATAAAATGAACTAGATAAGAAATGTTCCACCTGTGCACAAACCATGCTTTGTTATGGGAACAGGACCAAACCACCAAAATAGGTGCAGTCTAAGTTGCTTAAATGGGCTCCCCATCACCAGGTATTATTTTCATCTTACCTTGAGGAACTTAGAGAATAAACAATAGACTAAGGTTGACTAGCTCAATTCATGGGATGTGGAAAGTATTTAGTATCAGTGAAGCAGATATCCTGTTTAATAATGTAGCTGTTATTTAGAAAGAATATTTGGTTTGTTTTGAAATCCGTATAAACTTGGATATAGATGTTTTGCAGTTTTAGTCCTGGGAAACAAAAATTTTGTTTAAGGAAGAACAAAATCTTTTCAGCTCCTGAAGTTTTACTTGTTCACTGGAAATCATCTTTATTTATGATTTTGTCTGCATTAAGCACATGATTTACAAGCAGTGTTTGCCTTCATTACTTTTTCCTCTTCATTCTCCTGTCTCTGCCCCTCACTTCAGCAGACTTACCTGTCTGATAGGGATAATAATTTGTAAAAACTCTGTATCTGAGGACTTATACTGGCAAAGTCATAGCAGCTACCTCTGGCTGCTATCTCTGTGTAGGCAGTATTTCTATATGACATAGTTGAGCTATCTCGTTTAAACAGACTCAAGAGCTGTTTGGTGCATGGAGAAAATCCCAGTTTTCAGTAAAGAAAGTAGATATCATTGTCCCAAATAGAACAATGCTTAGAATTTTTATTTTTTGCTCCAGATTTGATGAAAGCTCTGACAAAAGTTGTTGAGCACTATGGTGTGATGGGACATAATTTCCGAATGAATTAAGAAGAATTAAGATGTTACTGAAAATAGCATGGATTTCACAGTTGCTTTGGAATTTTGTACCAAAACCACACATCGCATGTTCCTTTCTTCTTCCTTTTATTCCGTTTTTTGTTTTTGTTTTTCTTTAACTGCATATGTTAATAACTAAAGGAACATCAATCTTTATGTCAAAGACTGCAATTAAAAGTGCTGCACACAGCAAACTACTACTGGCTAGCCAGTTTCTGGCTAAAGGTGTACAGAGGGAGGAAAAGACACTCCTTTTTTTTGCTTTCAAGACAGCCAGGATAGCTCATCTGTGCACAGAACATTCCAAGGGCAGCAGGGAAAAATCTACATACATAAGATTTGCTGCACCCTTATCACTCAGGAAGTGGGAGGAATGGTCTTTAGATTGGCATTCTAGTCTGGGTTATCAGAGTCTTAGCCGTGGTTCCTGAGTTATCACAGATATCCCGATGCTAAGTAGCATAAGTAGTTTTCCTATGCCTCGGTTCCCCATCAGGTAAAAATAGGGATCTCTTACAGGGCTGTTGTGAGGATAAATACCTAAAGCTTGTTAAGTGTTTGGATTATTCAGTAATGAAGCTTGTCTAAGTACCTCCAAGCACTGTTCAGGCTGGAATGTGTATATGCTGTATCCATGCACCAAGGACTTCCTTAATAGCTTGGAATAGAGGACCAATGCACCTTAGAGGATGGAAAGATCAGCGAGGCACTGAGCTGCTCTTGTGTAAGAACCAAGAGACATTTATTGGAGGAAGGCAGTTCTTTGAGCTTGGACCTTTGCTTGGTCCAAGGAGAAGCCAGGGAAAGAGAGAAAGCTCTTATGAAATTCTCCGTTGAGAGAGGAGGAAGTGGAGGAGCAACACAAGCAAGTACATTATAAAAGGGAGTTTTTCCAGAATTTGCTTCTTTTTTTTGCTGTTTTTTTTTCTTTTCTAGAATGCTTATTTTTGGGATTCAGACATATGGGAACAAAAAATGGAAGGAAATCAAGCAATAAGATATAACAACAGAAGGATTTTTTTTCTGGTAGACTATATGGCTCAAGGCATAACTGGGGAGTTGGAAAAGGAGAGGGAGAATATGTTGGAGAACAGGGAGAGAGTAACAGTAGCAGCTACTGAAATACTGATGTCAATTTATTGTATTTGACTGGTGAAACACTAGTGTTGTGGATGAAGTTGTGCAGAGTGGGATGTCACAGAAGGATCAGAAATCAGAAGATTTGTAGTTTGCAAAACAGAAAAACATTTTGTGCGAGAAGATTTCTGTATTAGTCAGAAGAAGAATAATAATTATTGAAATACTGCTCTCCAGCTGAAAACCCTCTGCAAGGAATCTGTCTGTTTTAGCAGAGGGAAGAAGGGTGCTCTGGTGATAACAGAGCTTTTTCAAGGTTAAAGGCAGAGGTCACGGTGGTGCTGTAAATTCCACCAGCTCCAGCTGTCTGCACCGGGCCCCAGGAGGAGACCTGGGAGGGAGGGAGCCAGGCTCTCCATGGGCAACGGAACCACAGCTTGTTCCTTAGTCAGGATAGTGCAAAGTGCATCGTAAGTAAGTATTTGGCCATGGAGGCAACAGGTTCCTGATGTAAAAATAGTTATGGGTGGGGGATGTGACTTATGTGGAAAAATACTGAGAGATGGGCAGTCAACAAAAGGGAAAGCAGTGGGAATACTGAAGCTGTACCGGGAAAGATGAGCTGGAATTCTTCTAGGAAGAGATATCAAAATTTTAAAGTAGAGAATAATCTTTAGGACAAAGTGTAAGTACAGAGAGTTTCTGACTGGATTTGGAAGATGAAATATTCAAGATGAAATATTCACTATTGAGATTCTCAATTATCTTTGAGAATCTCAGGGATTAGAGGCTTTTTTCCTTTGTTTTGTGCTTTTATTTATTTTGCTTTGCTAAGACCTTTAAGTTTCATAAGAAAAAAAGAAAGTACAGAGTGACATGTCATCTCATCTCACCTCCTGTATAACACTATATTTGGATAGATTTGTTAGCTGAGGTTTTTGTTTGGTTTGTTTGAGGGGGTGAGCAGCAAACAGAATATAAATTTCTTCTGTTTATTCACACTAGTGAAAAAATGAGCAATTTGGCATTTAGCTGTCATGTCTATATACTGTTCCTTTAGCTGTCATGTCTATATACTGCTCCTGTACAAACCTTGTTTAAGAAGAATTTAAGTAAATACAGATGAAGTATTGAAAGCATAAAACATCTGGAACATTTTAAAGATGCACTGAAACATAATGTGAATATTTTCTATCGAGCTAATTATACCTATTATGAATTAAAAAAAATTCCACTTTGCAGCCATTGTTATGTAACTTGTGGCTTTTCTGTTCTTTGAAATTCAGTTTTCCATTCATGTGGTATATTAAAAAATGTTACAAGACAAATTACAAAGCTCAACTGAAATAATGCCAAAAATCGTAACCAAGTTACTCTACTAGATAAATAGCTAAAGTAGTGCTTACTGTTCTGCTTTTTTTGTTCTTTTAATCAAAAAAGAAATGGTAATATAATAAGCCAGGGCTGAGCGGGATGTGTTTTGTTTTTTCTGGTGTATGGTTTAATGGAGCTGCTCTGCACCTCTAGTGAGGTGTTCAGTTTTTGAGCTACTCTTCCTGTGTAGTATTTCGCATTGACCAGTCTGGAACAGGTATGTAGGATTTTTTTGCATCCTGCATTTGGGTGAGGGGGTTCTTCATGGGGAGACACTTCAGACCCTGGAGAAGCTGCAGGGAGCAGCAGGAAAGCAGAAATCTGCTGTTTGCCGGCTGAAGGGAAATGAAGAGGGTGAGTTCCAGGGTAGCTGCCTGGCTGTGGATCTGCTCCAGGTGCCCTGGGGAGTGAGCTGCAGGGATGGTGACTCTGTGGGAGGTGTGGATGTGTGTTCCAATCCTCCTCCAAACGCAGCGGAAGTTTTACTTCTCTCTTTTTCTGCTGTAATAGGCTTACCATGCAATCCAACCCTGAGCAAATATATTAAAATCAATACTGGTTTAAATATTTTAGGAGTAAAGAATACTTAAAAGACTTTGTCCTTTCTTTTTTTTAGCAGTGAATGAAACTACTACTAACAAAATGAAAACAGTTATTTAAAGTTTGTGTTGATAAATTGGTCATTGATTGGGTATTGTTGTAGGAATATGACTGCAACTAGCAAAGCCAATTTTGAGTCTAGTTCCTCCCCCAATTTGGGAACTGAAGTGAACTTGAAGCCTTACAAAGGAGAATAGTTCTGAGGAAAGAAGGGTTAAGTTCACACCCCCAAATCAGTCATCATTTGCAAAAAACTTGAAAAACACAAATTCGTTTAGTAAAATGTTTGATTCGTTTTTCTCTCTTATGCTTCTGAGACACAACTGTTCACAAAAATTTTTTTAAAAAAATTTAAATTTCATATAATGAAAATCCCTCTAAATAATTTGTGACTTTTTTCACACAAATGCATGAGAAAGAAAGAAAGTTTAGCTCTTCTCATACTTTCGTAGTTACCTGAAATGCAAAAAATACCGTGAACACCTTTTTCCCCTACAAAGTTATCCAGTCCAGGTTTATTGGCATCTGAGGTATTGGTAGGTGACTTCTTCAGGATTTTTTAAATTAAATACCACTTCTCAGTCTTTTCAGATTGACCCTGTTCAGCTGGAAACATGCATTATGAAAAGGGATATTTTTTAAAAGATTAAAATTCAAAGATTGTCAGCATTTTTTATGAAATTTAGAGGGTTCTGTTCGCTATCTGTGCATGCACTTTTTACCATCTCCAGTATTATTAGTCTTTTCCTCCTGAAATATGTCTGGTTTTGAAAAAATGCAAATAGTTTTATTTGAAATATCACTTTTTTAGACTTTTATTTTGTTGCCTTCTGTGCTATGCACTATAACTTTCATGTTTTGTAGCTCCCTTGTGCGGTCAGAACCAGTCTTGTTGGACAAATATTCTGTCATTCAGTTGGGAGGGTTGGGAGTGTGTCCTGCTTGTTAGGTTCCACTGGTTGTGTTCTAGGATGGAACTGTGGATAAAAACAGGGAAAATAAACATCATGGACCCAAGAGTGATGTGTCATGGTACATCTGAATCCACCTTGAGACCAGGAACCTGATTCCAAGCTGGAACGCTGTGGGTAGCTGATGCAGGGGTTAAAACAGTTGCACACTGCAAGGCAGGAATTTGCAGCTCTCGAAGTTCACTGGACATATTTGTTGTTGTGTTTGTAACCAGCCAAGTATTTTGATGGTGTAAGAAGGTGTATGAAGCCCATTGCACTATCATACAAAAAGAAAGGCCATAAAAACATTGTGCTATGAAATCTGTGCTGTCCTGAAATGCCTTGATGCTACCACAAAGGTATTTAACTGGAATTCTTCCTGTTTCCACAACTTTTTTAAGCAGGCATATAAACTAATAGATTTCTTGTATCCATAGTTAGGTAGAGGGATTACAAAGCCATTTTTTACAGCAAGACTTGAGTCCATAATAAAAAAGCAAGGTTGATTTTAATACTTCAAAAAGCCCTTACTTTAATTATCTAGTGGGCATTTCTGTTGGTCCTCAGTTCTTAGTTCTTTTCCTTTTTTTGCATAAATGCATAAATGGGTGTGGAATGGGATGGAAGAAGTTCAGGCATTACAATGTGCATTCCAGGATTGTTTGTGCTGAGCTGACTTTAATGTCTACATGACTAGGATCAGAAAAGCTGATTTAATTATGTACGAACATCCCAGAGCTATAGACAAAAACTCCGGCCGTTGGTAAGAGTAACCCCAGCACTGATGAGTGTTGCAAAATAAAGATCCCCCAGAAACTCAGTTAATGGCATCTTTGTTCCTAACCTGTGACTTTGTAGAAGTTCTGATACTTTGGGTTTAAAAATTAACGATGTAGACCTGAAGTGAAAATAATACTTTGGAAATGGGGATGAAACAAACTTTTCCCTTTTCATCTTTCCCCAATGATTTGCAGGCAAACACCACCCCAGGCAACTTCCGAAATTCCATAATTGCATTGAATTCCTTTTTAATTGGGCTTTTCTCTTGCTTTTGAGTTCTTTCTTGAGTAATGCCTGCTTTATAATGATTTGTGTGCAGACAATAAATGTAGAGATTTAATAGGATGAAGGCTGTGGCTCCATATAAAGATATTTAGCCCTTAACTCCCATTGAAATCAATACCTTTCCAAATCTCGTTATGACTTAATATTAATATGCATAAAATAGGATTATTATTAAATGTTTGAGGGATAAAAAGAGAATAAAAACACTGTTCTCCTCTAAGGGGATTGTGAAAATTGTATCTTTAGAATTGCATGATAATTGTCCCAGTAACTTGATGGTTTTTACATCACATGTGCTCAGTTTGAAAATAAGAAGTTGGTGACCGTGTCCACCAACTAGAAGGGAAACTTGCTTCATTTCTTGCTTGGACTTCATCACAAGTTAAAAACTCTTCCTTTCATCAGGCTCCTTATGATGCCTGTTCCTCCAGAGAGACTGGGGATAACAGGTTTTTTTGTGATTTACTTGAAGGTGAAAAATCCAAATTATTTTCTCTAAGCAATGCAGAGGAGGTGACTAAGGAGGGGTAAGCAGTATCTTCTGCTCTGAAAGAGGCTGTGAACAAATTAATGAAGGAAGTGGAGCTGCTGCTTCTTTTTCACCAGAGCAGAGTCATAGGTTTGGGGGTTTTGGCTGATTCAGGAGTGCTGGCAGCAATGTCTGCAGCAGCAGGGATGGGTGACCATCACAGTTCTGTGACCTAGCCAAGATCAGCAAATTGTATCCTGTCTCTCATCAATGCATTTCCTCCTGCGAGTTTTCATGCGCATCGTGTTGTTTCTGAAAGGAACAGCAAAAGTACCCAGAAGTCTAACAGGGAAAGATAGTTTGCTCTCTAATGCTTAACAAATGTCATCATCAGGAGCATCCATGCTTGGTTGTGGAATCTAACCATGAGTGATCAGGGTTGGTGGGACATAACTGGTGACAAACACTGTCAGGAAAAAAGGGGGATGAGCAGTCATTGGCAAGGCTGTTGTCTCTTAGTACACATAGTGATTGTCCTTCTCAGGCAAACATGGCTATATTTCCTGTTGGGTTTAGGTTCGGAGTTTTTTGGTTGTTTTTTCATAGCAAAACTCATTCCACCCCCTTGTAGGACCTCAGAATAAAGGATTATGTACAGAAAAACTTACAAAAGCATAGTCACCTGTTTAATTTATCCTTTGTCCTGTCATCAGACATCTTTTCACTGTTTTTGCATTTGCTCGAACTCTCTTGCTGTTAGACTGCTTCCCTGCTTTGGATCTGAGCAGAGAAACTGTTTTATCTACAGTTATATGCACACTCCAGCAGCACAAGCATAGTAACAGGGCTGTAGTTAGGACTCACATGATAAGCCTTTCTGAAATGAGATAGATCTTCTCAAAAGTCATAAACAGGCGGGTGGTTAAGGAAACGGTGATGGACTTGACCCTTTCTATTCAAAGTTGTTTGACCCAAATCCCGGTTTTTAAATTAAGATAAACTAGCCTGACTACATCAGAAGGATGCTAAAGTTACGAGAGGAACCTTTATTTTAAGCAGTTTACACTCTACCATTTGCTGAATGCTGGGCTGCTTTGATGGGGTTTGCACTTCGTCTGTACCTTTTCTAGTTGTTGTTTATTGGTTTGTCCCAAAATCTTCAGCATCATGGTCAGTGGTTTCCCCTTTAGTGAAAAATGTAAGATGTGATGGCCAATACGCACACATGGAATGATGTTCTATATGCCAGAAACTGCTGTCTCAGATGATTGGAAGAGAGGCGCTAGAACTGTCTTTCTGTGTCATCATAGCCTTTCTCAAGAGTCTTTTGTTGGCATTGTTTTCAACACTTCCAATTCTAAGACTCAGTTTCCAGAGTCCAGGATTGAATCTGTGCTTCTTTCTTTGGGGTCAATAAGTGTTTACTGAAACAGTCCCAAACAACCCTTCTGTCGTACCAGTTTGCAGAAAGGCTGGAATATTATTCCCTGACCTCAAGGAGGATCAGCTACATCTTCCAGCACTGCAGCTGGTGAGAGTGGTTGGCAGATATCATTCTTCCTAATGGAATTTCAAGATTTTATCCAGTCCAAACACACTGATTAGACATTTACTATCAAAAAAATTATTTGCTACTGGCTTGATGTTTGTTTGAAACTGAAACCTCTGAGCAGGGCCTTGAATATGTGAAGTCTGGTGTAATGCTGAGTCCTCTGAAAAAAATGATCCCATGTGACCCAAATTAAGTATTCACTTTTCAGCTTGATCTCTTGGCACTGAGGAACTCATCTGGGACAATGTTATTCCTGCAAAGGAATTTGCTGAACTTGAGTTGTGCAGTGTTTGCAACACAGTCAAAGCAATCATGATTAGAATATATGGACCATAGCAAAAATATCACCTTTTTTTTGATGCGGATTAGAATACTACTTGTTTAATGTCCATCCAGACCACAGGTTAATCAATGAAATGTACACAAAATATCAGTGCTTGAACTTCTTGAATATCTGTTTGTGCGTGGGCTGAGGAGGAGTTCCCATGGAAATATTGTGTGACTAAGGAATTAACAACTGTAGCATATTCTGTACTCATTGAAGAAGTAAAAGTTGCTCAGGAAGGCTAACACTTGGCCTTTTCTGATGTTAATATTCATCACATTACAGTCTTAATAATATTCTTTTGACATAGTGTTTATTTGAAATGTTACACAAGGTAAATGAACTCTGTATATTTCAATGCCCTGAAGAACATTTAAAGAGAAATAAATGCTTTTTTTTCCACCAGCTAAATATCTGAGTATTCTTTGTAATGATAGTTATCCATCTGGATTTGAATAAAAATACACAAAATTGCTACCACCTATATAACAGATACCTTTAAACATTACTTTGAATAGCAGGGTTTGGTATGTCTGTCTGGTTTAGTATTGTTGTTTATAAATGCAATCCTGCCACACACTTAGGAATCTTTTGAGAAAACAGGGACCTGCTAGATTTTAAGAGGCTTTTCATTTAGAATGATTTTGCTGCTTGCAATTTCTATATAATAGTAACCACTCATTGCTAAATTTTCTCATCAAAAATAGGAGAGAGATAAATAAATTATAATGAAACTTTTCTTTCCTTTTTGCAGGTTTCTTTTACAACATGTTCTGCTCAGGCCAGTGAATTTTTTTTAACTGACCAGGTAAGCAAATGTGCATAATCAAATTTTTTTTTTTTTTTTTTTTTTTTTTTTTTTTTTTTTTTTTTTTTGTTAAGGAAAATGTTTTCCAGTCATTTGACAATTAATTCTAAGATGTTGGAGTTCCGAATTGTTGGGGAAAATTTACAAAATCTGTCATAAATATGTTCAAAATGCTATTGTTAGTTTGAAATTTAAAAAAACTCAAACCCAAAACAATTTAAATTTGAAGAGTTCTACCCTTTTCAATTAGAAATATTTTCCCATTTTCCAGATGTTTGTTTGTTTTGGGGGTTTTTTGTTTGTTTGTTTGTTTTTGCAATCAGTCTCCCTCTACCTACCAGTATTTCAGCATTGCAAACAAAACTGTCTGCTGAGAACTCCAGGGATGGTATTTTAACACCATGGGAATGGCAAAACAATGCTGTTGGGACTGTTGGAAAGCAGAGATGGCTTTGGAAATTTATAAACACCAATTCTGAAATTAGCAAAATACGATTATGAAATTAATGAAATTGCAGCTTATGATCTTGTTTGATTGGTACCAAAGAAACAAAGGTAAAGCATCAAATTACACTTTTGCTGTACCTAGGTTTGTAGGCTGGATTCTGTGTTTTATCTGTGGAAATTCAGTTTGTCTGGATGTTGCTGTAGGTAGTTTGCAGAAAACATCTTTTTGGTCCATCTCTTTTATCATTATAGCTTTTAATGAGGGAGTTGGGCAATATCATTTACATTCAGTGAAGCTTTAATGTTGCCTACACCAATTTGATCATTTTTTGATGCTTTTTATAGAGTGATGTGAACAAAATGAACTAATCTCGCTATTTTGGATGGAATATTATGTTCACAGATATGGTTTGCCTTAGATTAAATTTTTTGTGCTTTTTGATAGGCTCATCATAGCCCTGGTGAGAATAACCAAATACAGCCAAAATAGTAAATAAGATCATGGTGTTCTTTTACAAGTCTTTCTCTTATTTAGTGTTAAAGTGTTCCATAGCTCCAGCTTTTTATCAGTAATGTTAATCTCACCTTTCATTTAGATAATCTGTTCTTTGATCATTTTATCATTCTAACTTCTTGACATTGGATTTTTCTGCGTTGCTGCCAACACTTAGAAAGCTTTCTCAGTCTCAGTTCTTCAAGGAGAAATTTCTTCCCTCTGGATCTTCTCCTGAAAATTTCTTTCAGACCTGTTGTTCCCAATACATTTCATTTCCTTTAAAAAAGTGGATGTCTGCTTCACCTAGTGCTGCCTTTTGGGTTCTCCTGGTGTGATATTCCTGGGTTTTGTTTGCAAATTAAGTCTGTAATTACCCTTGCAAGGAAGGAGGAAATCTTGGTTCAAAAACACCTAGTGATTTCACATGTTGGCCTTGAGAACTTCTCAGAAGCATTTCATATTAAAAGTTTGGACAGCTGATCAAAGAACAAAAAAATTGTTTTTTTCCCCCCAATATCTGTGCCCTCTTTTTCTGGAACTTTGGCATGTCCAAATTAGTCATTTCTGCAAGATTCATTATTCTGCAGGCTTCAGATTTTCTTTGTTGTATTTTGTTCAAAACATTTCAAGATATAATTATTAGCAGTAAATTAATCTATTGATAATACAGCTTTAACAGCTCTAGCAAAAAGGTGGCTGATGATATTGTCTGACCTTTTTCTTACATCAAGGTGTCCCCTGCAGAGCTTTTCATGGTGTATGCCTTACAGATATAAATTGTAATGAAATTGTAATGCTTTGATTGATTTGGAATAATAATTGGTTTATTCATCAATATAAGATATCTGAGAAAACAAATCATTGTGTCTCAAATAACTGATTTAATTTTTTTAACGGTCTGTTTCCTTAAATATCATTAATCATTTTTCTGAACAAAATCAATATATTTGGTAAGAATTCTCCAAATATGTCTTTGACAGGGCAATTTTTAAAAATTATTTTAATTAAAAGAGTGAAGTAAAATTCATAATAAAAAATTTTTTTTGTGAATAAATTATTTTCTCCCACCTCTTCCCTGTACCTTCCACACTCTCTTACTTTGGCCACCACTCTCAAAGATTGCCTCGTCTATGTTTCTCGATAAAATATGACTTTGAGTCAGTGACTTTTTTTCAGGAAAACAAGTCCAAAGGCAGAGATTAGATCCCCAAAAGAAGTTTCGTATGAACTACATAAGCTCAAGAAGCGGCCCATAGGAATCTCATGAGGTTTAACAGAGCAAGTCCAAGGTGCTGCACCTGGGTCAGGACAGCCCCCGGTACCAATCCAGGCTGGGGATGAACAGATCCAGAGCAGCCCTGGGAGAAGGACTTGGGGGTGCTGTGGGGGAGAGGCTGGACATGGCCCAGCCGTGTGCGCTGGGAGCCCAGAGCCCCCCGTGTGCTGGGCTGCAGCCAAAGCCCCGTGGGCAGCAGGGCAGGGAGGGGATTCTGCCCCTCTGCCCCGCTCTGCTGAGACCCCACCTGCAGTGCTGCAGCAGCTCTGGGCTCCCAGCACAGCAAGGACAGGGACCTGCTGGAGCCAGGCCAGAGGAGGCACCGAGGGGATCAGAGGGATGGAGCAGCTCTGCTGGGAGGAAAGGCTGAGAGAACTGGGGTTATTCAGGCTGGAAAAGAGAAGGCTTTGGAGTGACCTAATTGTGGCCTTGCAGTACTTGAAGGGAGCCCACAAGAAAGATGGAGAGAGCCTATTTCCAAGGGGCTGGAGTGACAGGACATGGGGGGAATGGCTTCAAACTGAAAAAGACGAGTTTTAGGTGAGATATTAGGAAGAAATTTATTGCTGTGAGGGTGGTGAGGCACTGGCACAAGTTTCCCAGGGAAGCTGTGGCTGCCCCATCCCTGGGAGTGTTCAAGGCCGGGTTGGATGGGGCTCTGAGCAGCCTGGTCTGGTGGAAGGTGTCCCTGCCCATGGCAGGGAAGCTGGAACAAGATGATCTTTGAGATCCCTTCCAGCCCAGGCCACCCTACAATTCTATGATTCTATGAACGGTTTGCTCTCCTTACTGGCTTCATTTATGGCCTTCTTTGCCCTTAGTGGTGATGGTTGTGGTCTTTATGAAGTAGAAAACATGAGCTACAGTAAATCCTTTACTCCACGGGCATGATATGTCTTTGCATGTATTCCGTACATTTCCACGAATTTCTTGTATCCCAGCTAATGAACATGTCTGTGTTGAAGTAACTGGCTTGGCTGAATACAGGTGATGATCAGCTGCTCAACGTGGAGAGCAGTCTTTAATACTGGTATTAAAATGGAAGCTGATTTGGCACATTTCATATCTCTTTACCAACTTAAAATGTGAAACAAAGTATTTTAAAGATTATTCATGCTTTTGATGAGCCCCCTGTTCTGTTGGCATTTGTGGGGTAGGATGCTCTGAGTCTGCACGACTACCTGCTGACTGAGATATTGAGTTGCTGTTGCCGTACTTTGCAAGAGCAGAATTTTGTATAGATAATTGATCAACAAAAATCCTTACAAGAATTAACTCTCTGGCAAAAAGCTGTATTTTAAAGTTTGAAAGACTACTGGTATTCTCAGAGGCTTTGAAAGCCTGCCAAAAAGTATGGTTGTATTGTTATTATACAATTTCTGTGCAGTACACAAATTGAACCAGAAATTTTCTATATGTACATGGAAAATGCAACAGGAAAAACGTTATTTTTATTTTTTTTATTTTAAATCTTTTGAGCAACTGGTGACATCTTATATTTTCATTACAAGGAGGAAATTTGGGTTCTGTATGAAATAATAAAAGATCTAAATAACTGTTTTGAGGCAAAAGATCTAGATGTGTGTTCCATAAGAGCTCTGGTAAATTCATTCAGAAGTTTTTGTACTCCAACAGTGCCTCTTTGAAATGTTCAGAAGTTTTAGCAAGTTGGGACTATTGTAGCACATCAAATTACTGCCAGATACAGAGCAAGCTATAAGGAGCAGCCATTGGGAGTGAAAATTGGATTCACAGTGTTCACACAGGGAATCTGGTTGCCAGTGTTACACTTCAACAAAACACAGGATTCAGCTAATTACTCTCCACTCAGGTCTCAGATACATAGGGAGATCTATTCACAAACTATAAACCAAAAGGTATACAAGCTGGAATTAAACAAATGAGGGGCTCTCTATTAACTGTTCTTCACTTAAACCTCCTTGGAAATACCTGGTCCTGGAACTTTCAGAAACCCAGTACTGGACATATGAACCTCAGGTTTCGTCTCATGTGGTGGTTTCTATATTGTTATTTTGAAGTCCTGTATGGCATAAAATTGTATGTTTGTTTCTGTACACAGGGATGAGTTTCATACGGAATCAGTACAAATGTAATCATTTCAGTTTGCCCCTGAAAAATTAGCAACCATAAGCGAAACAAGAGTAGTTTCTTCACTAAGTCTAGTGTATTTCTTGCATGTATTTCTACTCAGAATTCCATGAATCTCTGGGTTAGTGCAAAAAGTCTTTTAAAAGGCAGTGTTGTTATTTCAAAAAATGCAATTTTATTCTTTTGCTAAAAATTTTGACTATTGAAAATAATTTAATTCAGAGAAATTTTCATAATGCCGAGCAGTAAATAATTGCTTCTAGTCCCTTTGTTCCAATTGACAACAAGAACATGTGAATGTGTGCATTTTTGAGAGATGTTTAATTTGTTATATGGTCTGTTTATTTTTCAGCTTAGGTGTGCAAGAATATGAACTTTAGTACAAGCGATTATAAAAAGGTCTCATGTGGGTTTTTCTGCTGTGGCATTTTGGTTTGCAAAGAGGGTGTTTTTCTACAGTTTATATCAGTAATGGAAGACCCCAGAACCCATGTTAACTTTACATATGTTTTCATTTGTGGTACTTTTATTTAACTAGTCCTAAATTCACTTGCATTTTCCCCTCTTATGTAGTAATATCTGCTGGTCAGCTATGCTAAATCCAGGGGATGGCTTTTATGGCAAATCTCATCAAGTTTTTTTCCTACAACAGAGTGACTTTCTGGGTTAGGTTGGGGTTGTCTGGGCCCACTGTGTACACTTGAGAAGTTAGGATCCAAACCCCTGTCTCTCTTCAAGTAGCTCTGCCACTTTCTTTAAGGCAAATGAGATTATTTTGAGATCATTTGGAATTAATTTCAAGCCTTGGAGCAATAGGTTCAAATGGGTGTGGAATACACAGTGTCACTTTTTCTGCTGTGTCTGTAGGCCTGGGAAAGCCTAACCATAGAAGTTTAAGCTAACTAACCAATTAAAATATTTTTAATATTCCTTATGCAAAGCTCCCATACAAAGTTGTTAGCATATGCATATATGGGCTCTACACTTGGAGCTACATCCAGACAGAGCAAGCCCTTGTTTTCAGAAAAGACACGTTTTGACAGATCTTTGTACGAGCACAGGAGGCCACTTGCAGGGTCAGGCTCTCAGCTAACTTGGCAACTCTTTTTCTCCTGCCGTCAAACTAGCAAAGTTTGATAATTTCATTAATGCTTTGGCTTCAGACTCATTCTAGTTTCAGACTTCAAACAGCATTTATAAAAGAAGGAATATCCAAGACCCAAAAATAAGTATTTTTTTTTTAAAGTCATCATCTATGTAGTGTTCTTATAATCGTTACTACAAGGAGAAGGAAACCTGAAAAAATAATTTCATACCTTTCAGATAATTGTAAAGCAAGTATTTAAGGCAATTGCTTGTTATACCTTTTTTCTTCATTCTATATTTTCTTATTTTCATAAGGAAGTGGCAAATGAAAGACAAATTATTGGTTACCTGAAGTGTTAAAAATATTTCAGCAGAAACATCTCATTGATTTCATTCTGTAGAGCATCCAATTTACTTTTAGAAATTAGTCAGATGTGTAAAAATAGGATAGTGTATATGAATTTTGTTTTCTCAAATATCTCCAGGCAGTAATATGTCAGAAGTTACAGGGGTTGAGAGCTACAAGCCTCATCTTGGAACAGTAGAGATATAACTATTGTGGCTTTGTCATTTTCTCAAAATGAATAACTGGATGAGATACTAACTTGTTTCATTTTTACATCTTAAAAAAACTGTCATATGTCCAAAGGCTTAGTTTCAAGTAGTTTTTCCTGGAACATTTAAGGGAAATTTCATATAAATATACTAGCAGTATTATTTTGTAGTTTGAACTGGTATCTTCAGGATGCTATTTTTATTATTGTATCTCTTATGTCTGAAGTTTTTTTTTTTTTGTTAATTCTGTAATATGTAGCAAAAATGAACAGCTGTTCTACAATTTTCTCAGGATTTCTCAACAGTTTCATTTTTCTAACCCTCTCTAGGGATAGTTTTTACACGATATTGACAACTTTGTTTTCTGATCTACTTTGCAAGTAAGCAAATAATCAGGAAGAAAATTCTAGAAAGGATGAGGAGGGATGGCTTGAGAAAAATGAGTTAAAATATTTTCCTACCTTTTTACAGCTGCCCTGTTGGAAAGACCAACAGCAATAATAAATTAAAGAAGTGAGATTATAGAGTTTTTCCTGCCAATTTTCTTCTAAGATGTTAATATGTCCTAAAGATTTTATATCCTATTAGCTTACAATGGTTTTAAAACAAAGCAAAAAGCTTTTTTAGCAGGCGCATCTAATTATTCTTAAATAGAAACTACACTGTGAAGAAATGATGTTCTAAGGAAGTTGCTTGTGTTACAAAGGGAAACATATGAAAGCCAGTGAATGGCAGATTTACAGGTCTAAATCTGCTCCCCATGTGCCACTCTGAATACCTAAGGTGGCAGGGAGGGACCTGCTAGAAAATGATGGTGCTCAAATTCATACTCATATGTGTGTCTTAGCCTTCTTGAATCTCAGTGACTGCGATGTTCTCTTCAAGCTTTTAAGAGTAAACAGAATAGAAACCTTAAATGTCGCAGGGTGTGGCTGCCTTCAATGGTGTGGCATGTAGCGCAGGGAAAACATCACGGATTTGTCAGCCTGGGTTTACAGGGTCTGTGGTGCAATTCCTGCTTCCCACTGCAAATGGGTATCAAACTAAAGTCCAAAATGCCACCATCTAGAAGAAAAGACTCTGTTCAGATTGATAATGAGATCAGACACATACAATTCTGGGTGTTTTTTTTGTCTACTTCGATTGAACATTGAACTGTCTGGACACAATCCTGTGCCGTGTGCTCTGGGATGACCCTGCTCGAGCAGGGAGGTTGGACCAGATGGCCCTCTGTGGCCCCTTCCAACGTGACCCATTCTGTGAATAAAAAGCATAATATTTTTAAAACGGGAGAAAAAAAATACAGCCACATTTCACATGCATCTAATGATGTACTTCCTAGGGAAAAGTGGAGAGTGCAGGATGGAAGAGGTAGAAAATGTGCTAGGAACTATATAACACGAAGCACTAAGGGCATATAGGGAGCATTATGCTCTGCTTTGTTGTTCTTCATCACTGGGGTTTTTCATTTGGGTTTTTTTAAGCTTCCCAGTCCTATTTCAAAATTGTTCTGTACTCCTTTCTTTCTCACCTCTTCTGCAGGTTGAAACAGACTTTGGAATTTGAGTACTTAGATAACAGGCATTATCCAGAGGAAGAAAAGTAATTTAAGAAACAATATATTTGAGGAAGGGGCAGAAGGTGGCTTGGAACAACCCTTCACATGGCAAGACATGGTTTCCTAGAATAGGATGTGTTTGGAGGCTTTCAGTTTTTCCCCAAAATCTTCATGTCTGTCTGGGTTGTCTTTCTTTTGAGCCACTTGTTAAATTGGGACTCCAAATGTCTGTGATAAAGAGATGCAAGTGTGCTAGACTGGGCCCATTGAATGTACAGATGCCAGACTTATTGGGAGTGACACTGTGAAATTAATATGTACACACTGCAATTTAAAGGATAATATTATGCAAATATTCCTAAGCATGACATGTTAAAAAGTAGTTACATTTTAGACACATCCATTAATATTTTCTCTTGAATATCAAGTACTTCCTCCCACCTGCCATCTCTTCCATGTTTTCACATGCTATGATGGTTAAATGTCATAAAGCTGTCATAACGCTGTGACTAGGCTTTTTGGTTAGTAGAATCTAGCACAATCTGCATTTATATTGTGCTCAGCACTTTAGAAACAGATTATACATTTCAAGCAGTACCAAAAGGACATATTTTTAATAACTATTTCTTCCTAAGGGGAAGATTCTGAATTGCTTTTGCTGTTTCTAGCATACAGCACTACTATGTTTTGCCCCTAAGCAGCATATGGGGAAAAAAAAAGGCTTAATGAATCCTTCTTATAGTCCCACTTCAGACTTATATTTCTGCCTATGCTGGTGTCACTCACTGTGGAGAATAAGTAGCAATTCTAGGTGCTCAGGGTTAGGCCGTGCCTTCCTACTCCCCACCCCAGCCAGTCTCACACAAACACTTCCTATTCATCTTGGTTTGTGGACTGTGCTTAACACCTGGATTTAAATGCCACTATTCCAAATACAACTAAGCAAGCAGATGAATTGCTGAAGTCTGTAAGCAATCGCAGCTTTTGTAGAATCTTGGTGGAATTTGAAAGTCAGTGTTTTATTTTTCTGCTCATGGCTGCCTATTGTACCTGTGCCCTGAATTACTCAAATTTCTTTCCCCCCACTTATTAGCCTATTTTTATTGTGAAGTCCTGCAGAATATTGTTCACATTCTGTTCACATGGACATTCTAGGCTACAGTTCATGTGTATTCTTTTAGACAAATTATATGAAAGGAATTGTACTTTAAAAACCCTGATTTGAATTAGAAAATCTACTGGCAGGGAAGAAGTCGTACTTGGAGACTTAATAAATAAACCAATAGACTTGAGTATATGCATGTAGTTATAATGGCAATATTGTGAAAATATCATCAGCAACGTCATGGTTAGGTATGTCAGGATTTGCAGTTTCAGCAGGATGAATATCCTCTTACACAGTTAAAGTGATTGAATTTTATCTCTGAACTTAACAAAATATATTATCTGGAGAATTTTATTTTCTAGTGTTTCTCTATCTAAGTTTGTTAAAAGTATATGACTCATGAACCTGCTCATTCCTCTAGAAAAAAAAAAAAAAAAAGAGGTACAATGAAAAAAGCACAGTTCTGAATAGAACCAAATAAAATTATTCTTTGCAAACATCTACAAAATATTTATTCAAGATTATTGCAATTATGTAAAAATTGGATAGGTTTATACATGTAGGATATAGATAAAAGATTACTACTTATGTTTAAACTTTATAATCTATTATCTTAATTCCAAAAAATGCAACAATTTTTTATTATACATATACTGAGATTTCTTGTTTTATACTCCAGTTAGAAAGTATGAGTCTTTAGGGACTGATATCAGCAGAATAAAATATCAGACTGATAAAAACCTTGATCATTAAGTACATTTGACACTGAAGTGAGAAAAGCAAAAAGGAGGAAGAAAATATTTATATTCCAACAGGAAAAGAAAGGTAAACTGAAGAAAGAAGAGCAAATGGTCTAAACCAAATAAAACATTTTAACAATGAGAAATTATGACATTCAGACCACATGGATTATGGTCTGTGGAGCAATTTCTTTTCCTTGCACATAACTTTTTAGCAGTAACAAGGAGATTAATTACACCTTGCATTAGAATAAAGAGTAGATATTTGTGTGGTTAAGTGTTTGAATAGAAATTAAATATTCCTAGAAGTTATCAATATAATAGACTTGATTATAGAGAGGAAAATAATTTCTGTTAACAATGCTGTTATTTAGATAGTACATCATAGGTGTACTTCCAGGAAATAAGTTCCCTCAAAGCACAGAAATCCAAACTGGGAGAGAGAAGATCAGAATGAACAATGATTTACTTTATCCCACATAGGTTATTATTCTGCTCTTATCATCATAATATCTGATTCCTTTCTGGTGGTGCATTACACTGTGGGATTAGCATTTGTTGCTCAGCCATTGCAGGGTGAGACCTGTAGGGAAAGGAGGAGTAGGAAAGATGTGAAATTTTGCTTAAATATTAACAAATTCTGCATGTGGCAGTACTAAATAAGACGAGGAAAGAGCAGTAATGAAAATTATGTCTAATTGAGTGAAAGAGAAACACATTGATGTGCTGGCTCACACGGCAAAGACTTTTGGAAGTTTAGGCTACCACGAGGTTGATGTTTGATCCATGAAGGTTGGTGTCTGTTTCAAGAGGAGTTCAGAATTGTATGACAGATCATTTGTAGGTATTACAACCTACAAAAAATGCCAGAATTTTCAACTGTTGGATTTTAATCAACTCAATATTTTGTTTGGAAAGGAGCAAAGTTTCAAGAATATAGTATCCTTGTAGCTCTTCTGTGAGATTATTCTCAGGGCAGATGAAGTTTTGAAGACATTCCCTTTGGTAAATGCTCCTGTGCCCAGCAAGGATTGCTGTACCTGGGAAAGCTGTGACCTTGTGATCTCGCTAAGTGATGCTGGAGAGATAACCAGACAGACTGCAATCAGAATATGCTCAAAGAGATCTTTATAGGGAGAATAAGGAAATACAATTAAGCTAAAAAAAAGTTTAAAAATAGAGAAAAAAACCCCAAACCAAAACCAACTAAACAAAAACAAAACAGAAAACAAAAACAAAACAAAGAAAAAACAAACAAACAAAACCAAAGAACCTGACAAAAATAAAACTGTGTTCAGTGCCCAGAAGAAGAAAGAAGCTGAAAATATACATGCAGTCAGGCTGAGAGGCCTTTGTAAATAAACACAAGCTAGAAAACTATGGATTAAAAATATATTAAACAATTGAAGGAACTCTTTCTATCAAATATAAACTGAGATTTATGATACTTAAAAAAACCCTGCATTCCTGATGTACTTTTGTGTCAGTTTCTGGAGGAAGGTCCAAGAAAATTTTGTGCTTACAGTAATTGCTTAAATGAATAAAATTTCTGAAGAATTTCTAAATATATATATTTAATATACCTATGCACAGTATGTGTTAAAGAAATGCCCAACTAATTAAATTGATAATTCTTCATCAGTATCAGGCATCAAAATCTACTGATCATTTAATTTTAATCCATGTCTAACTGCTTACAACCTGTTATTTGCAAAATGAATCTGAAGCATGTTGAGAACAGGATGTCCTTGCATTGTTTTTCTTTTGTGTCACAGTTTATTTTGTAAATGAAACTTTCTCATGGCCATTACAGAGTTCAGAGTTATGTCAAATATCAAATGGATGTTTCCATTTGATATTTGACAGATTTTCTTTAATCAGAAAGAGCACAGCATCTGAAATACCATTGTTCACCCTGCCATAGGTTTAATTCAGTAAATAGTGCATGGCTTGGATTTAGTCCAAGATATCATATAAAAATTGTGCTGGATTTTTACCTAAATCTGTTTATGAATAATCTTGTTTTCACAAATCCTGAGAAGGCAAAGCTACATATTTTCCTTGTTATAGTATGCATTATTTGCTGCTTTGAGGTGACTTGAGATATCTGAGGGGTCAGATAAGAGTAGCTTAACTCACACTATAGGTGGAAAAGTCATTCACCTCTGGGTATGTTATCAACAGGCAGATGCATCTCTTGTTAAGCATCATATGTGAATAGTACCTGTAGGAACTCCCAGTTTGACCTTACCTGAGGCTGGTGTGGTTTCTGCATAAATATTTTTGCAGATGTTATGATTTGCATTGCACAATATGATACCAGTAGTAGAACCTGCTTTCTCAACTGCAGCAGCTTATCAATTACCCTTCCCCTCCAGAAATGAGTTTTCTTAGTTGCAGTTTCTTCCAGTACTGTGGGGACAATGCCAAAAGCAGAAAAAGGATTACTTATCTGTAAAGAGCTTTAATTTTTTATAGCACCCACAAATCCCTACTAGTCTCTCCTGTGTCTTTTGCTCCAGAAGCTAATTCCAGAGAGGACCTCATGAGAGACAGGGTGTGAGTGAGGTGAAGTATTTATTCTGTCATACACTGTGCTCAAGGGAGTAACACATGTATTGCACTGCCAAGCAAAATTTTCACAAGGGTTCTTTGACTACACGTGTATCTGAGTGTACACACACACACTGTAGTAGAGTAGCTTAGGATGGGCCAGGCCCCTCTAGAACAGAAGTCACTCTTGGCAAGTAACTTCCTAATATTCAAAGTGAATGGGGGCTTGGTCACATCACATTCACCCAAAAGGTACTGAATTTCTGGATGGAGTTGCCAAAACAAAGAAGGGAAATAGTTTATTGTATACAAGGTTGCAGTGCATAATTTGTCTCCAAAAGAAAAAGAAAAAAAGGTTTTCAGAATGAAAATCACAAAAAGAGGTTAAAACAAAATAGTGCTGTGGTAGAAAATCTATTTTGATGAAAATGCTATTTCTTATGATAAGCTGGGTTTACAAATGCTTTGAGATTAGGATTTACATTATGACTGAAATTGTATACAAATACTATATTCATTTTCTTTCTCATTATTAGATACTTCTAGTATATTGCCACATCCTTTGAGAGCAAAGCAGTACATGGGCTTATTTAGATTTTTGGTGTGTCTCAGGCTCTTCATTAGGCATCCAGATAGACAGTTATGTCCTGAACAAGAAAGATTGCTGATACTTTTGAAGACAGATAGAAATGGAGGACGAAATTCAAGTAGACACTGCTCATGTCAAAAGAAAAAGAATTGCCATGTAGATAAGGAGGTAATTTATTAGGGCATCCTCCACATATATAGGAGAAGCCATTTGACTAGTTATTTGAAACTCCTACAAGTTGTCAGTAGATACCAGCATACGATAATGATCTGAGGTAGACAATGACATACTGATGGATGTTTTGGTTCATCGTAATGTTACATGCTGCTGTTAGATCATCTCGAAAGACCTCAATAAAGTATAGGAACTTTACTGCACTAATTCTTTGTTAACATCCTTAAATGCAGTATCTGCTGTAGGTGGCTTTGTCTTCAAGGCTCCCATACTCAACAAAGCTCTGCAGACTCGCTCACAGTGATGTGGATGGTTCTTCTAATTTCAGTGAGCAGGCTAACTGTACAGATTAATACAAGTGTAAGAGTTTGCATGATTAAGGCCTAGAGACATTATGCAGACCCATTCCTCCCATGGTTTATCATGGCACATGCTGGATGAAGACAAGGTTTCTGCATGCTCTGTGAAAAGCATCCGGTTTATATTGTCCAAGTTGATATAGGATGTTGGCGTTCCTTGTGGAAGTTTATTTCTCTTGAATTAGGAAAAGAAATTCTTTGCTGTGAGAGTGGTGAGGCACTGGAACACGTTGTTGAGAGAAGTTGTGGCTGCCTCATCCCTGGGAGTGTTTGAAACCAGGTTGGCTCTGAGCAACCTGAGATGGTGGAAGGTGTCCCTGCTCATGGCAGGGTGTTGGAACAAGATGAGCTTTTTGGTCCCTTCCAACCCAAACCATTCTATGATTCTATGAATTCACCATCCTATGACTGTTACTAATCTTTGGAGGACAGAACTAGATTCTGCTTGCAGAGCTAAACTGCATTTTAACTAAGGGGACTGTTGCCTACATGTTGCATTCTGCTGCTTTCTCACTAGATAAAAGCTATCCAGAAATGCATTCCAGAAATCTGGTTGCTTGGTTTCATGCTCTGCAAGCATTGGTTACCATAGTGTTTTAGAAAAATACCTTTTCAGGAGGCAGAAGTGTAATCAGATATAGTCCACTGGAGCTGTGGTGAATGAACCATCTGTTAACAAATTGAAAGCAATGCATTTATAGATTTAATGATTAGCAACCATGAATTTCCTGTTAAAATCAGAAAAATACAAAAAAGATGGCAGGCCAGTGGGTCCAGAAGTATCCCTTTAGGTACCCTGCAGTGCCAACCCTTTGAATATACGTTGTTATGATTGCTATGACTGCTATAAACTGACTCTCTTCAGCAACCAAGTCTTTCTGGAAGGCAAACCAGACAGTTCCCTCCACCCAAACTATAGACATTTCTGTAGATACTTATCTATGAGCCACTGGAACAATCTCTGCCTCCCAGGTTTTAAGCCAGGATATGCCCAGTACTGATCAAAATGTGTTATATTCATAATGGTTTCCTGTTGTCCAAATTTTACTTCAAATGTTTTTGTTGTAATAAAAAGATGCAAATTCTTGACTTTGATCCCAAAGACCTAGGTAATGTACAAGTTTAAAGCAAAACCCTTTAATGTTCTTAAGTCCATGCAGCCTATGTGAACTAGTGGTTCAGAATTCCAGGCAGAAGCTGAAAGAGGACTGACAACTCTTGTCACAATTTGAAATAAGAATTAAGGTCTTCTACTTATTACTAGGAAAGAAAAAAAAAACATCATTTAGGTACATGACCCTTTCTGGTCCTCTGAAATTTTCTTTGTGCTTGTCAGTCATCCAGTCCTGAAAATTTCAAACCAATGACTAACATACTGTGCTGCCTGGTTTTGGTTAATGGTTCAGCATATTTCAGGTTATTCAATAACCATTCTGTACTTATTTATAATATCTCACCCTTTGTCCAAGTCTGCAGCTTTGGCTCTTAAAGTCAGATGTGTTTTCAAGTCCACTATGGTAATGTTGGCTATGATGAGGCTCCTGTCTCTGCACCAAGAGGAAAATTTGGATAAGAACATGAAAATCACAGTGTGTGAATATATCTGGGGCAGCAGAAATATGTAATATCATGAAATTCAATGAGCTGTGGAGTCACAAGTTACATGAATTCATGTATCACTACTGAACCTGTGCGTCGCTGAATTAATTTGTTAAGTAGGTACATACAATGTTTGGTATTTATTTTTATGTAGTTATTCAGGATTTTCTGAGTAAATGTTTTTAACTGACTGGCCAAATGAAAACCTGAGGACAATAATTCTTTCTTTTTAAGAAAAATTCAGTTAGAAAGGTTTTGTCAAGTACAAAATTCTGATAGAGATGGATAATGATCAAGTAACCAAGGATCTGGTAGCTAAGATACTCAACTGATTGCATGAAAGCGCAGCCCAGTGCTGGCTGGAGTATCCTGAATGGGAAGATGTGAAAATTCTTGTGGAAGGAAGTCTGGTTGTACACAGGAATATTACCAAAATGTGTGAGACAAAAGCTAAGGAAATGCCCTGATGTGGTTGCACAATGTGAATTTCACACATAATAGTATGGAACTGTAATTTGATAAATAGATAAAGAACTGTCCTATGAGGAATGGCTGAGAGAATTGAGATTGTTCAGGCTGGAAAAGAGAAGGCTTTGGAGTGACCTAACTGTGGCCTTCCAGCACCTGAAGGGAGCCCACAGGAAAGATGGAGAGAGACTATTTCCAAGGGCCTGGAGTGACAGGACAAGGGGAATGGCTTCAGACTGAGAAAATAGGTTTAGATAGATATTAGAAAGACATTCTTCCCTGTGAGGGTGTTGAGGCACTGGCACAGACTGCCCAGAGATGTTGTGACTTCCCCATCCCTGGAAGTGTTCAAGGCCAGGCTGGATGGGGCTCTGAGTAACCTGAGATGGTGGAAGGTGTCCCTGCCCATGACAGGGGGTTGGGACAAGATGATCTTTGAGATCCCTTCCACCCCAAACCATTCTATGATTCTGTGATTTTGAGATGTTGTGCTACATTTTGCAAAAAGTAAGCTAATATAATTAGTGTATCTTTACTCAGACGTGAGATTTCCATTATTCCTAGGAATTATCACTTCCAAACAACACAATATCTTCTCTATGATGACACCCACCAGCCACAGTGTGCCTTTTTATTTGTTTGATTTTGTCAGAAAGTGCCAGTTCATTGAAAAGAAAGCTGCTTGTATTAACACCATTTCCTATTGGAAAAGGTAATTTTAAATGATACTGCCTAGATATTTTCAACAACCAAAGTTAATTTTTGTATTTCAAATAACTTTTCAGTCCTGTAAACTATATTTAGTGTATAAATAGTTCCCCTCTTTACAAGTCAATAACCTGTAAATTATACATGTGTAGTGGAAGTAGGAGTTAAGATCCAGAGTCCTCTCTTCCCTGCCTTTGATCACTCATAGCCTGCTCAATCTTACAAGAAGGCTCCATGCCTTTGATCTCCTCTGCCTCCATCTCTATGTTGTTCAGGTTATCTGGGGATGTTGATTATTTTGAAGCGTAGGTTCTCCTCACAAAATTAAGTCAATTCAAACTAAAAAATGAAAATGTAGCTGTTTGTACTAAAAAGACTGAAGAAGTCAAAATCTAGGATGAAGATTTAAAACATTTTAATGTACAAAGTGTTAATTTCTTCAAAATAAAATGCTTTAAAAATCTAGAGTTGAGGGATTGTGCTGTTTGGGGTGAGATTATTTTGCAGAATCAGGAATTCACAGTAGGGAAATTGAAAAGTGCTATATTGAAAACTGTTCTAATAATTTTTACTTCAAAACTACTTGATCCTTTGGTCTGCTGAATCAAAAACACACCTTGCATTGAACTATAATGCACATGTTCTTTCTTTTCAACTAAGAGTTATGACCTGACCGGGTTTTTTCAGGCTTATAGAACTCAACCTGCTGGGAATGTAACCCAGCAAAGTGCATGCCCAGGTCCCAAATTTTTTGTAATTAAAATAAGAAAATGTCTGGGATATTTTTGGGGGCATATGTACATATATATCTACCTGAAAAACATTCTCATGTTTTGGAAAATACTGTCCAGAATTGTAGGAACCTAAAGATGCATGTAATTTCCTTCCTGAAATTAGTTGTTTCAAAAATGTGTTCTCTTGTGTTCTCTTTTTGCCAATGAGCTCTGCCATACTGAGGTGTAAGATGTGTCATTTATAGCAGCCAGGGGATAGGTGACACACAGCTTGTGTTCTACTTTTGGTTCAAGCCAGCCAAGCAAAATGCCCCTCTTAAATAACACTTTATCAGATTTTTAAGTATGAGCAGCAAGGATTCATACATGTTCATATGGGAAAAGTGTGCAGTAAAAACAAAAATTATTTATCATGGATTGATGACTCAATGGTACAAAGAGTGCCCTTCCGGCACCCTTTATATTGCTGCCCTCTAATCAGGTCAAGAATGAGTCTTAGAAAAAATAAGTGGTCCTGGAGGATCCTTGGTACATAACCCGCCAGGCAGTAGGGAGCAAGAAGTCATCTGGGCTTTCTGCTGAGTTCCATCTGTGCAATCCCAGGCCCCTGAGGATTTTTCCTTCTGAAGCTTGGGAGAGGATTGTTGTTGTGATGGCATTCTCTACTCGCGGGTGTGACCTCAATGAAGCATTGCTGCAGTTTTTCAAGGGGATCACTGGGATGGGATTTACACTGGGACAGGTCTAGGCACAAGGCATGCTGATAAATCAGGAATCAGTAAAAGTTTCTGGCTTCCGTTCTGGCTATACTTGTCCTTGTTTTGAAGAGATGTTAGGAAAAGAAGGAGATACTTCTTTGTTTGTCACAAGTAGAAAGCATGTGCGGAGTTATTTGTTGTTTATCCTCTTTGCTAGCTGATTCTCTGTGTGCACTATCCTCCTACTCCAATGACCAGAAGCTATAGCAGGGTAAATTCAAATTTTAATTTTCAAAGGTGTTGGTCAAGTTGGTGCAAACTGTGTGGGTAGTATTTAGAGATTATCTAATTCAAGGTAGTACTTCTGATTCAGCACAATGTACTTAACAGTGAGCAATGTCAGGTATTCTGTGCTCAGTACAGTAATGTTATTTCTGAAAACAAGTTAATCTTCAGTTCCTTTGGCTCTAGAACTGGTAAAAACATTTAACTGCCATGCTGCCTAGGAATTTTGAAGAGGGATGTGCTAAAAGCTGTTAAGTTTAGGAAAAAAAAGATGTTTCAGATTTTTTTCATACACTGAATGGTGATGATAATGCTCAGTCATATTTGTGCTTAGACCCAGAAGAGATAAACAAGGCAAAGAGAATGTAAGAAATGTTATATCTAAGACTTGGTGTATGTGAGGGGAATGAATGTTGTACATTTTGCTGTGAACGTAGTTAATGTTTCTGGAGTGACAGTAGTGAAATAAATGGCATCTGTAACAAGTATGTTGGAGGAAATATCTGCGGCAAAGATCTTCCTAGTGTCAGGTTTGGTTTGATAGAACACCATGGCATTTTTACCTGTCTGAGTCACTGTTGCTTGTGGAGAAAGGGCCAAATCTCTTTGTGCCTGAATTATCTCCTGTAAAGGGCTAAGTTTTTCTAAGGTATGGGGAATAGCAATAGAGCCTGGCTTTTGCTTGGGCCTTGCTGTGGACTCATCTCCAAACCAACTCTCCTGCAGCCACGCTGTTTATTCTACCACAACTGTGCTTCCCTGTGAAGAAAAAGGTGTGTCCTTTTTGCTCCTGGTACTTTCTTTATACTGTGCAAGAGTTACTGAAAAAGGCTCATCTGAATTTTCAGCAGCAGTTACAATCCATTTTATTTGTACCCTTTGCTATTTAAGAATATCTGTACACTTAAGGGAAGAGCTAATCTTAAAAAATCCGTGAACAAGGCTTTTCTTACATGAACAAGATTACTGGATGTGCATTATTCAGTTTTTAATTGCTATGTATTTCTAAAGGTTGTCTTAATCCAGTAGCAAAGCACAAAGAAGGTTGTGAAGATCAGGTACCCAGCCATACAGCCAAAGGCCAAAAGTAAAATAAGTTTCAGATAACACAGTGAAAAGTTTCAAGGAGAAGGAGTTTAAAACAAAATGGTTCATGGAAATTTCAAAAAGGGGAAAATTATGCTTAAATTTTGAGGAATGACATCTCTGGCTCTTAGCATAGAGCATCTTGCTTAAGTCTCTTAATTCGGTGCTGTTAACCTTAAGGCAGAAAAAACCAGAAGGCATAGTGCCATTTGGGGATAAAATTAAAGTAGCAAGCAGATGATAACTTTTAATTTGCATGCATTTTACAAATAATTTTTGTCACCTCTATATACTAGGGCCTTTGAGAATGTGATCTGCAGGGCAAGACCATTTAGTTATAAAGTGTTATGCTGTGCAATATAGTATGTTAAAGTTATCCAGAAATGTGCGGTATATCCAGCACTTGCATATCCTCTTCATTTTGTGTATTTGCAACTTTTAACTCTTAGTTTTAATGTTTTAAACCTGCTAGTTTTTTTCTCATGTTCAAGAACAGCCGTGTGAAGGAGCATAGACTCCCTTCATCCCTCTCCCTTCACACCAGCACTGTTGCTGTCTTTCTTTCCCATTCTCAGATTTTCTGTCATATCTTGTGTGGGTTTCCATTGTGCCAGGAAGATTCTGATTTGTCCTTTCCCATCGTTTTGCCTTTTAACCTAAGAAGATTGGGTGATGGTTGTTATGTGGCAGCTGAGTACAGACATGAAAACTACATTTGTCTGTGACCAGAAACCCTCAGCCCAGCCCAGGTTTCCTGTCCTCCTTGCCTGCCTGGGTAGAGGAAGGATCAGTGCCCTCTCCTCCCATGGAGAGGTTGCTCCTGTGCAGCTTCCCTCCCCCTGGCCTCCCTGCCTCCTGCAGCTGTGGGGGAGCAGGGCCAGGCACTCCCACAAACACATCTTTTTGGTTCCCTTGGTGTTGCCCATGTATTGGTTCATAGGCAAAGCACTCTGAGGTTCATCTACATCTCTAATTGTTGTCAGGCACACATGCAAGTGATATTTTAACAGCTTTTTAACATCCTTCTTGAATATTGGTGAAGTCAGTACTCATTATTGAGGGCTAGCCACATGTTGAAGTGTTTTTCCACACATGGAATATAAAAAATACTGTAGGATGCTGTGCCTGTCTTCCCTTAAAAGCTGCTGCTCAGATTTGCCCAGTTCAGCCTGTCTATTATTTGTAATTAGTGGAAAATACCCTTCTGACATCTGAAAGTCAGACTGTTCTCTTGTCCTTTTCACATATCACCACTGAAAATAATAGTAGTAAATTTGAACAGGATATTAGTTCATGGTTGTTTAGCTGAAGGTTTCTACTCAATTCTAATGAAACCTTTATTTTTCACCATGGTGCAAAATGCACCTGGGTATGTGGGTTTTTCCATTGGACATGTATTATGGCCTAAACATTTTTATGATTAATCGTAGAATGTAAGGTGGGATGAACTGAACTTGAGTCCCAGGTGTCCTGTTAGAAGAAAAACAAAAAAAAGTAAAAATCTGGTTTGATTTTTGCTCAAATCAATAAGAAAACTACCAAAATTATATAAATGGAATCACAAGTTTCAGTTTCTACATAGTTGTTAATTAAAGATATTTGGCTTTCTGAGTTTTCTGAGCCTGGAAAAATTAATTTAGTGCTAAATAATCTCAAAGATGTATTATTAAATCTCAAAGACCTTTATGGAAGGATCCCCTCATGTATCATTCTTATGGCTGAGGCATAATGACATACAGAGTTTGTTTGTGGTCCTTGGAGGTCAGTGTGATCCCTGTGGCCCAAGCCATGGTTCTTGTGGCAAGTAGCTGGGCTGATAAGCAGCATTTCCATTTACTGGTAGCACCTGCCCAGCCATCTTTATCTCACATGGAAAAGAACAGGGTCTCTGGATTCAAAGCCATGCACAGGCCATTGCACTCTGGAAGACCATTTCAGTGAGCTTACACCATGTCACTGCATCAGAGGGCTTTCCTCCAGCTGCTGGCCCTTGGAAACCTCCAGAGCTGGAAAAGAGGCAAACTAAGCCACGGACTGATATTCTGGGGCTGTAGCAAGTTTCTCTTCTGCCAGACAGCTCCCACCAGCTGACCAGAGCAGGCCTGACTTCAGGTGCAGTGGCTCAGCAGACAGAGCAGGGTCACTTCCATCCCCTGACGTTGTACCCAGCACCTCCTCCCAGCCTGGGCTGTGGTGATTTTACCTTCCCCCATTCTCTACATCCTACCAGCATTGCCACTGTCATCTGTAGAGGCTGCCCCGAGCTTTCTCCTCCTCCCAGTCACACCTGCCCTCCCAGAAACCAAGGATGTGCCAGGAGCAAGGCAGGGTGTGACCTGTGCTGCCAGGCTGCCACTTGCACTGTCCTTATCCCAGCTGGGGACAATGTTGGGACCTCCCTTTGAGGGCTGCACCACCATCATAACATCTTCCTCTGCTTCAAAGCCTCTGCTCTCACTCTTCCTTCTTTCGGTAATGAACCTTCAATTTTCTCCAGGTAAATAAAGTTAAACTGGAAAGAACTGCAAAACAAAACATAGAAGTAGCTGAGCTGGAGAGTTATGGCCCACAGTGTCCTTGGGAATGGGTTTTCCTGTCCTGCTGCAGCTCCTAGCCTGTTGTCTCCCACATTGTTTGCCCTTTCTTCCCAGATTTTAGCAGTAGACTCTCTAGCATGCAACCTCCTCTTCACAGGAGCATTTGGAAACATGCTGATAGGTAGAGAGACTCCTCCCATTGCTCTGTTTTTTTAAATGGGAGGATCAGAGAAATTGCCACATTTTTAACATTGTTTTTGCCGTAGCTGTTAAGCTTCATGGTGTAGAAACAGTGAACTCATTTGTTCACAGCACAGAGCTCTGAGGTCAATTCTTCTGTACGAGGTTTTCAGGTGCTGGGAGAGCATGTGTTTGTTGCTCAGTAGGTTATGTGGTATTTTCATTTGGAAGTGACATTTTACGTGACATTTTACTTTAGAACAATAGCTGGGCAAATACAAAATTTCAGGTCTGCAGCAGAAGAGTAATGTCGATTACTTAGTCTATTTAGTAACTTGCATCATTTATAAATTCTGCCTGATTTCTTCTCTTCTCACAAAATCCATTTTAAATGCGTTGTGAAGAAGGAAGGGTTCTGACTGGTTTCAAATGTGCTGGTTTACAAACTTGCAGACCAGTTGTCCTACACACTAGTGAAGATAAGAGAGCTCCGATGAAGGGTTTTGTGCTGCTGGAAACACAAGCAGTTTTCTCAGGAGACTGCTCTGAGGGAGCTTGCAGCAATATTGCAGCCCCACTGTTACTGGTTGGTATTGCCACGTGCGTGTATAATTTGTGTTAGATAAAATCAGGAGGTAATAAAGACAGGTAAAAAGAAGGGATGAGAGATATGCTGGGTAGAGGTTTTTTTTCTTTCTTTTTCTTGTTTTTCGTAGGGAGGAAAAAAATGTCCAGGGGATGCCACATTAACTTGGGGAGTAGGGAGTGCTGCTTTAAATCAGAAAACTTGTGTTATACCAAGTGCTTTATTTTGATGTTATGAAGGAAAGTTGCAAACTAGGCATGTTTACTAGACCTTTAATTGCTACATTTAGGAGAAAGGCGCTTTTTTTTTTTTCCCCTTCTACCCTTCCCCCTCCCCTTTTTAACGACAAGAAGCCAGAGTTTGCTGTGCAAATGAAGCAGGCTTTGCAAGAATCAGATTCACTTTGGACGACTCTTCACATTCCTCGTCATCATTACATTAGGCAGCACAATTCCATCTCTGGTTGATGGGCAGAAAAAGTGGGCAGCCTGCCAGGTAGACGTTTCCATGGCTCCCAACCCCCAAAGGTGATGCGTTTTTCAGCTAATTCAATGAAGAGTGGGCTGAACTTTGGGTATAAACTAGACAATAGCTGCCTTCGCAGTATCAGCAGAATGGTTTATGGGAATGCACTCCACATTTGGCAGAGCATCATGTGACCTTACGGCTGAGATTTTGTGATGGTGCCAACGGAGACTTGGAAAGCGGTGCCCGTTCTGACTTTTTTCCTCTTTTCTTGCATGGCTCAGAAAATGGTGGATCTTAATACTTGACTTTAGCCAGACTCAGCAAGCGATTGAGCTTTGAAGCACAACTTTGCCTTTATTCTGGCTTTTTTGGCACACCACCAGGAGGCTGTCCCTTTCACGCCTGATAAATTCTGCTTCTTATCTCCAGATAGAAAAAAGAAAGAAAGAAAATATAAGCAGAATAATTATACTTCATAACTGCATTTTAGAACTACATGTTTTATTTTTTTATTGGTGATGTGTGCTTTATAACAGCCCTCCTGAGTGTCTAAAGGATAAAAGTTTTTTTTTTGTTTTTTTTCTGGGGGGTTTTTTTGTTGGTTTTTTTTTCCTTCCTCCGGTTTAATGAACAGGCGTTTGAACTGGGCAAACAGGGCGACAGCATTGAACATGAGATCATTGCAGCCTAGTGTAGCAAACTGGCACCCTGCCTTTTCACCCCTTTGCTCCGGCACATTTGTGCAATCCCCATTTATAAAACCGGCGCAGGGGCGAGGTGAATTTTCTGGTCTCTTCCCACCTCTTGTCCTGGGCAGGCAGTTGCGGCAAGGATTGGTGCAGCTTTTGCGCAGTGCTTTGTGCCTGGAATCCCGAGAAGAGCGAGCGAGAGAGAAGACAGGCATCCTGGTCTTCTTCCGAGAAAGAACAGGAGCCCTAAGAAGAAGAAACAAATCTGAGTTTGTCCTACATACAAGAGTGCAGAAAAAAAAAGTGATTCTCCTGCTACCAAAAAAAAAAAAATCTGGCATGTTTCACTACAGAGGCATCAGGACGTGTTAGAGCTTCTTAAAACAGTGTAACAAAATGAGCATAAGAGATTGTTTCTTTAAGTTAAAAAAAAAAAAGAAAAAAGAAAGATGGAATTAATTTTTTGTTTGTTTGCTTTTTTTTTCCACTATTGCTCACATAGCAGTATTTGGCACTGGGTGAAAACGTACCTTTCATATCAGGTATAGCTTCTGTTTCTTTTTTCCTCTTTTTTTTTTTTTTTTTTTAAAGCCGTTTTAAACATGTTGTTTTGCAACTGAGTTCTTGTGTATTAATTTTAACATAGTCATCTCTTCACACTTTTTAAAACTAACTTTTTGGGGGTATGTTTGATCTAATGCTACTAAAAATAGAAAGTAAACAAAAAATCGAGGATCTGTAGGAATAAGTGGTTAGGCACATTTTGTCTTAGCTAAGCACTGGAGTTATGCAAAGACCTTAACTTTACATTTACTCAGTCTAAGCTTTGGTTATCTCTAAGAAAGTTGTGGATATTTAGATCTGGTTGCTAAGGAAATTAAATTCTTTTTTTACAGTGTGACTCATGCTTTCAGTTTCTAAAGAGGAGAAGTGAAAAAAAACCCGTGTTAAGCTGCAGGAAAGGATCGCTCTTGTAGCCTGTATATTAAAGTTGTTACTGAGTTAATTCATATATGAGTTTCTTACAGTTTGTATCTAAATCCGTTACAAAGAAATCAGTGTGATAAGCACTGGAATAAAAGGCACATTATTGGGACATTCATGAAGCACGCCTGGTTCGCAGCCAGTAACAGTAACTATTTTAAGATATTTGGAAAAGCAGCACTTGTCCAGGAATAGCTGAAAACAGTGTTTAAGATACCCATTCAGGATGTTTGTGATAAGTGCATGTACAGTTAAAGTAAGTTTTGAGCATATGATGCTTTAGTACAGCCTTTTTCCTAAGGCATTTGTCTGTCTGTTGTAACATACTCCTAGGCAATTAAAAGAGTGCGTAACAAAATTCTTCTGACTAACAGATTTTGAAAAGCTTGGCCAAATCTGTGTTTTATGTAGTTTGGATTTTTTTTTTTATATTTTCCTAGTCTTTTTAATTTATGTTAAAAATACAGATGTCCTCAGCTAGAAATTACTTTGAAATTACAGTGTCTCTTTCACCAGAAACTCTTACATTTGGGTTTTCTTTTCTAAATGTTCATGATATGTGTATGTCTAATAAAAGGCTTTATTAATATGACTTTACGAAATAGAATTGTTTTAACATGTTCTTCACCTTTTATACATTAATGATTAGAGAGTAATTTCTAAAATTACATGCTAATTTTGCTACTTTATATTTTTGTTGTTCTGCAATGAACTCTGGGAAGTTGTTGAATGGAGACCTTATGTATATGACACATATACCTCCATATACCCATTTTGGACCAGAAAGTGTTTCTTAGATTTATGATGATATTGCCTTCCCTAATAGTTTTGTTGGAATAGTTTTCTTTGTCATTCATATCTAAGCCTGTTGAGGAACCCAGGCTTTCATTAGTGAAAATAACTTTTCAAATTTCTCTATCTGGTCAGACTAATCACATTTTTCTCCCATAAGTTTTGGCAAACGTTTCTTGATTTAAGCCACTTAGTTTATCCCAGTATTTTTATGAAGTTCTGTACCAAATTACCTCTTTGTGTTTGCTACTTGATAAAAAGTACTCCCTTTTGTTAAGTCTGCTCCTTCTCTTCTGAAATTCCTAATAGAAATTATGTATTTGTAGGTTGAAAAAAAGGCTAGAAAATAGTAAGAGAAAGAGTCCCTTTGCCAAAGCGTGCGTGTTCACAGCATGTCTTCCCATGGCCCTGAGGAGGGGCGTCAGCAGTGTCGGGTTTATATCTTAAAAGCATAATTACTAATTTTGTGTATGTTTCACGTTCAGAAAGCATTTCACATAAAACAGATATTTCAAAATTTTTCACTTTTTTTTTTCACTTTTTTTTTTTTTTTTTTTTTTTTAATTTTAGTGAAAGAGAAATTAAACTGGAAAAGGAAAATGAAGAAGTTAATTATACCAGAATTCAGCGAAGGTAATACAGTGACCTTAAATACTTTTTTTTTTTTTTTGTTATACAATAAAACTATGAAGCAGTTTAACTTTTAAAAAAATATTTCCGTAAGGCAACGTACAAGTAGAATTTCAGAGATGTGTATTAAACTTTTGTTCTCATTACTTTCTGTTGGGAATGTTGCAGTTTGTGTAGCTGTAGCTGCATAAAGCTGTAGCTTTATGCTGTGTGTTTGCATGAAGCTTAAGAATTAACTGAAGAATCAAAACATAATTTGTTCTTTGGTTATTCCTAGCAAATATATCTTATATATAATATATATAAGATATATATTTACTAGTATATTCATATTACTAATATATTTGTAGTACATATATCTATTTGTTAGTATGTAACTATAATGCAGTGACCAATTATTTTTCAAATGTGGAATATATCTTCTATTCACAAAAAGAAAAAAGAAAGAAAAATGGAAAAACAATTTTATAGTGCTTATTACAATCATTCAGTAAGCTGCATATGCAATCTGCATACTTATTTCTGATGCTAGGATAACTATTCTAGTTTGAGGGCTTGTCTCTACATATTCTTTTCAGTGTCAGCAGAAAGTAGTTATAAAAATATAAGTCCTGAATGCTGAAGCACTTTATATGCTTTCACTGCATATAAAGTGAAAGCAGGTTTAAAAGAGACTTTTCTATAAAATAAATTAAAATTATTTTAAAATGCAAGAGGTTATGAACATGCAAGATTTAATCCACTAAATTAAAAAAGAAAAGGAAAGGAAAAGGTAATTCACTAATGCTCAGCTGTCATTACTGAACCAGAAATACATGTTGAAGTCTGCAAGAAAATGAAGCATTGCCCAGATGAAAAACCTGCGTTATTGACAAGCATTTATTCTCTTGAAAGGAGTTTTGCTCAAGTAACAGCAGAATTGGGACTATGGTGGGAACTAGGGGAAGGAAGGCATTAAAATCTTATTCAGATACAGATTTCAGTAACTTGCTCAAATCAAGACATCTTTCTATACCACCTGGTTTTAAAATTATATCTGCATCTCATGGCTGTATTTTTCAAATGCTTTTGCAGTTATATTGTTGCAAGTTATTCTGATGTGTCAGGTGTTGTGCTTAAAGGTGCAGTGTTTATCAATGCTTTTGGTTAGAGTATGAAAGTTATAAAACTGTGTCTGTGTGTCACCTTTCTGAATTACTGGTTCTTGCCCCAAAGGAGCTGGTTTTGGTCTGTTGTGTAGAGTACCCTACATTCAGGGTGGGGTAATTTTTATTGGATTGCTTGCTGGCCGCAAGGAGGATGGATTTTTTTGTAGGCGTTAACCCTGAAGTTTTGCGAGATTACATTTACACTTGCATTCTTATTACTAGGGAATCACATTGATGGTATGGTTAGTGATAAAATATACAAATTAACTTCTTTGCTTTGATTAGTGGCTGTTGTTTAATCAACAAGTTCTTGTCAAGCAGTACTTAGCTGCAGTGTAACGTGAAGAAATAGCTACGCGGTTTTCACAATGTCGTGTGGGAATAGCACTCGATTGTGCCTCGTTGCCTCTCTGATTTGTTGGGGTGAATTTTATTTTGAGTTGTAGTACTTGATATGGGCTCAGAATCAAAGGAAAACCTGTGTTGTTCACTTCTATGTCATGTCCAGTTATTGATTCCAGTCAAGCACACCATAGTCAGATGCAAGTTGGGAGTTGAGTTCATTGGTAAGGCAAAGAGTGCTCAAAAGGATGTTAATTCCTGCTGAAGACAAAACAATTTTTTGCTGTTAATCTGTAAAAAAAAAAAAAAAGAAATCTTCCATTTTCAAAAAGAAACTAGTCACAAATCTTTGGCTTGTTTGTTGCCTCCACCATTTATGCAGTGAAGCTTGGAGGAGCCTTCTTTGCAATAGATGGTAATGTTTTCACTCTTGAATACTCGTTCTCACTTCGCATCATATGTTTGTTTGTTTAAAGTCTTCTGCACTCCCTGTAAAAGGAAAAACCTAACCAGCGATGCCAATTGGCATAAACCCGTAGATCCGATCTTGTGTTGAAACGCACTGCACAAGCTCGCTTCTATGGGTCTGTGTCAGTGTGGTGATCTGGCAAAACTTCATGCAGCACCCACTGCAGTGGTGTTTGACAACAAGCCCAAATGAATGTACAAAACCATGTACTTGCTGATTTTGGAATGCTTCCCCTGTCCATTGCCTTATCTTCCAACTAGATGAAGGGATTTGTTCTTTTATCAGTTGCTTTAAGCAGCTTTGTCTTAATATCTTATTAAAATTTAGAAAGAGGTGTGAGGGAATTGTAGGGTTTCCAATGAGGGAGTGTAGGGTATACAGTTTCCTGGCTTTATTAAATATGGCATTCCGTGGTATTACACTCAAAAAGAAAGAAGATATTAATATTTTATTCTTATTGTAAAATAAGACCAAATACCCATTTCTTTCCAGAAATGTAGCTGGGCTTGCATCATTCCTATCAAATATGTATGTATATATATACGCACGCAACACACGTATATATCTTTATACGTATGTAAACAGGATAGAAGTTCTACCTCTGCAGTAGAAAAATCTATCTAAGAACATGCCTTATTGTCTGAAAAGTGGGGAATAACTGCAGTTGAAAGCCTACCCCCGTGGGAAATATGTAGGCCAGTGGCTGCTGTCACATTTCAAAGAAAGGCTGAAGAAATGAAGAAGACTTTATGGTCACCGTTGGAAGCTGTGTGCATCCGGGTTGAGGTAGTAGGTTGTATGGTTTAGAGTTACACCCTGGGAGTTAACTGTACAACCTTCTAGCTTTCCTTGGAGCACACTTGAGCCATCGAGGAATTCATCACCACTTTAATCTGATCAGGGAAAGTATGCAAAAAGGTATTGTTTCATGGCTGTACATAATGATCACTCTGAGGCTTTATTGATGTTGAAATAGTCCTGATGACTTGATTATTTCATTTAAATCTTGTTATGAACAATGCTGACATGTTGCCTTAATAGACTGTGACTATCTACTGCAGACACTTAAGGAAAGAATGATGGTTTTTTTAATTCCATTAACAGGAAAGCTTTAAAAGTTATTTTGGTTTATAAACTCAGAAAAATACCAAGTATTTAATGCTTTGTTCTTTCTTCAGGGAATAGTTTGTCCTATACATTTGATTTCTGTTTCTGGCATTATATAGGTCTGCATTTTTTTGAAAAGGAAAAGAATGATTTTTTTGGTCCTTAAAATATTTTCCAGAAAATATTGTGTGCTGCTGCTTAGATAGCAGTGGCAATGTCACAAGCTGATCCCGGTCTTCCCTGGATTTATGATATTCTTTTTTTGTGCCTGAACAACTCAGTGTTATGAACACAGATCCAAATGACCTGCAGGCCCACCTGTGTTCCCACCTTTCTGTGATTCACTCACTCAGCCCAGCCCCACTCCGAGGTCTCAGCACCTGTGTCCTCGCACAGCATGTCAGGCTGAACCTGCCCCACAATGCACTTGTCTATTTTGATCCCTGATTCATCTTTCTAACTCTGCAAGACCTGGAGAAGTCACACTCCCAGGCTTCCAAAGCAGTGGAAACTGCCACCAGTGTCAGGCCCCAGTACCGGGTGCCTCCACTCATGGGGGATGGGTGCCATAGAGAAAATTATCCCTCCTCAGTCCTGGTGCTCTCTATATGATTAGATACCTTTTTTTTTTTTTTTTTTTTTTTTTTTTAAAGGCAATACCTGCATGCACCAAGGGGAAAAAATAAAAACAAAGCAAAGCAAAACAACCAACCAAACAAACAAACCAAAAAAATGTAAAACAAAAAACCTGTATTTGATCCCAATCTGGCTGTGGAGACAAAGTTGGGCTCATTGAGGTTTATGCCCCAAGCTGTGTGAACCCATTTCATTCTGGTTAGCAGTCTTCTTCATCCCGTCTGGTAAAACAAAGATATTTACATCCTATAAGCAGGTATCCTAACAAAAAGTAAAAAAACCAGTGAGTGTTTCCACTCCTAGAAACAGCTATGAAGCAAGAGAGAAAAAGACTGTGTCTATATATTCACCATAATTTTTTAAGTGAGGGCTACTTCTGGAAATGACCTCAAAGTTGGGGCCTCCCCAGTGAGATGGAACACACATTACTGCCAAAGTCAGAGCATCTGGACCAGACAGTGATGCTCATTCCAGAATACTTGGGAAAAACTGATACTGTCTTTTTCCACATACATTTCCATAAAAAGTGAAAAGGAGTATTATTTTCAAGAATAATAATTTATCATTAAAGACAGCAATAGTGATAATTTTGCTGGAAAGTTATTTAAGTTTGTTGATGTAAAGCGAAAGAGCAGAGCAGTGCCGCTGTAGCACTGTGGTCTGGGGCAGATCAGACTCCTGTGGGATGAGGAGAGGGTGAAACGTGGTTGTTGCACATAGGGGTGAGGACTCTGTTCCTGGAGCTCCCAAGTTACCAGCAAACAGTTCTTTCTTCAGGGTATTTTGAAGCTCTGAATTTTTGACTACTTTTATTGGACATGAACATAATAAGATGTTTGATATTTCCAATATTTAGCTGTTTTATATTTTGCATCAGCAAGGCAAGTTAAGAATGTTTATTTTAAGTGGATTTGAAGGTTGACTGTGTTTTGGTTATTGTTTTCTTTCCATGTCTGTCTATTCAAAAAACCACTTGCTTACAGGTCCCTATGTTTGACTCCTACCTCAGCTTAAGTTTTTCCTGAACACTTTACTAGATAAGGAATCACAGGAGGGGATGAAAATGGATTTAGTTTATCTTTTTAACAGCACTTATTTTCAGTGATTAACATTTGTGATAGGAAATTGATAAAGAGGATTTACATGACAGGTGGATCCACACTGAATTTTAAGCCTGCCTTAAAGTGTATGGGACAGAGGAGAGATGAGGTTGAGTGAATCAGAATTGCTCCAAGCTAATGGAAAATGCTTAAGGGAGCAGTGGCTAAGTGGGAGGATAGAGGGGAGACCTCCATCAACCAATGAAGCCTAACAGGGACCCCTCACAATCTGAGTAAAAACTGCAATATCTTCTGTGGATTCAAAAGGACTCTGGTCACCAGTATGTTTTCTTTTGCTATTTTAATTTTTTTTGCTTTTGTAGTTTAAGTTCACTGGAAAGAAACATTGTAATTGCTGGTTTCTGCCAACAGAGCAACAGGTGTTCAATCCTTTTATACTAATTCTTCAATTAGTTGCAAAATAAGGGGAATTGTTTATACTAAGCTGAACTGAATAGAAATGACTGATGCAGAAAATGTGGGAATGTTTCATCTGTCCTTCAAAGGCATGATAAATTTGTAATTCTATCAGGCCTAGTTGCAGGTTGCTATGCAAATTTTCATTGCAGCATCACCAGCTTTAATGAATATACATTTTCCCTATTTCTTTTGCTGTTCTTTGATTTAAGGTTTTTGCCCTGTAATGTGCAATACATTGTTTTGGTAAGGGTTATCAAGTTACAAGCAAAAATGAATGAGACTGTGAGGTAATTTTGAAGCGGATTAAGGTAGAGAATGAAAAACAAAGGGGGAAAAAAGCTCTATTAAGAACAGCTGGATGGAGTTAGGTCTTCTGTGATTTCATTTTAAAGCCATAACACATATTGTCTCTTTTAGGTGAGGTCTCCCATTTTTTACCTTTGCAGTGTGGTTGGAATATTAGTGTGTCTCTTAGACTCAGCATTACAGTGCTGTGATGCTTCTGTAGGAAATAAATGCACTTTGTGACATGGCTAAACATGGATGGGTTCCAACATAGGGCCCATCTGAGAGTGTTTGTTCCTGTAAGTAAGCCAGGATGTTGTCATTCTTGTGCCTTTACTTTGCTTCTTGCATTTGGGAGAGATCTCCAATAATCTATTTGGGGAAAATCTTGAGATCCAATGGATCTGCAACTCTCCCAGTGGTTCCTTTGGGAGACAGGTCCTCTGTGTTTCACAAGTTTGATCCTAAATAAAAACTGCAGAGGCACTGACCTGCCCAGCACCCTTTTGCTTGCCACAATTTCCTTGGTAAAGATCTAATCTGATCCACGGTTAGCCGTGGTTCCCAACAGAGGAATTACAGCATGGCAAAAACCCATTGCAATGCCAGATCCTGCCTGTCTTAAGGGCTAAGTCACTTCAGAGAGCTGGGGAGAGTTTGTATTTCCTTCTGCAGCCCAACAGTGTCTCTGTCCAGAGGCACACCCAAAGAAAACAGTTAAAGGGACATTTCTGAGTTAACAGCCATGATTTGGAAGCACTGACAGAACTTGGGTGTTTTGGGCGCAGCAATTTTGAGAACTTTCCCTGTGCCAAAGCTGCCATTAATCCAGTTTACCAGAGGAGGTAAAGTAAGTTATTAGTAGTTTTGTGCTGTTGAAATAGCATGGAGTAGTCAAAAACAGATGAGCAAATTTCTAGTTTTGTTATTCTACACAGCAAAAGAAAATGCTTTTCACTTGGTCTCATCCTTTGTTTAACTTCCTTGTCTTCAAAACAATGGAAGTTATTCAGAGATTTTTAGGTAAAGAGTGTGTTATCATATTTAAAAGCAATCCCAGAAAAGGTTTTCCTTGCAAATATTTCCTTTAAGCATGACAAACAGCCTTTAGTGATCTCCAAAACTTGTTTATTGAAACTCTTCAGCAAGAGACCTGGGATAGGGTGCTTTAACTGATAAAGTTGGAACAGAAGTGAACTTGAAATTTTTCAAATTTTTCGTATGTGGTTTCATGTGACCTTCATTTATCTATTAGGAGCAGCTTCTGGTATTTTTAATAAAACTAACATTAAATCTGGCAGGCCCTGTTTAAATGTGGGTATTGCTTTTACAGCACAGTTAAATACAAGTTTGAAAAGCTAATGCTTTTGCATTACATAGTACAGAAGAATGAAATTGTTTCAGCTTTGTCCTTCACATAGTAAAAATATTTACATCAGACTGATCTTTTTGGTAGAGTTTAATTTTGCATAAGGCTTCTGGATATTTCAGTTGTATTTCTATCTATTGTATTTATATCTATTGTAAAAGATATAATTTATATGAAAATTTCAGGCAAACTTTGTTGGTTTTTTTTCCTCCACCTCTTCTTTCATGCCACTTCTAGAGACAGTAAGAGCAAGCCTCACATTGATGAAGTCTTTTCAAGAATACTTGCAAAATCTGAGCAAAAAGTGACGATTAGGCCTCTTTTTTCCCTAGAATTACATCCTTGTGTTGAGGAATGCCTGTTTCCTTATCCTTTCTTTTACAAATGTATGTGTGGTATTTGGTCTTACAGCAAAACAGGCATGGATGCCTTTGCTCTCTGCAGGCTTTGTTGCACCTCCTTTTGAATAGAAAGATCTTCCCCCTAAACACCTGTACTTGGAGGTTTTCTGGATAATGTAGTTGTTTGGTTTCAGTAAGGCTGGCACAGATATGCACCAGCCATTGCCCCAAGAGCCTCAGTGAAAGTACACAAGCACAGAAGAGCAGACTAATCATTTTTCTCAGAGTCACAATAGTCTTGTGTACTGCTTTGCTTTCATGGTTGGGGGAAAAGGGAGCAGTGTACACTTTTATTTTCTTGTGTGTGGTTGACATACATATATTCTGCTTGTATTATCTTTATCTGAATGTTATGAGTCACCTCAACTAAATTTTATGTTCATGGTTGAAAGTGATTTATCTGGGTCAATCTGTGGTTTAGCTGGGAAATACAGCTCCCTTCCTTTTACTTTTGGTCTCCACACATTTTTCTGCTGGTTCTTTTGTGATTCTTCATTTTCCTGACATCATGAGAATCCTGGCAATGAATGTAGAGCATTGCAGATATACTGGCAACAGGGATGGATTGGGAATGCCCTGATGGCTGGAGAGAAGAATGGGATTGCTGTCATGTTTATAAGGTTAGCAGAAAACAAAGTTTACTCAACCCAAAATCTCCATGAGTCCTTTCCGTCATGACTCTTCAGTTTGTGAAGGAGACTAGAACTGTTTGGCGCTACCCCCTTCATAGGTGTGGCTTGAGACCATGGGGCTGAATTTGCTCAAACTCTGTGTGACTCTCATTTTCCAAAGTCCCTGGACAATAAAAGCAGTCTAAGGCTCACTTTTCCCTGACAAACACCCAGCCTTGTGGTTACTGCAACATCAGAGCCGATTTGCATGTCTGAGAAAAGATGACTGTCAGTTGCATGTATCTTTCTGTATGTTTGCTGTCGGGGATTTTTCCTTGGCACTACACTGAAATGAAGAAAAGAACACCATTCCAAAATTCTCCATCTCATCCATTGCAATTGGTTTGCTGAGATAAATTTGTTCATTTCCCATGTTACGAAGACACCATCAGGTGAGAACTTGACCATGATAACTTCACTGTTGCTTGAAAGAACTTCTGCTTTAAACTATGGGTACCATTTGGACCATGCTAAATCCACGTAAACTGCTGGTTTCCTGGAAATTTACCCAAGAAAGATGTTCTGTCTGGACCAGGAGGTAGATTCCATGGTAGCCTGTGATTAGGAGAGATGGAGACATAGCTTGAAAGTGCCTCTGGTGTTCAAGTGTCCTGGGCTGAGGATCATTGTCTGCTATTCTCTATCACAGCTTGTCCCTAAAAGTCTTGCACTTTTAGGGAGTATTTCCATCTCCACCTCTTCAAAAGCCTAAGTGCACGTAGTTTGCACAACTGAAGGGAATTTATTCTGTAAGTTCCTTGCACCCCTGATTCGCCTGTGTCAGCTGAGCCTTTTATTGGGAGGAGAATTTTTGGGGTGTAGGGTTTTTAAAGAAGTATGATTGATAATATGTTGAGCTAAGTTGTTTGAGGGCTGCTGCTGAGGCTGATGCCACTGTGTGAGGACTTCTTTGTGAGCTGGGGAGCAGGAAGCAGTGGACCAATGTAGCTGCTCAGCCCTATGCTAAGTCATGTTCTTTGTTCCTTTGTCCAAATGTCAACGTCTTTTGATCTTTAGGCTAGCTTTTTCCACCAGTATGTATTTTACCATATTCACTTCTGATTCCTGCAGTTCTGCTGCCCAAATATATATTTCCAGGTTGTGAACTGTAAAGACCTAAGCTCAGACCACCTAATTCATATATTGAACTTGCGTCTCATCACTGCCTGGATTGGAAAACAGGGTCTGAAAATTTCCAGCCTCTGCTGTTTAAGGCCCACACACACTTGGAGATGAGACTGGAGGCTCGAGTCCATCTGAGGTACCACAGCTGGTGGTTTGGCTACAGCCCTAGAGAGGTTTTTGCTTGAAAAAGTATTTTTGTCTTTAGATGGCATTTACTCAGGATGTGACTTGTGAAGTACATGATTCCTGTGGTGATAAAGGCATTTTTGAGAGTCGTTATTATAAAATATTGTGAAGTCTATTGCTCTTCTGAAATGTTTATCTTCTTATACAGGAATAATTTAGAGGTATTTTTGTCATTATTTCAGTTTTGAGTTATAACTGTTACAGAATGACCAAAATGTAAATTTTAGTGATGAGTCTAAGAACTTAGCGTAACATTTTGAAGCAACACTGCTTTTTTCCCCAAAATATCTTGGGCATTTAGGAGCCTGCATCCTGATGATTTACAGCATCTGGGCAAGTTTTAAAAGAGAAACCTCAGGTGCAAAGGCATTTTTACAGCTTTTTGACCCAATGACAGGACGTTAAATATAAAGTGGTTGGAACTGCCTCTAGGTTGTGTTTCTGTATGTGAGACACTTAAATATGGAGTGCCAGTACATCCTTAGCCACTTTTATGGGATAATAGTGCCTTAATTTCTCTCCTCTGGCTGTTGTAAAGAAAGACAATATAAACAATGCAGTCAGAGAAAATATGTGCAGCTTGCACACCTGATACTGCTCTTGATGCTGCTGCCAGCCATGCAGGTGCTCTGAGGGGACATAGAACTCCTTTCCTCCCCTTGCCTTGCACTCTGGGAGGAGTTGTCTGCCCTGGGAGACGGTGTTGTCCCCAGCCTCCTGTTTTTAGGGCAATGCTGTCAGGGAATGCTGCCAGGAAGTCCTTCCTCCGTCCTTAGCACCAGCAGGCACCGTCCCACCAGGGCCACCCGGGAGCCCTCATGCATTGTTGGGGTGGCTGTCACTGGCATGGGGCTGCTGCCACCCCACCACCCCACCAAAGACAGGGACAGGCAGTGTCGTGCCCAAAAGGAAGGAACTGAGCGTAGCATTGAGTCAGGTTGGGGTTTTTTTGGCTAAAAAAGCGCGAGTGTCGGTCTGTGGAAGCAAACACGCAGTCTGCCTAATGAATGTACCATTTATTAGCTGTGCGAGCTGCTGGAAATACCAAAGCGGATAAGGGCTGTGATTCAAGGCCACGGGGCTGGACCCACACAGCTCCCTAAGGCAGGAGCCAAGGACATGGGAATCCTCACCAAGGGGCGACCCTGGGACTCGGGAGCGCTCATCTCCGGGCAAGAGGAGGTTTGTGCTAAGGATCCTTCTCATACGTGAGAAGTGGCTGTTGTTTGTTATTGTGTAATTTGATTTGACTCTAATTTAATGACAGTTCTTAGTAGGCAACATGATTTGCAAGGCTGATTTCCATTTTTATTGATTGGGCCTTTAATTTACTTGGACTTGCACTCAGAAGCTTCATCGGAGATTTAATGAAAGTCTGCAAAACCAGCTTGGTAAGGAATTTTTTGATGGAACTTGAACTCAAATGCTTCAATAACAAATCAGTGAGGTGTAGTGTGAAAATACTTTAAGAAAGAAGTTTCTTAGTTAAACTTCACTTTTTCACTAAAAATGGATTGATAAATCCATTATTTAAAATCCACCTTTCTTGTGGATTAAAATCCACCTTTCCCCCAGACTCTCACACTCAATGTCTATTCAAAGGTAATTTAAAGATTTAATTTATAGAGTTTTGCATAATGGTCTTTTAAAGGGGCATTCTTGGAGGTTATATTTACAAAACGTTTACAGAAAATAAGTAACTTATAGCTTCTGGAAACCTATTATTTTATTCCTTAGTAAGAAATTTACCAAATACAGAATAAATACTGTAAAAGTAGCAGCAACAGTCTCCTGGTTATTTTCAAGCTTTCAAAGCTATTTCAAAGTAAAGATTGCAAAGCATTTAAAAATAGATTATATGATTTTAATCATAAACAGCATTTATAACGACAAGCATTCTTTTTTTTTTTTTTTGTGTGTTTACAAATAATTATTCATAAATTTTAGAAATGGATGCTCCAAACAGGGAGGAGCTATGAAGAGGTTAATTAATGATAATTTTTGTTACCTTTTCCAAAACCAAACCTTTGCACTTGAGCTAATGAATGAAGAAAGCAGCAAGAGACACAAAGTGTATCTGTATGGGAGGAAGGAAGGAATAGGGAGTATGAATTATTATGTGATAAGAAGTATAAGAGGATGTAAGAGAAGGAAGGAAATTGAAGCTGCACGTGGAATAAGAGAGAGGCTACAGGGAATGGAACTGCAGTTGTGAATTTCCATTTAGAGGGGCTCTGGGCATGTAGGCACAGGAATTCAGGAGGGTGGAAGAAACAAAGGAAGTTGAAAGATATGGGGAAAGGACATGAGGATGTTGTAGCTTCACATTGTTGTGCTTCATCCACCTTGGTGCATCTTGGTTACTGTGAAATATTAAAAGAAAGAAATATTTACAGGCAAAGCTTCATATTTTTAAATGAACAGAATATTCCCTCCTGGGAATAAGTTTTTGTATTTCCTGGTCAATTCCTATTTCTTTTATAAGCAGAAAACCCCATTATAATACATAAATTTGGAGGGTAGCAACTCTGAAAAGTAGTAGCACACATTTCAGACATATTGAAACCATCTTAAAGTTATCCCCTACTCTTGAGAATTAGGAAACCAAAAATTCAAATCTAAAGGTAAACTAAAAATCCAGAGCAAGGGCACACAGATAGCTATGACTGACTAATACTGGCACAGGCAGTGTCCAATAATGATGCTGGTTAGTTCAGTTTAGTCTAAGACAACTCTAAATGTGATTATATTATGGCCATATTATAACTGCACAGTGTCATCATGAGGGAGAATTAACTCATGTGTGTGCCCTTCCCTTGGTGTCTGCTCAGTTTATTTGCGTGAATGAGAAATACAAAACTCTCAAAAACCTGAATCAAAAAGAATAAGATAACCCCAGCTTTTATATGAACTGTAATTAATTTGCAGCCTGTTACCACAAAACTTAATTTAGGGAAATTCCTAGTTAGAATCAAGAATGTTAAACATTTGTGTGAATAAGAACAGTATGTGCAGTGGCGCTAGAAGTAGCAATATTTCTGATTCAAACCATGCACTGAAGCGTTGTTGAGGTTACAGAACTTCTTTCCTTTTAAAATTATGAGAGAATGAAGTTATTGACTGCTGATCACTTCCAGACACAGAACGGTGGTCAATTAGTCCCTTTCAGAGTGTAATAGCAGTTCCACATGACACAAATTAATGGAATATCTCATTAATTCCCTAAATGTCACTAAACTGGTCAAGTCATTATAAGTTTCCATCTCGAAGTAAATTTAGCTGCTTCCAATTTTTCAGTTCTATGAAAACATCTGCAGAATATGGAATCTGTTAAAACAGCAGGGTCTACATTGGGAGATATCAAGATCTTAACCTGAGCTTTTTTCTGTGATGGAGATCAGCTTATTCAGCAGCCAAAAGGAGCTTGAAGATTTACATTCAAGCTTGTTTTGAGGAGAATTTGTGCCTCTCTGTTCTATACACGAACACTAATTTCTCTATCCAATAAAAAGTAAAAAATGTGAATATTTATGGTTTGAGTTACAAAATAATATTATTACATTTTTTCAGATTTGAGTTTTGCATTACAAGGTTATTTGCTTGTTAAGTTAAATGGCTAACCAGTAAAACAGGCTTTTGATATGGTTATGAAATGGTGATTTTTTCTGTGCCTTAGTCTTCATGTAAGGTATCCTCAAAGCTTTTGTTTTAAACAAAAAGTGGCATAACACAGAGTGAAGTGAATCATATTCATAGGCAGTTTTTAGAGGGAAAATAAAAATAAATTTAAACAATATCGTCTTCTAAAAGACAATCCTGATTTACCAGATAGTAATTTCTCATTAGAGAGAATTACAATAATTTTATGATGTTTTTAATGTTGCATTAGAGGGTTCTACTAACTAGTCTGATCATCATCAGTTGTTTCTCTTCGTTCCATTTGATGGAAATATACTACACCAATCAGGCCCCGATTTACTGTTGCTTTCTGTCGGTGCATTTTATATACTGCATCTCTAACACAGTTTCCCAAATGTGATGCTACATTTTTAAGACCTGGTAGTAAATTTCTCCCTGAGTGAAGCCTTGAATGAAGATTTATTTCAGAACTAGTGATAATGAAAGCAGGATCCATCCATAAAGAGAAGTGTTCACTAATGTAAGTCTATAGTTCAATTAACATAGAAGAAGTTAAGAAATACTGAGAAAGTCAAATTCTATAAAGTTTATTAAGTACATTGCTTTTATTTATGTAATTTTTCACTCAAAGTTTTTCTGTTCAAATGTGAGTAGATCCTCAATAATACCTTAAAGTACTTTAAAAACTAGAAAACATCACTGTAAGAAGAAATAAATGAAATCCTTGCTGAAGTATGTTAAAATATTCAGAAAAATTCAGTCCCAGTTACTTTTATCAGTAGTGTCCATAGCATGGTATTGGACATAATACATTTCCAAAGATTGGACATAATACATTTCCAAAGATTGGAAATGTAACTGTCTTTGTTAAGTGCAATAGCATTTGAAAATACTTGTTCTAAAAATTGCTGTATAGCTTCAGAGCTGCAGAAGACTTCAGAAGCTTTAAAGCTGCTTTAAACTTTAAATCTGTGGCTTGAAGGAAATGTGTGTAAATATATTTGTCAAATACTTTGGATTGGAGTGTTCATTAATGAAAGCATTCAATTCTAATTCTGTGGAATGTAAGGGAGCAAGAACATTTCCTAATATATAGCTGTGGGGGTTTTGTTTGTTTTTTGGGTTTTGGGGGTTGGGGGGGGGGGGAGGGTTTTTTTTGTTGCTGTTTCTTTTCCGCCTACAACCTCGATCTCAAAGATTTGTAGATTTGTTAAAGAATCTAATTTTTTAAAATGATAATAAGAGATGTAACTTTAGAGTCATCCTTCTAACCTCTTAGTTACAAGGATGCAAATTCATGTAATTAATATTACATTTTAGAATCTTCTTGTTTCTTAGGAATTTAAAGCTATTTAATAGAAAACAACGTGTTTGTTCCACAGTGAAATTTTCATTAATAATGTGTTTTCATCAGTTCGTTACTTTGCTAGTATAAAAGTTTCTTCATTTATTCTTAGATAAGAACAAGGCATATGATAAATTATTGAGGGAACATGATTCTTGTCCCTTCTTTAGCTCTAAGAGCTTTTCTATAAACCTAGAGGTAGGAGTTCACCCAGCTATCAAGAAACAGTTGCATGCAGACAGAAAATAGCTTGATGCTACATGGAAATAGTAAAGTGAAGACTAAAGAACATTATTGAAGAAAAAAAATTAAGTATAGAAAGTGTACAAAAGAAGTCTTAACAATGTCAAGTTCTTTTGGGGACAAAATAATTGTTCAATTTAACTTTTAAAAAAAAGTAAATGGAAAAAAAAGTATTTACAAAAAAAACATCAACAAGCTGCCAAGAGAAATGGGCAGCTAGCAGTTGCTAGCAGTAGAAGTAGTCAAGGGGAAAAAAAGAAATGAATCATTAATGACCATCTATTAGACAAAGAAATTTATCCTACAATGTTTGAATCAGTAATCCTAAAAGTCCTTGTGCTTATGTGTCTTAACATCTTCTGAATAGCATAGTTCAGCAAGTGTAAATATTACTGTTCATTTGAAACTGCACAAAACTGGTTCAAAGTTATTCAAGAGAAGAACATGAAGGAAAAGGGAATAAATACAAAATGAAAAGCATCATGTAAATAATCTTTATAATTGTTCACCAGATGATGTTTGCAGACTAGCTGTCTGAACTGTTGCCTTTTCACTAATCTGTATATTTTGTGGGATGAATTCTACTCTCTAAAGATAAGCCATCTTTATATACAGCAGTTCAATGGCATCCACTTAAAAATATTGCTGTCATCAGTATATGGGGAAAAAGTAAATCTATTTACTACACGGACTACAAGCTGCAGCATTTTGAAAAACTCAATCTATTCACAGATTTCAGTGGAATAAATGTGATGCACCTCTAAGTGAGATACATCCATGAATAAGGCATTGCAATTACATTCATCAAGTGTTAGGGAATAGTTAGAAAACCAGGGAAATGCACAATCTTTCAGAAGTCTCTCTTCTTCCATGGTAACCTCACTGAGGTCCTTAAGGGCATTTGTACTCAGGAAAGCATCCAGATTTGCTTTGAAAGCAAAGGTCCTTGTGATTTTCTCCATTGATGTCCCTCTATTTAATAATTTTACACAGACAGACTCTAACAAACAGGATGTACCTAGGAGTCTGACATGCTTTTGTGATACGCAAGGTGGAAAGCAGGAGCTCTGGACAATTTAATAGTTTGTCCAAGTTCGTGCTAGATGTCATTGTCAGCATTGGGATCAAGGGATGAGCCTGCTAACTTGCCAAAATGATGACTAGTCCAAAAGAAATATTTATGAAAGCTTTTTCTGGGCAGTGCATTAAAGGCCTGGCCCCTGTGTTCTAAGTTAAAAAGCACCATCTCACAGTTTGAAGGCTGTGTATCACATTGGAATGTGTTTTCTCTATCAGTGTGATGTTTTCACATTGTGTTTTATAATGTAGTAATTACACAGCTTGCCCCACAGTTCGTCTTGAAATTAATGCATCCCTTGTATTTAATAATAACACACATTTAATAAAACTATATCATTGTCATAAATATTAAAAGCTACATAATATATGCACATATAAAGACTGCAGTAATGAAGGTGTTTAAAATAAACAACACCGATTGAAATTCAAGTGTCGAAGCTCAGTGGATCCTGAAAGTAAAAGTGGCTGTACAAATAAAACTGAAATTGCCTTTGTTGATCTTCATTGTCTAAGAGGAGAGGAATATGGCATAAGAACAAGGAAGGTGAACAGTGACGGGAAGTTCAAACTTTTTTCTTTAAATAATCTGCAGCATTGACTTTCCATTAAGGAAGTTGAACAAATGCCCTTGCCAACAGCATGCAACTTCCCCTGTTCTGTGTGCTCTGTATCCTGGCCCTTTTTCTATGAAAGGACCACTGGAGCTGCCAGACATGGCCCTAAGAGCTCCAGGTCCATCTAGAGGAGAACTCTGCAGTGGAGGGAAGCAAGGAAATGGCCATTAGGCTGTTCTCCAGGCAAACCCTGAGGCTGCAGGAACTCTTGAGTGTGCCAGGCACCACTGGACAAACCCCAGCCATCACTGCTGGAGCTCATAGGCAGCTGAGCATTCCCTGCTCACACCTAGGCAGACTCAAAGAGACAACTAAATCACGTGAGGAGGTGCAGAGCAGCCCAGGATAAAGAGGGCTCAAAATTTGATTAAATCCATTTTACTTCCATTTGCCACGAGGTGTGAACTGTATGTTCTGCACCTTAGGAACAACAAGTCTAAGGTATTTATGTGAGCATTGTTCTCTTAACTCTGTAAAGTACGTGGAAAAAAAACCTATGTAATCTGAAATTGTAATATTGAGATTCAAATTTCAAGAATCCCACAGCTGTGGAAGCAATGTTTGACACTTGAGTGGGAAACGGTTTAGCTGTGAAATTCTCAGTTCAAGATTATAAAAGTAGAAGTTCAGAAAGGTTAAGATCAAAGAGGTGTCTAGGCCTGTGGATTTTTATTCCAATTGGATGGCTTTGCTTGTTGTATTTGGGTGCTAATGTAATTGAAAGGTCTCAATCTCTCTGGTCTGAGAAACTGAGAATACCTTTCACTTCTTGCATTAAAGAAATTTACTTTTTGGAATAATGTGATAAAGTATATAAACATTTTTTATTTATATGTGGCCATATTTTAGTTTCTCTATTGACAAATCGAAGAGTAAAGATTTTTCAGTACTGAAGAATTGAATAGTACCGTGACGAGTTTTCAGAAAACTGTTACAGAGTAATCTAGTGAAGTATATTTCTGCACAATAGGAAGAAATAGAGACTGCAAATTAGAGGAGGCTCTGTTTAGAGTAAGATGCTGAAATGTTAATATCGTGGTTACCAGCTCTTCTTTTGGAAATGAAATTAATTCCTCAGTATCCTATTAGCTCTCTTATTTGTGCCTTTTCTTTTTTTAACCAATTATTAGAAAAGAAGGGAAAAATGAATCTGTCAACATAATATTTGGACTTCAAAAATTTTCTCCACAGGAGCAGCTCTTAAGGAAGCTAAGTAGCCAGTGGGGGAGAGGAAAATCCTCATCATGGGGTAAAAATGGCTGGTTGACAAAGTCTGGAATAAAAATATATAGTTGTCCTCGTCTGTGACTGAAAGATTAGAGTGAGCTGCTCCACTGCTTCATGTTATGATGTTTGTTATTTAATGCACGGAAATAATGGAAAGAAAGTTAGGCAATGAGATGTAGCATCTGCACATGTCACAATTAGCTGGGTTACTTGAATCCAAAACATACTATGTGGGGAACTTCAAAAGGAAACCCTGAGATCTACAGCAGTGGATGACACAATGTCAAACAAAATTCAACAGCATGAAGTTAGCAGGCATTCAAAGAGGTGATTTGAACGATTTATTACCTCTCTTGGGTTCTAAATTAGTTTAGAAATACAAGAAAAAGAGAACAAGTAATTGTGAACAATTCAGTAAAACCTGTGATCTCTGTTAAGGTTTCAGCAGCCTTTCCACTCCCCTTATAAATTCTCCAGATAAAAGAATCCCCTCACCACAAAACACCAATGGCAACAAGATCCTGTCTGTGCAATAAACTACATCCAGTACAGCTGATAGTACATAATGCAGCATCATCTCTTATTCTGATGCTGCAAAGAAATGAGCAATAAGAGGAAGAAAACAATCTATTTTTAAATAAATGTCTTGTGCATCTTTCTAACATAGAATGAGTGAAGATTTGGCAAAAATGAGGAGGCACAAATTTTACGTATGCAGAAATAATACATTTTTCTCATTAAATAACTAAACACTAGTCAAAGGAAGAAGGTTCCAAACTTGTAGGTGCTTACATTTGGGAAGGCAATTTAGATGTGTAAAGCCAAACTGAGATAAAAGGGCTTCTAATACCAACCATTACAGGGTGCTGAGTATCCCATAGAGGCTCTTCTTTCTCAGAAATCCAGAGAGGGGAGTTGCCAGTCAAGGTCTCAGTTGAGCCCTTCTGTCCTGCTGTTACCTCTATGGCACAAGATTTACCCTGTCTTTGCCACTGTTGAAACAGCTGAGGGATTTCTGTGGACACTCTTTGTTCCTTGATTATATTTTAGTTATTACTTAGCACAGCTAAGGTTTACAGAGTTGCACCTGTAATTAGCGAGACTGCATCCTCTACATCTGCTGGGCATATGCTACATGAGTCTCCCTCCAGTCCAAAGGTAAGGTTAATAGTAAATCTCACATGCTGTAAAAAAATTAACGACCCAGTTGTACAAGAACTGTGCCAGTGTTCCCATGGACAGTCACACAACCACAGCAGGGATCTTTACACAATGTACTTCCAAGTAGAGCACATGGGAGGAGAGGAAGAAAAAAGTAAAATGAACATCCTTTTTTTTTTTTTTTTAGCATTGTGTACAAAACTGATTAAAATAGATTTTAAGGAGAAAAGTTCATTATGCAGTTGCTCAAACAAGTGTGCTTTTACAAACATTTGCAAAAGAGTGGATTTGTAGAAATCCATTAAAAGGTGTTTGTAAAGGTGGCCATGATTCATTCTGCTGATGGAACTTCTGGTGCAAAGGATATTATAGGGCTGGGAGGCAGGAGGTCGGATGCTGCCCAGGGAAGTGCTTGAATCGCTCTTCCTGGAGGTATTTGCAAGATGTGGAGATGTGGCACTGAGGGATGTGGTTTAGTGGTGGACTTAGGCAGTGCTGGGTTAACAGTTGGGCCTGGTGATCTTAAAGGTCTTTTCCAACCTAAATTATTCTCTGATGATATATGATTCTATCCTCTTTTATTAAATTGGTTTGAACTTTGTATGAGTCGAACATGCTGAATATATCTATTTTTCAGCATAAAGAAAAGGTCCAGATTTTACCCGTGGTTACATTGCTGCCTCACCTTTTGCCAGGTTGTTCCATATCACAGTTGCAGCAAAGAGCCTCAGGAAAACCCCAAACCAAAGAAATTATTTGAAGTCTTTTAATATTTACTCTTAACTCCAAGTCAAACCCCTGCACCACTCTAGTCTTTGTCTTCTTCACTTCTTTCTTAGAGTTTTGTCTTGTCCTATGTTCTTTGATATACTTGAAAATTCCTCTAAATTACTAAATATTTTTCAAGATCAAAAGATTTTCACCATTCTTCTGTCATTGACTAGTCCTCTTAATCTGTAATTACTTCCTGTTCTCTTCTACAGTTTACAATATTTTCAAATCCTCATAAAAATGTCAATTCCCTGGACGGGCAGGTTGCAGAATTCTCATTGTGATGTTGCTGTTGTGATCTTCTCTCAGTCCCTGTCGAGGCAGATAAAACCTTGAACTGCTGCCATGCTCTGAGGTGCCTCCTCTCTGCTGATTCTCACCACTGATGTCACTCTTTGACTTCCTCATTTTTGTATGAAAAGAATAAGAACTTGAGCTAAAAATGATCCATTATGCCTTCTGAGCCAGTGAAGGATTAGTCCATACTCGTGTTTGCTGTAAGCTAGTTTTGTACATGTTAGCCATTGCCTTGAAATAGTTTCGCTGTGAAAAATAATTCCTTCCTGCAAAAACAGAAATTCTTATTTCCATCTCACTTCTGTGTAAGACTCTTTATGGAAAACCTCTGCACTTTTTCTGTGGAGGTATTGCACAAAAAAGACTTGTAGGCTGTTGTGCAAGTACTCAAATTATTCACCTCTCTTGACAGCTTTTCTCCAGACTGTGTTGGCCTAATCACAGCTTCTTTTTTTTTTTTTTTTCTTTCTTTTTTTTTTTTTTTTTTTTTTGGTTTTTTTTTTTGTTTTGTTTTGTTTTGTCCTGAAATCCCTCCACATGATCAAAGTGTTTCTGATAACAGGATGGCCAGAATGGGATGAGCTAATGAAAATTCATTTGACTGGTTGGACTCATTTTAGGCTAATTTTGGCTATATCCCAGTAGCAACAGTAAATGAGAAAATATTCTCCTACACTTTGTTTGCATATAGGTTACATCAGTGGAGAAAATTCATGTAGGAAAAATGTGTAGTGCAAGCTTTCTGTTCAATGCCAATTTGGGTAAATTCTGAGTGTAGTCCTGAGGCAGAGGAGTCAGTAGACCTTAATGAATTACATGACTGGGTTTATAGAGAGAACCCTTTCCTTGAGATCCCTTTCCTTGAGATCCCTTTACTTGTTTTATTTTGAAGTGAAAGGGTGATCTAAAGAAATGTTTTTGTTCCATCAGGTCTATTTTAACCCTTTAGGTAATAAGCTGAATTTTTACATAGATTCTGTGGATTTCACTCCCACAACAAACAACATCATATTTGAAAGTCTTACAAATAAAAAGAAAATTCCTGTATTCAAATTAAACAGTGAGTTAAATAAATTTTGCCTGTTAAGAGCAGAATACAACCTGGAGGAACTTAGAGCGAGAGGATTCCAGGGTTCACAATCATGAACACTAATAATCATACCAAGAGTCCAAATGAATGAATGTGAGAGTTATTTGATACTGGTTTTTTTTGGGTTGGGGTTTTTTTTTCCTTCAAATGGATGTTGGTTTTAAAGGAATGCAAGGTATTGTATTTTTCTTTTTCCAAAAATGATAGAAAAATATTAATAAATTAGGTTAATAATGAACAGAATATTTTTCATGCTTCTTTGCCCAAACAATTGGGAATACAAGAGTATGAGTTTGAGAGTATGAGTTGAGAAGCAGTTTTCCCTGTGAATAAGGGGAAACTGTGTGCTGATGTAGTGTAACATGCTGAACATTTATTGAGGTGTGAATGCCTGGTATTTAAAATTAAAAGCTGCTGCTATGAGTTCACTAGCTAAAGTAGTGACAGGAGTGCAGAAGACAATTTTAAACAACTGAAATCTGTCAGAATTGATGGAGAGGTAGAAGTTATAAACCTGTTCTCATGTGTTGTTTGCCTCATGCTTTCTGATGCTCCTCACTGCATAATGAAAATGACTGTTGACTTATTTGCTGAATTCTAAGAATGAAGCAAGTATAAAGGCACTGTTTGGCAGGCTGAAAAAATACTGTACTTCAACTTGCTTTTAAAGAGCTCAGATATCATCAAGGCTTAAGAGGACCACTTTTCTAAGGAAAAGGATCACGTGGCACTTCTCTTGCAGGTGGATTTAGGAAAGCAGCCTGCCACTTCTGCATTGCATTGAACTACTTCGTGAATCTGGGGACTTGGACATTTGGCTAGATCACAGGTTTTTGTATTCAGCCCAGGAGGGCTGCAGTTATCTAACTAAAATACACAGAAAATTTTGGTAATTAAGTTTTCAAGTAACTATTCTTACGGCGTCTGTATGTACCCTGTCCAGAGGTATAATGTTTCTGTCTAATAAAAGAAGTGCTATAAGAACTCAGACTGTAAGACTCTCAGCTGTTGTCTCAAGGCTTTATGAAGAACTTTTATGCCTCAGATGTGTAATATAGTAGTATATTTACTTACCTCCTGTACAGTTTATTAGTGGAGTATCTCTCTTTAAACTTGTCAGTTGTGTATTTGATGACACGTAGGGCACAGTAGCTTTTACCTATGTTTAGCAGACTCACTTAGAGACAGTATCTTCAAAATTACTTTCTGAACTTTCCAGATGTAGTTGAAATATGTGATCTTGTCATTAGGAGTTTATTTGTGGCTTTTGCTTCTTCGCAAATCTCCGAAGATGGAGTCCAAAGGATCCCTGGACAGAGAGAAAAAACCCCAAAAGCAATTATTAAAAATAATTTCTGTTGCTTAGCTGTTGTTGGGTTTTGTTGGCTTTGCTTCTTTGTCATCTGGGTACCCACACTCAGCAGACTCCAGGGTCTGACTGTATGGAGCAGTTCACGTTCTGGCAACAGATTCCTTGCAGCAGAGAGCTGATGTTCAAAGGCAGTGCAGTTACCACTGCTCATGTTGAACAGAGTGTGGAATTTGACCTTTATGAAAGAATTGCAAAGAGGCTTTGAAATCACTGTAATGATATCCATGGAAAACAGAGAGGAGCTGGGAACTGAGAAGTTTTAGTGAGTTTCAGAGAACAGTATGTTATCCCCCTCCCTGTCCTACATACCCTCTGCCACCCTTCAGTTCCTGAAAAGATGTAACTACAAAATTCTGTGGTATTTCATTTTTCCCACTCAGAGTCTCTCTTAATAATATACAAACCTGTTCCCTTTCCTTACAGTCACCTCACAGTCCTTTGTTAGAAGGATCATCTGTGCTTGTCTGATTCAAAGGAAGACCTTTGGCATCTATTTATATGCAGTGTTGGAGACAGGATGCTGAGCAAGAAGGCTCTTGGATTTAACCCATTATGACCATTTTTATGCTGAATGAGGGATTGAGAGTTACATTCCTCCTACTGCTGGTTATCCTGCAGGCGTCTCTCCTACTAGCATGGAAGCATGAGATTTCAAAGTGTAGAACAGCTTTTTGCTCTTCATGGAGAAAATTGGTGTATTAAGAAGGATTTGCTCAATGTCCTTGTATGGCTGTCCTAAACTGCAGTTTTGGACCCTGGGAAGGCAAGACTTTTTACAGACAGATTTCACACAGGGAACTGTGCCTTTCAAGGTGCCATTGCAAACTAATAATCAAAAATGAAGAAAAGATACCTGTATTCTCTGATGCCTACATCTCCCCAGGACTATGTTCAGGGCCATATTCTCTTGAGGATATGCAAATGAAGTGCTTTGAGCCAACATTGTACGTCAAATTTGCTTTATTAAAAAAGAAGTTCTGTTTTGGGGTATTTTATAGGTAAATGAGCATAGACTTGGGAAGTTTATTTTCTCTCTGTGCAGTAACTCTTTAAGCTGTCTGGTTGTACATGTTGCTGGTCTCTTCCAGCCAGCTGGTGGGTTCCCAGGCAGAGTCTGTCACACACTCACGTCACATGGAATCCCCATGCACTTGCAAATGCTGTGATCCCTGGAGAGGCATGGTCCTTTGGGGGCTGAAACGCTCAGTCATTGCGCTGAAATGTTCTGCTTAGGAATTCAGGGCACAACGTAAACCTAGCTGTGGATCGTGCCATTCCACCTCTTTTTTTTTTTTCTTTTTTTTTTTTTTCATAAGTCCTAGATGTGATATGTTTCACAATGATATGTTTCGTCTTATGTTGTTGCTCTCAGATTGCACGTGTGAGAACACAGCATCTCGGAAATGATTTACAAACACGGGTGCGGTGGCTGATGGCACTTTATTTGTGAAGGAAGAGGCATATGTTTGCCTTGTGGGGTGTGCCTGTGGATCAAAATCCAATGAAAAGTGAACTGACTACATCAGTAATAGGCGTGTAACTTACAAAAAAAAAAAAAAAAAAGGCAGAAAGTGCTGAATGCTTTGTGGAGATAACATACAATTTATTGATTCTCTCTGTATGCTTTATGGTTATAATGGACTTTATGAAAACCCTAAGCCTGTCCATTTTATCTTTGTAAATAATTGACTGAGAACACTATTCTAAATTGGATAAGTGGAAAGAGATACGTGCAAGGAGAAGACTGTACAAGTAATTATATGTATATGGTACGTTTCAGCCCATTTTGGCTAAGTTCAAATAAATTTCTTCATAGTGTCTGAAAATTAGAGATCTAATTTTTGGCTCAAGTCTGTTGTCACAACTACCCTTAGCTCTACTGTAATTTGCATTTCAAGTGTATTGGAATCTCTGAGCACCTCCTCTGTGTGTTGTATGATTACTGTTAATACCTGATTTCACAGTTATTTATAGCCTTGATGTATTGCTTGACTGTTGCTAATATCTCATTTACTAATCTGACCACCCTGAACAGCCCTTCTACATGATACTTCCTGGAGTGTCTAGTCTTTTATCCCCTGGCTGTAACTTCTAATTTCTCTCTGGCTGTAAAACAGTCTCATACCTTTGCACCAGAAGATATTTTAAATTTTGTGTTGCAGGGCTCAACATGGATGCCAGGGAACATAGCAACATTAATTCTCAGTCAGAAGATGGGGACTTTTGGTGTCCTAAGGGGTTGACTTGGAGAGGCTACAGTTCATGAAGCTCCTGATTCCAAATAGATGTAGGGCCACGCATATTCTGACTAAATTCAGGTTGCCACTGAAAGAAGAACTCCATCCTCTTGCCAGTGACATTCATTTCCACCTGGCCTTTTGTGCTGGCACTTAGTTCATGTGACTGCTAAATGAGCCAGATGAAGGATTGATCCTGCTGCAAACTAATCTTGCATTTCTTCTGGTTTGCTTTTTGGGACAGTTCCCTAACTTGCTTTAGGATGCAGCTGTGAGAGGCAAGTGTCAGCACAAACAAGGTGGAGGAACAAATGACCGGGCTCAGGAGGGAGAGCAGAAAGGGCCACCATTTCTGGTAGATGTCCTGATTTACACTACACGTCCTGGGCTGCACACTCACTGGGGACTGGCAAATGGGAATTGCTACCTTACACGGGAGCAGGAGTCTGCCAGAAAGGTGATTGCCAACATCACTCATCTCTAAATGGCAGCAGCTTCTGTCCCCCTGCTCAGTTCCTATTGACAAGCTCTGTCTTTAATGCAGGAGGTATATGTGAGGTCTGGCACTCCAGGCTTTGTAAACTGTTCATCCCTTCTGTGAGCGCCCAGTGGTACAGGTTACATAAAGAGCTCTCTACAATGTAAACTGGCACGAGTAAATGCCTTACAGAAGATAAGCATAATTATCCAAACCCCTAGGTAGAAGCACCCATAATGTTTGCCAAAAAAAATTCAGATAATTGGAATACCTGGCTTAGCACATTCTGAAATTAGCCTTTGGGATCTCAAAATCTCTGCTTTGGTCTTCCTAGTTTGGTGAGCTGGATTTCCAGTTGGGAGATTCTTTCAGCAGAGCTTAGGTTTTAAACCAGATATCTCTTAAAACCTCCAAAGCCTTTGCCTCAGGATCTGCCATGGGAGTTATATTCCTAGATAAATCAGAATACCATCTGTACTGCCAACTGCAATGGGAGAGAGTTAAGCAAGGTCATTTAAACAACCAAAGGCACCTAACAGAAAGAGGTAATACCTCCCTCCAGGCTACTTTACTTTTCCTAGACTCTCACAGACCTCCAAAGGGTCTATTTCAGATTTTGACTTAAAGTTACCCAAATCTAACTTACCTGAAACCCAAGGCAGGCAGGAAACAAGGCAGTGTCACATCGTGGGCCGTAGATGATGTCTGAACTGAATGATAAATCCTGATAGAGAGTTATTATCAGTTTGCCTATTGAGTCAAATAGTTTTGACAAGACAGAATCTGAACTACAGAGGGCTGCTGCTGGTGAAACCAAAGAACTGGGTGAATGGATGGTGAATGAAGTCTATGCTGTTGAATCGTGCTGATGATTTTGGCAAAGTTGATCATGGCAAACCCTGCAGAGCCTCATGCACTGGGCACTGATGGATTCTGTTCTGACAAAATTCACTTCCTTTTGTGATCCTTACATTGGTTATGGAGCAAAAATTCAACCAGAGTTACAGGTAAATACACATCAGGAACTGAAGTGAGAAAGCCTTCCAAAAACATTGTAATTAAGTGAAAAGTAGATACTTTTAATTTTAGAATGTTTACATAAATCTATACATGTTAATGGACAGAAATGCATGTCTAAATACTCTGAAATTTGCCCTGGAGTGATGTGGTAATTACCTGGTTATGAGTTGTGCGTGTTAATTTCTGCAGGTGATTTATCTGGTTTATCTGGCTTTTAAAGACATTATATTTTCCTTCTTTATTTTTTTTTTAATGCTCCTATTTTCACAACAGAGCACAGATAGCATTGCTATAATTATGAGTGAGGGGGGGAAGTGCAGGCAAGAGTTGACAAGGAGAAGCAAGAGCTGAAGGTGAGGTAGCTCCTCAGCTAATCTGTGAGGAGAGATAACTGGCAATAACACGAAGCCAGAGCAGAGATGTGGCCAGAGAGGCAAGCAGAAAGGATACTTTTATCAGCTTTGTTTCAGAGCAGCTATTACAGTAAGTACTAAAAGAGGAAAAGAAGCAATTACCGTAGAGAAGCCTAACTGAATTTTGAAATGCGTTTTAATAACGTGCAGGACAGTAGCTACATCTTTACCTGAGCAACAGGGGCATGTTCTGGATGTGTCTTGCTTACCTGCTTTCAAGAGGAACACAAATTGAGAGACAAACTTTAGTTGAATTTGTAACTGAGAGCATGTGCTTATGAATTCGTAAATAAGACCTAACATCAGGACTTTCACTGTTGCAAATGTTTTTGCTTGTGGGGCCTGGGTGAGGCACAAACCCCTTCCATTGTAAATGTGTTTGAGTGCTTGTTTTGTCTGAAAAGTAATCAAAGATACAGATTATATGAGCCTTTAATATTCATTGTTATTTACCTCTAAAAGATTCAGCTGGTTTGCTTTGTGATTGCTTTTCTAAAAGAAATGCTGCATTGTAATCAATTTGCTGTGTGCAGTTTAAAATGTCAGGGACATTTTCGTTATTTAACCTGCAGACTCATGCAGTAAGGGATGAGGCAGACTTTTTGAAGTAAGGCTATTTTAAGGACTAACTTCTAAGAGATTTCAGGTTCAGCATATCCCAGTACAGTGTATGCTTTCTTATTGTTTGCTTTCTTTTTAATTAAAAGTTGAGCTGCATTTCAGGCAGCAGCTAAGATGCATTAATTGTGATATATATATGTATAGTTTTTTCATTCCATTGCTATTTGTCTGTTCATTCTTTTAAATGGGATAATACAGTATTGACTGTGATCACTTTTGAGCATTGACATTGTTTGAAAGTTCTTAGGAAATACTAAATATTTCTTTGTTATCAAAATACATATTTGAGTGTAGAATTCAATTAAAATGTCATAATCAAAAAATAGTTAAAGAAGCAAACTGCTGTATGCACTAATTTGAAGAAAAAACTTTTAAAATGGAACTCCATGGAGCTTTTGTAGACACGTAGGCCTCTGTTCACTGTTGGTTGAGTTTATTTAAAGAGCTTTTCTAGTCACCTTTGAACCCAAATGATTTCTCCAGATGTACAGAAGTGAACAATGTAAAAATCTTGCTGCTTCAGCAGAACAGGATCCAGCTGGCAGGGAACTGGATCTGCAAGTCATTGGTTACAGCTGTGTTTCGATTTATGTGATGGTTGAAAAAATAAATTACTGGATTAAATGGCTAGAAAGAGGACTCTTTGTTTAGCCCTTGTGTGGGGACTGAAAGTGTTTATGGTGCTGTTTTCTTCAGAGCCTTTGCAAAGTAAGCCGGACAAATAGACTTATTCAAAACTTCTCTGAAATGTTGTGCATTCAGCTTTATTTCTTTACAGAATAAACTGTATGTTTTTGTATAATGCTGTCAGCCAGCAACCATTTTTAAGGTCTCTTGGCCTTTGAGAGTGGCAGTAGCATTTTAGCAATGTCTTGCAGGCACTGCAGTTTATCACTGGAAGGCAGTTTCCTTTTGTTAAAGGTTTTCAAATGCATTTCTTGGCATGAACACAAGTATATGTAGGAACTCTGTCAAACTCATAACTTTTTAATGGGTTTAATATTTCAGCTTTGTATACCACTTACCTTTGGCTCTACATAATAGTGCTGATGTAATTGTAAATTGGGTGCACAATAATTTACAGAGCAGGCACAATGAAATCAGAAACTCATGCCAAGTGTTTGGATTATCTCATATCTTATTTTAATGTTCTAACGATGGTGATTATGTCTTATTACCTGATATCCTGATTCTGCAAAGATTTACATGCTTAATTTTACTGAACATTTCCACTCTGCTTTGTAGGACTGAGTGGTGCACAGAGCTCATCACAGCTTTATTAGCTATTTTGATAAGAAATGTGTTATTTTTGTTTTATTTTTTTAATCTTTATCAATTATATTCCTTTGAAATCTCTCAAACTGCCTTTCCTACTGGAGATAGCTTGGATTGAAGGAGTTGAGATATAACACCTTCCAGTGAAGTCCCAACTCCACTGAAATCACAGGGCATTTTGCCACTGGCTTCTCTTTGGCTACAACGTCACTTTTAGAACTGGATTTTAATGTTTTTACTTATAACCAATATCCCAAGACCCACAAGTGATTTTTCTTAAGTAGTGAAACTGCTAGTGAAGTGATAGGCTTCCAAATGTGAACAAAAGATTTGATATTAGACCAACAGGAGCTCTGAAGGCTCTTTGCAGGAGCTATGGAGAGGTAGATAGTAGCATAGAACTTTCAGGCATGGCAGACAGGGAGCATATAGTGCATTTTTAAAGCTTTAGCTGGCTTTCAGCATAATAGTTTGCAAAGCCAGGAGCTTTTCAGCACTTATATCTGTTTATTCAGCAATATTTCCTAGTAATTATTTTAGGCTGACCATTAGTTTCATTTTACAGTCATAATGCAGTCCGTAGCTGTAGCCAAGTATCAGTTTCATCCTATTTATTAAAACATTTCTAAAACAGTGCATAAACGTGGAAAATTATGGTTGTGATTAGATCATAATTGTTGTCCTATCAAGATCTAATTACTTTTCTCAAAACAGTTTGCACAAATCATTTTCAAAGGATTGCCTTTATAAAATCCTACAAAGCGCTGACCAAGGAGAGTTAAATACCAGAACAGGAGTTCCAAGGCAAAAATGAAATCAAACAAGTTGGCCAAGTTCCATCATAAGCCACCCTCAGAAATACCAGAGAGAGGCTTAAAATGTTTTAAATAGAATATTTCCCCTCCCCCAACTTTTTTTTATTGTTGTCCCCGAGCAGCATTATTACATTAAGAGCCATGCGACAGAAAGTCGTGGTGATGCAGAATAAATAACCATAATGTATCAAAAGCAGACAAAGGTGTGATTGATCTGTCTGGAATTGGCAGACTCTTTCGCTGTGTCAGGCTGTTTCTTTGATCAATGAAGGTATAGCCTCTGACCTTTAAAAAAAATCAATGAGATTGATTGAAAGGAGAGAGAGAACTGTGAGAATGCAGGATAGCTTTAACCTTCACTGTCTAGAAAATTTAAAATATTCTGGTTTTGCAGGCACTGAACCTGCAATTTTGTATTTTCTTCTTAAAATGCTTTGCTTTTCCTCAGACTGCTTTTAAAACCTCTGAAAACAAGACGGTAGAAATGGTTGTCTGAATGTTTCTCACAAATGTTTATCTTCAGATCGCATTGTTAAGAAAATAGGAGTGTTTTGTCTTATAACAGCATTCTGTACGTTCTTGTAGTGCTTGCAGCATGTACCAAATACCCTTAATTTCCTTTCACAAACTCAGATTTTTGAGTGGCGAATACACATCCAAGAATTGGTGCTCGGAGAAATGGTTCAGGTCATTTCAGAGACGTTATCCACACCCAAATAAAGGGACTTGTATTTCCCTATTTCAGGATCAGGCCCAGTGGTGATTGCAACAATAGTGTGTAACCAGTGTGGAGGGGTGACTTCTGGGAATAGACAGCATATTTTGGTGATCTAGTTCTACATAATCTTGTGTTTTTATCAATTACATATATATATATGTGTGTGTGTTTATGTATGCAGGTATACCTACGTGTAAGGAAACAGTAAAAATGTCATACTGGAAAATTTATGAAGCGGGATTTTTAAAACAGTGCTGGCACTTTACGTCTTTCTTATTGAACAGACTGCAAATGCAGACTTGACTGTTTAGTCAAAAACAGGTTTTTGAGCAGTTGGAATTTCGTTTTAGTACAGGGCCCTTCCTTTCTTTGCATTATGCTGATGCCGTATTAAGTAGTAACACAAAGCAATTAGTGAAGTATAAAAAATGCTCATAAATAGAAAAGTTAATTCGTTCATTATTTCGCGCTCTCACAGATCAAGGAAACATAGGTAAAAAAAAAAAGTATACATATCATAGTGGTTTGTTTTCATAAATAATTACTTTTTTAATTGAAAGTGTCAGTAAAATCAAGGTCTATTGAATAGTATTCACACAGTCACAAAGTAATTCAAACGGCAATAATTTCTGCTGTCATATGTCTGTGTTTTAATAAAGGGCAGGTAAATTGACAAGTCAGCAAGGAGATGGTATAATAGCATTTCATGAGTAAGATGGAGCTTGCGTAGGAAGAGAAGGATATTGCTGTTTCTCTGTAATTTTATTTCTGTGATTTCCTTTCTGCAGTAGATTGTGTAGGCTATATATATTTTTAATACTTCATGATCAGGTGGGAATTTCAGCTAAGTTTAAAAAAAGCACTCTTACTAAATTGCAATACAATCCTGGATATAGCATTTCTAAACAAGAAAATAGGAGGGTAGATTTTTTTGGTGGTAGATCTGGGACTAGATAGCTGTGGGAATTTTCTGAAGCCTTTATCCCCTTGCTGTTCTTCAGTGAGGTGAGAAGGTGCTAGGGACAATCACACAGAGCTAGGCGTAGGTCAATTTAACTAGGCACGGATCATTCTAACAGTGTCGCTCTTCTAATCATTTAAATGATACATTAAGAGAATCTAAACCTTTTATTTTATGAATACCCTTTCCATGTGCACTGTGATGAAGAAACTTTTGCTTCTCAGAAAAGGAAAGGGATGAGTATGTTTTGTCCCAGCTGGAGCACACTGAGGATATGAAGACGAGAACTGTAAAATCAGAATAACATTTGAAATTAGTGCATTTCTCCCTTCCTGTAAAATACATTCTGATTTTGCTCCAATGGTATCTAAACCTTGTCATCACATTCCCTTAACATTACTATCTGTTATTCCAGAGGGTCCTTATCTGTCACACAAAGTTTGCATTAATATTGCAAATCACCTTACTCTTGCTGTTTAAGAAAACAAAGGGCTCATCCTGTATTTGAGTGGGTTCTGATACCTGACATGCATGTCCAGCCTCACCTCTCCTCCCCCTCCGTCCAGAAGCAATAATCCAGGAAATGCCTTCTTTTTTCTTCTCTCTTTCCATTTTTTTTTTTTTTTTTTTTTTTTTAAATTTTTGGGTGCTCTCAGCAATGGCTGCTCCCCTTTCTGTTCCTCACAGACACAAACTGCATCTTTCCAGTGTGGATGTGGATGCTGTCCCCTTGTGGATGATGCTCACAGTCTGAGCTGCTGCCTGCAAAGCTGAGCAGTGCCCTTCAGCCAGTTTAAGGTGGTGTCTGGTGCAGTGCATTCATTTAGCATTACTAAAGGACAAAATTAAGGTTCTTTTTGTTTCTCATCCCACTGCCAGCTAAAGCTTTCCCAGAAAAGAGGCAAAGCTGAGGTCATTTTTTTTCCATCTGTGAGGGGTCAGTGACTGCAACCAAGCTGTTCCTGGCTGAGGTATAAGCCTGTTAAAAAGCACCTATGCTAGCAGCTGAATCATTTTCGAGGCCAATTTTTTACATTTCTACTAATGAAAACAGCCGGATCATTAAATATAGCAATCGATCTCCAATTATAACCTGTCTTGGACAGCATGGAGCCCTGCCCAGACAGACCCCCGACCTCGGCCTCTGCCTCTGCCCTGAGACCCCTATTTGCTCCCTCTGTCCCATACCTACTGCTAGCATCTCTAGGAGCACAAATTCCTTCCCAAAAGAGCATTGCCATGGCTAATTCTGCTATTTGGTATTCTCAGTGCTGCCTGGACGGGGGCTGTGGGTTCGGTCTTTCCAGCTGAGAAGCAGTTCCATGGTTAAAAAAGGTGTGGTTCTACTTGGAAACAGAGGCAGTGTGTACAGGCAGTGATGTAAGTGTAAATGTACCAGGGTTTTCTTTCATTATATTATTTAAGTGTAACAGAATAAATTAGACTTAAGAGACCTAAATTCTGGATACCTGCTACCTGGATTCTTTCCTTCCTCCTGAGAAAGCGAGAGAAGGATATGTGAGAATTGCTGGGGCATTTTTATGAAAAGCTCTTAGATCTTTTCCTGCATGGGAATTAAAAAAAAAAAAAAAGTTTAGTGCTTGACATTTAATCTTCATACAGCAAATAATAATTACAGGCAAGAATTTAAAGTGGTTCTGCTCATAGTCAAACCTGATGGTTCTTTTCTCCTTTCACTGCATGAGGATTTACTGTACTGTGGATGCAAAATGTAAATGATGGGCAATTCCGTGAAATTCAGACATGCACACAAAACTGTCTTTCCAACTTTTTCACACTTACCTTCAAACTGAAAATGGATTTTCCTGGTGGCTGATTAACCAGAAATGAGTTGTTTCTAACTAGGTTGAGGGGAGGAGGGCTCTGTAATATTGGATTAGTGAAAGGAGTGAACAGCTTCAGTTTAATTCAACTAGTCTTCTATTTTTAATCTCCAAGGAAACAGCTGAGTTGAATGTTAATTAAACAGCAGTCTTTGATCCACCCAGCCACTCCCGGAGGCATAATAATAATATATAAGTGCACAGCAGCACATATATAATAGGTACACTTAAAGGAGTGCACCTAATCTCACCATATTCACATTTAAACATTTCTTGCTGACCCACTCTTATATTATTTAAACAGGGAAAGGAAAAAAGAGGGGAAAATGCTAAGTTAAACTTTGATGGTCTGAAGGTAGGGCAGCAGAGCAAGCGTGAGTTCCTATTATGAGGACGTATAAGGGTTAATGATTAGAAGAGTGGAATCAGGAAAGACCTTAAGCCCAGATCTATGACAGTGGTAATTGAGCTGATTGATTACGACATCTCGTTTCAGACGACTATTGATTTAATCTAGTCTGCAGTCCCATTGGCCCCAGAGGTGCTCCCGAGTGAGGCTCAGCACTTGAACCTGGGTACTCTTCCCTACTCACTGTCTGGATATAAATTTCCAGAATCTGCAACCATTTATAATTTTCACTCATCTTCGTCCTTTTATTCAGGAGGTTCTAATTTCATCAGGCTAATGTTTTTAACCATTGAGGGGACAGGCACAGGGAAAATGAAGTGGCACAGACTGAAAAGGGTGGGTTTTTTTTTTAAAAAAAGGCAAGGCAGAGAGACGGGGCTCTGTGGCCAGTATTTGCATCTGTTGTCTCTGATTCGCAGAGCTAGCAAAGGCTGCTTTTGGAGGCAGTCCACAAAGCTGGGCTATCAGTAGGCAGTTTGCTGTACGTGCACGTTCAATTATTAAAATAGTAGACTTTTTTTTTCTGTCTGATAGCCATAGCGAGGTCATGACATTAATTTATCCAGGGTATTGTGGGTAACTATACAGAAAAAAAGCATAAAGGGCACAGATGCTGGAGCAGCAAAAAATGGATGGGTCTGAGCAAAAGGAGATTAAGAGGCGATGACCAATCTAATGTACGTATAGCAGTAAGAAGCCGGCATCCGTCACAGACTGTTGATGGCAATAAGTATTTTAAGCCATGCTGTGCATGTGATAATTCTTTTTTTTTTTTTATACCTCAGTAAATGCTAAGCTGAATGCTGTAATCGTGTATTTTTTTCAGTTTCCCAAATCTGATTTTGGTCTTGTTTTTGTTGTCTCATGCTTGGCGTTCTTCGCTCGCTCTCTGTCTGTGGGTGTGTGTCTGTCTCCGTCTCTCCCTTTCTCCGAGATTACAAACTTAACTGTTTCCTAATTGTCTACTTTCCTCCGTCCTTTTCCTAAGAAATTAATCACCATCACCATGACTGGTCCCAAGCGCGCACTAACTGGGCTTAGGGCGTGTACCCGGCGTTTTGGCTTCCTTCCTTTACTTTGGGGCTGCGCGGCGTTTTCTTTTGGACCTTCCCTGCAAGTGGATGCCCTTCCCATGCACTGCTGCTGCCGTAAGGTTGCCAAAAGGCTACCTGAGCCGGGACTGCAGCGCTGCATCCTGGGACCTGCCCGCCCGAGGGCTTCCACGGCACCAGGCAGCTCTGAGAATTGGCTGGTGAATTGCTTATCACCTGTCCCCCCCCGGTAAATAATTTCTATACCGCGAATCACAGTGGTGTGGTATTGTCTGGAAAAGTAATTCCCAAATACTGTTGGCGTAAAAAAGGGAAAAGCCGAAAGACTGTCAACACCGTAAGCCATTAAAGTCCCTTGCCTTAAGAACAAAGGAACAAGGTAAAAATGCACACAATAATTATGCTCTGTGGATTTTCATAGCCTGTCAGACAACTTGTGCCTGTGTTTCAGTTATCAGCCTTTGTGCTTTGTTTTGTGTTGTGTATTTTCTATACGCGTCTTGAGTTTCTCTGTGAGTGTATTAGGTGTACGTGTATGTGTTCAGACTTCTCTACCAAAACGGAGCAAATACCATACAGAAAAATACACAAATGGAGCTCAAACATGCGTTTTCAGTACTCAGTGTGGTGGTGCGGGTGTATTGCCATTGTTCTCTTGCAGTGCTCCCTCTGACGCAAGCAGCTTCTATTTTTTATTTTATTTTCAATAAGAAGTCTAAAATAAAAGAAAAAAAAAGAGGAAAAAATTTGCTTAGTCCAGTTAAATGCCAATTGAAGCCCAGAAACTCACGATTTCAGCACAGTGAATTGTGATTCAGACCCTGGCAGGGTTTTGGCTATGAGACAATTCCTACTTATAAAGAGTACAATGAAGGAGGGGGGAAGATAGCATTAATTTTAAGGAAGATTAATATTAGTCTTTTAATGTTCATTATTTTCTGAAGAAGTGAATCCTTGTAGCTTTTGAGAGCTAGTGTGTCCTTCCCACTGGTATTTATTCGAGCAAAGGAAAAAATGAAGAAGGCGTAGAATAAACTCCTAAGACTGTTCAAGAATTACTGGCATTATTTCTCTCTACATCACGTGTGAGCCTGGGTTGCCTGCTATTCCTGAGGCAGAGGATCGAGGATGAAAGTCTGTGTGTCAGAGCCTGTTTTCACAACTGCATTTGGAGATCTGTCTTATTGATTAGGAAAAAAAGGGGGTGGGAATAGGAGTGTGAGGTGAGGGGAGGACCGACTGACTACTGGCTTATTGCAGCTCAAGACATTTTCTTCCGGAAAGATGTCAAACAACTGAGACACAGCAACAGAGGAAGTAGAAAGGTGGAAAAATAAGAAGAGGGACCCTTTGGAAGAAATGAAGGCATTCCTTATGAGAGCCTTGAGGTTTTTTTGTTTTTTTTTCTTCTAACATCTGACCCACAAGGGCTAGAGTGACAGCGTCATGCAAATGCTGCAGTCCAGCAGGTCTGAGAGAGGGTGGATGCTAGAGAGTGAGTTAATGTTAATGATGAGTGCAGTGAAAATACCAGCCGATACCACCCCCTCCACACACAACTGCTCTGAGTCAGCATCCGCTGCTTTGCCGTGCCTTTCTGTGCGTGTGTGTGTGTGTGTGTGCGCATGTGTGTGTGTGCGTGTGTGTGCTGTGACCGTGTGTGTGCATGGAAGGTAAAGCCAGTCAGTCAGTGAGAAGCAAAGGTACGTTTGAGAGCAACTAAAATCTGACTGATTTCCATCTTCAGAGCATCAGATGTATTCCCTAAAGAGGATGGGTCTATGCGATGGGGGTGGTATAATTATGTTAATGTCATATTTATAGAGGGGAGAGATTTTTCATTCTAATTATTGATTTGAAAGCTGTGGTCAAAATTGTTTGTTAAATCCTGATCAGCTTTAAAAAAAGAAATTGAATGAAATCTAGGGACTGCTATACATATATATCTCTCTCATATATATATTTTGTTTCATTTAACTATTTTGTGTCTGAGGCATAACTGATTGAATGGTGCACAGTGACAAAGAAACGGCTCTTATATAATGTTGCATTATATCATCAGCTGAAATAATATTTTAAATAATCCAAAATGTTCTGAAATCTGAAGTATCAGTCTGGAGGGGAGGGTGAAGGGCAGGGGTGGGGGTGGGGGGCACTGGCAAATCTTTTCTTCGGCAGAGCGCTCTGTACAGCTTTCTTGTAAATGGATGGTTCACCTGTTCGACCAGCAGAGATTCTAATTCTTCCCCCCCCTTCTCTTTTTTTTTTCCTTTCTAAAGCTGAACGGCTTCCCGAAGAGCACTGAGTTTTCTATGCCAGATTCTGCTCCAGTGGCTAGGACCTTTATGGCTGCTGTTTCTTTTGCTCTGGGATCTGATGGAGGAAAAAAAAAAAAAAAGCCACGATGGATCCTGTCCCTAAAGTAGAAATTTTCTTTTTCATTCTGCAAACAAGGCTAAAGATCGGAGGAGAATGAATGCAAAAGTAATTCAGGATTGTGGTCGTGCCATTAAAAGTGTTCGGCTTCAGAACAAAATTATTTGGGAAATCCGAGCATTTCTTCTTACTGTATCGACAGTATTTGAAACTTATGTGTGCTTTGAGTAATCTGGTTCAAGTGACAACAATCTCTGCATGTCAATGTTTTCTGCAGCTTATGGAGTGAAAGCTAGTTTTGCCATTGGAAAGGAAGAAGCTTTTTCTAGCAGTCTGTAGAAGGATTAAATGTTGAACATGGGGAAGAGGCAAAAAGTGAATACACGCCCAAAGGTTATCCTTGCATCGTGAATGGGTTTAAAGTACTCTGCAACCCAGGGCCCACCTGAACAGTAGGACTAAAAGGGTAATGGGGAAATATTTCAATTAGAACCCCCTTAACAAGCATTTAATCCTTCTTTCAGGCATTAAGGAAATAGAATAAAATTGTTACTGTACAAATCTGCTGGAAGCAGATTTTAACCCATTTGTAGATGCTTCCCTCTGATGCATTATAGTAATATGGCTACTTGCGAGACAAGGCATTGAAGATTTTTTTCCTATGTTCTTTGTTTTTTCTTTTCAAAAGTTAAGGACTATACTCTCAGAAAAGTCTGTTCGGTCAGCTGATACATTGTTTGAATGTATGTATGCGTCTTGCCTGCTTATTTGATCTTTTCTGCCCCCTACTTGAAACTGTGGTTTGTTTATTTGGGGGGAAGGAGGTGTTGTTGATTCGGGGGGGGGACGCTGTTTTTAGGGTTTCTTTTGGGTTTGGGTTTTTTTTTTTTTTTCTATTTAACATTAGCAGTGAAAGTTTTGCTGACAGCGATTATGACTACTAAACAATTCAGTTTATTGGAAGACGAATTCTACTGGATCATATCGGACTTTTCCTAGTCCCTGAGACCCTAACTTGTGAGGTTTTTTAGCAACAATCACAAGTCAGGCTCTTGGGACCTAGGCGGAGGGGAACCAGCAGCTTTGGACTGTGATTGTTTCTCTGCAGAATTTAGAGAACCAAAGGAGATTTCCTTGCCTGGAAGGGTGAAAAGGAAAATATACATATTTCAAATGTTAAGCATCAGAACTGTTCCTAAAAGAAAAAAAAAAAAAAAAAAAAAAAGAAAAAAATCTAAACAACTGTCACCCATTGTGCAACATTAGGATGTCACTTATTCATATGTTTAGAAAACTGGACTAGATGTCATGTAACACTTAGAACTGAAATTTAACCTGAATGCTAGTTTGCACCTAAACCTCCCCCCAAACAACAAAACCAGCAAAACCCCCACTCAAAACAGATGCTAAAATATACAAAACACTTCCAACTATAATATTACTACTATTATTGTTACTGTAAACAATTCTGATAGATAATTACCACAAAGTGTATATTCATCCTTACTGTTACTGCATTAATTGACTTTTAAAGCATAAAACATAAACACTGATGTGTGAGGCCTAGAAAACATTCATTCTATTGTTTGAATAATGATTTCAGTCGACAGGAAAACTGTTGCTTAGCTTTTCCTGTAACATGGGACAAAGAGTATTTTGTAGTTATTTGTCATCCTTTTTCTTTGTCCAAGTGAGAACACAATATGGCATTTAAAATATTCTCTCGTTCAATTTACATTTTAGTCTGAAGGAGAATATTGGTTTAAAGATCACACTACAGCATTAACATCCCTTTTCACTCAGAATCATATTTCTTGTACCTGCTCAATTTAAAGTGAATCCACAATACTCTAAGCACCGGACCCAACTTCTAAATTCTCCATTACTTCTTGTATATTTTACCCCTCTGAATAAAACCAGTGTGAGCTTTAGCTTTTCCCTCATGTGTTAAGTACTTCACTGACTTTGCATAAGAAGATTCACAAGCACATGAGTTATTTTGCACTGCTTATTTTTCTCAAACTTTTGATCTACACCACATAATTTGATCTGTATTTCTTAATATTTTATAGGTGAGTTAGTTCTGAGTAATTTTTCTCTGTTTCCTGTGTCTAACCAAGATGCTGCAGGACCTTGTTGATACATCAGACTTCACTGAAACAAAGGCTTCACACAGATCAGGCATCTAAACTATTTGTTCATTTCAAAAGTGGTATTTTGGCTGCAGTATATTTTTTCCACTTGTGTGGGAGGAATTGTGTTTTATTGTAAGCATCAACACTATTGTTAAAATAAATTCTTCTTATCTGTTAGTATAATACATTTTCTTCTTGTCTTGTTTTCTTAAGAGACTGAAACTATGCACAGTACATAGTTTTCAAGTTGCTCAAGATATAATTAGTCTTTAAATAGTCATAAAAAATATTGCCTTAGCAATTACAATGATGATACAGTTCCTGTAAATATGTAATTCTTTTCTTCGTAAACTGTCAATCCCACATGCTAAGAACACCCAAAAGAGCTACTTGCAAAAATTTAGATACAGAGGTAACTTTTTTAACGCAGACAGGATATTCAATGCTGAGTTCTGTTTAGGCAATATTGGAAAAGTAGATCTGAATGTGTATAGGAAAGAGAAATGGAACAGGATAAGTGCTACACTCGTGAAGCACTTTATTAGCAATTTACACATATTCTGTAGCAGTTTTCAATACTGAAAACAGGTTATTTAAGATACAGATCAGATGAACACATATTCTGTTCATTCAAGCTGTACAATGAGATAAAATTATATTGTGTTTTGGTATATACATGTCAATATACAATTTAAATTATGCGTAGTATTTATCAAAATAAAAATCCTTATAGATTTAATCAGCTGTACTATGCACCTGTCTGTGCATATTAAAATTGTCATTGCATTTATTTTTCAATCAGCAAAATTTACTTGAATGGGGATAGTTCACATTCAGCACTCTGAATTCATTTTGTATTTAACACCGTATGTACAATGAAGGTGAAACTGTGGTGTGGAACGTTTTGTCTCTGTCAGTCTGAAGATTTCAACTACGCTCTGCTCTGCATTGAGAGTGAGAAGAAAATGGATCATTAGAAACCCCTGTCTGGCTTATTTGGTGCTCCAGCAAAAGTCGTAAATATGCAGTGCTGCCTCTGCATCAGTGCTTGAACTGGGATGACTCCAGTGGCTCCGCTCTGCCCATCAAACTCACTGCTGCCCCTTGCCATAGTCATGGGAAAGTTGGTGCACTGCCTTCCTCTTCTCCTGCTCCCTCTTCTTCCCCAGTCTCAGCACAGCCTCAGGTGCGCAGGTAGGGCAGAGGTGGATGGAGGGGAGGGAGAAACAGGGTCTTCACCCAGGCAGAATTTCCAAGATCAACAAGGTGTTTCCATGTCCTGGGACTATGTGACAATGCCTACAGAGACCATGCAGGAAGCAGTCCCATTTACCCAGTGACAGTCTATGAAAGCTGTCTCTATTAGCACAAACAAATAGAAAGCATCTTCTTCGGTATGCTATGCTTAGATAGATGTACAGAATTTCAATATATTTCTATATATAGGAATCATATATTTCTATATGACTTGATGTTGTTTCGGTGCAAAAATGCATTTAAATGCTCTTTAATATGTGATTTCAGAGTAATCAGCTTGTGCTACAACAAAAACAAAAAACCAAAACACAAGCTCTTGCAAAGGGGGAGGAAGAGAGAGAGAGAGAGTGAAAAAGATGTGTGGTGCATACAAAAAAGGACTGATATTAACAATTCGATGGGTTCCTAGTTGGTAGAGCAGACTGAGCCAGACGCATATATTAGCGGCTGTCTGCTGCTGATGGGAGCCTGCTCAATGCGGTGGAAATGAAGGATCACCTAGGCTCTGACACCAGCTTATTTGTACGTTTTAATTTTAAAAAGGAAAATCACTGTTTTACATAAACATCTTAACCCCTACATGATTTTTTTTCCTTTTTTCCTGCCTCATATTGTTTGCTAATTTACTGTCAAATTAAAGTGCTGTTTAGCTACAGCCCAACAAAACATCAGTCAAAAAGCACAGGGAAGTATTAGCTTCTCTTTTGTCTGCCATGTACAATTGAGTTATTATTATGATAATTGTCTACTTTAATTTTTAGTCTTCATGGGAGATGCAACAATTTTCTGGAGCTTCATTTTTGAGGCATTTTAAGTTTCAACAATATACCACTTCATATTTAACCAAACAATGCAAAAAAAAAAAAAAGCTCATAGCTTCATAGCTCAAGCTGGGGTGATTTGATCAATTCTTTTTTCATTAACCTAAAAGTCTTTAGCACCTTGGTATAGTATTACATATATGGGACAGGATTCCTTTTCAAACCATATAAACTCTAGGATCCATTAATACAGTGCTGAAGACTGTTACATGAGTCAAGGGAATTCCAATCCAAGTTAATTACTGTTGGAATTAGAGAGAAGAATATTTTACTCGAAGTTGTATAACAAGAAACTACAATTATCACATTTCAGGGCATTGCTCTAGTCATTTGATGAAAAATGTCAATGAGGTTTAACAGAAGATGTTCTGCATTTCCATGGGTAATGAAAATCGGCACATCCACGATAAGCTAACACAACATTTTCAGTGTGTTAATATGCAGTGCAGCAGAAATTTCTGTAGGCAGTAAATGTAGCCATCATTTCGATTCGCCTGTGTGATGATTATGCTCAATTCCTGACTGGGTACATAATTTCACACTGAAAAGAAGTCATCTTCTCTTAGGGACCAACTGTAGCCTACAAAAAAAAAAAAAAAAAAAAAAAAAGACTGCTGTCTGAGGTCTATAACTAGCTAGGTAGGCCCACAATAGAAAAAACATATCTGGAATACTATAAAAATGCCAGCTGAAACTGTATCACTCAATTAAAAGTAGATTTATTTTATTATGTTCATTTGAAGTGGTTTTGTCCAAACACTGTATCTGAGGCATTCATCACCTTGTTAAGTTTTCTCATTGTTTGATGATTATAATAGGCATCTTCAGAGTTTGTTGAATGCTGTGTTTTTGCCCTCCTTGGCAACACTAGAGTGATTCTTATGGTGAGTTATATTCTGACCAGAATCCAGCTCTATTGATTGATGTGCTTCACTTGCAGCGCCTGAGTAGCAACAAGTGGATGGAGTATGGAAGCCTTAGAGAGTAAGTGTGCGTCAGATTAATAAGATCAACACTGATAAAATTATTTCATCTTTAAAAACATCTTTAACCTATTAAGTAGGATTTAAAATTAATCGCAGAATCTTCCAGTTGATTATAGACTAAAGTTTATCTGGTAGTCTTTCAGAAGTGCGATCTTCATGCCTGTTCCTACTTATTTAGGAGTTAAGGATTAGTTGTAATTGTGGGATAAACTAGATATGGTAATGATAGTTTGAGCATTATGAGTATCCTATGGGGAGCAAGGCAGATAATATTCTGTACTTTTCTTTTACTCGTTAGCTGTTGCGCTGGGGCTGTGATTCTCTGCAAGGAGCGTGTTCATTTACTTAAATGGCCAAGCAAATCAACAAGGTTGTGCTGAGCAGTTTAGGGCTGGTAATTTTGGTTTTGGTTTTGGGTGGTTTTCTTCCACCACCACCACCCCCAACTTCTTTTCTTGGATGTGTGCGTGTCATGCATGGGAAGGTATGAAGGAAAAACAGCTATTCAGCAGAGACACGTCCCACCCCTTTAATTAAGCTTTTCCTGGACTATGTAAAAACACTGGCAATGTGTAAATCCCATTTGTGTGTTTGTTATTATTATTTTAACAGATTCCTAAGTATTATATTAAGATACCTCAGTGATGAAATACATATGAAAATAGTTGCATTAGTAAGTCACTGGATACCGAAAGGGTTGGATGGCATTGGCACAGAGCCAACTGGAAGATTTTTTTCATTTAATTCCTTTCACCTAGTAGGCTCCCTAAGCATTAGGCAGAACCCAGTATGTGGCTAAGTTATTGCTCTAGTGTTCATCACACAAAAAGCACAGTCTTAGCATTTGTAAATTTTCTTCAGGGAGGTTTCTAATCTAGACAGCATTTGCGTTTGGGGATTACACCACAGTCTGTTCCCCACCACCTCCCCCTCTAACATGTAGCCCTTTCAACTTCTTCAAAGAAGTGGGGAAAAGTAGGTTCTTTTATTAATAGCAGAAAACAAACCGACTGCTGGACTTCCGTGGCAGAGCTCACATAATGCGGCAGGGTGGGAACTGTAACAAAGAATGCTTGAATGCACTAAACGTATAGTGAAACCCCATTTACATTCACTGATGGGGCTTAAAGTACAATAAATGAGAAGTTTAAAGTAGAAATAAGCAGGGCCATGAAAAGACTTCAGTGAAGGTAGATACTTCTTGAAAAGTTTAGCACAGGATTTAATTTCAAACTCAAGCCTTTCCTAGTAGAATGCATTTCTTCATAGTGCATCACTTTAGCATTTTCATTGGATGACAAAAAATCAGATGGAGAGTCTTCAACGCATAAAGAAATAGATTCTGTTTATCCATTTTATACACTGATTTTCATACAAGTGAGACAGTTAGCAGTGGAAAAGTCTTCATGGTTCACTGTCTGTTCCTCTACAATCTCTCTGCTCTGCAAACTGCCTTTGAAGTGCAAGGGAAAACTTTGTTTCTAGAGAAAGTTTGATTGTGGGATCCTCACTTGCTCCTAAAATGTTTCTGTCCATGTGGGTGTAGGTCTGCCAGAGAATTGGACAAAGTGGTTGCTTTTTTTGTGCTAAAGTTATTCTGTGAAATAGAATAACAGTATTGTTAGTGAGTAACTTTGACCTCTCCCCTTCTCTTCCACTAAGGTGATGATCTCTTTGTTTCAGCCCTTTCCACAGCCCCACTGTAAGGCCCTACAAGTTGCCAGCTTTGTTCTCCTAAAAGTTTAAATTAGCCTTGCTCCCATTTTTTGCCTTTCTCTCCACAGTGGTTCTTCATCCTGAACATGAAGTACATATAAATTGCCCCTACTTGTAAATTTTTGTTAGAATCTGCATGTCCTCCCTTGGCCCTGTTCAGAAACAACCAGCAGTCAGACGTTATGAATTAGGTTGCCTGTTGCAGTTTTCCAGATAAAACACTTCTTGCTCCTTTTTTTCTAAAGAATGGCATGATAGCCCTGATCTCTGCACAATCAGAATGGAGGTTCATTTGCAGATCATGAGATTTAATAACTGTGATTTGGGAAAGGCAGGCTGTGGGATAATTCCTCTCTTCCGTCTTGAGCGGAGGTAGTTTCTGCTGACAATGTGCATGAAACCTTTGCTACCAGCTAAATGCTGGTAGCCAGATTCATATTTCCAGAAGTTTTGACGGTCGGTCCTTGCCCTCAAGGAGCCCAGTTCTGCTTTGGGTGTACAGGAGGCCGGTCCGCGGACTCTCATAGCACTGCCATCCTGCAGCAGCTGGTGTGAGCCTAATCCAGGCACAGCACCTCTCCATCCCTATGGCACGGCATCCCAACAGCACAGGAATGAGCGTTCAGCAAGCCCAGTGTGTGAAATGGCCGGCACAGCCATTTTGTGGGGGGATTTATAGCTTTCCACTGGAAGCACGGGACTCATCCCTCTGTTGGGAAGATTTGTCACAAGTCTAAGGATACACGGTGCTTATAGCTCTTGCTGATGTTATTTATACACACACACTGGGGTATTCAGGGAGTTAGATTTACTGTTAGATTTTAAATAAACCTAGGAGACCGTGCTTTTCTGGTGTTTATTATGTTGGCACATTATTTTGGATATTAATTCTCAAACTTATGTCTCCTTCCGAAGTAGAGGACTGTGGTCAAAATATTGATGTTTTAGGAGGCATTGAGGCACCCAGTTTTTAAACAATGGCTGGATGTTTAGAAGAGAAGCAGGTTACCAGTGCAGCATTGGAAACCTCTCCTGGCTGACTCAGAGGGTTAGATTTCTTGTGGGTGTTGCTGGTATCTAAATGTTGAGGTTTGGTAGGCTTTTATGAGTTAATAAATTCCAAAGGCTGCAGCTTGGCTTTCTGAAATTTGGTAATCATTCCCTAAATGCTAGTGGGAAATCAAAATTACTACATGCAATAACTAACACTTTTAAAACCCTTTGAAATGTTTCCAAACTGCTGCCTACGTGCTCTTCTTCACTGCATCGATGGCTAAAGATTTAGGGTCGCTTCCTGGCACGCAGCATGAATGCAGACAAGTTCCCTCGAGCTTTTCCTTTCCTTCCCTGCCATTTTCCCAGTGTTGTCCAGGCAGACCATCGGCTCTTTCATGTGGGGAATGCCACTCACTAATGGGAGCAAAGTGACTGCCACAGGGGGACCTTGGCTTTGATTAGAGCTCTGAGACCTCAGTCTAAAGCAGATATTAGCAAGGCAGGAGGTCATGATTTAGCATGGCAGTGTGAGGGAATGTTTTATCCATTTCTTTTGCCATCTTCTTTCTGCCGTTTGTCCTTCAGTTGTTCACAGTAACTTAGTGCAGTGGTTGGAAAAATAAAGGGTTGCATCTGAACAAGCCATGGGATCTCAGATCCCAATATTCTCAACTAGTCTCCATCGAAACCCTTCAGATTTGCTTTGACATGCACTTTTACTTTTTTCAGATTAATATTTTTAATGTTTCCAGTGATCTTCTGCAATAGCAAGTTAAAAAAAAATATGCAAAGGAGTAGCTCCACAGAGAGTCCCTGGCTCATCATTTTTGTATAAAGCAGTCTGATATGTCTCAATTTTGGGTGATTTCACCATGGAGAAAAAAGTCCTTCAGCTTGGATTATGGACAGCAGAACTTAATACCTGTGGTAGTTTTCTGAGAGGAATTGCAGACTCTTCTGCCCATGGTAAAACCTGTGGCTGAATGCCATCCATGAATGCCAGGATGCCGTCCGATATCCTCTCTGCTTCCAGGTACCGTTCACTGAACCAGGAAACGGTACCACACAGGACTTGCACCTTACATGGACTAGGCAAGAAATACAGCCAGGCATCTCCTCCTTTCTCCCTTTCCCTCCTTTTCCCTCCCCCTTGCTCTCCTCCCTTGTGTCTCCCACACAGAGCAGAAATATCCTGGCCGCTGCCAAGGCAAACTCAATCATCCAGTCTGACTTCCTCCATAAAACATGCCAAAGCATTCACCAAGCAACTCCCACATCAACACCAACAATTTCTGTTTGGTTAGCATGTATATTTAGGATTTGGGATGGCAGAGAATCCATAATAACGCCCTGGAACAGTCTCCCAGTAGTCTATTACATCAATATTAAAAACATGGGCTTTATTTCTAATTAGAACCTGTTTAACATCAGTTTGCAGCTACCAAAAATTTTCCTGACAATTTAAATAGTCGTTTGCTTCCTCCCCCCTAGCAGGATTTTCATTGAAAAACTAATGAGATTGTCTTCATTGTGTTACTCTAAGTTTTTTGGAAGATCAGATGATGTTGCTTTCTCTTGTTTGAATCTTTCCCATTTTGTCAATATCCTCTGCAAATGCTAATAGCAGAATGAATGAGATGATGTCAGGAATGGCATTATTAGCTTGCTAGTAATTCCTCTTTTATTTGACTTAATTAGTTATCTTGTTTATTCTCTTCTTCACTTTGCTATACTGAGACTACAAGTATAGCTAAAGGAATAAAGAGAGAAAAAGATTTGGAAAAGTCTTGTCTGAGGTATTTGAAGGTGCCCAATTCCAGCTAAAATTAGCAGGAGTTTATCACTTAAACTGTTAACTACTTCTGTTGCCTTTATTTAAGCAAAACCTTATGTCGATTAGAGAAATAACGGAATTAGCTTATCGGTCTTTGATTAATTATTAGCCAGGTAGTTTTTGACCTCAATTAATCTATTTATTGAATAAATTGTATTTAATCTCAGAATGAAATGACAGCAGCTGTATTCTTACTATTTGAAAGCTTACTGGGTTCAGCATTTTCTGTGTTTCTTGTAGGCTCGAGTTACAGAAATAGATCCTACAGATGGATTAAAACATATCCATGTGTTGAAACCAAGCAATCAGTCTCACATTTTACAGGTATCCATCCGAACAACTAGGATATAGCTAGCTAAAGGATTATTTTTAATGTGTTTCTCCGAAGTTCTGTAACCCAGTCCCTTCACAAGGCTTATTTGTCTGATCTCAGTAAATCTGCAAGCCTATATGTTTTATCATTTTCCTATCATGTGTTTGGGGAGGAGGGACAGGGGGAAGAGAGATCTTAGATAAGCAGTGCAAGCTAGTTAAGAAAGGAGGAAGCTGTCATCTGTAGCCTTTCCAGACACAGCAGTACAGTTCCAGACAGTCACCTGAGTATTATCGCTCTGCCTCAACTATAAATCACGGTCTGGTAATGGCCAAGGCTGACACCCTGACATTTTCAAGAAGAGTAAAAGACCTGATTTGAATGGAAATCAATTTCATTTCACAAATCTTGGGATACTCCAAACATGGTTTGTACATTTTTTTTTGTGTGTGTCTTATTCAGAATTTCCATGATTTTGCTGAAGGATTAGTTGTGCTATGCAATGACTCTGATTCCCTACATACAGTTTAAAATTACAGAAATATGTGTGTGTGCAGTGCATCACAGGACCTGGTACCACGTGGAAAAGAACTCCCTTTTCTGACAGCCTGCTGAAGGTGATGGGCCCAGCTCCTGTACCTGCCTTACCTTTTGCCCACCTCCAAAGGCAGTAGCTGTGCTGCACTGGAGGGATGAAAAGGCAGGCTTGGCGTGTGTGGTGCCACAGCCCTGCTCTCCTGCATGTGAATTCTTGTGGGGTGCTCCAAAGGCACCCCACAGTGCCTTTGTGTTGGCGCACCAGCACTTCCCATTGAGCAAAAAATTGTCATGCTTGTGACTGCCTTTCTGTACCTAAAATGGCCCAGAAGTTCTAAAAATTTCAGCTGCACTTTTTATTATTTGAACAGACAAAAAGAAACCCCAAGCAAATGGAATTTAATTTGCTGCTTTTTAAATTTTTTTTTTTCTTTTGCTTGGTCTATAAGAATGTACTGTAAAGACAAGATATTGCCCATTCAAGGAGGGAGGGGAATGATAGTGACTGTAGTGCCCATGGAACTGTTGTGTTAACAAGTGTAGGTAAATACTATCCCAAAATTCCTTCACTCCGAGCACCACACCCTTTTTGGAGAAAGACCACTGCTCCACGTGAAGACTTTGAGACCTCCAGTGACTGAAAGTCCAAAACCAGCTCTGAAATGTTCTTTCCAATAGTTTCGTGAGGGGCTACCACGCTCTGCAAAATTTCGGTTTTCTTACTTGGCAAAACAAAACCATCTAGAGGACACTGGTTAAAAAAAGGAAGGTGGCGTAAGGTAATGCGTGTATGAGAATCTAAGCCAATGAGTAAGCTGTGCCTAAATTTGCCAACAGATGCATTCCCGTGTGAAACTGAGAAAGGAAAAGCATCCTTAGCATACAGAGGATTAAAAATATCTGATGGCCATTCCATGTTTAAGCCCCTTAAACAGGATAGTGCGAAACGTGTTGTGGTGTCTATAGCAACACGTGTGAAATCAAAGGTAAGGATTTTTCTCTCTTTGTGTGTCTCTTGCCTGCTGCACAGTGCTCCTGGAAAACCTGTAAGAAGCTCATTAAAACCATGCATGTGTAACACAGCCCCAGTGCATCAAATGGCTTTCAAAGGCCGTGGCTGTGTGCTGTGTCTAGACACTGTCCCTGGGCTTTTTGCAGCACATCTTAAGGAGCAGTAAAACACTTCTGGTGTGGAAAGAAATGCTAACAATCGAGCAAATTGCTAGCATCTAGCCCAGAATCCTTTCTCTCTGACAATAGCCACTAGGACATGCCTAGGGAAAAGGATAAGATCAGGACAAGTAAAGTGATACTTCTCTGTTGTGGGGGTATTTTTCTGTCTCTGGGGGAATTCAATGCAGTGGCTAATAGCTGGTACCAACCTGTTTAAGCACCCTCAGCAGAATTTTTTCTTTCTTTTGTGCATGTTTTAATTACTTGTGCTTTAATTTTTGGAACCCTTTCTGTGTGATAACAATGGTGTGTTTTCTTGATTACAAATATCTCCATGTTCTGCAGATTCACTTGCATCCAAGGAAGACTGAGAAAATGTTGGAGCTGTGAGTAAGTGGTTTGCGTGGATTTCCAAGGTGCAGTGCCTCTCTGTAACCTGCATCATTATGCTCACTTGATCTGTTTTCTCTAAGTGTGTTCTTGGCAGAGAGAATTTGTAATGTTCAGTTATATGACAGATTTTACCTGGGGCCAATGTTTTTTTCGCATACGTGTAGCTTATTGGCAAACTTTGCCAGCCACACGCTGCTCTGTACAATGGAGAGACTTTAAGGTGGATTAGATCAGAACTGTGACATTTGGCACCGTGATGTTCTCATGACTGTTTTTATCAGCACAAAGCATGTCCTGGAAGACAGAGGCATCTTGCAGCCTTGTAGTTTCCGTAAAGGAATGCTTTGGCCTTGTTAAAGTCAAGGGAAGCCTTTGGCTTCAGCTGCTAAGATGTCACCATCAGATTTCAACATTTTGAAGAGCGGCCACCAGGCTTACAAAACACTTACTCAAACTATTTTCACTCTCAGAAAGCTCCATACTACAAGCTGGTTCCTTTTGTACTTAGCATATCCCAAATTACATGGGGGACAGTGTAGTGAGCCCTGGAAAGCATTTCCCTTTTCAGAACATCATGCCTACTGAGTCACAGGTTTCAAGCAGAAGATGAGAAGTTTGCATTGAAGAATGCATCAAAGTAGAATGCTAGCCCTGGAAAAAGGAGTTTGAATTGTCTGTATTCCAGCACCGAAAGGTTCTGTTTAGATTCAAACAGAGAAATATAATATTTAGCTGGTTTGCTCAGGATCTAAAAACCACAACAAAAATAGAAACAAATCAAGTGGTCTCACTGTGTATCATCTAACATGATATAAAACTATCCTGGCATATTTTTAATGGAACATGAGTTTAAATATTAACTGCTTAGTTTAAAGAGAGAGTTTAGCTTTTTATATAGTAGCTTGATTGGATGATTCATGTTGACTGTACGTGACTTTTTTAAAGTCACTATAGCATCACAATTTGTAAATTGTACGATATTACCTAAGGCTGTACCTGAAATAATTAACAATCCTCATTTTTTAATACAGTGATTGAGTTATTTCTTAACCAAAATTTAGCATCTAATAGCAAGTGCTGATTTTAGGATGATTAGATCAAGTACAGCCACTCTGCAGTATAGTGACAGTTTCTTAGGACATAGTACAACCCAATTGATGAGACAAATCAAAATGGATTCTTGTGGTTACTTGTTGTTTTTTTCAGACCTGACTGAATTTTAGTACTTGGGACTTCAGAGGAGCCAGAAGTCATTAGAAATGTTTAGAAAATGTAAAGAACTTATAGCTGCCATTTGCCTTAGGGCATCCTGCTGGTGCTACTCCCAGAGACGGCAAGTCCCCTGGGACTGTGTGACATATCTGCCAGCCTCATATTGATGTCTCAGATGCTTGAAGTCATCACAAAAGGTGACACTTAATAGGAAACCAAGTCCTGTGTTACCTGTCTCATTCCATTGTACTCTTCAGAACTTCACAAACGAAGTATTTTGTTCAGAAAATCAACATACTGCCTTAAAATAGTCCATTGCAGCTATTACAACCAGCTTCATTTTTTGGGTTTGTATTCTCAGGAGCTTGGATAAAAGCACATATTAGTGAAATATGTCAGTGGATACTTGGTGCAGCTCAGGTTTATGAAAGCTGGAGTTTCATATGGGGACACAAGACAACATTTGACCACAGTTACTGATATAATACTCAGGTCATGGTTTCTCTTTCTTTAATTTCTTCTTTACTTTTTTTAATGTTGATGTTAAAAGGCAGACTTTTTAACCAATAGCTAGCTGTAGTGTTTCTGCTATTACAAAATGGTGCTCTCATTTTTCATTAATTGGTCTTTTTTTGGTCTGTTTTCAACAAATGTCGGAACACCAACTGAGGCACACGTTTGGATTTCAGCTGTGTAAACACATCAGTACTCTAGCTTACCCTTTCATAGCTGCAATGAGCAGCTTAAAGTGTACAGTCCGTGGATTTATTGGTGATAAATGTGCTGCCACCATCACAGGTGAGGATGGTGCTTCTTTTCCCAAAAGACCTCTGAGGCTCTGTCAGGCTCGGAGCGAGCAGAGGAGGCTCTGTTGCACAGAGGTTCTGCAGATCCACTCTGGGACTCTGCTTCATCCCCAGGATGAGCCTTTCTCTCCTCAGCAGAGCTGTGTAAGTGAGAGGGAAAGGCCAGTCCACTATTTTTGGAAGTGCTGTCTCAGAGTGTCTGCAAGCTCAGATGGGAAACAAACGCATCTGACTAGCAAAGTCAAGATATTTTTTTCCTTTTACCATGTGGGAAGACCAGGGTCTTTTTCAGTTTTGGTTTTTTTTTTTTTTTTTTTTTTTAATGGAAGCAGAATTTCTGTTCCCTGTGCTGGAGTTGTTATCTTTTCCCAATAATTTTTCTCTTCTTTTGCATTATTTGCATTTGTCTGGATTTCCTATGAGAATGACCCTTGCAAAAAGATTCAGAGACCTCGTTGGGAAATTTCTATCAAAAATGAGTTTGCATAGATTCCTTGAAGGCTGAAAACCAGTGTATTAAAGCCAATTTTCAGCAGTTACAGAAGATATTTTTCTAAAAATCCTTTACACAATTTGGAGAGACCGAGCACATTCTCAGATTGGTAGAAAAGCAAGTTACTAACATTTCAGAAACACAGAGATCAATGAAAGAAAAGCACGAGGTCATTCATATTTTCCGTGATAATAATCAGCCAAATGAATGACGACCATAATCAGGCTTAGACACACAGACCTTAGGAGACCTCATGTATGCCAAGTGTCAGGCTGGCTCATGAAAATATTGCCATGGACATCCTTTGATGTGCATTACTGCTGCCAAAACCTGGGCAGGTGTAGAAAGGTCATGCTCCACTTCACTGTAGATACCAGACACCTCTACCACCTCAACTGAGCTACTCATTGGAGTGAGGGCTAATGGTAAATATTTACAAGATCAGGATGCCACTCTCAAGCTCTATGGACATACGAAGATTTACGTTATATGTTCCCTGTGGTGTTTTGTGGGGGTTGGGTTGGTTTCTTGGTTTTTGGGGTTTTTTTATATTTTTTATTTAAAAAGCTAGAATGACAATAACATGTTGCTGAATGAGTTTTCCTTTTTTCTTCATTACTCATTCACAGCACTGCACAGTAGTGATTGATACATAACCTTCTTCAGAATACACCATACTTAAATGATTTCTTTTTATTCAGAGAGCATTATTACTAGAATAAGAGCATTTTTTTGGGAAAAAACCCAGCAAAATCTGGACTTCAGTTGCCCAGTCAGAAGAAAAAGCCTGTACAGGGTAAAAATATGAGGACAATAACATTTCCTGAGCACATTCTCAGGTTGGAAACGGTTTCGCTATCTCAGCCACCTGAAACACTGCATTTTTTTCAGAAGTCTCTTATGCAATTAGCAATGGCAAGAACATTTTGAGTCTGAATAGCATGCCTATGTGAGAGACTGAAACCATGCAGTTTCCAGCGTCTGGGAGTGAAGTCTCTCTGTTCAGCAAGCTGCTCTCAATAGCACAGATAGCTCTGGCAGCAAGCTGGAAACACCGATACAGAAGTGCCAAACAAGTGGCTTGCTTGCTTTCATTCTACTGTTCGAACCATGATGTTTCACTTACAATCTCTGTCTTTAATATGCATAAGCAGATACATGTTCTTTCACAAGATCACTGCTGATCTTTTCGACATCAAATCTGCATCTCTGACCAAAATGAACAGAGATTGGTTTTGTGGTCCTCACAGCAGTTACCAATATGGGCACAGATACATATGTATATATATATATATGACTTTTTGAATATATATTTTGAAGCACAATGCGATTTTGTGTTTGGTGCATACTCTTATCTGATTTGTCGTAAATGTTTTTTCAGCTGTGCTGGGGGCCCAGCAGGGCAGGGTGCTGGTGGTCCACAGCCAAGGCTCTGTGCCCGTGTGCCTGGCCTGCTCAGCGATCCATCCGAGGATGATGTCCTTTGTTTTGCTACCTGGGGGGATTCAGCTGGGAAAGGCCCCACATCCAGCACCAGCACTGGACAGGATCCCTCTCCCCCTCGCTCCCAGGAGCGTGGTGTGCCCTGACTTACGGTGTGTCTGCTGTAAGGGACCATGCTCAGGATGTTTTTCTGCGAGCTGTAAACTCATGTCACCCGTAACTCCACATAGCTCAGACATTGCAGTCCACAAACTGAGCTCTTTAGTGCTTTGCTCTGCTGAACTTTTCCCTTGTCTGTAATGGATTGTGGATGGAAGAGGGAGGAGGGGAAGGTGATAGGGAAAAGCAAGGGTTTGATTGGCATGCAGTGATTTTGGACTAGCAGGAAGCAGGCGTCTCTGCTCTCCAGCCCCCACATACTTCTCAGTCCATGTGTGTTGAGAGGGGAAAGAAACCGATATTGTTCCCTCTAAAATTAATTCCCAGTTAGCCAGTAACTCCTGGTTTTTAGCTCAGAGCACACTGTAATTGCATTTTTCATTTCAGTAATTATAAAGGATATTAAAGTGGATAGACAGTTGTAGCAATCTGGCTCTTTAGACGTATCTACTTGTCCAAGATCAAATGGCTACAGCATATTTAGGGTTACAGTCTCCTTCTTTTCCTTCTTGTTCTCTACTGCAGTGGATTTTTTTTCGGCGTTACCATGACAACACTATATCTGGCTGCCAGCTCTGTCGTAAGTTATTGAACTGAGACTGGCTTTTGGTTTAGCAGATAATTAGGTTCTGTCTCACAGGTTCATTTTCCTGTGACTGGGACATGAATATGACCTACAGCTGGCCTCAATTTCAGTGTCACAGACAAAACTTTAACCCTTCCTAGTCCCACCACTACAGTACCCACTGCAGCAGTTGGCCACAATTCCAAACCCTTTCCCGGGGGTGCTGGACACAGCACACCCTCGGAGTCCTCAGGGCTCGTTGCCCAGGCTGTGTTAATCCCCAGGGAGGAGGAGGACGGTCCGGCTTGCACCCCCATGCAGGGCGGGCGGGGAAAGGGTATCGCTAGCACCAGATGAATATTGATTGTCTGGTATGGAGATTTGTCGGAAAGGTAAGTTCACTGCTTGATTAGTGACCCTTTAAATAATAGAAATGCACAGGGCGGTGACAGGCTTTTTTGCTTGTCTCAGGAATATGAAATATTTACGGGAGGTCTGTTTTAGCACACAGTGCCCCATCTTAGGCTGGTACCTGAGGCGAGGGAGCAAAGCTACGAGGAACTGACATATTGTTTCTGTAGGTACCTCCCTGATTTTCCTTTCCTCCTTGGGAAGAAGGGGGGCCCAGCCTGGAGGTGCTGGGCACCTGCCACTGGAGCCCACCAGGGCCCAGCACCCAAACCTTGGGGTGGGATCAGGCAGAGCAGCACCTCACCAGATGGACCTTTGAGTTCACAAAATCAGGCTGGAGAAGGGGGAAGATCCACCATTCTCTCCAGACCTGTTTTCAAACTTGCTCTTTCCCAACATTTATGTGCAGTGTAATGTGGTCTTGCAGTTTTAGTGATTTCCAGCCAGGACATTAGCCTGTCTACGAAAAATTCGCAATTAAAGCTACTGATGGAAGGGATAGTCCATGAGATTTCACCAATAGATATTTACTTCCTTTGTCCATTGGATGGGGCAGGTTTTTCATACCCTTAAAAGAGCGAGGGAAGATTCTGTCCCAAAGCTGGCAGATCCCAGGGGGTGTTCCAGAGAAGCACAAGATCACTGGTATAGGAGCTGCAGATCTACTTTTCAGAGGCTGCAGACTCTTGGCATCCAGCAGTGCTGCTGGGACTCCTCCCACCTGTGGTTCCTATTGGCACAATTCTTTCTGGGGAATCTCATAATAAAAATAAATAAATAAATAAATGAAAAAGTTGGCTGTAAAAATTGGTGGGCTTGCACCGTTATCCATCAATCACAGGGCTCTTGCACACAGGGTATTGTCTGTGCATGCTGTGGATGTGTGGATGGAGATTCTGGCAGGGTGGACACTATTCCTCAGCTTCCCTCCCCTCTCCCCACCAAATTATTTGTGCCAATGTGTCTTGATTGGAAGGTCAAAGTGTTGAAGGGGCATCTGTCTTGCCGCCATGGAACGTGTCCTTCTGAGCTAATCTCCCAGCCTGTGTTTGTTGATAATGTTTGACACCTGTCTATTATACAGGACAAAGAAAATGGCATTTCATGAACCGGAGATGGTGACTTCTCACCGAAGATAACTCCAAAAGCTGCAGATTTAGCATATATGTATAACCAAACTGATCAGAAAAAGGCCCTTCAGGTATTTCTTGATTAGCATATTTAGTGTGGATTAGACATCCTTACAATGATAGCGTAAAAGTTTTGCTGTGGGGTTATACTTGGAGTGGAAGTGGGCTGGAGGGGAATGTTCCCCCTTGAATTACAGAAGAGGGATGTGAAGCCCCACGTGCTGGTTGGCTGATAAATTATCCAGCTGCTGGGTGCTGATGAGCATTGCCCCATGTGGGACCCCACAGCTCTGAGCTGGGATGATGGTTGATACTGCTTCAGCAGCATGTTGCAATAAATCAGTGGTATATTGCTATATAATACATTTATTTCTTTATATAAGCAACTTCTATGGAGTTTTTTGCTTTATTCCCCTCCCCCTTTTTTTTTTCTTTTCTTTTTTTTCAGATTTTATAATGGTTATACGCACTACGTAGTTTCAGTTTTTGTTTAGAGTTGGTTTCGGTGCCTGGCCCTCATATTCTGGCATAGTCCTGTAATGTTTCATCTGTGATCACAGTTTAAAGCCAAATGAAACACTGTTTTCATTGGAACCATTAGAGAAATCAAGCCAATATTGCCAGTGGGATTAAATTTTATGAAAATAGATAAGAAATCTCATTGTTTGGCCTAAAGCAACCTGACATTGTCCCAAAAATATTTGCAAATGAGGGCATGTAAACCACGTCACAAGGAATGAAGGGAGGGGCGGGGGGAGGGATAATGACTGAGAAAGAGAAAATGATTTCATGATTTTCAGTTTGAGTATTTAAACTGAGAACATTTATTGTAGGCAATGAAGCCCCCTACCCACCTCAGTATATATTGTTTACCTCAACTGGCAGCAAATTAGTCTCTTCCAGAGGAGGCAAAGCTGTCAAGTCCTTCTGAGTTTCCAAAGTCCTTCCCTAGCTGATCCTCTCCAATGTGAAAGACAAACGCTTTGAGGATCTCTCCTGCTCCCAGGTGTTGAGACCAACACACTCGCTTCTCTTTATTCCCAGAACAATTGCTAAAAATGGAACAACAGCAGAAGTTCAGGCCAGAAAGAGTAAATTACAGCATTTCTTGCATTCTAGCAATCAATAAATGCCATGTAAATTTATCTTGGATGTAAGTCTTTCTTTGCTCTTTAGAACTAATTATGTTCTTTACTACCCTCTGACAGAACCTGCCTCTGCACATTATTGCCTCTGCGGTGAATGTTGGCTGCTAAACTTAGTTACACGGAATCATGTCTGAGTTACGGACCCTGAGTAGGCTGAGAATACTTCCTCAAGTGTGCCTCATCCTTTTGATGTCTTATCACATTTTACCCTTATGAGGTACTTGAACAGGGGAGCAAAAATAAGTCCCTTAATTTAAATATTTCATCGTGACAATGAAGTCAAAAGTTCTTCAGATACTCTGATCAGTACCTCAAAGCCATAACAGACTAACAGGAGTACAAAATATTCTGGTTTAAAATCAGGAATGACTTTTCTTTTCCTCTAGTTCTTTAAATTTTAAACAAACTTTTTTTTGCTTAGGTTATCGGGGAAATAAAAATAAAATAGTATCAGGGAATTAAAAAAAACATTAGTAAGAAAGGAAATATTTTTCAGTATATAGTACAGTCAAATTACAACATATAATAAGAATGAGAGTAGGAGTGTGATCTTTAAAGATTAAACTTTAGATTAATGATATAACTAAAAATTAGCTATTGCTCAATCCTTTTCAAAAGAAAAATTATACATTTTTTCCAAAATCAAAATATTGTTTTCATTCAACACTTGGTGATTTGCTGACCAGCAAATGGAACTTGCTTGTTATCCATTTAATGAAGGATTTTAAAAAATTTTTCATTTTTACAGGTTTTCTGAAACCTCTTTTTTATTAAATATGAAATCAGCACAAAGAAGACACCATTTTGCTTCACCCCTGAAAAACAGAAGTGATTTTTCACTGTAAAGGAAACAAAATGGTGATAAAATCTCCAAAAAAACTAATAATAAAATTGAAGTCTCTCCTCCTAACCCAAACAGATGTTTGACCCAGAGAGCACTTCTGTCTCTTGCCTCTGCAGTGGTGGAGTACATATGTTTACTTCTTTGGCATTCCTAACCCAGGAAGTCTGTGGCAGAGGAATCACTCAGAGGAAGGAGAAATGGACACTTCCCAAAGGTGATGCTTGTTTTGGGTTTGGTCAAACAGCACTGAAGTCTCCTGAGGTGGGTACAGCAGTTCAAACTGTTTTCCCTGCTTGGCCAGGGTGGAAATTCACCTGAGCAAGGAGGTCCTTTTTAATTTTTAAAATGTACTCTTTATTTTTAAAAGCATGATGGGAGAACTTATTTATTAAAAAGTGGATTACAAGCTGCATGTTTGCCACCTTAATCACTCGAATCTACTCATTCTCATTCACTCCATGGGTGTGACCTTTCCTAAAATAATTCCCATGCAATAATAGCAATAAGATACTTTTGGCAGTGCATTTCTGGGAATCATTGCACTTCTCAGGTGACTGAAGTCACTCATTCTTCATCCTCATGCTTCACAACACATCTGAGGCATGAAATTATTCCCTTCCAATGTGATGCCTTCTCCTACTCTTATTGCTTAAATGATTCTTAAGGATTAGTGTGTTAAAAGCATTGTGAGAAATTCAGGGGGGTGAAAAAGAGGAAAAGATAGTATTTTAAATTAGAGTTATCAACCTGATCCACATTTCAGTGATTTTTATTCCAATCAGGAGAGTCTGGATCTAATACACATCCATGCTATGGGCTAGCAAAAATATGGAGGACACAGTAACTTCCTTGACAGTGTGCTGTGAACAAAAACTGTCACATATAGCAGAAACTACCAGAATGTAGAAGGTTTTATGTTTGCAAGAATAAAGACAATTGCATTCCCTGTCCACTGATGGGTATTGCCAGCTGTCTCCTGTACGCAGGTACCATTCTTTGTTCCCAGGATTTTATGCATTCAGCTGCGATTTCTCTCTAAATCCTTTTACCATATCTTGATTGGTTTGCAGACAGAATACAAATTCTCTTGAGACAAACGTACCATTACCATTTTAAATTGTAATCTTTTTCAGAAAATGTTGTTGGTTTTTTGTCATTAACATTTGAGAACAAAAGACTGGAATTTCAGCATTTGTTGCCACCCATGGGGTTTTTCCTCATATAAGGTTCTAGTTGCAATATGAGGAAACAGCATTAGTTTCATGTCCTTAGCAAATCAATGTGCAGACAATCACAGAAACTTACCTTCTGTGCATTTATTTTATTGTGAGCAAGGACTGTAAAACACTAGCATGCCTTTTAGCTAGGGGACGACAGAAGTAATCTCTGAAGCCAATGTTGGGGAAATGGTGTATTTACTAAGTCATTACTTAGTAAAGTCCTTATTTACAAAGCCCTGCTGAGCACTAATCTCAAGCTTAAAGTTATAAATGCAGCTGCATGCTCTGATGAATCAAAATTTTAGCTGTTTCCATTTCTGCCTCAGTGACAAACTTCACCTATTGCAAGAAAATGCTAGAGCTATTAATAAAAATAAAAGATCTGTTCGATACCCAAGGCTGCATCACTGAACTGGCTGGCCCTCCGCTTGAAATCATGTATATATGTAATCTAATATTTATCAGTAAAACCTTTCAGCATCAAATGAAACAAAAGTTGTTTTATGCTCTCATATGTTCCAACATTCATATACACATAGCAAATGCCATGTGATAGGTAATATACAATATATGATTTATATAGGGTGTGTTTAAAATATATATTTTTCCCAAAAATATCTTATTCCTCTCTATTTATTCTCTTCTCCCTCCTGCTGTACCGACTCTAAAACACTTTCATATACCAGGTAAAGTGGCAAAAAGCAGTCAGAAAACATGATTGCTTTTCTGTTTCCCTAAGTCAGGGCCTTTGTTAAAATTATTTGTCTCCCTCTTTTTTTGGTGAAATGCGTAAATCTTTATAACTTGTATTTTATATATCTTGTGTGTGTAGGGCATGAGCACAGCTTATAGCATTTTTCCTCACAAGACAGATGAAAATGTAGTCCTCAATATCAGCAAAAAGTGGTCTCCTGCTTTTCACAGGTGAGAGGCAACATCCCAGGGAAGGCAGGCTAACCCCAGTCACATGTGCTGTAAGCGTCATGCATGTGCCATGCCTAATGTGGACAGCGTGATAATGATCTCTTGTAGAATGAAATCTTTAGTTGAAGAAGGAAGAATTGTCAAAGTTCTTTTAAACTTGTTCTTTGAGTCGTGTTACATTCCCTTCTGGAAGCCTCACTGAAAAGTTTGTGATGGTTTGTTTGAGACAGCTCCTGTGTCAGTTCTGGTCCCAGTGGGAGCATACATTGCCTTTTACAGATACTGAAGGGACTGGGAAATAAAAAGGTTCTCAAGAAGCAGAAAAGAGTTCTAGGATAGATACAGGAAGGGCCACAGTGGTATTTGCAACATAATTTCCACATTTTCTGATTAATTTTTTAAGTAATGCATAAGTTATAGGCATGTAAGGCAGCCTGTCAGTGAATAGCAGACTCACTGGATTTCAAGCAAATTTTACTGTTGTGTCTTTCAGAAATTTTCATCCTTTTTAACCCTCTGGTTCTGAAAAGTAATTAATCCTGATTATGGTTCAGAAAGGAAAAGGAGTTGTTACCAGAAAATATTCATCTGATGTCCTCAGCCTGAATATTGGAAGTAGTAGTGAGAAATTTCATAAGCTCTCATGTCCCACTCTGCTGACCTTAACAGTTTAGACAACTTGGAAAGGACTTTCATCTTCTAGGTCCCAGCTGAGTGGCAATTCTAAACACTGTGAATCCAAATTCTTTGCCTCTCACTTCTCTAAATGACCATAGTATTTAATATGCATTGTTATGAAATGAATGCAATCCCATATAACTCAATGGTCCGATTCTGTGCGCATCTGGGAGAGGTTTGGGAGAGATATACATGTGTTTCACATCTGTTGGTTTCTGGAATTTTGATGCAGGGGTCTTTGGCTTGTTCTTTGCCCATTCATATTGGACCTATTTAAACTCCAGATGTGAACAAGAAAAATTAATTTCTTCCTATCCCATCTTTTTATATTGTCAGATGAATATGAATCTCAGCTCTCTGGAATAAAATACACAGAATTTTCATTTTGTTTAATGATTATTAATACTTCTATAGCTGTGAACCCAGGCATATTTCTTTTTTAGGCTTTACACAGCATATTACATCTCCTGGGATGTGAATTTTCTGCATGTCATTTTATAATCAATAGCAGTAGTTATTTACTTTTTCTTTCTGACCATTTTTGTATAGTATGCTTATCCTTTTTATTATTCCCAGCAAGAAAATGCCAGCATAATTTTATTTGCAACAACTGACATTTTGATAGGAAAAAAAGTACTTAGCTAAGTATTTTTAAATTATTCTTGGTTTGTTTTTCTTTTCTTCGTAATACCAGATATCACCTTTGATTAATAACAATCATATATAGGCTTTGTTCCTCTTATCTGGGTGTCAGCAGTAATTGGAATCCATATCCATATCCTACCTTGCAATCATGCTGCAAAAGGCCAATAAATTCCCGCTGAGTGTGTTACTTGTTAAATTTAGTGCATTACATTCAGGGTAATGAATAAAAGCACTGGGCCGTTACTGTCTGGTTGGCAGAGGAGGAGTAGGAGCAGCCAGACTCCCCTGAGGCCCCGAGCAGGCTTAAAACTGTGACAGGCAGAATCAAGGGACTCCCTAAGCATCACAGTTCAGTTTGTCTCCCTTAATTTCCTCTCCTACCAAGATTTTTAGGGGAAATGGAGGTGAGATAATCTTGCACTGAAGTACAAAATGCGCTGTGATTGTATACCAGTACTCCCTCACGCATGCTTCTCTTCTAGGCAAGTAATGCATCTGCATTAAACATTCAACTGATGACAGGCTTGACCTTGCTTTAAGAGATTTATGTATCATAAATAAATATATTGTAATATTCTTATATATATAGATAGATAAATATATATAGATGGATAAAGATAGATAGATAGATAGATAGATAGATAGATAGATAGATAGATAAAATATACACATAAATGTAGGATTCTAACCAATCCATGTAGACCCACTGTTGGACTGCTGACTGATAAAAATAAACTCTCAGACTTTTGGATGTCTGAGCACCGCTTTGGCTGACACAGGAGCAGCTGTGTGTCTCTGACTGAGGGAAGAAACAATATGTACTTCAGTTCTGAACCTGGGCCTGGGAAGTTCATGAATTTCAGTTCCTCCTGGTTGGCACGCAAATGTACTGTGCTAAGATGATGAAAATCGGATAAATAATGTGATGGAAGAAGTGAAGTAAAAAGACAGAATCTCAGTGAAAGGATACACAAATCTATTTTGGGGAGGCTGGGAAGGAGTTTCGCACTTTGTCTGTGCTCTCCTTTTTGGTTCTCCTGTGCCTTTGAGCGGTGGGATCCTGTGAGTGAATTCCCTGTCTTTAAGAGGGCCTGGCTCAGGCTCCTCCTGTGCTTCTGCAGGCACCAAAGTTAAGAGTGTGGAGAGTCTCATGTGCCCCCACACGACCCTGCAGGAGGGAAGGGCCATGTCCAGCCCCAGCAGGAAAGGTGCCCTGGAGCCTTTTCCTTTCATTCCCATGCCAGTTGTCTATTCCTTGGGGTGATGGGGGTGATAACATTCAGAGCCAGTGTTTTCTGCAGCTATGAAATGATGGCTTTTGTCAAGATTTGGGCTTTTATGGTAGTTGCACTCCTTTCAGGGACACCTGCCATGGCCAAAAATCTCCCTAACTGGAAATATTGATACTAGGTAAACACGTATCATGTAGAATCCAACTGCATGTTGTATTTTCAAGTGCATTAAAATCCACCAAACAGAAAAAAGTTACAGTGGAGATCTGATCCCTGCTGGAGTTGGAGGCAAAGGTTTTATTTCTTCAGGGTATTATCAGTTTGGAGCTGCTTTATTGAGTCCTTCTGAAGTAGTACTTTTTTTTTTTTTGTTGTGTTTTGTCACTACAGCAAAAGTCTTCCTCTTATCCTTCCAGAGCAGGTTTTCAAAATTACAGAGAAAGCATAGGTTCTTTGGGCTGAACCCACCACAGGATTCAAGTTATCCAGCTCTTCTAACTGTCCCCAGTGACATTTTTTTTTTCTTTTTTTTTTTGTCTTTTTGGTATCAGTGCAGTTTAATATTGGCTGAAATAATTTGTTTGATGGTGAAAAAAATGTTTTATAAGAAGAAAACTGGAAGGAAGAGGATAAACCATGCAGCCTCCATATCTGCTTTTCAGATGTCCTAGGGTGTTCTTTTAAAGTAAAATTTAATTTGTTGTATAAACTGACGGGTATGGGATAGCTGTACTCTGGGATTGGACTGTATGTTCAATTCCAGAAGTAACTGTGTCGGGCAATTCAAAACTAAGGCAGGCCTCTGTCACCAGAGTGGAAAACAGGATCCTCACAGTACAAGGTACTGCATCAACAGCATCAAACAACTGCTCCAGGTTGTTAGAGTATAACATAAACCTTTCCCAACATGAAAAGCAGTGTTTTATTTTAGAAAGGGGTAATGTTTTGGTATGGGTGATCTCATTAAAAATGAAATATTTGGCGTTGCCCTGTTTTAAATAAGAACATGGCTCGTACTTCTGCTAGGAAAAGCTCTATCCTGAAATTGCCCTGTTCATTATCTTAACCTTACAATATATCATGGCTCTGTCTGGCAATTGCATTAAAACTTAAAATGACAAATCAACATTTCTAAAACACAAGCATGCATGTCTGTGGAGGATACCCGTAGAGAAAGGTTTGAAGATCACTTCGTTGGAAAAACAGTCCTGGCTTCTGGTGTGGTCTTGTGGGAAGTCTCCTAAGTAGCTGGCATTTTGTTAGGGAATGCAAACAGGTCCTTGATTCTCTCTTGTTGAACTGGAAAATACTGCAGATGAGCCCAGATCCTCCAAAGAAATCCTTCTGAGTCATCGCAGAAGGGAGGCTGGGGATATTTGCTGCATTCTGAAAAGCTCCACATGCCTGAGAGCTCCAGTCCCGATCTCAGGACAGGCAGCGGTTTTGCTCTGTGCCAACCATTGACATTTGTTGTTGATGGATTTTAATTTCATCTTCTCATGTTCAGCATTCCTTTCAGCTGGAACATTTAGTTTAGGCTATCTGGGTGCCATGGATAGAATCACCTTTAATCTTCTTACCATCAGAAATTGTGAAGGACCAGATCCAGGTGGAATGGCTGTTGACTGGCTAGACGTGTTTTATATCAACCCATTAATTTTTGCAGATGGTTTGTGGGGTTTGTTTTTCTTTTAATATGTCCTAGTTCGTGCTCTTCTCATTTCTACCTTTTTTCCCTCATTGCTCTGGGGGCAAAATAAATTATGACAACGATGTTGAATGTAACAGCTCTATGAAAACACTTTGATTGTTTTAAAGGTTTGTTATCTGACATGAGGACTTCATGTTTCTCAAGTATTTACTTACTTTCTGGATGATGTGTGCCACTTAGGTCTGTAAAAGTAGAGCCAAACCAATATATCTGGAGAAGTAATCAACCACAGTACTGTACTTGTGTCCTTTCCAAAAAAACGAGTCTGTTACCTCTACTGCCAAGATCTGGCACGTAGCTCTGAGAAGATTAATGGCCCTGGTGATTGTAACTAGTTGTTCTTTTTTTCCCCTTCCTACACTTAAATTATTACAATCCAAATGTTTATTTACTGAATAGCATTAATGTGCTGAAAAAAAACCCCAAAGAGTCTAGCATATGACATGTTGTGATCTGACCATGTATTTGTTTATAAATTTATGTTCTTCAACATACTGGACTAACACAGCCCTCTGAAGTGCTTGAGGGATCAAAATCAGCTGTCCTTTCAGAGACAGTCTATCAGTCATGTAAATGTTATTCCTGTTCTGCCAGTATGGAAATGGATTTGCTGGACATTGACTCACTTGCCATTGACAAAGGTGGAGTTGAAATTACTGGCAAATCTCATGTGTTAGTTTTTCATGTCTGACTTGCTTTGATCAACCAACATTGCCGCCAGGATGAGGTAAGATTGTACTTATCATCATATTTGCTTCTTAATTTGGTGGTTGGTAACCATTTCTGTTTTCAATAGGCTGGAGTATTTTCTCCTCTGAAAACCTTTGTCTGGTAAGTCCATCATGTGGGAAAAAAATTAAATAAAGTCACATTATTTGGATCATAGTTGAAAAAATCTCCAGTGACCTGTGTCCTGCTTCTTGTCAAAAGCTACCATGAACAAATTTGCACTGAACCAGTAAATAGGTCTGTGCAAGTACTAGGAGTTTCTTTTCTATTTCAGGATACATTTTTTTGCATGACTTTTTGATGTGGTGGAAAAAGACGTTGGTCTTCTAGAAGTCTTTGTACAAGCATATTTCCTAGCCCATATGAAGATGTGTCTGTGGCTACTGGCTGAATAATTTAAAGAACAGCGTACCAAACCAGGTGGAGATATACACTCTGTATTGCTGGGGGTTTATTTTAGAATGAATGCTTTTTTTCTAAGTGTTTTTCATTTCCTACAAGGATTAGGTATTCAAATCAGTAAAGGACACCCTTCAGAACTTCATATAGTAGTTCCCAAAGCATGGTGTCTTACCCAGGATTCTTCTTCAAGAAATTCTCTTATAATTCATATAACATGAGTAATATATTATTATTATTATTGTTGTTATTATTATAATTATTATTATTATTATTATTTCTGAGTCTGGCTGGATTCTCAATTTTCAGACTATTTGCTCTATAATAGGGCCTTGAGTAGGCCTTAATGGCTCTGACCAGCCCTACCTGGGGCCCTCACCCCCACCCCCATCTGTGGACCCACCAGCTCTACAGGAGCTCATGCTCCTGCTACGGAGGACTCTCTTGCAGTCTAGAATGCTTACTTTTGGTGCTGAGTTTTGGCCCAGCAAAGGGATGCCAGAGAGTCTCAGCAGAAAATAATTGTTTTCAGTATAGGTGTTTTTGTTAAGATCTGTAGAAGTGTCATGTTACACAGTATATTAATCTTTGAGTCTTCTGTTGGGGGAGAAAAAAGAAGGAAAGTATTCTCTTATTTTATTTAGGTTTTTTCCTCATTCTTCCGTTAAGTGGAAGTTCAGGACAGCATAGGGAATTGATAGTGGCCCACCGTGTTTTATATAGTTTGCTCTTCTGTTCAGGATTTATTTATTCCATTGAATATAGACCTTGAGGTGTTTTAGAAAACTAGTGAAATAAAAATGAACTTTGTTTATGAGACTATCTGATAGAAGTACAACAGAAGGAATCAAAAAGGGAACAAATTGAGAGGTCTTAATAACTGGGAGAGCTGCTTTTATCTTGGGAGAAGTTGAATTCTCCCTTGACAAATTTAGATACTCTCTAGTGTAGTTATGGGCTTGTTGGCCCTTACTAAGAATTCAGAGTTTTGCAGATGAAAATAATATAGTCAAGCGTTAGGAAATGGCTCTCAATTATGGACTTTCTACCTAGTCATGGTCTGTGATGTCAGATGACAAAATGATGGAAACCTTTCCCCTAAAGAAGGAAGAACCAAACTAGAAGAACCAAAGCATCCTGCATGAGCAAATAGGGGAAGAAAAACGGCACATGAGAGTCTTGTGAAAACTTGTACCTGGAAGAGCACTGAAATATATCTCTGCACATTAATTCAATCTATGGCTGTAGAGGCTGAGCTGGACAGTTCTGATACAGTTTTTGCTGGACTGGAAAACTTGAGGTGCTGAATGATTTCTGGCTTAGCTGAGAAAGCACAAATATGACCATTGGTTACCTGTAAAATTATTACCTAATGATTGCTCTTCCAGCTTGTGAGGAAAAGCAAGAACACAGCACAGTAAGAAATTGTTAAGGGTATTTTTTATGCCTATCTCAAAAGGAAGTGGGATGCTTTAGCAAGACAAGGAAAAGAACTGAATCAGCTTTTCTGAAAAAAAAAAATATAGAATAATAAAACAGAATGACTACAGAAATACTTTGTGTGAGAGAGCCTTGTTAAAAGACGGATTCATCTAAGCTCAGGTCTCATACTAGGCTTATTTTCAGCATAGAGGTGCAAGTCCAGAAGGAGGAGCAAGCGTGACAGAGACTCTTCATTTCCCTTTGGAAATGAAGGTGCCAGGCATCATCCCTCTGTGTAGGTGAGTGGTATTTTAATGAGTTGGTGGACTGTGTCAGCAATGTCCCTAACACAATGCTACAAGCAAATTAACATCAGTACAAGCCTAGATGGAATGTGTGCTTGCAGCTTATTTATATTATATATCACTGCAATGATGATTTATGTATATATGAAGGAAACTATCCCTCAAAGACAATTGTATAAAGTGAGTTTGGAGGATAAGAACAAGGCTAACTTGGGGAGAGAAAGAACAATAGAGATACCAAGTTTCGATTTGTGATTCCAAAGGTTTGTTTATAATGGGAAATACCATGATAGAGTTGGCTTGACCTGGGACAGCTTTTTGGCTTCATTTTTTTAAACTTTTTTTCTGTAGCGCTTGCTCAGAGGGAAACAGTACTGAACTTAAAACAGTCTTGGAACTGTAAGCTTAGAGTTTTTGAAAGAGTTCTACAAACTTTCTTCATAACAGATGAGGAGCTGAGTTGTTTGATTACTTGGTTGTTAGAGTGGTTGATTTATATTTACTTCTTAAGCTATGACTGGCCTTGTTATGGAAATCCTTGAGTGAGGCTACCTACTGACTTGACATGTGGAGATTACGCCTTCAGAAATATATCAGAAACACCTGGCAGAAATGATCTGCCAAAAATGATTTTATTATCCTGACACTTTAAATTATCACAGAACTGTTTAGATTGGAAAAGTTCTTTAAGGTCAGCGAGTCCAACCATTAACCCAGCACTGCCAAGCCCACCACTGAACCATGTCCCCAAGCGCCACATCTACACAACTTTTAAATCCCTCCAGGGATGGTGGCTCCACTACTTTCCTGGGCAGCCTGTTCCAAAGCTTGACAACCATTTCCATTAAGAATTTCTTTTAATATCCAATCTATATCTCTCCTGGTGTAAACCTGGGGCTTTTTTTTTAAATTATCTTATCAATTACTACTTAGGAAAAGAAACTGACCCACACCTGGCTACATCCTCCTTTCAGGGAGTTATAGGGAGTCATAAAGTCCCCTCTGAAACTCCTTTTCTCCAGGCTGAGCCCCCCCAGCTCCCTCAGCTGCTCCTTATCAGACTTGTGCTCCAGAGCCTTCCCCAGCTCTGTTTCCCTTCTCTGGCCATGCTCCAGATACTCATTGTCCTCCTTTTAGGATGGGGCCCAAAACTAAACACAGAATTTGAGATGCTCCAAATTCTGTGGCAAGAGCAGGGGAACAGTGACAAAATATGCTCAGCTGAAGACCTAAACACAAAATGGCAAGTTCAAATGTTTTCCAGTATTGTTTCCATGATGAAAATATCTAAACCAATGAGTGATGGTACCAGTGAAGCCTAGATGACAGCTCAGACTTACGTAGTAGTGGCTGTTTGCTACCAAAACCATCAGTGTGGCACTGCAAATATGACTGAAAGCTTTGTTCTGATGTGGCATGGAAGAGAGGCTGGATCTTGTTCCCAAGGTTATGCTGAAATCCAGAGACAAAAATGTCTTCTGTGCAATTGCTGTATGTACAGATAGAGCTATGTGATTGTGCTGTGGGGGCTTGCTCTCATTTTCCAGCTCCTGAGGGGCATTAAAGCACAGCTGAAACCACATGGAATATGCTGCCCAAGTTCTCATTGAGCTCTGTGGTCTCATTTGGGAGAGTATCCCACCCATGGGAATATTTCCTTTGAGCTCTGCTGCCTACTGCAGCATTTGAGGATCCTGACCCGTTAGAAAGGGGTGGACAATTATGAAGACTATCCATATTCAAATGAAAGACTCTCCTTCAAGTAACATTTGTGACTTGATGAAAGGCAGAAAGACATCTTTAAAACTCTTAGAATCCACGCTGAAGTGAGAAACAACGTTTCAGCTGGATCCCATTCAGCTGGCAGTGGTTTTATAAGGTAGTTTGGCTGATATAGTCCAGACTCTGCAACAGAATTGTGAGAAATATCAAGAGAATGGTCCTGAACCCAAAGTTTATTGCCAATATCTTGTATTGTCAACAAAAAACAATGATGAGACAAATCTTGAGACAAATATTTAAGTTAAATAATAAATGTAGAAGGGTGTAACCAACCATCACAGTGTCGTATTTTCAGAATTGGTGGATGAGTTGATGAAAACAGTTTGTGATGAACATGTGGGTGTGGTGAGTGAAAGGGAGAGCAGAAATGAACATGTTTTAAAGGAGATATAATCAGGTAGTCATATTAGAGGGGAATAATGGAGAGTTTAAGAAAACAAAAGAAGAGGAAAGAATAAAAGAACAAAACATTAGAAGTGGACTTCCATTTGCTGACTATTACAGCAAAGCTAGGAGCAGATCTGAAATGTGTAACTCACAGTGTATGCCAATAAAGAGAATTAAGAAACAAAAAGTAAATGCTAAGGCTCTGATGAGGATATAATTCCAGGTTTTTTGCATTTGCAGATGGAAACCACCTCTCCTGCACAGAGCTGCTTCCCATCCCACAAGTTAGCGCTCCAGAATTCTAAATGCCTTCTACAGGCCATATGCGAGCAGGAGACGCTCCTTTTGAAGTACTTCAGAAATGCAAGCATATGGAAATGTGTGTGAAGACCACTTCCATTACTGGTTTGAACTTGGCGACACTCTAGCAAATGGGATTTACAAATGTTACCACAGAATTATACAGCTTTGACAAGTTCTTCAGAGGAATACCACCCCCCAGCATGTGTTGGGTTCTTCTGAAGTTCACTAGGGAAAACCTCCACTTCAGATTTCAAGCTTTACTTTTCTGTTTCAGCAACTACTCCACATTTTCAAGGAATATGACAGAATGTGGTAGGACAAAATGTTCTGATGGTGTTTAAGTCGAGGGCATGATACAGGTGTAAAAAAGATTTAATCAAATATTTCAAGTAAGTTAAACTGAAAGACAGATCTGGTCAAGGCTCCCCAGTAACCATTTTCCTGTTTCTTCTCTTTTTCTCATCTTTTCTTTTGTACATTCTTTCACAAGGAATTATAAAATGTATGTAACTGACTGAATATTGTAGATACTAATATTTATTTATTTATTCATGTGATTTCTTGAGAAAAGTTTAATTGTTGGGGTTTAAATTGTTTAACCTGTTCTGCTCTCTTCCATGGAATCACTGTAGCTGTTTGCACTGATAGCTGTTTTTTGAGATGACAGCCTACCTTGTATCATCAAGGTCACAAGATCGACAGTTAACTCAAGTTTATGGAAAGAAAAATCTTACCAAAAATTGACACTGAGCTGCATAAATCCTCATTTTATATTAATGTTTGTGGAGTGAGTTTGGTACAGCAAAAATTGACATGATTTTTTTTTCCCCCAGCCAATAATGCACTTCTTTGTGCTTATTTCTTCTGAGGAGTTAAAGGTTGCATGGGACAGCTGGTGAAATGAAAGAGGAGTTAAAAGCATATGTTATGTCTTCATTTACATCTAGGAGCAGAACAATGAGATCTGAAACATCTTAAGATTTTTTCATACATGTTCTCTTTATTGTGTTGGATGCTACCTTTGGAGCAGCATGGGGTTGTTTAATCATACTATTTTCTGAATTTCACTTTCCTCTGCCCAGGGAAAGTGATTCATAAATAACACCTTAACACTTGTAGAAAGTTTATTGTCTTCGACGCAGTTAAAGCACATTTTAAAAAGGATAGTGAGCATCATTATGTCCATCATGTAGGCAGAAAATCTTCAGCAGAAAAAGGTTAAATGACTTGCCAGAAGGCACACAGAAAAGCAGAAGCAGCAGACAACCACCCACAAGTCCAAGGATAATTCTGTTCCTTAGTACTATCATTCTGGAAGGTAGGAATAAGAAGTACTACACAGCCTCTTCTCCTTTGCAAGATGTCTTTTCACAACATGGCTAAGTTTGGCTCTCACTGCTCTTTCCTGCTTAGCTGATACAGTTTCAGCTTTTACAGCCATATGTGATAAGAGCTAACCTTAACATCTATAGAAATTGGTGCTTAAAGGCCCTTGTACTGATGTTATTAATAGAAGAATTTGGAAGATCCCACTGTTGAGTGTCATCTTTGCTCAATAAAGTTTCTTCCTAAACTTAACTGCCATGGCAGTGAATCAAAAGACTGGGAAAACTATTTTACCTAACACTTAACAATTTAAATGAATTTTTTGCAGGCACCTAGAAGACAGCAGCAAAACAAAACGGTAAGCAGAGATTTTTGTTCTAAAGAAATTTAACTGATTTCTGTAACATGGTAAGAGGACATGCTATATATACTTACTTTCAAGAAGGTTTTAGTAGAATTTTATGTGCTGCTAAACCATAGCACATAACAAATTAAAGAAGAGGGACCTAGATGAAAAAAATAAAAGGCAAAACAAACTACTTGGGAAGCCATATCAACATGAAAAGATCTTTCAAATTTTCTGCAGTTGCCTGTTCAGCTCCAGGGAGGGAGGGATTGCCAGAGTGGTGAAAGACAGTTTGGGAGCTTAAAATTATTTCAAAAATTGGAGAAATGGTCTTGGAGGTGGGTGGGGATAGGATGAATATCAGCAGGGACAACTGCAAGATGCAAAGTGCAGTTAGGAATAATGAGCCATACTAAGGAAGGAGGGGTGCAGCCAGGCAAATTGGGCATGGAAAGGAACCTGCAAATTGTTGAGACTAAAACCAGAAGTAAACATAATCATACTGTTGAGACCCAGGAAAACATATACCAGAGTGTACCAAAAGGTTTGGTTTACAAGATATGTTCATCTTAAAGGACAGGAAGGAGCACAACTGAATCATTGTGTTCAGTCTTGGGCACTGCTCTTCCAGATACGTTGAAGTGAAATAAGGAAATTAAGAAACCCATATAACTTCATTTGCAGGGTAAAATTATTTAGTTTAAATATGAGAAATCTGGTGAGAAGCATGAAATTAATCTTTAAAAATGAACAGAGGAAAGGTATGATCTGTTCCCTGTCTTCATGACAGATATGCCAAGAGGGAAGTAACAGACTTCATTTTCAGTAAGGAAACGAAAAGTTAAACATTTGATAATCTTTTTATCAGGAAGGAAAGCAAAACACTGCAGCAGCTGGTTCAGGATGCTCCAATACTGAATGTGTCTTGGGAAATGTTAGCCACGACCTGTGACCCTTTCTGAGGCTGAGAGGGGGCCTCGGTAAATCCTAGGATTCGGCTCTGTCCCTAGCCAGTGGCTTTGGCATGAGCCATTCCAAACACAAAAGCCTTAAGGCCCAAATAGTGCAATCCCTCACAGAGCATAAGATCTGGGGTTTCAAGATTACTATAATCTCATTAAAGTACAAAATATTTATAGCTGTCACAACTTTAGCAAAAAGCATAAACCTCCCAGCTGTTTTTATTAATGCTTTGCTGGGTCTGCAGACAGCATGCAGCAATGCAGAGGTGTGACCAGTGCATTTCATCCTGGCTACAGAAATCTGTGGTCACTCACGGATGGGAGTAAAAGACATGGGAGTGTCATCTGAGGCAAATTACATAAGTGGGTGAACAGGTTCTTTCTGCACCTGTTTATGGTTAGCTTGGCTGCAGTGTTTATTTTGTACACCTTTAGCTTGACTAAAATTTAGAATCAAGGGCAAGTAAATTAAAACGTTGCTGGTGGAAAGCCTACTGAAGCAAACACACATTTCCTCTTCTCTCTGTGTTGCCATGTGTCTGTATGGCTACACACTGAAGCAGGTACAGGGGTAACTTTCAGAAGCATCTGTGAGCTGGATTTGCTACTCTGGGTTATTCCCTGCTTTCTTGGGACTTCAGTGTAATCAGGCTGATTTGTGTCAGCTGAAAATCTGATGCTTTATTTTTAGCTTTTAAACACACAGAAAGAATTCATGTTCTTGGTTTAATCCGCTGGAACACTGGGATTTAGTGAAAAGCTTGTGTAGGGATGACAGGACTACTGGCTACATAAGCAGTGGAAGGTGAGGGGGAGGAACGTGCAAAGAATGCTTTTGAGAAGTAGATTAACTTTGGAATTTTAACATGCAGTTATTATGGAGCAAATAAACGAGGAGGTTCTTTCTGTTCAGAAGGAAAGATTTTGTTCATTTTCACAGATAATCAGTCTGTTTCTGTAAAGTTAAGAGGATGCTGTCAGGGCTTTCTTTCTTGCATGGTTTGTTGGTATGCTTTCATTTCTTCAGTGAAACGGGGGAATTATCTAAGGGAGGATGGAAAAGAAGCTGGTTCTGAGTAAAATTTCTCAAATGAGCTTAGTGAGCTGAGCTGCATTGCCAAAATACAATTTGTAGTACACATACCTGACAGAATACTGTTTGTTCCATACTTCTGTTTCAAAGTGTAGTAAATTAGACAGCATGGAGCTAATAATGAACAAAATTGGCTTATCCCACATAGTATTTTGGCATCCCTATGCTGTTACTTCATACTGGTTTATCTCCCGACTAGGATAGTCAGTCTCTTTCTTCTTACTTATCTTCTTTCTGTTTGAGTTTGACCAGGACCATTCAATTTTCGGCTAGGCTCAGATGCAAGGACAGAAAAATCAGGTTGTTGGAAGCCTTGAATTTCCTTAGGCTGGCCTGTAAACAGTGAGATAGGCACTCAGGAATCTCTACAGCAGAAACATTTGTCACATGAGTGTGTGCAGGTGCCCACACTTGTATGTGGCCATTGCACTCAGATTGACCACTGGCTTCAGATGAACAGCAAGAATCTGAGAATTCAGCTTGCAAGGATTGCCAAGAAGCAGCCCTCCACAGAGAACCCATTTCAGGAAAAGAGCATGGTTTGTGTTTGTTTCCAGCTGTAAGAACAGCTCCCTTTGAGCAGGGTTTGGTCCTGTGACACCAGTCCTGGGCTGTGGGTCATGGAAGGGCAGCGAGCTGGTTGCAGATGGCCTGGATTACCCCTCAGAGCATGAGAGGCAATTCTTGCAACAAAAGCCTGAGCTGAGGCAATAGGAGTCCGAGAGGGCTGAAAAGAAATAGGTGTCTAAAAGCCCTTTTTTGGGACTACAAATATCATAGCCTGTTATGAAGTGCATTTCAAAGCACCAGAGAGGCAACACGCAAGGTATTCCCTAGAACATTCAGTCACACGTGGATTAAGTCATTACAGCTGTACAAAGGCATTTCAGTTTTTGCCCTTAAACGAAGCCTAGCGTTGCTCTTAGGCAATGAACTCTAAGGAAGAAAAAAATATTTTGTGGAATAATTCCATGAAAATACATACCGGTATGAAGACGTTGTCAGCAATCATTTCAAAACTCCATTTATTTCACAGTGAACTTTGTGCATGTCTTCAGGGGGTATGAAATGGAAAGATAGGGAAAGCAATTTACTAAATCCAAACCGTGCCAAGCGTAGATGCCTTGTCACCTATCCCTCAGTGGGGAGCTTTGCCCTTCCACTTAAGCCAAATGTCACCGTCCTGGTGAATGACATAAAATATACGGTGCTGAGCTCACTCCAGTCTGCCTAAAGGATCTTTCTATGCTCCCTCTTCTCATTTCTTCTGCTAAAAGAGATGCTTGCACGAGTGCGGATATAACTGCCAAGTGGCCTGATGATTGGTCCTGCTTCTCCCCCAGCCCAAAGTGAAGACACTTCATTACTTGTAAGAGTAATTTGCTGTTTCCTCAGACCTGCAAGGTGCCTACAGACAACCAGGGACAGTGGATCCTCAGGAGTGTTGGAGTGAGACAGCACAGGTGGAATCCATCTCACCTAGTTTAATTTAGATCATAGTATTTTCATAGTGGGATTTCTGTGTAGTAGTTGCTAATCCTGTATATTAACTCATATTTAATTTTCTTCCTTTTTCAGTAGAAAAAGCTTTTAAAAAGGAGTAATGAGAAAATTTTCATACTCAAATAGGAGAGAACTTTCCCTGGCATTCCAGGGGAAAAAAGCCTTGAAATATTCATGTTGTGTTGTGTAGACTGCCCATGAAATATGCATGAAAAATTATACAAGGTGCAAGGGAAAAAAAAAAGTACCATTGGAAACTGGATTTTTTAATTTAAAAGACAAGTCTTTATCTAGCAAGAAAAGCAAGAATATAGTAAGAGCTGGACACATCCCTAGTAGCTGTTATCTTGGAGAAGGCTGGCTGCTGTCTCTGTAAAGCTGACTGAACCTGTGCCTCCCAGCCACCAGAGAGCTGTGTTCTCATGCTTCCACAGGTGTTATGTAACACAGAACATGCTCTTAAAATGCCAGGTGGAGACACTGCTTAGCAAGCACTAACCTAGTTGTGAAACAGCATCAGCTCCACTTCCTTCAGCCAAATGTAATTGCTCTGATAGTGGTTAAGCCATTTTGTTGGATATCTGGTTGTCCAATAAAAGTCATTATCAGTCAGGTTAGCACCTGGCAGGTGGAACAATGGGTATAGTGTCCATACCTTTGCCATACTCTCAAAATAAATGTCATTACCCTGCACGTTTAGGACAGGTTCCTCCCAGAACTGCGGGAACAGCAGCAGATCAACAGCACAAGTGATCTCTTTCTCACTGGAAATCATGCAGCTGCTTTTACCCCAAAATTCCATTTTGTTTATTAGTCATTAACCTACAAATATGATGGGGGCATATCCATTGATAAGAGAGATGTGTTTTCATTTAAAAAGTCATATTAGCCAGAAAGGAAACCTGCCAATCTCCAGGACACTATTGGGGTGTCTGCACAGAAAGTGGTTCCCAAATTGCACTGAGGCAACTAATATATCTACGATCATATTCTTTGTGCAGTCGTCCTCCATCCTCTGAGCTCACACATTTTCTAATATCCTGGTTGATCTGGAAAGGCCCACATTGACAGAGTGGTTTCAACGCTCTTCTGTTTAATTAAGAAAGCCCAAATTTTCTCACCTGTGTACTACCATGAACAGTAGTGATGATCTCATTACAGATGTCCCAAGCTGACATGTCCTGATCTTTCCTCACTTCTACTACGCTGTCTGATAGACGAGTCTCTGTGTTTTGTGAAATGTTGCCAAACAGAGCAGCTTAGCTGACTGTCTGCATCTGGCCCCAAATTTTGGGCGGTGGCTTGGGGAGACATTATCCCGAGGAACTTCCTTCCAGCTATGTCTGTGCCTTGTCCCCTCGTTGTGGCTGCAGATGGGCCGATCGCTGCTCTGTGCAAAGCAGGCTCTGGCTTGGCTTTGGCATTCTGCAGCTGCCCTGGGCCCTGGCAAAGCCCCAAACGGACCTCCAGATGCCCTTGTGCTGGTAAGCACAAATGCAGCACCAGTTCCACTTGGGTGGCTGGTCTGGGCACGGGTGTTGCCAGAATGGGAGGAGGAGATGGATTATTGCATGGCAGGAGAGGGATCAGGGGCTGCTAAATGTGCTTTGTTTGTTTGGTGCTGCGGTTTGAAGTGTACAGCAGGTGAAATTCTGCAACAGTGATGGGCTGGGAGGGGGAAAAGGAACATGGGCTACGGTCATGTAATGCTTAATATCAAGAAAATCCCCCCAAATATGAGTTACTTGCACTGTAGATGTGAGCCAGCTGGCTGCGTGGCCACGGCTGCAGTGTAACATTAAATATGCAGCAGTTACTGAACTGCAGCTCGCTGGGAATGATACACCTCCCCATTATCCCTCCTTGTGTCGACAAGCCCAGAAACAAAAAAAAGAAAAAAGAAAAAAAAATAGCTGAGCTGAGTCTTCAGGTCTACTTAAATGCTTTCAAAAGAGTGCATGTCAGTCTGTTTTGGGCTTCAAAAATTTTCAGTTTAAAGGTTAGATTTTTCCCCCCCCCCTCTTATATTCCAATCAAGAAAAATTATGTTAGGGTGAGTCACATGCAGGCAAATACAGGCTCACTTCTAGATATCTTAAGATACCTACATACAACAGAATATGAAAGTTTGCAATGTTTAGGTGTAAGTTACAGTCCTTTGTACATAATAAAAGTATTTTCCTTGTCATAAAGAAAATTACGTACTGAATATGCATCTCTCATTGTACATAATTGATTTCTTTGTGGACCAAGACACCATGTTGATTAAAAAAATGATGTATTAAATTTATCTTACAATCTGTTTATGGGAAAAAATAATTTTTAGAAAGATTTTATAGTGCAATGTCATGGTTTTATATAGCGCTATTATAGTTACACTCACTCTGAATATAGAGTTCTAGTCATGGAAGAAAAGAGTAAGAAAAAGGGAGGAAAAGGGAGGAGAAGATGATATGAGTTTGCTGGGAATTTTTGTGCATTTTGTGGTTTTGCTTTCACTCTTTGCAATAAGTTTAACTGTTATAATGCATCATGGTGATGGTACTTAATGAAATTTCTAAAATATTAGTAAATTTTAATATCACAGTCGACTTGATGTCACACATATGTTTGAAATGCTTTACTTCTCTTTTGATAAAGGTAATGGTTAAATTTAAGAAGGAAAGGAGTTCTATTTTTCACTTTTTCCTAACATTTTGTATATAACCAATTTCAATGGCTTCCTATCTGTGTTTTGCTCTCAGGTCTTCTTGTGTCTGTTGTTTTTTGTTTTGGGATTCTTTAAAAAAAATAAAATTACTGCTATTACTTTTTTTGCTTCTAACAAAGGATATATATCCCTTTACAAATATCTTTATTAACAAAAAAAAAATCACAGAACTCAAAAACATATGTCATAATTGAAACTACAGAGAAAGTTTCAGTTGGAAATAAGTAAATGTTTACGGAGGGACTTCAGTATCAGCTAATAGTTATTTTCCTCTAACACTGAAATTTTAAAATTTTATTTAAATATATTTAAATTGCATGAGGGCAGGGATATTAATAACCTGTTTAACCCATGCTGCTACATGCAGACCTAGGGAAATGCCTGTCCTATGGCAAAACTGGGTGATTTCTTTTGGGGTATGGGATAAGTCAAATTGCCAGCTGGAGATTGAACATTACTTAATTAAACAGCAGTTTTTCCAAAATGCAGTATGTTCTCATGCAGTATATGCTGCTCTTAAAATGTGACAATGAGTTTGCTCAGTGCTTGGTAGTTTCTTGCTATCATTGCTATGTAATATCTGAGTTATGGCAGGGCAAGTGCTGGCAACAAAATTTTGTTTCCACTTGCACAATTGTAAGAGTCGTAAATTGGTGGAAAGACTTTTTCTTTTTTTCTCTCTCAAGGGAGGTTCTTTCCTAATGTCCCATCTGAAAAAAATCTATGGCAAGGATCTTAATGATTTCAGAGGAAACTAGATGGGGACCTTATGAGCCTCTTGAAAATTCCCTTCAAAATATTTTTAATGCGATCCGTTTGAGTAATGCCTCCTCTGTTGGTTTTTGTCTTGACTGGAAATAAATATTTTAAATTTCTCTGCATGAAATTAAGGTTAGACAAATACAAACTGGATTGTTTCATCTTTCTTTTCAGTAGGTATGTCCTTCTTCCTAGGTGCATAATTTTTTTCAAATTCTATCCCTCTGTCCCTGCTAGCTCACTCCCTTTTTTCTTTTCTTTTGTTGCACTGAACACTTATTTCCTCACAATTTTTTACTGCATTTACCCTGTGAACACTCACCTCTTTCCAAAACTGCAAGTAAGAAAAACAACTGAATCTGTGACTTTTATGTTGGGTTAATAGAAAGAGATGTATAATCTGAAGGCTGGAATTGTGCCCCATCCTGCAGTTTAACACTGAGGCAATAATTTGGGATATTGTGAGGCATGGCTGTATACTCCATGTACCTGGAGCATGTAAAGGCTTAATGGAGCCTCTAACTACTCTCCCATCTCTTGCTGCACACCAAAGGCAGCAGTTTTAAAAGACTACAACTATGACGGTAAGAAAGGAAAGTCTGGAAATAAACGACAATGTAGGTAAGTAAGGAGAAGAGGCTAATTCTAATTCTAGGCAGTTTAACGTTGGTCTTGTGGTCAGCTGTAAAAAAATGGGCCTTGTTCTCTTATCTTTCCATGAATGAAGTAGTTACAATAAGAGCTGGAAATGTCATTTCTTCCACACTGGGATTTACAAAGCCATATATATTTTTATTTTTTTTTCTGGGGTTTGAGTATGAATATAAACGTTTTTTGTTAGCCTGAGACTGGTAAACCCACTAACTACACAGAAAGGAGAAAATGAAACATGAAATGCAAAAAAATTCTTGTATATTGGACTAAAAAACAATCGGATGCTCCTTGAAACACATCTACCTGGTGCCATGTTTAAGGCATTAAACTGGGTACTGTCACTGGATGAACTGATCATTTTCTGTATGTTAAAATCACTCAGAAGAAGGTATTTGTTTTGTTGCAACCCTGGGTCACTTGCCAGATGAGCGTCTTGTGCTGAATGTGTCTGACCATGGGATCCTTCACCAAGTTCAAGGCAGCAGGTGCTTCATCTGATGGTGCAAAGAAGAAGTGTAGAATGTTGGACTGTTGAATTTTGGCAATAAGTTCTATCAAAGAGTTTTGAAGGAGCCTGACCAGGTTCTATGGTCCGTAAATGGGGGGCTGAGGGTCAAACCCTCTTTTTTATTACAATGAAACAAATTCAGTCCAAAACCACTGCAGTGTAAGCACTAATTGTATTCTTGCTCTCTGATACTTTCTGTAAATTATTTAGGTCTTTATGTCCTTCTTTTGTTGCTTTCTGACTGAATTTTTATTGTCTTTGCTTTTCTTGGATGTGTAGTGCACTAGGACGTAGAAATTATTTATAGAATTAGGTGCTGGATCTGCATGGTTGTAACTCTTTCTAATTTTTTTGTTTGGTTTTTCAATACTAAAGTGTCCAGACAAGAATTCAGTATTCTACACACAAAATGATAAACTTCAAACACATTTCCACAGTTCAAGTCAAACGAATGTTACATTTCTGTGACTATTAAAACAAATTATAAGTGTAATATTTAATAGTTATAGATCTGCTGATGTTGAATTTTTTACTGTATGCCTCCACAAGAGATTTCTACTAGAGTTTAGTAAACATCAGTTCTAATTTGGTTTTCATACACTGAAGATAAAAACTGGAGCAGTTAGTATCTCAATTCATGGTTTCCCACTGTATTCCATGGTGCCATGGATAAAGGACCAGCTTAGAGGAAAAGTGGGGTTTGTTGATGGTGGGAATAACAACCTGGTTGTAAATTATTTTTAAATAAAGAAAGAAAAGACTAAGCAGAGTGCCAAATTCTGCACTGAGGTGATTAAGCAGATGCCCTTGTGCTGTTTAGAGGGTTTAAGGGAGGGTGACTGACCCATGCAGCTCCACAGGGCTCCATGCAAGTACAACTGTGCCCCCACGTGGAGATAGCAGAGCTCAGGGCTCACGCTGCCTCTCCCAGAGGTGCCCACACCCCAAAAAAAACCCCCACTGGTTTCAGTGAAGGTGGAACAATGTCTGGAAATTTTTGCTTTGAAGAGCCATTCAGACGTGGACTTTGCTGTGTGCTCTGGTTGCAGCTAAAAGAAGACAGCCATACAATGAGAAATAGGGGTTTGCTGCTTTTTTTCTGTCCTTTTTAATGGCTGTTCTTGCTTTCCAGGATAGATGCAGATGCTGGTGCTCTTTTTATTTAAGCAAATTGCTTTTTTTCCCTCTAACTCGTGCCCTATATTTTCAACTACTTCTGCTTCCTTTCTTAATAATAGCCCAGCTGCCTCTTGTTTTTCTGTGTCTTTGTTGATGCATTACCTAGTTATGCCTCCTGAGAGTTTGCTTGCTGAGCCCTTATAATACCCAATGGAAACAGATTTAGGGAATATATCATTTTACAGAGCAACACCTATTTAGCTTCCATTCCATATCATTGAAAGCGCCTTTTGAACAACTTCAGCTTAAGAATAAATTTAGAAGCAGAGGGTGTGACACTAAGTTAGAGAGTGAAACAGGATCGTGGCCTGGAATTTAAAAATATGCATAAAGAGAAATTCCGTGTGTGGTGTGACAGTCTCTGTTAACAACAAAGTGAGGATGAGATGACCCTTCTTACATCCTCGATGATGTGCATGACTCCAGTATCAGGCACCAAAGTGTGCTCTGCTAGTCTTGACATCTACGGCTGGATGAAAATAGCAGCTGAGGTTTTGACCAAAACCCCCTCCAAACTGGAGCAGTGTAGGAATGTTGCTAGAAAAATCTCAAATCGATGGTGAACCATCCTACACTGTTGTCTTGTGAAGGCCTTTTATATAAGCAAAGAGCAAAATTGTGGGCATTTGGAAAAATCTGCCTGGAGAGCAATTTCTATTCGTATTACAAAGAAGGGGAGGGAGAAACCCCCTTCCCTTCAGCCTGTGAGCCTAAAGGGAGCTTAATTAAACTAAATCAAAAGGAGAAATATGAAAAAATGTTAAGAGAAATTAAATATTTCTCTGCTCCTAAGAGAACAAGCGTCTTCATTTTTGGTTTGCAAGCTTTCTCCCTGAATAGACTTGTGTTCGTATAATAAGATTGAATTTCAAAATATAAATAGATAACTATTGGCAGGGTTCTGGTATGATTTTTTTTTAAACCTGGGCCAATCAAGTGAGTGACACTGAATATGTGAACTTTTCTCAGTAAGCTCAGAGAGACTCCTTTGCCAAGATTTCAAATTCGGCAGCTTTGTTGAGATTCCTCCAAACAGGGCCACCTAAAGTACCAAAGGATCCATTCAGCTTAGGAAAGAATTGATAATATCTTGTATTTCCACCTTCCAGTTTCAAACAGAGTATTTCTGAGTACTGAAAACTAAACCCAGTAACTATTTAAAATTCAAAGACAGAAGTCTCTTTACCCTGTGAAGGCTAGGAATGGAGTGCCAGGTTAAATGATGTAAAATAGCACTGGTGGTCTGGCTTGAGGAGAAATTGATTTTTTTTTCAGCCCAGAAAATCAGTACAAGTGGAATTATGAACATTCCAGACAGATGACTACATTTAGGTGTGTAGGTATATTTCTACTTAGATCTTCCTTGATGGTCAAATTGTTACACAACTTTTTTTTTTCTGGTCCAGAGCAGCACAGAGGACTCTACGAGTCCTTCTCAAAACAGGTGGTGAAAGTGTGCCTAAAGTGGTTAGAAATCAATGTATATGACCCATCTATATTATCCATTTCCTTCAGTTGTTGCTAACTACCCCAGAAAACAATTTGCACTTTTTATCATCTGGAATAGCATCTGGAATGCAATGAGAATTCCTTTGCTGGTAAACTTTTGGTAACATTTGTGGAAAGACTGGTTGAATATGTCATGATTTAGACTGTAAGGGTAAATCACTTCTGCAGTGGGGGCTGTTTAACAAAAGTAAGCCTGAGATAAGGACTGCACCCTGCAGAGGTATGATGACAACACAGGTCTCTTAAAATTGTTTTATTTCAATTTCTTACACCACAGACTTTGAAATAGAAAGATTTTAGCTTGAGTTTTGAGTTTCTTTTAGAATAGAAAATATAAGCTTCTACTTCTGGCTGTCCCATGATCCCATAATGAAAATTACCAGTTACCTCTACTTCCTATTATACTGGCAAATTTTAACTGGAAGTCTCATCCTCAAAGATCATAAAGGAGTCCAGTTGTTCCTCAGCAGATATGCTTTGTGTAAATTATGTAGGCTTTCCTTTATGCTCTTCTCTTCCACATTCCCCAACACCTTATGTGGTCCTTCTCAAGAGCCCCGGATGAGCAGTTTTGTACATGTTATGAAATTGCTTAACATACTTCTCTGAAAGATGGAGGACTGGGGAAAGAAGGTGTGAGGGTTGCTTTCACGCTCTTTCTTTTTTTAATTTTCTTTTTTCTTTCTTTTCTTTTCTTTTCTTTTCTTTTCTTTTCTTTTCTTTTCTTTTCTTTTCTTTTCTTTTCTTTTCTTTTCTTTTCTTTTCTTTTCTTTTCTTTTCTTTTCTTTTCTTTTCTTTTCTTTTCTCTTTTCTTTTCTTTTCTTTTTTCTTCCTGATTTCCCCCCCCCCCTTCTATTCTTTTTTCCAGCCCTTGCTCCAATCTGAGGAACCTGCCAGAGGTGGTGTGTGTTCAAGTGCAGCCCCTGGAACCCTGCAGTGTGTAACAGCTGCGCAGGTGCTGTGCTAAGAGACCTGTGCAAAGGTAATGGGCATGCAACTCTCTTCCCCAAATGGAACTATAGTCATTAACGACTCCAGATAATTAAGCTGCTACAGAATATTAAGTGTTTCTAGGTATCCTGATATTGGGCTCTGAGATGGGGCTTTGCTGTGCACACCTGCATGTGTCCAGTGGTGGAGGTACAAAAGAGTTTTGAGCATTTGGTAGCTTCAGCCTGGTTACCCTCTGTTCTGGAATTCACCTGTCTCTTTGCCATACTTGCATCTTCTCTGAGAAACACCCAACCTGCCACTTCCTCCCTTCTTTCTCTAAGGGTATCACCTATTTATTCACAGAGAACTTCTGGTTGTCCAAGGAAAGTTTCTCATTGTGACAGCATGGTTTCTATTATGATATCTCTGTATTTTTTGCTTCTTGTTGCAGATGTAAGCTTAGGAGCATTAGAGCCAATCCTAAGACATTTGATCATTCAATGTGTTCTTGTTCTCTGCAGAAAGGACAAGTCAGCAAAACCTTCAATAGCGCCACTCTGGAATTCAACACAGTATACCAAAATCTGTAGCTCTTTTAAACCTATATGTTTTATTATTTTTAAAACATTTTCTGTTTGTCTTTTGCGTTAAAGATGATGAGGTCCGGCTGTGGCGTGCCTGGTCTGTGTTTTACTGCTAAGTGCCCAGTAAGCTGCTCATCAAATGAGAGTCACTGTGAAAAGCTTTTTCAGGAGATGCATTTGGTGAAAGAAGTTCTGTCTAACTGCAGTGACTCCCATTAAGGCTGCCTTAGAAAAGGGAGAACACTAATCTAGGATAGTCGTAGCTATACTTTTTCCAGCCATTGTAATCCAACTGTTAGCTGTGTCAGGGCAGCCTTTCCTTCACTATTTTCACAGGAAGTTCTTTCTCCATTTGATTCATGCTTTAACAAATACACCAATTTCACGTTAGTACTGTTCCCTTTTCTTACCTCTTCCCATGATTTTCTTTCAATTCCTCTTTGGCTTGTGCTCTCCTTTTACATAAAGGAGCAGAATTACCCAGTCTTCATGTGATTACAAAAAAATGCTTTTAACACTGGAAGCTTCTCTTTTAAGTTCCTAGCAAAAGCAAGAAATATACTGATCCAACCACCCTATTTGAATAACCATGCTCACTTCCTGGAAGTGATTTGGCAGAAGCTTCCATAATCTATCTTTGACAGGGCATGCCCTTCCTCTGCCTCCCACATATTTTATTTCACCCTTTCTTCGTTGGTGCTATCACAATCTGCAGCTGCATGTGCATCCTATGCAACACAGAACAAGTGTTATTTGGAGGAAATGGCATATCCCAGTCCAGGGGTTTGCTAAGAGTTTTGAGTTTTGAGGACTTTCTGGGCTTTTAGGGCAGCCAACCATTCCAAACTCTTTTTTAACTTATAGATAGCAAAATCACATCCTTGTTGCATATTTCTTTACTGCTTACAAATATGTACATCACTTTTCTTAAGTATATAATGTTTCCAATGTGTTAGATTTTTGTATTGTGTAAATTTGCATCAAGAGTGTGTCAGCATCATATGAATCACGAGATGGCTGGGTTTCTACAGCCCTTCTGTCCTGTCTTGTGAGTTCCTGTTTTTCAAGGACGGCATCTCTAAACTCCCTAGTTCTAGCCTGCCACCTCTTTTTGAATGCAATCTTGTTGCAGTTGAGAATATTGTTATTGATTCGTAATTGTTAACTAAATGGTTTATCAGTGTAATTGATGAATTGTTCTCTTCTGATAAAATTATCTTTCTGGTTATCTGTGTACCGAATTGCAGACTTAAATCCAGAGGAGAAAAATGGCTAAACATTATAAGTCCTGAATTTTATCTATTTATTTGACTGAAACACAAGATAATATTAACAACAGCAGATTTATTTGGGAACTTGTGTTCAGACTAAAATCCATAAATAACCTCTGCCTTTTTTTTTGGCTGAGGAGCAGTCCACCTTAGCTGGTGTGTCTACACTCTCAAGTACTTACACCATGCACACGATGGCCCTTTCAGCTCTCATCCACTGCATCTTGGCTTGTGGTGCTGCCTTGGCTTGTGCTGCTTGGGGTTTGAAATGTAGCACCTTGAGTGCTTTTTGCTTTTGATTTATTTCACTGAAACTGGGGGGAAATTCAGAAGGTAGTATTTCTAGAACACATTGCTATATTCCATGAGTACTGGTCTGAATTCATGGATTAGTTTGAGGAATGGTTAAATATGGGTCTTCCAGTATTTTCCAGTGGCCTTTTCCTTTCTTCTAGGCATAATATCAAATATTGTTGATAGTATCACCTTTTGCCAGGACATGCACTTACAGGTCCAAATCTTGATATATTTGCACTTCATAACTCTGTAATAATATTCTAGATAGGTCATTTCACTAATTGTAATGGTTGCTTAGTCTATTTTTTACTGCATCATTCCTGCAGGGATCACCCAGTGTCTAAAAGGCATGGCAAAATCATCTTAAAGCATCAGGCTAAAATGATGCAGCTTTCAGTGATTTAAGTATTTTTGTACTATAGGTTTTGCAGACTGACATAACATCATTGGCAGTTAAACAAAGGGACCCTATTGATTGTTAACAAGGGATTTAAGCAGAAGAACAGCTTTCTAACTTTTGGTTGAAAAACATGTCTTTATCCAGATATTTTTAGTTTCGGGATTTACTGTTTGTTTGGGTTTTTTGGTTTTGGGGTTTTTTTTGTTGTTTGTTTATTTGGTTGGTTTTTTGTTTGTTTGGGGTTTTTTTTTTTGTTGTTTTTTTTTTTTTTTTTTTTTTTTTTAAGAAAGCACCATTATTATCTTTTTGTAAGACAGTCTGTGCTGCATGTTGGAAGCTCTGAGGTTGGTCTGTCTGATTTTGCTGGTAGCCATTATTGATGAGGCTTCACTGGCAGCATCTCTGACCTCTGGTAGAGCCCAGAGACCTTGATGGTTTTGAAAATACCTCCTTGGAGTCTCCTGCAGTGGTTTGATATTTTCCTGTCAGAACTATATAATCCAAGATTTAAGACAATGGCAAAAAAATGCATTGGGAATAGGAAGAAATGAGGTTTACCTGGGGCGTTTCTCAGTCCCCTGGCAAATCTTGTCCACCTTTCAATTTTTCAATTGCTTTTCTTTTTTTTTTTTTTCTTTTTTTTTTTTTTTTCCTGGCATATTGATTTTGATTTTAGATGAAGAAAAAGGAGAATAGGGCCAAATAAGCCTTAGTAATTATGTAGGGCCACCCTTGCTCCCCTTTTCCTGATGGTAGAGGTAAACAGTGCAACTCTTTTTCCCTAATTATTTTTTCTTCATTTTGGGGTGTATTAAAATTATTATTCCAATCACCAAATTCCTGCTTATTTTTGGTAACATTGTTGTTGGGGGTTTTTTTTAAGTATCCAGTATTTGCCCTTGACTTGAATGTTTACTCAAAGGACAAATCTTGTACACAAATGTAGGTCTGGGACATTGGCTATTTACAGAAGGACTTGAGAGATCCACTTCATTTAAAAAGACAATTTTACACTCTTTATATTATCAGTATTTTTTTTTCTTTTTCTTATTTTTTCTCTATCCCAAGGTATATTTTACTGGTTTCCTATGCGACATTGATTTTCCCATATTGACCTTGTTTATGTCTATATTTCATTTGTTCCAGCCTACATTTTTCTGCTGCTTCATTGGGAACTGTAGCCATTTCAGTGCTGTAATTATGCAATTTTTTTACTGTTGTTAACAGCCACAGAAGTGAGGTGGTAAAGTCAAGTTAAAGATGGGAGAGAAAGGAAACAGACCAGAAAATTGTGGTCCATATGGTTTACCAGAATCTCAATTGCCCTTCAGAGCATTTTCCTTGTGCTAAGTGGAGCTTTATCTAGCTTTAGCTTAATTTTTGTCTGGTATGTTAGTTTACATCTTTGATCCCATTTTCAGTCTTGCATAAGAAATAGATGGAACTTTCACCAGTACTACCTAATCTTACAGGGGAGCCATAAATCAAAAACTTTCCAGTGGAGAAACAGACTTCCTTTAGTAATTTTAAGTTTGCTGAATACAGGCTTGCTCTCTTAGTTCTTATAGGCAGGTGTAGTCTGCTGCTTTCTGGGAGCTCACAGAAGCTAAGAACTACTTGTTATTCACCATCTAATGCTGTGGAGTAGTAAACAGTAAATTTGTGCACATCTGCAATTTCAGGTGCCTATATTTATAGGTAATCTAAGCATATTTTGCCCATATTTTCATATACTCCAGCATCCGGAGTGCACTATGTGCTCATCTTCTTGAGAGGTTCTGATGCTCCTGTGGAAATCAATACAGAGGCAATAAACAGGGTCAGGTCTGCTATTTTCAACATCAGCTTGCCTGTGAATTGTATGCCTGAAGTACTCATTAGCTGTGTGGTCAGAAATACACAATCTTCAAGCACTCTAGTCTGAAAACACTGAATTTTATCTCTATCCTCTAGCAGAGATGTGCTTGGAGATAGATGTTATAATTTCTCCTGTTTTTTGGAAAGCTTTCAGTTGTTTTGTACAGTGCACAAAGGATATCCAGATAGGTGCTTCATGACTTTATCCTGTGAATTACCCCTTAAGCAAAGGGGTGTGCAATGCAGTGTGCAAAATTGACTGATTTTTGCCTTCTTGAATGAAACCTGAGGTAGAGAGATTTTTCTTGGTAAAACAAATAATTCTTGTCCTGCTATTATGTTCCATGAGATATATTAAATGGGTATCCCAATTTGAGTTCAGAAACACAGCTTTTTATAAAACATGTGCCAACTGGTTTTTCAATATATAATCATTTCACTGTAGGAATGAATGTGTGTATTCTATATTTTCATGAAGCCAAATCTATCTGAAGTCTAGCTTTCAACAACACATTGAGAAATCTAAATTTTGAGTTTGTTTTATTTCGTGGGTTTTCAAATAAAATAAATAGCATAGAGATTTGGCCAGTCTTGGTCCATGGGGCAAACATGGTCCATGCCTCTTCTTAAGTTGCTTATCTGCTTTGTGCTTTCATTATATTTCCAACCAGGAAAGAGCCTGAGGAAGAGAGGTGTGGAAAGCCCTGTAGGGTGTCAGGAGTTCCCACCAGATGCAGTCAGGGTGAGGTGACGTGAGAGGGTGGCTGCCTTTGTGTTCAGATGTCAAAACAACCTTGCTCCTGGCCTCCGAAAATACCATTAGTTTTCTCTCCTGCTTTGTGCAGCCAGTTTACATGGATAACAATTTATCCATGTAGACAGTTTCTATGGAACAATTTGGGCAGGGAGACTGTTCAGTTTCTGTGCTAGGATACCTGCTTAACTTTTAAACTTTATTAGCTTTTAGCTCCTAAACTAAGCAAAATACTGAATTTGGGATAGTCTGTTTTTACCAAATCCAAATTTATTTCTCTGACTTCACCAGTTAAAGCATATATGAGAATTCAGCTTTGGTGGACATAAGGTTCTTTGGTCCATAGTAGAGCTATGGTTCTTTTCACAGCCTAATAATATGTACAGATTCAGTCATAGCGTTTTGTCTTTAACAGCTGCAGTGTGCAGGTGGTGAACAGAGGTTTTTCTGAACTGATGATTGAGAAATGTTTAAAAAATGGCTTGCATTTTTCCATATTTTTAAATTTTTTTTCATTTTTCTGCAAGTATATTGTATGAGTTTTTATATCTATAGAATTCTCTTCCTTTTTTAATTACTAGATTCACTAAAATTACTAGTCTGGAACACTAATACAATAATTCTTCTTTTTCAGATTTGTTTGTGAATTTTTTTTTTTAATTTTTTTTTTAAGATGGCAGTTGTGTACTTTGTCCTTGACATTTTCTTGAATTTGTTACTAAGCAAAACTTGCTGGTGCTGAGCAATTCATTCCCCAAGCTTGCAAACCTTTTATTTTATTTATGATCAAGAATATCATCCAAAGGTAGATAGTATTATTTATCAAAATACCACTTAGAAACTTTATTCTAAACTAAAAAAGAAAGAACAGTACATAAAGCCCATGTAACAATGCAATAAACTTTCTTGCATATCAAGTACTTATTGAATTAACTTGAGATGATCATCAAGATGTATTGAACCAAGGGATAAATATTGATTGCGTCAAGACTGAGATTAATATTTACCTCAAGGGTCAATAAATTTTGATGTTGAGTGAAATGTGAAGTCAATATATATATATTGTTAATATATTCTGAATGCATTCAGCAGAAATACCTTGAAATCTGTTCTATAACCCTGGGGATCCCCAGGGACACCTTCCTTCCGGCTAGTACTGCAAAGGAAAAATAAGAGATGGAAGAAAATGACCCAGTTTTAATTAGTAAGTCAAATACATATGCACACACACACACACACACTTCATATTTAGTCATCAGACAGGTGGAGAAAGAACTTTATGGAGGACAGGTCCAAAACAATTCAATATCTCTACACATCCCTAGGGACCACCAACCTCCCCTCTCCTCTTTGGTTTCGTGGATAAAGTACGTTTATTTGGCTGTGCTTTATGTATCACAAATATAAATTAATAAATGTTTAAAAAAACCTAGAGATCCCCTGCCCTTCCTCCTGAATGCTGTGGTGTATATTGGTGTCTCTGGAGAGAGAAGTATGGAACAGGTTTATATCAACAAGAGCTGCTTTTGAGCAGGGCCAGAAGAGGGCCACAAAGATGTTCTTAGTACTGGAGCTCCTTTTCTGCAAGGACAGGTTGAGAGAACTGGGGTCATTCAGAGAGAAGAGAAGAGAAGAGAAGAGAAGAGAAGAGAAGAGAAGAGAAGAGAAGAGAAGAGAAGAGAAGAGAAGAGAAGAGAAGAGAAGAGAAGAGAAGAGAAGAGAAGAGAAGAGAAGAGAAGAGAAGAGAAGAGAAGAGAAGAGAAGAGAAGAGAAGAGAAGAGAAGAGAAGAGAAGAGAAGAGAAGAGAAGAGAAGAGAAGAGAAGAGAAGAGGAGAGGAGAGGAGAGGAGAGGAGAGGCAAAGCTCTGTGGTGACCTCATTGTGGCCTTCCAGAACCTAGATGGGACTTCTGGAAAATAGGGAGAATGGTATTAAACTAAAAGAGGAGAGTTTCAGATTAGATTTTAGGAAGATATTCTTTGCTCAGAAGGAAGTGACGCACTGGAACAGGTTGCCCAGAGAAGTTGTAGATGCTGCATCCTTGGAAGTGTTCAAGGTGGATTAGGTGGGACCGTGAGCAGCACGGTTCAGTAGAAGATGGGCGATGGAGCTCAATGATCTTTGAGGTCACTTCTGTCTCAAGCCATTCTATAATTTTTATGTTACTCAGTTCATGGCATTTGAACAAGCAGAACTACTATAAATGTTATTCTTGCCAAACTCTGCTTCAGCCAATCAAGACAGTCTTAACCCTTTGTTTCACATAAATAACTAGGGGGAGGCCTTCATAGGGCTGATTTGAATGACACTGAAGACATATTCACGTGGAAAGAGAAAAGAACTATACCTTTTATCCCCATGTGTAAAAAAGAGTTGTCAAGTCTGAGTTTTTCTGAGTCTGCTTATGTGTGGGATCCTTTGTGTGCCATTTTTTTTCTCCATAAATCTGTTTAGTTGTTGCTAAACTAGAAAAAAAAAATCACCTTTCCTAAAACATGTTCAATCTTCTGTTGGAAATGGGCATCTGTGTTATGCATGGCTTTGGAAAACTCCCAATCTGTTACACGGAGTGGCTGGGTTTTTTCCTAGACTCATGGTTTTGATCAAGTTGTGGTACTAAGAAAATTTTTAAAATTTTATAGAATGACACTTCTTATGTGATGTTTAAGATACTGATGGAAAGAAATTGAGGTTAAGTCTTTGCTGACCCATCTGTCTAGTTCTTGCAAATCATTTGCTCTGTCTGTTTACCAATGGGGTGTGACAGTTGCACTGTGCAGGCACAAATGATAGAAAAACTCAGCTTTGGCTTTGAATTGCCCTCTTTCTAAGGTTAAGTCTCACACAAATGGTATTTTAATGAGCAGTTTGTCCCTAATACAGTTTCATTTGAATGAGCAATGCAGCGATGTTATTGCAACATTGCTGAACATTCCTGTTATTTCCATCTCTCATTAAAATAATAAATTATAGTCATAAACTGTTGCTAAGGATAGAAGTTGGCTCAGAATGAGGTACTCATTCAGCATCTCATGAGTTATGCTGCAGCAGAATGGCATCACATTCCTTGCAAAAGACAGAATAATAGGCAAAGAAAACATTTGAATGTTGCTTGCGTCTTGTGGAAGGAGTAACACGAAAAGTACATGCAGTTCAAATACTGAATGGGAGACAAAGCCCAGCGTGCTTTAGCCCTGTGAAGAGTTAGAAAAAAAATTTTCCATAGCAGTAGTCTTGTTCATTTTTTACTTTGTGTCCGTAGGCCTTCTTGAAATAAATTTAAAGGAGCTGGAGCTCCCAATTTTTATATTGTTCTTTTTTAAGGACTTTTTGCTTAATTTTCATTTGTTGTCATTTGTTTTCCTCCTAAAGTATGCACTCACATTAACCCTTAAAAGATACCTCAAGCTTTTTGAAGACTATGTCCTGAGCAATGCCGTCAAACCTTCTTCTATCAAAACACCCAAGGATTTCTTTACAGGCTTAGTTGGAGATATCAGAATTTGATTGTTTCTTCCACTTACTGTTTTATGCTTATTCAGCCACTTTACTGGAAGTTCAAGTGTAGGATGGATGAGAACTTGACCAAAGAGTTTGACCAGTGGGAACAAAGCCAAACCCATCTGAGTTATATATGTTAATCTTTTCCTCCTATGGTGAAGTTGATTACCATTCCTAAGACAGAAAGTTTAGTAACCCAAGAGCTTCATGGAACAAAGGTGAACAAGTGACCTTGTCGGCACATTTGCAGGACCTTTGATGTTCATCCTACTTTGTCATCTTGCTGCATCATTTTCCTTCTCCAAAGTATTCCTTTGTTTCATGGAAGAGCAGGTATTATGTCTACTTACTACATCTAGAAAGTCAATCTTTTTCTGCTCTCCCTCCTTAATTTTTGTTTGTTCGTTTTTAAGTTAATGGGAGTATTTTAGTTCAGCATCAATTTGCCATTTTGTAAATCTTTTTTAAAGGAAGCCTGTTAAGACACCACTGCTCTAAGTTAGAAATATTTTTGGCTATGGTCAAAAATAACTGGTAACTAGAGAGACTGAAATTCACCTGTTATGCAGAGAGCATTCAGTGGTTTGATCCCTGGTTCTTCGTTGCTGAGCAATCTGTTTGAGGTTTTTCTGGTTATGATGGGTTGTTAGACGTCGATCACACTGTCAGGTTGTCATGGTTTAGTTGGAGTCAGAGCTCACAGGAATGTAAGATAAAGCAATCTATGAACAGCAAATGCAGTGTTTTTCCCTTGTTCTTGTTGGATAAACAAGCTTTGCTTTCAGAGCTCATTATTTGAAGGTGGGAAGTGGACCGGCTCTCTTCACACACAGTCTACTCAAATATGTGCCTCCTAGGACCAATAACCCCTTTCCTTTCAGGCAGTTTTTAAGTACTTCTGTCTTTTTTAATTCTTGCTATTTGCCTGTAGCGTGACTGATGACAACATAACTCAGTCAGCAGCCTTTGGACCCGCATTGCCAACCTGTGGGGTTTAGATGACTTTGAAGTTTTGTTAATATGTTAATGCAAATTTTATTTCAACAAATGCGTCTTTACTTGGATCAGAATCTGATTTTTATTTCATTTTATTTCTTAAATAGCCAGGTTGACAGTTCCCAGAGATTAACTTTGGTAGTGAGTTTTCAGCTCAGATATAAAGGGAAGATGAAAAGTTTGAGTCTTGAAAGCAATTTTCTTCCTAATTCCCAGGGGGTGAATCTGTTGATATAACTTGTCCAGCAGCTAACTTTTCCAGCCACACTGCTAGATCCATGGGACAATTATCCTAACTCACTGACCTTTCCAAGGAAAAAAATTGGGGTTGGGGCGGAATACTAAGACATCCTTATGACAGTTAAGTCTTAAAGTCTTCTAAGTCTTCTAAAGTCTTAATATAGTACAGATACCATTTGCTATAGGTGAAGTTGGCTGGTTACTTTCTGCTTTCAGTCGGTCCTCTGTTTTAAATCTAAACAATGATTTTGGGTAAAACTGAAGCTACAGAGAAACACTCAGACCATCTGTCAGACATTGTTTATAATGCATTTTCCTTTCGGTAAGTGACAAAGTTCAGGAGGATGTTCTAGATGAAAAACACAAAAGCTTTTATTGAAGACCTTGAGGTGCTATCCCTGGCATCACTTTGAAGGAAAATAATAAGATCAGATCCTATAATGAAATAATAGAGGCAATATTCTATTTTCAAGGCTAAGTTTTCGCAATTTGAGTGCAACTTTTTTCTTATTCTTTGCCCTCAAATAATGAAGAATTTTAAATGTTATTTATTTTAGACTGGCTAGGCTAGTTTCAACCTTCTATAGATGTATTGTTGCTGTGGAGTAGGACTCTGTGTGTGAGCAAATGTATTTTGATTGACTGAGGAGAAGGAGGAGAGAACACCTTATGTTTATGCATACAAAAACCTGCATTTGTACCTGACACTCTGCATATGATATACTGGTGCTCACTAGTTCATAAACTAATTCTTCCTTCTAGTGAAACAAAACCTTACAAAAATTGCTTGTGCAGAAGTTCCCAAGGTGAGCGTGAATCCAAACGCAGTCTCCCAGAAAGCCATTGCAGATAGTTTCCGAAGACATCATCAATATTGTTGGGTCCAGGAGCACCAGATAGCATTAAATGCCTTTGGGATCCATAGTGAAATTACAGAACATCAACAGTGTTTACATAACAGAAGTAACTGTATTAACTACTAATGCAATGTATACCCTGAGGCAATATAGTCAGTCTTGGAGTGACTTGTAGAAGCAGCTTTTCATACCCTTCAGAGGACAGGGGCAGCCAAAAATAATCTCAGTGACAGTGTGAGTCTGTCACTGATCTTCAAATGTATCAAGTTGTCTCTACTGTTCAAGCCTGTCTCTAAAATAAGGTCACTGAAGACTTTTGAATGTGTCATTCTGGTTATTGCTTTCCAAGATATGCAGAATCTGCAGTCATGAGAAATACTGTGGGTTGTGCAATATGTCTGGATGTAGTTAGAGCTCGGTCTCCAGCAGGAAGAAGGAAAAGAAGCATGAAACAGCTACAGAAACAAGGACAATTGGAAAATGAAAATATTATGTTGGTGTTGAAATGCAAAATAAGGTGATCAATGAAACCACTGTGTTGTCTGAGTTTGAGAAAGCTCCTGGGCTCCATCTTGGTTGAGATGAGCCAGGAATTTAGAGCATGAGGCCATTTCTGCAGATCTTTAGGAGCGTTTCTTTATTGCACTGCCTGGATTCTATATCTTCAAATGTGATGATTCAGTATGGATAAACACTATTTTCAAACCAACCATAAAGGTAAAAACTGAAATATTTTATGAGGTATATTCTGATATTAAATCACATATAGGTGTTTCTCTTCCTAATAACTTCCTAATACAGAGAATTCTATAGGGTTAGCATGCAAAAAACATGCAGAGAGATGTATATAGCACTGCAATAGACCCAGTCTATTGCATTATTAAAATTTTCTTTAATATATTTTTTCTGACTCAGGACTATGGTAGGGAAAAACTGGTGTAGAACCAGGGAGTCATTTTTTCTTATTTTTAAAAACTTAGTCTTTATAGTACACGTATTGAGATTAATTAAACAGTCCTAAAATCCCTTGTGATATTCCAACCTTTTCAGTTGTATTGCAGTGGCCAGAGCCCTGTACTCTTCCAGATGGTATTTTAAACCCCAAACCCCACCTGGGTTTAAGGATGGGTGAAAAGTGCTCCCAATGCATCATTGTAGCCATCTCTCAGAAGCAGTCACATTGCAGTCTTTAAAAACTGCTGGTGCAATAACTTCTGCTAATTGTGACTTTACAAAGGAGAAATTAAAAAAAAAAAACAAAAAAACAAAAAAAACCACAAAAAACCCCCTTACCTGTAGGGATTTTAGCTAATATTTCCATTCTGCAATCAGTCCAATGCCCAATGTTGTGGGCAGTAGGAGATATTCAGCTGCAGGTGTGCTATCGTTTTAATTAAGCTTTTCCTTTCATCTGCATTTACTACTGTACTCAAGGTTACACACATATTATTGTCTTTAAATTTCCAAAAGATAAACTTTAGGTCATAACTTAAAAGGACTAAATTAACCTCAAATGGACAACGTTGTTTCCCGTAAAACTGCCTTCAAAAATTGCAAAGTATGAACCCCATGTTTAGCATCTTTCAGGTTTTGCCCAGATCTCAATTTATAGCAGTAAAGCTCCAAGTTTAGCAATTTTTCATGGAAAATCTTTTACATGGAAAAAATAGTGTGCAGCTCCTCTCGGTGTTATTTTTTTTTTCTGCTTCATCCTGGTACTGGTGACTGAAATTTTCCAGACATTTCATTGTTTCTTTTAATGTATGCTATATATAAATTTCAGCTAAGCTGTATGCTGCAGCACCAACGTTTTTAACGAGACAGAAGGAGATGAGAGTAATCAATTTATTTCATTATGGTTTTTTTTCAGCATTGGTAATCATGCATCAGTTAGTGTAAGCAAGTACACTAATCCATTTATTTCTAGTTTCTATGTGATCTGCCTAAAGACCCTGAAAAGGAATTCATAAATAATTTTTCTTCAAATTCCCAACACCTAAAGCAAACCACACCAGAAATTACAATTACACTGTTCTTGCAGTATTTTGAGCTTTATAGTTTAAAATAAAGAGTAAACATGTTATTTGCCAAAGGTGTAAAAAGGATACGGTTTTCTTTAATTTTGTTATCTCACACTACTAAATGTTTGCAATGTGCCATAATAAGGGCACATAAAAATATATGTATTTGCTGTTCTGATTCAATGACACAAAATTCGAGTTCCCCGAGGTAAGGTTAAGCAGGAGCTCGTGTAGTCAGGGTTGAAATTCAGACACTGCAGATATAATCCATCTCCCTGACACATGCAGTGCCTCATTGTGAGACTGCCAGACACAGTCTGCTGAGATGGGAATGTCACAGAATACCAAAACAGGGGGAGACGCAGTTTTGTTCATCATCGCTTTTATCTGCGAATATCCATCTAGCAGTCTGCATGCATAGCTATTGCCAGACAGAGAAATATGAATGCAGCACAGAGATGCAGCAGCTAACATTCAGAGCAGTATACAGAGCATATGCTAGGAGCTCAGAATTACCTGAAGATAATTTGGGCAGTTAATCAGGTTAATTGCTTATCTCTAAGGCAATATTTCGGGACAGACTGAGTCACCACCTCAGTTGTCTAGCAGAGATCAATGAAAGGCCTGGTTGTCTGCATCTTCTAGTGAATTCTGAACCTAAATGACAAAAGGGACCCTGAAGGCAAAGAAACTGCACTGTCATCACTGGGGATGCAGTCAGGCAGGCAGAAAGAGCTGCAGTGGCAGAAAGAAAAAAAAGCTTTTTAAAAAATATCAAGCGTTACTGGTTTTACAATTATTTCTCAGTTATTCCCACTCCATTATACACTTGAAATTTCCATTCTGGGGTCAAAAGAGGGAAATCTCTGAACCAGTATACAGAAAATTAAGGTTCCAAATGAGAGAGAAAGGTGTATGTCTATCAGATGTGTAAGTCAGTCTTATGAAAAAAGCAAAGAAACCTGGTGGTATTTTCCAGTCTTACAGATTTCAGTGGATTTTCAAATGCCCATGTCAGACAACAAAATACTAAAAGTGTTTGAGTGCCTGGCCTGTAGTGGTTTCAACCTGGCATGAGCATAGGCAGTTCTTCTGTAAACTGTTGGGATCCCTGAATAATTATGGCTCTAATCCGAAAGGAGGAAAGATTCCAGGGCCCTGAAAAAATACACCCTTGCCACAGACTTGGCAGAAACCAGGCTGACCATATGACCAACAGGGCTGGAGGGACATGACTGTCTGGGTTTATGTCTGGACATATGGCAAGATTTGCATAGTGATTAAATATTGTTGACTCTAGCTTTAAAAGTGTGTTTTTATTTGAAATAGTGCATCCTGTTCTAGGTATACTGAGCAGCGTCTCTGTGCAGGCATTTTTCTGCCCAGTTGTAAAAGGCAGCCTTTAGCTAAAAGCACCATCTGTGACATGAATCAGCAGTTCGGTGACGCAGCTGAGGAGCTTGGAGCAGTGGGATGGATGAAAGTAAAGGGCATGTTTCAAAGTTAGAATATAACTATTGTAGGGATGCTAATAGTTCCCAGGCTCGAGGCAGAAGTTTCGCAAGGAACCCGCAAGCAATTAAAGGTTTTGGAGAAGTTGCAGCAGGTGGGCTGTCTGTGGGGGAAGAGGGAGCTAAAAGTCAGGTTAGAAATTTTGGCATTGGTTTAGTGACACACACACACACATATCCCCTCCAGCTCAGTTCCTGTAGTCAGTCATTTAACTCTGCATCGTGATGGTTTTCAGTGCCCCCTCTGAATCCTCTCCCTCGAGCCCAAAACAAAGCCCCGGTCTTTTCAAAGTCTTTTACATCACCATGGAGCAAACCCAGGGCAGGAAAACTTGCTATTCCAATTTTTTTCCTGTCATTTCTACTTTTGCTTGGGTAACATTCCTATCTTACTCTGGATCCCTTGCTCACCTATTGTATCCAAAATTTTCAGGGCTGGAGGGAAGCACCATCACCCCACCTCAGTTTTCTGTATCACCTCTGAGAGGTGTAATGGCAATCACATCAACAGTGTCGAGTTGTGCAGTTGTTTGTGTTGATCCTTCTGCCTTCACGAATCTCACATGGGCCTGGGAACTCCAGTGATAACAAGTTCCCAGGAGCTTTTTTTATATCTCTTCAATTTCCTGCTGCTGCACATTTTCTCCAAAACATAGTGGGACATTGAATTAGTGGGCATAAAAGCAGAGGTAAACCTGCTACTGTCACTTGGAAACGTATTAGACCTATCTGTGGTCTTATGAAAGAAAGCTGAATATGCCATTTGAATATGCCATTTCATCTCACATCCGTATATTTTGGGTAAGTCTGATTTTTTAGGAGGGGAAAAATGATATATTTCTGAGTATCTTGGATTTGTATTTCCATATCTAGGAAAAAATGCAGAAAAAGTCTGCATGATATTTCTAAACAGCTGACAGTGAGAAATACAGGTATCATAAGAGTTTCACCCTTTTTTTTTCAATCTATTATTTCAGCGAAACAGAGAAAAATTTTTTAATCAGATACAAGCATTATTATCAGTTCACCAATGTTAGCATTATCATCAGTTTATACTTATTTGATCTATGAAAGGTTCTTTTTGTAGTTTTGTCTCTTGGAAGAGAGCAAACATGTGGCAAAGATAATACATATTTTTTGCATATCGCATGGGAAAAAATAATTCTCCATTTTGAAAACTTCCAGTAAGAAATTGGATACATTTCTTCACAAGTAAATGGACAAGAGGTTCTGTTCTCCCAGTTCTGTTAAGTGATTGTTTTTTAACCACGAAAACTCAAACAAGATCCCACTGTAATTTTTCAACTTAAGCCCCAAATTGAGCTTTTTTAAAATTATTATTATTTTATCCTATAACTATACTAAAAGCCCCTGGGGGTTTTGTATTTATAAATAAGAATTAAATTTATATTAAATTTAATAGAGATTTAATTTTTATACTTCAGCTGCTTCATTAATAAAGTATTTCATGAGCAGGGCATTTTGAGCTTTCATTCTTTAAACATCCTGTCTACCTGTAACACTTCTTAGAGTAAATAGGTACTTACTGCCTTGTTCTGCTTCATCATCTTTAAAGAACAGCCTTGCTGCAGTAGCAATGCCTTTTCCCATGTTGCTTGACTGTCTGGAAGAAGGGAACCAGCTTTACCTACCTATATATGCACAGAAAATCATAGATATGAACCCATAATGAAGACCAGTTAAAATAGGTTTCAGTGTGATTTCTTAATGTATTTGAACATGCATTTTAGAAACCCACTGAGGTTAGAAATTCTTAAGGAAAAATCGGGCAGCAAAGACATTGCCCAAATGATACCTTACACAAGGGCAGAATCAGCAGATCCAGTGGCCATTCAATAATTTATGCAAGCACTCTGTCAAAGAGCTATACTAATTCTTGGTTCACACTGTCTAAAATGTTTCAAAAGTTTAAATAGTGCTGTTAGTTGCCAAATTTTGTTGTTTCTGCTCTGTGAGCCACAGCTCCTAGAAAAGCCCTTTAGGAGGTGCAGAGATTTCAAGTGGCTTTGAACTTGAGGGAGTTAAATGCATTTTTGGCGTTATACTTCACCTTTGCCATTTTTGATTCACGGTATTGTTAAGCCCAACTGGGCATCAGAAATTTCAAAAGGCTCCTTTTTGTTATTAAGTTCTCTGATGAGAATATGTATTAAGAAAAACTCTGATGCATCAAAAAGAGAGTGTGATGGGGGGTCATTGGTTGCTTTGGAAAGTTGGGGACTAAACGTGATGTGTCAGGCATGTCACCCTTCTGAAAAACGTATCTGAAGCACCATCTTACTGCTGTTTAAGGCTCCTGTTGCCATAAAGCTGTGGAAAAGCCAAGAAATGGAAACTGTCGTGGAGAATGTTTTGCTCTAATTATCGCAGTTCATGAAACTTTGGGTGTTTTTAATATATTTTTACAGATATCCAGATATGTTTGTTTTTTCAGATATGTTTGTCGAAGGAGCTTTTACATAAAGAGAGACTGAAAATAGCATCGGTCAAACAATTTATAGTGTTCCAAAAATGCTCTTTAAAATAGTCTTGTCTGCAAGTTTTGCCTGACAGGGAGAATTGGGAAGGCACACTAGAAACACAGTTCTATTTGTCTTGACTATCAGCTGATGCTGTTATTTTTGGAATGAATATTGACATGCTTTATTGGGAGGGTGTTGTCTGGCTTTTGTCAGCTGCAGTGTTGCTGCCTTGCAGGTAGCATGAATATGTACCTTCCTTTTGGGGTGACCCCATATTGTTGGGGTTTTCACTCAGGCGAGAACTTGTATGTAAACGAAAATACTCATAAGGCTTGACCTTTTTCTGTGAATGGTATTCCTTCAGATTTCCTCTTGACAATTAATAGTTTTATGAAATTTCATGGGACAAAATTTTAAAATTCATGATAAAAAAGGGGCAACTACTTGGGTGGATTCCTTAATAGAAGTAAAGTTTGGAAAACAGTGGAAAGTCAAATACAAAACATCAGTCTACTTGTTCTGAGGCAGATGCTGTGTCACATGAGCCAGCAGCTGCCAAGGCCTTCGACTGGGAGGAATTCTGCCATAATTATCCTGACTCATTACAAACTTCACCTGGCTTTAATTCACTAACCTAACCTACTGAATATTTTTCCATTGAGATGTCCTGAGCGTGTAAGCACAACGGGGATTCATTTGGAGACATCTGACTTTTTTTCTCCTTTCCTACACTTTTCCCTCTTTTCTTACACTAAATGGCAACAAAGTTCCTGCCACATGTGAGCGTAACCATCACATGAATGCCAAAAGAATACAGCGCGTTGTTTTAAAAACAAATGCTGAATAAAGCAATTTGCTGCTTATTGCAAATGCTTTGCCAATTTAGCCATTTGTTATGCTCTGAAGGTTTCCATGGGCTCCTCACCAAGGCTTTGGAAAGACTATCAGCACTGTGGCATGTTCATCTCTTCCTCTGTCCATGCATCCCTTACTGTTGCACATGGTTTCCATGTGCAGCTGCCTAAAGTACACTATTTGTGAGGATTTCAGCTGCTCTGAGCCACTGTAGCTAGTCTGTAATGCTGGTTTTGGAACCTGATATAAAATGTGAGGTGTTTTATGCTGCAACATTACTGTTATATTAATTTTTGAAGAAGATGTTTACCATCTCTTAGTCAAATATCTTTATTTCTTATTTCTCTTTTCCGCTGCTGCTGGTAGCTTATTTTGATTTCAGACCTGCATTTTGTGGATGCGAAAAAGAGTTGTTTTGTTTTTCTTGAAGTATATCTGAACACAAAGTTTTATTTATTTCATAGTCCCAGTGCAAACAGAATTGAGGTTTGAACTGACAGCTTAGATTTAAACTCTCCTGCAGAGGACTCAGGATATAGGTATTTGTCACAACAATTTATGAGAGAGATTTTAAGGGAAGTGTTACTTATATTAATGGATTTTGTTGTTGTTTCAAGAGGTCTGAAGGGTTTTAGTTGTTGAGTTTAGTGGTTTTTTGATTTTTTTAGTTTGATTTTGTGCTGCATTTTTGTTGGTTTAGATGTTCTATTTTTTTGTTTGTTTGTTTTGTTTGTTTTTTTAATCCAGCTGAGGATAACTGTGTATGGGTGCCTAAGGAAACAAGTAATAACAGCATTAAAAATATATTATTTACTACTGACAACTATCTTGAAACATGCTGTACCTCTCCAATTGGAAATATCTGGATTGATCGTTCCAGCTAACACCAGGAGCCAATGGTAGCTCACAGAATGATAGTGCAGGGAAAGTAACAAAGTTTTTATTTTTGCACTCTACTATTTCTTTTTGTGGCTCTTCATTGCATGTATCAGAGCAATTATATTCTATTTTGCACAATAACATTAGGTTCTTTTAATTAGTTATTTAGTAGTTTTAAAAATTTAAGTGTTGGGTCTATTTCTTCCATGCATTTGTGGACCTGATTCACAGAATCACAGAATCATTTAGATTGGAAAAGATCTCTAAGATTATTGAGTCCAACCTGTGACCAAACACCACCTTGTCACCAGACCATGGCACCGACTGCCACATCCAGCTGTTTCTTGGAGTTACCAGCCCTAGAGATGCTCACCACCTCTGTCAGCAGTCCATTCCCAAGTTTAACAGCCCTTTCCATGAAGAAATTCTCCCTGAGGTCCACCCTGACCCTGCCCTGGTACAGCCTGAGGCCATTTCCTCTTGTCCTGTTGTTGGTTCCCTGGGAGAGGGAAGAGGCCAACCCCCAAAACTCACTGAAGTCAGAGGAAAGACTTCACAGATCTTTCTTTCCTCTGTTGCTTTGGTGTTTGATTTTTTCCTTTGTTTCCCCACACTGAATGGATCGTGAAAGCAGCAAGGTTTTGCTGACAAATAATGGGATGATTCATGCAAAATCGACAGAAATAACAGACTGGCCCTTGTACTTTGTGCCTGATATTTGAGGCTGCAAAAGGACACAAGAATTGAGCCACGAGCAGAAATGTGCAAGCAAAATCTGATGACAAGCTGCAAACAGGTCTGAGGAGCTGTGCAGGAGCTGCAGGTCCTTAGCACTTCTCCAGGCAGGTCCCAAGGACAGGCATCCTTTTCTTGGGCTGGCACACTTGGCTGCTTAGGAAGGGTTTGTTAATTCACCAAGTACCAAATGAGAAATGGCCAAATGAGAGAATGCCAAAGGTAATTGTCAAAAGGTTTTGATTTCCAGTATATGTCTCTAGAATGGTGTAGACTTTACGGGGAGGTTGGTACAGCTGAAACACCAGCGCCAGGTCTGTGTCTGCTCCTTGTTCTTCCCCTCTCTTCCCCTTGTTTTATGTTTTTGCTCAGCAGTTGCCATTAAAATCTTTCCTGTTGCTGTCGACCATGTACTAATTCACTGCGACATTAAAGCTGGAGAATACTGAAATACAACTAATTAGGCTGAAGAAAGAATAGTGAAGATTTTCATAGCTGCTATTGCAAATGAGTGCTGCAGAGAGAAGCAATCTTTAAGCTGCAAAAAATTGTTAGGGCATTTCTGACCTCTTTCTATGCTCTCTCCTGATGTGAAAATTGCCATTTTTGTATTCACACTTTATATGAAGCAGTTTGGTTTAAATATAGTTATATTTATCAGATAAATGTATGTATAAATGTTTGTATAAAACGTTCTCAATTATTTCAAGTTATCCTCTAATAGAAATGTGGGGTTACCTGAAGCAACTATGAACACTGTTATTTTCTGTACCTTTTTTGAAATATTTTTTATAATAATCAGCTACGAGAAGTGAGAGATTGAAGAAATTCAAGAAAATTATAAAAATACTTTAGCACTGAGTTTTTTTTTAAGTTTCTATTTTCAAAGCCAGATAATAGTTTGTGGAGACTGTTCTGATGGTGGTCTCTTGTCAGGAGGGTAGCTGTGGGGCAAAATGGATTTGTAAAAAGGTTAACACTTACACTGAAAGGAATTTTGAAAGGTATTTCTATGTACATTTTGGTGCCTTATTCCTAAAATGGACTAGATGCTCACATGTCATATATATTCCTGTTATTTTCCCAATTAAAATGAGTATTAACTTTAAAAATCATGCTGTCTTTGTTTCTGTGACTGCTTTTGAGAAAATAATATTCCTTTGTGTATCATGATGCAGCACAAGTTCCTCAGAGGCAATGTTCTGTTTCTCCTGAAGAACAGGTAGAGGCAAATGCTGTTCTTAGTCTCCAAATTTAACAGACCTTTGGCTGGTTCCCTCCATTCTGTGGGACAGAGGCACCTTGGAAAGATTGAAGAGACATCACAGGGTGAGCATGATGAATTAATATATATTTTCTGGTTCCTCTTTCCTCAGGGTTGCTCGTTAGGAGCAGGAGCGTGAAAGACTGTTCAGGGCTGTTTGCAGGAGATGCTGAAAATTAGGCTGAGACTGACGCTGCAGAGAATGTAGAAAAGGTGGGGAGAGAGACTCTTGTGAAAAGGCAACCTGCAAAAGTAAGAATGTGGCTTGAATATATTTCATTCCATGTCCTAGTTATTGCTGGATTGTCTCAGATAGCCATCAGGCCAGAGAAATAAATCAATGGGGTGTTACAGTTTACTCCAAGCTCCATCAGGAAGAACTAATAAATAAAAAATAATATTTTTTTTTTTGTTAAGAAAGTTCAGCTTTTTTAGGCGTTTAGTTTGTTTTGCTTAGGGAAAGAAGGCAACCAGGAGCAAAGGCACTGCAGATTAGTGGCATAAACTCACTCTGTGGAAGTATATAGCTATAAAAGTGACAATTGGGAAAGCCATTTGAAGAGGGAGAGAAACTGAAACTGTTTAGGAAATAAATATATCTATAGCAGGTAGAGACTGTGCTTATGACATCCCAGCTGTTAGTTATATCCAGGAGCAAAACTAAAACACATTTTATAGATCAATTAAAAGGTTTAGTAAACAGCACTGGCGTTCTGTTATTTAATCTTATGTGCACCAGCTAAATCCAGTTCCCAAATAGTCTTAAGAGGGTACAAAACATCTTGCTAATTCCCTTCTGACACTTGTGGATTTCAGGAGAGTTAAGCAGGACACACACCCTGGGGTCTGTCAAGACTCTCTCAAAGCATTTTTGTGCTTTTTCCTGTGTGTAATGGTACAGGCTCCCAGACCCTTTAATCAACATTTCTTTCAGAATAATGCTTGAATAAAGGTAGAATTAATGACTTTTTCTTTTTTCTTTTGATTCTAGGGTTTCTTTTCTTCTCATCAGTTATTCTTTTCTTCCTTTATTATTTTTACAATTAGCAAGCAGGCAGTGCAATAGACCAAAATGTCTATTAACATTGTGAATTGGGAATGTCACCACCAGCTTATAGATTTTCTGTCCATTCTGTTGGCTATTTGTTTTATTTCTGCATTACTTTCCAGTTTTTAGGACTAACAACATGGACAAATGCTTGCAATTATGCAGGAAGACCTCAAATTTTTTCTGTAAGGATCTTTATTTTTTCTCTGTCCCAATTCCTACTTTCCCTGATGTTAATGAAAGTTACATGCAGAGTATATGCCCAAAGGATTTACTGGAAAACTTGACAATGCTAAAATAAACAGAGGGTGGTGGCAGCATGCTCTGGTGAAAATAAATGCTGTCTCTGTTAGCTCAGCTGCTCAGGTGCAGGAAAGCAGTTTTCTTCCAGAGCCTCTTGTCAGATGCCTGTAGGACTTTGGCTCATTTGCCATTTAACCTTTCCACTATGCTCGGCAGAAAATCCACACAGCTGCCAAAATGTGATCAGATTTTGAGGAAGTCCAGGTCCCCTCCAGCCTCTTGCCTTTGCTTGAGGAGTCTGAACCAGGACAACCTTGATGTGAACTTAAGGCACACGCAGAGAAAAGAAGGCTGAGTAGGGACTGTGGTTATGTAAAAGACACGCATTTAGCATACTTCTTCTGGTCATTTCTACTGACTTTACTTTTCTCCAGAGACCAACGATGGTACAGTAGTCTATAAGACCTTGCGGAGGGGAGCAGAGGCTGAACCTTCCTGGTTTTCATTCAGATGCACTTGGGTTGCTCTGTTGCCAAGGAGTGCCTGAAAGGAGTGGCAATAAATAAATAAATAAATAAATAAATAAATAAAACAAAACAAAACTGGGTGTTTGTTCTGAGCATACTGTGACTTCCAACAGACAGCATGAACCTGCTACCTCACAAAGGTTACCTCTTTATCCTAATGCAGTCATTCCAGACTGAAAGTCTGGGATTGTTTTATTTTCATTTTCAAGACAAGAGAAGGTGGGTGTTGGGTGCAGAAACAGTGCAAAGTGAAGAAAGAAAAAGAAAACAATGAAGAAAAGTATTGTTATGCCATTTTCAAAGAGCTTTTTCTCCTTCTTTGTTTCCTTTCTAACTGCAACACTAATATATAATGTATAATGAATGTACTATTTAGGTGAAATAGATTTTCTGTACCTACTCAAATATACTGAGTAAGTCAGAGTTGAAGTTGATATAGTCAGGCTGGGTTTTTCTTCTTGTGTTGTTTGGTTTTTTTTTTTTAATCTGAGATGCACAGCAATGCTGTCCTTGGAATCTTGTTGGCAAATTTTTTGCATTTACAGAAAAAACATGGATCCTCTTCTGTTTCAGCAGCGTTACTGGGGCTTTGCTGTAGTGCTGCTGCCACAGTCCTGCGTGCTGATATCCAGGACAAAAGCCAGTGAGCTCATGGAAACTGTGCTTCCTCAGACAAGTGATAATCAGCCCAATGTCGGTGTCACGCTGCAATCAGGCTCTGGCAAGGTTTGCAAACGTCTTGAAAGGAACTGCTCATCTTCAAATGCTCAAAGCCCAAGTGGAACAAACCCCAAGTTTGCTGCACGTCAGCTGCAGGATTTTGTTGATGAGCACAGCGTGTGTAACCAGAGGCCACTGCTATCATCGCCGGCAGAACAGCCAGATGCACCGGGCTGGTCGACTACTTAAAGTCTTGCTGCATAACCACAAAAACTAAAAATGGACCTTAAAAACTCCAGAGCCACAGGCTGTCTTTTTAAAGCTTCGAGGCCATTTTTAATCAGTGCCAAACACTTTTTTGGACACGTCTATTCTAGGGAACTTTTGTCTGGTTTTTACCATTCATGAGAACAGAATGAGCCTTGGGGAGGGATAGGGAGTAGGACGGTGGCTCAGGCAGAGGGATAGTCCATGAACCCTCCCAGCTCTGCAACTGGGAAAGTCATTTGCTCTATTTGTGCACTTACATTTCCAGCTGTGAAAGGGGGGCAATATCTCACCTATAAGTGTAACACAAGGCCTTGCTCATTGATAGGTTCCCAGTGCATTTAAGCTCTCTTGGTGAATAGTGAGAACCCTGCAGGGAAAAAAACAAAACAAAACAAAACAAAAACAAAAAAAAACAAAAACAAAAACAAAAACAAAAACAAAAACAAAACAAAAAAACCCAAAAAACCAGCCAGAAGGATAAAATATAGTTTGTTATGCACTGGGCTAGCCCTCTGGATACTGTGGTCTTTAGGAAAAACTTTTTTTTTTTTTTTCTGCTGTAGTGTGTCCTATCTTTGAGGATTAAGGGTTTGGGGAAGGCTAAAGCAGGGTTCTCCATGCATTGGCAGCTCTGCCACCATCACCATGGTGAAGCCAGCCTGCAGTGGGAGGGCCGATGTCATGTATGTTACACCTGCTTTCTGTGGGTCTAAAATGACTTTCGTGATGGGCCATACTGGGATTAAAACATGTCATAGCCAGAAAGGACCTAATCTGGTGTTGTCTGCACCTAGGGCTGCAGAATCTCTCTCAATGCTGTTGTGCAAAAATCCAAAAGCCTGTGTTGGGTGTAAATTTACTTCCCTGGTGTGGAGGGAGGCAGTGGCAACCTGGCTGGCATGCAGGGCAGGAAAGCCTTTGTCTTTGTGAAACACAATTGGTATTGCAGTTTGAGACAACAGACTGTAATGCCACTGTTTGACAATTTTAGGCAATTAGTTTATTCAGGTCAAATATAAAAGACAAAGAAAGAGCCCAACTAAAATTTTACATGAGGTTTGATGTTCTTCCTTTTTTCTGTTTTTTAAGACAGCATTTTTCCTTCTGTCTACTTCCCTTACAATGTTAAATATGGCAGAAAAACATAAATCACCTAAGAATCATATAGACAGAAGCCTCTAAACCAATGGGGTTTTTGCTCTGCAAGCTAATTCAGAGCTTTTTATCTTATAATGAGCCCTGTGGTGCTGCAGTTGGTGGGTATGTCCATTTGGGCACATTCACAGGTGGAAGACCTGCCTGGAGCTTGCCAAGCTCCCAGCTGAACCCCCCAGAGCCTTGCTCTTGTGGAGAAATACGAGAGAGAGTGCATTTATTACCTCAGTTACAGATGTGCTCTCACACTCCATCAGTCCCCGGAGTCTGAAAGGACCAGAGAGTCCACAGAGGCTTCCAAGCCACACAGAGAAGGGAAGCACCCTCCAAGAGCAGTGTAGGTGTCCAGAGCCCCATGGTCACTCATGGAGATCACAACAGGTACAGAATCCATCCTCACGTTCAGCTTTGCAACTTAAAAACCTGTATTTTAAATTTTGCCTGGTACTTTCTGTTTTTTGCAGGGCCAATAGCACTCAGTGTCAGGTGGTCTTGGAAAGAGGTCAACAGACCATAACCTAGGACTTCAATTTTTAGTAATTGTGAGGATTTTAGTATCATTATTTTAAAATAATGGTAAAAATAGGTAAAATTTTACCTATAGGAACAGAAAGTAAAAACTGGCATATGGTGTCTGGTTCAAATGAATTTGAAATTTGCTCCTGGAGGGACCTCTCTGAAATAATTGCATGACATAATATTCCACTTTACAATTTCCAGCTTTTGTTTAGATTCATGAATTACAGTGAGACTGCAGCTCCAGATCTTTATGGCGAAACAGACCAAATTTGATTCTAAAATAAGGGACTACATAAAGATCTGGAATAGAATTAATTTAAAGGAAAGAAGTGGTACCTTAGAAGAATAAAAGGTATAATTAAGACAAAGTAAATTCAAACAAGCTTTACCTATACGTTTCTGTGATTTCTACATTTAGGTAAATTTAGCTTTTTATATGTTTATGCTGAAAAATGCAGTGTTTCTTTCTAAAGAATTGGATGACATGGAATATTGGCCATGATTAAATTAAGCTTTTTTCACTAATTTATCCCTGCTAGGACAGCACCATAACAGGAGACCTCTGCTTCTGTGCATTCTATGAATCTTGTCTGGCTCAGAAAAGCAGGTTAAACATCTTTGTTTTACCTGTGTTATCTCCCTGAAGCTTGAAGGACTACTTAGTTATAAATATGCAGGGAAAATCTGTTCCAGTACATATATACCTTCTCTGCATTATATCTCTAATAGAAAATGATTGGGAACTGACATACATTGACCTCCAGCAGATAATTATCTGATAAAATTGATACTTCACTTCAAAATGCCTAAAAAATTATACTGTCAGATTGATGTTTATTCCTAAAAGCATTCTGGAGAACTTCCCCTTGATCTTAGATCAGTCCATTGTCAAATTCCTTAAAGGCCACATCATTTATAAATGATATGAACTGCAGATGTATAATTCATGTGGAGCATAAAATAAGGTTTAAAACATTTGTATTAAAAAGGTAAGGTGATCCTATATTAAATCATATTTATGGCCTAATTTTAAAGTATAGAATCCTTCTGACTGAAGTTTAGCACTTCTTACTTTTTTTTTTTTTTTTAGAATTTATTAAAAAAAGAAGTAACTGTGACAATGATGTTGGCAGACAAGTGGTCTCTTTCTAAAAAAGTCCTTGTGTTGATCTGTCATATTATTTTCCATTAGCTCCCCCTATGCTTTCTGCAGATTGCTTTCAGCCATATTTTTACTAAATGTTTTTGGAAGTGCAAACTGCAGATATCACCATCACTGTTTTGACATTTGAAGCCTCAAGGTTAATGGAATTTCCTAGTGAATAAGAAGAAAAATAACTACATTTTAAGTTAAATCATCTTGTGGGTATAGCCAAATTGCAGGAATCCTAGAAACCATTGCCATTATAAAACGTATTTTTTTTAAAAGACATTTAAAATTCTGGATGCATTTTGTTATTTTTCTCTTCCTTCTTATTAACGTCTAAAAGAACTTCTAAAAATTTGCATTTTTCTTCTTTCTGTGTAAACCAAACTTTGTTGTTGGGTTCTCAAACATATATTAATAACTATATTAAACATATATTAAATGTTTAATATAGTTATTAATATATGTTTGTTAATATATAACATATATTAACAACTCTTCTCAAACATATATTAATAAATTCTGAGAAGTATAATAATGTTGTTTGATATGATTATAATGCTCTTATTTTTAAAACCTTAGCCTTGATCTCATTATTATACTTTTACCAATAGAAATATAAAGTAAAAGTTGACATAGAGAGCCTGGTTCAAATGAATTTGAAGTTTGCTCCTGGAGACCTTTCTCTAGCCAAATATGAAGACTCACCACTGTGTAAGTTCATAAATGACCTTAATTGTTTAAAAATCTTGTCTTTATTTACACCTTTGAAGATCTGCAAGCATTTATTAATATGAGCCTGAGCAGTGTTTTGGCAATATTCTCTCTGAGATTTGTTTTCTTTGAAGTGTTAGCTGGAGTTACACTCTCTTTCCTTTAATAGCAAAGAAAAATAGCAACAGTAATTGTTTTCTTGTAATACCTGATGGACTTTTCTCTCCACTTAGCCTCAATAATGGGAATTGTCCTGAAGTTTGTTTTTGTAGTTCATGGGTGCTAGAATTTAATGATCTTTAAGAGAAAACAGGCAAGCTTTTGGGTGCTTCAGAAATGTCTTACCTTATAAACTTTTGATGAAATAGTTTGATCCCTCTTTAGGCACTTGCCCTCACCACACAGTTGGCACAGAGCAGCCATCGCTGGCACACAGCTCTCAGTGCAAGGGAAAAGCCAGGCAGCTGCTACAACTCCAAAATGGACAATCCCAATTCCTTTAGTGCAGGAGGAATTTTGCCCCTAAAAAATTTACCTTCCTTCTTTCCCCCCTTACTCTGCTGTAAATCTTGCTTTTCCTTGTTCCCAGAAGATGCAAGAACCTAATTGTCATATCCTGCTTTTCCACACCTCACCCAATGTGCTGATGTCTTGCTTTCCTCCTCCTTTACTCCTTTGCACCTAAATGTCATATCCTGCTTTTCCACACCTCACCCAACGAGCTCTTGTCTTGCTTTCCTCCTCCTTTACTCTGCACCTAAATGTCATATCCTGCTTTTCCACACCACTCCTAATGTGCTGCAGTCTTGCTTTCCTCCTCCTTTACTCCTTTGCCACCTGTTGCCTTTCCTTACCCATAAGCAGTGGCCATGGAGTGCTGCTTTGTCATTAGGATGCTTTGCAGAAGTGCTTCCCAGCTGACAATATCAATACTAATGACACTAATTTTAAGGCTGAATGTTTAGTATTTTAACCGTTTACCTTACTTTTCCTAAGTGTCTCTATTGCATTCATAATTTGACTGTGCTAGCTAGTAATAATACCTCGGTTAGAAAAATACACAGTATGTGGAAGAACTAACAATAGAATTGTCATGACCTAGCTTTTATAGGTGTGGGTTTTCTACCATTCCTCTTTAGAAAACACTTCTTCTCTCATTGATTATCCCTAGTTTAAGATAGGAAGCCAAAGATTTGAAGTTACTTTGTTCGAGTTCACCCATCAAATTCCTTACCTGCCTCAGTAATTTCGCTCAATAAGATTATTGCTTGAAACAGTAACTGAAATATGACACCAAATTTAAAAAGTGGAATATATATTACCGCATGTGTTTATTAAAATGCAATCACATCAGATAACCTGATATTTTCATTAAATTAGGATTTTAAGTAACTGATTTCATAGGCAAGGAAAACATTAGATTTTAGTCTGTGTGGAATTTTATAATGAATTTGACATAGTACTGCACAGAAAATTAGCTTTGTTTAAGTAGATGGAGATATTAGGCAGAAATTTGAGATCAATATCAACTGTCAAAATTCTGGTCTTGGAGCTGAAGAAGTTTACAAATGAAGTTCCGTTAGGATCACTCTCAAGGTTTTTCTTACTATTTCATTAATATTTTCACATAGGGAGCTAGTGACAATTGTCCATGATGTTCAGTGGTGTTGGTTGTATACAGAAGAGCAAAGATTTCATACTGGAAGAACTGGATAATCCCTAGGAATGGCAATACATGGGAAGAGTGGACATTTTTTACTACAACATGAAGGCTGTGTTTTTGAGGCCAATATAAAAAGAATTCCCATTTTCAGGTAGGAGTGAACCATTTGGGAGTGATGAAAAGTATGTGTGCCTTAATTTGGGGGACAGTTATGTGCTGCCCTTGTAGTACAACTACAAAAAAGGAAAATGGGAATCCAAAGGTTACAAAGTGAAGGGCCTGCTGTTGTGCCTGGAAAAATTTAAGTCCATTGTTCAAAGACCTGTGAGATTTTACTTGAAGAGGCACTGAGTTGTCCAAAACAGTTATAATTTTAGCTGCGTAATTGACAGAGAGGACACTAACACAGGCAGTCTTTTTATTTTGTTTATTTTGGGCAAACAGTGAAAAAAAAAAAAAGAATGCGATTTACAAGAAGAAAAACAGTTTCCAATAATGCTTGTGCAAGGCACGACATGAGCTGAGCAGGTTTCTATGGAATTGTCCTGTCAGGACAGACATGAAGTGGTCCACACTTTTGGTGCTGCTCACCATTGAGGCTTTGCTCACCTCTGTTACCGCGCCCTGGCCATTCCTGCTCTCAGAGAACAGGAATGCTCTGCTCCAGTCTGCTGAGCCCAGGTCTTGCCACAGGGCTTTATGAACCTCTTTCTAAACTGTTACCTCATGCCTGCAGAACTAGACTATCTTTTAATAAAAGGTTTAATTACAGAGATGTGATAATGCTATTTTTCCATGTAAAACAAGTAAATACAGACTTATGTTTTGGTACTCCTACAAAGGTGTTCTTTGTTTCTGCCTTTGGACACATGACTACACAGACTTTAGGAATGTGAAAATAATTTAATGTTCAAGTCCATTCTCCTCCTCCTGATCTCTACTGCAAGAATTGTGATCAGTGATGCTTTTTGTAGTAATTTTCTACTGGGAGAAACAAACAGGTGATCTAGAAGATAATTTTGTACTAGAGCCTGATTCAACACTAAAAATTAATTTATTTTAGTCTGCCAATCTTTACTGCTGTAATTCACTATGACCCTACAACTTTCATGTGGTTTGAACAGAACTATTGGTCTCCCCAGCCCCTGTTTACCATTTATCTATTCAAATCTCTCATAACCACCTCCATGCCATCTAGTGTGTTTTAAGAAAAAAAAATTTGTTCATATAGAAAGAATAAATACAGGTATTTTTTCAGTCTAAATGAAGTCATTATCAGTTACATTATGTATTTAAACCTGTGGTAGTTTGTACTTTCTTGAATGACACTTTTTACCTTGTGGGAGATGTTTCACCATGAGCAGCCTTACGTGTCTTACCCCTCAGTGATGAAGTTGAACAAAATGCAAACCACAAGGGGGAATGAGCAGCTGAGTTGGAAACAATTTCAGTGTCAGTTCACAACGGGGTCCCTGACTGTCCTCTTTTGAATGTGCTAGGGTGATGTAAATCTGAAAGGGGAAAAGTTGAAGAAAATCAGTGTATTCTCTTCCCCTTGCCCCTGTTCACCTTCACATGGCAAGAGAGGAATCATCAGTTTCTCTGGAACCAGCCTTATTTCAGTATTAAATAAATTGGCTGTTTACCCTGGAGTGGGCAGGGAGGCCTTCCAGTGCTGCCAAGAATAAATCACAGATAGTGATAATACGATTAATATTAAATTGCTTTAGTAAAGAGTGCTTTCTAAAGAGCAGCAGCATTTGGGTTTGCATCACCACCAAGAGACAACATGTCAGGTTGGCTTTTATGGAACTTTCCTTCAAAGGAAACTGTATCAGGAAATACTCCATGGGTGTGGGAACGACCACACTGGATGAAGTGAAGTAAATAAAGCTATTTTGCTGAAGAATTCATGACTTGAATAAGCATGTGTTTGGAAGAGACAAACAGATGGGCAAAGTAACAATTGTTTTCAATGCAGGTTCGAATCTGCTTGTGGTTTATGCTTCTGGTATTAATGTTAAATGAGCAAAGACTCTATCTTTACCATCATAATTATTATCCTTTGTCATTGTTCTGCACTTCCTTCTCTGCATCTAACAAAACCTAAGTAGAGCTTAAGAGGGAATGGGACCTTTTCCCTATCTCTTTATATGGAGAGGAAAATCTGCCAAATTCTCCTAAGAGAAGCTTAAAGGAAAGGAATTTTGATGGAGACAAAATGGGTAAGAACATTAACATAAAAATAACCTTCTTTGCAACAACACCTGTAATAATGAAAAAGAAAATGCACAGATAAAATGCTTTGATAATGCAGGACCTGGGCTAAAAACAAACTGACATTATCATCATCATCAAGAAGAGTTCATCCTTCAGTTGTACAGGAATGATAAGCATACCCTATATTTTCAAATCAATTACTTAAATGAAATTCCTTTGTATCTCTTCACTTTTGGTCTCACCTCTTTTTATTCATCAACCTTTCATATGTGTGTTAACAGAGGCATGTGTATTTTTTTTCCCAGTAAGGCTAGATTTCAGTGGAGAAATTATCCCCTGGATGGATTCAGCATTCATAGACTGGATATTCCCATAACTGGTAACAGATTAATTGCAGCTGAAGTGCTTTCTTCCCCATTCTCTCAAACACACACAACAGGACATTTTTAAAAATTATTTTAAATATTGCTTTCATCATTTAAGGTCTGAATTATCCTAACTCTATCTGTGCCCAGAAAAAGCTATTTCTGTGAATCTCTGGATAAACCAACATGATACTTCCATGCTTGTCCCTTTCCTTTGTTTTCTCCTCCTCGTCCTACTAGTTCAGGGATCCAGAGGCCAGTCAAGGAGGAAGACCAAGAGAAGAGAGGCACTGAGAGGAAAAGTTGTCCTGAATCAGGATATATTAGGACTGTTCCTTAATTTAATTGATGAAGTGGGAGCTGAATTCATTAGGACATTTAGCCTCTACCATATGTGGAATAAAAATCCTTTTCCCCATTCTTTTTGTGTCTGAGCTCTTAAAATTATAGTCTTCTGCTTCATGTACACGTGCAGTTTGTAATGTTACTCGGACATACTCTTTCTTTTTTTTATTTTTCACCCTGTTAGATTGGGTTTTTATCTTCTCTGTTTAACATTCCTTTGAAGCTTCTGCAATCAATACGAAATTGCTTTCTATTAACTGAAACAATATATATCTGAAGTGAGTATAATCTGAGCACAATACATTGCTCTAAGCTGCAGCAGCAATGAAAAAGCAAAGTGTGGTTTACTGCAGCACAATAGAAGTGGTTGGTGCCTGTGGTATCCATTCAGCTTGTATTTACTCAAATAGTGTTAAAAACAGTTTAACCAAAAGCAAATTTGACAGGAGAGTAAGAGTGAATAGAAGACATGAGGGAGGGAGGGAAGAGGAAAGGCTGACAAAAGCTAGGGAAGTGACATGGATAGACTTGTGAAAAGGGGAGGAAGGCAGAAGAAGACAGCTGGAAGGAAAAGGAAGGTGAATGGGAAGAAAGCAGAGAGATTTTATTTGTATGTTTGAAATATCGTTTGATGTCATGTTTATTTCTGATACTGCTCTCTGTATGTACATATAGACAGGTTTATATTGCACAGAATTGAAAATGATGCAGTGAATGCCTAAAAATATCAGTTAATATAAATTTTGCTATAAACTTACAGAATGCTAGATTCTTACACAGAGAAAATGAGGTGACACAGAGCCTGTGAGAATTAACTGGAAGGAATTAATCTGGAGTCTGCGTTTTTTGAGAGATTTTTATTTCAAGATGCCAAATCATTCTCATAATACACAGCTCTCCTCCATTGCTTCACTTACCCAGCCCCAGCATTTTGCCACTGTTTCACTGCCTTCTCACAGGCTGCTGTTTTCTCTTTGCTTCTGACAACTAAACCCAGTGGGGGGATCCCATGAACTCCCTTAGAATGCTGGAATGAGAGAATCCATGTTCTCTGCTTTCATGCTTATGGAAGCCTGCACTTCACATGAAGATTTAAAGACTCCCTTTGTACGTGCTAGTCATTAGTTCAATCCATCAGAAAATAAACATGCATGTGAAATCTATCCTACTACATTCTGTGGGGATTTTAGTCTGAAATATATTGGAAACATCTATTTGTATCTTTGAAATGACAGTGAAAATCCTCCCTCCTGAATAATTGGTAGCACTATTTATCAATTATTTAAGGAAATAGGTACTTGAATCATAACAGCTAACTAATTTTGTGACTTTTGTAAGCTTTGTCCTAGTTATGTCCTTTTTGAAGATAGTAAATAGGGCTTATATCAGCCCACAAATCCTGGAAATTAATTTTGTGAAAGAAACATGGTTTTTTGAACACCATGTTTAGAAACTGCCAGCATTCTAGGAGTTAAATCATATTCTGGTCATCGATAAATGTTAACTTATTATTGTACAAGGCATACACACTAATAAACAATGGCCTTTGAAAAGACAAACCTGTTCATGTGAATTGGAGGCTTTGTGCAGAATTCTCTCAGAACTGTTGTGCCTCCAATTTTCATCCTCACCTCCATAAGAAACGTTCAGCCAAGATCTAACTAGGTGGGTTTTTGTTAGGTAGTGTGTCTTGCTATTTGTATTCAGCATTGTGGGTATTTTTAAACCATGCTGCAAAGCTATGATCCCATGGGATGGGCCATAGGAATATTCTTTGGGCACGGGTGGGAGAAACCACCAGTTGATTTGTGAAACACTCACAGAAGTTCTTGATCAGTTGCTAAGACTACAGAGAGAGAAAACTTCGTTAGGCCCTACTGGAAAGCTTGACTTATTTTTATTTTAGTTAGTTTTTGTGGCCATGTAAACCCTCAGGCGAAATAACAAAAGAAAAGGAGCCAGTATCTGAAATTTATCCCTCGGAAAGCAATTCAGTTGAAATAATTGTTAATTCAGTGCCAGGACTGGTGTTCAGAGAGGGAAGCAATTGGCCTCCATATGTACATGTAAAATTTGGGGGTTTGGGGATGTAATTTTTTTCCTTAATAGATCCACATTCAGTAAAATGCCAGTTTAATAAAGGGAGAATTGTAGATAATTATATCTTTAGAGCATCACAAAGTTTTTTAGACTAAGTCTGTGGGTCAGAAATAATTGTGGTGAATAGGAACAGGTTAGATTTCTTCTTTTCCCTTGCCAGGGTTGCTTCTTGGGCTTACCTAAATATTCCCAGGCTGACTCTCACCCTGCTCTCAACTGAACAAAAATTGCTTGTAAACCAAATATGTCAATTACATCAGATTTTAACCCTCTTTCTGGGTCTATGCTTTATACTCAAGGAAAAGAAAGGTATTGTTTCTGAAAAAGGATTTAGTTTCTTTGTAAAGATTGATATTTGGAGCTGCTCTGGACTTGTAGCATTTGGGAATCAGTTAGTGGCCAGAGTGAGGCTAAACAGCGCAATAAATTCGAAGTTATGATATTGGCATGAGGCGTGTAGGTGGAGGTTCTTCAGAGCAGCTTCTGCAACACAGATACAACATTCCTCTACAAAATGGAATGGGAGCTGCATAGTTGCAACCCCAACAGAGTTTTGAAAGCTTATGGCACTATTTTGAAGCAATTTTGCAATCCTTTTGTTTCCTTTTGCTACAGTGGATCACAGGCTTTTTTTCCTCTGCAGGTTGTGATTGGCTTCAGCCCTTCCAGATCCTTCTAAACTCTGGATCAAATTTAAGATGTAAAAATATGTAATTTTTTTTAATGCTGTGGCTTTAAGAACAGTAAAGGACAGAGGGTGGGAATGAAAGCAAGGTGGTGACCTGGATTAACCATGCTTTTGATAGATGAGGTTTATTTTAGTAGTTTGGGGCTCTCTGGAATGGAGACTAAAGAAATTCACTGGGGTTTTCTCAAAAGGTCCTATTTTCTGCAACTTCATTCTGGTCTGCTTTCTTCCTGTCATCATCTCCTTGGTCTCAAGAAAGACTACCTGACTTGTTTATGTAAAACTGATGACAGAACTTGGACAAACAGGAAAGTAAGGAAATCACTATGTTCTCAATTCTAGGAGCAAGGCAAATACATTCCATATTTCAAACAACATTTGGCTTTAATAACCATTCTACAAAGGGAAGAGATGTTGCCCAGACAAAAAACAGCATTCATGGGGAGAGAATCAGAAAAGTAGAGAAGGTGTACTCAATCCTCTGAGATTTATTTTTGCAAAAGTTAGCTTAAATGGAAAACAGAACTTACATATTGCTGTATAATTTTTTAATAGTTGTAGCTTAGCCAAATCCCTAAGGTTAAAATGTTTAAAGAAAATAAGCAACAAAAGAAATAAAATTAAAACAAAATAGTCTCAAGTGCTCTGTAAAACAATCTTGAATACTATCCAGAAAATACATCTGTTGTTGGATGATGGAAAAGTACATGATAAACAAGGAAAGAGCAGTGCCACTGGCATGGAAGGATACATTTTGAAATAGTCAAGATAAAGATGGGAAACATAACAATACCTACCTCTTATGTCTACAGAATTTAGTACTTTACAGGATAAAACAAGGAAAAAATAAAATCCTTTTCAAGGTGGAGAAAACAAATGCACAGACACAATTTATTTAAGGTTGTGTATTAGAGCCCTAACACAGCTGGAAACCAAAGTCTCCCATGCCCAGACTGGTCCTTCATTTGATAGGTCATATGTCTCCAGGGCATAGCAGGGCAAAGCACTGTCAATTTTTTTTTTTTTTGTAAGTGCATTTACTTATCTCCCTTTTCTTGAGGATTAGAGAACTCCTGCAGAGAGAATGCAGAAGTGTTTTGCTTTCTGCTATCATGAGCAAAATTATTAGGGTTATAGTTGTACTCAGCTGGTAATATCAGTTTAGTATTTTCTAATTTGCAAAGAGTCCAATACCTCTTTCAGTTATTTTTGCATAGTGGCAGCAAGATTAGCTCAATGTGTGAGTGTAGGATGTTTAAACCTGGGAATTCTACTGGTGGAAGGGAATCATGGGAAACAACATTGGTGTTTGCTTTCAACCAGGATAAGAAAGAGTTACATTTCAGTAGCACAGTAACTGTTTAATATTCAGACAGGCACAGTTAACTGGCAAGGCCAGAATGTTGCATGTCAAGGTTTAATTCTCTGCTGTACAATAAAACTTCTAGACATCTTGCCAAAAATCACAGAGGAAGAGAGCCATAAAGCTCCTCTAGTCAACAGTTTAGGTTTGGAATGACAATGCCAGGAGTCTGCTAAGTGTTAAGGTTTCCTGTGAGATGCGCGGATTCAGCAACCATTGTCTTCAGTTCCTTACTGCAGCCAGGCTTTTGGGGGTGTGTGTGGAGAAAAGATACAAGCAGTCTATTCCTGACTCATAATTTGGATTCAACTTATAGCCTACCCAACAGGTAGAGAAGGAAGGATCCAGATTTAAGCACTTTCTTCCCTGGATGCATTTTTATCTCCTGTGCCCATGAGAGTGTGAGGGTGTCTGCCAGCAGTAACTATTTGATCTCCCACTTTGAAGCTGTTCCTCTGCATGCACCAACTAAAACATGACTAGATGCTGGTCTCCTGGGAGAGTGCCTTCAGCAGTGGTCAGGGAGAGACTCCTTTTTGCTTTTGCTTCAGATATTTCTGTGCTTTAGACTGAGCTGAACAGGAAAGATTGAGAACAAATGTGAAAGCTGTTGAAGTATGTGCACTGGGCATCAGGAGCAAGGTACCTCTGTGTGCACATTGCAAAGGGAATTTGAACACATCAGCCCTGTGGATGGAGGCTTAACTCTGCAGGGGCTTTTTGTGCCTATGGATAAGGAAATGTCTGAACCAGAATTTAAAGTTTTGGGTACATAAAGATGCAGACATCAAATTTGGACTCTTTAGTTGTTGTTTTGCGTTTTTTTTTCCTCTCCACAGGTGAAATTGCTGGAAAATATATCTCCAAAAGTTAGATTATTTTACCTTGACAAGTCCTAGATATATTGTAACTATCTTCAGCCCTTGATCCTATTTGTCCTTTTAGTATTTCTTTTAATGTTTTGCACACCGAGTAGTAGATCTTTCTGAGTCAAAGGAGGGAGGCTATGCAGCTGGGAATTTATGCCATTTGGGACTGCAGAGACCTATGTTTCCAACATTCCTTGGAAAGTACTTACCTTCTGCGAGTAATTATGTGCTAATATTCAATGGTAATGTATCCTCACATATTAACTGATTCAATACTGCAAAACGTGCTCGAAGAAGAAAAAAAAAGAAACTGCCTGTTAGGATTGGAGGCAGGCAATGATCAGGTTGTATTGCTATGAGTAATGAAAGCTGAGTGACCTGATTCACTGACAATCTGGTCATCCAGAATTTTTAGCATGTTGGTAGGAAGTAGTGGCTTTCAGTATTTCTCTGTATTTAAAATGACAAGAATAATACCTCCGTATTCAGTGAAGTTACTCATTCAGGAGATCATGCTGCAGTAAATTGAAATGGCAAAGAAAATGGTCATAGTCAAATTCTGCTGTTTCATTGGAGATTTAAGATACATAAAACAGGCAAAGTATTAAGAGGAAATCCAACGTTGAATTGTAAATACGTGTCTTGGAATGAAACCTTTTTTTGTTTTTAAGATTCCTGTGAATACTTTATTTCCTCTTTTTCAGCTGAGTTTTTTGTTTTATGAAGGAAGACCAACCCCTTCTTCAAAGGGATAGGGGAAAGAACAAGAACCCTGTCATCTTGTGAGCAGTCAAAGCTATGACCCAGAAAGCTGCCTGTATAGACTTACAGTTTCACTTAGTCATAGTAAATTTGTGGTTTGAAAAGGGATTTGCAAGTTACTTAGTAGAGGAGATGATGGTATTCAAATAATTGCTTAGCATTTGGACAAAAACAAAAATGTTAAAAGTATTTAGAAGAAAGAGCAGGCAACAAAGTAGATGGGATGGTATTGACTTATGACTCCCGTTTCTGGATATCTGAGTTGAATGTGTGATCTATCAAATATGTTTAAAACCCAAAAAGATAAAAGTTGCTATGTTTTTTTATTTTATTTTGGTCTTTGGTGATAGGTTCTCTGTTTTGTTAACAAGAACGCTTCATTTTGTTAAGATATCGCTGCTACTGAGACATAAGTGCTGATGGATAATGGCAAAGCAAAAAGGGACTATATTTGGAACATCTTTTCATGGTTTCTAGAGCTCTTGCACTTCCCCCCCATTGTTCTGTGTCTCTCTGGAGCCTTCAATAACTGAAAGGAAAAGCTGAAGAGCTGCTTATGAGCTCCTTCAAAAAGAGCAGTAATAGAAATCAACAAGCTGAAACTTCCACCAGACAAATGAACTGTTTATAGGTTAAATGCGAGTTTTTATTTTCCTTTGATATTTCCAAACACTGTCAGACACCCTGCCCTCCCCAAAAAAAACCCAAAAAAAACCCCAAAAAAACCAGCATTATGTTATTATACTCTGACATCACTTGAATTTGTGGGTTTTGTAATTAGCTCACAAGAAATTTTATACATAAACATGTAATAACGACATGATTTATTCTGAACTGACACTACTCCCTGCTTTTACAGAGTTGCTGCAGCAATTCCAGAGTAAGAGTTTTGGGAAAGGGTGAAAAAGGAATTTCTGCAGCTTCTGATCTCTCTGGACAACAAAAGTGTGAGAATAAAAAAGAAACTAAAAAGGCAACCAGGTTGGAATTTTTGTATTTATGCTTTACTGGCAGTGCAGACTTTTAACTCTGTGTACAAGTACAAAAGATGTGCCAGTGTCAAAAATTCCAGTAGACTCATCAATGCAGTTGTTTTCAATAAACTAACAGTTAAAATTGTTTTATTCTGTGTTGCATTACATAGTAATACAGGTTTTAGACAAAGGAGATCCTTACCTAGAATTAGAAAACAGGTTTAAGAGAAATAATTGCTTGTAAGGAGAGATCCGTAAAGTTGGGATTTGCAATAAATACTTAAGAAAAAGTAGAAATTGATTATAACAAAACAGTGGAATTTGGTTAGTCTGTGATGTCATAGACCTGCTGAAGTTGAGGGGTCCTTGACAGTATCTACCCCTTGAAGAAAAACAAATCTGAATTTGAATTCAAGACATTGGAAAAACCGGTAAAATTGAGACTAAGGGGAAACTTGTTTTTCTGAGACAGCATTAGTTAGGAATCTTAAAAGGAGGTAATAAGGTTTTAAGGCATGTTTTAAAACTATGAAACAAATCAAACTTTTAATAGAAAACAATTTTGTGGAGCTGAAACAGAATAAGGGGGAAAAACAGTAAGAGAAAAAAATAAAAATAAAAATAAAAATAAAAATAAAAATAAAAATAAAAATAAAAATAAAAATAAAAATAAAAATAAAAATAAAAATAAAAATAAAAATAAAAATAAAAATAAAAATAAAAATAAAAAGAAAATAAAAATAAAAATAAAAATAAAAATAAAAATAAAAATAAAAATAAAAATAAAAATAAAAATAAAAATAAAATAAAAATAAAAATAAATAAAAATAAAAGGTCCAATGGAAGTATGGTGTACAGTGTAACTGGTTTGTCAGCAGCAGAGTTAACATGGCAGATACAGCCATGGTAATGCCACGCAGGATGGTACCTTCTTCTAGAGGAGGAAGCCTTTAATGCCAGCTGTAAACTGGCTGGCAAGCATGGGAATTTGTATAAAAATAAATACTCTTTTAAGAGAAAGTTGGGTTCCTTGGGGTTTTTTAGGGTTTTTTTTGGTGGGTTCTTGTTTTGTTTTGGTTTTTTGGGTTTTTTGTTTGTTTGTTTGTTTTTTGTTATTTTTGTTGTGGTTGGTTTTGTTTGTTTGTTTGCTTGTTTTGTTGTTTGGGTTTTTAAAAAATATTTATTTCTTTTATGTGTCCAGAACTGGAAATGCAAAATATCATTTAAAAGGTATAATTAACCACGCTTCTGGATACTAAAACTGAGAGTGGAGGTAAGCTTTTCAACTGCTTGAACCAGTTCTTTTTCAAGTCAAAATGTTTATCAGAACAACTGACCCTTTTTGTCAAGAATTGACTCATTACCATTGCTTTAAATACCTTTTTTCAGCCCTGAGAGAACCTCAAGATAACATATGTTTGTTCTCTGCTTGTACTCATCATTTTTTTGCGTATCTTTGCTCCAGTGCACAAGAGAGAGATCTTATTTACAGAAAGTACACAGACTTTTGATTTCTCTATCAATGTTGTATGTCAATATTAAGACAAAACACTTAAATTCAGTTCTCAGCTATTCAGATTGTAATTATGATGCCCTAGTTTTAAGTTCTATGCATAATATTAAAGTAATTTTCTTTACATTTATTTATGAAAAAATTATTGATGTCTACATAATCTTTAACTTGAGAAATCCAAATCAGTCAGTCAGGAATGTTGGTCAGTTTTGGTTTAATTATTCAATCACATTATTATAATTTGGTAGAGGTTTAATTTTAATATGCACGTTAGCTGTAGCTTGAGAAGCACATCCATGTGATAGCCTTACATCTATCCTCTGATCCCAGTATGGTTTGTTTGAGCAACATTAGTAAGTGATATTGCAAGCATATTATGCTTAAGAGCTCTATTTGTAATAATTGAAATGCATGATGTACAGCTGCATCTATGGAGCTCTAATTACAGAAGAAGCAGAAATGAAAATAATGTATTTTTATTGTCAGTCAGATGCAGATTCTCTTGAGGAAATTAATCAAAATCCTCTTTCCAATTCCCTAATCACCCACAAGATATTTTTCAGTCCTTCTCGGTTCTCAGGTTTCTGTCTATGTTTACCCTGGGGAGTGGTGAAGGAGAGAAGTCAGAGAAAGGTAAGAAGGGACAATGTCTTCTTAACTGAAGATAGTTCAGGGGGATTACCTGAGTGGAATCCAATATTATGTGAATATAACCTGCAGATGTGAAAACCTCTGAAGGAGTAGTAATTTTCTGGTGACATCATCAGTGTCAGGTAAAGCATTTCTAAAGATTTGGGATTCGACCTTGATGCAAAAATATATGAAGGGAATTTATCTGCCTTTTGTTGCTTATATCTTTGTGTACCCTTGTAAGTCTGTGGCTCCGGATGTGCTGCATTTGCTGTTATGTCATGATGTGAGATGCAAGTGATTTCAAATTAACTGATCTATGCTGATCCAGTAATGCATGGAAAATACCCACATACTTCCTGGATTCTAAGGACTGTAGATCAAGGCTCTGTGCTATGGGATAATCAGACTTGAAACTCTTCTTTAAGATATCCTAGCTTAAAATCCGCCAATTCAAAATATTCTTCCTTATGGACAGGCACCTGTGGCAAAAGCAAAACAAAACCCTAAAAACCCAACAAAAAACCTCACAAAACCCAAACAAGATAATCAGAGCTAATCAAACATTTTTTAAAAATTGCATCATGTTTACAGTTTGAATGAGAGCTCAAAGCCACCATAATGTAGTCTTTCACACAAACCTTAAATTTTTGGGCTTGTTTTGGTCCAGGATTTTTTAGATTTTTTTAGACAGTGGAGAACTTGTGTATCTCCCTGAAAGAAGTACCACCTGATCAACAGCTCTGTTACACAGAATTTCTCTGTCTGTAGGTTTTAATGCAGCAGGCATGAGACAGACAGAAATGCACAGTCCAGTCATTTTTGAGCACCAGTAACAAATCCAGAGGGTGGGATGGAAGCAGGTCATTGCTACAGCAGAGTTTCTTGCCTGTAAATGTTCTGTATGTGTCATCTCTGTTGTGCAGAGTTGCTGATTTAGGGCCACAAGGCATGTGAGTTTCCAAGAGGGGACAGGATGAAGGGTCAACCTGATGTGTTGAATCCCACCATACTTGTCCCCCCATGGCTAATCCCACGTCCTGGGCCACTTCTCCTGCATGGAGCTGACCTCCACAAGGTGTCTTCAGGAGCTCCCACAGCCTGTCTCACCATCCCAACCCCTGCAGCAGTCCAGCTCTGGAAGCAATGCACAAATCTGCATCTAAACAGCAGCTTTTGGACTTAACTAAATGACCACTCATTTAAATACCCTCTGCCATCCTAGGGGCTGACTCTTTTTACAGAGCAGCTCCACTCAAGACAATAGCATGGATTACATGATCGTAAAATCGGTGTAAACGGGATCAGAAGCAGATCCATTAACTCTAATTAGGGAATGTGGTGTGATCTTATTTCACTGCACTGTATACAACCTCTGTGGCTGTAATTTCAAGTGACAGACGTTTGTTTTCCAGCACTTAATTTGCACATAGAATTAATGGTAATGCATCCAAGAACTGATATTGCTAATATGCAGCATTAGCATAGCTTGCTCTGTCCCAAGCTTCTGCTCAGAAAAGGATTCCAAAAAAAGAGAAAAAGAGCTCAGACCCAGTGGAATAATGACATTTTCTGTCTTCTATAGTAAGGCATTTCAGCCCCAATGAGTGTTGAAAATAGAGACTATTATTTGCTTTTCATGGTAGTGGAAACCATTTTCAATGGATTGCACATTTCTGTCAAGGCATAACATTTGCTCCTCCTAGAAGCAGCAAAATTCTGCAGACAGATTTTTGCCTGCCTTTAAAACCCTGACCAGCTGACTAACCCCCAAGGTTTAATAGCTGGTAGGCGTCTGCAGGCAAAAGTAAGAGAAACGAGATCATCATTGAACTATATCATGCTTCCAACATGTGGCAACATGAGTGCCTCTTCACCATCTGTTATTTGTGTGAGGATTTTATTATGTAAATGACGGTACACACTGCGCTCTAAACAAAGGAAAATGATTCCCCTTACAGTATGTTGCGACTGCCAGGCTTCTGCGTCAGCCCCGAAACAAATAATGAAAGCAGCAAAGCCATGGCAGGCAGAATATCTTGGGTTCTTCTGCTTCTTCTCTCAAAAGGGAGAAAATATCTTGATGAATAATTTGGTTTTTGCATGTGTTGTGGCTCATAAAGATGGGTAGTCAATGAAACAGTGAACTGTAGACAGATGAAACTAAATAGAGGTGAGGTTTGAAGACTTAAAACAGATTGAAGAGACAATCCTGCAAAGCTATGGAGAGTTCTAAACTCTGGTCTTGCTGAGAGCCAAAAAGAGGAAACTGGGCCCCTAAATCATCTGCAACAGACAAAAGATGTTGTGGGATAGGGTTGGAAGAACAAATCCTGCCCTAAATCCTGGTTTAAAATTTTCCATTAAATTACCAATTTAAATTGAAATGTAATTATCTTAACTGGCATATTTTTGGCAGTTGTAATGAAAAAAAAAAAAAATAAAAAATCCCTATGCTACAGTGGATCAAGTAAAGCCCATAGGAGTTCTAGCACTGGCCCTTAATCAAAGTCTGCAAAGACACAAAAGCTTTGAGCTAATCTATGCCAAGCCATGTTGGACAGTATGGCACTGCCTAGAGCATCCTTCTGGTGGCATTTAAAGCACCTGGTGCCCTAGGAAAAGAAATCGTATCCAAAGCTGTAAATTCTGTTTTACTCATACTCATCTAATGACCAACAGGGGTTGCTGTGATAGCAGGACAATATTGCACTGGAAAGAAAACGCACCACTATTTTTATTATATTAATTCATTTAATGAGGGGCTAACAAGTTGTTACCTGCACACACACTCTTCCTTACTGGGTGTTTCATGCGCTTTAATGTAATTAAAACTGCTGCATTTTTGGTTTAACTCGAATCTTAATTTGATAATTGGAAAATATATACATTAGGAATTAATTTTTATTCCAGATGAATTTAGGAATAACTGAAAGCAGTATCAGAATACACCAAATTGATGATTTAAGGGTGCTTGGTTACTTCCTATACTGTTTTTATGTGATTTCTTACACTTGTATTTGTCAGATTTTCCTGACTTAATTATGATTAAGTGCTGAACTTTACAGATGGCCAACTGCTGGTACTGCTGTATCGATCAGTTGGTTTTATTAATGTGTTAAATTCTGTGGTTGCAGCAGGATCATATTTTGTGATGGAACAGCTAATAGCCAGAGAACTCTGCCATGTTTGACCCAAGCAACCCAGCCTTAGTAGATATTCCTTTTTTTTTTCCAATTTATCTTTTTCTAAAAATTATTCATTCATCAACATCTAATGTCATTAAAGGTATGTATGGAATGTTTTCATGCTAAAAGTCAAACCTGTGTTACTTTTTAACACTTATCAGTGAAAGAACAATGTGTACAGAAAGAATACAGCTACCACTGACATCTGGAAGAACAAGTGCAACTGGCTTTTTCTTTTTTTTCTGAGGTCCTCAAAATCAAATTCTATACTTTCTATGTGAACCTGTTGTCATGGGTTTTTTTTCAGAATTATAAATCAATGGCAGTTGTAATCTAATTCCTCAAGTCAAATAATTTAGTACAACTTTGCAAATGTGAAATAAGCTTGCTTTCATCATTGCAGGTGTCAGAAACCGTTCAAAATAAATTAAGATATTGATAAATATTTCTGTGTCCTAATCTGTTTCTTTCATATTGCATGTCTAACATTCAGATTTAATTTGAAGATAAATTTTTACATAGATGGTCATCAAAACAGCCTAATAGATCTTCGTGTTTTGGAATGGTACTGGAAGTCAGAACAAAATTTGAAATATATATAGACTTTTTCATCACTTTTTAAAAATCACCCCTTATTTCCTACACATTTCTGACCCTGTCTTCCTCTTATTCTACGAAGAGCAATATTTTCATAAATATCATGGATGATGTTTAATTTTGTCCAGTTTGCTGCAGTTTGAAGTCATGCTTTCCACAATGTCCTGTGCAGAGAGACTCCTTCCTTATAGCATAAAACTGAATTAAACTGTAACTATAGAATTTCTGTCTTTTATCCAACAAATGCTGGTTTTTACATCACATATACGTATATGAAATTGGTAATTATTTTGTATCCTGAAACTTAGAAGTGATCTTTCAAATGGGAACGCCAATATTATTTTTCTTGAGATACAACATGTTGCATGTAACTATAATTATTCATTCTTGTGTAAATGTTTTTTTCTCTTCCAGTTTGTATATCTATGAACTAATGGGGAGCAGTTACATAATAAACACTCCGTAGGGCTGAAGTCTTAGTAACCTCAGAAGCCTGGAAGTAACATTATTAATATCCCATACAATGTTTTACCCAGTCATGTTTTCTGTTTCTCAGAGATCTTTGGCGCAGGGGAAGGAGCACAACTTGCGCACAACTCACCGATTTGAACAGGAGCTGAAAAGCTTGGGACAAAAATTACCCCACTCTGGCCATGGTCACAGCAGCAGAACTCCAGCCCAAGGCAGTGTGTGCCCTGCAGCTGTCCCTGAAGGTCAGCAGAGAGAGGAACAGCCACCATTCCGTGGGAGTGAAGGGTTTGCCGCAGACCCTGGCGCCGCTGGGACGGCGCAAGTGGGATGCCAGCAGACGTCTCTGCAGAGCACTGAGCTCAACACCAGCTGTCAGAAATGCCTTCCAAGCCCTTTGGTCAAACAACAGGGGGTCTTAGGAGGTGTTAAAAGTATTGGCCAGCCTTCTTTCCTAGGGCTGTGGAACAGCATCTCAGAAGGAAATATTCCAGTCCTGGATTTTGGACTCCAGGGAAAGTAGGAAACTAAGTTGCAGCTTGGATTGAGCAGTTGGTTATGTTTTTCATATATGCACATGCAAAACCCCAGAGAAAGAACCATGAGCAAAATGAAACTAGAAAATGGTAAAAGCAAGGCCTTTCCACCCAAATTTTTCCTGCACAATGCCAAAAGAAGGTAGAACAACATAACAATTACGGAGTTGGAATAATTTTTCTATCTTCAGTTCCTGTAAATGCAAGATGACACTCACACCTCACCTCAATTCTGAATCATGTCTCCTCTTGATTTACAGGTGCCTGGTTTTGCAAAACAAATTTAATTCCTAATTGCTGCTTGATACTGCTATCTCTTGGTGTTTGTTCTCTTACTTTCTGATACCTGTTCATTTTTGTGTTGCTTTCCAGACTCCCCATTTCCTGTGTCACCAATAATTTCAATCCTTGTTTTAACATTTTGTCTAATTTATACTTTTTTTCACAATGCTTTTCTTTTTTCCTTTGTGTTGTATTAGTGTACAATCTCCAAGGTATCTATCAGCTCTTGGGATAACCTGAATAGCTAGAGCATGGTGGACTGGATGCCTGAGAGTTAATATCTTTTGTAGCTGCCAATAGCTTTGAGCATATCAGTTTGTCATTCAATATTTTTCTTTTTTCTCTCCTCATTTCTAGTAATGCAGATAGAGCTTTCCCCCTCCTGAGCAAAATGCCATGATGTTCACAAGAGTTATATAGATAGAAAACGGTGTTGGTAGCAGCAAAAGAGGAAAGTTTTCATCATCAGAACATGATGCACCAAAAGGTTTTGTAAAGGCCAATTATTCCCTGAGGTACATGGGGGGGGGCACTTCCATCTCAATCAGTCTTGTGAATGTGAAGGCAGAAGAGGACCTTGGCTGTCTGTATCCAGACTTTGTCAGGCCATTTGTTTGTGACCAGGGTTGTACTGTTACTGTGGTTTTCAATAAAGGGATGTTCACTGAGGCATGACGTTGATATTTTTGAAGTATGTTCCACATTTTCAAAGGAGCAAATTTATCAGCATCGAATTGAAATGTGTAGTTGCTTCAGTCTGCTATTGAGATTCCACACCACTGACATGCAAGGGCATTAATTTTTCACCTACTTGATGTAATGGGAATGAGACCCACCATGGGAAAAGAGACCTGGATTGCTGCACTCTGTCCTGGAGTCAGGAAGCACATAGACCTGTTGGACTGAGGCCGCTGAGGTGATCAGAGGGATGGAGAACCTCTCCTATGAGGAACAGCTATGACATTTCAGATTCTTCTGAAAAAGCCTGGAAAAGAGAAGTCTTTGCGGTGACTTAATTTCAACCTTCCAGTGTCTGAAAGGGCCCACAGGAAAGATGGAGATAGACTATTTACAAGGGCTTGGAGTGACAGACAAAGGGGAATGGCTTCAAACTGAAAGAGAGTAGGTTTAGATTAGATGTTAGGGGGGTGATGAGGCACTGGCACATGTTGTCCAGAGAAACTGTGGCTGCCCCATCCCTGGGAGTCTTCCTGGACAGGTTGGATGGGGCTCTGAGCAACCTGGTGTAGTGGAAGGTGTCCCTGTCCCCATCTGGGGGATGATCTAGATGATCTTTGAGTGCCTTCCAACCCAAATCATTCTGTGATTCTGTGATTTTTAACAAGTGATGGCATACTAACAAGGAGATGATTTGACTAAACCTTTTTCCAAAGAAATTTTGTGGAAAGTCTTGTAAGGCTTTCATCTCTGAGTCCTACACTAGGCCAACCCTTTTCAGATATTTTACGTCTTTTGTTTTTTTTGCAAAATATGGCCTTTAGCAAGGACCTTTGGACCTTCCATTGAGTATGTTCACAAAATCTGAAGAAGGATTCTGTTCTGACACGTGACTTACAAGGCTGAGAACTGAAGACGTTCCTGCAGGACCATGCAGCCAAACAAGCTGTTTCCTTGGGCACTGAATCTCTGGCGTCACTTGCAAAATATACTACAGAAAGCAATGGCTGAAGGTGTGTAGTTGTGTAGTTACTCTGCAACATCGATTTTTCTTCTGGGATCTATGGAAAATGGGTGAGTGAGCCCAGTCTGGCTCTTTGCTGACAGGCCAATTGGAATAATTGGAGTCTTTTTTGCAGCATTTCTTAGCAAAAAAAAAAAAAAAAAAGAAAAGAAAAAAGCAGGGCTGGAGCTGAAAGGAGGAAAAATCTCTTCATGGAGTGTTTTATGTCTAGGATCAAGACCTTTTGAAGGATTTAAGTCCCAAATACAAATGAAATATCCAACCAGCTATAATAACTATTGGGAGATGGAGAAAAAAAGTAGAGGGGAGGGAAAGGGGAACACTTCCAGGGAAGGTGATGCTGTTTGGAAAAAATGCCTCTTACAGTTTGGCAACTAGCTGTTAACATGCTCTTGCCAACCTGCGAGTTCATTTGAGGTTTATAGCAAGTTACAGGAAGAATAAAAAGTTAATCATGTGCAGAGCCTTGGTGCTGTATTCTTGCCATCTATTTCAATAGCAGTAATAACATACAGACTGCGAAGCGATTAAAGAATGGCACAAGGCTGCTTTCTACTTGAGTTTGCAAATGTATTTCAATTGAAAGATTTATTTTTGTGGTTTTCATCCAAATTTAAAGAAAATATGATGATGTGAGGTCTAAGAACATTATATATGGGTCGGGTCTGGGGTCAGATCCTTCTATCTGTTTTTACCCACTATAGACATGGGTACTTCTTTCCTGCTACCTAAAAACATAACAATATGTTATTGAGGCTCAAACCCACAAAAATAAATAAAAGGAAAATGGGAGAACTCAGTGATGAAGGTGGTTGCTCAACAAAAGACTTAACTACATGTTTTAGCCTGTACCTTATTAACAAATATCAAAAGTTCCTATTATATATTTTGGGGATTTGAAGCTGAGGAAATCTATTGAAATACTGTCTGGGCCTAGATTAACACTCCAGACTAAAGATTAATTTAATTTTCTTTTTAAGACTTGGAATTTTTTCTCTTTCTTTTAAATTTGTAACTATTAACTTCCCTGTCATCAGCTGAGATAAAAGTTCTTAATGCATCTAAAATGATCATTGCTACTTACAATGAGGAAATAAGCTTCTCAATAATAAACCATGGACTATGAAGGCTTTTCGGTGGATTATACTTTTTTCTTTCTGTTTCTGAAATATTTTTGAGTGGTAATCACCTCCTTGAAAATCTGCTTCTTTTTTTTTTTGGTTGTATATGGCTGCAAGCTGGACAGAGGTTCTTTTGTTCTTTGCTCTCACACCATACAAATGGAGTGGTAAATTTAACCAATGCATATGTGTGCCCTTAGCTACATTTAGCATCTTTATTAGGATATTAACATGCATCTGAGTTATCCTGATACATTGTAAGCACACTGGAGCTGAGGTATATCAACAGCATACGATGATTTATTATTCTATTCAAAGGACTTAAAACTCAGCAAAAGCTTGCTGTAGGTGAGTGATCCTAATTATTAGGGATGACTTTTAACAACTTTAGTCTACAAATATATGCCGTCCTTTGGGGGAAACAAAGAAATTGATTTTAGAAAAAAATGTCTTTACATTCCTTTACTTCTTGTCATTTTTCCTTTCTTTGATATATCAGTTTCTTGGATACTGCTTTCTCTCCTTGTTTATCAAAGTTATTAATTTGTGGTCTATTGATGCACAACAGTTTTTTAAGCTTCGAGTTAGTACTTGGCTGTCAGTAAGAAAGATGAGAAGCAACAGTGTGAAGGATTTTTCCAGGGTAGGGCAAGAGTTACAGCCACGTCTATAAGTGGAAATTTTAGGCAGGTGAAAAAAGTTGGACTGCAGAAAACTAGGACAAGGCTATCACTTTTTCTTGAGAGATAATATAGTTAGATTTATGTGCTTAAAATAGTTATTAGGATTGGTTTGTATTCAACTACTTTGAATTGTCCAACCCTTTCACTACATAAAATAGTGAGGCTTTTCAATTTATTTGAGTTTTGTCCTGCCAACTGGCCTGCCTCCTTCCCTTCCCTCTTTCTCCTCTTGCCTCCTTTGCAGTGTTATGCTAGATACAGAAGTGAAAGTTTTCTATTTATCCTGATTAGAAGAATTGTCTCAAAAGGTTCCTTGGCTTTTAACCTTGAGTTATTTGTTCAGAAATGGTTGATTGATTTTTTTTTTTTTTTTTTTTTTAAGAGAATGCCAAATTTGTTCAACAGTGCAAATGTCTGGTCTAACATAAGTTTCTGGACACATCTAATATTGCTTAAGTGTATCAACCCTATTTATCTGCGTGGAAATTAAACTGGCCTTGCTACAGTACTGATTTGCACTAGTAATATGCTGCCTGTAGGTACCAGCATGCCCAGGTTCTGAAGGAGTTAGTTGATAATTTGAATTGCAGCAGGAAAGACAAAGGAGAACATTAAAACTTTAAAATTAAAGCTGCAATAACTTCTTTCTTTCAGTGCTGTCACTTAAAAATTTAAATCTTGAATCTTGGTGTTTCTTTCCACTCCCCCAAGGAAATTTTATACTTCAAAAAGGGCCTAAAGGCTTAGTAGGAGTTTAGTAAGAATGCAGGAAGGTCACCATCTTTCTTGATGAAGGCTTATCTCATAAAGTTCTGCCTTGTTCTTTAAAATGAGGAGGAAATTTCCCTCTCCAGGTCTGTGATTTACACCTACATTGATTTTACATTTATCTAAACTACAACGCCACGCCTGTCACTTGGGTCCTTGATCCCATTGTGGTTCTATTCCTGTCCTGAAGGGAAGGCATGTGGATTCCTTGTAGCTCCAGCACTGCAGGTAGGAATATTAGGGGCATGATTTCACTTACTTGAAGTTATCAAAAATGCTGGAAGACGAGGTCAATGCCAAATAGATACGCTGATTAATTGCATTTATTTTCTCTCCTAGAAGATTGGTTATACCAATAAGAAGTGCTGAAAACCTGTCTTTAAAAGAAATAATTTTTAGGGAGCCAGACAAATGTAAAGGGCAAATTGTCTGGTTTTCTGAAATCTTGACTGATAGACAAATATGAAGTGAGCTGCGGTGACTGTGGGGAGAAAGCTGAGTTTCAGAAGTAAAACACACTAGACTATTGTTTCAGTGGTAGAGGAATGTCTACATTTTTCTCATAAATTTCTAGAGGGAAATAAAGTATTTTCTGCATGCTGTCCTCATTTGAATTTATAAAACAAAAATTGTAAAATTTAATAAATTAAAAATTAATATTTCTATGCTAGAATGTTGCCCTGACAGTATTGCTCCTGATATATACTTGAATATAATAGTCATAATACTGTACAGTGCTGTATATTTATGCATTATACATATTCATTTTTTCTACATTGACTAAGTATGTGGAATAATTCAGCTGTTGTAAATTATTTTGCTAAAAAATACACTAGTTTTATATCTGTTAATGGATGTACATACACTTGATAAATTCAAAATGCTAAAACTATTTATTTCTGATTTTTAACTTCTGCTGAAACCATAGTGGAATGATGGCATGTACAAAGTAATATCCTTGCACCTCCTGAGGCCTTAGCTGGCAGAGTTGTCAAATTAAACTGGAACATTTTGTAAGTGTATCTTTAATAAATACATATGTCTGTCATGCTTCCCTACTCAGTCTTATAAATCAGACTGTATCTAGCTGTCAGATACTCTCAACCCGGTTGTCCTAATCTGTCAAGTAAAAATTATAGCATCTAGGCTCCCATCCTTCTCTGAAAATATTTATTTATACCAGTGACATGTCAAGGACACACCATTTTTTGAATTTATTTTTTTCCCCAGCAACAAAACCATTAACGGCTGGCTCAAGTCCCTGCCAGGAGGGCAGTGGTTAATACATAAAGGGAATTTATAATGTAGGAACACCCCAGCCAAGTAAAATAAATGCTGCATAGCATTTTTTAAAAATCTTGCTACATGCCAGATATGGAGCATTCAGCCTTGTTTTACTCAGAGTGCAATAGTAATTTTATGCCATTCATCATCCTCAACCCCATTCATCTACAGAGGAGCCTCCACTCCTGTGCTGCAAAGAGATTGTCTCCAGGTTTTATGCCTCTGCGGTGCCTGGTAATTAACCATTACAGTTCTAATGACATATCAGACACACCATAAACTATTGCTGTAGCTTGAGAAAAGGATTTAAACAAGCCAGGGAGAGTAACAAACCTGTTGGTTATTCTGGTTCCATCAGCTCTCCCTGAACAGAGAGTACAACATCAGAAGTTGAGAGCTGGGGGAGATGGAGGTGTAGGAAAAGGATGAAGGAATCCTTGGTATTTTTAAAAGAGTAAGTCTTTTTATTCCATATGCATTAACAGATGTTAAAGAACATTGCTTGTCACTCGTCTTTTTTAGAAATTTTAGACTGCACTCTATTTAAAATAACTATTGAACCTCACCTGCCTTCAGTCTAAGACAGGAAGAAAATGAACCTTAACTCTTTGAAATCTTGTGCCCAAATAATTAAAGAATAAAAATCCCAGTTTATTTCAAAGTTGAAACTCATTCTGGTAATCCTAACAATGCTTTTTTGTTTTTCTTTTATTTTTTTTTTCTTTGAGCAAATTCTCAATATGTTTTTTTTTAAGTGTGATACGTTCACCTTTATTTTGAGCCTATATATTCATGTTATGTAGTTTCTGCAGTAATCTGAATTGTTTTGACTAAGGATTTATTCTTGCAATGTCCCATAAAACAAGAAAATGTAATTTCCTCCCTTTTTGCTCTACTGAAATAGAGGCACTTGCCAACTGCTCAAAATAAAGTTATAAAAATCTATAGATAAAAAAAGTTGGACTCCAGCTTGATATAGTATGTAAAGTTACTGAAGTTTCAGGCTTTTTATTCTGGATGTGCTGGAGGAAGTATTGACAAGAGGGTAGAACTTCTCCAGAAATCAGGAGGTCTGTTTTTTCGTGAGCCAAGGATGAGCAGGACAGGACACAACACGAGGTACATGAGTGTTGGGACATTCTCTAGAAATCTGCCATAGCTTGGCTTGGTCACTGTGTAAAGCACGGCCACAAGTCTGCTTCCTACAGGACTAATTGCTCATGGAATTGCTTTCAGAAGGGTGATACTTTCTCAATGGGAATGACTGTTGCCTCAGTGCCAGAAGTGAGTGGAGCTTGAGTCAATGTGCTGCACCAGGGAAAACTGAGGGAATAGCCTGGGGAGGAGGCACACTGCCTTGCAACCTTGAAAAGGAGTTAATCACTTTGGAATCCCCCCAGGTGTATGGCAGGGAATTGAGCTTATCGCAAATGAAATCTTTCATCAGTGGCATTTAACGAGTTATCTCCTTCTCTGACAGGCTGTCTTGTTTAACAGAAAATAGAGTCCTTTTTTAAGCTCCATTACAATTGTTTTAATAATATCATTTATAATGAGCTTTTGGAGAATTGAAATATGATAGATGAAATGAAAAAAATCATTCTGAAAGTGAAGCGTTTTTAAAAACCAGAGCCCCAGAAGTATATAATGAAGTTTGGTTTGGCTTCCCTCATATGGGTAACTTTTATACTGATATAGCTGTTTGTTTGCTTTTCCTAAAAGCCCCAGGCTAGTTCAAGCATAACCATTCAATTTACGCAGAGTCTGATGAAGAGCAGTCCTATGGACTGTGCTAGACTGTGATGGATGTTCACTGTGATCCTTTCTGCCCTTGAGATCTCTATGTATCTGAATGAGCCACAGACAGCCCACAAGAGTTTTGAAACCAGATAATTAAATGACTGCAGTGAGTGCTGGTAGGTACCAAGTGACAAAAATATGGATGCAAAGCTAAGGGATGTAGGAGAAATAGAGCGCTACATCTTCAATCCCTCAAGCCAAAAGTTTGAGAAATTAAAATAAAATTATGAGACTGATAAGAGAACGAAAACTTAGATTTCAATCTGATTAAATCAGTATGAAAAACAACAGCAACGGCAATGAAGTTTGGATAACTTCCATGTTTAGAAAACGGCAGATAAGACAAAAGCCACTTTCTTGAAATCTGGATAGTAATACAGCATTAAAGCACTTTAATTTAAAATTGTATAAGTCAAATGTTACTTGATTTGTCCCTGCATATGAACTTTCTTTACAATTTTACAAGGAAACACATGAAAAGCCTGCTGAAGAAAGGTTAACTGTAGATCCAGACATATAGGGAAACAAGAAGAGAATGATCAACTTGGGGAATTCTACTGTTTTTCTTGTGGTAGCAGCATTCCTCTTCTGGTTTTAAGAAATCTAATTCCTTTTTGCTATACTCTCATAAACGTGTGGTAACAGTAACTTTAAAGGGCACAATATGGATTTACACTCTTGAACCTTTTTCATAATGTTTCATACATGAATTTTTGCCAAATAAACCATTGATGTTCTCATGTAGAATTAACTTGGTGATTAAATTGAAGGTATTATTTGCAGCAAATTCACCATTAACCTTCTTTAGAGAAGGGTGCAGTTCTTAAATACTCATAGTGAATTAATCATGAGCTTGTTTCTCCGAACAAAAACAGTACTTAAAAGAATTTATTGTGAAAAAAGTTTTATCATCCATAATGAAGTGTTATAAAAGTCCTGAATGATTTCAAGTGACTAACCCCACATTAGGCTCTGGGAAATCTGTGCTTGGAACAGCTAGAAGTAAATACAGAGGGCCTGATGTAAAGCACGTTGAAGTTGATGACTATTTTCCATTGTCTGCAGTGGACATAAGGTTGTTCAATTTCATGGGACGGAAAAAATTTATTTTATGGAACACACATGCACAAAGAAACACAGCTCGTTCCCTAAATACATGTGCTTGCTTCCTGATGGTTTTTAATGGGAAACATATGTGCAGTGTGAGGTGAGCACGTTGAATTACCCAGGCTTTTGTAGGGAATTAGTCACTCTTGCAGGGGAATCAATATTCAATAACAGGAGCTGATCAACAGGGCTTGAGCTCAGTTGAACATGCCAAAAAGGTGCTGTGAGATATGAGCTTCCATTGGTTTTCTGGCTCTTCAAAAACTAGGGGCTAGACTGTCCTAGAATCAAGCATTTAATTCATGTCTTATTTTTCTAAATTGGGAAATGGGACAGTGAAAAGCATTTCTATACAGTTAATGTATATTCTTTCAGATGCTGACGCAGCAGAAAAAAAATTAAAAACTGCTGCAATCTGCATAAGGCTTTAGCAATGAGCAAGAGCTCTAGCGAACACATGATTGTGTACAACACAATAAAATATTAAGATTCACTTGCTTTTTGTGTCCTGAGGAACTGTTTATTCTTCCAGACTATAAATCCCATCATGGAGATCAGCCTCAGTAAGAGAAATAATTGTCATTCAATATTAAAGAAAGAATTTAAATATTTGAGATTCGCTTCCTACCCATAATGATTGTTTTGAGTATTTTCTTTATGATGGACAGAACCCATGCCTTACCACAGCATGTTATCCACAAAGGGAGCATCTTTAACAACCAGCTAATCCTCCAGTTCTGTTTAATGAATTATTGAAAAACTGCTCTTGCAATTGTCTTCTTGCACAGATTGCAGTTGTCCAAAGGGTGCTTTAAAATACATATCTAGAACCATGACTCCTAAATATATCTGTGTTAATAATAATCTTGCATATATTTCTAGCTAATGAAAAGTGTTATCTAAAATAGAGACATTTCTGTCAATACAGTTAGTATCCATACACGTTGGGATTTTTTATGTGACAGTCTTCAAAGTCCGCACTGGATTCTCACGTTTTATTTTAAGTGTCTATGCAATTTTTGTGGAGATCTAAGGAGCCAAGGGATATACCATACTTTCTCTTCACATAAAATGATTTTTAAATGAACAGTGTAATTAATAATCAGCTCCTATTTCCAGCTATTTAACATTTTTACAAAGTAAAATGAAGAAGTTAAAAACAATTAGAAGACTACAAGTGCAAGCAAGAAAAGAGAATGCAAAAGGCAACGTTGAATTTGAAATAGGGTGAAGAAAAAACCGTAGACATTATTTTCTGTCTTGTATTGCTTTTCTTACAGCATTTAAACAGTCCCATAATGGAGCCTTCTTTTACAACAAATCTTACTAATTGAGAGGATTTGGTTTTAATTCTTCTAGATGGTGTGGGAGAAGAGTTGCAACTTCAGTGATTCATTTCCTGACCCTATAAACACTTACGGATTTTGCTTGCTTTCAAGTGCAAAGGCCGACTGACACGCAGAGGGACTGCTCAGAGGCTTAAATTTAAGCAGGTATGTAAGTGCTTGTGGAACTAGGGCTTTTTTATATTTATTGACCGACAGGTTCATTGCCCTACAGGGAGTACTTCACAGGAGTACTTGCAGTGACTTTTTTTCCTTTTGGAAAGCTCACTTTTGGTCTAGTCCTATTTACAGCTCCACAGATTTACGTTGTGGGAAGACCTGGAGCAGTGCCACCAAAGGTAGGCTTTGGGCAAGGCTGGTGGATCAGCCATGGCTTGGGTGAGGTCTCAAAGGCTGCAGGGAGGGATTCCTTGTGCTGTCAAAATGTGTTTTGCTTGTATTGCAGGGCATCTGCAGCCCACCCTGCTAAATACACCCCTGTCTGTGTTAGGAGCTTCTGGGACAGCTTTGAAGACACCAGACAGAAGTATCAGACTGGGTTAGAGCAGATGATGCTGATAATTGTATTGTTTATCGTTTTTTGGGGAGAAAACTTTAGGGCTGTAAGAGTTTCGTCAGCTTTAGCTTTGCAGAGAGGATGACCTGTGTGCTGGGTCTGGGGGTCTTCACCAAAACCCCTCTACAGAGTTACACTTTCTGGCTTTACAGGTGAGGATGGAAATGCATCCTGGTTTTTACACAGGATTTGCTTGTGTAATCTGTAGAAAAATCCCAGATTTCTTCTCAGGATTACATTTGACTTTTGAGGGGATTTTCTCTCTCTTCTGTGAAACCAGAATTTGTTGTCTATTTAATAGCTTCTAGAAAGCCATCTTCATACTGTGCTCCAAGTGAAATGCATCAAAAAACCTGCAGTTCATTGAATTTGCATGTACAGTTCCTCTTATTAATATTATGCTGTTAGTCCACTCACTACCATTGATGGGATTTATTAATCCATTGAATCCTGTTCCTAAACTTCTTTCGAGTAAAAATTACTCCATGCAAGACATCAGCTATTAAAATTAATGAAGACTTAAACAAGTCTGATTTGTGAAAGAATATGTTGTATTTCTCTTTGGTAAAAGTCTAAAATCAGATGGTGTATGAAAAATTGTATGCTAAATAGACTGCTCTTGTGATCTACTCTTTGATTTCTTGGCATGAGTATTTGTGTTAAATTGTACATTCACCTTGTAAAGTTCATTCTTTCCTAACTACATTAGACTGCTATTAGAAGTGCTCCTGTTAAAATAACACCGTTTTATTATAGAATGGTCTGCTAATATAGCTACAGCAAAAAGTCGTCAACCTTTCCATTATAAATATAAATCCCTATTTTCAGGGACTTTAAACTATGCTATAAATACTCATTCTAGAGTAACATTTGGCATGTAAAGCCGCATCCAAACAACAAATCTATTTATTATTAAATTACTTTAGCCATTTGAATACATCTCAAAGCAGACAAAGTAGAAATTGTTGCATGGGGATTTTTGCTCCTTTTTTTTTTTATTCTGTTGTATTGCTAGAGTTTGAGAATCTGGGAAGGGAGGAAGGTGCTGGAGCAGAAGGGCTGGGTAGTGTTTCCTGCTGGTGCCAAGTCACTTCCCTTCACTGTCTGGCTCTGCTCAGGCCGGTCTGAGTTCAAGGGGCATTTTGTCTTTGGGTTTTTTGGGCTTTGGGGGTTTTTCAACCATTGGATTTCTGGTCTAGTCTTCCCAAGGTACATTAATGTCATACTTGAAAAATTACTTCTGACACCCTGTCAAATTTTTCTTATGAAATGGAAAGTTGTTAAGCCCCATCTGCTCCCATGAGCTCCTCAGAGATCTGAACTCTGGAACCTAAGTGTGTGTGAGGTCCTTGCTGGTAAAGTTTGGGATGGGATAATCTTGACATCAGACTAGTAAAGACTGCCCAGGCTCACCATGTCGTTGGGCCATATCCAGTTCTGAAACTCCAACATCTTTCTGAACATTAGTACAAGTTCCTCACTACTACTGGGAAAAAAAAAAAAAAAGTGGTTTCAGACATATTTCAGGTTGTGTTTCATGATCGTTTTAGACTGCCCTGGGTAGCAGCTCTTGCTGAAAGCAGTTAGCTGTGCCACATGTCCTTCCTGTCCTGGGAGCTTCTGCAGTTCTTGTGTTTGCATGGTCAGTCAAGAAGACCTGGAAATATGCATGGGTGTGAGCTGGGTTGGGGACAGACAAGCTCCTGGTCCACCACACCAAGTGGCCTACAGGGACAATGCTCATGCTCAGCAGGGCACTGGGAAAGTCAGACTGTCCCCTTGCCACCTGTCTCGGCTTGTTTCACATGAAACTGCAGCAAATGATGCCTAAATGACTCTTTGAAAACCTTCCAGGGAGTGATTGCCATTCCTTGCAGACTCCATGAAAGGATTTTCTGAAGTTTTTGTTTCCTTGGAGCATCCACAGGAATAAAATGCCTTGAGGTCCAGGTGCCTGTAGGAAAAAAGAGCCCCATCACCAGGACAACATTCAGCAAATTTCAAGTCTTTATTCTAGGAGCAACAGAGGCTCAATGGCAGTGGGGCTGCCTGTGTTTGACAGCGCTGCAGACAGCCTTGGTCAGTCTGTACGTGTGCATCTGGAGGAGAGGGAATGAGCTCCTGATCACTCCCAGCCTGGAAACGCAGGAGCTGAGAGCAGATCAAGAGCAGATCAACCCCTCAGACTGCAAACCGAGCCACGAGTGGGTGTACTCCTAGGCTTTGTTGCTTTTTAATGACGATTTGCTGGGCCTGGCAATGGCAAACAGTTTGTGCAAGTGGTTGGTGGCACCAGAAAAGAGCATGCGGGGGATCTCTGTGGTTGCTAAGAGCAACCTGCTCTAGCAGGAAATATTTTGCCATGCTCAAAGCTTTATTCTGAAAGCCCCAGGGTTTATAAACTGAAAAGCAAAACAACACAAGAAAAGCCCCTGTGCCCTCTCACAATTAGCTGTGAAGTTTCTGAGGCTTTGCCTTCACCTGTGCCTGCCACGATGGTCTTGCTGGGCTTTGGTGTCACCTCAGGGTCTGGCCATGCCTCAGCTCTGCCAGCACACTTCTCACACCCAGGTATCAAACCTTAATCCCTCTGAATTTTACTATGTTTTTTTCTCTTCAGCTTCTTCTTGAGATTCTAATACTTCTTTTTCTCCCCGAAAGCTGTGTGTGTTCTCACTCCTCTGTCTCCTCCCCACTCACTCCCTGTGTCTGTGCGCCTCCACTATTTTGTTCTCCTAATTTTTTTTTACCTGGCATCCAATTTTACCAGGATTTCTTCAGTGGAAACTGCAAACTCCTTCCTGTATTCTGCCAAGGTGCCAAAAAAGAAGGTGAAGATGGTTAATTCAGAAATGAGAGATACTGAGGTTGCAGGGCCTTGAATACGTGAGTGTAGTGACAATTGGTGGAGAAGTAAGGGTTATGTTTAATAAACCTGAGACATTTAAAAGATTTGAGGGTTGTTTTCTTTTTTACGCCTCTTTTCTTTTTCTTCTCTGTTATTGATAAAAGCTGCATATGGAAACATAGAAGAGCTGGAGAAGATTTGTTATATTTTGGAAAAAAAAGCAACTGTAAAGCAATTGTTAACAAAAAAACCTTTTTACACCACCACTGTAATTTTGTCCAAAATTATGTTCTGTTTGATAATTTAAAAAAAGAGAAAGTGAAAATACCTTTGTGAAGAGCAAACTTTCTGCATTTCAGACTTGCTGGTGTATGCACCTTTATGACCAGCCCAGCTCACATGGACTTGTGTAACATGGGGGTAAGGCTTATTATGTTATTATTTGAGTTTATCATCAAGTAAGTGAGACAGGGAGTTATTCATGGGACCACCCTGCTTAAGCCATTTCTTGTCTTAAGGAAACCAAACCAACCTATTCCCACAAGTATTGAATGCACGCTGCTGCTTTGACTGCAGTGAAAGACCACCTCTGTTAAACCGTGATTTATTTTTTCTGTCAGTCTCCTGGGTGACCACTGATGGCAGATTTTCCTGTGTTTCCTATGGTAGAGGCAATATGTTCTGAAATATTTTGATTATGTTTAAAGTGTATGTATGAAAATGTGATATATGGTAAAGTAATGTGTGGTAAAAAATAATATTGATATGCGTATTGGATATATCAAGAGGAAATGTGGAAGATATTTTCATAAGCATATGTTCTACTTTATTTGGGAGAGGAATATTGGAAGGCATGGGAGCACTTATGAAAATGTATAGAAGCCTTTTATAGAGTGTTGAAGCAATTTTTCTGATAAATGTTTGGAAAATATCCAAAAGTGTTATGGTACATAAAGAAAGCAATATGTAACTTTTTAAAAAATTATTCTTAATATGGTTAATTTATGTTCATTTACTTTAGAATATATTGGAACCATATTTCATAAATATAAAAGTTATTTTGCGATGCCTACGCAGATTATTGAAATTCACTTTTTTGTAACGCTGTTCATGAAGTGCATAAATGTATTTCTTCAAATCTATAAATATATATGAAATATGCAGTACATATATTTGGGGAGAAAAGGACTCATTTATAAAGATTACTAGTCCATCTTGTGCTCAGGACAACACTTACAGAGTAAATCTTGCTTTAATATGCCCATGGAAACTTTATATGTTCATGCATATACCTGCATTCCTCTATACAGGCCGTAGCTATAAGCAGTATTTTCACAAATTATATCCGCCCTTTTTTGGCTTTTTAAGAGTCTTGGAGTAAATTTGCTGAAGAGAGAAATGTCTTCCTTCTAAGCAAGAACACAAGAAAATAAAAGTTGGTGTCTCTTCAAAACTGTTACTTAAAATTTCTTTTTCATTTTTACGAGAACCTCAGAAGTAGACCTTCTCTGTTGACAGATCAATGCCAAATTTCATCTGTGGTACTAATGGCATAAAACTCTTCTGATGATGACTTTTTGGCACCTCTCCCATTCAAAGAGTGGCAGTAGATTAGTACTTGTTCTGGTTCCTTACATTTCTAGAAACCTTCTCCATGCTGCCATTTTGTTTTTCACTGCTTTATGAAACTAAATGTTAAATTTAGATGGGGTTTCCCTCTGTTAAGCTTGAGAAAGTTTTTGGTTTGTTTCCATAAGAGACTCTGTTCTAGGACCAATAGAAAATTGCAGTGGCAACTTTCCAGAGACTGAGAAAGACATCACATTTTATACTCTTTTGCACAATCTATCCGTGCCTTTCTGTTAGAATCCCTTAGATTAGGACATTTAAAACACTAAAATACACTAACAAATGAAAGAACTAGGCTTAGGTCTACTTTCTTCTCCTTTTTTCTCATTTTTTTTTCTCTCCAGCCACCTCTTATTTTTCTCTTTCTTTGTATCTCTCATGTTTCTACTTTCAAATTATGGCACTCTTTCACCCTTTACAAATCCAGAAAGAGCAACTTGAAAGAAGTGTTAGCAGGAAAGGAACTCACAAGAAATTCAGGGGTTTGGCCTTTGCTAATAACCTGATATTAGCATATGAACTCATTATTTGGGATAGTGTAAATTAATTGGAAAGGGGAAGGAGAAGGGGAAGGGAATGGAAAGGGAAAGGGAAAGGGAAAGGGAAAGGGAAAGGGAAAGGGAAAGGGAAAGGGAACGGAAAGGGAAAGGGGAAGGGGAAGGGGAAAGGAAAGGGAAAGGAAGGGTCCTTACTTTAGTTTTCAGTGCTTCAGAAAGATACATCTTATAGTTTCCTGGGTAATTTCTCAGGGAGTTACTAAAACAGCACCTTTAGGACCCTTGATTTCCTAATCTGATGGAAGTTCTTTTGAAAATTTGTTTCAAGTGGAAGCTTAAGTTTGTTTAGCTAGTCTCAGGGGACTTTTTTCCTTCATTTGTCAACTGAAGCATAATTGCTGGTATCAAGAAGGGTTGGGTTTTTTTCCTGTTTCATCAAGTATTATTGTAAATTATATTTCAGGTTAGTGTTTGAACCTAAGAAATAGTTGAAGACAATTTAATAATGATTAGTCTTATCCAAACTTTAAAAGAGAGTTTTTCTCTAAATCAGCAAGGTAAAGATCAATATTCCTGAGAGCAGGCCTATCAAAGGATGATGTTTCTAAAAATATGTTCTTTCATTATTATCATAATCAAATTCCCTCTATTGTAGCAGGTACACAGTGCCCTTGAAAATCTGGATGGATACGAATATATATTTCTTTTAAATTTTATTAGAAGATATTTTCCTTGTCCAGAGAAGGGCAGTGGAGCTGGGGAAGGCTCTGGAGCACAAGTCTGGTGAGGAGCAGCTGAGGGAGCTGGGGGGTCTCAGCCTCAAGAAAAGGAAGTTCAGGGGAGACCTTGTCTCTCTCTATGACTCCCTAACAGGAGGCTGTAGCCAAGTTGGTCCCTTCTCCCAGGAAAAAAGTGACAGGACAAGAGCAAAAGTTATCAAATTACACCAGGGGAGGTTTAGATCATATAGTAAAAATTTCTTCCCAGAAAGGTGCATCAAGCAGTGGAAAAGCCTGCCCAGGGAAGAGGTGGAGTCACCATCTCTGGAGGGATTTAAAAGATGTGTAGATGTGGCCCTTAGGGACAGGGTTTAGTGGTGAGCACAGGGGTGGTGCTGGTTTGATGGTTGGACTTGATGATCTCAGAGGTCTTTTCCAACCCTAATGAGTCTATGATTCCACTGATTTTTCTTTTATAGCTCCGGTTTTTATATTAAATAATAACTAATTTCTCCATCTAACCACCTACCCAGGGTTATAGCAACACAAATAACAATGTTGCAGCCTTTTATCAGGCTCCCAAGGACGTATAGTCTTGAACCTTATTTCAGATGAGCTGGTAAAAGAGAGGGTTAAATGTCCAGAGCTAAATCATTCAACCACTTCAGTTCCTGGGGGCTGTAAGAAGGGGCTAGCCATACATTTTATCTCACCACTTTTTCCCGAAAAGATGAAGATGCTCTTTAATTACAAAGGTCACTGCAATTTCTCGTTGCACCATAAACTCAGCCTGGCACAAGCATCTGACTTGCTGCACTTGTTGGAAATGGCATTTCTCACTGTGAGAGGCTCATCCAAGATCTCAGGCCACAAAAGTAACTTCTAAGTCTTCCTTCATCATGGAGGATCTTTCTGTTCTAACTGCAGTCCTTGGGATCCTAGGAATGCCTCTGCTCTTCAGCTTCAATAACACACATCTATATTTTCATACACTCCCCCAGACTATGAATTATACTGCCCTTTGCCATAAGCCTGAGGCATTGTCTGGTCTTGCGTTCTGGCTTTTCTATAGTGCCTGAGGCTTTATAAAGATCTTGATAATTCTTTTTTTTCTTTTTCTTTTTGTATTTTTTTTTTCCAGAAGAGAATTCATATATATTCGTATATGAATCATAATTCCCTAGTGGAGAAGTGAACCCAGAGGCAGACAGCTAGGAAAGACAGAGGAAAAAATCTGCAGGTAAGACTGGAAGACAGAAAGGGGATTGTCATACAGCTGAATGAAGAAGTGGCAGACAAGGCGTTCTTGGCATGTTACATTTCCTATGAAAAAAATATTGCCCTTTAGAAACTTTTGAACGTCTTTTAGAACATTTGTAACCTTACAGAGCAGTGACACTATCAGAAATGTCATAAATGTTGTACACCGCCTTCTCAAACTATCCATTACTATAGTGGCATTATTTGGCAAGCAAATGATGACTGATCTACTTTGTAGTGGATCAGTGAGCCAAACCCCTCTTTTTCAGGTGCCTTACCAGTGTTCAATATCTTGATTCTTTGTGTTCTTATTAAAAAATGACAGCAATACTTTTATACATTCAATATTTTCTATGAAATAATGGGAAAATTGTATTGAATTTTTAATCTCTTAATGAATTAATGTGTTTTGTTAAGTCTTCTGGCACTTACAACTCTGGAAACCTATGGACAGGAATCAATTATGCTTTTGAAAAGCCAAACTGAAAGTGGTATTTGTTTTTATAACAGGAAAAAGGTCACTCAAACTGTGGATGTTGGAACAAAGAAGTGTTCAAAATTAGTTTTGTAGGATGGTCAGCACTTTCTAATGAACTTATAAAAGCAGTTGACTTAGTATTCATGTGTCTGTTTTTAATATTTTTACTTACAGAGTAGCAGTGTTCTAGGATTAGCCTTACACAAAATTAGTGAAGCCAGGCTATGTTTCTTTAAAATATTTCCATCACATTAGTAGAATCATGTTTTGTTATCATCATAAAATAAAATTAATATAAACGCAATGTTGACTTCTAAAATGAGGTGCACAAAGCATGACATGAAACATGAGGAAAGTGGCTGGTAAGTGCTTATGTGAAGGAGACAGCTCAGCAAAAAAAGGCACGATTAATAGTTAATTAAGAGGGGTTGTTTTCCTGACACAGGAATATTCTTTTTTTTTTTTTCAAACCAAGGGAATTATAAATGCAGTAAATTACTAGATTGCTTGTTAGAATGCTCATGTTAGCAATAGAGGATTGACCTTACATTTTGTAGGTCTTTTCATACAAACATGTGATATTTCCCGTAAAAAAGTAAGCAGTGTTCATGTGAAAGTTTTAAAGAGCACACTAAGTTAAAAAACTGATATTTAATTTGTTTTTGTTGCTGTTCCTCTCTAATTGTAACTAGAGAATAAATGAAAATTGCAGCTACTTGAGTCAAAAAAGACTGTGAAATGCTGGTGTTGGGTGATATGAAGGTGCACTTTTGCCCCCATTAGGTTTCTGATCATCCTCCTCTGCAGTGGAAAGGAGTTAATCATCAGTTAGTGTGAGAATATGATGTTACCTCTTCATGGACCCTTTCATAGATGCAGGATTTGTACATGGAAAAGTCGTCCATTACTTCCACGGAATGTGGTTTTGACTCCCCATAAATGGTTGGAACAGGCTCTAGCTTTATTCCTGCTGTAGGATATACCAACTTCTACTGCCTGCCTTTGTAAATTCCTGCCTAATGAAAATCATCAGGCGTGTTCTTCGTGGTGCATTGAATTTGTAACCTCATCAGATGTGATTGTGTCAGGGTAAGTATTGCACTGACTTTGGAGGTGTGTGAGCTGACACCACTGATCCAAGGAGTGTCTGTTCATGGTGATGGGATGGAATATGTTGGAGACAGACCTTCAGAAACCTGTTTTAAAAGCAGTAGGTGTAGACCAAACTAGCAATTTTGTAAAATGCCTCTTTAGGCTGAGGACCAATGAGAGAGAGAAGAAGAGTGAAGGGAAATTAAGTTGCTTGAATGTTTGATTTAGATGATCTCTAAAGTGAAAGAAAAAAGATGAGCAAAGAGAGGAAATAGCCAGCTGTCACCTGTAATTTATGAGGTTTGTTCTCTGACTCTATTCCTTGGCTGGTGCAACTCAAAGTAGCTCATTTGCAGTTGTTAAAATTACAGCAATGGGATTTGGTTCTGGACCTTTTTGCAAAAATGATTTGATGGGTTTCATTCATCAGGAAACTTTTCAAGTTCATAGCCAGGAAGAGGAGGCATCTGCAGCAGAACATCTGACTGATCACATCAGCCCTGGAAGAGGTCACAGACCCATTCTAAACCCTGCTCTGGGTAATCAGTATGGAGAAGCTTTCCAGCTTCAGGTGATAGCCCTGGTCAGCCAAGCTGCTGAATTATTTCTCTGTTTTGGGTCATTCTTTCCACAAAATTGATTCAATTTTATTTCAAAGTGTACTATGAAAAAGAGAGTATTTTGAAATGTTTCATAAAACACAGTAACCTTCTGACCAGCATTAGTATCAATACAACCACTTCCTCTTGTTTTCTTGTTCTGTGATGTGCCTTTATCATCTTCTGTGTTTCTGCTCATTTTGTACCTCATATTTGATTGTTCTGGTAATCTTTTTCACTCTTTTTTTGTAACTCCTCATGTGTCTTTAGTAAGAGAATGTAAGAACAGATTGATTTGCCACAATCCTCTTTGGCATTGCACAGTATTTTTTTTTTCAAGTCTGTAAAAAGGACCAGGGAATTCCTTTATGTTTAAATTATTTATATGAAACCAAATAGGATACAGGGGAGGTATAATCTTTTATTAATAAACCTCTTAGATACTGGCCCTGCTGCAGATGAATTCTGCTAGAGAGGAAATGCCTGTGACAGCCTAGGAATGGCAAGTACCAGAAGTACTGTTCTGGGAGATGAAGCCTTCAGCATGACTGATGTTTTCTAATGCCACACATGACTGAGGGCAGGACCTTTGGAAACATTGCCTACTAGAATTTCTCCTTTCAAATGTTTTCAAATGAGGCTACTTGAAAAGCAGCAATACATTTTGTAAATGGTAAAGAACAAAAAAACCAGAACTCTGTCCTCTCTCTGATGCTCCTCAACATTTTTCATTTTGAAATGTTGTGTACTTTCTCATTCATAACCTTGAAATGGAATAGGCATGTATAGTGTTTGCCTCACTCTCAAATATCCACACTGCTGCAGCACAGATCATAGAGTCACAGAATCATACTGTCATGGAATCATTGAACGGCTTGGGTTGTAAAGGACCTTAAAGATCATCCCATTCCAAGCCCCCTGCCATGGGCAGGGACACCTTCCACCAGACCGGGTTGCTCAGAGCCCCATCCAGCCTGGCCTTGAACACTTCCAGGTATGGGGCAGCCACACATCCCTGGTGAGGTTGTTCCAGTGAGTGATGATTCTTACTGTAAAAAAATTTCTTTCCTATTTCAAGAAGAGCCCTTTCTCAGTGAAACTTGTACCTTTTGCTCCTTGTCTTTTCCATGTGGCACCTTCTCCATCTTTTTTGTGTTTACTGAAACATGATCTTTAAGCATGATTCTTCTCTAGAATAAAATCAGGTTGCGGTAGGTACTACTTACGTCAGTTAATCTCCTATTAAGATGTTGACTAAAGGTGAGGCTATGATTCAGATTTGATAAGATTAATGTCCAAAATGACCTTTTTTTTTCCTTAGTTACACATAAATCATCAATGATTAAATTATATTTTGAAGTGATTCTGAACCAGAAATCTAGGTACCTCTAATTTAAGCAAAAAGTACTTCCTTTTTTTTTTTTTTAATTTATTTGGTTATTTGGCCCAGATCACCCAATCATGCACTCCTCAATATTGTTTTCTTATTTTGAGGTATTTTAGAGAGTAGAGCAAATCTGGTTTTATTTCAACCTCCCCTTTCCCCTGGAAAATAAGTTCAGTTCAAAATATCTGATATTTCTTCACATCTGGACACTTTAAACCCCAATGCTAGAATGTTGCATATAAAGTAATTTGTGGTTTTAAACTTTGGTTTCCACTCTCCCATATAAATGCAAATAAAATGTTTTCCATTAGAATAACTCTGCCTCGTGCTTTTTAAATGGAGGCATTGGAGACTACAAAGTAGAGTAGAATCCATTTTGATAATACTGCATCTCCTCTCTGAGCTCCAATCTAAATATTTCCATCTGTCAGATTTTTTATTTAATATTCTGAATAATGGAAGTTGCAGGAAAAAGGGAACAGTCATTTTTATTTCACTTTCTTTTGCCAGGCTTTGGTGGTCTTAGAGTGCCTTCTTGGATTGCAGAAATGTGTGTATGAAGATTTATATTCCTTTCCTCTGCCAAGATATCTCCTAGAATTCCAAAGATGTCATTTTCAAATGTTCATAAACAAACATATTTTCTAAAATATATATGTTAAAAAAAAAAAAAAAGGTCCAGCTTTCCCCAAAGACAAACTCAAATCTCTGCTGAAGTAGACGGAAATCTATAAAAACAGTCCTCAGAATATGAAAGTAAAAACTAGAGGGGATCTTTCTCTTTGTATAAATGCATGAAACACAACACTTTCATTATGGAATTTGTTGTCTTGACATCAGTCAGGAATACTGCTGCCGCCTCTGACATTGTCTAAGTGAATATGGAGCATACAATGACTCCCAGGTTAGCCAGCAAACTGCTGAATTCCTGTGGCATTTGCTGGGAAAGACAGGAAAATTATGATCAAGCAGTTCCAAGAAACTGAAAGGTCAAAATATCACATGAAAAAGCAAGTCTCAGTTTTTAAAACTCTACTTTCTAGTGAACCTTGCTAAAGCAGCTCTTGGTGAAGATCCACCTTTATGAACTGTTTTATAGTTTCATGTGATTCAGCCATAAGCAATTGCCTGAGTTAAAGACTTGATGTGCAAGGTTACAGTTGAGTGGTTTGGGCTGGTTGTTTTTTTTTTTTTTAAAGAGTCCTTACATCCAGAAGAGAAAGAGAAAAAATCTGTGCTTTTATTGTTTAATTCCAGTTTTCATATCATAAAATATTTTCTACATTTTCTTATTATTTTGTCTCTCCTCTTTAAGTCAGATGTTCCAAGTGCCAAGTAATACAATATCTAATACACAATGGAATATCAAATGTCCACAAATCAAAGCCTGCCCTCTCATCCAAGGCCTGCTTAGGAGTAAATGTTAGGAAAATACAGAGAAATCTCCCAGCATGTCCTATATGAGAGTCCAAACTCCATGAACTCTGTAATGAAAAGTAAATAAATGACTCTGTCCTTCACTGCCAAGCTGTTAATCATAATGTGGAGTTGGCCTCTGTTGTTGTCAACAGTGATATATAAATCATATCAGACAAAACAAGAACCAAGCTGACCCTTTACCCCTTCCTTAAGCCAAATACAAACATATATAATGCCTAAAAACTCTTTCCCCTGTTTTCTTTCCCCCTTTTCACACGTCTCTCAGTTGCTGGTTTCTGCTGGGTTGATTGGAGTAGAAAAGTGTGAATTTCAACCCAATTTCCTGAGCCAAAGAGATCTCAATGACACCAAGCCACCTACAATTCGGTCCTTCATAAAACCATGGCTGCTGCTGCTCAGGAATTCTGGAAAGAGGATTGCATGGAGAAAGCAGCTCTTCAAATGAAGGATCAAATAGCCAGGGATGACTGGAGGGGGAAAAGGAGAGGGAGAGGTGGCCTTTCCAGAAGATCCAGAGAGACCAAACCAAGGAGATAGGAGAGGAAACACTGGCTGAAAGAGCTCAGGGGGAAGAAGATGGATGGAAATACATGAAGGCTGAGCCTTTAATAGGTCTCAGAGTAAAACATTTTAAAGTCAAAGGAAGGAGTGCAGCTGGTTTAGGTAGCAATGAAAGAGGTTCCTTTATGTCTTACCTAAATTTAATTGAAATCAATGAGCAAAATATTCAGTGACTTTCATGTTAGTTGGACAGGGCTCTAAGTGAAAAAGGGCATGAAATTAGCTGAATTTTGACACTTGTAAAGCTCCTGCAGAGCTCATTTCAGGATCAAAGCCTAGAACTATAATTGTGTTGCTCGTTAAAATAATGGAACAAATATTGAGAGAAAAATAACTAAATCCAGGGCAGTAATGCCAAGAGTGATAAACGACATGAGTTTATGAAGAACAGATCTTGCCTGACAAACCAGATTGCTTTCTTTCTAATAGAATTACAAAGGATCAAATTCTACTATGTTTGTGAGGGCTGACTTGCTAAAGAAACCCCCGAAGTTGTAGGAATTACCTATGTCAATAACAGTCCTAAATGCTGATCTATAATTAGCAGATGAAGGGAGAGTAGCAGTTTGATACTCTGCCCTGTAACATTTTACTGATAAAGGGTAAATTTTCAGAGAAGTGTTGAGGTGTAGGAGCCAGGGCATCACTTGGAGATTTCCAGTTTGGTTTGTACATGGTCCTATCACGTGGTACCTGTCACGTGAACCACTGTCCTGGATGAAGCACCATAACCAAAAAGCACTGATTAATGGCAAAGTACAGCTCCCTGCACGGAGCTTGGAGTGCTGCATCAACAGCATGACTTTATTCAGTCACGACTGCGAAAATATAGAAAACTGCTTAAGGGAAAATCCTGGAAATCCTTAGACTGAATTATAAGGCAATGGGAATGAGACAATTATGTTGTGAAAGTGAGAAACCTGAAAAGGTGTTACTAGGTGAGGTGGGGAAGTGGTTTGAGGATAGGATTTAAGTGTGTAAGAACCAGAACTGTTGGTCTGCACTTAGAAGGTGAAAAGGTGGGGGAAATAGAGACTCAAATACTCAAGAGCAGCAAGTAAATTCTTCATGTCACAAACCAGGCAGGTCAATAGACCACCTAAAAATGTAAAGCTCCAGTGCTCACTTACCTGGAGAAGCATATAAAGCTATAAAGAGATGTATCAAATTGGAGGGAGAAGGATGAAGCAATCAGATCCAGGGAGAAATGTATAGGTTGAGCATGGTAGACAAAGGGACACTCAGCCTGGAGATCCTCATAGAGCTTAGTCCTTCTTTATTCCTGTCTGGTGCAACAAATGGTTTAGGGATCGAGTTTAGGAATGGATGGTTCATTAGGAATGGTTTGGGAATGGATTATTCTGGTGTTAACTGTTGGCAACTGCCTGAAAGTATTGGGGGTTTTTCTGTGATAACTTTTCAGGGTTTTTAAGGATTAATAAATGCTTATTTAGTCAGGCAGTCCAGTAGGGAATTAACAGAAATATTTGCATATTTTTCTTCCCGTGTTAGTGCATTATAGCTCCAGAATTTTGATTTTCTCCTTGCTTTTCAGCTGGTCTAAATTATCACTGTACTGTTGAAATCAACTGTATTTAAACACCTGCCACTTCCAGATGTCCAGTATTTGATAGGTTTTTTTCTTGTTGCCTGTGCCAAGAAAGAAAAAGGGATCATTTGCTAGTCCCTTTGATGACAGGGAGTGAGAAAAGGAAGAAAACCCCTACCTACTGCCTTATAAGATCTCTAAAACTCAGGTATGGAGGAGAGATCAATTATTTATAGTGTGAAAAATAAACTTCCATGTGGAGTTCTCTAATAATCCAGAACACAGCCTGGACAGAAAGAAAGAGAGCAGGAGCCTCCATCCCCTCCATACAGCCATTGCATTTGGCCTGCAACACTTGGATCTAGTGGAAAGCCAGGATGGAGTGGACAAAAGTATCACCTACACATATCCTTTTTAAGTGATGTTTTGTAGCAAATTGCTTGGTTTAATGTGGTTTATGCAAACAACACTGCCCTTGGCGAGGCAGCATGACTCCTGAAATCTTCATCATGAGCAGGATCAGCCTGTGCACTTCCTTGTTGCCATGGAGTATCCGGAGTATTGTCCTTTGTGGATAGCCCTTATGCATGAATCTAATTAGCCTCACAATCAGGGGAGAATTCATGTTGGTAGACTGAGCTTTTTTCTGAACAGCTTGCTTGGAACACTAAAATAAAAGTAATTTTGGCTGAATTTTATTGCTGCACCTACAAAGCAAGAAAGTAGCAATTACTGTTAATCTTTCATAAACTCCAGCTTTTTCATCATCTTAACTGCTTTGAATTTCAGAAATATTATGATCTGTAGAGTATAAGATCACATTTAACAAAAGAAAAAAAACCCACAACTCTTTGTGCATAGATTGTATTGTCTTGTGTTAAGATTTGGGGAGTAGGATACAACCAAAATGATTGTTCAATTATATCTTAGATTAGCTTATTCAGGAATGAGATAGGCTGTCTGGCAGAGTGGGTTTTGGTTGATGAGGAAATAGGCGAATATAAAAAAAAGGCTTTAATCACATTTATTTACAGAGTCAAAATGAAGGGTATAATGTTATATTCTAGACCAATCAGTCACACTGATTTTGTGGTCATATGTTAATGAACATGCAAAAGAACCCAAAGAATTCTTAGAATGAAGCAATAAAAACTTGTGAATTTAAATATCTGGGGGGAAAAAAAAAAAAAAAAACATTCATTTGTTTCTGTATGATTTGCAACCATAGCTGTGAAGCAACAAGGGTGTTAAATTGCTGGAAAGTTTTCTGGATTACTAAAAACTGTAATTCTATACCCAGCAGATATCATCCCTTACTCTGTGAATAAAAGTCTCCCCTCAGCAGCAGTTTTTATTCTACCTTGTATGAGCCTTCATACCTAACTGAATTCCATGCAGTGTCTTTACAGAGAGCAAAGTCCTGGCCTCTGAAGGCAGTGGAAATGTTCCTGAACATTTCGGCAGCATCAAAAGTAGCCTTGCAAAGAGCACATGTAAGAAAATCTTTCCAGGAGTTGCCACAGCTATGTATGGATCCGATGCCCAAGCACATAATGCTGGAAGACCTTCAGGGAGCTTGGAAAGATAAGTGGTGAGCTACACCCCCAAGGGCTCTGGTTATCTGCTGCAGCTGTTTCAGGTCTGCCTTGGCTGTGCTCTGCCTTTGCTGAGTTCATAAAGCCTGGCCATGCATGTTCCAGGAGGATCCCATACTAGGTAACTGGAATATCAAATACATACTCATCTGTAAAAATAAACCAAATGTGTCTCATTGGCTCTTACTTGTCATCAACAAATGTATGCAGGGCTATCAGGAGGACTCATCCTAAACCTTGCTCTGCTGATCCCTGCTGTGCTAAGCCAGCAGGAATGTTCCTCTGGGAAGGATGAAGGTGCATGTGTCTGGATATTTAGATATATATCCAAGGGTCAAACTCAAGGTTTGATCTTTCTACTTCCTCACCTCAGCCCTGCAAGGGCAGAAGGTGTGACAGCAAGAGGATCATCCCTTGGGCACCAGTTGCAATGTCATTCCCATCACCTCTCTGCACTGACTATATCCCTAGTGATGATGCCAAAACTGTGACCACCACTTTTGGGGTCACAGCAAGGTGTCTCAGATATAGACCAATACTTGCTTCCCCTTTTCCCAGCATTGTTAGCAAACACTTTCGAAGCTCTGGAGCAAGGAGGTCACCTATTCTATTTGTATTGATTTTCACTGAAAAAGAGATGCTAATTCATCTATGTGCGAAGGACTAGCACTTGTGCCAGCCTAAGTACCATTGAAGTGTTGGAAGGAATTTACAATGCTTGGCTGAGCCATTAATTTTTATGCTCTGTTTCACAGACCAAAGCAGTGTGAAATAGCTGCCTCACAAATGCCTGAGAATCCCTTTTTGTACTGGAGGTATATCCTTTGCTTTAATCAAATCATTCCTGATGGCACCAGTGTAACACCTTTAGCACCTTTATCTGTTGTCTTGGAGATAAAACAAATCTTTTCTGTAAAATTTTGCTTCTGAGGCTGTGTTTCTAAAGAAAAACATAAGTGCTATTGAAACATCTGTGAGAATTCAAGGGAGATTTTTATGAGGAGGGAGACTGTTGCCAAGACCCTTAAGCTGAGAATCTGCTGTGGTTGAGCACTGTTAAATACTACACAGATAGGGGAAGGCAGCAGAAAGTTTCCCTCGCATTCAGAAGCTGATTGATTAATTATTTTACTTGGAGACATGGACAAAGTCCATAGAGCCTAGAAGAGCACCACACCTCCCAGCAATGGATGTGTCCTACCCATTGAGTTTTGGTATCTTCAGCTCCAAGAATGAAAAATAAAAGAGAAAATATTCCTGTTTATATCAACATCTTAAGCAGGGACTAAAAAATGTATGCACCCTTTGTAGAGCCCTGAGAGCTGCTGCTGATGATCTCTCTAACATGTCACACTTAGTGGTCCAAAACAGTTTGTGAGGTGATTGTCCATCTCACAACAACTGTGCCAGGCCATGACCTGTAGCTGCTCAGGCTGCTCAAGGATAAGCTGGTACAGACTAAAAACACCCGTAATCATTGTCCATTTTTAAATTTCTGACTTCTAATGATAGGTTCTTTTAATGTTTGCATTTTTAGATTGTTATATACCTCCATGATAACCCATATGATTGTACTGGTTTGTTCTTCAGCTTTTATTCTATGGTAAAAGTTATATTTTCCTCTGTTGTTGATATCTTCTTGTTGATCTTAAATTATCTTTCCATGAAAAAATATTCATAGAAATATCTAAGATTTTTTTTTGTTGTTGTTAGCAAGCAAGGCTTCTTATGGCTGTCAAAATTTTGATGTGACAAGAGGAACTTCAAACATAAAAATGTAATAAATGCTTAACTGCTTCTTGCTAGTAACAGTAGCAGTTCTAATGCTACAGTGCACCAGTGAGACAACAGAAAAATATACAAACTTTTGCTGTCCCACTGTACAATAAAATATGGCACAGAGTCAAAATACATGATATATTGTAATGACAAAAATAATTTCAAAAAATAACATTATTTTAGGTTTTTTTCCCTAATCTCACATCTTACTGGGGGGGGGGGGGGGGGGAAGGAAAGATAGAAAACACATCTCAATGAAAATTACATCCTAAACAAAATTTTAGAATTTGTTAAAGGAGAACTTTACTGAATGCTTTGGCTTTGACAAAACTGTGGAAAACTCTTCCATTACCAACTTTTGTAGCAGTGGCTTGTGATTGTAATGACCATGCCCAGGAAAGTGCTCCGAATTCATGCTTGAGACCCATTTGCTGCTTCAATAAAGCTCCTTAAAACACTTTGTAGAGGAGCCCACCGATTCAAGGTCACTGTTTCATTGGTTCCCAGGTTGGGGGAGGCAGCAAACTCCCCTCTTTTACCTGAGAGGGATGGAACAGAAAGTCCTTGGCTCTCACTCCAAGCAGGGGCAAGATCCTGCTCAGAGTGAGTCAGAAGTGCCTGGGAGAGGCTTCTTTTGCAAGGGTATGGAGGTGTCAGAAATCAATGCTATCAGAAAGCAGAACAGCAACAGGAACAAAGCTTCTGGAATTCAGTTCTGACTGGAAAAGACTTGAAAGTGAGACTAAACATTGCTTTTCCTTGTGTTTCTCTGTGCTTAATAAGTAATTTTTGAGGAAAGTGAACTGAAACAGTGAAACTCTTGACTCTGCTACTCCTTTTCCTCCTGACATGAAGCAACCCCTCTTTTTTTGCTGACTTCTCAGATTAAAGAGTATCAATGTCTTTTATGGTTCAAATGAAAAATTGTTTCCCTATAGGATCTCTCCTAATTGAGCACCTGTATACAAACAAAAGGGACCTGGATTGTGTTTTAGCCCTGTAAATAAGAAGCTTTGGATGTGATCCAGCCATTCAGTGAGGGAGCCAAATAATTGACAGTCTGGCCACAGCTGGCAGCCACACCAGTAGGGTTCCAAAACACGAGAGGGGGAGGGAGAACAGGTATAAAATATGTGCTTTTTACAGGATAGGCTCTCACTAAAACAACATACTAGTTCTTCAGCTGCAAATCTCAGACTTCTGTGGCTAAAAGAAATGTCTGTATAGTACTAATTCCTGCCTAATGCTGCCCTTTCAGTAGGGACATCTCAAAGTAAACCTTTTCGCTCTGGTAGAGGTTGCTGATATTTGCCTTCAGCCAGGTGCCAGAATCTGATCCTTACCCACTTAGATTTTGACTCCCAGTAATGACTATTTTGACCAAATACTTTATCAATAAGCTCTTGAATCTGCACAGAAGTTTGAAATTTAAAAATCTCTGACAAAGTGAATGTCAAAATGACATGGCCAGGAAGTGCACAGGACTTTTAAAAAGCGTGAATTGTGTTTCTCCAACAGGTATTCTGATGAGCCTCATCTTTCTCTCCTCACATTTCCTTGAGCTCATGCAAATCTTTGAGATCCCCACTGTGCTGTCTGCCTAGTCAGAACACTTCCTGAGTTGCATTAATAATATTTAGCTTGGCACCAAATAACCTTGAAAGGGTTATGAGTGCAGTACAAAAGCATTCAGAAGCTTTTATCAGGTGTAGTTGCAGGGTTTATTTTAAAGTAAATGCTTAATGTAGTTTCAGTTTCAAAGAGTCTTATTGGGTGTTGGTTTTATTTTTTATGTAATAGTCAAGTCTTGCAACGTCTAAACTTCTTTCAGATGTTCATAAATGGTCTTACAGAATCTTTTTGTGCTTTTTCAAGCGAATGTATCCATTCAAAAGATAAATGTACTAGATCTGCTGATATTCAGTGGAATGCTTCAGTCTGGCTTTGTTTTGTACATATAAAAGTTTGTGTCTGGCCTTTTTCACGAGTCATTTTTCCTCCATCTGCTTGAGCCTAAATTATAATGTCCCCCACATGAATGTACACCAAAAAACTTTAAAGGGGTACAATCTATAAGTTTCATTACTATAAGAGGAGTTAGTTTGTAAAAAATTTGGATCAGGGATAGTAAGTAAGAAACAAGCATTATTTCAGGTACTGCATCTTCCTTTGGATTTCTCCTGCCTATTTTTATAGTGATATGAATACATTTTCTTTTTTTTTTAAATGTTATCTTGCTTTTGGTTAAGAATCTCACCACGTTTTGGATGTAAGTGAATAATAAGGCAAATCCACAAGATGGGATTTGGGGGTTGAAATGAGAAGAGGAAAAAAAGTTATGTAGATTTCTTGCTGGCTTTGAGAAAAATTATTAACAGTACTCAGAGGTCTGTCACATTTACAAACTAATGCAAAAGAAGAGAGAACTGTGCTTTTTTCTCATCTTTCTAGTATAATAATTTTATACTTGAGCTGTACAGTAATTGCCACAGGTTTTGATAATTAAATATCTCATCCTGTTTCACATTAAATTTTTAGAAGAAGTCTGAGAGTAGAGAGAAAATGATGGATTTCAGCTAAAATGAAAGATTTACCCTAAAATAAAGATCTATCCACAATGAAAAAAAAGGGTTTAGTCTTTGCAAATGTTGAAGAGACTAGTTATAGTACCGAAACTGTAAAACAGAAAAATAGTGGGTGATGGAAAGGCCAGAATAGGGCTGTCAAATTTTAAATTTTAACATATGGACTGCTCACTCCCTGCTCTGGTTGCTAGTCGTTCCCAGATGGTGTCTTTAGTGAGTGATGGTGAGGGGAAAGGAGCAGGTGGCAATGGCAATTTTTTGGGTTGGTTTGTTGGGTTTTTTTTTACATACATCTACTTAAAATTCTGTGTTCTATATTAAAAAAAAAAAAAATAAAAAAGAGAGAGAAAAAATACAGGAAGTATGGGAAAAAGTAATATATAATTTGGAATCTGAGGCTGAAATTAAGGAAATCCTATTGTTGTAGGCTGATGAGTCAGGATCAGGATTTGGATCCAGATCTGAGCTCTCTCCTAAGTGGTGAATAATAGCTTTCATGTAGGGCCTTGCTCAGCCCGTGGCATGGCCTGGCCCAGCAACTGCAGGAAGAAAATGCCCTCCAGAATGGGGTTAGCTTCTCCTTGGGTGCCCAGAGCATCAAAGCTCTCCAACACATGCCCAAAGAGAGGTTTGCATACATGTTTAGATGTGATTGTTAGATGGAAACCGTATGCCGAAGACATGGGGTTTGTGGGTTTAGTGCTGAATGCTGAGTTTATGATGTCAGGGATGATACTGATCTCTTTAAGCCTAAGGAATTTTTTTTGCAAGAGGTTTTTCCTTATGAGAAACATCCTTACACTTCTCCTTGTTAACTCTTTGTTGGCGACTGCTGCTGGAGTGTGCCGTGCCCTGATTTAGAGAGTGATTGCACCTCCAGATGCTGACTCCAGGCTTTTTCTTGCAGTGAGCTCCGTTGCTGCTTCACATCTGCCAGTAAGAGCTCCTGCTCCTCAATACACATCTCCATTGTTCCTTCTCACTGTTTTTTTGTGTCCAGGTGTGTCACTGGTTTGCCGGGTTTTTCTAGAATATAAGCAACATTTCTTAATATGCTATAATGAGCTTAAAACTTGGTTATATTTCCTTATCACTTTCAGTGGTGCCTTGCTGTTTTTCTGAGTCTTTCCAGCCTAAATGGTTGAGAATATGATCTTATAACTAAAAAAGAAAAAAGGAAGAAAATTGTGTCTGATTCTCTGCTACAGACATAGTCTTTTGGTATGTAAACTGTAATAAATGTATGAACCTCATCAGTACTTCTTTTGTTATTGTCACAAATCCTGGATGCCATGGCTACCTTTAATCTTCTGGCTTTGAGAGTAAAATCTCTTGCCTAAATCAAAGCTGAGCTGAACAGTATGGTGTTAAAAGGCAGCTCATAATGAAGAGAGCTAAATTTCTACTAAAATATCATCCCGCTCAAAATGTTACTATTTTGCAATTTTGGACAAGACTCAATGGCACAATTAAAAATGTCAAAATGAAGTTCAGAGCTTTGTAAAAACCAGCATTGCATAATACGTGTTATGATCATTCCAAATCACTACCACGCAGTGGGTAAAAGCTCTGTCTTTTCTGAATCCAAGGCAACTTAGAGGAGTATTGATTTTCCCTTTACTGAGAAATGAGAATCACATATTAGGAGCGAAAGCTGCAGACACAATATAATGACCTTTCTCCTTGGCTTCTCTTTTCTAACAGAAATAGAATCATTTTCATGGCTGGAGTGGATATTAAACAGTATATCTTGTAGCAATGGGTTTGCAACTGTCTGTGCTTGTTTTATCCAATTAGCATACTTACCACAAGAGCAAAAAAAATGAGTAGATACAGCTTTTAATTTCTGGAGATATCAGTTCCATCCAGAAAAACATTGAAATGGCTCCAGCTGGAGGTCTATTCCATCTGTCTCAGTACTGGAGGGAGGAGGGGTGCTTTCTTCCTGCAATTTTAATGCTGATGCATGATTTAGAGTAAACAGGCAATTTCACTGAGAGCAGAGGACCTTGGCTGACCTCTGGCTTATCCTATGTGTATTTTTCATAGCACAGTCCGACATATATTTATCTATTAAATGGTGTTGCAGGTCACAGACATGTCAGAATTCTATTTACTGCTTTAATTAAACAGAATTTTAAACAAACTTATCAATACTTGACACATTACCTTAGGGGGAAAGATCCTCACCATGAAACAGCACAAGAGATATACTAGACCTACCTCAAACAAAAGCTGGTTTCCAGCACAGCCATTAAGGGCAGATTTTGTTTTTACACCTGTTGTGTTTCCATCTAACCACCTTTTGTGAGAGCGTGTGAAACAATGGCTTGGAGCTTCATGGGCTTCCAACTTTTTGAAGTTTAATTCCTTTCCCCCTGGTTTAAACCAGCTGCAACCTCCCCCTGGTTATCACTCCAGTTAAAGCTGCTCCTGAGTCAGCAGTGTGTGTGTGCGTGTGTGAATGTGTCCAAAATGACACCCTTGACCTGCTTTCTCTGGCTACTGGGGGAAAATATGGTGGAATTCTCATGGTGGAATATCTGAAATGCAACTCAGTGCTCCTGTCCTCTTAATCCAGCTGCAAGGGAGAGCTGTGGAACAGCACCAAGAGAAGAAAAAATGCACACCTGACACCCGGAAGTACCACAAGTCATTTGCCCCTTGCTTCTGTGTTGTTGATACAATTATAAGCAAGATCATGGTTTTGAAAATCCAGGAGATGAGTGGCAAGGCACAGTGGTGGTAAAAACACACAGTGGCTGGCAGTTTGAATTAATTTGAATGAGTTGATTTTAAACTCCTTGGTGTCTTCAGTGCTTCAGACAGCATCCCGTCTTTGTAAGAAAGATAATTAGACAGGGAGGATGGATATCTGGTACCCTTGAACAAGGAATTTCATTAGAATGGAAAAAAATTAATTGTAAACAATTTTGTTATTCTACGCTACTCTTCATTGTGCTGAAGAGCTTTTGACTATGGTCCAGGCTTCCTACTACAACCCTGGGCATTGTCCAGAACTGAGGAGCAGTCAGTTCTGAGCAACTTGTTCTTCTGGATTATCACAACAAGACCATGCAGGTTCCTGCTCAGGCCAAGAAGAGTTTTCATTCTCTAAAGACTCTGGTCTTTTACCAGGTGCTCTAGAGTGGTTTCTGTTGTTAGAAATTCCTTTTCTTGGTCAGTTTTATTAATACATCATGCTTTCAGATAGGCTAGTTTGTAAGAAGTAAGAGATCAGAAAACGGGAGAGTTTCTGGACATTCAGGGGTTTATTTGAGGCACAAGCATGTTCCATCTGCAGGTGATACGGCTTTGGAATGCCTAGAGTGCATGGATTCACTGATGACTTACATTTAATGTCAACGTGTCAGGTGAATTCAATTTCATTGTCTTTTGGGGCATGCAGATTTCTATTAATCTATGTTACTTTTCTCATTCCTTATATATAAATGTATTTTCCCACTTATTATACATGATATATGCCATAAGTTTGATGTGAAAGGCTCAAAGTATAAAAAAGTTTACAATTTGCACAAATTGTCAGCCCTTATCTGTCTAAAGTGTTATGTCAGGAGAGGTGGTTTCCTTTATTCATGATTGTGTGTCTGGATCTAGTAAAAATAAACATATAGGAATCTAAAGAATATATACAGTAATGACAAAAATACTGGTAAATAAGTATGTTTTTTTTCTCCATACATTTTCTTCAAGAGTCTAATATATAATAGACTGGGAGGTTCGTGATTCTTTTTCTACTTCCTAGTGATGTTATTTGCTTTTATATAGTGAAACAGATGCATGTTTGTAAAAAACATAGTAAATTAGCAGGAATGTGGCCACTAAACTTTTCAGATTATTCCATCTGTGTTGTGTGACTGTGCTTGGTAACTCTTACTCCAAAATTGCCTTGCTTTGTCTTCCTTTCCCAAACGAATGTTTTGGTGTTTTCATTACCCAGCCCACAGACACCTGAGTTGGCTTTTTTCAGAATGGAAGCTGAAAAAAAAGGATGAATGAATGCTGAAAAAAAGGCGTCCACTAGCCCAAAGCAGCCGCTCAGGACATGGAATCTAAAGTAGATTAGTGTACCTAGTATACCTGAGTGTACATAATGGAATCCACAGAAATCAGTGATTATTCTCACAACTGGAAAAAGAATTAGGTAGGTAACCTTTATCAACAAAATTATTTGGAAAAAACTTTAGAAAAAGTTCCTCATGTAGGAGAGCCTAAAAGAAAAAGGAAAAGAAGTGTGGGGAGAGGAAACAGTGGCTCAGAACACAAAGATTTTAGCAAAAAGCTCCCATGGGATGGCAGTAAAGTTGAACACGAAAGATTATGGGAGAACTTGTGAAAGCACCTCTAGCTGGGGGCTTGGAGTGGGAGCCAAGCTGCCAAGGCTTGGCTGACTCGAGCAGTAAAGGCAAGGAAAGAGCCTTGGGGCCAGATCAGCACAAAAGGAATGGAGCTGCTGCTGCCTCATCACCTGGGCCTGTGGCACAGACTCTCAAGAGGGAATTCCCCTTTGGCTTCAAGGGGAATATAGCATTACCCTCTGATCCTTGAGGGACTGGGCATGCCCCTTGCAGTGGAAGCCAAGGCAATGAACATACTGCTGACATGGAATAAATTTAATTTCATCTTAATTGCAAGTTCAGCCATGGTTGGTGAGGAATTTTCTTGGGGTTTCTTTGTCTGCCACCATCTGATGATTATCACTTCTGAGGCTTAAGAATCACATTAGTTACAAATGTAATTTGTCCCTAATGATCTATTTGTGTATTTCAGTGCCTTTTAATCCTGTTACCAGGAGATTGTATCGGCTAATACAGAAGGGTAAATATAAATGAGGGTGCAAACTACTGTTACAGCAATCAAGATGAAAATTACAGAGTTTCTTCATATTTCACAGCACAAGCAGGGTAGCTGAGGTCAGGGGAAACTCACCTTCTGACCCTATATAATCCACAATTAGAGTGTGTGTCATTTGAGGTTTGATTATTCATCCGAAATATTTTGTGTATATCATTGGCAGAAGAGCAAACCTTGGCATTATTCCTTGGTCTTCCTCAGCATGGTGGAGGTGCTCCTTTGGTGCCTGATTATTTGAGCAGCCAATATTAGAAATAGTCTCTATTGTTCTCTCTAGGACAAAATCCCAGATCTTTATTTGATCTCCATTTTTCTTGTTCCATTAGGACATCCACTGCTTGTTAGTCCTCCCAGGAGCAGCTCAACACCGCATCCATCAGCTGCATTTCCCATTTTTGTATTTTTGTCAATACAACACAATAATACTGAAGTACATTATAGGCAATTTTACATTGCAGAGCTAACAAATATAATTCAAGATCATAAGCTCCCACTAAATGCTTGGAAAACCAAGTCTGCCTGAAGTCAGGGCATATTAGAACTTCTAAGACATACAGCTTTTGTCTGACAAGCTGCAGATAAGAGTAAGACATACATTTTCTAGAAAGTGCAGAGTCCTTGGAATGGTATAAAAGGTAATTTTCTGCTATTTTTGGACAAGCAATGAAGCAGCCTTTAGTCTGCCATTACTGGGTGCTTTTGAAGATTGTGCTTACGTTGCCATTAACAGCGTAAGACGTGGAGTGATGGATAATTTGTTGTGGTTAAAGCTGAGTGTGGTTATGCTTACAGTAATCAAGTGAGTGTCATCCATTTTGAAGAAAAGCATAACACTTAGGGTTTTTTAATTAAGGTATGAGGAGGAGTGTTTGTACTTATCTTACTTTAAATAGCAGAACATGAGATACCTGCAGATAATTTGTTACTGTTGTTAAAGTGATAACATTTACCTTAAAGGAATATTGTACAGTAGTCCCCTTAACTCATTTCATAGTGAATAATCCCTAAGTGTCTTTGTTTTTCTCTCAATCTGAGCTCTTGGGAGGCCACACAGATTGGTGACACTGGGGATCCAGCAGAAGTCACAACAAGACAAAAATTTTCTGTGAACCTAGAAGGAAACATCAGATCTGTTTCCAGGGGTTGGAGTGAGGTTGCACAGGCAGCCTTGGGGTTTCTATTTTTTTGCTAACTTTTAAGTCTGTGACCTAGTAATCCCTCTATGTACTTCTAAATGTAATTTCTTAGAGTTTTCAGGTCTGCAAAAAAGTAAACACAAAATTGTTTCTTTTTGGGCTGTAGTGATCTCCATACCTGTCTTTAACCAGACAGAGGTTTTTAGACTCATTGCTCATGCTGCTACTACTCATGGACCCATCAAAATGTATTTTACACAGACAGCATTTTTCAACTTAACAATTCAGTTCCAGAACTGTAGATCCTTCCTGCTCTGCTTTATCTTCCCTTTTGCAGCAGTTTTCCCTGTGTTACAACTCCTGTTTCTGTTCTGTCCCTCTTTCCCTTCTCTTATCAAGGGAATGACCTTTGCTCTCCCCGTCCTGCCCCTTCACTCACATTTGGATTTGTTCCCCATCAGGTGCCCAAGGAGTGTCCTCAGTCCCCAGGGAGACTGACTCTGACCCAAGGGGAGGTGGAATCATTGCAGAATCTGCAAAAAGCACCAATGATGGTGTTTAAAAAAAAAATCTCTCATTCAGACCTGGGTGCTTGGCCATGCCCTCCAGACACTCGACAGCAGTTGGGTGCTGTGCCTGCAGTGAGTATCACTTGTCCCTTGTGCAGAAACATGACAGTGTTCCCTGTTGCTCCTTCTCTGGATCACATCTGCTTATTGCCTCTCATCACTAAATTAATTATGAATTCTCTTGGGCACAAAATGTCTCTGTTGTGTAGGGCTTGGCAGAAGCAGCGCAGCAGCAGCAGGCAGGATGATAGACTTTTAAAAAGCATACCATCACCACAAACATGTAAACTTAAAATCCCAGGGATAAGAAACTCCAGAATGGAGCTTTGGAGCAGGTTATTACCTGTCATACGACACCTCATCACTTTCTGAAACCTACCTTCCCCAAGGTATTCACCAAAATCATCTTTCAGTCTGGTCCTCCAATAACTTCAAGAGAACTGAGGGCTGGAAGTCATCCTAAATCACTCCCACAGTTCTGTAAGGATGTAAAAATAAACCTGCTCCCTGTCATCTTCCATGTAGTCCTTAAGCATCCATAGAAACACCAAATATAAAAAGCTGGACTGCTCAGATGGTTTTGTTTTCCTTGGAATTGCAAGAAGTAATTGGTGAAAACTGGTTTTTCAGAAGTAGTGGGAGTGTCTATAGATAAGTCTCAGCCTTTTTTAAATTTGGGGTTTTTTTTCCACTGATAACTATGTTTACAACAAATAGATTTGAAATATCATTTTCTATTTTCATCAAAACAAATTAAGCAGAGCTGGCTTCAACAATCATTATCTTAGATACCATAAAATAATTACATTTTTAAACTTCCTACTCTCACTTTCCATTCTTCTATGTATTTTACTCATTTCTCTTGTTGTACTCCCTGAGGACCAATTATATTCTGGTGAAGTTAGATAACCAATATTGTGAATAGTAGCTTTTTTACTCTTGGGGTTTAGTGATATTCCTGTATCGAACACGCAGACATGCACACACAGAATCAATCACAGTTCTTCATGTTTTATTTTTGTTATATCAATTACATTCAAAAACATGCTGCCAATCAAATTGCTATAATTTTTTTATGGCTGTAGGTTTTGGAAATTCTACGTGTAACAACTTAGATGACTTAAAATAAATTTGATATTAATTTGTTGCAAAACAGCAAATGCAAACAGTTAGGATTTTATTCAGTATTGCCCTAAAGGAACCCCAATTTTTTTATAAATTGCAAAGTCCTGCAGCATTAACACATGGGTAAAAGTTATATATGTATCTGTAGTTCTCAGTATTTGCTGCAGCTAGGTATTAAAGAGCACATCTTTCTCAGATCTGGTATATGCTGTGATTTCTACAGCAGATGAAGGGCATGAAGCTGGAGGGGAAAGAAAGGTGAAGAATTTCATCAGTGTACCTAAAATTTCCTTTGGATTTTAGCAGCTGTTTTTTCCCGGAATTATGTTCCATCCCAAAACTTGCATCTACCTTGAACATGGCAGCTGTGCAGCGTGGCTCAAACTTAAGCATATACACTACCCATTTCCCCTTTTCTTGGAAGGGGGATGTGTTTGTGTGAGGGACTTTTATCTTTTTGAAAACTAAAGTCAGTAACATTTAAATAGGCCCTCACTTGTCCAGACATAAATGAACTGTGAAAACAATGAAGAAATTTTATCCAGTAGTTCGGCACAAATACGTAAGCAGAGAATTACAGAGTTTGAGCTTTGTACATCTGCTCTACTTGCGGAGCAGAAACTACTCTGGGAACAGAAATGACAAGGTTTTTTTAAAGCTTGCTAAGACACTCTCCATCATTTATCATCAGTCCTGGCTAAATGGTGAGGTTCCAGATTACTGGAAGCTGGCCAAAGTGACATCCATCCACAAGAAGGGCCAGAACAAGGATCTCGAAAACTCCAGGCCTGTCAGCCTGACCTTGGTGCCCCGCAAGATTATGGAATAGATAATTTTGAGTACAATCACATGGCACCTACAGGATGGCCAAGGGATCAGACTCAGCCAGAGTGGGTTTTAGGAAGGGCAGGTCCTGCCTGACCAACCTGATCTCCTTTTATGACCAGGGGACCTGCCTGGTGGATAAGGGGAAGGCCATGTTTGTGTCTGCCTAGACTTCAGCAAGGCCTTTGACATCATCTCCCACAACATTCTCCTGGAAAAGCTGTCATCCCATGCCTTGGACAGGTGCACTTCTCACTGGGTCGAGAGCTGTCTGGATGGCTGGGCCCAGAGAGTGGTGGTGACTGGTGCCACATCCAGTTGTTGGCCAGTCACCAGTGGTGTCCCCCATGGATCAATGTTGGGCCCAACTCCTGTTTAATATCTTCATTGATGGTCTGGATGAGAGGATTGAATCCTTCATCAGTAAATTTGCAGATGACACCAAGCTGGGAGTGAGTGTTGATCTGCTGGAGGGCAGGAGGGCTCTAGGAGGGACTTGGACAGGCTGGATAGATGGGCTGAATCCAACAACGTGACCTTTAACAAGCCCAAGTGATGGGTCCTGCACTTTGGTCACATCAACCCCCTGCAGCGCTACAGGCTGGGGACAGAGTGGCTGGACAGTGCCAGGCAGAAAGGGACCTGGGGGTGCTGACAGATGGCAGGGTGAACATGAGCCATCAGTGTGCCCAGGTGGCCAAGAAGACCAATGGCATCCTGGCCTCTGTCAGGACCAGCGTGGCCAGCAGGACTAGGGAAGTGATTCTTCCCCTGCACTAAGCATTGGTGAGGCCACACTTTGAGTTCTGTGTCCAGTTCTGAGCCCCTCAGGACAGGAAGGACATTGAGGGGCTGGAGTGAGTCCAGAGAAAGGCAGCAAGGCTGGCGAAGGGTCTGGAACACAAGGAGTGAGGAGTACCTGAGGGAGCTGGAGTTGTTTAGCCTGGAGAAAAGGAGGCTCAGGGGAGACCTTACAACTCTCTACAACTCCCTGAAAGGACGGTGTAGCCAGGTGGGAGTCAGTGTCTTCTCCTGGGCAACCACTGGCAGAACATGAGGACAGCCTTAAGCAGCACCAGGGGAGTTTAGGGTGGAAATTAGGAAGAAGTTCTTCACTGAAAGTGTGATTGAGCATTAGAATGGGATGACCAGGGAGGTGGTGGAGTCACTGTCCCTGGAAGTGTTTTAAGGAAAGACTGGGTGTGTAACTCAATGCCATGGTCTGGTTGACAAGGTGGTGTTCGGTCATAGGTTGGACTTGATGACCTCAAAGGTCTTTTCCAGCAGAGCTGATTCTGTGATTTTGTGGCTTCCTGTATTCTTTCTTTCCCATCCCTGAGGACACTGAATCCAATAAAAAACAAGAAAAGACTCTATTCTAAGAAAAACCCATAGCCCCAAATCTCTAAACCTGCCCAGTTCCTCACCCTCCTGCCACTGTGCTCTGGCTTTGCCCAGCACTGCACTGTGCAGGGGCACCTCCACCAGCAGTGATCCTGTGATCCGCCAGCTTGTCCTCCGAGAGCAAATCCCGGCCAGCGCAGGCACTGAACCACTGACATCTGCCAGTTCAGTGCACTTTTTCTCCCCCTTTTTAATCGCTGTGACATGTTCAGAAGCACCGTGTGCCAAAACATGTATTGCAAAGAGCAGTTTTTCCCAGTTCCGTATGCCTTGGCACATCTCCATCAAGAAATGAGCACCTCTTGCACCGCAGCTGGATGGTTTGAATGCAGACAGGTTTGAACAGCATTTGAAGCTGGAACCACTCATGGAAAGTTCACTGCTTCCAATCCATGCAGAAAGCACTTTCTCGTTTCTCTGATGACCTAGATGTCGGTAGTTTGTGTCTTATCAGAGCATCTCACACCACAGTATTAAGAATAAAAATTTGTATTTTTAAAAAATTGTATTTTTAAAGTATTTTTTAGGTCTGAAGGGTCACTGATGAAATACTGGTTAGATTGAAACAAATAAAAACCTGAAGGAAAATTACTACTTTTATTTCAGTAGTCTGTTTTTATCCTCAGTTTTTTCTAAGAAATGAGAAAAGGGATTTGTTTTTGTGCCCAAGTATGTGGGTTCCAAGGCTTTAAATATTTTGATTCCATTCTGTTTGGTGACCTGCAAAACTCTTAACTCCTGATTCCTAAGTAGTCCTTTCTATGCTCTCTGCCACCAGGTGTGCCCACAAACATTTAAATCTGCTTGTGAGCATATTGAACTTCATAGAAATATAAATATTTTTATGTAGTCATCGCTTGCTATAAAAGTGGAGTGAGTGGCTAAAAAGAAAACAGAACAAAAAGACTACCTGCAAAACCCCCATAAAACTGCAGTTTTGAACCTGTGAGGTTAGAAAAGTGAACCTGCTGAAGCTAACAGGTTTGCAAATAGACACCTCTTTTATTTGCTTTGCTCTAATGTACACTCTGTATTTATTCTTTGTAAATAGTCCATTGGAAGAGTGAGTCTATTAACAGGAATATTTGCAGAAACAGCTATTTTTAAGAAAATACTTCAAAATATTTCCAGGTGGCAAATAAAAACTTGGAGTTTCGACCACTTGTAAGCAGAGCTGCATTCTAGAAGTTGTTTTCATCCAGCCAGGGAGCAGATACCCACTCCTGCTTCAGAGAGGTTTTATATTACTTTGAGGATGTGATAGTCTAAGATCACTTTGATGGTCTGAGAGTCTTCCTTGCCTAGAAACACCCTGCTAGTGGCAAAGGAACTTCAGTGACTCTTACCTTCTTCTTCCATCTTCAAGAAATGTGTAGTGCCCAATAAGAAAAATACAAGTGGATGTCTGTCTGTTTCTACTTACTCAATCAAAAGAGCTGCATTTTGAACTCATGTGAAGAGTCTGAATGGATGGAATTATCTGCAGAAGTGATACAGGAAATTTTTAAATAATTAATAAAAAAATCTAACTTAGACTCAAGGAGTGTGGTAAACTGTTCAGGCTTTTTTTTATATAGGTCTTAAAATTAGTTAGGATTTAGAATTTCATACTTAAGAATGAAAGAGTTAAGTTTATTTTTAAAACTTCTTTCCTGAGACCTTGCAAGCCATATTTCAGACTTTCCACATCTGAGCTATATAATCCCTGTAAATAGGGGATTTAAAAAGGAAAAGCTGTCAGACCTTTATCTGTATGTAGCACCAATAGTTTCCATGGAAAAAAAATGTTTTTCACTTTTTTTTCTCTGTTCTTACCCCTAATTTTAGTCTGTTTATTTATTTGTTTATAGCCACTATTTTTGTTAAACCTTCCCTTTTTTTTTCAGTCTCAGCCTTAACATTTTCCATTGCCTTGGCTCTGCAGGCATCAGATGCCTCAAATGCCCTCAGAGATACCATCAGATGGTCCCTCAAAGCTCTAAAGGCTCTGGAGATGCCACATGTAATGTTACACTCAGCAACACAGGTTTTTCACCACAGGCAGGAATAGAATGTGGTTATGGGAATTTGCATGGAGGAGATGGAAAATGCTTGGTGAGTGTTGGTAAGAGCATGAACCTCTGGAAAATGGTACCATGGGAGACAATGGGAGATGTGGCTGCAGGAGACCTGCAGGAACACATTGGGATGAAGATTAAAAACAAAAAAAAAACCCCAAAACCAAAAACCAAAAACCAAAAACCAAAAAACAAAAAACAAAAAACAAAAAAACAAAAAAACAAAACAAAAAAAAAAAAAACAAAAAAAAAAAGAAAAAGAAAAAAGGGGAAAAACCCAACCAAAAACCCAAGCAAGCAAACAAACAAAAAACCCCACAAACCCCCAAAACAAACAAACAAGCAAACAAACAAACAAACAAACAAACAAACAAACAAACAAAACCCAACTAAAACCAGTTGAGAGAAGAATTGTATTGCTTTTCTTGCGGTTCACCCTTGGGGAAATTGTGAACTTGCCATTGTTGAAATCTGCCATAGCTCTTCTGTCAGCTCTGAGAAGCAGTGTTAAGCTACAGAGGAGTGATTTAGGATGGGACAGGCAGTCTGTATGAATTCCCACTTCCCAAGCAGCTTCCTGCAGCCCAGCTCCAAGATGGCTGTGGCTCTTTGTCTCCCAGCCCTTTCATTTCAGGAGCACAAGCAGCAGCACAAGATCAGATGTGCCAGCAGGCAGCCAGTTTAAGGCTGGAAAATATCTTTCAATTACTAAGGGTAAGCGGCTTGTTGCTTGCCAAAAATTGTAACAATATATGACAAGAACAGAGTAAAGGTATATCATAAAAAATAGTCACAGAAATACAAACCCCCCCCCTCTGTTTTCTAGTGGAGCATTTCAAGCTGTATACTACATTGCAATATTGCTTCGGTACTTAATTTATTTTTTGCAGTCCTGAAGTCGACAAAGAGCATTTACAGATATGAAATTAAAACCCTGAGACTTAAGCTAGCACAATGTTAGTTGGGATTTATGTTTTTCAAGCATGTCCTGAGATGGTCTGCGTCCAAGATTTCTATTAACCACATGGCCAAAGTTCACAGGGGTCTCAGTATTCTGAGAATCCATTTTGGTCCTTCCTTGGCACTACTTGATTTCATTTCTATTTTCAGCTGAGCACAATAAGTCTGTACAGCTGATAGAGTCAGGCTACATTTATTATCAGTCTCAGTTATCAGTTCACAGCAGGGACAGCTCAGTGGTTGCTGGCTGAAACATAAGCCTTGTGTATGGGTTTTATTCTTTCTTTTTTTTCTCTCTAGCCCAAAGGAAAAATCAAACTGTTCCTCTTTCTAGCTCATTCCTCCCTAGGCCAGCTGCAGATTTTACTGTGCTCCTGATTAATGAAGGTAATGACGGATGTTAAGGGTGGCATCTCTCACGGCACAGATTGGTGCCATCCCCATTCAGAAACTTTGTACAGTTTCTGCCAGGGTGTGGGTAATTGGCCACCATCTTGATTAGGTTTAAACATCGAAATCTCCTTTTCTCAAATCACAGCATTAGAAGGAGATATGATGCCCTCTTTATTCCCAGATCTACAGTGCTCTTGGGTACTGAGCAGTTGTATATTTTCTTTCTGAAATGTGTGAAGTGTTTGCTTCATTTAAAAAATTGTAAAAGCCTTTGGACTGCTAGGATGAAATATGATATACAAGTATAGAATACTGCAAAAAATAACCAAGAGGGAGCACCTTTTTCTTCTCTTTAAACCCAAGGCTTCCTCATGAGCTCTGCACCTGCAAGTGCTATTGATTGGGTGACCAAGGTGCTGAGTCTGCCTGTGATTAAGCACTTTATGTTTACTGGTATCCCACCAGCTAATCAATTCTCCCTACCCTCCACACTCATTCCTGTTGCCCATTAGGGCTATTACACTTCACAGGCTTACGTCATCATTTAAATAACAGCCAGTCCAGTCTGTGCACTGTCCTGAGTGCGTGCTGACTTTGGCAACCAGAAAGCATCGCCTTAGCACAGAATAAAAATCCAATAGCATTCCCTAATAAGTTTAGGTCACAATTCTGTTCTTGAAGCATTCTCATAAATTACTGCTGAATACACATCTAAACCCACTGGAGTCAGTCTCTGACTTTGTCCCAGTGACTGATTTCCCTTATTTGTCAATAGCTGTCCTTGTTTCAAAAGAAAAAAATGCAACTACACTACACCTCGATGTCAAAAGAGGTGATACTGAGGGAGTTGAAACTACCAAGGAACTTGTGGGGTTTAATCCACAATCCAGTGCACAATCTGTGCACAAGCAATCTGTGTAAAGCACAGATGCTTTACAAAGTAGGGCTTCCTCCTCTTACCAAATCTGGCAGTGGCTCAATTCAGATACTTAGAAATCTGAGAAAAACTAATCTCTGAGTTTGCTCATTCTTTGCTTACCCAGTGCTTGAACAGGATGCTGGGCATTGATTGCTCTTTTATAAGAGACGTTCTGGTGGCCTAAGGCACACAGCTAACAAAGTCTACAAAATTCAAAAGTGTTGCTGAATAAACCTCAACACTTTTACTGAGCCCAGTAACAACCAATATTGAAACTGCTGAGATGTGCACAAGGAGATGGCCTCAAGGAAAGCTCAGCAGAAGAGCAACAAGAACCTTCTTCTTCCTCCATCACTGGTGGAGTCTTGGAAGAGTGAGAATCCTTCTGCTACTATAGGTCAGGGCATGCAGGGTCACTTTAGTTAGAGAGGCAGGGATGAGCGGCAGTCCCCAGCAGGGCAGCAAGCCTACCTGTTCTTGTTTAATTTATTTTATTCTTGGCCTCAGGACAACAATTTTTGCTACTCTGGAGAAGAGCCTTGAGCTGGGTCCTTTTTATTTAGCAGTCTCTCACTGTCGGAGCCAGCCAGAGATGAGGTGTTCAGCTGAGTTCTAATCAACATTAAAGCTCAAGGCAGCAAAGGGGGAGGACCAGGCAGAAAAGCAACCCCTAACACAGCAATTCGGGATCTGAAATTAATAGTAACTTAGCTGGATGGAAGTTAGTTAGTAACTAACTTCCCTTGTGCTTAGTTAAATGGGCAGACCAGAGAGTTGAGAGGTGGTGAAGCTCAGTGATAGCTTTTTCTTTTGAGGACAATAAAAAAATTGCATAGTGCTGTGACTTGGTAGACTGAACTTTACAAACACAGGATATAGGATTGGAAAGAGGATTGTATATTTCCTTTTTCCTGGGTTTGGTGTATGGGACAGACACAAACTGTTCTGAAATTTTACAGTGGGATTCTAGGCTTTGTACTCAGTCTTTTTTACTGACGTTATCTGGTAGAAGAATTATAGCCTAAATTCAGAGAAAATGAGCGAGTGGGTCATTTCATGGTATCAGTTTCACCTAAGTATTTACATATTTTCTTTGACCACCAATCTGACCCATTATGTGGGACACCTGTTAAGGTAGAAGCTACTGGATATATTTTTCTGTTTATGCAAGCTTTGTGCATAAAATACTGGTGGTGCCCTTCTCAATTATGTTCAAAACAAGCACTTAACATTTGTTCTGTTCTGTCACACATGGTTTCTATAATCTGTTCAAAATGAATCTCTTTCTTTTTAGTGCATGCCTTGTCTGAGTGCTTCCAAGTCAAAGTCCAAATATTCTTCAAACATAAGTCAAGTGTCATTCATGTAAAGAGCTGCTTGTCGCCTTTTGGAATATTTAAGTACTACCCTGAACTAGATACATTTGCCTTTTACCATACAGACAGAAAATACAAGTAGCATAGATTTTCTTCTTTTCCTTATGGAACTGAATTCATTAAACACTTGACCATGAGCCACATGTATGTGCAGGCTGCAGGTGTTTATCCTTGGATATTTAATTTTGATGCAAAGCCTAAGAAAACATGTGGCCAGGCAGCTCCCTCTAGAAAAGGGTGTGGTGAATAAATTAGCTTCTTCAAGGACTAAGAATATATATGCTCCTGAAACCTCAGAACAGCCAGGAAAAACTGTATGAGCACGTCTCTGAGCAAAAAGTAATTCCTGTAGCCAAGTCATGTTCTCTGTTGAACTGCAGGTAGCAGATGGCTCTGGAAATGCACATATTGGGCAGCCTGCCACAGGGATTATTAAGATCTTCAGCCCACAAAAGGACTCACATGAATTATTTTTCGCTTCTCAGGCCATATAAACTGCAGTGTATGGGGTGAGACACAAGGAAACTGAGCTGAAAATTCTGGGGCGATCAGATAAATAGCAATAGCCTCTAGGAAAACAGGTGGTTATTAGCACTATGCCATCCAATTGATTCAGTGCGTCACGCTTTAAAGAAGTGTTGAAATATCTCCTTAAAAAGTTTTATTATGTTTAAATACACAGTGAAAAAAAAAATTGAAATTTTTAAAACATTTTGGGGTTTCTTAGAAAGTCATTTGTGTTATGACAAGGAAGAATGTTTAAAGTATAATGAGACAATAATTTGGATATGTAAATTCGTTGGTGAGCTTCAACTTACTACCAGAATGAAACCAGAAAACCTTAGAAACATCTCTGAGTTCAGATGCATGGGGTTAGACTTCATCTGCCCCACCAGCCTGACCATTTGCTTGCTGGGTAGATCAACCCAGAGAGTTGACTCACTTGGACCATGTCAGACTCCATTTGTAGTCACTCTTTTTAATAACATCTATTTATTTTGCTGGGGCTTCATTTTACCTCTTAAAAATTCTTCCATTTTTGTCCTTGTAAAAAACTCACTGCAGATCTGACAGATCTTCACGGTTTCACTCTCCTGCTAGCAAATAATTGAAGAAAATGGTTCTGGTTTTTTCTAAATTGTGCCAGGAATAGATCACACTTTTATGCCTCTCAGCGTCCATGTCATAGATTAATTCCTATTCACATCTCCATGTAGTTAAGCTTGTCTGACAGCATTGTAACTTCTTATCTTCCCAATAACTTCTGAGAAATTGCTGCAGGTCTTGCAACCTGTGTTACTGCTTAGGCAAAAATCTATTTTATGAACTTCATAATTCTTCCTGTTTCAATCAGACCTAGTAAAGTTGTCTAGTGACGTGGACAGCAAGAAAAAGGAGGGGGAAAACAAACAAAACAAACAAAAAAGTCAATAAAAAAAGATAAATACTATTAAGAAGCAAGTCATCAAATTTAGAAAGAAACCATGTGCTCATATGGTAGTGACTGCTTCTCTCAATCCTGGCTGTGACATGTTGTAATGTGGAAAACTCTGCTCTTCTACTGAGTAGAATTTTCTCAGAACGAGTTCTCTCATTCACTTCTGTGTCAACAGATTAAAAGTAGTGTCTAAAATAAAATCTTCAAGAAGATGTAGTCTGATTATTTTTTTATGATATACAAAACCTGAGAGCTTTTAGCAAAAAAACTTGAAGTTCTGCCTAAATTAAAAAAAAAAAAAATCTGTTCAGACTTCAAACTATTTAGGGATTGTTTTAAGCCTACATCTTAATTAAGGTATTTATGCTCTGGAAGGAACATATGGTCTTAAAACTAATGTCTGAAACATTGGAACGATGAGACAGAGGAAAATTACATGAAAATACAATTGAAATCCTTGTGTGTTTGTTGCCTGAAGCCAACAAGCAGAAAAGGAACAGACAGTCACGTTGCAGAGTAGAGAACTCCAGTGTCTGCAGCTTGGTATAGAAATAGCAAAAGTTTTCCAATTAAAAACGCTCATTTTTGTGAAGTTGGTACCATCCAGGAGGAAATGTTGAGGGTAAAAGCAATCTCATCCTAAAGAATGGACCTCAAGCTCCAAGAAAAACTATACAATGAAAGCTCTGAAACTATAATCATATTAATTCAAAATAATCACACTCAAGTTGAAGGAAAAGACAAGAAAGCTGAGAAGAAATATATGGGGAAGTCATAGCACTGTAAAATGATTGCAAAAAGGAAAAAAGGCGGGGACCCACTCAACTGATAAATGGATGTGTTTGGGTTTTCCTGGGATAAACAGCTCCATTCTCTGCCTTCATACTGTAATGAACTCAGGAGGATACTTGCAGAAACAGTTCATAAAAGTTGACACAGAACTGTCATCTGTTATTATGCAGCAGAGAAGCTCAATCTATGGGTGCAGTTGATCATTATGGTTTGAGGAAGGGCCCTGTTTAGCACTCTCCCTGATTAAAAAGATCTTTCAAAGCAATATACACCTGAAAATGAAGTTGATCCCACTATTGGAGCTCCCTGTGCATGGAATTACACTGATTCTAGAGGGAGCTCTGGAAAAAGAGCTGACAGTCATGCAGAGAAGATAGGAAGGATCCCCAGTTTCATAGGGAAGGCACAGGTAATCGTGTTCTATCTGACAAATGCATCTCAGCAAAGTAGCTCCCCTGGAAAAAATATTTACCTGTACAATGCTGTGGCCTTTCCTTCAAAACACAAAGTCTCTAAGATGGGGAGTGTGCAATTTATATTCTGTACCCTTCGCTTATCACCCTGCCTGAAGGCACAGTCTGTGTGCTGGGATATTATGGTAATGCTGATGTTGAATAAGGATTAAATTTCCTTCAAATACTTTGCAATATCTTTTTGCTGGGAATAAACAGAAAGTACTATGCAAATTTGACCAAGACAGATTCAACAGTTGTGCTTTAAGAGCTCTGGAGAGCTTGAGCATCATCCATCACTTGGTCAACCTCCTCCTGACTAAGTCCTCTCCCACACTGCCATCAGTCCTTGCAATCTGTACTGCCCTTCCCACAACACAAGATTCAGAATTTCTCAGGGTTCCAGGTTTGAGACCTCTAATGTTTTTAATTTGAAGGTTTCAGAATTTTGTTTTCCTTCTGCAAACGCTAAATGTGTCTGTATAGCAATTCTGGCTCTTAGTATTAAGGGAATTTGCTAGGACTGAGAGCAATTACAGCAGACCAGTAACAAACCAGCTGGTACACCAAAACCTGACGGTCCGACACAAGTAAAACAGACGTGTAACTGTGGAATTTGGGTGATTCTGTTACATATTTTGTTCTGTTTGGTACATAATAGAGGATAGGATAATATGTGTGAAAATCTGATTCATAAAGACAACATCATACTGGAGAAAAAGCCTAGACAGAAGTTTCAAATCTAGATATCCATTCTGTGTGTAATAAATTGAAAAGCCAGAAATCTGAAGCTTCCAAAGGCAATGAGATGTGCTGACTGTTAGGTGCAGGAGTGAAGTCAAGAGAAGCTTGTGCATGGAAATATCTGCTTTTTTACGCATTGTCCCTGGTCCCTTTACATGCTCTTTGCCTTCTCTTCCATTTTTACCAGTTACTTACAGTCCCATGTTCCAGCTCTCTCCAATATTTCCTCCCATCTCCTGCATGTTATGACCGTAGACAAATAAAAAATTAGGAGGAAAGCTTTATGAATACAGGCGTGGGGCATTAGTATCTGCAGACATGTTGTCCATTTTCCCTGTAAGAAGGCAGCTCCAAAATTATATGGGGGGTCACTCTATTACACCTGAAATTTAGAATCTTGTGTAAATGGGAAATTTAAAATTAAAAACTGAAAATTAAAGTAATTAGAAGTGAATTAATTGTAACTTGGAGAAGTAGTCCACCTGAATCCTCTGAGTATGGTAGAAATCCTTGCATATACCATTAGATGGATTTCTGCTCTTCCATTGCTTTCTCAGTTTCCTGTTGCCACTATTTTCCATGTCTCTTGCACATTTAATATCCTTCGTGGTTTAGAAGTTGTTTTTACAAATATTTGCAGGCTTTGATATTTTGTGCTTGACAGATTAAAAACCTCAAACTGTTTAGCAGCCCTCTATCCCTTTGAAAGAACTCATCAGATGAAATGTAATACACACTATTGGTTATGGGCTCGAGAATGTTGAAAAGTGCCATGGGAGGAACTGGCTTGCAGTAATTCTCTTTGAATCCAGGAAGCAGTTTAAACATATTTTTTAACCGATTAAAATATTTTTTGTTTTGTTTTTGTATGTTTGTTGTTTGCTTGCTTGTTTGTTTGCTTCCTATCCAAAGAAATGAGATTGAGTGCAGAAAATTCCATACTTTCACTTGATAATGCGGGACAGACTCTTTGCAGCCCTCTGTTTCTCCATGTGGGCATCACCACAGGACTGGATTTGGGATGTATTTGGCCAGCTGAGAATTCCGGAGAAAATATTTCCGTTAGTGTGATGCTCTAAGCCTCTCTGTACCCATCTTTATTTGGGGCCACATTCAGCGCTGAACTTGGAAAGGCCGGTGACAAGTCAGGGACCCTGCCAAGTGATTGTGATTGCCCTCCAGAGACCTGACCTCAGGGCCCTGCCTGGGGCATGAAACACAAGCTCTAAGAGAAATTCTGGAGGTATCCCAGAGGGGAGGATGCTGTGCTGGTTGGATCATGGGGTGCAGTGCATCCCTTTGGAGTGACACCTGTGCTGTGCTGAGCTCACAGTGTGCTGCCTGGGCTACTCACTCACTTTGGAGAGACAAGGAAGAGTGAGAGGGCAGAAGTTCCCCTAGCTAAGGAGAGACAGCACAAGAGAATTTGATTCAGGATGTTCTTCGACTTTGGAGGCTTTGGGAGGTGCGGGGGCTACAGCACGTCTGGAAACTCATATACTGTGAATTTCCACACTCTAATCCACATCATTTCACTCTCTGGGGACAGACTAGAGAGCAGTGAGCGTCTCTGAGAGGCACCTGCTGTGGTGGAAGAGGAATATAGCATACATTAACCTAGGCAGAATTGCTGTAGCTCGGCTTGCTCTTCAGCAGTGTGACAGAAACAAAAGATTTTTGATGTATAATAGACAAGCAGAATGCAACATCTGCAAAGTCAGGCAAATTCTTCTCATTTTTGCAAATAGGAGACAACCCATGTGGGGAATATACCTCTGCTTATGCTGCTGTTTTCAAACATACAACCCCAAAACACAAACAAGATATTACTGCAAGGACCAGCTCAGACAAAATATGGGAGCAATCATAGCACTTCAGAGAACTTCATTTTCTGTCATCTACTGCCAGTTCATAGACTTTTCCTTTGAAAAGCAAATAGCACAGGGTGTTTTGTGAAAATAGGAGCAATACTGGCAAGTAAAATAATCTCTGACTTCAGTGGATGCTGCTTGAAGGCTCACCTGGTGCTCAGTGTCAGTACTGAGCCTAGTGCAGTCTGGAAGAAAACAGGTTTAAGGAAGATGTGAAGACAGCCCTGGAATATCTAAAAAGGCTGCCGCAAAAAGGGAAAGAATAAATTGTTGTCAAGACCTGCCAGGGAAAGGGCAAAGAATAATGGGTTTAAGTTGCAGCAGGGAGAGTAACAAAGTGGCTGCTGGGGAGGCTGTGGGATCATCACTGCTGCCTGTGCTTGTGAGCACCATCAGCACATGTTCCCCAGCAGCCATGGGACATTCCTCCTCAGAGTGGGAGTAGAAACCTCCCAAAGACCCCTTCCTACTCCTGGCTTCAATTTCACTGGCTAGGTGTGAAGCACAGAGCCTGAATTCAGTTGCAAACTTCTTTTGAAGTACACACACGTGTAAGAATTTTGTTACGCGTAGACGGTGGTGAAGAGTGGGGATAAAATACGGAGTGTTCTTTGAGATGTCAGCTCTAAACCAAGTGTCAAATTGCATAAAGAAGCTTTGTTTAGGACAGCACTTAAGTAACATTTTCTTTCATAATGCTAGTGTTATTAAACTGTTTTATTTGGGTTTTAGTCTAAAATAACACTCTGAGAACTCTGAGTCCCTAGACAGTTTCTCTTCTGGGACTGAATATGTCATCCAACTTAAGGCATAAAGTCCAGCCACTGTATTACGAGAGGAGTTTGAAAGTATTCCCCAGTATCTCTAACTCTACCCAAACCTGTGCATACTGCACTGTTTGCCATATAATTAGCCTTTTATGATGGCAGTAAATATTACACAGAATTAACCTGTTGCTCCAAGCATGATCTGTGTTTCAATATATGTCTCTCATGGTTTGGCTGTAACACAGCTAAAGCTTTTCCATCAGACTTAATGGTAGCAGAGATGAGGAAGTTCTGGAGCTGAAGGAAGCATGGTAAGGTAGTTGGGAGCATCTCAAAGCTTAGGATGGCTGCATCCCTGCAGGAGCAGCAATAGCTCAGCAAGAGCCTTGCTCAGCCACCAAGTTTCTCTGAAGAGGGGAGCCAGACTGCTCTGACAAAAGCCAGACTGCAGGACACCAAGGCAGCCACGTTCCTGGCCGAGGACATTGGCCATATTGCAAGCAAGAATCCTGAACTAGCAGAACAGTACACATATAGTCCATGCTTATCACTTTTTAGGATGATTTCTGTGCCTGCTAAACATCTGTTGCTATCCATTTTCTGAGTTAGCATTATATATTGCCGTAAAATAATTCCGTGTAGACATTATTCCTAAAGATCAACTATTAACAAAACACAGGCGTGTTTATACTAAAAGACAAAACAAAGACCTTTTAAAGGTAGAGATAAAAGCTTGTGATAGCAAAAGCATATTGTTTTGTGCCAGAAGGTCAGTTGTAGAGTTGCTAATTTGGAACAAAATTTCAGTACAGTATGGGATTGAGGAAACACAGATTTACGGTATGAAGTATGGGCTTTGTGTTCTGAAAATGTTTTGTAACTTGTAAAAGAAAGATTGTCTCTAGGATAATATCTGATCTGGGAAGACAGAGGAAAAAAATGCACTGTTATTGTGAGTTTATACACATGAATCAAGCCAAGCCTATACTTAAGTCTTTTTCTCAGTCAGGACTCCTGGCCTTTTGATTTCTGTGAAGTATATGCAAAGATGCAAAAGCAAAAAAAAGAAAAGGTACTCCAAAAAAGGCTCCATTATCATTTATACCAATTAATTATGTACTCCAATTAGATTATTAAGCCCCGATACAACTGAAGTCAAGGAAGTATTAAACTGGGATTAATTTGGTTTAATTGACCTAGAGAAAAAGCTTCTGAGTATGTGATTCATAATTAGCACCTGACTGCATAAATGTCTTTCCTTTTCCTAAATAATAATAAGTCTTTTGATCCCATTTATGGCTTCTTACTTTGTAGACTCTATTTAATACATATGTTCAATAAGGCATAGTACTTATTAATTTCATTTTATGTAGTTGTTGTATATATATGAAATTTTTAATGGATTTATTCCACATTGAGTGGAATCTCCCATATATGTGTTTTTTCATGTTGCACATGAAGTGCATCTTTGTTATCCATTATCAAAATGCAGCAAGAGTACCAAGACACTAGGATAGCAGAAGAAAAGAAGTTAAGAGCAGAAATGGTCACATTTTGGGAGATGGTGCGCAGTGTTATGAAGCTCCAATGCACTATGTTGCCTAACAATAACAAACCTTAGGTTGCAAGAACATGTTTTCTTTTTCTTAGATCACAGATTAAAAGACTCAGTTCAGACTAAGCAGTATTAAGTTATGCCCCTAGTGTTGATAGATTGCACAGAAATTATGTCATTCGAGAGTTCTATTCATGTCCTGTGGTTGTTTATTTTTTCTAATTATTTAGTGGACTGCTAATTTCTCATGCTTTATTCAATTAGCTGCTTCACCAGCCTTGTCTAGATGCCACTTTTGCAAAATTGCATTCTAACTCCCCCAGCCTGGCGATCAACAGCCTGAAACTCACCCTGTCTGTGCCCAAATTCCCCTGTAGAAGGCCTCTTTGAGGGCTTTGACTCCTTGCCCAGGATTTGTGGATCTCCAGCAGCCCGACAGCTCCAGGCAGGCTGCGGAGATGTCACGGCTCTTGCGCAGACCACCAAAGGAGCACGTACCGCGGAGCTCAGGACGCCAGCCCCGAGCACACGTGCTGAAATGGGGTTCTGTGCGTGCACTCAGGGTCTCCTGGGCTCCACGGGCTCTGCACTTAATGGAACATGTGCTGCAGGCCTGACTTTTCTCACAAACAGGTTATCTGTATTTCATGCGCGCAGTTGCTCTGAGGTATCCCAGATGCATCAATTTCCCTGCGTTTGCATTATCTGGGCAGAAATGCTGCACAGAAATATGGGAATCCTGCCTTTAATACGAGCAGCGCTAGTGGAAGAGGAAATGAGTATGACAACTGCATTAGCATGCAGTATATTTACACTAAATTGGCTGTTGTAATCTGGGTTGAAGTCATTATTCCTGTACTGCCTGGGCATCACTCTATGCGTTATAATGTTATTTTAATTCTGCAGGTTATATCAGCTTGCTTTTTTTTCTCCACTGTCCAGCTGTGAGATGTGTTACAATCAGATTTTCATGGCATTCCCAGCTTTCCACCTCTCTAAAGTGAGAGATTACTGAATGTATACCCCCCTTCGAATTTCTAGATGCCTATGCAAGGTGAAAGACAGCATAAACAGGAACTATAATTTGTACTTCCCTATTAATACTGTATCTCTGCTATCATTTGTCACCTCCTTTGTTACTGTAAGTGCTGTGCAGAATCTCATTAGTGGTCATGCTTTCTGGTTTCTGTTCTCTGTTTTAAATCTGTTTCTCATTTCCTGGCTGTTAGTTTTTGCTTGAGGGTTGTTTTAATTTATGGTATTGTCATTCTGACTCCTATTTGTGGTGTGAGATGATGGTCTGTATGCATTTCTAACAGTTCTTGTAGCTTCTCACATTCATGTAATTCTTTCTTTCAAGTACCCCCAAGTTCATCTTATTTTGCATAATGTCATTGCTGTCTGGATAAAAATTATTGCACTTTAAGCACCCGTAAAGACGATTATCATCTGATTTAGAGTATTTTGAAGTTTGCGCTTTAGGTGGAATTTTTTGGCACTGGGCTTTTTCCATGCTGGCAAATGAGCAATTAAACATCTGCACAGATGTTACTGAGGGTCTTTCAAGAACATTTCATTGCAGTCTACAGGGCAGTGCATTTGCAGTGAGAGATCAGAACACTCAGGTTCAGCTGGGACAAAGGAAATAAATGGTTCTTCTCTATGGCATCAAGAAATAGAATGTTTGCCATACAGAGAAATTATTTTAATAAATTGGCCCAAGCCTCCTTTTTATCTCTTGTTATTATTATTTAGTAGCAGCCATCTTCCTTTTAAAAAGGAGAACTGTGTATGAGGGCTGTCAGTCTCTAATACTAACATATAATAAATTTCTTGTCCCAATCACAGAAGTGTCTTGAAGTCATGAGGCCTTATGAAACACTGAGAGGGGAAAGAAGTATTTCCTATTTAGTTTACCCTTAATTTGGGGTTTTATTCGCATGATATATACTATTCCTCAGCCACATGGGATGAACATATACTCCAGTTGAATGATGTGAATACACAGTTTTAAAAGTTCTCTGTGTAAGGAGTGTCCAATATTTGTAAGAGTTCAGTAATTTGGTGATGCTGACTGGTTTGTTTTGGTTTTTTTTCATTTCTTCATCAGTTTAAGAAAACTGTGTTTCTGTCCTGGTTTGGAGAGTGAAGTTCATGAATTTAGTGTTTTCTAGCACATGCCCATTTACTTTGGCTGTTTTCTTAGACAACACAAAAGCTGTCAGAATTTGCATCCCAGATGTATTTCCAAAGAGGAGTGTCTCAAATCAGCCGCTTCAGGCAACAATTCTAAGAGCATTACAGGTAAAATCCAAAACTTTTCTCATGAGCATCCTGAAGAGATGCAGATGGGTACAAGAAGTGTTCTTTTAAGGCTGATGTCTGAGATCATGCAACAATATACATATTTAAGTAAGTTTGATATCACCTTAACTTTGATGATGTTCAAATGTTAGGTTTGATCCATTATTCTGAAAGTTGGGCTATTTTTACTTGTGCCTTTATACACTTTTGCTGAGAAATTTGAGTTCATTTGATTGGTCCAGGAAGCAGATAGCTTTTCTGGTGTTGTTTTGGCCCTGTGAGTATTAATAGGAGAATCTTGCATTGATTTTGGATGTGATAGAATAATCATTTTAGGCTTTATGTAGTTATTAAATATATCCTCCATGCTGATGTTCATTTCTACTTTTGCTAATTTTTTATCAGGACCAGCATTTTCCAACTTAAGGAACTAATCCACTGTTTTTTACTGCTTTGTTCTGATCTTCTGTTCCTTTCACTTGAGTCTGCATAAAATGTTTTGTTCTTTTACACTGTCTGAGGCAAACATGGGGCCAGGGGGAATACAGGAGGTGTTCCCTCTAATCCCTTCTCTTTCAGGGAAGAAACTTGAACCTGGCAATCAGAAGTTACCAATGGGGAAGCCACCAAAGGAAAAGCTGCCAGAAATTTTAATAGGAGTGAAATGAAATTACATAACCACTAATCTCAGAAGAGGAAGTTGTGTGTGGTCTTATGTTTGTTTGTTTGGGTTTTTTCCCTGGAGTTTGCTCCCCTATCTTTTCCACAAAGCAAGCAAATAAAAATCTTATGACAGAATGCCAACATGGGAAGCATCATCCTGATTGTGTAAAAATTGATAGTTGTAAACAGCTGGCAAACCTATGCAATGAGCAATGTCTGGTTTCCTTGGCAACAGTGGAAGAAACTGCTCAGCATATAACTATGCATTTATCTATTGTACAGGAGCTGATGAAGGTGTTGGCTGGAACCGTGGTCTCCTTATATCAGTGGAAATTGGATACTGAAGTGTGGTTCCTTTCTCTATTGAGATAAGTTACTACTTCATACATAAATATTGGGTTTAGAAACTGATGTGACTAATTAAAAACTCCATGTCAGAGGTATCTAAGGAGACAGTCACAGATGAACAGTGAACAAATGTCAACTTGTTAGAATCAAAAATCTAAACATTTTAGATCAAGCAAGCCTAGGCTGTGTTGACAGACCATTGTAGCTAGGCAGCTCCTCAAACAAAACCTGACAAGTTCAATTTTGTTAACAAATGGTTTTACACCAAAGTAATCTGCAAAACATTGAGAACTCAGCCTTCTTTTGATTTCAGTGGTCACTGGGCATTTCACATACTCAGGCCAATGCAATCCAGTTAAGTAATCTTTTATTTGCATTATTTAAGAATTTTGTAAATGAGGTGGAGACAGAGGAATATTGCAAATTATGAAACCCCTGGGAATGCAAGTGCAAAGGCATGAAGTTATTTAATTAAAGGGGAGAAAAAAATGGGACTCCATTGCTGACACTTTCTCTTTGGACTTGAACAGCTAAGAAAATTTTTGTGCATGAGATGGCAGACCATAGTTAAAGCTGCTAAAGGGAAATCCTGGAAACCTTAGATGCTGGAGTTGTCTGTAGAGTTACTTGGACAGTCTGACAGCAGGTACTCAGCACAGAAAGGACAGATTTATTTTAGAAGTCACGAAAGGGTTCTCAGGGAATAATGGAGTTACTGACCAAAGAAAATATTCAGTTCATATGCACTCTTCAGAGGGTTGTTTCTCCTCCTGGCTTGAAATGTTTTATTGCAGGTATCTGGCAATTCTGCTGTAATGACAGTGATACAGTGCTGAAGGGGAAAAAAAAAAAAACATTAAAAGGATGGAAGTCTGAAAAACTTGAGTGGGATCATGAGCTACAAAGCAGTTAGATGGGAAAAAAATAATACCAAAAAAGATTATTTTCAAAGTCCATTAAAAATTCTGATATTAAACTATCGGCAAGAGAATTCAAACTCATTTCTGCTATGGATACTCTCAAAGAACAGAGCCTGACCTCTCCTTTTATTATTTTTTTTTTTTTTTGAGCTACTGAGCATTTGCTTCTCCTGCTGACTTTAAATAGAAGCCTTGGGGACGCCATGCTGTTAAGAATGAGGCTTGTGATCATTAGCTGAAGGACCTGATCATAAAAGAAATTCTTATCTGAGTCCTAGGGCCTCTTTGCATGGGGCTTTTCTTGGAAGAGAAAGGAAATAGATGAGAAAAGAGACAGTCCAGATGCTACATTTTTACTACTTCATCAGTCTCTGACTAGACCTGATGGTTTCCATGACCATCGTTCTGATCTCTTCTTTCCAGTCTTTCTCTTATCTCCGCCATCTGAGACACATTCTGTACCTGACTTTTTGTTCTCTTCCTCACTTTCTTGTCTTTCTCACCAGCCTTTTCCCATGCATTTCACTTGCCATTTCTCTGATAATTATTCTGCTTCTTCCCTATCCATTTCTGCCCCTCTGCCAAGATTAAAGGAGGAGGGAAATGCCTAGCAATACCTCCCATACCCTGGGAACTACAATTATATTTGCTGCCATTCATTGCTAGCTGTTCTGGACAAAGGGATGGGCGGAATCCAACCTTGCATCCATCAGGTTAGCATGGATTGGGAGTCCTGCTGAAGAGGCACACATCCAGCTGAGTCTTTGCATCCTGCCTAGAACAAAGAGAGTCACAAACATGTTTGGTTGCTCTTTAAGGGCTATCGCAACAACCATAGCTAATACCATGCTGAATCAGTTGACCACAATTTTTTGGCTTCTGTAGCTTGCAAAGATGAGTGCATACAAAATTCACAAAATGAATTATTAAATTGGTCCGTGATTAGTTTGAATTTGTAATTTCTTTCTAAGACATGAAGATTTAAATAATCCATTTAGTCATCGTTGTTCCATATTAATTCAGTGTTTGGTTAGACTCTGGGCAGGCTAAAACATTGAGGTCATTTTAACTCCTGTTTTCATTAACCATTATTATATCTGCTCCTGAAGTGTATGCAAATGAAGGGTAGTATGAATTTGTCAGAATTCTTGTAACTTCATTCCATTTGTCAGGCATAGCAGGCTCCTCTCTAGTTTATTGTCTTGAGAAGGCTGTTCTGCCCTTGTCTCTTTAATTTTATTTTGCATGCAGGGCTGGTGGTTTCTGCACTGTGGCCCATGCTTCCCATGGGGGCTTTGTTTGCTCATGGAATTACCCCTGATGATAACACCACACTTCGAGCCTGCCTGGGTATTCCTTTTTGTCATTGTGCATGTACCCTACATCGCTACGTCCCTTTAAGAAAACAGTATCATTTATTATGACAATAACTAAAATTCACTCTCCAAGTTGAGGGGCAGAAAATATTCTTTCTCTCCAGAGAATGCCAGTCTGCACAGGAGTTGATATAGAGTCAAGAAAATCTCAATGGATTATTTTTTTATTCCTTTTTACATAAATACATGATAAAGAGAAACCTTAATTAGGGCAACACAGTTGTTCCTTGTAGCTACATAAAAATACTGGAAATAACTAAACAGTATTTTGTGTTTTATTGTACACACAGAAATTTTTATCTGGCTTACTGATTAATAGGCTGATGATAGCACAATGCCACTTGGTCTGTAATGTTAGATTATGTGCCTCTCCCAGCTCTTCCTCACTGCTGGGCTGATTGAACAGAAGAAAAAATATGATTTTTACCCTGGTTATTATGTTCCAGGTACCTTTACCCCTCCTTCCCTCTCCCCCTCTCCTGACAAAAAAAATTGTAAGCCAACACTAAGGCAAAGAGGTCATTATGGTGGCAGAGATGTCAATGCACCTGACTTGTCACTGGCAGACCTCAAATGCTCTATTTTTCTTTCAGGTTTTTGCAGTCATTAACTTCACTGATGTTTCTCCTAATTTCTTTATACAGAGATAAGTTAAAGCAGAGTGACACATTTCTCCATATGCTTGCCCCAAAAAAATGGGGAAAGAGAAGTAAAAAACCCTAATCCATAAGCCTTTGATAGAAAAATAGAACAGGGGGTATGACTGTGAAGAAAGCTATCAAGGAAGCAGGGAAAGCAGCAGGAAAAGCAGGCAGGAACACCTTTTCTGACTGGGGATTTCATTCGTTTCCTGGTCTGTCCTGTGATGGAGGATTTCTGCTGCCTGGGCAGGCAGGAGCTGTACCCGCATGGAGCAAGGGAAGAGAGGGTCTTCCCTCTACCCACAGTCTCCTCAGGGATCCAGATCCTATCAGGACTCTTCTGGTACACTCCAGAAGAAGGCTGGATTTTTTCCCCCTCAAGATTATTTAAAAGCTCTACTGTATGGGTTGACAAATTTTCACATAAATTATGTAGCAAGTGACTTACAGTGGTTTTTACTAAAATTAAGAGACCTAAACCAGCTTGTTCATTTTGCTTTAAGATATCTAACTTTTAAACAATCAATGTTTTATAAGCCCATAATGGACCAGGTCAAAAAAGCTTTGTGCACTCAACAAAATCGAAGGGATTCTACTGTAGTCTTCCATTAAGTCTGTATTTTCCTACTGTTCCCACCTTCACAGTGTCATGCATTAAGAAAAGAGTTTCCCATAAGTAGGAACTGTTTCCCTCTGAAGTGCAATACGGTTGGAAGTTATATCATCCAGTCTGAAAATGTTCATATAAGAAACTCCATTTTGAAACAAATCAGAAGCTGAAATTTCTTGTTGTTTGGTGTGCTTATTATCAATACTATAGGTAGTCTAATAGAGATTAGGGTATCAGACTGAAGCCTGATGGGTTTTTTAAATTTTTGTTTCTTTTTTTTTTTTTTTTGTCAAGAGAGGGTATGGATTTCTTCATCTAAAAATGAAGCAAATAGGAGGTGTACACTATTACCTCTTTCCTCAACAGTTCACACACACCTTTTAGCTTGACTAATAATATGTTTAATAAAGAGTTTAAAATATCTGAAGAACAGATATTCAGCTTTTAGTGAAGGTCAATGATATTTGGTTTTCTGCCTTTGAAAAGTGTTCCTCTCATGCTTTCACTATGGTTTGAATGGCAGATTTTATTTTTTCCTAGAAGGAAAAGCAACAACACAAATACAAACAGTGTAAAAGCTTCCCAGTTTGTTGCCAGTTAATCTTATTTCAACCATCCCATTTCCAAGCTTCCCACTGGCTAAAAGGAAGGAAAAAATGGGTCTTGAAATACAAATGTTAGCAAATGGAGGCTGTTCCAGTGCAAAATAGCATTAATTTCACCTAACCCGGAGCATGTAGAAATGCTCTGGATGTGCTCTCGCTAGAGCAGAGAAAGAAGAGCATCTCCTGGACAATTCATCAGAGCAGGACAGGAGCAGCTTGTCCTGAGGGCTTGGCATGATGCCTTTGGAGAATGGGGAGGAGGTTTTGGGCTGGTCTGAGTCTAGCCAAGAACCCATTTGCTGTTGGGTGCTTTAGATGCACAGCCAGAAGGTCAATTCCAGCTCTGCCCCATCAGGTGGCACTACCCATGGCTGCTCCACAAAGTCAACCAAAGGTGACCAAAGTTTCTCAAGGGCTTCCCTAATATTGTGCTACTGTGGTGTCAATTTTCCCACAAGTAGTTTTCTGCTTCCATTTTAAAATATTCCTATGGATGTATCTTGACGTCAAAGTTTTAGGTAGTTAAAATTAGGTGTAAAATGGATCTCTGGAGTATGAAAACCATTCTCAAATATTTTTGATTCTGAAGAAGTTCATTGTCTGTTCAAGCATGTCTTGAACCTAAAGAGCTTCAGAAGTACCTAATCCTGAAGCTCTGAATTTCAGAACCATACAAATTGCAGATTGTCAAATGAATAGCAAAGGCCCACATCCAGCAGCCAAATCAGCTGCCCAAAATGTTAACTGAGCCCTGAAATGAGCTCTAAAATGATTGGTTCTGTCCTAGGCTACAGGGACCTGCACAGAGAGGAAGAGCAGAGCCTCTGATTCTCACTGAGGGCACAGATCCTGAAAGAAGCCTTGGGGAAGTTTTCATCTTCTCTGAGTTTCAAAATACAGAAATACATTACAATAACTGGTGAACAAGACTCAATGTTCAAAGTTCAGCCCTTACTGTGTATACCTGCAGTTTTCAGAATAGCAGAGGATCTAATTTTTCTTCTTTTGTGCAATAAGTAGCAAGGTTATTTCGATTTTATCATTCTCATTGTCGCTTTTTGATTTTACTGTGTTTCCCCATTGAATATGAAACAAAAATTACTTCTTCTAAAAATCATCAAGTTGAATTGTCTGTCTCACCAATTGGTGATGTGAGATATTTATACTAAAGGTCCTCTTTGTAACCTTTCACCTCTAAGAAATCCTAGTCTGAAATGTGGGAAAGCTCTACAATGTGTTTTGTACAGGTTTTGCTTCACCTTTTTCATTCTTTTCAGTTTCTTCCTCTCTCCACTTCTTTCCAGTGCTGCAACATTTTTAATGCATCCAAAACAGAAAAAAGCTTCTCAAGCCAAGAAATTCACTTACTTCAAAAAGCAAAACAAAATAGTGAAGGGAAGTGTTCTAAAAATTAACGTGCCCTGTGCTGCTCAGTAGACTGAAATTTTAGAGAGTCAAGGCATGGTTTAAGTACTTAAAGCAAATTTAAGATTCTAATTCCTGAATTATAAAACCACTGTATTTTAAAATACATTGGATACAAAGAAGGAGGAGCCTGTTGAGCCATATATGTATATATATACATATACACACACATACACATATACATATACAGATATATACATAACTAATGCAAATAATGAATGCTTTTCACAGAATCAGGATATAAAACTTCCCCTTGTATCAAGACACAAATTCTGAGGATTCATTGCCCACTCTTCCTTCCACATTCAGTTGCATTTAATGTCATGTTAAAGGTGATGCGTTTGGTATTTGCAGACTAAACCAAGAATTTGTCCCCATCCTTTCTTAGTTGCATTTAACTTTCTTAATACTCCCTGCACACACTGAAATCATGCATGCAAAGTCTTAGAAAAGCTATTTTGACAGTTTCCCTAATAGGCTCTAATTTGAAACCGTGGTTTTGTCATGGAAAATAAGCTCTAGAAACTAAAACATGGCTTGATGAGCACCTGTAAGTGAAACGCAGCTGATTCAGTGTTTCAGTTGTGAGGATTATACTTAAACCTACATCTTCTGACTTTCCACGTCAAGTTCAGTTAAAGTCAATTCTGTGCCTGTCCTAGCTGCTGACTAAATGCTTATAACCTTAAACAGAGTGATCATGCTTGCACACAAACCACCCTCATTTTTCTGTCTCAAAGTGACGTTCATCCAAAGTGTTTTAAAATCCATTTTGAGGAGCACTGAAGTTTTTGAGATGACATATTAAACACTGCAAGGAACTGGTTGTCCACCTTCAAAGACAAATATGCAGAGATGTCTGCTTGAGAGAAACTGTTCAGAGGTAGTCTGAGAGGAAAAAAATGCCTTCTGCTTGTTCTTTTCAGGAAAGGGGAGGAAATAAGTGAGTCCCAAGGTAGTTTCCTATGAGAATGGAAGAAAATCCTTCAAATCTGCTTCCTCTTTTGGTTTTCTTTTTATAAGAATTTGTTTTACTTTTGCAAGTATGTCCCTACAAATCAGTTTGTTCTTTTTAACATAAGCTGGGAGTGTGAATTAAATTCCAGACTTTATCAAAAACTTTATTCATTGTTAAAAGTTCAACCCTTTCTCACAGGTTTTTTTTTCCTTTTTAGTAAAGGCCTTTTTCCTTGTTCAAACATCCATTGGAATTTTGAGTGTGTCTCTTTTCAAACAGTGAACATCCACAAATGAGCAATAACTTGTATTTCTTGAACTTTGAGATTTTGTATGCCATGCAATGTCCTTTTTATACGGAATTTTCCATTGTAGCACAAATGCAGATTTGCTTTCTGGGTTATCTTTCTGCCACTAATGTTTCTGCCAGTTATCATACAGATTTATCAAAACTCTAAGTTTCTGAAAATCTTTGCTTTCTTGGTGCTTGGAATTTCCCTGATGTCAAAACCACTGCAGCAGCTGCAAACTGTGTGAGTTTCCAAAGTTGCTTTCCACTTTTGTACATTGGCTCTGACAGATTTGGACCTCAAGAATGTGAAATTGCCCATGCTACTAGAAGGCAGTAAGATAACAACTTGCAGGTTTTATGTGGGCACAAAAAAATTTTTGTAGAACTGATATATATATATTTATTTTTTAATGAGGAACAAAGTTTTGTGATCCCAATAGTGACAGAAGAGATAATTTTAAAGCAAATATGCTGCCAGTTCAATCCCCTTTGACCCACGTTACTCAGTAATGTCACTGAATGTTAATTTTGAACAGTAGCATTAATTGCCTTGCTGCATCCATGCTGGGATTGTTTTTAGATTAACGTGAGATGGTTTAAATTAGAGAAACTGGATCTAAATGGAGTTTAATAAGCCAAAATGTTGCTGGGTTTAGCCAGGATTTTGGTTTGGGCTGTTAGAGAGAAAGGACATTTGTGATCCTGTAATTAAGGTCCTGCTTTACTTTCCCAGATGCCGAAGAAGCTGCACTTGGAGCCCAAACCAGCTCAGTGTCCTGGAGCAGCTGCTGCCGGGGCCTGGCTCTGCCTCACTCCTTACCCCAGGGGTCTCATGAGAGGCCAGGGACACTCAGGACTCCCTAAGCAAGTGAGTTTGCTTTACTTTCTCCTCCTCAGGGGATGGGTCACTCCTGGGAGGAAGGCAGCGCTGTGGAACTCTGCAATTCTTCATTTCCCAGGTTTCTGTGGCCCAAGAAACTCTTTGCAGGGCACACAGTGTCAGCAGCCTAGGTCGGTGTAATACTGTGATTCAGGGAAAGCAAGCCTGGAGGGATGAGGAAAAAGAAACTGTGACCTAGAGATCACTGAGCAAAAATCAGCTTTAAAGGCTTCTCCTCAGTTTTCAGAAACAGAAGATACTTCAGAAGCAATGAAAAAGCGTACCGGTGGAAAAATCACATAAAACCTGAAACACAAAGGCTCATCTTAAAAAGCTTTTTGTATTTTACAGAAAAATTTGCATTAAAATATCTCCTCTTAAAAAAAAAAAAAAAAAAAAAAAAAAAGGGTTATTTGGGTATTCTTAACCTGCTTTTCAATCTGGTTTTTTCAGTCCCTTTAATTCTGGTGATCTCAGCAAATAAGCATTCACTGTGCTCCATCCCCTTATTTTTTATTCGGTTTTTATTTCCTACCCCCTCAGATGAGTTAGTAGAATAGATAACATAAACAGCCCTGAATAGTTCAGCACCAGATTAATTCAACACCCCCACCCCATTGGCAGGTTGCACCAATTTCCCGACTGCTAGAAAAGTTATTGCAGAACTGCTCAGTTTTTGGGTTGCCACCAATGAAAATTAATTGCCTCTTGCTCCTTTGTCTCATGGTGTTACAAGCTGAACCTGTATAATTCAGGGCTTTTCTCTGGACGAGTTGCTAAGAGATTTCTCCCTTATGAATCAGGTTTTATTTGGACTTTTATAATTGCCAATGATTTGAATTCTCTCCCCTACAGCTTCTTCTGCGAAGACTAATCAATAAAGTGAAATGATTTATTTGCAGCACATTAGTTATTCTTGAGGTTTTTTCCCTTGCTTACATGTCTGCATGCTGGGGATGATCACAAGACAGACACAGTAAAATCTGTAAATGTAACGAAGCACAAGCAGTTCATTTTAGCTGGTTACATAGCAAAAATGCAGGTTTTAAAGGCCTTAATATCTCAGTTTGGTCTGTACCATTAAAAATAGTTATATCACACTCTCCTCCTTTGGTTCATGATCCGGTCTGTTGCTAAGAAACCCTTCCTCAGGTGGCTTTGAACTTCCTCAGCATTTTCATCTGTAGCTATACTACCTTGTCGAGCCACAGCATCCTGCTGCTGTCTTGCTGGAATTTACATTCCTTGCTGAAAGTGGCGCAGCCATTGTGCAGATAAGCAGCTAATTCATTGGCGTGTCAAAGCATCGTGCTTTCCTCTTCAATATTTCTTGTCTCGTGGTTTTTAAGTGTATTATTTAAGGTTCTATGTAGTGGAAAAGCGTGCACAAGACAGAGCACAGTCGTGAAATACTCCAGTCTGTTCTGGACCCTCCCTTTTTGTGGCTTGGGCTCGTGCCATAAACAAATGAACCTCTTCATATCCCCAGCCGTGTGCCTTCCATGGAACTATCAGAGACTCCAACACGACAGTCTATTTCCTTGCTGCAAATCAAAATGTTTGGAGGGGGCTTTTCCTTCCTCTTTTTCATGCTTCAAATAAAGCACATTTCAGGATAGTGGCAGTGACACAAAGAGCAGCCAGACTGTTGGAGGGAATGGTTTCTTTTAAATATCGTTCCACAGAATTTAAGTGCACTACTTCAAACTGGTAGCTGTTGATTGACAGCCTCAGAAATAGGTTATGCTGAACACTGCGTTCTTAACTGTACATGGAATACTATATAAAGTAACCTATATACACATCCATATGCATTTAGGTGAATGCATAGTACGTTTATTTATTCAGAAAGCACATTCATTGTGTGTGTGATGCCATCATCGCTTTAATCATCGCTTTTTTTGTCAATTTAAACATCTGATAAACATTGTAGAGTTCAGCACATATTGAACTAGAAATAACTCTGAGGGAATATTTATGAATTGTCAAGTTAGAGTTTGTTTTTCAAATTAGTGAACTTCAAATCAGTTCCAAAAGAAAGCAGTCGTGAAGGAAAAGCTCTCCACTAGGAAAAATTAAGTCAGGCAGGAACTGGAAGATAAATTCATAGGAAAAATAAATTTGACCATTATATTATGAAGTTGTCTTATTAACTGTGTTTCGGTTCTGAGATTTTCCTATTTCCTTCTCCATTGTCTCAATAAATGTCTTTTCTTCTAGCATTTTATACTTTTATATATGGATGTATGTTTATACTGCCATATTTCTGAGAGAATCATATTCTCATCTAAACCTATTTTCATCTGAGGATTAGTGTTTGCATATTTTGTATTTGTTAATATTGGGCCATACCCTCAACAGGTGGAAAATGCCATGTCTTCTTTGACGTCAAGAGAGCCATGCCAGGTTATAATTTTTTTCCATTGTTCCATTTCACCTGGGTTTTGAGTACTTCCAAAGTACATACCAATCTGTGAACGTGGTTTTCAAAAGTACAAACAAAAGGATCACTATTTTTAAAAAATATGTTGACTTCTGAATATGCCAAAGAAATCTCAGAACTGTAAGCCCTAATATTCTCTGCTCCTGCAAACTATAAGTAATACAACTTTGTTGCACTGCATGACAGTTCTTTGTCTGAAAGGTTAAGGCAGACTTTAAAATGTGCTTAGCTTGTCATATTGTGTTTTTATTTTCAGAAAGCTAACATGGATAAAGAAAAGAAACCAAAATGTAGAAAAAAGTTAGCTTGGATTTCCTGTGACCTTGGGGCGTTTGGTGAAAATGTCTTTGTTTTAAAAGTTGAATAACAGACAAATAATTTGGGGTTGTTCTAATAACTATAATTAATACTAGGAAAAGGTCAAAAGTTTATGAAATTTAGCCGTGAAAGTCTCACTTTCTTCGTTTGCAAAAAAAAAAAACAACCTGCTGCCAAAGGTAATTGAGTATCTACAAACATTCAAAGATGGCTGAAGTTTTAAAACGGAGATTTCCTCTTTGCTGAATAGCTAAAGAATATTGTTTAAAGGATGGAAAAATTGTTTAATCTGAGCAGTGGGTTCAGGCATTGACTTCAGTTAGAAAAACCATATCTGAAACCAAACTTTGCAAGAGATTTCTGGATATTGTGGCTCAGCTAATTATTTAGACTTCTCTCATGAAAGTTAAATCTAAATGAATGTTATCCCAAAGCTTTTGAGAACATGAAAAATATGGAAGTAGAGCAGAATCTGACTCAGCTTTTTGTATTTTCTCTACCAATCAAGCATTTTGATAGAGTCAACAGTTCCTCTGTTGCATTCTATAGAGGTTTTCTATTAAAAGAAAAACATTTAGCAAATACTTTTTTTCTTTAGCAGGGAGGAAATGTTTTACCGTACTCTCCAGCTATTGCTCCTTTTTTGCTGAAGTATGTGCTAACATTATACTCTGCTTGATTATCCATTCACCATTTCTCAATAGGATTTCCTATCTGAGCCACAAACACAGTTGAGGCAGGAACACACATCGGGAGATGACCTGGGCCAACTCCCTGCCCAGAGCAGGGTCAGCCAGACAAGGTCTCTCAGGGACTTGTCCAGCCAAGTTTTGAGTACTTTCAGAGATGAGGATTCCGTAGCCCCTCTGGGCAACCTCTACCAGCGTTTGACCACCCCTGAGCTGGGTCTGGCTGAGATGGAGTTAACTTTCCCAAAGCAGCCCAACAGTGCTGGGCTTTGCCCTGGCAACAAGAAAGGTGTTGAGGAGCTGCCAGGGTTTGGGTACTGCTGGGCAGTGCTCCCACAGTGTCAAGGCCATCAAACATTGCCTGCTGATGGGAAGCAGAGAATTAATCTTTTGTTTGCCTTTGCTTCCATGTGTGGCCTTTGCTTTTACTCCATTAAACTGCCTTTCACTTGACTGACAAGTTCTTTTTCATGTGATTTTCTTCCCCCTATCCTGCTGAGGAGGGAAATGATAGAGTGAATTGGTGGGCACCTGATATCTAGCCAAGGTCAACCCACTACACGCCCTTTCTGTAAAAATGTTTTCTTTATTTTCCTGTGTTTCAATTTGTTCCAATTGCCTCTTCTCCTGCGAGCTTAGTGACAGGACAGGATTCTGGCTCCATCTTCTTTACACCCCCCATCAGCTGTTCATACAAATTGATAAGATTCCCCTGAGTCTTCTCTGCTCTAGCCTGGAGAGTCCCAGCTCTGTCTGTATTCATTCTGACTCCTCCAGTCACCTTCTTGACTTTCATGTGTTTAGAAATGGTTTCCAGGATTTTTGCCCCATCACTTTCCCAGGAATCAAGGGGAGGCTGACCAGCCTGTAGTGCTCTGGATGCTCTGGCATTTCTTGAAAATAGGGTGACATTTTCTTTTGTCCAGTCCCCAGGAACTTTTCCCGCTTGCCACAGCCTTTCACAGATGATTGGCAGGGGTCTCAGTGACATCGACCAGCTCCCTCAACAGTCATGAGTGCATCTAGTCTGGTCCCAGGGACTCATGTACATCCATATTGTTTAAAGGTTCCCAAACCTGATCCTCCCACAGAGGTAGGTCTTCCTTGCTCCAGAATTTCTGTCAGGTCTCAGGGGTCTGGAATTTCTGAGGGCAGATTTTACCTGTTGAGAGTGAGGTGAGCACACTGACCTTGCCAGTTTGTAACTCAGCCTTGTTCATGTCCCCCATCACCCAATTTCCAGCCCCATTCAGCAGCGAGTCCCCGGTTTCCATGGTCATCCTTTTGCTGATGAAGTGCCTGGGGGAGTCCTTCTTGTTGCCATTCATGTTCCTTAGCAGGTTCCAGTCCCTGTGGGTTGTGGCTTTGCTAAACCCATCCTAGCAAGGTCAGACAGTGTCTCTATACTCCTCCCAGGTCATCTGACCTTGTTTCCACCTTAGTCCTTCCTGTTTATGTTTGGGTTTTGTCAGCAGCTCCTTGTTCATCCATAACACCTCACACATCCATAACACCTTGGCTTCCTCCTGTACATGCAGATGGACCATTCTTGTGATTAGAGAAGGTGGCACTTGGAAATCAACAACTTCTCGTCCCCTCCTCTCTCCATGACCCATTGCACACTTTAAAGTCAGCCCCAGTGTCTGGTTTCCTGAGGTCCAGGCTTGCAATAATAATTTTTTCCATTCTCCCTCCTCTCAGGATCCAAAACTCTGGCATCTCATGGTCACTGCAGCAGATGTTGTCTTTATGAGAAACCATTGTCCTCTGGTCTATTGCGAAATTAGGACACAAATCTGACCTATTGCTGTGACAGAATATGTTTAAGTTTTTTGAAAATAATTGTGACAGGGCATTCAGTCTTTTAAAACCATAAGAATTAATCCTTTGGGGCCAACATTATAATGTCTCTGGAATTTTTTTTTAATACAATGTTTCAGGGCAGGAGATGAGGGCAAGTGGGGAGGAAATGGTTTCAGTGAAGTCATAGGGGAGCCGTAAGAAATCTGTGTGTGAAGGCCAAACCACAGACCAGGTCCTGGGTGGGCCAGCTCTCTGCTCTCCATGGCCTTCACAGGGTAGAAATTATCCCAGTCACAGGTAGTTCCCACCCATTCTCGCAGTTAGTTCACAAAAGCCAGATTCCCAAGGAGAGTGACAGGAGAGCACGGCCGTAGGACAAGACAAATAGGGAAACAGTGGCCTCTGCAGTTTTGCCTTTTCCCAGACTGAGGCCAAGTAAGACACAGCCACTGACAGGTCTGTACGAAACTTTCTGTTCTTTTATTTCAAATTTTTATCAGCTTATTGACAGAACCACATGAGGAATAACTGAACAAATTTTGATGGTGATTTGGTTATAGCAGGGCTGCTTTTCTGAAATGATGAACAGGAGCCTGCAGGAAAGATGCAGTTTATTTTCTATTTACGTGCTATTGAAAAGTCTTGGTATGAAGTACTACCACAATTAATTTGTAGATGTATGGATTTGTGTTAAAAATCTTCTTTGGTTTTGGTTTACGTAGCAGGTTCCTTATAACACATTGACAAGTAATTTTCCACTTAGAGTAAATGTTGTATTTCAAATCAGAAAGATACTCCTGAGAACAGAAAGCAAAATTTTGAGTGGGGCATATAAAAATGATGCTAAAACTAAGAGTATTAATGCAGAAAAAAAAAAAAATATAGGGGATTTTGCAAGGAGATTTTGCAAATAGATATGTCCATGAATAACTTTTTCTATTTGTTTTTGTAACACTCTTGCCAAAAACAACATCAAAAAGTGCTGGAAAAGCCTTGTAAAATCATTTAGCCCATTCCTCAAATCCCTGCCAGTACAGCATTATTCCTCAGAGTGCATTCTCCACTGTCTTGTCCAAGCTCAACTGCATATGACTCAAACAATGGGTTTCCACCACTTCTCTTGGGAGATATTTCTGCACTATAATAGATCACATTGTTAGGAAATTTTGTTCCTTCAGTCAGTTTTAATCCATTAATTTTATTGCCATGCTACTGGGTCACCATAACCAGCACATCTTTCTTGCTGGTTTTCTAGTCTTCAGTTATTTGTAGATGAACAGAGCACACTCGCTTTCCTCCTGGTCATCACTGAGCTTAGGTAGCACACCGGGGTTTAGAACATTTATTTTTTCACTGTTTTTACAGGATTGTTTCTGCAGCTATTTTCATTGCTTTGCCAGTTCATTGACTTTCTTTGATATTCTGGTTCTTTCCCTTCCCATTTCTGGTCTTGTATCATTTCACCTGGAAGGGACTAATGTCAGATTTGTATTACAATGATGAGTACTTCTGATTAGTTCGGTCAACTTTTCTCCTTCCTGCTGTAGGAGGTTGTTAAGACACCTATAATATACCCTGAAAGACGGAGACAGGTTGGTATTTTGCTTGCAGAATATTCTACGCTGTTGGCAGAAATAAGGGTTATTATTAAAAATAAAATGTCATTTAGTATTTTACATTTCATGATTTCACATTTCCAGTTCCTTTAATTTTCTGTTGCAGGAGACATTACAACTGTGAATAAAACCTTCTTTCTACCTGCACCTAAAAGGTTCCCTCCTCACTTAATTATTTGTTCATGGTACGCAGCCCATCCCACATTGGGACCTTCCATGGTCTTTGTCAGGCTTGCAGAGGTAAGAAGAGACCACATTAATTAGGCAATTATTTGTTTCTTTTCTGTTTTACAATGTGCTGCACTCTCAGGTGATATGTTCAAAGACCTGTTCCTTGAAGGATGGCTCAAGTTTTCCCAGACATCTGTTTGTCCAAAGGTTGTTTGCATGTTCCAAAATTAATCCAGCTATGTTCAGGATTCAGTAACCAGTTTAACCACTGCAGAGAATGGGCACGACTTACACTTTCATAGAGGTTTTTTGATTCACCCCTTATAAATCATATGAATGTGGTAACTATTAATGAATCTGTCCTCTCACTTTTCTGCCAGCCACCATCCACTGCAACTCTCATATGAGAGGCATTTTGTTCCTTTGTAAGAAGCTGTGAAAAGCTACCCTAATTTTAAACTAAAAATATGTTTGATTTTGGACTTCTTATGTGTAAAAAGTAATACAAATCAAATGCCCACAACTTTCTTATAAAAACACTCAAAGGATCATGTAATTCCACATGTGGCTGTTTCATTACTGAATTTAAAAATGTTAGTTTTTTTGCTTTTAATGAAGAGAAATGTGGAAAGACAGAGTCTTGTTTTCTGCATATGGGTTAATCAAGTTGCCTAGTGAAAGAAGTCCTGTCCATAGCAGGAGCATTGGAACTAGATGATTTTTAAAGTCCCTTCCAACCTGGCTATTTTATGAATCTATGAAGTGAACACTCTAATGTTTACACTGATTTTTTTTTCCTTTTCTTTCTTGCTTTTTTTTCCTTTTTTCTTTTCTAATGTAAAAGGCTGCCCTGAAAAGAGAGGAACCAAGCAAAGGAGAAGCAGTGACCTGCTATTTCTCAGTATAATGCAAAGAAATAACACTTAAATTATGGCATTTGGTTGGAGAATGCAATCAGCTCTGTCTCCCTTAACACTTGAAAGCTTTGCCATGTGGTGATCACCACCAAAGCTCAAGAGTCATTGACAAGGGTCATTCTCAGTTATCTCCTTTATGAACCATGCCTTGCAATCCACGGAGACAATGCTTTCCATATACTGTGCTTTCCTTCTGTTTCTGTTACCTCTCCTTTCATCAGTGTCTTCACAAGGATACAGCTGCAGGCTCAGAACCCTGAATGCAAGATTTTTTGGGCAATGTCCTTGCCTTTTGTTTAATTACAATATTAAGCACACATACATTGCTTTATAAACAGGAAAAAAGTGTTGAGAATCCTTAATCAGAACTGCTAATCACAGCTTCTTTAATGTGTTTACATTGAAATGCTAGGCCACTTTCCACAGCAATTTAAATCTCTTGCACCCTCACTAGTTTTAACAGAAAAAGGCAAGAGTAGGGTAAGAATAAAACAGGTCGGGTTTTGTGTCCAGAGTTTAAAAAAAAAAACAGGTCTGGCATGTGAAGCTATGCTATAAAACACTTGCTCAGTTAAGACTGACAAAATTCCGGAAGATTTACACTGTAAAATTTACAAAGAGGAAGAGGTGCTAGAAACATAAGCGGTTTTTCACAGCTGTCAGTCTCAAAAGCAGAATCACTGACACAGCCACTGAGAGATGTGTCAAAGTGAAGAACAGGTGAAAGAAGAGCATCTGTGGTTTGACAAAGTACTTGACTAATCAAGCCAAAGATGGAAGCAATTTCAATTACTGCTCGTTATTATGGTACAGAAGATTTACATAGATGCCAAAGACCTAGAGCAGGTCCTGTTTTTATTAGGCACTTTGTGAAGGTTTACAGAGACACTGAAAGGATAAACCTCACTAATTGTGTGTAATTGCTGGAAAGGAAGAAGGTATGTCCCTGGACTATTTGCAATTATGTTATGATTAGCTGGGCTGCAGTATATTCACTTTGATAACTTGGACTCAGTGAATCCTGCTAAATCTACTTTTTACTCCACTGGAGTAACAATTCCATAGATTTCCTTAGTGTTTGCCACTTCCATTAACCTCAGTGACAACAGGCAAGCTGACTTTTTTCTTATAGATTTACATAGGTTGGTATCACCGTTTTCATCTCCTGTAGCTAAGCAAAATCAGTGAATTGTCATCTCCAATGTCATAACAGTATGTAACCAACTATGATCTTTATATATTCTCCTTATCAGTTACTCTGAATTATCATGCCCACTCCTCTCCCCAGCTTTTGAAAGGGACTCTCTTAAAAGCAGCAAGCTACTGGAATATGTAGCTCCCAGAATTTTAAAACAGATGATTGTAGTGTTATTATCTTCTGAAGATATGTGGGTGATGTGGAAGGAAATTATCCTGGATTTAAATCCTGGTGTACATACTATTTTAAGGGAGTCATGAATGACAAGGAGTCACAGTATTTGTTCTATTCAAGGAAAAACAGTAGCGGTTTCACTTCAGTTTCATTATCTCTGGTTTCTTATGCAAGGAAGCATAAGTATAGTTTTACCTAACATTTGAAGTTCTTAAAATTATTTTTCTCATGTAATTGATCGCTTCTTTTTTTTTGTCCCACTGCTAGGTTTGGATTATTTTATCTGCCACAAATACTTATCGCTCAGCTCTGACTTCAGATGAACAGGCACCATTCCCAGTGAAGTCAATGGGAGCTGCACTTTGAGAGAGATTTTGGGGCCTTTAGCCTTAAAACAACCAAATAGGTTATAAATTATTTTTAAATTATATTAGCAGAGAACTAGCATTTCCCTGGTGCAGCTTATTCTGTTTGTTCTGTATCTATCACTAATTTTTTTCAGGAAATGTTTCTAAGTGGAGTCACGTATCAAATCTGATTAGCTGAATTGTAACTATGAAAGATAACTGCGTTAGAATCAGGTAGCAGAGACTGAAAGTGCCTTTAGGAATTCAATCAAATTTATGCCTTGTATGTGGAGAGCAATTTAGCTTTAAAATTTGTACCACATGTAATAAATCCAATCTAATTTTCAAAGACCCCTTTGTTTAGCATTGGGTTTGAATGTAGCATAAGCTATTTCTCCCTCTACTTATAAAAAATGTAAATTATTCATGTTACCTGTGTTCAGTGACCTCTAGATGAACCCTCCCAAACCACAAATGACCTGCCACAGCACAAGTTCATTCCTAGGCTGTGTGCACAGTGTCTAAATTAATCTTCCAAAACTGCAATTACAGGTTATGTTACATTTCATTTGGCTGCAGCAGATGATTAGTTGGTAAACATGATATTTTGATTGGTCTGAGAAAAATCCTTAAATTAGGGCTTTCTCATATTAGAGAATCAAAAGCTTTATAAGTCATCTTTGTATGCCTTGGGCCAAATTCTCAGAACAGTACTGTGGTCCTCACCTCTGGAGTGCAAGATCTATTTTAGTTACTGTCTTAAGATTCTTCTTCTGTTTTGCATAACACACGATACTAATACATTCCCAGAGGTCCAAGTAATTTTCTCCTAGTTGTCACTTAACTCCTTAGAAGATATTTCCCTTTTATCAATTAAGTGCTTCAATTTTCACCACTAGCTCCTGATAAAATAAAATAAAATCCTTCCCATATTTACTTTCTCTGTGGGACAAAGGGAAACTTGGTTGTTTTCATTCTTTGACTTGAATGTGTATGAAAAAACTGCAAAGAGAAGTTAAATTGGCAAAACTATGGAACTTTGTTGACTGGCTGGAAGCTTCTGGAAAAGGAAAAATACTGCAAAATGTAGATCTGATTGGCTGTGTTGCAGTTGCATTCAGGAAAAATACAAATTATTTTGATGTAATGACAGAAACCTAAGTTAGACTGTACAAAATTGAAAAACAGCTAGTGTAACATATTGATTTTACTCTTACAACCATTTCTCTTATTTCTAATTCAACCATTTGACATGGTCTGGGCCCCCTTCACTCTGCCTTAGCAGCTCTAGGCTATGAGACATGAGTAGGACTGTGGTCACAACCATGTCCTCAGTTTCCAGTCTATTGCAGTAACATTTCTTAGCAAACCTGCATTTCTCCCTCTCATCTTCTTCTTTAGCCTCAGCTTTAGGCAGTTCATCCCTTGACTTTCCCGTACAGGGCCTGGACCTTGTCCAGGTCCCTCTGGATGGCACCCCATCCTTCACACCCAGGTGTGACGTAGTACTTCAATGCTCTAGTATTGGTAATTTTTTTCTTCTGGTTAGGAGTCATGAATAGATTCCCTTCCCTCCCCTTTCCTTTTGGCTAAACCTTTTTTAGTCTGTGGGTTGTCCAAACTGACATTGACCACATTAAAAAAAAAAGAAGTAAAAAGTATTAAATTCCTTAAATAGTGGAAAGTGACACAACTGAAAGGAATCAAATTGATGGATTCATCAGAAGTTAGTCAGAGAAGAAGAATTCTGCTTTGTTTGTCTTTCCTTTTCCTCTGAATATTAATATGCTTTTTTAAATGACAGGAAAAACAATGTAGAAAGGATAAGAATCAATCCATGCATCAAAACAAAACAGCCAGGGTAACTACAGGTTTCTGGGATCTGGCATAAGATCCAAGAATTTCTACAGGCTTCTGGGGTCTGAAGGGATGCCTGGAGCATTTTGTACTAACATATCTGGAAAATACTCAAGTCACATAGGTGGCCCAATGAGCATGAGCTCTATTGAGTGCATTATAAATGCTTGTGCTCAGACTCAGTTTTTAGTTTCTTTTATCCTGTAGGCTTTTTGGGCTCTAATTAAATGCTGCAGATTGACTGTGGCTTGAGGATTCTGTATAGGTGTCTCAGTCTGCCATTAAAACAAGCCAGCTAAATGAAGGCTGGGCATGTTTGGCGAATGGTAGGATATTTGCTAAGTTTTTTTTTGTTAATAATTAACATTAAATTAGCACAGCTAATTCAGTACAGTTGGCAGTAGTAGGGTGACTGTCCCCATAAGCCATCTGAGAGACACGTATATCACTTTGTCATAAGAGATGCAAAGGAGTGATTTGTAGATATTATCCTTACTGATGAGATGCCAAGATATGTTCATTAAAAAAAAAAAAAGTTATGGTAGCTCTCTGGATCCTTAGTATTTGATTTCAAAAACCACAATTCAGGCAATTCAAACAGCCCTCTGAGAGCAGGGGATTTTTTTTTTGTTGTTGTTCCTTAGGATATCCATTACCTTTTGGGTTTGTGTAGCTGTAAAGCTGCCCAAGGAACTATAAAATGAAGCCAAAGGACCCAGTAAGTAAAAAATATCACCTAAGTGCTGTCAGAACTCACTTTAATTTGTTGTATAAAGTGCAGGTAGTGACTTATTCCACCACTGGAAACTCTCATTTAAGATCTCAAAATTTAGGGCCATGTCTTTCCAAAGCCATCAGCACTTGACCCAAGACCTCTCCAGTTAAGAAAAATCAGTGGCAGACCTGAGCTACCTTCCTTGGATATCAGAATCAGGACCCTAAGGTCTCTTTAGACATCCAGGTGGCTCTGTTTGCAGAAGTACCCAATGGCCTTCCAGGGCAAGCTTTGGACCAGGCTCCGGTACAGGGCTTTAATGCAAGAGTTTGAATTAGATTCTACAAGAAAGATGTAAAGGGACTTTTTATGAGGGGATGTAGTGACAAGACAAGGGGTAAGGGCTTCAAACTGAAAGAGTGTTGAGTTAGATTAGATATTAGGAAAAAATTCTTGCCTGTGAGAGTGGCACAGGTTGCCCAGAGAAATTGTGGATGCCTCATCCTTGAAAGTGTTCAAGTCCAGGATGGACAGAGCTCCGGGCAATGTGGTCTAGTGGAAGGTGTCCGTGCCCAAGGCAGGGGGGTTGGAATGAGATGGTCTTTAAGACACCTTCTGACCCAAAACATTCTGTGATTCTACGAAATTAACAGTTGAGCAGAAGTCAGCAGCCCCCACTGACAGTCCTGCCTTTCAGCCACTGCTCAGGGAGGGCCACGGGGCCATGAAGCTGCTTTGCCAAAACTGCAGCTGCAGAAACACTGTAGATCCTTGACCTTGGACCGACGGAGCACTCTGGAGTTCCTTGAGGAGCTGAGCCTGCTGGGAGGTGAAACTGTAATACAAAGAGACTGGTAGTACAAAAAAAAAAAAAAAAAGATTACTACCAGAACACCTATTGATGAAATACTGTTAAAGGGATGCTGGCAGCGTTTGAAAAGTGTTTGCAGTTCTGTTTTTAATAACACTGGCCTAGAGAATGAGAATGTGTACTCTGCTGAGTTGTAATAACACTGAGGAATGTACTAGACCACAAACTGAGTGTCGTAAAACTGTTGTTTTCACATTTTCCTAATAAAATGCCATGGCATTGTAAATCTGTTTTTATTTTATTTGTAATGGCAGAAATGTGTTTATCGTAAAATCAAACCCTATTTCAAACTGTAGGCCATAAGACAGTGATATAATTCATCCTGTTCAGGATCATGGTTTTCATCGCTCCAGTCTGAACAAAAAATTGCAATATGCTACTTAAATACCATACTTTAAAAATGCATCATAACACTAAGTGCACATTCAGGTCTGTGCTGATACTGCAGTTGGCGGCAAAGTGAATCAGAAAAGTATAAAGCAGTTAAATGACAACATGGGGAGTAAAGTGTGACTCTCTGGAATTCCTGTGACAGAGCCCAGGTGTGAAATGGCAAACGGAACTGGTAAGTCATGGTGCAATTAAACATGCTCAAGTTTCAGCTTATCGAAGATTCCTTTCCTCCAAAGTGCGAAGCACCCAAGTGCCTATTAATTAAAGTTAAAATTATGCCTCAGTCTACAAGTCATGAGGTTGTAACAACTGAGTACCTTTTAAACCCGACCATTTTAGTTTGTGATGTAAGTATGTATGATCACTGCATCTCTACAGCAATATAAATGTGTGTAAATTTTCAAGGAAGAAATTAAAGTGATTAGATGTAAAAGAGCAGTCTTCAAGGGCTCAGTTGTATCAAAAATTCCCACACATGTAGAACATTCATCAATAGAGCATACCAAATAATCAAAAAAAGAACTACAAACTCATTGTGAATTGCAAGATAAATGTGGTTCTTTAATAAATTATGACAAAAAAACTTTTTAGAAGATAATGGAATTCACTGTCACATCCAAATAGAAGGTACCATGCAATAAACTATTATTTTCTCATTTTCATCCTCTTGGTATGATGCCTGAAGCAAAAAGTGTAGGTCTTTGTAGATATAATGTAAATTATGAATGGGGCATTTTGTAATTGTAAAAAATAGAGCCACAAATGTCTGTATTAATAGACCATTTTGATCTGTACACTTGATTTTTCACTTGAGAGGGCAGCAGCTTCATCTTATTCCACTTGAGAGGCCTGATCCCTTCATAATAAGTACCCACTCCACTGAGAGGCATTGAATACCAAGATCAAGCACTCACTCTTTGTGGCTCTGCTGTTCCCTTCTGGGAACAGCCTAAATCAACATGAACGGAGAGGTGGAAGTGAGAGAATCATCCCAAACAGAAGAGGAAAAACCAAACACACTTGAGATCAGGAAAGGAGTGAGCTTAACTAGGCTCTGAGCTGAGGCAGCCTCTCATGTTTTCATTGCCTTCTATTCATCTCCTACAGCTCTGCCAGAAAGATGATGCTGCAGGATTTTATTTAGAATAAGAGGGGCTCTGATGAGATTGCCTCAGCCCATTTAAGAAGCCAAGCATACAAAGTATGATTTAGGATACAAACTGAAACATGCTATGGATACAAAATTTATGATAAAATTACATTACAGCAGCTCAGTCTGAAGGGATCTGTGTTCCTCCTTTGTATAAAACATATTGTACCAGACTCTCAGTGGGGATATGTTTTCAGAGCTCATTCACTTTCACAGAGCTACACAAATCTACACCAGGTGAGGATCTTGCCTAATATTGATTTTCTTCATAACATTTCAGCAAGGGATTTAATTCAGGATTAAATGTGTATTTCCTCTCTTCCTGCTCATATTGCATTCTCTGTGTGTTCTTAAGATATCTATAGAAAATTGAAACAGAGTTTATGCATTGATCAACAGTAGAAAAGGAAAAAAGCAAACAAATCTAGTCAGACAAGGTCAATCAAGGTAGTCGATGCAGCTCTGAGTAATAAGACATGTTTCAAGAGAGTATAAAATAGTGAGAAAGGCTTGTGGACATCTATGACTTCTAAAACTCTGGGAATGTTTATTCCAAACCATCTTTAAAATGGGGCATTTCACAGTTGAAGGTCACTAAACTGAGAATACAATCAAAGAGGCAGATGGCCCTGGGATGCAGAAGATTGCTAAAGAATAAATTCAGAATCTGTTGGAAAAGCAACTGAAAATGTATCCTTCAAAGTATGAGGGGTTTTTTAAATTTTTTTTTCAGTCCTCCTGTTATAAAAATATCCTGAGGATGTTTCAAAAGGGCACTAGGAAGACAAGAAGCTGCTGGAGAGGGTCCAGCAAAGGCCGCAAAGGATAAGGGACTGGAGCATCTCTCTTATGAGGAGAGCTGGGCCTGGTTAGTCTGGAGAAGACAGAGAGGGATCTCATCAATGCATACAAATATCTCAAAGGCGGGTGCCAAGAGGATGGTCCCAGACTCTTTTCAGTAGGGCCCAGTGACAGTGCAAGGAGCAATGGCCATAAAATAAAACACAAGAAGTTCCACCTCAGCACGAGGAAGAACTTTTTTCGGTTGAGGGTGGCAGAGCACTGAACAGCTGCCCAGGGAGGGCACGGAGTCTCTGTCTCTGGAGGCATTCCAAACCCACTTGGACACGTTCCTGTGTCACCTGCTCCAGGTGACCCTGCCTTGGCAAGGGGTTGGAGCGGGTGATCTCCAGAGGTCCCTTCCAGCCTGAACTATCCTCTGATTCTGTGAAATCTACTCCTCTAACTCAAGCGTCTTGGTATATAGAGTTTATTCATTATTCTATGGAAGTTACTGGAGGTCTGTCATGGGTAACTTCAGACAAGTGCTTCGGAATAGAGTACCCATGTTGGTGCTAGAATTAACAGTTTTAGAAAAACATCTATGTCAAATATCTCGCAAATATCTATAGCTACTTGCAAAATCAACAAGGTGACTTAAATTCACAATAAATTTCCAACATGTCCCTGGATATGCTGCAGATTTGGACCTCTCATCATGCACTAGAGTAGCTTAGCAGGAGTTTAAAGGGAAGATGTGCCACCGGGGATACAATTCAGCTAGGGAACTTATTCCATAGAAGAAAGAGAGTCCTGATATCTCAGAACTGCAGTTACCAGGAGGTATATTGAGACACTTTCAGGTCTATTTTAAAGTTTTCAAAAGTAATATTTTCTTTATTCAGCTTTCGACTAAAAAAAAAAAAAATCACATTTTAAAGCAGAATGCTTTTAGATAGACTATTTTTATTCAGCCAAAACTGCTTATATCATGAAGTCTATATTCTAGTCTGCTCTAGTAAATGGCAAACCTGATGTAGTCAGAGCATTTCTCTGTTCAGCATCACAGAATTACAATGGAAGCAAGTGAGGGAGTTTCACAAATAAAAGAATGGAGATAGAGAGCAGACCCTTCATTTTCTTTCTGCAGGGCTCGAAAAGAGAAATGCGCTCCTATTTATCACATATGTAATGGCTGATGCTGGATGAGAAAGACAAAGATCTTTTCAAAAATTAAAGATGCAGTGGTTATAATCCTAACGGGTCTGACAAAGTATGATAATATTTAACATCTAACATAGCATGTTGTGGTTAGTGACATAAAAATAAAGACAGTTAACAAGTAAAAGTAGTGGGTCTGTTTTAGCAACTGTTAGTTGAACAGACTGTAAGGAACCCAGAAATTAAAGATTAAAGAAAGGAGTTGACTACAGAAACATGGGCCAAAGACACGTGTGAGTCCATTTGTCAGAGTAAAGACAGCTGCAGGTCACCAAAACAATAACAATTGGAACACGTGAGTAGATATATATGATTCTTTAAAAATTCAATCAGTCTGCCTGTGTCTATTGGGAAAGATGTTGGGCAGCAATCCTCTGCACTGGATCTCTTGAAGGACTTAGAGGGTTCTCCCCTCTTTGGTGACCAGTGATAGGACACAAGGAAATGGAATGAAGCGGCATCAGGGGAAGTTCAGATTAGATATCAGGAGAAAGTTCCCCACTGAGAGGGCATTTGATCACTGGAACAGGCTCTCCAGGGAAGTGGTAAGAGCATCAAGCCTGGCAGAGCTCAAGGAGCATCTGGATGACACTGTTTAGTGACAGGGAGTTGGACTTGATGATTCCTCTGAGTCCATTTCAATTCAAGACAATCTGCCATTCTACAATGTTGTACCTCCTATGGACACTTCCATATGTAGATGACATCTCTTTCCTTCTCCCTTTTTTAACTCTCTGCGCATTCAAGTATAATTTTTTATTCTTTCCTGAAAAATTAATTACCATGTTTGACAACCATGGTTATACAGGAATTTGCCAGGTCTAAAAGGTCTCTCTTTGATTTATTATTTAAGTTTTTTTCTGTGTCCAAAGCAAAAGCTCTTTCCCAACTCATCTGTTGAACTGAATGGGAAAGCCGCTTCCTCTGGGATGTCCCTCAGAAATTCCTCAACTGAATCTGATGCACTCTGCAAACTTCCCAACAGCCCCTATGCATTCTATCCATTGCAAGATTCCCTTCCGAGGACAGCAGCTGTAGACTGTGGTGGAGAATTCTTGGTGTGAAAAGCTACACAGGGCACATTTCAGTCTCTTCTTCAGCAGAATATGCACCACTATTTTGAAAATGTTGCCTTGGCTTCTCCTCATGTCTCTGTCATGGAACTGAATGTTTTGGCTGTGTTTATTCATTATTGTCCCTTGGGAAAGTACATAATAGGATGCCTGCTTTACTTATAGTTTTGGGGGAAAAGGTTCACTGCTCTGTTGTTCCATGGGACAACGGCATAGTGTCCTCTCCTGCTGGATGCAACCAGTTCCCCATCCATTACTGAATCTCCAGGGACTACTGCTGTATAAATAATATATAAATTCTATGAAGAAATCCTTTTCTTCTGAGAAGGGTCTGCCAGTAAAGTGTTTCCTTGTCACACTACTTAAATTTAGACGAATACGCTTCAAATTACTAGAGTTTAATTTAACTAAAACCAGTAGTACGCAGAAGGGTACCACCCTCAAACTTTTTGTGCTTGTTTTAAATTTACCTTTATGGTTTGGGAAACAAACTCTTGTTAAGTTTCATGTGTTGTCTCCTAATATTTACAAGAAAATATGGCCGAGGGGTGTGATTGTACTGGATGTGCACTGCCCTTAATATATGGTCAATGTAGGTAATGGAAAGGTGTTAGGAAGCCTGCACTTCAGTGCTTTCTTTAATATGCATTGTACCAGTGTTATGGCAGAATAAACTGTAAAAAAAAAAAAAAAATTCAAATTAATCTTAATTGCTGTGTTTTATTTTGGGCTAAAAAAGAGAATTATTAAAGGAGATGCTTCTGTGGTCTGACATTCCTCAAATCAAAGAGAGAGAGAGAGAGAGAGAGAAAGAAAGAAAGAGAATGAGAGAGAGAAAGCAGGAAATCAATAAAGCAAGGAATAAAAAAGACAGGCAAGCAAGCAAGCAAGAACTGCCTGTTAGCCCAGAAATAAACACTTTCTGCAAGATAGAATCAAAAATGAAGAGCTTGTTAAGGAAAAATATTTATAGCTAGAGAAAATGTTTGATAATTTTTAAATATGAGTGAGCATGAACTAAATAGGGATTAAAACATTAAGAGTTCTGATATAGAATGAAAGCTAAGAGCAATTAATTTTTTGTTGAAAAAAATAACAGAGTAGCTAAAAGATAAGGAAATCTGGGGTGTTTTCTGCCTTCCTAGGGCTAGTCTGATGATCAGTTTTCTGAAAGAATTCAAACAAGAAATCTAAACTGTAAAAGCAGCTGTAAATAAAAAGAGATTTTGAAAAGGGAGGAAATTTAAAACTGTAGATGGATCCACAACTCAGATGTCCTCTCTTATCTTATGGGTCTGAACTGCTCCATTGAAGAACATACACAGGAGAGTAGTTTTCAGATTTTAAAAATATAGATCATACCTTAGGAGACCACTTGCACCTCACTTTTTGTTTTGACTTGGAATGCTGAATTTTCCTCATCCCTGTGAACTATGTACTCCTCCCATTGGCTAACTTCCTACCTCATCATCTTACTATCATTTTTTCCTACCCTTCATTTAGATTTGATTCAAAGTGCACTTTGATACATGCAGACAAATACTCATCTTTGCAAAGGTCACAGGGCACGTGCAATTGACCAAGTGTTGCGGATTAAGCATTTAAATGAAGTATTTTGAAATGGGAAGGACTCTGCCTAAAAGACTGCCCTTATTGCTCTGTAAAGAGCAAGAGTTTCCACACACCAGGGGGAATTCCAAGTGCAAAAGCTCCTGAACTTGGAGCCCAGCCTCAGTTTTGTAATGGTGCCCCTTTTTTGCCTTGCGTTCAAGAGGATCTGGACCATTGGACCCCACATTTTCCTAAACTGTTCAGAATGGAATACTCAGATCATAGTACTGTTATTTTGTGCTTTTGACCCAGCTTCTCTATATACATTTTAATTTCATTAGGTTGCAGTCTGTTTGAAGGAGGAGAAATCTGGGTTGTATTTCAAATTTTGTTGGCTGACACTTCATTGCTATAATGGAACATGACTCATGGCAGGTTTCAGCCAGCAGCTTTAACTATATACACGAAAGCTGTCTTTAACACATTTTGTGCCCACTATGTCTTTCAGGGTCTTATCTTTTCTGATCTGACTATTATTTTTCTTTATACTTTACTAACTCAAGAGATAAAAGAAGATAACTACACTGCAAGCACATTATGCAAGATGCTCTATGGGCTTCTGCACATTCCCACCCAATGCCCACATTTTCCTGTGAACAACCTGCTTTAAGACTTGAATCGTGATGAAACACACGATGCAAATACAAGGGGAAAGTCTGGAGAAATAATGGGCTTCTATTATTAGAGCTTGACTTCATATTGCAAACAAGTACTGAGAGAACCATTTACTTATTTCACTGAGACAACTTTAAATTAACAGACACTAGTCAAACTGTTTAAGAGGTGCAGAATCTGAACTTTTTCCAACAAAGTTTATTATTTTGAACATAACTTGCCATAAATGAGCAAAATGTGTAAATAATATAAATAATTTGATATTTCACAGAAATGAAGAAATCTTTTCAAGAAAAATAGAAAAATTTGTCTCTCTGGTATTATGATTTCTTCATTTACTCACATGCTGTTGCTGGTGATTTATCTATTTGGGTTGGGTTTTTTGGGGTTTTTTGTGGTTTGTTTCTGTTTGTTTGTATGTTTGCTTTTGTTTTTCTTTTTCTTTGTGTTTTTGTTTTTTTGTTTGTTAGTTAATTAGTTAGTTAGTTTGTTTCTTTGGAGGTTTTTTCCTCTGTCGTGGTTGTGGTTTCTTACAATTTTCTACCAATAATTTCACTGCCTTTGTAGGTCAGTGAGAATACTTACTTTGAAGAATTCTTTACTCATGGCGTGATTGCAAGTAGCTTACACAATTTGCTAAACCATTTTGATTTAAAATGAGACACATGAAATGAATCTCCATACTGATTAGATACAAATAACTCATAAAATTTTATTTTAATAGGATCATAGAATATTTTGGTTTGGAAGAAACCTTTGTAGGTCACTTGGTCCCAACTCTTACTCAATGATTTTTATGCACAAGCACTCCTGATCACTAATTCAAAATGCAGCTTTCATGACTATGCATTTTAAACTCTTCTATAAAACCGTCTGCAATACATTGCTGGTGATGACACATGTGCTGATGTACATATTGGCAGAATCAAAGTTCAAAAAATATAATTTAAACAACCAGATAAATGTAAATGTTTGTGTAAAATACTTCTTTCTGCCTGTTTAGTTCTAGTTACAGCCTTGTTTTTCTTCTCTCTAAAGTGTGTAACCTTTTGTTTAAAAAAAAACCTAAAAACATTTCAGGAGGGTGAGATCTGTGTCAGAAGAGCAAAATTATTTTTGCTTGAAAAGTGAGATTAAAAATGTATCAAAATATGGAAAGGTTATGCTGACCTGAGCAGTAATAAGTACAAAACAACTGATTAGTTCATTTCTGGTTATGCTCCATTTAACTGTTTTCTGCTTGAACCAGCTTTGGAGAACTGCACGAACATGAAAATTCCTAAGACAAGATGGTCATTCACTTAACTCGCTGTGTCTTCTCCATTTTGAGTGTGCCCTTGTGCCCCTTTGCCCTCATTTTACTTCACTGCTCCCTGACTTCTGCTTTTCATGCCATTTTGCATGGACTGCTAGGAATACGGGAGGGAACGAGAGATAGGAATTATTATCTTCAGAGCAGAATCTTCCTCTGTATCTTTAGGACAGAATTCCCTGTTCAGTGTTCCTTTTTGGCTTCAGTGTTGTTCAGTGAATTTATTTACAGTGGAAGGAGCTGAGTGGCAGGTTGATTGAAGAAACTCAAATTTGCAATGCACAGTAGGTAATCAAACACCATTTTCAACCCACCAAGATTTTCAACCTTCAAGAAAGCACATTTGTAGGAAGTTAGTACTACCTATTGGTATAAAAAAGCCAAGCAATTTCTATAAAAAAGGAATAAAAGTACCTGTTTTGCTGCAGCAAGGTTCAAAATCCACCTTTATTCATTTTTTATTTTCATGTTTGAGATATTTTGGATATTTATTTTAGCTTTCATCTCAGTCTGATGTTGATTGATACATCTCTTTATTCACCCAGTAAATATTTCAGATCTGAAATTTCACTGATTTAAATTAGTATAAGTGATTTTTTAAGAATGAGACACTTGATGCTATAAGCAATATAAGAAAATCCTCTTGCTTTAGGAGAAGACAATTATTTGAAAAATTATTGAAAGTTCCAATTGTTTAGACTCAGCATCAGCATCGGTATCAGTTTTTTGGGTTTTGTTTTTAGAGGTCACCCAGGCTTGAGGCTTTTCAAAGTAAACAAGGTATCTGAGCTGAAAGCTCTTCTCACACCTAATAAAATGCGTTCACTTGTTTTAGTTTTGGTAATTTCATCTGAGCTCACTGAGTCCTTGTGAAGGATGATTGTCTGTCAAAATGGTTTTTCCCAGGAACAAAGAGTCACAGAACTCATGAAACTCCTGGTAGTTTCATGAAAAAAAAATTCCCAAGTCATTAATTAAAACTCATTTTACCAACTCTTCTTTCTGTCCGCTCTAGTGCATCTGATACAACTCCCCGAGCATGTGACACATCAGCCTGCTCTCTGATTACTTTTCTTCATTTTTTTGCACAATAGGGCCCAAAGGACCAGAGTTCAGAACCACTTAGTCATGAGAGCTCTATGTCCCCACACAGGACACAACCTCCACCGAAAAAATCTTTCATTGCAAGGGATAAAGGCAGCCCATTTTTACCCCCATTTTACTCATGCAGGATGGAGTAGAGGGAGATTAAGCGATTTGGCCAAGGCTCCCCGGGAAATCTGAGTCCAGAAGTCCTCAGCTTTAATCCACAAGACTATCTTTCCTCTGCTAGGAAACAGATGTTAGATTGGAAGTTAATTTTGCCATGAAACTTTTTTTAAGAACTGTGAAAAGCAAATAGTCTCCAAGAATGATTGCTTAGCAAGCTACCAGCTCTGCAGTCTTGCATCTTAGAAGTAATTCATTCCATCTTTGCTGGCAGGCTTTAAAAGGCCTTTTGTTTTCACTCACTGATTAGTATAACAATCTATTTTGAAAGATATGTGAGCTGATAGTGGATATCATTTATTTGCTTCAGTGGTAGATTTTTGCAACAAAATGTATGAAGCTTTTAAGTGTTGCAGATTGAAGCCTCTGATGTCAAAGATAAATGTTGGGATTATAAATACAGATCTTCTAAAGTACTGTAAGTACTGTAATCAGTAACAGAAACTCGCATCATTCACTTGCCTCCTTTAAAGTGCTGAAGGCTTTTTCTTTTAAAAACCACTGGCACATATATTATCAGTCAGTATTAACAACTGAGGTAAACATGGAACCTGAGCTAATTCTATCATTTCTGTTGCTTTTTATAAAATTCCCATTTAATGCTAGACTGCAGCACAGTGTGGGTTAACTTAGAATTCCACTTGGCCTTCCTCTCCTCCTCTTTTCTGCTATTCAAATCAGTCTTCTGGAAAATTGGCCTCAGTACCAGTGACGTGCTGCTGAACTTACAAGATCTCAAGAATATCCTACCAGATTTCATTCTTTTGTTGTAGAATTGTTTCCATCTGGGGCCTAGATATAAACTTGGAAAATGTAAAGACTTTTCCCTCTCACCCTGCCTGCCTTCAAAACATTGGCAAATTACCCTCCTTGTCAATGCAGTTCATATTGGATTAAAACATTGGAGTAAATTATATTTCTGTGGGTGTAGGAATTAGTGGCATTTATTGAAAGTTTAATGTACTGCCTAACAATCCAAAAAGCAACTATATACTTTAAAATCAAGTGAAAATTAACATTGAACATAACAGAATACAAGAGAATAGTAGAATATGGAAAGAAATATTAGTCACACGAGACCAGATCTGCTAAAGAGCACAGTTACACACATTTGCAAGTGCTTCATTTGTGTAGAGTCTTGATGTGTGAGCATAACTCCCTGGCTTGAGTCCACATAGCTGTTTTACTAAGCTGGAGCAGCTAAGCTGGGAACAGAACCACTGTTAGCTCCTCTGCATCCAGCAAAGGCAAGGGTGACTATGTATTGAAAGCTGCGCCTCATGTAAAATTAAATTCATGTTCTTTTATTTGCAATGTGCTACCATGTCAAGTGAAAATGCTTCTGATATGAATGTCATCTATAAAAACAGTGGTACTAAGCTTATACTGGGGAACTAAGCAAAAAAAAAGACATAGTTTGCTGGAGGGGAGCAAGTTACTTCATAATTTTCAAAGTGTCTGCTTGGCTTGTGTTGCCTGGTGTATACAGCAAGCTTCAAGTGTTCATCATTTGACAACACTGTCGCTGCCTCCAGCCTTTGTGCTAGACATTTGTACATAAACTTTAATGTGGGCGTGTGTTTCTGTGCCTTCACTGCTGTTAGTGCACCAAGAAACTTTCTTATGGCTTCTACAATAAAAACATTTAGTACTGAGAGGCCTTTTACAGTGATAACCAGAATTTGAAACATGCTGTCCTCGGCACTCTGAGCCAATAGCCTCTCTTTTTTTCTCCACATCTCCACAGAGCAGCAGTAACTCTGCAAGTTATGACCAGTTTTTCTGCTTTTTATTTATATATTCATACAAACATACATACATACATACATACATATATATACACACACACATATATATACATATATAAACTGTGTGTATAGTGTCCCCAGTATCCACACCATTTTAGAATGAAAATGTAATCTCTGCGTTCCTTACTGGCAGATATTTGCTACCCTCCTTTTGTCAGTAGCACTGATAGGTTCATGACCAAAAAAGTCTGCTAAGAATGAGCACAAAGACTCCTTCTGTACTCGAGCACACTGACATCTCGTTTCATTGGCATCCACAAGTTACAAGTGAGCACTCTGCGGGTGAAGAGCAGCTGTGCTGGGACCCTTTTCAGAGACACCAGTGATGTTGTCTGCATTATTGAGCAGTGCAGAGCAGCAAGGGTGTGTCTGCTTGTCAGCGCTGGGGACATGACATCCACACACAGTCACACTCCCTGTGTGGGTAAATGGCTTTCCAGGGCAGTCTGCTCCCACAGGCTGAAAGCCACTCGCAGCTGCAGTGCACTGGGTTCATACCTAGCCCACCATTTTCAAGAATTTGGGTTCACTGGTGTAGGCATGTTGTTGAAGGCCTGAACCAAGCTGTAAGGCATGGCTAATATTTTCCAAGGTGTAGGCGTAGGCCAACTATGACCCTCAAAATGGCCTCTGATGTTACCCTTCTACACTTTTCCTTCCAGATGTAACAGCTCTTCCATCTTTTATCTTCCCAAATATTATTTACTTTGCCTTCGTATGCCTGGAAAGTAAAGTGAGAGATTCGTCTTTGTTTTTCCAAAATGTACCTTCCAGAACCATTATAATTTTCTTTAAAAAGTAAGAGGTATCAGTCTTAAATATTGTTTTTCTGATTTATTTACTGATACAGTGAGTCTCATATTCCCTCAGTATGGATAACCTTACAGCTCTTGAGTTTTATTCATGTACTTCTTCCTTTCATGTTAATTTTGTTGACTTTGGAACTGATGCAGCCAGTCCTCCTTACTCGAGGTCTCACTTGCTTTTACAATGATAAAATGGATTCTTATTCATCTCCTGCCAGGGGGCTCTCCGCTGGCCTTATGGAGAGTGCCTCTGGCTTGTGATGTTGCTGTTTTCCTCCGTGCCTGTGGTGTGTGATCCCAGCTGGGCCTGGCATTGACCATCAGATAGCACAGCCCATTGCACATCTCTGCACTGACTTACAGCCTCTGGCAAGGCAGGGACTGTCCACGCTGGATTGTCATGGACTGTGACTTTTGGGGGCTGAGTGAATCGCGGTGCAATCTGGGTTGGAAGGGACTTCTGGAGGTCACCTCTCCAGCTTTCCACTAGCACTACAGTTCATTTTCTTTTTGTGGATCAAGTGGTTTCTGTTGCTCAACAATTTGTTTTCTGTTGTTTGGGGTTCACTTCTGGAGGTGTTAGATTCCAGAAATTAACCTACTCCTAGAAATTTGGGGGGTATAGGCACCTAAAACTTAAAGACTGATTCTTCATTTTTAAATCGATTAGAAACGTTTTTTCATCTCTCTTTATCTAAGAAAAAGAACTATTTTTTTAGCGCATTTTTAGTATGAAATTCTGTAATAATTTCATAGTTAACTGCAAATTTGGGGGAGAAAATGAAAGCTATTAAATTATTCTTCAAATAAAACACTGATATTACTCATTGAAACTAAAATAACTTATTTCTGTCTTCCTTTTTTGAAATTTCTTTTTTAAAAATGCAGATCATTAAGATAATTAAACTTTCTCTGATAATTTTATGCATTTTGATAACAATGCTGATGAGACTTTTAACTGTTCAATTCTTTCACTGAGGGCATATCTTTAATTCATCTTGCTTGCTTGTTCAAAGTTCACTCCTGGACAAAAATTCTGACAGAGATGAGCTTCATTCAGTGTATAAATACAATGAACCCATACAAAGTAATACAAGGCCTTTTAATAATACCGTATCTTCTGTGAGTACATTGGGGCTTTTTGGAGACACAATTACTCTGAAGCCTTGTTCTTGCTTGTTTAATAATTGAGCTGAGAGATAGTACTGCAGAAGGGAAACTGAAAAAACCCATCCACCTGTAAATATCACTAAAAAACCACAGAAAATAAAGATTGCCTTATCATTGAACCATAAAATCATAGAATGGTTTGGGTTGAAAGGGTCCTTAAAGACTCTCTCATTGCAACCCACTACCATGGGCAGGGACACCTTCCACTAGAAGTCTGTGGAAGCTTGGTTGCTCCAAGCCTCATCCATTAGGGCCTTGGACACTTCCAGGGATGGGGCAGCCACAGCTTCTCTGGACAGCCTGTGCCAGTGCCTCACCACCCTCACAGCAAAGAATTTCTTCCTAATCTCTAATCCAAACCTATTCTCTGTGAATTTGAAGCCATTCCCCCTTGTCCTGTTACTCCAGATCCTTGTAGATAGTCTCTCTCCATCTTTCCTGTGGGCTCCCTTCAAGTACTGCAAGGCCACAGTTAGGTCACCCCAAAGCCTTCTCTTCTCCAGGCTGAACAATCCCAACTCTCTCAGCCTTTCCTCCCAGCAGAGCTGCTCCATCCCTCTGATCCCCTCGGTGCCTCCTCTGGCCTGGCTCCAGCAGGTCCCTGTCCTTGCTGTGCTGGGAGCCCAGAGCTGCTGCAGCACTGCAGGTGGGGTCTCAGCAGAGCAGGGCAGAGGGGCAGAATCCCCTCCCTGCCCTGCTGCCCACGGGGCTTTGGCTGCAGCCCAGCACACGGGCGGGTTATCTGTGCTTCCCGTGGGAAGTGAGAGAAGTCACAGGAGGACACATCTGTTTGCAAGGGAACGTTTTCTGCAGGTATCTACTTAGCAGGGAATACCAGGTAACAAGAAAAAATTAGCTGTCTATATCCAACATTAATTAGAAATGAGAAATCATTTGTTTTATTTTGGACAGATCTAGACAGTGAAGTGGAACCAGTGAAGAATTCTGCTGTGGCTTCTGAGGTAGCACAGAGTGGGTTGTGGTAGCTCAAGAATTACAGAATCACAGAAAATTCATATTGGAGTAGCTCCATGCCAAAAGCAGGACCAGCATCCAAGTAAGCTCCAGTCATTTGTCCTTCTGGTTTCTGTGAAGGAATCTTTGAGGATGGAGCCAATCCTCTGGGAACCTTTCCAGAATTTTCCACCCTTATAGTAATATTTTTCCTTATTTCCAGCTTCAGCCTTCTTCACTGCAATCTATGATCACTGCCTCATCTGTACTGTGTACCTCTGAGAAAGACTTTACTCTGTTTTCATTCATCTGAAGAAAAAGCAGGCTGTGATTTTTCCATTGTGCAGAAATCCAGATGGTATAGAGACCTAGGCAAATTCCACAAAACAAATGGCAAAAACTGGAGCACTTCCTGTTTCCCTGTTCAAACTGGACTTGGAAGAGGGGTACGGTGTTGTCACCATAACTGTATAAATTAATTCCTGTTAAACCATGCTGCAGTTTTGGTATGCAACAGCAGGAATCTTTCAGGAATGAGATGGGGGGAGATGGGGAAAGAATGTGCCATCCTCACTGCCTTTGGTGAAGCTGGAATTTCACCCACAGAAGTGATTACCAGGGCTTGCATCATTTAGGAGAGAATGAAAGACTATGTCGCAAACAGTGGTTGACAGTTCCTGCACAGTGGTCCACAAGTAATTGTAGGTGACACTGGGCCATACTGGAGAAAGTTATAAAGCAAAGCAGTTTTCCACACTGCTGACAAGACAGCTTCTCCAGAGCTGAAATTAGACATCTGGGGTTTGCTGTCCTAGCAGGAGCAACACAATCACTAGTAGGGAATTCTTCCTTATGAACATTTTACTGTTCCTCCTGTGTCTCTCAGGAGTGCATCAAAAGGTTGCAAAGTCTCCTTATTTGAAGAAAGACTCTTCCCTGTCTGGATGAAGGTTTGAAGCTCCAGTGGAATGCAGAAAATTACTCTGTAGTATGCACATTATGATGCATATTGTCAAAACCGTACAAGCTTGAGAAGTGGCCCATGGGAATCTTCTATGGTTTAACAAGACACAGTGTTGGTGCTGCACTTGGGATGGGGAAACCCTTGGTGCCAATCCAGGCGGGGGATGAGCAGACCCAGAGCAGCCCTGGCAGAAGGACTTGGGAGTGCTGTGGGGGAGAGGCTGGACATGGCCCGGCCGTGTGCGCTGGGAGCCCAGAGCCCCCCGTGTGCTGGGCTGCAGCCAAAGCCCCGTGGGCAGCAGGGCAGGGAGGGGATTCTGCCCCTCTGCCCCGCTCTGCTGAGACCCCACCTGCAGTGCTGCAGCAGCTCTGGGCTCCCAGCACAGCAAGGACAGGGACCTGCTGGAGCCAGGCCAGAGGAGGCACCGAGGGGATCAGAGGGATGGAGCAGCTCTGCTGGGAGGAAAGGCTGAGAGAGTTGGGATTGTTCAGCCTGGAAAAGAGAAGGCTTTGGGGTGACCTAATTGTGGCCTTGCAGTACCTGAAGGGAACCCGCAGGAATGATGGAGAGAGACTGTTTCCAAGGGCCAGGAGTGACAGGACAAGGGGGAGTGGCTTCAAACTGACGGAGAATAGGCTTAGTTTAGACATTAGGAAGAAGTTCTTGACTGTGAGGGTGGTGAAGCACTGGCCCAGGTTGCCCAAAGAAGAGGTGTCTGCCCCATCCATGGAAATGTTCAAGGCCATAATGGATGGGGCTTTGAGCAACCTGGCCTTGTGAATGGTGTCCCTGAACAAGATGATCTTTCATGTCCCCTCCAATCCAGGCAATTCAATGATTCATTGAAAACTAGAATAGAAGAAAAATAGATATTCAACCTAAAACTTCAACCAAAATGTAATTTATATAATTTTTAAGAGGTGGCATCTCTAGAAATGTTTTTACTCTTAAATCCCAGTCTAATCACATCTCAAAAATAGCCAACAATTTAGAGATTTTCTTATAATAGCATCAAAGGCTATTTTGATCATTTATTTTTATGAACTTTTAAAGAAACATCTCCCTCCAAGACCAAACTTAATAAATATATATACACTTTGCCATTGTGTGAATGTCAAAATCTTCGTGTTGCAAAAGAGGAGAGAAAGAGTTCCAGGTATTGCTGATCAAACCTGCCTCCATTTATCTCAACCACAGCAGTGGAACAAACAGAAAGTGAAGGAGTTTGTGAGGAAGCCAACAAGCATTTGCCATGACATTCCTGTTTAACTTTTGCTTTTAATATAGGACTTTAAATGCATGTTATTTTAACTGCTTGGAATGCTGAAACTTTACAGTCTCAGTTGTGCTGTGGATTTAACACATATTAAAACCAGAATCACAAGCAGTTTTTTTATCCCCTTATGTAACACTTTAAAAAGGTTTACAATATTACCTACATAAGCACCTGCAGAGTTACTTGGGATTCTTTACACTTGAGAGCATTATCTGGAAAATGTATTTTTTTCAATGTGAAACACAAGCTAACAGAAATTATATTTGGTTATACAGAAATTATATTCTCAAGTCCCTGTCAAATTTGCATAACTTTTTTCACTATTTTTCCAGGTTTAAGATATTAATTAAATATAAAGTGCTGGAGTGAAGGATATATAAGTGCAAAACCAGATGAATGGCAGCATTTTTCAAAATCATTTTCAGATGAAATGCAGGGCTTGATGTTTTAGAGCCTATAACATCTCCACAAATTCAAACCATTCCACTAAGTTAATCCCAGAACTTCTGAAAAAGTTCTCTTCAGAACTAAAAGGTAAGAATCAAATAAGTATTTCCCTAACTACTGAGTCAGCAATTACTTCTACAAAATCCATACCCTGGAATCAGTATAATGCAGAAGTCAATACATCCAAGCTGCTGCCCATGCCCACAAGTGTGTATTTTATGTGATGAATCATTGAGTTGTTTGTTGGAAATGTTTTCCTCTGGTGAAAAGAAGATGCTCTTCTTCCACTCAGAATTGAGAACATTTTGAAAATGACAGCTAAAATACATTTTGGCTTGGATTGTTTGGGGTTTTTTTGGAAATGTACTTGCTGATATTTTTAAAATTAGATTTTTAAAATGAGAAATAATTGTTAGCTCTGTAAGTCTTACTCAGATTAAACCTGGAGAAAAATAGTAATAGGAACCAGAAACTCATACTATTTCTAATCATCTGTTGGAATTTTTCCAAGTCTAGCTCAGATAAAAACTGAGTCAACACAAACATTAATCTGATCTGAAATGAATACACTGAAAATTTTCAGGATGCATTCTCAGAAAACTACCAGATCACTTTCTGAGACCAAATAGCTTCTGAAGATACAGAGACATTCATTAGTGTGAACACTTCCCTGAAGCAAAGCCCTGAATCCATCAAAAGTTGTCTACTCTGCATTTCTATTTATGGGCCATTCACACCATTAAGCATTTCAAACCTCAAGCAGGAGGTTCTCTCAGCAGAAGGTGAAGAGATTTCCCATTACTTGTGCTACAGACCTTGCATAATTTATTGCTGCTTTGTGTTATTATTAGGAGCACATGCCTGGGAAGAACTCTGTGGATTATTTAATGCAGTTCCTTCAGAAGTTACTTGCTAGAAGCAGTTAGTTTATTGCTCATCGCAATTCTGTTTGAAAGGTCATCTGAAATCCTTCATCTTTTGTAGGTTAGGAATCTTCTAATTTCCAGACTAACTTGATTTGGGAAGACTTTTTTATCCTGATGCTCTGCTTTGGCCTGAACAGCTCTGTCTCTTTCTGTTCATTCTGACATATTTCAAGCATCCTGAGACTTGCCTACAGAATAGTCAGTGCTCATTAACCTTCCCAGCCTTGCCAGGGAGGCAGCTAAACATGGACAGGGTTTGCTGTGAAGGATCTGACACTGAACTGCACTCCTGTGGCTTCTGGGTAAGACTTGGTGTGCATCCAGTCAGATTGCTGAGGGGAGAGGTAGCTTGGGGCTATCTATGAGGCAAGTGAAAATGTGGTACACACATGACTATGTTCAGACATATTTCTAGCTCAGGAACACAGCTTTCCTAAGGAAAGATCTCCATTCCTCATTTTTTCTAGTATGACTTTTATTCTACCTGCTCCATTTTGCATTATTCTCTTGCAAATGTGTGTCATACATAACATTAATAGTTTTGATAACCACATTTCAACATTACAGAGGTGTTACTTTCAAGCACAGTGTCACTGCATCATAAAAAATTCATATCACTTGTTTGAGAACAGGGATGTGATTGGATCACTGGAGCTCCACATATTACTCCCAAATATGAAACAAAAAAAAAATGTTAGTGGATTAAGGAACAAGTAAAGATTCTAAAAGCAATTTCCTGTCTAAGCTCTAGGATAAATGGTAAAATCAACTCTTGGGAAGCTATTAGACAAAACCCATGAAAGTTCTACACTTTTGTTCAGAATATCATTGGGATTCTTAACTCCACATTGGAAAGCTACAAATGTTATGAAATAGTGTATTAAGGAGAATTACAGCACTAAAAGAAAGTGAGTGACCTATCTGCAGGTTCTACAGCATCTCTCATGCCAGTTTTAATGTTAACTCTTAGAACAGGCCACTTTGGTTTAGTACAGACCTTTATCTGGCTCTGTGTGTTGGAAATGGGAAGGGCAGAGAATCTTTTCATTAGTGAGAAATAGTCCTTAAAGAAAAAACAGTGTTAGTTCCTAGATACCCACAACTCCTTTCTATTGGATACTATTCCACTTTCTTTTAAGTTGATGGGAATTTTGTACAGTAGAAACAGAACTGAACCTGTGGTCAAGCATTCACATGTGGGTAGAAAATGTAAATATTCTCTGGAGAAACTCATGTGCTATGATTTTTTGGTAAATCCTCATGTGACAACGAAAAGAACCTAGGAAAAAATCCCAATATATTTTATTATATTTATTTTAAACCTGATATATCTGTGACTAATGGCTCTTCAAGTTTCTCTTTCATACATTACGCTTTGAAACTTATTTTAGTATTTTATACTTTATTTCTGTGGTTTTTGTTGTAAGCCTTTAAAATAAAACAGGATAACAAACCATAGAATAGTGGATCATGCTGAAGTTACATTGCAGTTCATGATATGGAAAGCTGTAAATAGTGAAGTTCTGATTAACATTTAAATACTAATTGAGCTCAGTGATTTGAAAACAGCCCTTTGGTATCAAAATACAGAAGAAGGTCTTCATATTTCAGAACACAAACAAAGACTACTAAAAACAATGAAAATCAGACAATTTTTCTTATTTCCTGAGGAAGTGTCAAATTACTTGAATCAAACATATATAACAAACTGCAAAATTGTTTATTCAAAAATTTTTAAGACTGACTGGGAAAAATATTTTTGCAAGTGATTCACATTCCAGTCGTATTGGCAGGGTTTCTTTAAAAGTGGAAATCAACACGAGTAACTAGAAATAGATTGGATCTTTATTTTGATTTATGAAGATGGAAAACAAGTTTTGTTTGGGCAAGCACACCCTGTTAAATTTAATTAAGATATATGTTCTTAAATCTTCATTACAATCGCTATTCTGGGTAACAGGCCATAGAAACTGGCACATTTCCAATTAAACCAGTCAGAGCAGAAGCCAAACCATGGCCTGTCCTTAGCTAGATCAGGACATGAAGGAGTAGCAGACAGGTATTTAAGCAGCAGGCCACCACTTTATTAACAAAATTCCATGGGGAACCATCCATTCATCCTTTCTCACATACCAGATGTTTATCTGGGCCCACTATGTGTTTGTTTGGTGCTCATTCTTGATCTCCTACCTTGAGGCAGACTCTCACCATGCTCACCTCCAGGAATCAGGTGATGGAGACCTGTGCAGCTGTAACTGAAGGGAGGAAGAACACTGAGCCAAAGGGAATATCTGCTTTGGGAAACCTGCATGTTTCCCTTCTCAAGCATAAGATCTCATTTGACATTTGGGCGGCCCCTTTCAGTCTTTGTCTCCTCTGAACACAGCCAAAACTGTGAAAAAGCATTTCTATTTTTCTTCTGTTTTTTCTTTGAGCTCTTGCTTTTCTCTAACTGCACCTTCATTTAAAAAAAAAAATAAATAAAATAAATAAGGTGAAAGAACTCTGCCACTTTGACTCACTTGGATTTAGATCTTACCTTATCACAGGAAAATGATCAGAGAAATACAAAGTGTGAAGCAAAAGGTTTCCTGAAAGCCAGATCAGATATCAGAGTTTGAGTGATACAAATCTTTCTAACCCATGTGAACAGAGAAAACAATTTTCTACATTTATATGGATGCTTCTCTAAACACTCCATTATAAAACAAGACTATTTCAGTTTGCCAGCTGCTCACCACTTAAAGGTCTATTCCACATCTCTCCACCTCACTCTAGGAAGACACAAGAGACAGGTTAAATCAGTCTTACTTTTCCATCAGGGATGATACTTTAACTTTCTTTGCTTCTGTGGTCAACAAGAATATGATGGGATAATCCAATGTTTTAAGCTGCTGTAGCTTTCATGTGTCTCTCACCTATGCCTAAAGCTCATTCCAAATTAGATTTTGAGCAATGCAGTTTATATGAGAATTCAAAAGTGGTTGTTCTTCACCAATTGAATCTCTGTTGCTGAAAACTTAACAGGAGCTCTGGATACTTTACATAATTTTACACATCTTTATATTTTCTCTTGACTACTGTCATACATTTGAGTCTGGCAAGTTTGCAGTTGGACATGTCAGGCGAAGTTATAACAGCTGTATATTTATAGTCCCTCACAATAAATTTAACATTTTATTTGGTAGCCATTTACTATTTCATGTTCTCTTAGCCTTCATCTATTTCAGACCATAAATTAGTCTTCGCCTGTTCAGAACAGATTTTCTCTTGAGCCTGAAAGGATCATGTGAGTACTCCCCGATTCTGGACTCCAAATTGTCAGCAGGGTCAGTTGTTTAATGCTGTGCCTGTCAGATTATTTCTTCATAATCTTCTATCCCCTACAGCAGGAAATATGGCTGTGGGTGAAATTACTAAGTATGTCTTAAAATTCAGACTACAGCATTTAACTTTCCTTAACAAGGATCACTGCAAGTGGGGACACCCTGCCACCTACATCAAACTTTACCTTTTGATTTTTTAAAAGATCTCGAGACGGGGATTGGGCCCATCTGGAAAGAAGATCAGCTCAGAAATATTTTCCTCTCCTGTAAGGTTTTTGGCATGATTCATGGACCATTTAGGGGAAAAAAAACTAAGAGCCTGGAACACGTATTACTGGAATACCCTACAAACCACACATTCTGCTTATTTTCTGAATCTGCAAGAAAGAAAAAGTTGGATGGATGGAATGGTAAATTTATGTCTCCTTATTTTTGTGATGGGATGTTATTTCAGAACTTGAGAAAAAAATTCTCATTTCAGGGTTCCCCAAAGGACAAAACTATCCTCTGGAGGTGGACTTTTACTTCTGAATACCTCTAGGTTGTTGTGTTGGTTTTGCATGGCCTGGTTTTTGGTAGCAGGGGGTCACAGAGATGCCTCCTGTGAAAAGCAGCTGGAAGCTTCCACCATGTCCAGTAGAGCCAATCTGATGGCTCTGAAGAGGGACATGCAACTGGCCAAGCCTGGGCCAATTAGAGATGGTGGTAACGCCTCTGTGATAGCGCATTTAAGAAGAAAATCAAAACAAAGTGGGGCATAGTTAGAAAACCAGAGGAGAGGAACAGGAGGAGATGGGAACATGTGAGAGAAACAACATGGAGACACCAAGGTCAGTGAAGGTGGGGCTCCAAGTGCCAGAGACAAGAATCCTCTGCAGGTCATGGTGAGGATCATGGCAGAGCAACTGTCCCCCTGCAGCCCATGGGGTTCATGGGGGATGCAGAGATCAACTCGCAGCCCCTGGGGAGGTGCCCACCCCAGAGCAGGTGGATGCCTGGAGGAGGCAGTGATCTGGTGGAAGACCCAGTGGAGAGAGAGGGCCCCCTGCTTCCAGAATGGAGCAGCCTGGCCTTGGAGGATGCACCCTGTGGATGAGTGACCCACGCTGCAGCAGTTTTGGGAGGACTGTCTGACGTGGGAGGAGCTTATGCTGCAGCAGTTTTCTGAGGGCTGCTGCTCCTGAGATTGGACCCACACTGGAGAGGTCCACAGAGAACTGTCTCCCACGGGAAGGGACCCCAAGGTGCAGCAGGAGGAGGAGTCCTCTCCCTGAGCAGAGGAAGATCTCAGGTGATGAACTGATGAAAATCCCCATGCTCTGTCTCCCTGTGCTGTCAGTGGGAACAATGGAGGGGTTGGGGGAAAAAAGGTATTTTTAAGGCTTATTTTACTTCTCATTATCCTCCTCTGATTTTGTTAGTAATAAACTCACTTTGTATCTCTAAGCTGAGCCTGTTTGCCCTTGGAGTGTTTTCTCCCTGTCCTTATCTCAGCTCATGACCCCTTCATTAAGTTTTTCTCTCCTCTGCTCAGCTGTGGCAGCGGAGGGTGAGTGAGCAGCTTTCATGGGGGCCTGGCCTGTGTCAAACCATGACAATTGTCAGGTATGTGGAGTAGAAATGTCATCTTTTCATATGTGTTTGTGAACTTCAGAGAAATAAAAGTAATAACAATCCAACTCTGGATAAGGAAAGCATCATTGAAAGTTCTGGACCTGATTGTACATTATGAAGATGTAATTATGAAAAATATTACTGGGGCACATCTTGCTGTTCCATCAAGGCATGTGCTTAGTAGAGGCCCAGTTGTGCTCTTGCTCTGCCCTTTACCCACTGCTTTTAACACGCTGCTGACCCTGACATTATCAGGACACAGGAACATGTGGTCAGAGTAATAAAAATGCCCGATCACATTGCCAGATGGTGGATTACCCATATTGGGTATTGATTACTGTTAATGTAATCAATGATGTGAGGAGAATTCCTTTCCTTTCCTGGGCTGGGTGAAGAAATGTGTGTGCCTCTTTTACCTTATTGCCTATCGATTGTGCCCATGGAGGGCGCTGCTCAGAAAAGCAGTGCCACTGAACGTGTCACGCTGATAACAGGGCTGGGTCCCTGGTATTTAGTGACCATAGTTTTTGATCAACCTCTTCAACTTACTTAAATTTATTCACTGTAGATTTTAAGAATGACCATTCCCCCTTGCCGTCAAAGTAATACAGACCTTGTCTGGGTGTGTGGGAGGGATGAATGGCTGGAGAAGATTTTAACAGGAACAAAAAGTTGCTGGAAGCAGAGTGTTCTTCCTTTCCAAATGCATTACATTTCCAGAGTAGCGTATCTTATTTCATCTGTGATGAAGCCCCTGAATCTGTAAAGCTTTATAGGTGTTTATTATAGATGTTTTCAGTCAAGCCTGTTCTAATTGTTACTATTATTCATGCAAAAATTATGAACTGGGTTACTTTGCCACCCATAAAACACTAGTAATCTAAATTACATTTTGCAACAACCTGCTAGTTTTTGAGGTAAAACATTTGCTGACTGTAATAGGAGGTCAGGCCTGTGTCAAGCACTTTCGGAAGTGGCTCTTTAATATTATGATGAGAAGAAGTGAAAATACTAAAATGTGGTATTCTAATCTGAAATAGTTCTTTAGAAACAAAACACGTTTGTGGCATCCAGACCAGGAATACAGTTAAAGCAGAGCTGTATGAAAAGGGACTTATTTCTCATTGTTTACACAGAATGCCTGGGGGGAAAAGATAGTACAATGTTAATCAAATGTGTTCTAATAATGTCTATATACACACCTGTGTGTATATATATGTATGTATAGTGTATATAAGCCCATACTGATATTCATGTAAATGTTGATCAGGAGCTTTGGGAGCAGGAATAATCTTTCCATCATATCTCTTTCTAATACATAGGAATTTAATGAAGACTCAATACTCCAGATCAACAAAACCAAGGATATATCAGAGTTTTTAATTAGCATGATGATAGCAGCTATGAGAACTTGCTATGGGGTTATGGACAGGATTTTCTCCTGGGGCATTCTCTTGCTTTTGTCTGCTTACAGAACCAAAGAAGTTACTGTTAAAGAGGCTTTTGTCATCTTAGTGAGTAACTTATGGCAGCTGAAACCATTGAAACTTCTCCATCTAATGAGAGTAAGTTACTAAGCTGGATAGCAGAAAGTAATACAGCGCCTCGTGATTTCGTCCCTCCACACCTACTGCAGTATTAGGGAAAGGTTTCTGGTTTGTTGTATTTAACACTTTGTCATTGTTTAGTTTGTGATTAAAATCATTTTACAGACAGAATTTCTTACTGATGTTTAGGTCAAGTAGGCCAAATTTTTAGTCAGATTCCTGGACAGTGATTCTTATTTTCAGGTGACAAGATAAAGGAAATGTGGCAAGAGAAAACTACTCAGCAAGTTTTCAGCAAAGGAATAAATGATATTGATGCATTTAGGAAGTGCTGTGCCAGAGTGTTTCCCTTTCTCTTTTCCTTTCCTTTCTCTCTGGTACACAATAACAGTTTGTCAGTCTGGTGCACTCTCTACATACACTGCCCCAGACCTTCAGGTTTTTCTGCTATCAGAGGCACTATATAGATATATTCAAAGGAGGGCACATCAGGAGAGAATTTTTTGGGTTTAGAATGACTCAGAAGTCAATGGTGTCCTTAGTGTTGCCTCTGACAGGGCTGCCCATGGCCAGGGCAGTGTCTTGTGGTTTGTATATTTGTTTGCTTGGTTCTTTAGGTTTGTGTATGCGTGAGAACTAGTCAGAAAGGAAGAACTGACAATTGTGTCTGATAGAGGAGCACTTCAGAGTTCTGGTGTCATATCTTCATGCAGAAATTGGGAGGACACTGGCTTTTTAGAGAGCCAAGCGGGCAGGCAAGATGCGGCAAGGGGAAGGGGAAGAAGGTGTCACCAAGTCATACTTGGCTAAAGCTCAGGCTTCAGCTCTGCATCTGTAAATGCTAATGGACAGAAATCTGCAGACTGATGACACCCGGCCTTCAGTGTGATTTGCAAAAGAAGATTTCCCAATATTCTTATGTCAGAAGGTACTCACTGAGATTAGGATCTCAGAAGTCTCTGTGCTAACTGTGCCCTAATGAGATGTTGTCCCCTCCTCAAGCAGTTTAGCTGCTAAATAGAGGAGGCATGCAAAGGCAGTCTTTTATCCTTGCTTAATAGATTAGGAAATGAGGTGATCAAATAGTTTCCACCAGAGTCTTTAAGAGCTTTCAGGGAAAGAAAAGAGCAGAACCCAACTCATCTCAAACATCCAAATTCAGTTCCTTGACTGTAGGGTCATCCTTCCTTTCCTCTTCCCTCCTAGATTTTTATTACAAAGACTGCAATCACAAAGCCTATCAATCTTTACCTCATGGTGTAAATACCCCTACATCTGAAAGCAGAGCAATTCCTTGAAAAGGACAGTCCATTTTTGCAAGGAGTCTTCCAATTCGGTCTCCCTGGCAGGCAGTTTGTGGTGTGTGAAGCTGCAGCATTCCCAGGCAGGATTACACAGGCAGGAAGGAGAGCCTCCCTGCTGCAGCTGGGACTGAAATAATTTACTCATGGTAATGTTTTTAGAGCTGATAAAACTCATAGTCGTGCATGCATTGGAAAAGAGAGGGTTTCAAAGTCAGGAAATACTCAGAAAGCATGATTGTTAAAAGCGGTATAACCCTGAGGGTTTTGGGCAGATTCTCAACTTTGGGGCTTGGCAATACACAGAGATGCAGTGTCTTTCACTCATTTAATCACTAAATTCTATAACTTCTTTCCTTTTTTGTTTTAGTTTTTTTAATAGTTACATTTGGCTGATGTATTAACTTTGTAACAGCTTGCAAGATGTCCCTTTTTTAGTGAAATATTTTAAAGTCCCTTAATTACTGAACTTCTTGTATTTACATTTGCAGATCAAATGATTACAGGACTGAGGGATTCATTTTTAAATTAGATGGTCCCAAGTTTACCGCAAATACATGTCCAATTAACTTTGATAATGAGATACAGCCACCAAATTTTGAAAAAATCCAAACAAGATACTTTTTTATCTGATGCAGCAAAGGTGCTCTTTATAAAGCTGCTATAGTACTTATTTGTATGAAATCCATTTTGTTCTACACATAGTATAAATCAGTTTCATTCTATTAAAGTGCAGAAAAATAAGTTTTTCAGATTCCAGCAATAGCAAAAGTGTGTCAAGGTCTGAGCAGGCATTACCTCTTCATACTGAAATGTCTTCCTTTGCCCATATGTAACAAATAATATCCATTCTGTGTATGTGCTATAAATGCATCAAATGTACAGCAGTAGTTTTATGTGTGTGAGTGAGCCAGGGAATGTGTGATTAGCAAGCCATTGTGAGGTGCTGGGAGAATGCACTTCGTGAAATGGATACCTCAACACAGTTGCCAAAAGTCCCAGATGATCATTTTAAAAGTGTTTTCAAATATTTATGGGTCTTTGGGGGACCTATAAAGACTATTCACTTTCCAGAAAAAAGACCAATGTAATCTGAAGAAAAAATTATTTTTCTGGCCACCCAGCTGCACCAGCTAGGTGAGATATACTGATATTACTTGCACGTAGATATGTCAAAGAATGGTTCTCTCAGTACGTGAGGTTTGCAAATTTGTAGTGGAATATATCAAAAGCCAAACTCAGTACTGGAAGGTTACATTTGTTTAGAAGTCCTGTAGTCACTGAGGAGACACAAACTATTTCACAGCCTTCCTTGGAGCAGAGATAAACAACTTCAGACTCTAAGTCTCTTGAGCCCCCTTTGCTTTCTCCAAATGAAGAAGTCAAACATCTATATATCTCAAATATGAGCAAAACCTACTATGAATCAACAGTGTCTGTTTCATAGAGGATACTTGTGCTTGAATATAGTAAATTACAAGCTACACATAATGATCTTCAGAGCTGTTAGCGTGGGAATACACTTTGATACTAGTTATGAAAATAATTAGAACAACCCATTTTCTTTGGTTTCAACAGCTGCATGTAGACACTGTGCTTTTGAGGCAGCCTGAAAGGAGAATAACAGGTATTTTAGTGTTTGAAACTAAATTTAAAGACATTTTAATGTGCTCAGAGCTGCAAATCTGGTAAACAGCTTTCTTGTCCATCACATAATAAAAAGTATATGCACTTGTAGATACAGACGGAGAAACCCCAACATCAAAGTACTTTATTGGCCACCTACCACTTTTTTGCCTTCTACTGTGATAATGAATGATGTCACTGCAGTTTACTGTCCCAATCTGATTTTCTCCATAGACTACCAAAGTATTAAATTTCTACTTCATGGATTTTTTTTCTTCTTCTTTCCAATAAGTCGTTGCAATAATTTACACACGGATTTAACTCTTCAGTGACATAGTATCAATTGAATTGGGTTTAGTTTTGAAAAAAAAAGCATAAAATAATTTCTTCCTGTCCCCTAGGAGCAGTTCTGCTACCTGGTTCCAGTGGCCATATCTTTTCCTCCCTTTTCTGTTGGACTTGAACATCCCCTTTTCTTTAGCACTTTTTATTTCTGTACTGAGATAAATACATTGTACCTGAATCACAGAAAATGTGTGTCATCAGATATGCTCTCTGATCTCATTTCTGTTGACCTCTATCCATCAAAGGTCTATCTACATTCATTTCTCTGAAAGCTCTTTTGGCTGTTTTAGCAAATTTATTGCTTTTACCTTTTACAAAAATTGGAGCACCATGAATGTGTGTATGAAAAGTATTCCCTGTCTGAACTAAAAGAACAAGTATACAGGATAAATTTCTTCTTTTATTTTCAATCATCTGCTTGTATACTTCCAGCAAGATAAGATATCTATATTAAAAAAAACGCAAATGCAAAAATATAGCTGTTTGCTGTGAAAGACAACTTTTTTGATCACTATGGCAGTGGAAATTATCAAATTGTTAATTTCTGCATACTATATAGGGTTTTTGGAGCAGAGGGGAAAGAGCATGTGGACAAAACTTATAACAGTCATCAGAAAATGTGAGATAACTTATTAAAGTAAATATAATAAAGGTGCAGTCTGAACATTTTCATACAAATCACTATTAACTTTTGCAATATTTTTACTCAGGCACTGCTAAAGTATCCATGTTCCCTACAAAAAAAAAAAAAAAACCACAGGGGAAAAAAAATCAAGAGAAAAATGGTTTTTACACCTCAGTTCGACAAAAAGGGAAATCTATTATTGTCTACATACTGCCAATTTATGTGGATCATTTCTACCATTTTCATGCTGATAAGATGTTATTTTAGCCAATTAAATTTAAGTTATATTCTGGATAATTTGACATGGAATTTGTGCTGTCAAGAAAGGACTTAAAAAAAAAAAAAAAGAGAGATGGAAGTATTAAAAGAATGCAATAATAATACCCTTCAGGTTTTTCAGCCTAAAATTTTTTCGTAAGGTTGCAAATCTGCGTGGAATGGTCTGAGTCTAATGGAAGGACATTAAAGATCATCTCGTTCCAACCCTCTGCCATGGGCAGGGACACCTTCCACTATCCCAGGTTGCTCAGAGCCCCATCCAACCTGGCCTTGAACACTTCCAGGGATGAGGCATCCCCAGCTTCTCTGACAACCTGTGCCAGAGCCTCACCACCCTCACAGGGAAGAATTTCTTCCTAATATCTCATTTAAACTTAGTCTCAGTTTGAAGCTATTCCCCCCTGTCCTGCCACTACATGGGAAGGAGGAGGTAACTATGTCAGTTCTAGGAGCTGCCTCAGTGTCAGCCTTTCAGAAGAAAGCAGGAATGTGAGGCCAATTTCTTTTATTATCCCACCAGTGTCAGGTCTGAATCCAGTTTGCAGGTCTTTGCAGGGACACGAAGGAAAGGAGAGGATCATGAAACCTCCTCTGGACTTTTCTGGGTTAATCCACACCGACGGATTCCTCTAGTTGCCCTCCAAAAATCCCTTGCACAGGCATTGTGTGATATGATTGCCAGTTATAGCAGGGAGCAGAATTGTGACCAAGGAGGTCTTTTTAAACCTTCTACTCTCACATAAGTGTCAAATAGATTTAAGCAAGTGTTAGAGACTGCTGTATTTGATCTTACCCTGCCTGTCATGTCAGTACTACCAGGGGGTAAGTTTGTTGCTCTGATTTTCTGATATTCGTGGAGATTCGCGGAAGCTCGCAGGGAAGTCAGGCAGGCAGCACACAAGATGGTGAAAGGAGAAACTTTATTTACAAGAACTTCTTTATATATCCATTATTAGTCTGATAATTATTGGTCGATAGTTTTTCCACCCCCTATAATGATTGGTTACAACACTAAAGTGTTTAGTACCAAAACAATGAGATTAGAAAGCACATGAATGCAACTTATCTCTATTCTCCATGAGAAAGAAGAGAAAGATTTTGAAACAGTGCAACTACAGTAAGTTGGTCCTATTCTGTGCTTCATAGGTCAGGTATCACAACAGATTACTCATCCTACAGACTTATACAGACACTCCAAAACCCAGAAATTAAAATTTACCCTACTTCCCATTCGAATCTCACCATAGGCTTACTCACAGCGAACACCTGGAAACTGTGCAGCAAGAAAAGAAATAACTCACTAACAGCAAACAGAAACACATATCTAACTGTACTTACAATTCCAGGAACACATTGTAACTGCATTCAAGACGGATTAAAAAGGGAAGAAACTTTGAAATTCTGCCAGATATTTTCCAGCATGAATGACTCCCTTTCTGTCTCACATGCAGAACACACCAAGAAGCTCTGTTGCATACTGCAGCAATCTCCTATTTCAGCAAGAAGAAACTGTCAGAGATAAGGCAAGAGATATGTAATATTATAACCATTATTTATTCTAGATTAATGAAAGGGGAAAATAGCCCTTTTAGTTGCAGCTTGCATGCAGAAAAACATTAATCATACAGAGCCCAGTCTGTCTATTGTATTCACAATATATTAGCAGTTAGCTGATCTATCAGCCGAGATGAATTATTACATTGGCTTCCAGTGATATCAGTTCTCATAATAGGGCAGCCACCCAAGTTCTTTCCTATTCTGTTTGCACATCCTTATTTCTTTGCTTTTCCTTTACCCTTTGGATCCTCTCTGGGCAGCAGTTTGGTAGGCTGAATATGTTGGGGATTTTTTAATGTCTGAAATGCATGAAAAATTAGAAGATGCCACCAATGAAGTAAATGGTTTTCCAGAAAATCTGTCAGTTTTGTACCTCACCTTCTTCTTTTCATTGACCAAACTTCCTTCTCCTCAGACTAGAATGTGTTACAGCTTGGGTAAACAGGCACAGAAAGGAGGGTTGGGGGTGTTGGTTTGGTTGACTGTTCTTTGTTTATTGTTATTGCTGCTGTTTGGAGTTAGCTTTGTTATTTTGCTTTAGTTGTTTTAATTATTTTTTTTCACTCCATGATACACAGTATTGGATCTACCAGCTAAGTAAATGAAGACGTTCCAGAGAGAAATTTGCAGTCCTGGATTTATATAGTGCAGGATTTCAGGGAAAAAAGAGAAAAAAGGTGGAGGAAGGATGGAATGGCAGGCTACTGTTTAGTCGAGATGGCTCAGAAAATGTCCTCAAGGACAGAGTTTCTAGCCTTTGACATTGCAAGTCTGCTAGCATGGCTTTGGACACAGTCTGAGCAAACCCATGGATCCTACAGGACCCTCATGACCAAGTTCACTCCAGCATCTTAGCAGCTGTCCTCCAGGATGTCCCTGGGGCTTCTCTTTCTGCTCCAAACCTTCAGGTTTTGGGACAGGAAGGCATGGAGGGTGTGGGGGTGTTAATATATTTACTTAACTATATTTTCCCACTAAATTGGCACTAGCACTTCACTTGGCAGCAGCAGCAGTCCCTCTCTGATGGAGCTTAGTCCCAACCCATGGGCAGCACCTGTACTCATGTTGGATAATGCCTTTTTAGTAAGACTCTCCTAGGTTTGCAGCCCTGAGACTGCAATTGTCACTGCAGTCACCTCCCTGCAGGTTTCCGCCGCTGCCACGGGGCTTCTGTGGGGCTGCCAAGTACAACTGGGGGGAACCACTGCATAATCAAGGTGCTTTTCCATCTGACAGAGAGGCTGAGTCTTTTAAAATGTGAGTCTGTGTACATTTATACATAGACATACATATATGTGCACACGTATTTTGCAAAAGGAACTTGGCAGGTTTTTTCCTTACTTAAGGCATTTATTTCCCTCCTTCAGCCTCCCCTTGTTCCCCTTAGAAATCACTGTCTCTCTCTGATGGCTTGCCTGCTTCAAGCTGTATTGAATGATTTTTGGGGCAGGGTTTCTTGTACCTTGCCTATGTTTGAAGAGGAAGCAGCAAGCACCACTTCAAGTCTAAATAATGACAGTAATCATTTCCAGCAGACAGACAATCTCTTTCTGGCTGGCTACAGTCTTCAGCCAGACTCTTCAGCCAATGTTACTGGCAGCCCTGATATTTCCTCTGAGCCTGGCACCGAGTTAGGATGCTTAGTAGTGTTCTAGATGCCAATTTATCAATTTATTCCCTAAAGCAGTTTGATTTTGTTGCATGTGAAAATATATACTTATCTATTAAAGGAAATACAAGTGGAATAAACCAGGAAATATTAAAACACAGCAGGACGCAGTGAGATATGGTGTTTCTTAAACAGTAGCAGTAATCCTAATAAAATGCAGATGAAATCATGTTGAGGGAGCAGTGTGGCAATAAAAAGTGAAGAAAGGAGCAAGGTGCATAAAAAGAAGGGGCAGCCCTCGGGTGGAAGAATTACTCTGAATTTAGCAAAGACATAATGTGGTGCCTGTTACAATTGAACAGATTTGCTTTCAAAATGTAAAGTCAGTGGGTGGACTGCTTTCATGCCTGGTGTAACTCCACCGAATGCTGTGGAATTATAACCATTTTGAATATAGCTCTGCACAAGCAATATAATAAACTGTGGATGTGAATAAAGTCAGATGGACAGTATTGAAAAAAAAGGCATTCATGTGCATTTCATTAAATGCATTTGAAATTCATGACCCTTTTTGTTCATTTTCCAAGAATATTCACAGAGATCATATTTTGGTCACAGAAGACAAATATCTAAGAAATGTTTATTCTTTCAAGTTTTGTAGCTCTCCAGGAAATTTATTTGGTTTCTGTCTTATGTCAGTTTTCCTGCTGGGGAGCTTAAACGACACCATGTGACACAAGAAACCAGTTCCCAAGCACCACCAGCCTTTTATTCTCTCTTTGTGCAATATCTAACACAATGAGAAATCGGCTACATGGCATAGGGTGGTGTCTGTAAATAATAATAATATTAATAATAATAATTATAATAATAATAGCAAAATAGGAAGATGTATTCTTTAAACGTAAGGCATTTAAAGAATAATACAAGCATCAGGCACAGTCAATAGGGAAAGCCCTATTTTAACTCATTTGATATCCTTCTGTGATAAGGTCACCTGCCTAGTGGGTGAAGGGAAGGCAGTCAATGCAATTTTTCTGGATTTTAGTTAGGCTTTTGATACTCTCCCTCCCTTTGTGGGATGAGGGTGAGGAACTGGCTGACCAGCAGGGCTCAAAGGGTGAATTGGGATACACCAGGCTGGAGACTGGCCCAGTGCTGTTCCTCAGGGTTCAGTTCTAGGGCCAGTTCTGCTCAGTGTCTTTATCAATGATCTCAGTGTGGGAGCTAAATGCACCATTAGCAGGTTTGCTGTTGATACCGAGCTGGGAGGTGCTGTTGGCTCTCCTGAGGAACAAGATGCATTGCAGAGGGATCTTGATAGATTGGATCCCTGGGCTGTGATTAATGGGATGGACTTTAACAAGTCAGAATTCTGGATCCTGCACCTGGGATCAAGTAATGACAGGCACAGTGTAAACTGGGAGAGGAATGGCTGAAGGGCAGTCCTGCAGGAAGGGATTTGGGGGTGCTGGTCAACAACAGGCTCAGTCTGAGTCAGCAGAGCAGTCCCAGACAAACCTTATCCCGAGGGTCATCAAACCAGCTGGTCAAAATGGGGATTATTCCACTGTATTCCATGTTGGTGCAGCCTCACCTCAAGTGCTGTATTCAGTTCTGTGCCCCACAGTTCAAGCAGAATGTTAAAGTCCTTTCCTGCCATTATGAGGAAGGGCTGAGAAAGCTGGGCTTGTTCAGCCTTGAGAAAAGAAGGCTTAGGGGAGACCTTGTCATCATGTTCCTGAACTTAAAGGGTGACTACAAAGAAGAGGTGGACTCCCTTTTTACAAGGAGTCACATGGAAAAGGTGAGGGGTAATGAATACAAGTTACTTCTGCAGAGGTTCTGATTGGGCAAAAGAGAATTTTTTTTCACGGTGAGAACAATCAGCCATTGAAATAATCTTCCCAGAATGGAATCTCCAATTTAAGAGGATTTTAGCATTTGACTGGGCAGGGGACTGCACCATCTTGAGTTTTGCCAAGGAAAGATGGACCAGATGATCCTTAGGGTGCTTTCCAATCTGGGATGCTGTTATTCTACAAATGCATCCAGAGGAGGACAACAAGGCTAGTGAAAGGGCTGTAAGGAAAGTCCCATGAAGAGCAGCTAAGGACTTTGGGCTTGTCTAGTTTAGAAAAAAGGGACAATGTCATTGCTTTCTGGAGAGGGGAAGTGGAGAGGGAAGTGTTCAGCTCTTCTCCCAAGGATCCAGAGATAGGAATAGTTCAAAGATTCACCTTAGGAGTTTTAGAGTGGACATTATGAAACATTTGTTTACTGAGAGGGTTGTCAAGCCCTGGAACAGGTTTTCTGGAGAGGTCAATGCCCCAAGTCTGTCAGTGTTTAAGAGGTGTTTGCACAATGCCCTGGATAAGATGACTGAACTTTTGGTAAGCCTGGAATTGGTCAGGAAGTTGAACCAGATGATCACTGTAGGACCCCTCCAACTGAAATAGTCTAGACATGAGTCTAAACATTTCTTATTTGTGCTCAGAAACAGTGCTTATCAATAACTGAAACAAGTGTGCAATGTAGAATAATCTGAAAAAAAAACATAAGAATCTTTTGATAGTGATGAAAAATCGAGGGAAAATATTTTGCACAGCATTTTAGATGAGAAAGCATGTCAGTATTGTAAGAAAAATGGAAGAGATGTATTTCTTCATGTATTGAGCATCATTATTTATTACTAATAGAAAAAATGGGTATCTCATATTCAGTATATTGTCCAAACATATATGTGATTCTCCCCTCCTGGTCTAATGGAGTTTTAGTAGCCCACTCATTGTCTAGGCTCAATATATATTGTTAGTCTTCAGGGCTGTCTGAATTTAGTTCTTGATTGCTCTGCTCAGGTCCTTGGCAACTTATTTTGGTTTCCAAACAATTCAAAAGGTCAGTATTTCTGGAAAACTCTTACTTGGCTGCGCATTTCTTCACCTGCCAGTGGAGACAGTGATCCAGGGTTTGTGAGGTATCTTGCTATTACAGGAACCCCAGGCATACAAGTGGAGGATGACAGAAACACACTTTTTCAGGGTGGCAAAAAGAAGGCTGAGCTGTGGTTAATAGCAGTCACTGGCTCCTTTAAAGGCAGTTACAAAAATGGAAAAGCCAAACTCTTTTTGGTAATGGCGGAAAATGGAAGAAAAAGAAAAAAATCAATTCCAGCTTGGAAGGCCCAAAATGGGCATTAGGAAAATCCTCCTCACTGAAAGGTTGTGCTGCCAAGGCACAGGTTACACTGGGACCCTGTGAAATCTCCATGCTCAGAGCCAGACAAAGCCATGGTTGACCTGATCTAGTGCTGGCAATAATCCTGCTTGGAGCAGGGGTTGGGTCTAAACAACCTCCGGAGGTTGCATCCAACCAACACTATGATTCTATCATTCTAGTATCTTTTGGGTCTGGTTTGGGGTTTTCTGCTTGTTTTTCATTTCTCTGGGCCACTTTGGCTGACTTTGGGCCCTAAGGAGTCCTCTTCCACACTCTGCTCTTAAAATGCTATGGCTTCACATTTCTGCACATTTTAACTCTCTGGAAAACTGACCATGAAATGAAGCAAAAATTTTCCCTGCTCATTGGCTCATCCTGTGTCTGTAAGAATTTCTCACAAATATCAACTGGGCCCAAATATAAACCAGAAGGCCTAAATGGCAAGCCTGAGGAGGCACTGTCTTCAGTTGTGCAGTGGTTTACGTGTTATGCATAAACACGCAAAAATCTCAAGTAATGTTTTGGTTTTTCATCCTGGAAGAGGGACAGAAGAAGAGAGAAAGGGTAATAATGCAAACCATGCTCTCAAATGACCTCCAAAGCTATCAAATGTAACACTGGGGTATAATAAAGAAATAGTCATATGATTTACATGTATGAGGATGCTCATTTGTAAGAGAACTGAATCAGATTCTGGATGAGACATGTCGATTTGAATTTCTAGGGGTACAAGAAATAGGTATTTTGGTGGAACCCTATAGTTGTCCCTTTTTTACATATACATGTCATGATATATTACAGTTTTAAAAGAAACTTTAGCACTTGTACTCATCTTTATTTTGCTTGTGTCAATGATACAGTCAAGACTTCCCCAAACACATCCATGTGTTCAATTGATGTTTTACAGGGTCAGTATTTCTGTTATTCTCTTGAAGTAATCCTAGGAGGAAATTCAGCACTCTGAAGAACACTGCTGATCACATTTAGCATGAAGAAAAAGGTTTTTCTTGAAAAGAAACCTCCTTTTAAAAAGAGATCCCTAATTGTCTGAGATGGTCCTAATAGAACTCACTTTTAATTACCCTTCATCCCCCTCCTCTTTGAAGACAGCACTACTATTACCTAGCTCAAACCTATGAAAAGGTGAATGACCCAAGAGATTCTCTTCAGGAAACCAAAAGCCTCTGTGCTCTTGCTTGATGTTCCTCCTCAGCCAACTGTATCTTGTTTTACTGAGGCTCTGCTGAATCTTCTATGTTCTCTCCTGATATTAGCTGTCTTTCCTTTGGTTTTGCATCCTTGTAAAACAAATAGTGTGTTCAAGTATCTTTATCATGCACTCATCATTCTTTTTTCACTGGGAATGGTTCAGCTTTTGCATCTTTCTCTGCCCAGTGTGCAGACTTCTGGAACTGCTTCCTCCAATGTAGGTCAGCCAGGCTTCAGCTTCTCTCGTGTTCTTCAGACTGGATGTTACTGACAAATTTCTACAGACTAGAAGATTTAAAAATAGGCTTCCTATGCCTTCAGGCTTCAGTTCCATAAAGGTGATGTCTTTTCCTGCACTCCTACAAAAACCAAGGTGTTGCAGTGGAATTCAGCATTATGCAGAATCAGACATCATATAAATTGTCAAATCCTTTAAAAAACCATTAGCACTCAGATTTAAGATAAGATTTTCTGTATTAGGGGAAAGGATGCATATACTCAATACATTCATTTCAGTTTCCCATCCCAAAATCTCTTTGTCATTCAGCACAGGGTGCAACAAAAAAACAGGCTTGAATCAGAGACATATTTTAATACCCTGATTTTCTCCATCTCCTCAGATGAACAGTTGTATTCACCTGAGCAATTCTTCTGATTTATAACTTCTCATCACTCAGACCCTTGCTCACATAAAAGATAGGAAAATCTATGGTGACTTTAGCATTAGGAATAGACACCACTCCTTTCTTGTTCTAGGCATGAGCTCATCACTTCTGGATATTAAGAACTTTCTTTTTCCTATTTATATATCTGTTTTTACTTGGTTGTCTCATAACAATGACATTTTCAATTATTCTCACATGTAAGTTTTGATACTGTAGTAAATTCTGTCAAAATAAAGACACTAGACCCAGGAAAATCTGGTCTGTGACTACTTAGCCTGCTGAGTTTATTAATGATGTGAAGGAATGATCTCAAATTCCCTTGGCTTTTTGTATGTTACTGAGCATAACTGTAGGAATGCACATTGGTCTGCAAAATAATGACTCAGATAATGCAAAAAAGAATAAAAATTTGGGTGATGTAAAAAATTTTCTCTGATTGGCATCTGTCCTGGAAGCAGAAAACCAGATTTGCCTGTTAACATGAAGAACATATACCTATAGCTCCAGAAATCAATTCTCCAGCTGATTTTCTTTGTTGTTGGAGGTGGGTGGAATTTAAAGACCAGGGAGGGAAAGTGGAAGGTAAAAAGGAATTTGTAGTTCATTGGCAAAACTAACCATTTGTCAATAATTCCTCTGAAAACAGGCATATATGTTTGGGGTGGTTTTCTTATGCGCTTACACCCAGAAATGGACAGAAGAGCACAATTTTTTAAACATCAAACAAAAGAAAGGACGTCTGATAATAGTCAACAGTGACTGAGATGTAACAAAATGCATTCAGTGTACAGCAAATATTATTTGTGTTATCTATCACTCACAAAAATGTAATAAAAAACCCACACACACCAAAATCTAACATTGACCTTATGGTTACACATGGATGTGTACCAAAATCATCAGTCTGAATGCTCCATCTTTGGGAAAGTTCAGTGTGGATTTAAAGTTTGTGGTTTCCTGCTATCTCCATAAAGAGATTTAGCCAAGGTTTTGGTTCCAGGCACTCTTAAACACTGTCTTCAAAAAGTATTTTAGGCATTTATTATATGGCATAAAAAAACAAACAATAAAAAAGCCATATTTCAGATTTCATTTAATTTTTAAATCTACTGGCTGTTCTGAAAAACTCCAAGCACATATAGGTAGACTTAGTGGAGCCTCTTTTACAAGTGCAAAAGTGGTATTTTTGTGCTCATATTTGTTTGATAATTGAGAATCCTTTTAGTGCCAATCTCTGCAAAGAGGACAGAAAATTGGGTCAAATATTTGGTTATTCGAGGTGTCTGAATTTTAGACACCAGGTGAATGGTGACTGGTCACAATTCAAATTCCCCCTCTCATAAGATCAGCATTTTACCCCCTTTTAAAAATATTTCATTTTCCACCATGTTTCTACCCAGCTCATTGCTCCCAAGACATTCAGTAGGGTTCTCTGACTGCTTTTGCAAAGGATGAACATGAGCTCCTCAGAGTGCAGCAAAGGCTGAGAGAGGTTTTGCTGCCCCAGCTCTGAGGAGCCGGCTGGGGCAGGGCTGCTTCACGAAGGCAAAAGGAATGAAGGAGAAATGGGTGACACACTAGCATGCTGAGGAGAGCCCTGGAGAGTGAGATTTTCTGTCTATTTAGCACTTTTTGAGATGAGAGGGTTTGTGAAATCACCGCTGCTCGCAGGAGGGACTACTGTCATCCCACATCGTGGCTGCTGCTGCTTCGGCTTGGCAGCAGGTCTGTGGCAATAAAGGCTGGTGGTTCTGCCACTCCTGGAGCCTGTTACCCTGGAAATTGCTCAGCTTTCACTGTGCCTAAAGCCTGACCTTGCTGATGGGTCAGGAGCCTGTTAGTGCTGGATTTGTGGAGATGTCTGAAGGCACACAGAAATGTGTGCTCACACAACCAGGGCAGCTCTCAGCACAGCCCTTTCTTCACTTGTCTGGGTGGAGCTGGGCAAGTCCGGCAACCTGAAGGATTCCATCCTTGGTAACTTTGCTTTTTTGGTAGCAAAAGCCCTTTGGTCAAACGCTTATGCTCCTACACGGAAAGAGTGGCCCAGCATCCCGGCACTTTGGGCTGTAGCTGGCAAGGGTCATGCAGGATGCACTGCTCTGTTGAAACACCAAATATATTGCTGCATAAAAATATATGCAAATTATGAACCCAGCAGTGACTATTTTCCCTCTAAAATTATTTCAAGAGCCCATAATTTCTCCTCTTTAGGCTTTTCTCATATTTACTGCAACATTATAATTTTATCTAATAACTGTGTAACCCTTTGGCAAAACCTCACTCTTCCGCTCATCCTCTGGTTTGAGACGCCCCTGTCTGACTCACTGTCCATCCCTCAAACGCATCTTTCACAGTTTTTATTGGGTTTTATTTGAAGAGAGGGATGCTTAAAAGATAGATGCAAGATCCAAGATCTTCTTGTGTCTCTTGGGCTGCAATTGGAGATCTGTAATTTCCAAAGCCTCTGGAAGAGCAGCTAGAGTGTGTCACTTCAGTTTCCAGCTCTGAGGCGAGAAAGCTGGAGGTTCTTGCTGAACAGATCTCAGTAAAAGCACCGGCAGACCTCAGCTTAAAAAAAAAAAAAAAAATATTGACAAGCTTTGCTGTAGAGTCATCAAAATGCAATGCAAATGCACAAGTGTCTGAATCTGCTTGTTTTGGCATCTCAACCTGCAAATCAAATTGTCATATGAAAGTGATCTTTTTGGATGTCCTGCCTTCCAGATGGCCTCCTTCCCATGTGCTCCTGAACATGCACTAACTCCATCATACCTGAGCAGTATTCTGTCTATAGTTCCCTAAACTGGCAAAATTAATTGGAAGCTTATTTTCTGCTAGAGTAATGTCCTGACTGTATCTAAGACTATATCCTAAGGGGTTGTTGATTTGCCATTTAGTGAGGAAGGGCAAAATTCTGTTGTCCCCAGACAGCTGTGCTGCTCAGAGATCTTTAGACTGCCAGGGTCAGTACGATTTGAGAAGCTTTTCAACACAATCTCCAGAGTGCAGCACCCCAGCACCATGGGCAATCACCGATTAATTGAAAGGGTATTTGAACCACGCTGTCTTTTTCCTAAACTGAGCTCTTGTGTTGCAATACAAGAGAGGATGGGAAATGCATAAATTTGCAGTACTCTTCCTAGTTTTCTTGAGGGTCTCTTGAGGCCAACTAAGTGTGTTTTGCAGCTTCTGCTTGACTTAATGGAAGGGAATGGTCCAGGCGTCATCCCTTGGATTTGATTTTTCTGAGTTTAGGCAAACATAGTCTGGAAGGCACTTGATTCATAAAATCCAAGATGTCCACATGTGAGCAGGACATCTAGGCTTCCTTTGCTAGTCAAGAGAGAGCAAGAGACTTCCTCTCATTCTAGGCAAAGACCTGTGCAGGGTTAGTGGAAGTGTGCTGGTTTCTTTCCGTTCAGTACATGGGGGACTCCAGTTATCTACACTGAAGGTGTGTGACACCAGATGAGGTGAATCCTTCCTGCATTTCCTGCATCTAATGCTTTGAGACAGGACAGGGTTATTCTTTGAGACTGCTTTCACGTTAATAGTTACGTTATTATAAGGTTCAATTGCTTCCAGCTACACCACCAAACCCTTTCCATCCCCTTTTTTTTTATTTCATATTTTAGCCACTTTTAAAGATCTGACAGTCTCTCAGGGAAATATGTATCTTGTTGGTGATGGACTGATAAATGTCTATTCCATATTAGCAGCACTAGGAGCTCATAAGCTTTGTGCTGAGAAGGAAAGTTACCACAGCATCCACCTCATGGCCATTTAAAGTGATTACTTGTAGGCTGAAAATTATTGTGTCATTATTCTCTTCAACTAGAATGAACTGTTCTGAAAATCATCAGTAATCTGTTCTTGGGGATCTGCAAATAACAAGAAGCTGACAAGTGAAATCCCCTCCCATCTTCCCCAGATTCACCTTTGTTAAACCTTTGGATCTCTGCTACTTTCCTGATTATGTGGCTTATTTAAAAATGCCCTACTGTGTTATCTGTTTTTTCCAGACATCAATAGGTATGCTTGGTGTTTAAACAGGTCTGAATAACGGCGGAATCAGTCTGATGTAAAAGCAGAAGAAGCTTACATTTATGGTGGTAGCAATAATGATGGTACAACATCACACAATAACTCCTGGAAGCAGACAAATGTCAAAACAGCATGAAAAACTCCTCTTGCACACTGTTAAGACTGCCCAGAATTCTCCCAGAATAACATGCGCAATCATTTTGATGAATTCAAAGCTAATATCCATGTCAGTCCCTCACAAAGACAACTAGTCTCAGACAGGAACTAATTGCTCTGTCTTGTTTAAAAATAGAGAAATCATCCTTTGTTTTAGCAGATTTTCTCTCTGGCACTTTGCTGTTCTTGCCTGAAAACATGCTGTGTGCAAAATGGTTGCGTGAAAGGGTTCGCAATCCGAGACACAGTAGTGGACATTGTTGGGGATAGAACAGCACTTTTGGTTGCCCAAGAGAAGGGTGTGGGTGATGATCTTTGGAGAGCTAGCACACCTCAGTGGAAACTGCATGTACTGCAGTGAACAGCATTTTTTAATAAAATAACTCTGTGTTGCCTTTGCACAGTCATGCATTTTACCTGGCTACTAAGGTTTTGATCTATTTTTTCTGCTTTGGTTTTGTTGTTGCTTTTTTAAGCTCTCATGGTTTCCATAATTCTCCATTTTCAAGATAAGTGGAATTTGTAAGCAGACTTATTTTTAAATCACTGGGAAGAGTGTCTTTAGGAGGATAAATATCTAAAGCAGTAGCACTGGGCTTTCTGCACTACCTGCACTTCACTCAGTAATCTTTCAAAAGCAATCACTGACCTTGAATATTGATAGTAGTTACAAATTTAGTTTTTCAGAGCTGTCCAGTCCCTAACACTCCAGATTAATTCAGTGGGAATTGTGGATGGATACCCCTTCCGTGATGCAGGCCTTGAGTTTATTGGAAATAGAAGTGAGCCCTCACAGTCTGCTCATGCTGCTGCTACAGACCCTGTGCCTTGCAAGGCTGCAGCCTCCATGTTCTCCACTGCCAGTTCAAGAAAAGATGTTTTTAATTACGTGGAATGGAAAGGCACACACAAAATAACCACTTAGGAATTAGGAGAAAATTCCATTCCTGACCAAAACCACTGTTGCTAGAAAAGCACATGGAGTAGAGTATTGTGTTTGTGACTTATCACCTTACGCTGCACGTCCGCACTATAATGAGGATAGATGCTGTAAAAATAATAATGATTATGATATGATGAAGATAATAATAATGGTCTTCAGTATAAATAGAGTGTCATTTCTTCCTTCCAGTTTTCACAATAAGTAGGACAAGGAATCACCATGCAAAAAGAGATTTTTTCATATAGGTTCACGCATGTAATAATTATATGGAAAGGAGCTTTGCTAGCAAATATTTATCCTTTACTTTTTCATCTGACCACATTCCTCTGCCATGTCTCTGGTTTTCAGTTCAACTTCTGCCTTGAATAAGAGTTCTATGCTATTACATATTCTCATAGTAAAATGTTCTATCAAGTCCTGAATGACTGTGTGCTTAGTTCACTTGCCATTGAAATCTCACAGAAGCCTCCAGAAGCCTTCCCTTTTCCCAATAATCTTAGCACATTGCTTATCCCAGTGTATACAGAAAATTATTTTGACTAGTCGATGGCTTTTTTAACTTCCTCACATTTGAAATTCTAATTGGCCAGTTAAGGTTGAGAAATGAATTGTGTGGGCATTTGAAGGACTCTTGTTCTGCTCCTGGACCTGTTCTGCAGGGAAACATGAGGCTGTGCGGCAGTGATGTTGGAGCACACACCTCAATGAGGTTCAGAAAAACATGGTTTCCCAAGGTACCTAAGCATTCCCGAAAGTTCAAACTGTAGTTAGTCAACAGGACACAATCACTGCTTTGGGTGTTTTTACTGCTGCTTTTTTAATCTGTTGTAAAGAAACTGATTCATTGCATAAGCCCTTTTCCTGACACACACACAAACACACCCCACAATGAAACTAGGAATGGTAGGGAATCCAGAGAGACAATGAGGCTTGTAACAATGCAGAAAGATGTGGAAATAATGATCATCTGTAGCACAATACTACATCAGGTTGATGTATATCATCATATAAGAATAGAATGTCAGGTTTAATATCTTTGCTTCCTCTGAAGTTTCAAAATCTATTATTGAAAAACCGAACCAACATCTTTCTCCTTTGTTTTCAATAGCACATATCCATTATATTCTTCCTTCCAATTTAATCACCTTTAAGCCAATTCCAGCTTTGAAATCATTAATGCATTGAAGCGGATGAGGTACACTTGGTCCTAAAAACAGCCACAATAAGGCCAAGGTCTGCAGTTTCTGTGTGTCTATAAATGAGGTCCCAAAATGCAGACACCCTTGTAAGAGACTTCCCTCTTATTTTTTGAGACATCCATAAATGTCCTTTTAGAAAATACTGAAGAATGTGAAAGGTGTGATTTTGCTACACATGGTATGCAGATTTCATTACTGATTCCCAAAAGTTGGAATAAAACATGGTCAATTTCTTCCTAACACCCAATTGTTCTCTCTGGCACAATGACTACTTGACTGTTTCTTGTAGTAATAATTATTGACAAAGGGACAAAGCATGGAGCAGTCAGATTTTGCCCCACTGTTAGTTCCCATAATTTGGAGCTCTGATGTCTTTGAAATAGTAAAAGATATCCATAATAGATGTGATTTCTAAGATCTTCTGTAGGAGTTCTTTTCAAAAGCTGCATTGTTTCCATGGATGCTGCCGTATAATCTAATTATTCCTGATGGGTTGCCTATTGTACCACAGGATTCTTCAAAGGAAAGGAAAACAGCAAGGTAGATCATTTGAGCAAAAAATCTTTTATTTGTTTAGGACAATGTTTCACAAAAGCTCTATCTGGGAAGGAAAAGAAATCTCTTCTGAGCCTCCTTTCTTTCAGAATTGAAGTTGCTATAATCATATAAAGCGGCTCTGTGTACTGTATGTTTTATCCTTTCCTTTCATTGGATGATAGAAGACATTTCAGCCCCATGTTGGGATGGGGTTTTTTCCCACTGAAAAATTAAATCATTTATATTGTAGGATCTGCTGTAGACAACTAGGGTAAAGCAACCCCAAGCAGTCAGAGAATACAAGCCAGGCCAACACCTGCAGCTTGTCAAAGGAATTATTCCACTCAACTCAGTTGGAATCTTTTCGTGCTAAGATACACAGTGGTGCACAGGAGTTGATATTTACATCCACCTCATTAAAGTGAATCAGTTTCCTATTATCACAGAGTCACAACTTCCTAGACCACATGATGAATCTCACTTGGTCTGCGGCGTGTGCAACTGAACTGGTTTTGACCTTGGGCATTGTGCTAACGAGTCCCATTGCATGTGCTGTTTCTCAGGACACCTTTGCACCTGCATAACTCGGCTCCAGCCAGCTTTTCCCAGGGAAAGGCCTGAAAATGTACTTTATCATGCCAAATAACAATATTCTGATGACATAAGCATGATCTTGTCTTGCTGGGCATGAGTAAATAAATGAATATTTCCCTTACATGCACTGTCATCCAAGCTACCCCACTGTAACAGGACGGCTGTGTGGGAGAATAATGAGTGCATAGAGTGGGAAAAGCATGGAAGCTCAGAACTGTTTCTCCTCATCATCAACTCCTGTCTTAGAGCTATCACCATGGTATTACTATTTTTCATAGCCTGCTTCTGTATTTTGGAGTTTTGCCATCCTTTTATGTATACATGAAAAGATTTACTGCTATTTAAGGGTTGTCCTCATTTTGTATAGTCTACAAATAAGAACAATTGATATGGATTTTCTTTTACATGGCCTTTCAAGAGCAATTATGTTTTCAAAAATTAGCAGTATTGCTCCCATGCTATCCTTATTCCTATAAGACACAAAGGTTCTACCAAAGCCCTATTCAGGGCTTATTTTTTCCTTGTGTGACATCTACCCTTAACAGTTGATGATAATCTGCATTGATAAATGGTATTCACCCAGTAAACTTCTCCTTTTAGGGAGAGACAGCTCAGCTTTATTTCCTCCAATGTTTACCAACAGAGAATTCAGAGCTCTAGTTTTAAAATTTGTTCAGGATCCAGAAGCAGCAGCAACAAATTTCCAGCCTATGGCACTCCTTAGAGAAGAACTCTCTGACCAGCATAGACCTGTACTTGGAGAAGGGAGGAGGAAAAGTGAGGGATGGAACCAAAGCTGCGTATATCTTGGGAAAATTAATGGAAATTTTGAAGTCTGTGGTCAGTGGAGCTGAAGGGAAGGCCAGCATTCTTGTTCTACACAGCCCCAAGAGAGGCTGATACTCTGTACTGCTGTCCCTCCTTGATTTCCTACTATTTATTCATCTGAGATACAAGGTAACAGTATTATACTACTTAAACCTGTCTATTTTGAGTGTGGTTCCTTACAAACAAACAATATTCTTCAGTCAAATTGCAGATAAATTATTTGTTTTAAATTAAGTGGTTGGATCTCCCTGTGGCTACGGCCTCAGTAAATGGGATGGAAACAAGGATGGAAAAGTACTGTCACAGTGAAAAAGCAATTCAGCCCCTGAGTGGTGCAATCTGCAGGGCTGAATCCCAGAGCCCACCTCCTTTGAAGTTTCTCCCTCTTTTGCAGAAAGAAACTACACTCTTTCCTCTAGTTCAGCAGTTTCCTCTCGTGTGAAGCTACATGAAAAGGAAGTGATGATACCTTTCCAGATTGTAGCTGTTGTCACAGAGAGATTCCATTCAGACTGTGGAGAACCAGGAGAATAGGACACCATTCCCAAGGTGAATTTGTTTCCAAGCCTTCAACAGCTACATCTTCTTCCAGCATGTGGATCTCTGATGTACGTATTTAATCAGTGGAGACTGAAAGTTGCAAATATCTGGAGCAACATCACTCCAGATCTGAATCCAGTACAATGAAAAACTCCAGCTCTAAGTCTATCGTATCAAAACTTTATTTATCTGTATTGGAGCACCAATTTGGGGTAGTAAAGATGAGGAGATTGCGAAGTAGTAGTATTATGAAAAATATTGCAATATTAAACACTGTTTTCCGAGTACCAGGAACTTTTATACATCTTACAAGAAGGGACAAAATAATGGCTTGATATCAAAGTCCAGAGAAACTGAAATCTGAAAATTTCATTTTAAGAAGTAGACATCCTGTCAAGATATGGTTTGCTTCTAATAATCCAAAGTAGTAGGAGGTACAGAAAAAAAATTAAGTTCTCAGACTAATGTCATTGTATAAGACTTGTGGCAGTCAGAAAGAACAGAATACTTTCATGGAATATATACATATTTTGGAATGATCCTCAATTTAAAGTTTTCCAAAGGGACAGTTTTCCCACAGCAATATTTTCTGTAGCTTTTAAATTTTTTAAAAATTTTTTTTCTTTTTTTTTCCCCCAGCCAAGCACACTTATACATAACTGCATTGAAGAAGCATGGCATGACTCAGGAAAGATGCTCAGAAATGCTTTGGGAAGGTTGTTTCAAATTTTGGAATGGATTCCCCACAGCATGAGCAGTAAACAGAGGATATTCCTACTGGTGTGTGGTATAAGTATTTTTAAAAGGCAGCAGTGCAGAATCCTGCAGAAGATACTTGTGGCTACTTGAGCTCAGAGCAATGATGACATTGCAAAATTTTCAGTTTTCTTAGGAACCCAAATATATTGCAATTTGATGAGTTTTAGTTGTTTGTTTTCATGGGAACAGAAATATTTTAATTGTATACATTTTCTGTTATTCACATTACCCTTGACTTCCATTACCACTAAAGCCGAAAAGACTAAGATATGATCACAATCTCCCTCAGTCAATTGTCATGGAAAATGGAGTGCCTTGGATAAAGTGCTTTTCATCACATGTTGTTAATGTGACCTCTGACAATATATTATATTTTAATTACATAGAATCACAGAGTTATTTAGGCTGGAAGGAACCTCTGTAGAACTTGAGGTCACTTTAGGTTTTCAAAGGGTCAAAGTCAAGCCAGACTACTCTGAAATTTCTTTGTCCAGCTGGGTTTTATATACCTGCACAGAAGGTGATTCCAGAGCCTCCCTGGGCACTTCTCCCTGTGTCTGACCCATTGCCATTGTGAATAAGTTTTTTCATTATACCTAACCTCAGTTTCCCTTGTTCCAGCGAGTCTGTGCTGTCCTTTCTCTGAGACTGCTCTAGCCCAATCTTTACCTCTTGGGTATCTGCAGAGAGCAGTTAGATCTCCTGCTCAGCCTTCTCTGAGTCGAACAAACACAGTTCTCCCAGCCTTCCCCCATACTTCATGTACAACTAAATATTTTTATGGAAATAGAGGGAGAAATGGTGACAATTTGAAAAGCACGGGAGGAGGAAAGAGAGAGAGGGAGAGGAAGAAAGATTTAGAGGAAAAACAGTGACAGGAAGACTGATGTGGTGTTGGCAGAAGATGAGAAAAGCACTGAGGGAATCCCGAAGCAGCAAAAAAAAAAAGAAAAAGAAAAATAAAGGGAAAAAGGAGGACATGAAGCTAAAAAACGTAATATGCAGAAGAGGCCTTAGAAGCTGAAGAGTTGTAGAGGTGAGAAATGGGTAGGGAACAGAGTGGCTACTCTTTTACCAGTGTCGAAGAGGACAAGGGATGTGCCTTCTGAAAAAATGCTTCTGCAAGTGAACTTAGAGCTTCATTTTGACCAAGAAGCTAATTTCTGACTTAGAAAGAGAGGATGAAGAAATATTTTCTGGGTAGAGATGTTTTATGAAGTAAGATAACATGACTGGTGCAAAAAATGAATGAGCACTGGAGCCTGCAAGACAGACAGCTCCTTCATAGCTCCTGTTCCACTTACAAAGTCTACAGAAGACTTTCTCTTTTTTCTTTTCACTTGCAAAATCTACAGAAGTTTTTCTTTGCCCTTTTCATGTCTTTGCCCTACTCTAGGAACAATCATGACTACATGACAGCAGCATTAAGTGACAAGCTTGGCACTTTTGTTTCAGGGTAATAGTAAGAAAGTTCTAAAGAACGTCATCTTCCCATCACCCTAGGCTGAGGTTTATTACATTTGTAAGTAATACCAAATCAAAAAGGGCTGCAAATATACTGGAACAAGGTTAAAATTCAAAGTGATCTTGACATAATGGACAGAGTCAGAAAATAGCAGGCTCCTAACTTTTCTAACCTTAGACTATTCTTCTATTCTCCACCCCTTCACAAATTTTATGATAGTTTATTCACTAATGAAATTGCTCTGGAGAGATACTAGAGTGAAAGTACAAATGGCCCTGTGGGTTCTGAATTTTACAGCTTCTATTTTTCATTCTGTATCCAGCTGAATATTCATGTTTCTTACAAAAAATAATGGAATGCAAAGCTGAAGAATATAGAAGTTAAACTACAAAAGATATTCTTGCAATCAGGTAATATAATATAGATTCTTTTGTGTCTTTTTAGAGGAACCATTATTCACATACATTTGAAAGGAATGGAAATATAGCTATTCTCAGTATTTAACCTTGAAGAGTAGATTCAAGCCCATTAATAGTTCTTAAGTTACGTTGCTCCATGCTGCTCCTTTTATTCCTCAACAATACATGTAGGAATATCAAATACACTCTGACTTTAAACAAATGCCGTTGGAAAAGTTGGGCTGTTTTTTCAGCAGCAAATGTGACTCACTACTGGAAGAACTCCCAGCCTTTCCCTTTGGATGCTCTGGTTATTATTTGGAACAATCTACTTTGTATATTATCTTATTAGTTCATTTTTAATTTTCACTATTAACTCTGAATGTTTTAATGAGGTGAAAATGCTTATGGCCATGTGAAGAAATCAGTGTAGTTTTTCCAAATATTTTCTTGTGATATGTAAATGCTTGTCCCCATTGGTGGGGATGAGCAACAGTACCAACCATGTGTATTTGCCCATGAATTGGCAAAAATAATTCTTAGCTAAATTCTTGATTGTTTTCATTAGTTTAGTGTGTTCAGCACTGTCTTAAGCAGGAGAGCAAAAAATGGTTGAAGGGAACCACTGAAAAGAAAACTGTGTTAGCCAGTCCCCATGTAACTATTTGATCAAAATATTGTTACAGTCATCTCTGAAATTATTGCCAGATAATGGAATTTCGATATTGGACACTGTGCAAACCTTTGCCAGGGTTGACAGAGTTTGTAAATTCTTGGTAATGCTACAGTTACTTTGATAGTGTGCATCAAAGTGCAACACAACTCTCTGGGTTAAACCAAGTATAAAAAAGTCATTAACAAATAACACAGCATGCTGCGCCAAACCACTGATCACATGTTTGATGACGCAAATCCATTTCCTTCGCTCATTCCTGTTCTTCCATTAGAGGATTCTTTCCATTTGAAGGAATGGAGCCTGGTATCAGTCCTTGGACAATGGCAATTTTAGAAGACAGAATCCTATTTTGAGCCATGGATGCCCGGCTGTAAATATGATTCTTTTCAACAGGAAGGCAAGCCCAGCAACCCAGGGTTTCAGGAGCAGTTTAGAGTCAGCCCCCAGGAGGCCAAGACCAGCCAGGGCCATCAGTCCAGCTTTCATCTGGAGAAATCCAAGAATGTTCTCAGTTTTTGGAGTCAGAATCCCACTTTTGGCCCTGGGTGCCTGGGTGGTAATGACGACTCTTCTCCACAGGAAGAAAAGCCCAGCACCACAGTGTCTCATAGGCAGGTGAGAAACTCCCCTCAAGAAACCAAGACCATTCATTTTAGGATGAATTTTAACAAAATGTAGGTGGGGAAAAAAAGTTCCAGGTTTAAAGAAGGTGAGAGCAGGCTGAAGAAAATTTTGATGAATTAAACATATTTAAGTTGGCAGAACTTAATGAAATGTACTCAAGTACTTTGGAAACTAGCCCTAAGCATTTCTGAATCATCTTTAGGGATTTTCCAGTGGACTGGGGAAGCATAACCATGGCATATTAAATGAAATATGGGAAATGGGTGGACGTGGGGAATTATTGAACATGCATCCTTGTTAGGACAGTTGAGGGAAGGAACGCTGCTAGCTCTCAGATTGAAAGGATTTGTCAGAGCATGGCCTCTGTTCAATTGTGGATGACAAAAGGGAAAAATGCACAAAATTGGCAAGGGAGGAACTGAAATTTTAGAGAAAGTTATCAGAACTCAAAACTTGTCATAGCTCAGGGTGATACTCCCTCAGAAGGACTAGGATGGAGACATCAATTACACATGCACAAATGGAAAACAAACAAGAAACAGAAGAGCATAAAAGTTTGAAAAACACAGTTCAGTGCAAGCTGATCACACGATTCATTCCCCAAACACCTCATCCTAGGATGTCATCCTACCCTGTCAGTAGATCCTACATCAATTAAAACGTTGTGATGATCAGCATCTCTTTGTTATGACTATACACAGAGCACTGTCTTCAGTATGGCACATTAGAACCAATCTGAGCAAACCAGAGAAGATACCGCAGCACAGCAAGAATCAATTATTGTCATCACACCCCATGGGAAGGGATACAAAAATGCACTATGTATTCCTAGAAAAAGAGCATGGGCAGTGGCTGTGAAAGCGACAATGTGCAGGTGTGAGTACAGTGTGTGACCATAATTTTCTGTTACACAAAATTTTGATGGAAACAATGACAAGTTGTTCCATTGAAGAAGAAGCAGTTATCTTGCCTCCAATTACCAAGAATTTTTGTGGGGAAAAAAAAATCCAAATTATCAAAACAACTACTGAGATAAAAGTTCCAGAAAGTTCCTTGTTTCTTTTTTCTTTTTTAATTAAAAAAAACCAAAAACCCAGAGTGTAACAGATGCTCAGTGGCATTAGAGTGGTAACTCGAGGTAGGAGAAAAGCTCATATAGCCATGCTGCAAAAAAATCCTTGTAAACTGTGAGCCACTACAAGGGATTCAGTCCAGATGATGGAGCAGGTTTGGAGCAGTTGCCTGTGTGTCAGATGAGATGCAGGACTCTTGCCACCTCAGCTTGCAATTACTGTGTCCAGGGTTTCCTGTCTTTCAGCTTCCAGAATTGCACAACCTAGAACTGAGATCACAGTTCCAGAAATAATCATTCACAGCTTCTCCTTCAATTGTTCATTCAACTGCATATATTTTAAAGGTTGTTGATTAGACAGTCCGATAGCTGGAATTACTCCAATAGAATAGGAGTGATTCCAGAGAGCAAAAATATTGTTATTGTCTTCCTGGAAAAAGAGGGATGTTAACTTAATGACAATTAATACACAGTGAAACTGTGGGACTTTCTCTACAAGAATCGCATGAAAATGACAAAAAAAATCCAGTGCAGGGAAAAAAAAAAGCAACCAGAATTTTCACTTTTATACTTTTAGTTTCTTTAATTATTAAATTAGTATTGCATGGTTTTTTTAATATTGTGCTTGAATTGTCATTTTATTTAGACAAATTATCAAATCTCGCTAGATCACCAAAAAACAACGCTGCTCGAAAAACCCAGCATTGCTCTGCTCCAGAATCAAGAGCTGACCCACAGCCAGCCAGAGCCTCACTCCCAATCCAGCCAACAGGATCACCTTGCCCAGCTGGCCAGACTGTTTCTGCAGCCACTCAGCCCCAGCCAGAGACCCAACCCAATCCAGAGCCACGTTCCCCAGCAGGTCTGTGAGACCCTCTTGCCATCCAGAGCCACTCAGCCCTGTCTGACTTGCTGGAGTCTCTCTTCCCTGGAGAGCTGAATCCCTTTTCACCAGGCAGCCAGAGCCGGCTTGCTCAGCTGGTCAGCCTGAGCCACTGAGCCAAGCTGCAGAGACCCAGCCTGCCTGGCTAGTCAGTCACCCTGGCCCCAGCCAGCCAGATTATCCTGCCTGGCCAGCCGGGCACAGAGCTCAGCCTGGCCAGCCAGCTGGAACACCCAGCCTGTGCTGCCAGCCAGAGCTCCTCTCTCCAGACAGGCAGCCAGCCAGAGCAGTGCTTCTCACAGCACAGGATTAGTGTGGGAAACCTGTGACAAGCCCTACTAAAGTCTATACAGACAGCACTGTCTCACCTTCTGCAATGATTCATCTTTTTTTAGCACTGAAGCCAATCAGATTGGTCAAGCATCATTTAACCTTAATGAATCCATATTGACTATTCTTGCTCATCTTGTTTTCACACATTTTGCCTAGAGAGAGTTCCAAAGAAGGCATGTTTCATCATTTTCCCAGCAACTGAGGTGAAGCTGACGTGTCTGTAGGTCCCCAAATTGTCCTTCTTCCATTTCTTTCTGCAGGTGTAACAGGTATCATTCTCCTGGAATGTGTTCTTCCCCCGTCCCTGGTATGGGGAAGTTTGCTTCCCTGAGCCCCCAGGTCTGTATTCCACTGCTGCCTCCTCCAGGCCCCTCAGGACCTCGATCTCTCACTGTGCCATGGTCTGTACAGCCATGGTTTCCATAAAGATCCCTCACCAGACCCTTGAGAAATGCAATCACTCCATTTGTCCCCATCACAAACCTCTGGCACTTGTGCTGCACAGGTCCCTCAGCGCAGCAAGTGGCATTGTCGCAACTCAGCTTTCTCTGAATCTGCTGAGCCAGTATTTCCCAAAGCCTCTGCAATATTTCCCCTTCAGTTTTTTTATGCCATTATTTTCATCCTGTTTTTCTCAGGGCTTTGTGCCTGTTAACCCCAGCCGTGCTGTTATGGGAAGTTTTCACGGGAATGAACAATTGGTTTTGGAGTGTGGGGACAACAAGGACAAAGCCTCCCCTTCATTATCTCATTTTGCACATCTCAGTTTATGCTGGCAAAATCCAACCACACTGCACAACAGAATAGATAAGCTATTTAATTATTATTTCATTTCTTTTTAATTTTGTATATTTGTTTAGAACTATTTAACTTCTTATTTTATCACTATTTAATTCCTTGTTTAATTCATTATATATAATTACTTTTTAAATTTTAATTTTTATTATGATTATTATAATTTTATCATTGGATTATTGTTTTCTAATAACATGCACAGTTGGAGCTCAACTGATGTATCATATTTGCACCTGATCTCCACGTTCCAGTCATCAGTAAAAGCATAATGAACAGCCAAAAGGGAGACTAAATGAATATTTATGAATACAGCATAACTGTGTCATCCTGCCAGATCACTCATGGAGGGAGACTGCAGCTCACTGAGGACTAAGCACCCCAGTGTCTCAGGAGTTTTACACAGATGGAGTCATGGAATCATAAAATCATTAAACTTGGGAAATACCTCCAAGACCATCAAGTCCAACCTTTGGCTGAACACTGCCATACCAACTAAACCATAGCACTAAGTGCCACATTGAGTCATTTCTTGAGCAATTCCAGGGTGGTGACTCCACCTGGGCACTCCAATTTGCAATTCCAATGTTTGACAAAAGCAGAGCAGAGCTTTGAGACCTCTTCACATTCCCTGCTTCACCAGTGGCCTTCCCAGTCATGCCATGGCCACAGTGATCCTGGGACACTGCAGGGGGGCCTTAAATAGGCAGGAAAACATATCTATAAAAATAAAACACACACAGAGAAGATTCTGCCCAGGAGGACAAAACGGCCCTGGTGAGATGCAGCTCCAGTCACAGGGCTGGTGTTTGGGTGTGAGAGGAAGGGCAGGAGGAAGAGCAGCTTTCCCTCTCCTGCAGGGTTTTCTTGAAATAACTTATGGTGAAATAACTTTTGGTGATTAAAAACTGCATGCAGAGGTGTTCTGCCCAGCAAATGAAGACACTATTAAATGCCTACTTGGTGGGCAATGCTGCAGCTGGTGAAGATATTCCTTGGCTGGGCTCAGCCCACAGAAGCACAGTCATGGTTTTGTGGTGCTCCTAAAGGGGCCAACCATGTCCTCGTCCCAGCCGGACTAGTCAGCAAGAGTGCCGTGCTACATTCACAGGCACATCCTTGCTGGAGCTGATTTGGCTTGGTCAGCTCAGGGGGCTCGATTTCTGCTATGCATCATCTGGCTCTATCCAACCATCCCTTCTGACAGACGCTCCCACCTCCAACCCAACCCAACCCAACCCAACCCAACCCAACCCAACCCAACCCAACCCACGGGATTTTCTTACTTTATGGCTGAGTGGGCCTTTCTTCATTCCTTGCTTGGTTTCCTCTTGTAGCTGCTGACTGAGGACTTTACCCTCTTACAGAAATGGAGAGTGCACACATGGCCTTCTTGACCTCTGTTTAGAAAAGCTCATGCCACGCAGTGCATTATCTTCCTTTGTGTTCTTGGTTAGGGATAAGTCTCTGGGCTGGTATGGATTGGTGCTACTAAAAGGAAATAGCTCAGGTGGTGACAGCTCACACCAGCTGACATTTCAAATGAGTTTTCTTACTGCCCTTCAGTAGCGAGACCCTGCTAACTGCAACTGCCTGTAATCCCTTGCTCACTGTTAAATTCACTCCTTAATCTTCTGTATTTCACATCTTTCATGGATAATTACTTCTTTGGTTTAGTCACTCATTTTTAATTCCCGTGCAGATGAAGCTTGTATTAGTTTGTGGTCCCCCTGATTTCTGTACTACTCCTCTGCTCTTTGAACTATCACGTCATACACATTAATGTGTATAGGTTGATAAACAGGACTTTTGCTGTCATATGGAGACAACTCATTCTAGTAACTTACATCTTTTTTATTTTCATGGTAAATAATTATTCAGGGTATCTCAGTTTTCCAGTATTCTCTGTTATGTTATATGTTTATGTATATGTTTATATATATAAATATATATGTTTATATTTATATAACATATATATGTTATATGTTTATATTTATATAACATATATATTTATATATGTTTATATTTATGTTATATGTTTATATCTCAGATATGTTTATTTATATCTCCCCTTGGCAAATTCAGTTACTTACTTTATCTAACTGTCCACAAGGAATAGAAATGTCATTTTTGCAGCATCCTCACCCTGCAATAGATTTGCAGATGGCCAGCTGATGACCATCAGATGCTGAAAAGTGCAGCCAACAAAGGTACATTTCTGAGTTTTTGATGTTTCTCAGCTGGCTGAAGCAGCCCAGTGAGCTGCTTTGCCCTTCTTGGAGTGACCTCTCCTGTCTTACAGACTTGTGCTTCTCACTTGCCAGCCTCCAATTTCCAGCCTTAATCCTGGTCCTGTCTCCTCGTCACTCAGCCCCAGCCGCCTGTTTCTCACTCTGGTTCTATCAATATCCTCAGGCTCTTCCTCCCAGCTCCAGTTTCCTGCACTCCCTGCACAGCTCCTGCTCAGCCTCAGAGGGGCAAAAGCCCCTCAGTTGCCTGGTTTCTGGGATCCTTTATCCCGGATCTTTAGCTCTGTACAACTAGCTTTTTCTAATGTATGATAGAAATTCATACATTCACCATTTCAGCCTCTGACTCCTCCATCCCCAGCCAGCTGTAACTGATGGACTTAGAGGTTAGTTGGTTTCCCAGCCACAACCCTCCTTGTAGGTCTTGTCCCAAATCCATTTTCAATTTTTAACATCTAAGTCTGTAGCTCTTCCTTATTTAGAATTGCTGTGCACTAACTTAGCAATTCAGAGATGTTATTTTATCAACCTTATCTATAACCTAGCTCACAAAGGCAAGCTCTGGTATGCTGGGTTATTATATTTTTCTGAATCAATATATTGAATTTTTTTTAACAGAGGGCTGTGGCAAGATCAAACAGGAAAACAACAGAAGTTTTCTATTTAGGATTTATGCTTAAATGACAAGACACATATCTCTCATTATCCAAGAGCTTTCACTCTTAGCAATTGTTCTAAATTATGTTCTTTATTTCACAGAGGGCATTTGAGAAGCTTAATATCTCTGTACCTAGAGAAGCAAAACTGCAAGACCTTAACAAAGCACAAGGGTGTGATATATAACAAGGAGAAAGCAATCTAGGGTGTGGTCCTTTTATCAGACGGCAGAATGGGGCTGCAGCCTCTACATTAAATCACAGACAGAACATGGCACAACTGTTAAGGTGTGTTGGTAAAGACACAGGACATAACTGCAGCCACGTGAAATGCATAAACCAGGTCTTGTCCACATGTAAAACGCTCAGCACTCCTACAAGGGGTTCAATAATCCAGCTACCATTGAAACAGGATGAGTCAGGATAGAAGAAAAACACCTTAGATGAGGCTAAGGACTCAGAGCAGTTGGAGGTTGAAGGGAAACTGTTATCAGTTTTACCTGGGGAAATGTTATATCTCAATATCAAGATCAATGTTACCATCTTGAAAGGAGAGATGTGATAAGGGGATTGGAAATATATCTTGGAAAATTTTCCTGCTTTCCTCCTAATTCAGATAAACATTCCTTTTTTGGGGTTTTGGGGGGTTTTTTGTTTCCTTGTTTGGCTTTTTTTGGCTTTTTGGTTTTTTGGTTTTTTCAATATTAATCTAACACCAGCTATCCTAAAGGGTCAAAAATTTCTTCATTTATGTTGTTCCAGCATTGAAATATATCTACCTTGAAAACACTTTGTCCAGGCTTCGCAATGTGACCAGGGAAAACGTTTGGAGATAGAACCTAACATGCAGAACACAGATCAGAGCTAGTTTATTCAAAGACAGATGGAAGCAATTCCTAAAAAAACCCAAGAGTTCAGTAAGTGTTCCATTTGAAGACTGTATTTGCCCTGAAAAGCAGAGAGCATGCTGGATTAGACAGCAATAAAATGATTACTCTTTGACATTTTTTTTTTTAGCAGACAGAAGGTGGCAATTTCTTAGATATTTTTTGTGTCAGTTTTCTGAGATTTTCCAAAAGCTTTCCTGATACACTTTTGGTAAAATTTTCACTTCAGAACATAAGGAGTTACCATATTGGATCAGATTTGTGATCCATCTGGTCTGGTAGTCTGTCTACAATAGCAAATAGTACCAGACATGTCAGAAGAAGGTGCAAAAACCACACAGTTGACAGAGGTCGTTTCATGCCTTCCCTAATAGTCAGGGCATAGTAAAAGGATTTTTAAATCCTTTAAATAATTAGTCTGCATTAAATAATTCTGGATATCTTTATTATTGATGAAAATGGTCGGTCCTTTCACATCCTTCTAAATCCTTGGCCAGAATGGCTTCCATTGTCAGCATGTGTAACAGCCAAAAAATACTGGAAAAACTACTTTCTTTCTTAATTTTACATTTGTGGCCTTCTATTTTCATTAACTGATGGTTATATGAGTCAGTGTCTCCCTGCATCATTGAATGTCTTAAAACACATTGACTCTCTGTCATCCTTACTACTCCAAGCACTGCTTTGTATTCATTTCTCTCACTCATCCTCTTTTTACCTTTCCAGAGGAGAAAAGCCCAGTCCTTTCTGCCCCTTTTGGTGTGAGATTTTTCCCTGTGTCTGATAATTGCTTCCCTCCTTTGAGGGAGCAGATTGCAGCAGGAGGTCCACTTGACAAAAAATGCAGCTCGAGGTAAAGACAGGACAGGAGCAGAGAGGTCACGTAAGAGCACAAGGTTTTGTTTTGGGTAAGAGGAGTAGGACATGAACTCAATTCTATCCTGCAGAAAGTAGAAAAAAGAAAGTAAGGTGAGATGGTGAACAATACCTCCAACATGAGGTATCCTAACCTCCACTGCCTTGTCATCTGCCTTGGCTGGAAACACTGTGAAACCAACCCAAAGGATTTCAGGAATGCAGAACTTTTCTGGCAGTACTGACCAAGGACTGAAAGGAAAATACAAATATCATCTCAATAATGAGAGAGTCCAAAAAACTAACAGCGCTAGAGGCTGTTCAGAATGAGCAAGTTCTGAATCTTACTCTTGACTGTGATTACTGCTGTGTGTCTATTGAGATACTTTCTGACCAGAGGGATAAATTCTTGGATTCAGAACTCTTAAATAAGTTCTGTCACTGAGAGTAAAAAACCAAATCTCAGGATTTTACCAACTTCACTGTATTTCTGCCAGCTCAGACAAATTCTTCCAAGCTGCAGCCAGTACCGCTGCTCAGCACTCACATACTGAAAGTAACTTAATGTCACAAGGCTGTGCACAGAAGAGGTGCCTTTGCAAAATAATTTCTGGAGGCAAATTTGCATATCTCTCTCCACTTCTTCTTAAAATGAAGAATGAGACTAAATTTTTGAAAGAAGACTCAAATGTTTCCTTTGGGACTGATTGTTTCTTTGGCAGGGGCATGTAGGAAACATTGCCACTTTTGTTATTATAGAGTTTTCAAAAATGTAACCAAAGGACTTTGGTAACATGAACTGAGCAAATAAATCACAAAGCACAGAAGAGAAAGAATTCCATTCCTATGTGTATTTGCTTGTTTAAAAGTAAAATGACACAAGCAAACGAAGATCCACAAAATATTAATTCGTTCATTCAGAGGAAGGACTGTAGAATGAGTAACACTGGATAGGAGTAATACTGGATACTGGATAGGAGAAAGACTGAGAATATATGTAAAATATAATCTTTTTACTGTACAATTCTGAATTGTCATTATTTTTAATTATTGGATTTAATGCATATGAATTAATTCCAATACAACATAGGGAGAGACACAAAAGCCCTTACTCAATTAGTGCATATCAACAGTACAGTTTATATGTCTACATTCAGGCTTTTGCATTAAATTATGTTAAAAAGTCCAGCTTAAATGCCTGTGTTGTTGGGATGCTAGTGAGATGTAGAGTTTAGCAGCATCCTGGAAGGTTATTAACACTGATGTAGATAAAATCCATCACAAGGGCTTATAGTATGGCTAGATGGTTGGGTTCTAGAAAGGGTCAAACCTAAGGATTTCAAAAGTTTCTGAATAAGACACTTTTGCTTCTGAAACAAAGTCACAAGTTGAATAAAAATTTAGTTTGTTTTTATTCTGTTGCACAAAGGTTTCAATTTAATAACACTGAAAATTATTGATCCCTTATTTTCCTTCTATTTTCTTCTATACTACTGATTTTAGACGCAAGCTGGAACTTAAATGCAGTAAGTAGTGTGTTTGTCGTTGATCATTTACTGATATAGAATTATAAATGACATTCAGTTTTATTATTGTTTTAATAACTGGTAAGACTTGTTTTGCCATTGCTCACTGATAGGTCTAATCAGTTACCTGCAATTTAGTCAGCACTTTAGTGCAAAGGTCCTTAAAACAAAGGTGTGGGAAAAAAACCACTGAAATAATGTAAAATGTAATGTGGAGGAGGACTACCACCAACACTATATGTTTATGTCTATAGGTTACAGAGTAAGAAAAGAAGAGTGAGTGAGTGTGAAGAAAAAAGATGCCTAAACACTGCGCACATAAAATGCATATTTACACGTGACATGGGAGACTTTGTCTGAAAAATTATCTACAAGACTTCTATACCAGGAAAGCTGTGTGATGCCCCTTTGTGCAACCACTGGGGGTTTGTTTACTTGTTTCAGTACCTGACCTTCCTTGTTCAGTTCACAGACTACCCGGGACTGGTCAAATTCACTACTATTTGAGCTTTTGTCTTCTTATTAAGTTTACGAGATGAGGTCTTCATTATGCACTCTTTTCAAACTTTCTCCTAAAACACAAAGTAACATTCATTTTTATTAATTTAATTAATTTATTAATTAAATTAAGTTATTAATTAACCTGGGGTCCTGTTTCAATGTACTAGCACTTCCATCTGTTAGTGTACACAATAATTTTAAATCCATTTTTACAATACCTCTCTGAACTGACAGACAGAGGGGGCTCATGTCCACTTTACAAATGGTCAGCTGAGTCACTGAAAGCTGAAAGTTTCCACTCATTTTTGATGCCCTAGGGCTTTATTTTGTGGAGTATTTAACATTATGTTAAACATTATACCTAGAGTTATAGTTAACATTATACTTAAAGTTCAGCTTTCAACCAATTTTATTTCAGTGCTATGTGCCCTTTGTTTCTGCAGGTTAAATTTCAAGAAGTCAGACAGACCAGAAACAGGGAAAACACAACTAATGTGACAAATTGAAAATACTAGGCAAAAAATAAGTTTCTTCTTTAAAATAACTTTCCACGTTCACTTTAAACTTCCCCAAATGAAAACCTTTCCACTGAAATGCCTAGGCACAAACTCGTGTAACAGGACATGCTGGACAACTTGAATAATACAGAGAGTTTCCTGCCCTTGCCATGGCATACATTCATGAATATCAGCATTCATGACAGGTTTCTGCAGTCAGGGGGTGTTGCTGCAGTGTCAGGGATTTTGTTAGGTGGAAGGTACTGAATACAAAAGGTTAATTCTAGTAATTAGTTGATGATAGATTAGGACCATGAAAAGCTGCAGAGAACATCAATATGAACATTGAAGAATGTCCCCAGGGCCATTTAATCTAATTCAGGAGTCAGAGTAATAGCTGAAGTAAAGGAAAGCCTGGCACCAAAAGTCAACGAAGTAGAGACAGCAGAGCCAAGGTCTGATGGGCTGTTTTGGTCTGCAGATTTAGAGTGACTGAACCAAAGACAGAAACAGATAATGGACTAGTAGGTTGTAAAATATTAAACCAAAAAATGCTACAGGACAAATCTACTAGGAAATGCCACTAGATTTTGATGAAAAGCTCTTGCATAATTAGGTTATGTAGCACGTTGTATAGATTGCCTCTGGAGCACCATCCTGCCTGCCTTCCGTCTGTGTTTCATTCAATACTGATGGAGTCGAGTTGGATTTTGATTTCATCAATCTAATCTGTACTGTGCCTTAGTTTTGGATTTCCTGCCATTGATCTTATTGTCTTTGCATCACACAGAACACCTTTCTTCAGGCTGAAGCCCAATGGTATAACAGTGAATGTGCCACTGCAGAGACTTTTCTGACTGGTAGAACCTCAAATATGTCACTTCAGGAACAAAACCAGCTTCAGTTCAGCTATTATTTGGGGGGGATGGCTCTACTTGAATGAATTCACATTAATGTAAATATTTTAAAGAACCAATTCAAATAATGTAGTGTAAGAAGAGGGAAATGAAACATTTTTGTTTAACAAATTATTTTATTGGTTTTTATGTAAATTAAATCTTTGCTCAGAATTGTTATTTTTCTGCCCATTTCAAGAAATTATTTTTTTAAAAATATTGACTATGTTTTATAGGTTCCAGAGGTAAGGCTATGATTTTTTAATAAGCTTTCTTTCTGTCCTCTTGTGCTTCTGTTTTACTTCAATTACTTCCCTCAGCCCTATTTATTCCCCTTCTTTTTGTATTTTCTCTGTACTTGGGGCTACTTGAGCACAGAAATTATGCATATAGACAAGTTAGGGGGCAATATTTTGTGTTCTTTAAGTGTGCTGGATTAGAATTTAGAAACTGATAAAAACGTCTAACACTGGTGAGGGCAATGTGTGAACTGGGGTCAACAACCAAGAATTGTCTGCATTGCAGTCAGTAATTCCTCATCTTCCTTTTTGGCTGTAGCCAGGTGGGGCTTGGCCCCTGCTCCCAGGCAAGTGGGGACAGGACAAGAGGACATGGCCTCAAGCTGCACCAGGGGAGGTTGAGGCTGGACATCAGGAGGAATTTCTTCACAGAAAGCTGTTAAACATGGGAACAGGCTGCCCAGGGTGATGGACTTATCATCCCTGGAGGTGCTCAAGAAACGATTGGGAGTGGCACTTGGTGTCGTGGTCTGTTTGACAAGGGGTGATAGGTCAAAGGTTGGATTTTACGATCCCAGAGGTGTTTTCCAACCTAAAAGGTTCTGTGATTCTGTGAATTATCCTTTAAGGATGCCGAAGAGAGATGCAGAGGAGTACTATGTCACTGCGTTCTTCCCTATGGGATGAACAGCCAGCTAATACACGGCGGCGAGGGGATGCTCCGGCAGTGCCGCCTCTCTCCCCGGCCCCGTCGGACCCGAACCGCCTGAGCAGGCCCCGCCGCATTCCCGGGTGGTTCTTCGGGCGCTGCATCCAGCCCCGAGCAGCACAGGGAGCCCGCCTGCACTGCAGATCATCCCCGGCACTCCGCGGCTGCTCCTCCGCTTATCCCCGGCGGGTATTCCCCCGGCACCCGCCTCCGTCCACGCCGCCCCCCGGCACTCCATCCTCCGGCACACCATCCCAGCACTCCATCCCATCCACACAGACCCCCGGCTCACCATCCCGCCACTCCATCCCCATGCACACCGACCCCCGGTTCACCATCCCGGCACACCATCCGACCCAGTCCATGCCCAGTCACACCATCCCGGCACTCCATCCGACCCACACTATCCTCCGGCTCACCATCCCCGCACTCCATCCCACCCACTCCATCCTCCGGTACACCATCCCGGCACTCCATCCCCATCCACACCGAACCCCGGCTGACCATCCCTGCACTCCATCCGACCCACACCATACTCCGGCACTCCATCCGACCCACTCCATCCCACCCACACCCTCCTCCGGCACACCATCCCGCCACTCCATCCGACCCACTCCATCCCCACCCACACCATCCCAGCACTCCATCCCACCCAAGCCCTCCTCCGGCACCGCATCCCCGTCCCGGCCATGCGCACGCCGCCGCGCACGGAGGCTCCATTGCGTCCCTGCGCCGCCGGGGAGCGCTGCGAGCCCGTCCGGGAGCGCGGCGGCAGCGCCGGGGCGCGGCCGGGCCGCCCTCCGCTCCTCCCCGTTACTCGCTGCTGCTGCTGCTGCTGACGGCAGGGACAGGTCTGCTGCCGTCCCAGGCTGTGCAGACATGCTCGCACACGTTCCGCGGGAATTGCCTCTCCTTCTGGCGGTACCGGGCGCTCTAATTGCACTGGAACTGTGGAGCTAACCTGAATTTAGCTCTGAGGCTTTGGTGCTTTTGGTTCAAAGCGGGAAAGGCATTTGCCTACAGAAAGTTTAGGCTTTTCTTCAGGCCACTAACTGCTCTAATCACACCTCTGCCTACAGACTTGCTTCTGCTTTTCCCAGAGAGACCTTAGCCCAGCTGGTTCCTGGGGTAAAGAACATGTGCTGCAAGGGCAGATGTTGGTGATGAGATTGTAGCAACTCTACCTGCCACAGGGAGCAGATGGCCTGCCCACCTTGGGAGCAGCGGCTGTGGTGTCCTTGGGCAGTTTCTCAGAGTTCAGATCTCCTCAAAGCTGCCTCAATTGAAATTAAAGGCAACTCTATCTTCAGTGGAGAATTTCCGCTTGGGATCTGCAGCATTCAAACTAGATCATTGAGCCAGACAAGTGCAAACTCCTCACATAGGCAAGATCATAGAAAATTACATGTATACAACAACTGAACTTGATAATCACAGCCAAATGGTTTGTGCCTTTGGTGGAACATAGCCCTTCCAGCTCTTGGCTTGACTGTCTATGAAAATTAGGATTATGTGATATGGCTGTGTGTTTATGCATGTCTGTCTCTTCCACCCTCTGTCCAATTCTGAGCAGTTCAGGCAATTGGTCAGAGATGTCAATGTTAATCATTTTAGGCATGTTTTGTGGAGATAGATAGTGTAAGGCTGTACCAGTCTACAGCTCAGGAAAAGCCTACAGCTGCCATCCCTGTTACTGTCTTATTACACAACAGAGAACCAACACCTTGCAACCTTAATCCATAGAAGACCAGGCTGTGCTGGTCCTGCTGCTCTCATCAATATTATTTTGTTGTTTTTTCCTACTTCTCATCTATGAGAGAGCTTAGAAAATCAGAACTCCAATACTTGAGAGAAGAAACACATCAGAAGTAAGAGCACTACAACTCTTCTGGTCACCTGCAGATCAGGAGGTTGTATCTGGCTCCAGACACAGCCTGAACTGAGTAGGGCAGGAGAGAGGATAGCTCAGAAACACAGCAGGAGCTAAGAAGAGGGAAATATTTCATATCTTGCCAGTTGTCAAAGACAGCTCTCTCTGAGCTTGGGAAAATGATAGAACTCAGAGAGCTGATCATTGAAAAAGGCTGTGACTTCCCTCACTGAGATGCATCCTATAGTAAAAATGCTTAGTTCTATCTGTGACTGTGAAGTGAAGCCAGGTTAGCTCTGATTACGCATTTCTATGTGGAGACATTTTGTTCAATTGCAGCAATCTGCCTTCTTCTATCCTAAGTGATAACAATTTGGAAGATTCAGAAAATTAAACATGCAAGATTAAATATATTAAAGATTAAATAATTTACTATTAAATAAGATTGATTGTAAAGAATATATTAAAAAACAGGAGAAAAAATAGAAGCTCTCAAAACACCAAACTGTTTTTCAAGACAATATATTTAGGCAAGACAGAGCTAGGCATAAAGATAATTTTCTCAAGAGTTCTTAAATGACATGAATTTTCTTTTTTAAACACTACTTCAGTCTTCCTGAGCCCAGGTTTAAGTGTATGTCAGCAGCACTTATCCTTTGAGAATTCAGGCCCTCATATCATGTGGATTCTCAAGAGAAAGGAATCAGCTCTACCTGTACAGAACACAGAAGATCCCTTTCTCCTGGTCTCAGGGAGAAGGCAGATCTCATTCTCCAGGCTGGGGAATGCTCTGTGATGTGTGGGTTCACTATGCTGGGAAGGGGCACCCCAGGTTCCGTGAGGCCCTTTGGGCATTGTGGACTAATTCCTAGCAACTTTTTGTTATTAAGATTCCCACTCTGTTATTAGCAGGGTTTGCAAGGTAGAACTTCTCGGTAGCCTTGTAATTTCAGGCTTTGCTGCGGTAGAATATCCATACCCAGGGAGCAGCAGCTGCCAGCAGCAATGACAGCTACAGAGCCTGCCTCTCACCAGCTGTGATTTGATGCTCCCATTACCACTGCTGTCTGCTGCTGCAAAGCAGCCTTTGGTTTCCAGTCAGATTCCATGCAGAGACAAGGCTTGTGCAGCCTCACTGTCATCACCACCTTTTCAAATCCTTTAAGCCCTAACGGAGAAATGTCACAGATAGAGTTACGTCTTGAAAATCTTGCGTCCCACAGGTTTCCTGGAAACTGGTGAGCAGGTATTGCTGTGTTGCTCGGCGGAGCTCAGCTGTTCCTCTTTCTGGTAGACATGCCAGGCTGCTGAGGGAGTAGCATGCCTAGACTTTGAATCAGACACAGTATATAAGATGTATATATATAACGTATCTTGCCCAGCTATCATGTAAAACACCTGGAATAGGAACATTACAAGAGAGATACAGAAGGCACAAAAGCTGAGATGAGTGTAGTAGGAGGCCTCAGGCAACACAGGAGGGAGCTGTGTGTCTTAGTTCACTTAGGAGCGCACAGGAGAAAATGGAGTATAGAGGTAGTTATGGGGGGGAAAGAGAACATGGGAACACTGCAGCATTGGCTTTATTGGATAAGAAGAGGAAACCAGTACAGAAAACAGAGAAGATCCATAAAATGTAGGGGGGAAAAAATGGAGGAGGACTGGGTTTCTATGTCTTTCTACTCACAAAACTATCTCGTGAAGATCCCCCGTAGCAGAGGATCAGTGGCGCACTTACAAAGTGTGGGGATACCTGATGAAGCACCAAAGAACAGACTGTTAACTCCTGTAAAGGAAATCAGTCGAGTACACCTCAGGAGAGTGGGAGTGTCCGTGGATGGTAGGAATAGACAGTGCTCACTCGTGTAAATGAAGCCTTAACAGACAGACATTTGGTTGCTATGGATTTTATGCAGGTGATCTACTTCCTCTTCCATTCTTGCTCACATTGCCAGCTTTACTGTGACAGTCACTTCAGAAAGAAATGCTGTTCTACTTGGGGAACATCAGAATGCAAGGGCAGGGTACAATGACACCAGTGTCCTACACAAGCCTTCTGGCAGGATCCCTTTTTTGGCTTCCATGCCATCAAATGGCTCAGTTCCCCTCTGCTCTGACCACCAAACGCTGGCATAAGGAAGCACAGGAGGAGAAGCAGCATTGCTTGGCTGCTAATGTTGGTGCCAGCAAATCCCCCATAGTTTGGGAGTTCACATAGAGCAAGCTGGCACCTGAGGGCTTCCCATCTCATGCTAGTCACAGCCTTGGCAGCCTGTGGCTTCTCCACTGTGTAAGTGGTAGCAGTGAAAGCACAAGAACCTTTTTTTGCCCATCTTGAACACAGGTACTCACAAAGGGGCTCACCTGAGCAAGGTTGTGGGGAAGGGAGCAGAGGGCTTTGCACAGTGGTTTTGTATGTTCATACAGTGCTCTGAAATCCTCAGGGATAAAGCATTGCACTCCTCAACCTGAATCACCACAGTGCAGAAAGATGTATTACTTATACTAAACAATTAAGAAATACAAATGTCTTAAGAAATACAAATACATTTTCTGCCTAATGAGTAAGACATAAGATCATAGAATCATAGAACATGCTGAGTTGGAAGGGACCCACACAGATCATCAGTCCATCACCCTGCACAGGACAGCCCCAAGATGCACACCACATACCTGACAGTGCTGTCCAAACACTTGTTTGATGTGGCCATGATTTTTTTTATTATTAATATCATGGGGTTTTTTTACTATTACTGTAATGATTAAAGGCAAAGAAGCTGTTTATTAAAGGCAATGGTGTTTTGGGGTTTGGGCTTGTAATAGTTTGTGACTAGTATTTTTTTTTCCCAAGGCTGCTTTTGTGAAAGCAAAACAAAGGCACTGTGGCAAACCTAAGACTGTCTAAGGATACGTCAATCACTGCTCAGTTGAATCCCGGGATCTGGCATTTCAAGTCACACTTGGGGAGAGAATGAGGAATCCCAGCCCTGCTGAAATGGTTGATGCAACTGCAGGCAGGAGTGAGGCAATCCAGCCTGCAATTGGGAAAGGCACCGGCGGAGGTCAGTGTCTCCCCGGGACAGCCTTTCCCTGCTCCGCTTCAAGACCTGCCCGCGGCTCCCACCCGCCCGGTTCTCTCTGCTTAACTTCATTCCGTGTCTCCCCATCGAGAAACCCCTTTCAGGGATGTGATCATGAGCTGTTCAGCCTCGATATTCAGCCTTGTTACGGCAGAAGTGCTGTTTGGGTCTGACCAAGGACAAAACTTTGCAGAACCTCTGGGATGGAATGCAGGGTTCAGGTGCCTCCAGAGCCAGGCAGCACACGAATGTGGCTCTTTCAGGTTAACTATATGCCTCTCGTGCTGTGTGAATGCAACGAAGATCAGCCCCTGTGCATGGTATTCTTTAGGCAAAGACATGTGGTTTAAGATTCCACCAAAAGCCAGACCAGTTTTAGAAAGGACATAAGCCAAGGCCATGTTGTAACACTGAAACCAAGCCAGAAACCCAGATCTTTGGTTAGTACAGAAAACCACGTGGTTAAAATCTAATTGTTGTTTTATCCATTTTGCCAAATGCCTGTCAGTATTTATTCTGTTTCTCCTGCGTGTGTTGGTGGCTGCAGTGTCAGAAGCACCAGGACAGCTGGACTTTCAGTTTCACACAGACTTCCAGTGAAAGGGAGAAAAGGTCTCTGCTTTTGTACACACTACAAGCGCAAGCTGTCCCCTTGAAGGTACACAGCAGAGTACTAAAATATGTAAAGGTAATTTCCAGCAGTCTGGCTGCATGGCTGGGGACAGCTGCATCGGAGACACACAAACTCTCACAAGCACATGGAGAGCCCAGAGGAGAAGGAAATGGATGACAGCATCTGTATGAAACATGGCCAAGAAGGGAAAGGCTGAAAGATTCAGGCTGTTCAGCCCAGAGAGGAGGCATGTGAGGAGAGACACTGCTGCAAAGGAGGAAATGAGTATTCTCTTCTGCATGGACTCAGTAACAGGCTTGAATCGCAAGTAAAAGTTGAGTACTAGAAAAGATTTTCCCTGGAAAGCAAGGAGATGTGCTGGGATCTACTGAAGGGCTATAAAAGGATCCAGTGCTCAACCTGGAAAAAACAGGTTAGGCAAATATTCGATGGGAATGATGTGGGATAGTTGATCCTGCTTTGGCTAGTAGGAGGGCAACAGATCCTTTCAAAGTCCTTCCTGGCCTGTTTCCATCATCCATTGATAAGCCATAAATCCTATAAGTTTCGTACCTCAGGACCTATTGACAGCTAAAATAGTTTTAATCGATGTAACTTTGGTTGTTTTCTTTCTTATTTAAGTTGTTTAAACTTTAATGTTTAAACTTTCTTTTAAGGTTTAAGCTTTCTAAAGTATTCAGGCAATTTATCTCCTATCCAAGTAAATGGAATTCTTCATCCATCTGGGTGTTAGTGGGAACTCCTCATTATGTGCAGCTGAATTGTGTGTTTACAAATTTATTTTGAAAGATTGTCTTAAAGGTAAGAAGAAACCCAAAATCTTCCTTTCTGTCCCCACAATTTACACATATATTCCACTTACACATATATTCCAAAGAAGTCAAAGAGATTGGGAAATAATATGAAATAAATCCTGTGTCATTCCTTTTTCTTCTATAAGGGATGAACACTGTTCTAATTAATTTTCCTTGGCAACCTCTTGAGCAGGGCTGGATGATGGGAAAGCTGTAGAACACAGACCTATTACATGCAACTGAGATGAAAACCAGCACAGCTGCAGCATGAGAGGTTTGGGGTCACGGTTGCTCATTTTTTGACCATTTCTCTTGTCCTGTTCTGTACAGAAGTTGGATAGGCAGGGATTAGGTAGAATAATCCTCCTTACCTACATGCTTCCAAGTTTTGTCTGTCACAGACACAAGATCCTGGCACTGCTGTAATGAAAAGGGAGGCTCTTCTCCTTCTCTACTCCTGCACTTACCTGCTGATCAGAAACAAGGCAGCTTCTAGGTGACCAAGATTAAATTCTCCAATTTTCCATCTCAAAATTCTTACACTTATTTTACTACTCTAGAAATATGAGATTCACAAAGAGTGTTCTCCATATCCTCTTCGCAGACAAAGTGAGAACCCTTAAATGGAAAAAAAAAAACCAAACAAAAACATTATTTTTGGAAAAAAAACATGAGACTGGGTGTTTGGTTGAAATCTACCAGGCCAACTGACACTCATTCCAGTACAGATACAGTAAACTGCCATGCACAGGTATGGGAAACAGATTAGGAGAATCCTAGATGGGAATGAGAGGTGGAATAATTTCCCTTGTGGGTAAAAGTCAGAGTTGTTTTTGAGTGTCTTGAAACTGGTGATATGAGAATTCCTTCATCCCTCCCTCTCTTATCAAGGAATGTATAATAAGTAAATTTTTAATGCATTGGATTCATTGTTCTGGCTTCCTTGCAAAGTGCTGTGAGTGCCATTACTGCAAAATCCTAGATTAAAATAATATGAGGAATAGCTACATTTTATTAGGGAAAAGAATCTGTTCACTTAGTATCATGTAAGGCAAAAAGACAAACAGGCAGAAGGGTTTCTGATTTGTGTCTGGGCTTTTGATTAGAGGTTACTAAGCAACACTAGGCCTGATCTTACCCCCGCATTCCTTCTTGGAATGCAGTGTCTGTTAACACTCAGGTCAAAACTGGAGTAATGTATACATTCGGCTGACATCAAAGGCACTCATTGGTGCAAATGAAACAGTGATTCCCTGATTTTCAGGAAGAGGTCAACCCCAAACACACACTTTATTGAGCATGGTTTGGTGGGTGAAGCTATCACCCTGCCCAGTACTGGCATGCATTTTATTTCAACAGCTGTATTTCCCTGCTTTTGTTCTTCTTCCTTGCCTGCTTCCTCCCATCCCATGCTCTGTGCTCCTGTTAGGGATGTTCATTCCTGTTCATTCCTCAGTGACAAGGCCTACTAGGATATGTCCTTATGGAAATACTAATGCAAGAATTACTTGGATGAATTACACTGAAATAACGTGAGACTTACTCAGGTGTTTTCCCTAAACACTTTTCCCAGGCAGTATTCCATCACCTGAATGAAGCTGCTCTCAGCCACAGCTCACTAACCTGCCCTGAGGCCAAGAAAAAAGCCCCAATCAGCACAGCAAGGTGCCCCTCTGGGATTTGGAAGAGCACAAAACAACTTCAGTGCAGACTGTCTTCTAGAGTTGTTCACAAGGAAACATCTTCCCACAGTATGTTGGAATCCCAGAGTAATTCTCCTTAATGGAGTGAAATAGCCATAGGATATATCCCCAGAAATCCCAGCAAGTGCTGACATGGTAGCTCCTGTAGTGCTTTTGGAGTGACTGCCTTCACCAATTACATGAATTAACTCAGCAAAGAACTGCTCATATATAGAGAAAATCCTTCCTGACAGGATTCTTACGGCCATTTGCATCATTCCTCAGAACCCACCTTTCCTAATATACCTCTGTAAAATGAACTGCTGAGTAGATGAGAAGAAGATACACTTTATCTGTTTGTGATAACTCCCAAATGTCAATGTCTCCAATATGACAGAGGTGGCTGGTGGTGACTTCTCTTTCCTATGCCAAGTGTGTGCTGGTAGTGCCTTACATAAAACACACTGAATTCAAAACAATTTATAAGCATTTCATAAAGTTCTATTGCCATCAGTATAACAGCTCTTTGAAATTTAACAAAGAGAAAGCCCATGGGCTAGAAAAGTGCCCCCTCACTGCTAATAAACTTGGATTAAATGCATACAATTTAATTAACTCAATTTCATAAAGCTGCATTCTGGTTTTGCTTGTGCAGCTTGCATGCCAGAGAAGCACACTGGCAGGCTCCCAAACAATAAACAAATACAGAATATTTCGAGGTTGGGCTTGTGCCACCACCAGAGCAGGGACGGCCAAATCTGCAATAGAAATGTCTACAAACTGCTGGAGGAGAAAAGCAGTGTCAGGGCAAAACCTTTTCAATAAAACCCCAGGCTCACAAGTCCCACTGCAGGGCTGTGGGTTGAGAGGTGGGAGAGATAAAGAGAGTATTCAGCTGTCTGGGCAAAGAAAAAAAACAGGACTTTTCAAAAAATCTGTTATGTTCCTATACAAAGAAAATAAAGCTTATTTTCTTCTAATATTGTTCCCAGGACTACTGTATTTGTCAATATGTCAATGTATTAGTTGATTTGGTTTTATTTATCTGCTTGTAATCCAACCTGTAGTATACATCCAACATGGAAAAATTAGGAATGGAAAAATCAGAGCTTTGATAGCTTATATTTGATAAACTCAGAGAAAACAATAATCAGGAATTTGGAGGGTAATTGTGACTAACCTTAACTAAACCTAACCATGACTGCTTCTACCTATAACAGCATTCTTCTCTGCTAGTTTTCTAGTAAACTGGTTTTCATTTACAAATTTTAAGCACTGAAAGAATTACCAAGGAGAAGCTTTTAGACTGACTACAGGTACACTTTCAGGTACAATGAAGTAGTATTTAGTCTTTGCTCTGTATAAACCTTTTTTTATACTAATTGTGAATTCAGATTGGGAATATGTGCTTGTTTAATTATGCTATAATTAGACGTGCTAAATATATATTATAGTAAATACACTATAACTGGGAAGATATCACTCTTTGAATTATATTGATTCTTGCATTTTTCTAGCACAAAAAGAAGATCATACACACATTCCATGGTGTCAGCTGAGGGACTATGTTCTGATGGCAGGAAATGCAAGGTACTGTCTTGTGTTTAAAGCTACACCAAGTAAGTCATTTCACTTCAGCTTTGCCATGGACTAAAAGCATTCATGTGGATTGTTTTCATGGCTCACTTGGTCCATAGTAACTTGCTAAGCCATGATGATTCAGTTATGAATTTGAGCTTGAAGGGAAATGTTCCAGAGTACTCTAATAATGGTGCTGCAGCTGTGAGAATACAAGGATAGGTTTTACATTAACACAAACCCTAACAAATTAGCACCATCATCCAGACTAGGCCTGCAAGAGAATTAAACAATGAGTTCTAAATACTGTTCAAATAAAGGAGTACTCTAAAGAGAATCGGTGCTGGTTAGGATACAGCTGATGATCAGCTTGGAACGCAGCACTGTTCCTTCGTGCTCACGTGAATGTTTCATTTTAATCCAGAGAAAGATGAGTTTTGGTTGAGGTAAGAGCCCTCATAAGGAAATGCACTTCAGTATGTACTTGAATTTTACTAAGAGCACTGGGATTCAGAGCTTAAAACTAAACATATGCCTACATCTTTTCCTGAATGGGGGACAACTGATTTAGATGCTGCAAACCATGCAAGTTAACCTCTTTTGAAAGCTACCAAGGTAGTGTTGAAGAAGGAAATAAAATTAAAACTTCAAAACCAAGGAAGTATTTGGGTTGTTATGTTTCAAGTTGAAAATTGTGGTCCTCAAAGTGGAGAATCACAGGGCGATAACACTACATGACAGAAACTCCCTAACGTCAATAAAGATGAATCACCACTGGACCAGGAGGTGGGGGAGAAAGGAGTAGGATTGCCTGAAGGTAACCCAATACTGATTAGCATGGCAGAAATCACACCCCTGGGAGGGGACCATATGAGGTCAGAATGCCTTTGTATGATGGACTAGTCACTAATCACAGCACATGCAGAAATGCATTGGTTATATAATTGAAAGCTGACTGATGAACAGGTTATTGTGCAGCTACAAACTCTCCAGAAAGGGGTGCTAGCTTTGGGAACTATGGCCTAGGGCCCCTCACGGTGCAGAGCAGCATTAAAGGCTGGAAGGTGGATCTCAGCTCCATGTGCTTGGCTCCTGCACTCTGACAACAGACCTTAGCCCTCTCTGAGGGTCAGCAAAGTGATATCACAGAGATCTGCTGCACCACAATGAAATTATATTAATTGTCTTAATTAATCCCAAGGTATTTTTTTATGATACGATTTGTTTACTTCTTGTCTTTTTTTTTTAACCTGAGAACTGGGTAAGTCTGATAAATTGTTTAACTTGTGATTGGAAGGTCTGATGCAAGTGGAGTTTTTCCAGTGCTCTGAGAAACTTTCCCCATTGAACTTCACGTGTAAATCATCCTGGCTAGTGTGTAAGTAAACAGACATGGGAAGGACAGCATCAGCTCCAGGAGTCTGCTCAGTCTTCCTGTTAAAGCTGCAACGTACTGGGATGTGTTCACATGTAGGGTGAACACTTACAGTCAATTACACTCAATTTATTAGATTAGGTATGCAGAGGAATGGAATAATAGCGGAGTCATATGGCAGAGGAGGTTTGCCATCTGTTATCTGCCTTTAGCAATGGACCAGTTCGCACTGTGGACAACAAAAAATAGGAGTAGTGGAAAAAAATAAATTGAATATATGCTTTTAAATTCCCAGCTGGGAATTTGATTCTGAATTCTCAGTCGACAATCACGCCATTTTGTAAGAAAACTGAATTATTTTCCAGTATTTTACAGCTGAAAAGATTTGCTAGCAGGCTCTTATTAATTACATTTAATAGTCTTCTGTAAGAAGCCTGTGCAGAGTCTGCCAAAGGGTACAGGCTAAGGGAAGAGATCCAGATAATGCAATTGACAGCAGCAGAATTGTGCCGAGTTCATTTTGGCAACCATTCATGTGTATATGCTGAGATATTTGTATTAAAAAAATGTATCTGTGCATAAATACTAACCCCTGAAACAGAGCTGAGGAGAGACATATGTGACCAAAGGTTCTCAGGTAGCATAAGTCAGGCATTTCAACCTGAAACTGGGGGGCTAAAACTTCTATACTGGAATTTAACTTAGCTATTACTTAACAGTGCCTGGTGAGGTGAGGTTCCTCAAAAACCACAATGCCACTTCTAATACAACCAGAGAACCTCATTCTTCAAAAATGGTACAATTTAGCCTGATGTCAAACCCACCATAAAGCCTCATCTGCCTTTAGAAACCAGAAATATCTACACATGCTTCCCTAATGGCCATCTGCAGTTATCCACATTGTGGCTTTTTTTTTTAAACCTGTCTAAATGAAATTTGTCTTCTCAAATCTCAGGCCTTTCTGCCTCTGTGTTGCAACCAGAAAAGTTTGATTTATTTGTGGAAACAATCAGTTTTGAGTAATTCTGTGAGAGCTTGTGAGGTCTGTGACCTAACAAAATAAATAAAGGATTGGTACTGCTGCAGCTGCTTTGGGAAACTGATTTTCTGGGATCAGTTGATATCCTATTGCTGCTTTTCCTCCCTCACTTCACTGGGGATTGGTATGGGGTGGGGAGATGTTTTTGTAAAACAGACCTTGACCTTGTCAGCAGCAAACAAATGATGCTAAATAAGTAATCAAAAGCCATTTCTGGGAATTTTTTCAGGAATTTTGGATTGGGATTGCATTTGCCATCTCATTTATTACCATGAGTGTTCCAAGAGCTTAAAAACTAGATTCTCAAATTCAAGTTCAAGTTTTCCAATTCCTATTTCTAACCTCCATTAAAAATCCCACATATTTAGAAGTACAGACTCTAAAATTTTAATTTTAACAGCTGCAGTAACACCATCCTTACCCTTTAAAACTCTATTCTTTTGGAAAAAAATGAAAAATGACACACTATCTTAATCAACAGATGGGATCATATAAAGTAATGGTTTTGAAGTGAAATATTTTGTAAATCTATTTGATAAACTGAATTATACGAAAAGATTTTCCATTTGCTTTGCTTTTAACTTGATAATCCCAGCGGTAAGCAAAGATAAATTAATTCCTCCAAACTAATCACAAGAGAATGAAATTCCTAACAATACATCCATTTATATATAATATGTGTGCATAAAATGTAAAGTTATATTATTTCACATTTATTTGTGTGGGGTATGTTCAAATTTGTGTGAGTCTCTTTTTGACCACGTTATTCTAGTGTAATTTCAGAATGAAGATTTATTTGCTGTTGCATCAAAGTCATGGGAAGTTCTGAACTTGCCAAAAATATCGTTCCCTCCATTTGACCTCACCAACGTACAATGGGACAGCTTGGCAATTTTGGCATCTTTTTGTCATAAAAAGGGACTTGGATTCAGGGACTTACTGACCTAACTTACCCATTTTTAGGTGTTTTTCTACAGAAACAAGCCTGCTATGATTACATTTAAAACTTATGTGTATTTCTACCTGTGACTCCTCCCTGTTCCTCAGCAGCTCAGGACAGGCTGGCCAGTTTAACTTCACAGATACTTGTACAGGTCTGAAAAGCAAAGCATGCAGTTAAAGTGTCATTACAGCATATAGAGACTCCAATAATTACCTTCTGAGACTGCTGTGTGAACTCAGACCTTACAACACACCTGAGTTTACCTGGGAAAGAAGAGAGACAAAGGGCAGGACCCTCCAGCAGCAGGAAAAGCACCCAAGTCAGTCATGCACATGACAAATATGCAGGAATACAAGTTCCCCTAGTTCTGGTGCTCCTTGAGTGGCCTGTAGGTGCACATGATGCTCTTTCTGCTCCCAGGACACTGTCTAGAAACCAGTGCCTATCAAGCAGGATTAAAGACTCGTCTGACTTTGCTGTTGTTCGGTGGCTGTGGGCAGTGGTCACGTGTCTGGGCCATGACTCTGCCCTGGACTTCTCCAAGTGATTCTTTGGTCTTGCACAAAGCTGAGTAGAACAAAGTTTACAAGTGAATATAGTGTGAATTCACTGGAGTAACCTAGCTGGTAATACCTGGGATTTTTGTCCTTGAACTTGCCCTGATGGTGGGCTAAGGACAGCAGAATGTATTATATTGCGTGTGTTTATAGGCTGTTAAATCAATAAGCTGCTGGAGGGGAATCTTCCACTTCATTTATAAATAATGGCGAGAGATGGGCTCTCAGCAGCACAGCTGCACATGCAAAGTGCCTCCATTAACTTCTGCACTGTTATACATTTTGCTGCATGATTAATTTAACTTGTTCCCTCTCATGAACTGCCTGCACCAACATTTACTGCTCTAACCAGAGACATAGCTGTTGCAAAAAACTGCCATCCCAAATCAGCCTTTCTAATAACTGGGAAACAAAAGAAACAATGAAAATCAGGAGAAGATATTAACATCAGAGATCTTCTGGTCCACAGGCACCTACACCACACCGTCCAGAACAGATGCTCTCTGCTGATACAAAATGGTCATTTGCACTCCTGCTCTTTTACAATACATCAGGTTTAAGATCCATCACAGGTCTCCTCCCCTAGCCTTGTACTTTGGTGCTGAGCACTGAAAATGTCAAGTCCTGTACTCCACACTCATCTAACTTTCTGACCGTGAAATTTATTATTATTATCATAGCAAGTTATGGCCTACAGCTGAACTCTGCTAAAAGTCATCACAGAGCTGATGAAAGAAATTAAACATGTCAAAAGCACAGGTGTGGGCACACGTACTGCAATATTACTTCAGTACACAATGAGAGGAAGACATACAGGTGAACACAGACAACCAAGAAATCCTAGTCAGAATAATGAGCAAATTAATAACAAAATAATATCAGCCTGGTCAAATCCAAAAAGAAGTCTAAACCAATGACGATACATTCATTAATTGCTCTGGTGTTTTGATGAATGAAGTAAAACTATGTTTCAATAGATGAATGATGAAAGTATTTAATTGAAGTGATCAAACTAATTAAATTTTACGGAACAGTTTTCCCAAGTAAGAGTTTTTCTATTCAGGCCCTCATCACCTTCACAGTAAAGAATTTCTTCTTAATCTCTAATATAAACCTACTCTCTGTCACTTTGAAGCCATTTCCCTTTGTTATATCACTCCAGGCCCTCATAAATAATCTCTCTCCATCTTTCTTGTAGGCTCCCTACTGGTACTGGAAGGCCACAATTAGGTCACTCCAAAGCCTTCTCTTCTCCAGGCTGAACAATCCCAATTCTCTCAGCCTTTCCTCACAGGAGAGGTGTTCTGTCCCTTTCCCACCCACTGATGAATATCTTGAATAAACAAAACAAGTTGTAAAGTCAACTCAGTGAGACACATTCCTTTCCTTAGCACCTGAAGTTCAGTTGTATCTTATTCCCACTTTTCTGACACAGTACAGACGCTACACTGGGCAGGTCTAAATGTCAGTCTGTAAGTGTTTGTGTATTTTCCTAATATAAGATGAATTCTTATCCTTCTGCTGAATGGTAATTAGCCAGGTGCTGGAACTCATGAAAAACAGGAGGTCTTGGGCAAAGATGAGTTTAATTGGTCGTTTCAGGAATCTCTGCCCAAACATCAGCACTCATTTCCTCATCGCAAGTCCTTTTGTAATCGAAGTTACTTTGACAATAGAGAGACAGGTTCCTTGTTGATCCAGTGACCCAATAAACCACAACAAACAAGGAGCTGTGAAACACCACCAGCAGCCATCTCTCCTCCAGCATTTTTTCCCAACATTAAAAGACTGTTTCTTGTGAAGCAAACAAGCCTGTAAGATTCTGTGCTTAATAAGATGTATTCATGTAGAATTACTTGAGCACCCTTTTAATAGATAACCCCCTACCCAATAAAGGTCCACAATTCTCTTGATCTGCTTTGTGTTTTCTTTGTCCCAATCAGTACCTTTGGCTGGCATCAGTAGCTCAGCAGGACTGCACTTGGCTGTGTTTCATACCTGGTTCTGACTCATAAAGGTTGTCTGGGAAAGTTTGTAAACATGAGAAATAGCCATTAGACATAAGGGTCACATTACCCGTCTGACAAATCAAGGAAGTTCTTGCCGGGTTAGGATGAATAACAAAGGGCATCGAGGTATATTTAGAAAGCAAATGCATATGTATGATGAGTTATGCACATTTCACAAGCAGCACAACTGAAAAGTTTGTGAAAGAACCAGTTCTCACAGGACTCCACCCAGACAAAGACAGCAAAGAAGCAGCAATGTATGATGAAGCAGGTAAATGAAATCAAGGCATACACACCCAGCCTGGGTTACTTTCAGCATTTATATGATCACACATAACCTAAATGGATTAAATCGGTTTATAGCACGGTGAAACATGAATCTAACTAATAAGGCTATTTCATAATTGTTTTTTGAGACAGGACCATTTTTCAGTGCAGTAGCTTTCCACTGGGAGACAGGGGTGCATGTAGACAATACATATAAGCTTTCTAGAGAAACACTCCATACAGCAGGAATGAAGCGCAAATTTATTTTTTTTTTTAATTTTCATTCTTTATGGCACCTCCTCCTCTGTCTCTTTCTTTCGTCTTTTGTTTTCTTCCTATACGTTTTGACTGCCGACCTGTCTTTACTTTCTCACGTTTTGATTCTTTCTTCTCCTGATGCTCTGGGCAGTACCGCCAGAATAAACGGGGGAGAAAAAAAAAATTAAAAGGGAGGGGCGGGGTAGGACAAAAACAACCCAGCCCTGTCTCTGCTCCTGTTATCTGGTGCTAATGATGCTGTAAAGAGCAAATGCCTGGAGTTCCTGTTATTGTGAACAGCCCAGCTGCGTGGAAGAGGCTGATAGGAGCAGCCCCTCTTCTGATGATGCTTATTTTAGCCGGATCGCGGGAACGGGCACCTGAGTGGGAAAGCCAAAATAGCTGCTACCAATGACGGCGAGGGGCTCAAGGGTGTGTTGCTAGAGACAACACTCCCTGAGTGGCAGTCTGCAAGCACGCTGATCCCCGTTAATACATGGAGAACAATGCGCGGCAGGTACCCGCGTGGTTCCCGTGCTGGCAGAGCAAGGCTGCATTTTTAACCCTCCAGTCACACCGCTGACCTCCTTTTCCCTAGTGTGGGGAGGAGGGACAGGGAGCTGATGGATGGTAATGAGGTGCTGGGTTACCCCTGATGTCCTTATCCTGCTTTTCCGTGACACGTGGTGGGGGAACCACTCCGTGCGTTTTTAGCAGATTATTTTTAGCCCGCGTAGATTTACAAAAGCACAGCAGAGGCGGTCATTTTCCTTTTAGATCAGCTCGTTCGTGAATGAATCGCTGAGGTGGGACTATCATTGTTTACCCCGATCGGAAATCAGAATTCCCAGAAAGCCTCCCATCTCATTATCAGCACCAGAGGCAAATAGCGGCATTGTTATTCCATGGGATTGCACCTTTTCAATGGCTGAATTGTCAGCCCGAGGCTGTGTCTGGATGTGCAGGGGCGGGGGGGAGGGAAGGATTTGCCTCAAGTCCTTTGGTTTCAGGCTGTTCCATTTGTTTTCCTGGAGGATGATAGTGCTTTGGCAGGCTGATGAAGTTTTTTTTCCTTTTTTTTTGTCTGGCAAGCGCTATCTCTGTGTATTGAGCTCCGCGTAGCCACTGCACGTTGAGCTCTCAACGAGCTGGTTTTGTGTATGTGGGGAAAAAAACCAAAAAAGTGGAAAAATGGGGGAAATTGCTTAATAAATTCACATGGTCAAAGTGGATATTTAATCTTCATTCTGTTCTTCTCCACCAAGCTGTTAGTTACTAGCCCTTGTTGTGAGTTTTCTTTCTTTTTTTCTCTTTTTCTTTTTTTTTTTTTTTTTTTTTTTTTCCCCCTGCCCCTGAACCCTGCACAATGAAATGTGATTCAGAGTTCATTTTGCTAATCAGTCCTCCTTTGACCAAAAAGTGCTTTACGGAGGCTTCATCCAGCTTGGTGGTATCAGATTTCAGTGTGAAAGTGCTACATTCCTGACTGCCCTGCACTCTCTTTGTGTTTGATTTTGCCTGGGAAAATAAATGGAATACTTAGAAAGACTAATCCCATTCAGAAAAAAAGAGAAACAAAAAAACCCCCAAAAACCAAACACACCCCCCCCCCCCGAAGAAAAACCCTACCAAAAACAGGGGAAAAATATATGAAATAAGAATTTCAGATTTTTTTTTGTATGCTTGATTCCACTTTTCCATCCATTATTTTAGTTTTCTTTTACTGTTGCTTCCCTACTTTTTTTTAACCTTTGATTTACCTCAGGTTTGATTTTGCTTCTTGTCTTCTGGTTTTTAGCTGAAAAAAGCCCTTCTCTACCTCTCTGAAAAATCACGAAACCCTTTTTTTTCTTTTGTATATATATAAAAGTTACTCTGGAAGACAGATGAAACTTTCACTTCTTGCTGTAGTTCATGACAGAAGTAGCTCCTGCTGGAAATGCTGTTTGAATCATTTGAGAATCTTAAAAGCACTCTGGGTTTTTATATTTATTTATTTATTTATCTGTTATAGCACATAGCTAAAGCCTGCATTTTTACATATATCTTTTAAATGCTGCTTATTCCCTGCCTTTAGTCTTGTCTGTAATTGTCTTTTTCTGAAGGCACTGGAGGGGGAGGAAAATCATTTGCATCACTGTAGCTTTTTGTCTGAATGCAGTTACACTGGCACAGGATAGTATAATTAGGGTGCCATTCTAAAGTGACAAAAATGTTGACTAATTCTTAGAAAAGAAAGGACTTTCAACCAGTATTTGTGGTGAACTCCTGACATACATTTGAAAATCTGAAGGAGCCTTTTTAGTAGACAGTGAATTCTTAATGTAAAAAAAATACAGAAACATTTTTAATTAAAAAAATCCCTCTGTCCATGTTAGTGATGATAGTAACAACAAAAAAGGCCAAAATGTTAGATCATCCTTCTGTTTCGAAAGTTACATTTGTAAAATAAGTAGAACCACATTCTGATTCATGTATCAGAGAATGTCCTTGTTTTGCATGCAATAGAACATTTATGTTAGCTGTTTGTTGGTTTTTCTTTTTCTTCTTGGAAGGATGGGCTTCTTTTACATTTTTAAAGGCGGTATTTTTATTATCTTTGTTTTCTCTGCTTTTGCCTCTTCATTTTTCCTTAAACAGCCTCACTTGCTTTAGAGTCACAATTAAGAACCTGAAGACCTTCAGAAAAGGAGATTTTTAACTTATTATTCTGAATATTATCATATTAAAAAAAAAAAGTTTGCATTTCTAAGCATCCCTCCTGGTCTTTCCAATCTGAAGCTGGCATCTGTGTTGGCTTGAATTTAAATGGTCCCTGCAGGCTCTTTAACTCAAAGAGTTATTTTATTCATTTGGTTGTTTCTTATTTCTTCCCGTAGGGTAGCTACAAACCTAGCTCTTGTATTTGTTTACTTGCCTCACTTTGTTGAAAGATTATGTCTTCACCAGCGCTTACGAATTTATTAGTGCTTAAAATGCACTCAAATTGTCGAACAGTTTGCCTTTATCACTGTATTTTACCTGGAGCATTTTGTGCCGTGATTGTTCCCCGTGTATCCCTAACAATAAGCTCTCTGAATGGAGAAAGGCACCGAGTGAGCTGAGCAGAGGATGCAGGGAAGTGTCAAACATTATTTGTCTGGCTTTATTTGCTCCTATTAATATCGCCTTCATTTGTATCGCCTGCAGCCAGCATTTCCAAATACAAAGGATTCTAACTGGCTACCTGACCTCCACATCTACTAAAATATGTTACTGACACTTTGGTTAACGGGGACAAATCCATCTCCCAAGCTGCATTGCTTCCTGTCCTCTCCCTAATTCCCCCCATGCCCAGTCCAATATTGGTGCAATGGAAGGACACGCCAAATTCCCTATCTGAGCCCGAAGATCCTCACATTCCACCTGCCCCCTTCCCTCTGTCTCAGTGCCACTCACAGTGCCCGGCCCTGTCCCCATGGAGGTGCCAGCAGGTTTTTGAGGGGCTGTGTTGGAACAGAGCTCCCTGAGAAGGTGTGAGCTAAAGAAGAGGGAGATGTGGTGCCGAGTAAGACCCGAGTGTTTGTTCAGCATCGCTGAACTGCACCTTCCCCTCACACCCAAGGAGAACACCCTCCAGACAGAAAATTCTGTCTCTTCTAAAATATCTTCCTAAATCCTATGCCTGTAGTTACAGTGGCCAGAGAGGGAGAATGGGTGAGAAAACCGTCACTGGGCATGTTGGAAATCCTAGGACGAGCTTTGGTCTGGTTCTTCAGCCTGCCCTCTCCCAGGGCTGCCCTCAGCTAGGGCACAGCAGCCACACTGGCAGCTTTCTCCATCCAGGAAGTTTCACAGGGTCATAGTGAATTTCCAGTGCATATAAAACAAGTGTTGTAATCTTCTAGTCCCTGTTTCCAGCCTGATCAGCCTTTGATGTTTATAACATGGCTGAGTTCTGCTCAGTGTTAAAGTATTTGACAGTTTTATAACCATTAACAAATATATGAGATAGCAAATATAAGAGACAAGCAGTGCAAACATAAGAGTCAGCACCTGGCTCAACCTTTTCCCTCTCTGACAAGAAAGAATAGCATTTGAGTTTCTCTTTGGTTTGTTTTTTTAGTACATGTGTGTCTCACCTGTGATAGTGAAGAAACAATAGGGGAAAAAAAAAAAAAAGAAGTTATATTTGTGTCAGTGCAGGCAGGTTTGAAGTATTCCTGGGATGAGTCTTGAACCAGATCCTCAGGAAAAAAATCTTTCCTTTCGGTAAAGGTAACACTCCCTGTAGCAGCAACAGATTGTTGTCGGTGTCAGAGGAGGAACTGAAGGTCGGTGAGAGGAACTGCTGTGCATGGGACATACATAAATACTGTAATATTCAAAATAGGCCACCCAGTTCCCATTTGTATGTGAGCACAGAGACAGCGGAACAAGACAAGGGCAGAGATACCTGAATATGAATTGGTGAGGGGAAGATTTTGTGGTCTTCACTTTAAATCCGTGATGCAAAACAAGTCCATCAAAACGTCAGGATTCTTTTGACTGTCTGAACAGACATGAAGCACTTCTAAACTGCTCTGAGAGATTTACACCAACAGAGAAAGGCAACTGATTTTGTTAGAGTTTTTTTTATTATTATATTTATTTATTTTATGTAAGGTTTTATTTATTTATTTCATGGTAAGGTTTTAAATTGCAAAGTGTTTGCTTATGTTTCACCAAAATCTTGTAGATAAGCTGCTGCCATAATTTTTTCCCCAGCTCAGCAGATAAAATCTTGTTCTCTAAATTCAAGTATTCAAACATCTTACTTCCATCTTCATGACTTTGACCACAGCACATTTGATTTTGTGTCTTTCCATTACTTCTTTTTTCTCATCATGTCATAAATACTATTTGTTTTGGTCCTGTGTTGGTCAAAACTCTATGTTTTTTTGCATCCTTTCAATCTGTTCACCTTCTCGGCCTCAGCCTTTTCAGGTGGCATCATCTTCTATTGCACATAACACCTTTTTGCTGTCTCTTTTGATTACCGAGAGAAATTATTTGATTATCAAAGCAGCATCAAAGGACACCTACTACCACCACCACCCCCCCAAAATAAAGCGGTAAGGCCACTCAGTGAATTTATTCTACATCCTTGCTTAAAGGCTGTTTTTCCCTGAAAATATGTCAGTTTGCTAGTAAGTAGGTAATTATGTGTTATTACTTATATCACAATCATCTCCTTCCATCTGCTTCATACTCACCTTAGAGGCATTTAGTATTTTCCCTCACTAGACATCATTCAATTTTTTGCACGCATTGTCTAAATGACAAACCTGTGCCACACCTTTGGTTGTTTTGGTTGGTTGTTTTTTTTCCCCAAAAAAGATATTCTCTATTTGTAGGGAGAAGTATAGTCTCCATATTTCTGGTCAAGATTTATAAATACTTGGGTTTAGCTCTGATTTGTCTGTGCTGCTAAAGGACAGTATGTATAAAATACTTAGCTTCAGGACAGCTAAAGTGAACTATAAACATTTGCTTACAAAAAAAAAAAAAAAAAAAAAAAAGGATAGTTTATAGCGCATCCTGCCCTCCTCACCCTGCCCCAGCCTTCAGCCACCAAAAGTTACAACACACGGAACAAGCAGGAATAAAAAGAAGGGCTGTTCTCCTTGCTTCCCTTTTTTGGTCATTTCTGTTCACCCTGAAGAACCCTGATGAGATGAGAACACTTTGATTTTGCAGATTTCAAGGTGTAAACCAGAGAAACTGAGCTGTGGGTATACTTCCTATTTTGCTGTTTCTGCTGTTGGAGTAGTAACCTCCAACAGAGAGAAAGACATTTGGAATAGTACCATCTTAAATGACAGACAAAAAACATACCAGGAGGCTACAACCTTAAGAAGGGCCTATTATGAAATAAAGTCACACTTCAAATGAATTGTGTTTGGCCTGCTATGAGGCTGCAATGCCAGGTCAATTACCATTGGAGTAATGTTACTTCATGGTAAAATGAAAATGCCAAGAGAATTTATCTTGAATAGTTTACCTTTTTCAAGCTGGGTTCATGGTGACAGATTAATTGCACACCTCTAGGAGTGCTAAAAGGAAACACTTGCTTCGGAGAACAGGGTAGATGTTACTTAGGACATAGATCAATTTTTTTAATGCATATATGTGCTGGATGAAACAGAGCTGTGATTCATAACTGGAACCTTTTAGACTGCACTCTGGCACAAACAGACAACAGTATTCATAATTCTGACAGTCTTTTAATAGCAGATTTAGCTAAAATGATAGAATTGTTAAGGTTGGAAAAGATGTCTAAGATCAAGTCCAGCTGTCAGCCTAGTACCACCACCACTAAACTGTCAAGTGTCCTCAAGGGCTGTATCCACGTTTTTTGAACACTTTCAGGGATGGTGACTCCACTGCTTCCCTGGGCAGCCTGGTCCAGTGCTTGATAACCCTTTTTGTGAACAAATTTTTCCTAATGTCCAATCTAAACCTTCCCTGGTGCAACTTGAGGTCATTTCCTCTTGTCCTGATTCTTGTTTTACCTGGGAGAAGAGGCTGACCTCCACCCAGCTGCACCTCCTGTCAGGGAGTTGTAGAGAGAGAGAAGGTCTCCCCTGAGCCTCCTTTTCTCGAGGCTGAGCCCCCCCAGCTACCTCAGCTGCTCCTCACCAGAGTTGTGCTCCAGAGCCTTTCCCAGCTCTGTTCCCTTCTCTGGACACACTCCAGCCTTCCTGTCCTTCCTGTCATGAGGGGGCCAGAACTGGACAGAAGATTTGAAGGGTGGCCTCACCAGTGTCCAGCACAGGGGAGCGATGGCATTCCCTTTAGCTGATGTAATAATCACAGCCACATCGCCTTCCTGGCCTTTTCTGGGCGCTGTGTCACAGCTGCCTGGGCCACCACAAGCTGCTGTCTGGGGGATGACAGGAAGCCACACCTTGCAAGGGGAACCTCTGACCTGTCTGAGCCCTGTGGGAGCTGGGCCCCTCATTCCAATGGTGCCAGGATTTCTCCTGCAGAAGAAGCACATTTCTCCTGTGCTTAGGGGAAGTACTGCCTAGGTGCAGTATCAAGAGCCATCATCGAAACTGATGATATAAAGGTTTGCTCATGCACCTGAAAGGGGCAGGTCCCAACCCTCATCTGTATTTATGATTCTTTTTTTCTTCCTAAACTGTGGGATTTACTCAATCCCATCTTCCCAGCAGCTGCAGGGCAGTGAACACTGCCCAAGCACAAAGGAGTAGCAGGAGCAGTGAGAGCACAGGAGAAGGGAAGGGAAGGGCCAGAACTGCTGCTTTTCATGTCACTGCAGATACAGCATCAGCCTTTACCACCCTGTACTGTAAACAGATCTCTGAACTTCCAGGGAGAGGTCATAAAATGCCTTAAATTGCCCTACAATATGGACCTTAGAGCTCCTATAAGTTTTCTTGCACTTCTGTATTTCCTGTACGAAGTGTGTAGGACAAAGTGTTTTGGCAAGTGTAAGTTATTGATTTTCATAGTTTTTTATACTGTCCCTTTCAGACAAGCAAATATTTAATCATACAATTATTCAGATGAAGCAAATGGGGAACAGAGAGATGAGCAAATTTTCCAGAGATTTCAACAAACAGCAAAACTAAGACTCTGGCTGTCCTGCCTCTCCACTCTCCTCTCCGTGTCACTACATTTAGCTTTGAACTCCTGAATACATTTTGCTCATCCTTCTGGAGCATTTCACTAATTGATGAAAGATTAAAATATAATTCAGGATGACATTCATCACTGAAATCTGACTTAACAAGAGGCAATAAGCTGAAAGCATGGGAAAAAAGGGGAAAAACGCTTTCAGAAAAAAAAGGAAGTACATAATTCAGAAAGTAGTTTCATCCTTTGGTAGAGGACTACTGACAGAATGTCCCCAGATACACCACAATGCTGCAAAAAGTGCCACACAAAATAAGCAGTGACATTGTTCTAGTTAATAGTGCTAGACTTCCAGCTAGGTGTTACTTCCCTGGGGAGCCATTCTAAACAGGTTTCATTGTAAACAGTTACGCAAGACTTCACAAAGGCTGTAAGCAGTAAAAATACGTATTCCATACACTGTCAGCATTTTTTTCCTGGGCTAATGTAATTACAAAGCACTACTGAAACCAACCCAACCTGTTTATAGAGTAGGAAGGGAAATTACATAACCCTACCTAAAAAACTGAAACACACCACAAAACCCAACCAACCAAGAAAAAAAGAAACCAAACCAACCAAGTGAGATTTTCACAGTGATTTGATCTTAAAAGATCCAGCGACTAAAAATGCATCAAAGTCAACCTGGAACACAAACTGGAGCTCTCCCTTACAATAAGAGGCTGTTTAAATGCACTGGACAGGGAAGGAAAATCTCCACAAAGGAGACCTGCACCTATGATTGGAGAGGAGAGGGCTTCTCTTTGGGTCAGCAAGCAACACGCACTGCTATCTCAAGCAGCCACATCATACACTCCCTTCCAGAAACTGCTGGAGTTCTGCACTGAAAGTTGTTCCACCTTTATTTTTACCTCCATGGGGGAAGGGTCCTCCAGAACATCCAATGTAGACAACGGGAAACATGACCCTGAAAAACACGTGTGGGTTTCCTGTGCCAAGGTCCCTGCCGTACCCAGCGGGGTGTGACTGTAATGAGGGACAATGTAAATAAAGGGCAAAGGGTGGTTTCTGTCGCACTCTTCAGTGCAGCAGTAAAGGGGACCTGCTCTGAGGGTACATGATCAGTTCCCAGGGCACAGGAAATGGAGGAGGAAGTGGCATCCACCTCAGAATGGGCTAGGAGAATTATGTAGTACAGGCAACCAAAAACTTGTGAGTTAAATCCTTCTCCACAAACCCCCTTAGTGCTCTTAGACTGCACTAAGAAAAAAACCCCTTCTTAAAGCAAAGTTAAGATTATTTTATTTGTTTTTGTGTATCTGCAGGTTTTCTTCCCAGTCTGTCAGCTGTAAACAGGTTCTGAGATCTTTTCATTTTTAATGAAAGTTCTGTTTTTCATGACGGTAGAAGCTGATGCTTTTTACAAGACTGAGCAGCACAAGTCTTCAATCAAATTGGAGAAAATTATCATTCTTCAATGGCCTCATGTGTAGCAACAACAGGTATTCAGTGGAAGGTACTGTCAGAATCTCTGTAATTGTGGGCCACAGCATACAGATCCTCTGTGTTATTTAATTATTTTGTTGGAAACAACAGCATTTAACACAGAGCTACTTGGCTGTAAGAATGGTTGCAGTTACCCTAAAACACCTAAGCTCCTGTGACAAGCAGATTTTACAGCCCTGAGCTATCCATCCAGGCTTTCCCTGGAAAGGGGAGGGCCAGACACCTACGAAAGAAACATCAGAAAGCAGCCAGCTGAGCACAGAGTGTCTCACACTGGTCAAGAGAGAGAGGTGAAGCGTGGGAGAAGGAGTGGAGTGAAGGCATCTCAGCTACTGACTCCGCAGAGGAGCTGACAGACCTGAAATGGCACTTTCCTGACTGTTCTTGAGCTCTCCTCACACACACACTTCAGGCTTGATAAGAAAGGGTAGTTTCCACAGATAACACAGAATCTTGCCTCAGGGACTCTAGGATTTTATCCCAGGAAAGGGCTTTGAGTAACTTGCTAGTGACCAGGCAATGTCAGCAGTGCCAACCAGAAGAAACTTGGCTGCCTATCAGGACAGTGGCAGCTGAGTAGCATTTCCAGAAATGTCACTGGAGTCTTAAGTGGCAGGTACAGACACCAAAGAGACTGGTAAGTGCTAAAGCACCATTTATAAATGCCTTGCACAAATAAAATAATCTGGAAGTTCATAATGCAGTTCAAGTCAACATCAGTAACCAGTTCTGCACTATTAAAACTGATCTGAGTTAATCGTAGGATTAAGTATGAAAGGTCATTGTTCTGCCATACCTGTGGTTATCTTCTGTTAAACTGTCCTCCCCAAAGGGTTCCTTCCAGTATCTGAGGGGCCCTACAAGGAAGATGGAGAGGGACTCTTCATCAGGAAATGTAATGATAGGACAAGGAGTAATGGGTTCGAGCCAAAAATCTTCAGCTCAGCTGGTAATGATGCACTTCCTCATCTTTTCTTCCTTTTAAGGAAATCATAACTGTGGTGAATATAAGCTCAGAAAAATAGTTCGGAAGAGTACAGGTCTGTACTGTCTGTTTCATTAATGTTCTAGCCAACAGACATTGCACTTTTACTGCCATCTGCATAGACAATGAAAGTTTGAATACAAATAAATCTCCAATATATATTAAAAAATAGGTAGCACTCATATTTCTAGAAAGATGAATCACATGATGTACTCCTCTTCTGGACTTCAAACAAATCAAATCTATTTTATATAATATAGATTTGGCTTCTTTTTCACAGCATAAATATAAAGCCTGAAGCCTGGGTTAACTCTAACCACCATTGGTAGTGGACTACTCTTCCTTCTTTCTCCTTTCTCTGTTTCAAAAAGATGCAAACATCCAAGTAACCGCTGAGAGAAAATCATTCGAGGCAAATTATTTTTCTAAGCTTTAATATTACATAGAGACAAAGGTGCAAATTGCTGCCCTCTTAAAACGTCTTTGCTAAAAATTGTCTCTCCAAAAAGAGGAGCACGGCAAGGTGTGAATTTTACCCTGAGAGCAACTGTCACTTGACTGAGGCGCTAAATGGGAAAGCTGTTCTTTTAGCTCGAAAAAAGACTGGCTCTCAAAAACATTAACTCGAATTAAAGACAATTAAACCTCAGCTACCGTTGCACAATTTTTCCTTTACTCCTTATTTTCCCCAGTAATAGATTTGATTTAGTTATCATTATAAAAAGGTTGTAAGCGCGTGAAAGCTTAGCTGGAAACAGCCCAAGGTTGTTGAATAAAGGCAAACCCCGGCCATGGGGTGCACCCTGGGGGAAGCTGAAGTGAGGATGGGGTGGTGACCCCTCATTGGACCTGTCCCAGTGGGGAGGCAGGAAAACTGCTCTCAGGACACTGCTCGGGGCTCTGCCGGCTGGAAAATAACAGGAGAGCTGCACGCTAAGCTTTATGATTTAATACTCAGCACTGCCCTGTAACTTTGCCTTCTCAGATCATTTGCTGTAACCATCCCAAGTTGATGAGAACTTAATGTAGACTATCTCTCGACTCTGGCAGCTATTTTCAGCATATCAGCCTGACTTGCCCCCGGCTGGTTTAACTAATGCTGATAAGGACAGTTAGTGCCAAAAAGCTTAGGACAAGTGCCCGTTCCTCATTCCTCATTCCTCGCATTGGGCATGGATGCCAGCATAAGCAAAGACAAAATTTATTTTGGAAAAAATGTTTGCACAAGTTAGACCTTCCCGTTCACACAGCTCTAGGTGTGGTGCCAATTTAAACTGGTCCCTGTTGACTCTCAGTCCTTCCCTTTCCCCACCTGCCACCCAGCCCTGCCCTTTTTTTATGCTAGCTGGCACGCAGGCAAATAAGCAGGAAAACACTTCAGGGAGCTCAGCTGACTGGAAACAAAAGGTCTTCATTGGGCAGCCTGGCTTCCCAAACTATCTTATCCTCTGGTGTCCTGAGCTCCAGTGCCAGCACATGTACACACAGGGGAGTTTGGGGTTTGGGGGGAGACCTGGACTGTGGCACCTCCCATTTAATGACCAGCCTCCAGGTGGATTCACACTGAACACCAACAGCCTGCAGCAGAAGTGGTCCTGTCCTCCTACTTCACTTTCCAATCCTGGCCAAACACACCTGTGTCCTCCCTTATGCCAGCTCTGGGCTGAATTACAGAGTACAATGATGGAGTTTGCTGATCCAGAAGAAAATGTATTCCCCCCCAAAAAAATGCAGTGACTCCCTCCTATAAACAGAAATCCAGACCCAGAGTCCCAAGGGCACTATTTTCTCCTTCTCTTTATTTTTCTTCCTTTTTTCCCCTCTTGCCCTTCTTGAGAGATGTTGGTATCTGTGTTAGGAACCATACGGTCCTTTGGGAAATTTTGTCTCAGGTATTGTAGTGGCTGATGACAACAGCTCCTCCTGTACAGGACAGAAACTGAAACAGAAAAAAAGCCTGTTTTCCTTGTATGGCACAGACATGTCCTGTGTGACCTGTGTAACACAAACATAGATGATTTCCATTTCACTGCTTCTGTATGTCAAGCCGGTGAGTAACTTCACTTGGTGCTCTTCCACCCATCCCCTCAAAAAACTAAACCAATAGTAATTTTACTTTGTGGAAGGTCAGGAAGATAAGGAATTATATCAAATTTAGAGAAGATTATATTGATTTTACATTTTATTTCAAGCTATCTATAAGTTTAGGCTGAGTGATGTAGGGATGGTATTGAAGTTTTTTTAACATTAAACACACAAAATGGGGTTTTCAGATTTAACATAAAACATAAGATTCATGAGCATGGGACAGCATCGTCCATAAGAGAGATGAGAAATAATTTTCCATTTGCAAACTGTGTGTGGGTCTGGACTGCGACCTTTGCTCTTGTGGATATATTTTCCTTTTTGACAGGATTCTGCCTTCATCCTGAAGCCTTTTTTGGGCTTGATCCAAAATGTTGGCACTAGTAGAAATCCGCTCAGAAAGTTTTGAACCTGACCTTTTCTTTTGTGAGTGGTCATTTTCACAGTTATCTCTTTCTCTCATTGTGTGCAGTGTTCCAAGAAGTATAGGTCACTCAAAATCTACAGAATGTCACATCCTCTAATAAAACTGCTAGTTTTATGTATTTTTACCTGGACCGACGTTTGCAGTGGGGAAGCATGGATTTCTTTTTGCTTTTTAAAGATAATTATTAAACACTGTACTGTTCATTTGCAGGAGTGTGAACAATTTTCAGGAGTGTGAACATGACTGCATCACTGTTGCTTTTGATTTAAATGAGACCAGGAATAAGTCTGTCTAGGAGAGTCAAAATGTGGAGTTCATGTTCTCTAGATGCAGTACAGTATTAATTTTAATTACGAGCTAGGATTTATTTCACAGGAAGGTGAGCATCTCCATTCTAATGACGAATCATTTTCTCTTTCTGTAATGACTGTGATTGCCCCATTATACTTTCCATGGTATGTAATTTTTGTGTTGACACAAGTGGATGTACAGCAGAAAACCTCACTTGTCCAGTCAGCCTGGGATACTCGACTCAGATTACCCTTTAAAGCACAAGTCTACAGCACATATAAAAAATCAGAAGAGAGCAAAATCTTAATACCTCTACTTTGAGGTTCTGGTTCCTTTAGCTTCAGCTTACATGAATATTTTCTTTCCCTCACAGAAAGAAAAGACAGTTCTGTTCTGTCATTAAATAAAGTGCTTGAAATCTCCCAAATTGAAATTCTATGCTTTATGTATAGTATCCAGCCTCTTATTGGGTAGATTTGTTTTTAAAAGAAGATCTAACAGACACTGTGAGTTGTCATGTCCCTACAAGATGTAAGCACTACTTATCTCAACCTTCATGGAAAATGACAATGCATTTGCCCTACTTATCAAAAAACTAAGTCTGAGCTGGCAGGTAAAAGCTGCTGCTTTACTCAGAGTAACCAACCATTTTGAAAGACTTCAGTGCATGTTCACATATTCATAATTCCAGCAGATATGGAGACACTGCTGATTTCAGCACTAGGAACCCTTTATTGAATGAAAGGTGTAGCACCTCCTTTTTAGCCAAGTGTGTCCAAAAAAAAGCCCCTGTACGATATCCACTTAATCCAATGTTTTCGACAAGGGAAGAAAGAAATTTGGTTTTTAAACTCTCGCCTCACACATACAGAACATAATAATATAAAAATATACTTGAACTTTATTTATTATGGACATCACAGAAAAGCAACAAACGGTAACACTTTCAAAATTCGTTTGGAATGCAAATCTGGATTGCACAGCTTTTGTGTAAATATTTGATTATGCTTTCCCAATCGAGACAGAGCTATGGACATAACAAAGGACATTGTACCAATATTACTTAACCCTTTACAAGTGTCAGAAAATTGTATTTATTTTGAACAGCTTTGCTATTTGCAGTAAGTGGCAATAAATTAATGGAATGCACTCATTTGTGGAAAATATACCTCATCAAGTGCACTCTGTCTTCTGATAAATGTAACTGATGGCTTTGCTGTACACGGAACATGAACCAGGATTTTCTGAGACTGGTGGGGGCTGCAATTTTGGGCACCAAAAGTCTGATTTGTACCCTTTCGCAAACGCTCTCCTTTTCCTTTTGTCTCCTGAGCTAGTTTTCCGCAATTCCAGATCTTTCACTGGCAAGGCGTGTGCGCTGCACAAGGAGCGCACAAGGCACCACAGCCGCGTTGCTATGGGGACCGAGACAAGTGCGCTCGGCGCTCGCAGTAATCGCAAGGGACAAGCGCTCCCGACGGGAGCGGAGCGCTGCCCGCCGCACCCCGGGCGTCCCCCCGGCTCCCCCGGGCAGCCTCCAGCCGCTCGCTCGGCGTCGTTTCGGGCTCCGCGGCCGCCGCGCCGCCCCGTCCGCGCTGCGGGCCGGGCGGGCAGCCGGGGGAGCGGCGGCAGCGCCGGGCGGTGCGCGGGCAGCCCCGGCCAGCCCCGGCGGCGCAGCGGGCACGCGTGGCGGGCGGCCCCGGGGCGGCAGCGGCGGCCGCAGGTGCCGCGGGCGGGGCGGGCGCTGCGGAGCCGCGGCGGGGCGGGGAGCGGCCGGAAGTGACGGGCCGGGCTGATTCACCTGCTGGGCGGTGCGCGGGGCGGGAGGGGCGCGCCGGCCGCCGGGGGACGGAGCCGCCGCCGCCGCTGGGTGCCCGCCGCGCCATGGAGCCGCCGCTGCTGCTGCTCGGGGTGTCCCTCGTGCTGCTCTGCTTCGCAGGTGGGCGCAGGTGGAAGGGACAGGACGGGACCGACGGGAGGGGAAGGGACGGGAAAGAGGGAGAGAGGGAAAGGAGGGAGGCGGCGGCGGCTCTGTGGGGCTGGGAGAAGGCGCGGCGGGCGTGAGGGGCTGCTGCCCGCGCCGTGTCCGCCCCGGGGGCTGCGGTGCGCCGCACCTCCGCCCGTGCGTGTGTGGGGTCCCCGCCGGGTGTGTGGGCGTGGGGGGTCTCCGCCCCGTGTGTGTGTGTGTGTGTGTGTGTGTGTGTGTGTCGGTCTCGGCCGTGTGCGGGTCTCTATCGCTCGCGTATTTCCCCGTCCCCGCCAGCCCCTCTGCCCTGCCCGCCCTCAGCCCGGGGCGCGGTGCCCCGGCGGGCGCTGGCGGCGGGGCCGCGCCGTGGAGCCGACCTGGGCTTTGTTCGCCCTCAGCGCGGCTGCCGAGCTTTATCTGTCGCCTCCCCCTCCCCTTCCCCCGCCGCCCTCCCGGGCAGACCCCGGCGCGGCCGGGGCCGCTGTGCTGCCGTGCCCGCCCGCTGCCTCCCGGCCGGAGCGGCTCCCGCGGCGGAGCCAGCGCCACGCGGGAAAACCGACGTGGAAAGAGCAGAAGGAAAAATAAAATAAAATTCAATCAAACCCCAGCCTTGCGTGTGTAACACCTCCAGCATCCAGGCTGGCTCTGCTTTTGAGGGGGTGGACGGGGCCGCGTGGCTCCCGGAGAACCCTCGGAACCCGATTTTCCAGACCCGATGGCTACGGTTGAGCCCTGCGGAGGAAACGTGAGAGGATTTGAGGGTGGGAGGAAAGGAGTTGAATTAGATGGACCTCAACGCGTTTGTTTTTTGTGATGAAAGAAAACAAAGGAGTAGATATTCTCAAACAAAAAAAGCAACCAACCATACCCAAAACCCACACATACCAAATCAAACGTGCCTGGGCTACTAAAAAGTAGGCAGATGTTTTTCATCTCAAATACTAGATGTTGTTAGGTTCCCGTAATGAACTTGGCTGCCATATCAATGTTTCCTAAGCATATCTCAAAAAAAACCCCTAAAGTTGACCCTAACTTACATGAAACTACAAAAGGTGACAAAACACCTAGGGAGGTCCAGGTTCACGGTAAAATGTGTATAAGTGGTGTCAGGAGGTCAGTTTTTATTTCCTATTGAAATGTTAATGCCTTTGTTGATGTCACTGCTGTTTTGGGAAATTAGTCATGGGATCAAAATTCTGTGTCTGTAACGGAATGGTGAACTCTGATCTCCTGAATGAAAGGGAGTAGGTAGTTCTGCAGCACATGTGTTTCCCAGAACAGATAGATGCTGTATAAGAACTATGAGTTACTAGTATTTACTTGACAAGGTTAGTTATCAACATTTATGTTGAAACACTTCATGTAACGAAAACTGCAAAAATAAACCAACTTGTGAGTAGAATTATATGGACTGCATTTGGACTGGATCACTGCTAGGATATCAAAGGCTATGATTCTAAAAAATTAGGAATAATTAATGTATGAGGAAATGTCAAACCAGAACAGAATTTTACCCTTTAGTTCTGCTGAAGGATACAGGTGTCTTCAGACCTCAGTGTGAAATTGGATGACTTTGTAAATAAAGTAATATCCCTAATCAAAACACACATACCTCTTTTGTACAGTTATTTGGATGGCTGTGCCCTAAAACACATATATTTCATGGTCCTCTGAAGGAAATAATGGAATAATCCGTGTATCATAGGAGTTGATATATCCTTTGAGCTGGTTTGTGTGTTTTCCCATCGAACTGAATTAATATTTCTGGGTCTGTGCTGCAGATAGACATCACTTCCTTCACTGAAGGAATGGATGTCAGTAAGTTGCTAGTCTCCATATGGACCAAACTTAGAGGAAGCTATTTTTTGTGCAGTTGAATGAAAGCTGTTGTCAGTGAAGGATTGCCTAGGTGCTGAAGTTACTTGAGTTTGTGGTGGTTGTGGTTTAACCCCAGCAAGAAACTAAGGACCACCCACATGGTCACCTTTTCCTCTTGCCAGATCGCTTGTTTAGATGAGGGAGAGAATTGGAATGGTAAAAGTGAGAAAACTTGTGGGTGGAGATGAAGACAGTTTAATGGGGAAAGCAAAATCCACACGTGCAAGCAAAGCAAAACAAGGAATTCACTCACCACTTCCCATGGGCAGGAAGATGCTCAGCCATCCCCAGGAAAGCTGGGCTCTGCCACACGTAAAGGTGACTTGGGAAAACAAATGCTGTCACTCTGAACATCCTCACTTCCTCCTTCACCCAGCTGTGTACCGTGATCATGACATCATGTGGTGTGGCACCATCTCCCTGGTTATACAGCGCTGGGGAAATAATCTCATTCTATTTGGCGCAAATTCAGATTTGTGGAAGGTTTTAGATGATTAAAAATAAATATAGGTGCTGAACTTGTGATCCCAATTTAACAAATAAGATAATAATTTACAGCTTTTAAACTTCTGAAAATATGTAATGTCAGAAAAAAAATTTCAATAATTGAAATGTTAACATAGCCAGATTAGCATCTATCTTTGTATAGGTATAAAAAAAGATATTACATGCATAGTGATCCATTTAACCTTTGGAAGACATGTTTTACAAAACAGTAATGCTGGGTATGCAAATGCCCTAGTGGAGGATAAGAGTTTGAGTAGAGTTTTAAGGTAAATAATTGGGCAGGAATTTCTTTAGTCTGTAATGGTATCTCTTACTGTTGCTCTTGTAGTGGGCTTTATGTGCATTTTGTTTTTTTGTTTGCAATGGTAATAATAGGTAATTTTGTTCTCTGTTAAAATTCTGCAATGTGTGATGCTTTATTAATAGAAATGTAGGTTTTTAAATAAAATCGAAGCTCTGGTAAACTTTAGGAAAAGTCTGTGGTTATTGCCCTGTTATTAAACTTGCAAAAGTAGTTCCAATATTGCGCATGTAAGAGGAGTAGAACCTAATGCAGGCAGGGTAAGTCAGCATTTGGTGATTAATACACTTTGTCAAATAAGTGTAATAAGGAACTTAAGCCTGTTCATATTTTTATGCATGCAATAGGATCTTGCAGAAGCTTGAATTAGAATTTTGAGTACCACAACTCAATTGAGTTTAATGATGACTCCTATCCCAGTCTTTTAATTGCAAAACCTGTTACACTTCATCCGTTGGGTAGTAATTGTAACAAGATGAATGGTTCAAGTTCTTCTAAAGTGTCCACTGACACTTTAGAAGTTTTCCAATGGCATGAAAAGTTACCTGGAGTTTGGGACTCATTTCTTGTGTCTTTGAGTTTTATGATGTATGAAAATCTTTAACCAGAGATTACTTAATCAACTCTTTTTCAGCTGCTTTAACATCAACCATGACATTTGAATTAGTGATTTTGCCTTGACTAATCTGTGTTTCTCAAAAGGTATTTTATATGTTCAGAATTCTTCTGCAGGGGTTATTATAGCTCATCACTTTGGTCTCCTCTGACTGCCCCCCTGTGTTGCATCAAACTTCAGCTGCCTCTCTGTCTTCACTTCTAGCTCTTGCCTCTTCCACAGCCAAGCCCATTTAATAGACAGATGAAACTATCCCTCCTGAATGTCTGCTTTAGCTTCAATTGCTGTCTTACAAGAATACATGTGCTTTTATTTTTATATGAGTACACGTATGCTTTGCTACTGATTCCATTCACACTTCAAGAAGTTAATCTTAAGTATCTTTGAATTTGCCTCAGGATTGGAGCATGTTAAAACTCCTTTGCCACAGTGCCTACAGAGATTTGTGCAGACTAGGAAGTTTGTTTTTGGTGCCACTATTGTTTCAACATACTTCCACACTAATTTAATCAATTGTTGCTTACATCCTTTCGTAAGCTTGTAATGACAGGGATTCTTTTTGCTCTTGTTGCATCTTCTCATTGATTGAATGAAACTTTTAGATACTGTGTAAAGCATTATAAATTTGGAGAAATGTCAACAACTCTGTGGTTCACCTGCCTGGAAGAATGTGTGTGTCCCCACCCTTCAATTACATCAATTTAGTTATACTTTTTCAGTTTTTTTTTTTTCCCCCTCTTTAGTTTTAGGGAATTCCTCTTTTTACTCCTTTGCACCTTTCAGGGAATGGTTCAAAGAAAAAGCACTTCAGCCAGTTGCTATGGGAGTAAGTGGCAGGGAAATCATAATTCTGTGTAAATCTATTTCAGCAGCAGTTGTAAGCAGCCCCTGCACCCTTGCTGCTCTTTTACTGCAGCTGTAAATGGGTCTCAGTTGCGGAAAACTTTAATTTTTTAACTGGTTAGATCACATGATTTTAAACAAGAAAGTATTTTGCCACTGACTTGTCCTGGACAAGGAATGAGTGACAGGAAGGATGGCAGTAGAACATTAGGAGGAAAACCTGTTCTGTTTGATCAATGTTTTCCCGTTGAGGGAAATATCTGTAAAATCTTGGCCTGGAGGGAGCTTAGTTGAGGAGTAAGACCATATGGCTAAATCAGGCAATCTGTCAAATGTCTAGATGTCACCTCAAAGATTATTTTTGCATCCCATTTGTAGTTGTACCTGGCATTCATCTGGCTCCATGGTGAGCCAGTTCGGGGAGTTTAAAAGGTGTAAAAGGAGTAAATTTTTGTGAGGTCAGTTTTCTACCTGTTCCTTTTCCTGATCTGACTCATTGAGATCAAGTCTGAATTATAGCAAAAGAGTGTCAGCTGGAACCTCAAATGCACATGGGTGGAGATAATTATTACTACTGTTTATTTATTAATTTATTTAAATGTCACCTACTTACTTGGCTGAGTGTTCAAAACATGATAAAGAGGCAAGATTTGGAGCTTTATTGGTTTTACACTGGAGCTGTTCACTGGTGCTGTGACGTCTTTAGCTGCTGTCAGGAAGCATCTGAAGTACCTGATGGTTGCAAGTTTTGCAGTTCCACTTGCTTTTCATGCCCTGCAGCTAAAGCCTATATGCTAGTATGCTGAAAAATGATTAATCAACAAAAACCATTTGGTGTGTTGGAGGGAAGGATGAGGATTTGATACATTCTCAACTGTTTGAAGTTGTGCAGAATTAGTTTGCATAAGGAATTGAAATTTCCTGTATACACTTATCCAGCATCTTCAGTTCTTCAGTTTAGATGCATTAACAGTATAAGCTACAAGGAATATTTAATCTCAGTTCTTTTAAGGCATGTAAAAATAACCTATATGTGTACATATATATTTTAAAGTCTCCCTAAATTTTTAAATGAGTTGTTGAATTTGTGGCTAATTAGGGTGGATATTCTAATTCTTTGAGCTTATTCCTTTCTGCCTGTTTCTGACAGAAACAGGGGCAGGGAGGGAAACAAGAACAGGCAGACAAGACATTTTTCTCTGTCATTGTGATGCTTCACCTTTATATTTAAAAAAAACCCACGAACCAGCAACACGAAAGAGCCCCAAATCAACTCTGTGCTACTGAATCAAGTAGTTGTCAATCTTAATGCAAAAATTGCATGTACTGGGAAAAAAGCATTGCTTGTTCAGTAGCTCGGAAGAGCTGAAGCCCCTTTACTCAAGTGAAAATAATATGGCTGCTCAGTTAAGTGTTGGATTGTAGTGAACTCCCTGATGCATTGACTGACAGATGTGCCCAACGCATTCACGCTGCCACTGAGCTGCTTCATTCAGCTCCCTTTTAAATGCCATCAAATTGGCAGGAAAAAGATCGAACCATGTGACTTGATTGCTTAGTGACTGTGTAAGCCTCCAATATCCGTCCCTAATGGGAATGTGACTTGCAGAGCTAAAGGCAAAACAACCTGTGCAGTTGGTGTAGACTTGGTAGAGGAGGGGCAGAATTATGTGTAAATCGTGTCAGGATTTAGGCTCGGTTCTTTTTCTTTTTGTGCTCACTGAAAAATGTCTTTGTAATGGTTGTCCTTAATTTCATTTTACACTTCTCTGTACTGTTTCTGTTCCTTAAAGGCTCTGAAGTGCAGTCTGAAGGTGCAGTTTCACATTACACCTGCCCCCATTACAGATGTGATGTGGTTACGTTGTGTATCTGACCGAGGTTGTTGCCCCTTCCAGCGGTGGCATTGGAGTCCTTCTCCCCTCCCTTGTATCAGAGCAGCATCATGGCACTGCTGCCAAAGCCCATCCAGCTGATACCACAGAAAACGTGGAACTCCTGTGATCTTCTGTAGATCCTGGGCTAAACACTACTCCTCTGCTTAAAACTAATCTTAATCCCAGTTTGTGTTACACTATCCCCACCCCCTTTCAGTTGCCCTCCGAAAGCTTATCCTTCCCTTCAGTAAGGAGATCTGAATGCCCCCTCTCTCCACTTGATAAGCACGTCCCTCTCAGGAAGGTCATCAGCCAGCAGTTGCTAGGATACAGGCTAGTGGCTTTGGGTTTAGCAACCCAAAAGCTTCAAGAATGTGCTGAGCAAGTAAGGAGCACAAGGACAGCTGTAAAAGGGAAGGAGAGAATCTGAAGGCAAAGGGAGTGTTGAGGAAAAAACGGAGTTGTGGGGAAATGAAAGTGAAAGATAATTGAAGTTTTAGCCTGGGATTTTTAGGTTTTCATAGTTGCATAACTGTTTCAGCTGATCTCAGTGAAGTGTGGTTGTGAGTGAATTGAAGCTCATGCTATGTATTTGTAGAGTTGGGGTTATTGGTAGTTTTGTTTATATGAGCCTTAAAGTTAAGAATTTTTCTATTAGATTGGGAGGATGTGTAACTTGTAGCTGAATTGTGCAGTACCTTTTAAACTGGGGCAGGTGTATGCAACACTAGATGAATTAGAGCTATTTATTAATTTAATACTATCTGAAGGCATCCAGACTGAAAGAAATTTTTTTGTGTCTTTGAAGAAGTGTGCAGTCAATTTCCTGTCTAGTTTTCTTTTATAACTCGTGTGATTTGACAGAAGATTTGTGGATTCAAGTAAATGTGCCTCAGAAAAGTGGTGTTTCTCCCCCACCCTGCTCAGAGGAAGTGAAGTTTGGAAATACAAGCCCACTGTTTTGGGACCCAGCAGCAGAGTTGACTATCCAGGTGGTAGAACTTTCCCAGGCTTATTCTTATATGGAGGGTTTTTTTTTGGGGGGGTGTGTTTCATTCTGGTTTTTTTTTTTTATTATTATTTGGGGTTTTTTATAAGTGCTCTGCTGTTTCATTAGCCTTCTCTTTATAGCTTAGGGCAAGACCTTATTTCATGCACGTAAGTCTTTTATCTGCACCATCTGTGGAAAAAGCATTCTGAAAACTTAACCAGAGCAGAGTACTGTGACTTTGGTCACTAAGCCTTTTTGAGCTATTGGTGAGATAGCTGAGATGAAATGTGCAAGAGAGGGTTTTAAAATCTTGCCTCTTCCAACATGAGGTGTATAAAACTAGCTCTTTTATACAAAAATTGCTGTGTGGATTTAGTTTCCTAAACTGTTTTTATATTTAGTCTGGGACTAAATGAACTAGGAAGAAGACACTGTGTGGAGCTAAATCTCTTCTGGGTGAGTGCTTTAATTCCTGGGCTGTCTTTACTTTCTCTGGCTCCATAAACTGTATCTTCTCTGCACAGTAGGAGAGTTTCACTAAGATCTGTGGCTCCAGTTTAGAGAGCACTGACCTGGGAGGTCTGAAATGCAGCTGTGAATGTCTTTTATTTTAATTTTACTCTTTGAGGATCAACCAGTGTTCTGCCTGATGGACTTAGGCTAGTCTAGAGAGGCAAGTTTTTATCTTCTCTCTAACATTTTTGCATTGGGCCTTTTTGAGGTTTAAGTGGAAAAGTGCGCAGTATGTTAATGTCACTAGCCCTGGAAATGTTAGGTTTAAGGAGGCTTGTTGCTTTTGCTAAGATGTTTTGTTGGGGTGTTTTTACCACTTGTAGTGAACTGTGCTTATCTCTGAAATTTGTATCATTGCATTGTGTGATAACACTTAGGGTGTGAAGCATGGAAAAAATGTGGTCTGTGGAGCATGTTAAACAGTAACTTTAACGCTTGATATTAGCAGGACAGTGCTTTCTTTGTTAGGAAAAGCTTTGTGATTTGCCTTTATCAGCATGGGATTATCCTAAAAATCTGAATTCTTTGTGGAGTTCTAAAATTAGAAGTACTAAAACCAAACCTCTTTGGATACAGATGCAGTAATGCTGTGTGACTGTTTCTTCCTTTGTTTTATTTACTGCTGCATTATTACGTAGCTTTTGTTAGTTCCTTACCAATTGCTTGCTTGTTCCTGTCCTTCATCTCTTGCTTGTTTTTACCTCTGTTGAGGTTACTGTGAAGCCCAAGTGTTCTTTGGTACCTAGATATCTGGCTAAATTAATCAGATGTGTATTGAGCTAATACATATTTTGAATCTGTCGTGAAACATTTTGGGTTTCATTCTTACATCAAAATCCATAAATCTCTTGATTTTGCTTTCTAAAGGGAAGACAACTAATTGTTTTTATACTTCTATTAAACTTATCTTCTTTTTTATTGACAGTATTCTTTAATGTTTATTAAGTTAAAGGAGACTGTTCAGGGACTGTTCTTTGAGTTGTAGAGTTTGACATGTGAAGAGTTAGATTCAGCAAAGCTTCGTAGTGTTTTGGGCCCAAGCTTCTGAAAGCTGGAACTGTACTGGGTCCTTTTGTTCTTGGAGGTAAGATACAGAAACTGAAAACCCAAATCGGAACCTGGGCCTTTTTTTTTAGGCTTTTTTTTACCTTTTGGGGAGGGAAAGTGTCTCACTGCTAAATTTAGAATGTGGTTTGGTTTTTCACTTTTGAGAAACAGTGGCAAAGCTGCATAACTCTCCAGCTCTGTGACCATCTCAGCTGTGCTGCTGACTCAGCTCCTGGGTGCTACAAAAACCACTCAGATAAGTAATGCCAAATATTTGTTTGCCTGTACTCTTTTTTGAAGGCAGCTTTTAATCCAGTTACTTGATCAGCAGGATGTTACCTTGCAGGCGCTCCTTTTGGCTGCTGAGGATGCTCATGTTTGGTTTTGTGAGGAAGCAGGAGATGACTGTGGGATGGCAGCTGCTTGTGTGGATTTCAGCTGTGGAGGCTTGTGTTAGGTTGTGCCAGTAAACACCAGGAAGGCTCCTCAGCCAGACACTCCTCAGTGTGTGTCTTCCTCCCTGCATACTCCCTTGCTTGCTGAGGGTAGTGGAAAAGATCACTCTTCTCCACAGAGCCTTAGTTCAGAAGTGCAGGTTTGAAATAAGACATTATAGAACTTCTGCCTGAGCAAAGGTGGGAAAGGGGAGAGGTGGGGAATTCTGCTCTGTAAAATCATTACAGCTACCTCAAAAAAGCAGGAGATGAACTGTGGAGAAGAGGCATATTCAGAAGTAAAATGAGGATGGTGGTGAGGTAGTTTTTGAGACTGAAATCTGCCCGGTGGAAAGATTTGATCACAGGTACATCTCTAATCTGTATTTGAATGCAAAGTCTAAGCTGAAGTGTCTCTTAAGTGAATTTTATAGCTTGTATGTAGCTCTCAAAGCACTAACGTGCATTTTTGGTTGTGATCATTACTTGCTACTTAAGGCCTCATTCTGTGGGAAAAAACATTTATATATATAGAGCCTCTCCTTGTTTGCAGACAGGTATTGGCAAACAAGACTTGTTTTGGAGAGCCTGGTAGTAAAGTACTCTGAAGATGCAGTTGCAGGTGTATCACACTAAGTGCAGCAACATCTCTGGACTCAACTCTCACCCTGTGTAGAAACAGTCCTGTTACCCATCTAGGGAGGGACTCTTGTCTGTCGGATTACATAACCCTTCTGTGGCATAGCCCTATCTGATGCCAGAAACATTCTTGCCAAATTTAGATACACACTTACATTTGTGTAAGCCAGCAATGCAGAATTTTGATGATTCCTGATTAAATAATACAACACTAAATGCATGAGTAATTAATCTAATAATTTGCTTTCTGTTATTTATTAGTATGTATCACAGCTCTGCTTATGTCTGTGTTGGAATGAAGAAAGCTTTGCTCCATTTTAATTTTTTGTCTGCTCTCTCTTTTGAAGATTCTTTTATACTAGAAAATGGCTTCCATCATAGGCTATAAAATATTTCATTTTTCCTAGATTATTCTTAATAATAACATAGTTTGCTAAGCTGTGTTCTACTTGAGTGATATTAAAAGATAAGTTCAGATATTCAGAAGGAAAGAGTTTTTCTAAAGATCATATGCTGGTTTGCACCTCTTCAGAAATCATATGAAAAGCTTGTTCAATCATACAGATATAGTTTTCAACACTCTTTAGGGTCAATTTCCCAGAAAAAGAGTATTTTATTCTACATTAAGAAACTTAAATCCGAACGTTCAGAATCCACATTGTGTATTGACTTCTTACTTCTTCTAATACAAACTTTTGTAAGGGATAATACTATTCTTCATCAAGGAAGAATGCTTGGCTCTTCTCAACGAGTCACAAACGTTCATTCTTTTGTTTGCCACAGCCAAATATGGCACATGTTCTCCTTGCAAAATATGTTGAGAACAATACACAAACGTTTGAATCAAGTGTACTTCAAGGTTGACTTCCAAGGTTTTTTTTATTTTGAGAGTCTGTTGCATGCTTTTGAGTCTACGCTTTGCAATGATTTATTTGTTGCAGTAAGAAATCAGGTATTTTAATGTTAAGCATATTTGAATAAGTGAGATGAGTGGCTTGAGTCACTTATCTGGTGTGTTAAAACCAGAAAAGTTGACTGAAGAGGGTCTGAAATTTTATCAGTGAAACCATGCTAACAAAAATA